>CM045762.1:67135537-68500537 GCA_025200525.1 Camellia lanceoleosa | reverse complement strand
AGAACTCCTTCCATGCCATTCTTTTTGGGCCTAATGTAGAAAGGGTACCCAAACTTAACTGAGCAAATACCTTTCGAGTCATGGTGCCAGATCAAAGAGTCATCCCTATCCTCTACTAATATAAGAATGCGAATGATAGTGTCACACCCCAAATCCGGGCATGACCGGCCGTGGCCCACAAAGACTTAGCCCAAGACACACGTAAGCCTAAACATGAACCCAAAATCATAAAGAATAAATGTGATGATAGCTCAGAAATAAATAAATCAACACTCAATCCAATGACATACCACAAGTAAAAAACAAGTCATAACCAACTTCTTAAAAATATACATATACTAAATGGGACACAAACCGCTCACAAAATATTATAATTCTAAACAAAACTCAACCACAATGTATGCACAAAACTTGACAAAGCAACCTAAAACAATTTAAATAAATGCCCTAGAGGTCCATACAATTGAGTCCCTGCTACGCCATGAATCCACTCTAAGTCCTTCTAACACCTGGAAGTGACAAAAAACTAAGTCAGCTGATAACTCAGTGAGTAACAACATGGATAGTAAATACAGTTTTGAGAACATGGATAAATTCCAAAATAAGATATATATCACAGAAACTAGATTAGCATACAGTTTGGTAAATACAATCTGTTTCAAAAAGAAGGTTTCACAGTTTAACACTTAAAATACTCATGTCTCGCAAGAACATGATAAACGACATTTTCCACTTAAAACAGATTATAACATGAACACCAATAGTTTCCTGGGTACCAAGAAAAACAAATAATATGCCACACATTTCTCAGGCTATAAGCCTTGTTGGATCCAATACCGAACTAAGAGTCATCCTCAGGGTGGCACCTGGGCCTTTTCTCAAAGACGATCTGATTGAAGGTCACCTAGTTGTTTTTAAAGGTCTTTTCCTTACAATCGTTGAGCACTAGAGTCATCACGGCCCAACCCGGATCTGTTCCCTAGTGGCCAGAGTCACCACACACAGTGGAATAAGTTCCCTGGACTAAATACACATATGGTCCCAATAATCAATACTCATCAGTTTCGCAAAACATGGTAGTTCATCATTATAAACATGAGACCAAAACAAATAGTTTACAGTATGCCAAGTTCACACATGTTTCAGAAATAATTTGATTCAATTGATAATATAATAATTTATCAAAACAGTTTAATCATGAAACAACAATTTAATTTTCCAACAGTTCAGGGTAGGTGAACATTTATAAAAATATGTAGCATGAAACTACTCACCTGAAACGAAATAATATAATCCTTGAATCGAATAGAGTGTAAAAGTCCAACTAGTGCCTTGAACCAATATGAAAACTACACGTCACTACTAATTTAAAAATACTAAAGAATACGAACTAAGTAACCTCAATTAAAGCGCACTAACACGGCTCAACCCAACTCACCGTTACTCTTAAATATTACCTAAGTTCATGTTCTTCAAGGTTTAAAATCACCCAAGACATGGGTTCCGATCGAAACTTAACTAAAAGTGACTTTAAGATAAAACAGAGTTTTAAACAAGCCTTCCCAACCTATTCGCTAACTTTAAAAATTACAAAATCCACTCCACGCTATTCGAAAAATTCCAATAACCGCCAGATATGATCTAATATATCCCAAGTTTCAAACCCAATTGGTTTCACTTGATTTGCTTATCAAAATAATTATCTAAAATTTATTATATCCAAACAGGTTGTTTTCTGCAGCACTTTAAAGAAATTGACGGTTCTCCTAATATACACAAGCAATCAATGTAAGGCCAAAAACATACAAAACTAAACTCGTAACCGGTTCTAATGACACTAATTTGATAATTTTTGGATTTATACCCAAAGAGAACAACACTCCCGAATTTACTGTTTCGGACTGGTTTTCTGAACAGATTTGAATACCTCAATTTATATGGATTTTGACTCCCAAAAATTATGAAAAAATTCAGATATGCAATTCAATATGTATTTGATCTAATGTAAAAATTTCAGTTTAAAATTCACTTGTTTGATATGGTTTCTTGATTTTTAAAATTTGCGATTATGTGCAGAATTTTTAAACTAAAAATAATACCCATTCTTTATATATGAATTTAACTCCTCAAGTTTCTTAATAGGATATCTATATACACAATACATAAACCTACAACCTCTCCATCAATGAACCGAATAATCATAGAGTAAGGATAAAGAACAAAACCTTAAGGAAGAAGAAAAATAAAGACCTAGTACACACCCAAAAATCCAGCCTTGTTTGCAACCCTTTTTTTTTCTCTTCTTCTCTTCTCTCAATCTCTCTCTCTCCCCGTGGCTGCCTCCTGCTGCTGCTATAATGTTGATTAGGAACCCTAGGGTTGCTTATGTATCTACACAAAAAGGCCCTAAAATATTATCTTTATATTACTTTATTTTCTAACACATTAATTAAATAAAATATAACTATTATTATAACAAAATATACTTACTAACTTGCCCTCAATATTTTTTTAAAAAAATAAAAATAAATCTTGCCTCTAAATTAAATGCTTTCACCACAAATTTATTTTAAGTTTAAAATTAATTAAAAGATCCTCCAATAATATTTAATTTGTACCTTAGAATTCACCACCAAAATATTTGAGATTGTAATATTATTATTTAATTATTTACTTAATTTTTATATTCGGGTTCTCACAGATAGCCTCACTTTCTTTCTTCAAAACCAGAGATTGAATTTTAGACCTATACCAAGCTCTAGAAGAGGTGACAAATGCATCTTTAACCTTGTGTATTGCACCCCTATTTGGATGCCTTACTCTAACCTTGAAGCCTTGAACACTAGGAATCTACCTATCCTCCCAAAAATCAATGGTAGCACCATTATGCACTTGCCATTGCAACACATCAAATAGCATTTCACGCCCTTGAAGAAGACTCGTTTAGGCCTACGAGGCTTAAGCCCCTTTCGATGCATGAACAAAATCTGAACTGGGGTAATAAATCCTTTTCATAAACTTAGCAAAAAAAGAGTTTAGGAAATGAATGAGCCTCCACCCTTGACGAGCCAACAAGGCTCTGTTGAAAGTTTTAAAATCTCTAAAACACAAACCCCCATTTCTCTTGGGTAGAGACATTTTGTTCCATATAAAAAGCAGTTTTGCCCACACAACAAAATATGTCAACAAAAGAGTTTTACCGACATAGAAAGTTACGTTGGCAACTCGTTGGCAAAAGTGTGTCAAGAAAAACTTTTGCTGGCAAACATACCACTATGTCGACAAAAGTAATGTCTTTAACGACAAACATCTTAGTTGGCAAAAACCTTCATCAATTGTTTCCATTTTAGCTTTGAGTTGACAAAAATGGTTTAAGTGAGATGATTATGTGACACTTTTGCCGACCCAAACAGCATCGGCAACAATAAGACTTTTGGCAATGCAATATCAGTCGGCAAAAGTAGACTTTCAGCGACATATAGTTGCGTCGGTAAAACATCTAATTTTTTAAAAAAAAATAATAATTTGGTATTTGAAATGACCAAAACTACCATCACAAATAACAAATTACTTTTCAATATCCACATGCATCAATTCAACAGTTCACATACACCAATTCATTAACATCAAAATATATATTTCTATTTATAATAACAACAATAGTCTACATGCGTTCTTACAATTCAAAATTTAACTTTATACACAACAATACTTAAAAGTGAAACTAAGTACAAAAAATAAACAAAACTAAGTCGATCCCAATTTGAAAAAAATCCAAGTGAATATGCAAGTGAATAAGCCTGCTACTCATATCCAATCAGCACTTGCGCAAGATCGTAATATCCATCTTCAAAAACCTACATTTAAGAAGGCAAAAAAGAAGCAAGTTTTGATTATTAATATTGTTAGTAATGAAAATTTAAACTTACATTACGAGTTTAAGTAGGATGATATTAATCATGTTCAAACTTAGGTTAGGCCTTGGACTTAGTGGTCATGGATCTAGAAAATGCCACCTCATGGCTTTCAAGAAAGAGAGTTTTGTGAGTTCCCACAGGTGCAATGATGCAAGCCTTCAAGGAAAATAATACACGATAATATCAACGGACATATAAAATCAACTGTGCAGACAAAAAGAAAAAGAAAACAATTCTAACCACCTAGAAGTGGTTTAAGATAACAGACCCATACCTTAAAGCTGATGGTTAGATTTAAATCTGGCAATGCAACAAAATTTTGTTAATAAAAACCATTTTGAGACTACATCACTAAGAAAATATTTTACTTTTTTTAGTAAATGAATTCAAAAATTTATATTTCAAGTTCTAGGATAATAAACAAAACATGTTAGCACTGTGAACGTTGCTCGTGAAGAATTTTATATAAAAGAAATTGTTGGCTTTATTATTATTATAATAATACATAGCAAAAAAATAGTTTACCACTAATATTGTCATATGGTAAAAGAAACAAGAATGACAGGTCAATATCAACATGAAAATGCTAAAACATCTGAGCATGTTAGCTCCCACTCGGTTTCTTGATATCAACAGTCCTCACCCATTTTGTCATAATTTCAATGTTTAGATAAGGAAACAAATTGTGCAAACAACACTACCATAATTCATCTCTCTTACCATTGAAATGCCTAGTAAAGACAGATTGTTCTTGTGAATCAAGTGCTACTTGGTATGTAACGCCTCAAAATAAAGGGGATAATCTAACCCAAGAGATTCATAAACATAATAGAAAATGTATTACTTTCATTCATCAGAGTTTATATTACAAAAGAAATTACATGCATTATATTTTCATAAATATTCATTTTGAAACTACAACATGTAACACTAGTCACTAACAACAAAATAAATGCCCTACGGGCTTACATCTTTCCGAGAGATAACTTGGTTACAACAAAAGAGAGTCATAAGCTCTTTACAATTAAAGCTCTCGGCTTAAGAAGAAAACATATAAACATATACGTAACAAAAATAGAGCCTTCAGACCTATCCTCTAAAGCTATGCCCTTGGAGGTGGCATGTCACTTGTACCTAAAAATGTTTCCCAAGTAGGGTGAGCCAAAATCCAGTAGAGATATGCTAAAACAATATATGAGAATTAACTAAGATATCAGCATCAGATAAATGTTCAATACTTACAAACCAACTTACACCCTTTCCATAACCAATCAATATCGACATCTATATCTCAGTCCATTTCTATTCATTTATCCAAATCAATTCATTGATATAGTTCATTGTTATCTAAACAATTCAAAACAAGACTACAACTCATTTATTAACACTTCAATAACAACCATTATTCAAACACTTCAATTTTCTTGCCATTTTACGGAATCACATCCGAGGGAATCGGCACCCATATATATATAAGATTTCGGGACTTTTACCCTGGATACTCCGGCCAACTTAATTTTCAATGGAGTCCATCCCCTATCTCCTCCCAAACAATGATACATATACAATGTATTTAAAAGCGTTGTCATATACAATGACTAACCAAATCACATATTCAATGGTTTAATCAAACCGTCATATTCAATGATACAATCCGCATGATTAGTTTCAATTTACCTAATCCTCATGCAGTTTCTACAACAATCATAGCTATCCTCCACCAATAGCTTAAAACAGATATACAATCTATGAAACAGATAATTTATCGTATTTTCCATAAGAGAGTGATTTATCAAATCCAACTACACATTTCATTTACACATCCTTCTAATTTCATATTTCTCGTCTCAATTTGATTATTTATACAAATAATTTATTTAACTCATATTAGGACAAATCTCTCACTTTTTCAATTATCAACCCCAAGGCTCAATCTCACCATTTATTCTCATATAACATCATAATCAAGATCTCACATACATATATGGAGCCAAATATAGAAAACTCCTCTTTCAAAAATTCAAATCCAAACTCTAACTTCATCCAAATCTTCCCAAATCCCACCATTTATACAAAAATGACAAACACCTAGGTTAAAACCCATATCAAAGAGTAGATTATCCCTACCTCAAATGTAGAGCTCAAAAAGGAAGAAGGAGAATCTCGAAAATGCCTAAAATCAAGCTTTACTCGGATAGAATGGAAGCCCACAAGATGCTACACCTTTTTCTCAAAGGAAGTAAAGTAGAAACTCTTAGATTCAAAGGGGTTTGTAGAGAGAAGTTGGATTTTTAGAGAGAGAGACAACCGATCTAGGGTTTTGAGTGAGAAGAAGTGCACAAAGTGATACAAAAATGCTCTGCTGCAAACTGATATATGCAATCCTCGCTCGAGCGAAGGAGTTGTCGTTCGAACGACCAAACACAACAAGTGACCTCACTCGAGCGCAAGAAGCGTCGCTCGAGCGCAAAATGCAAAGCTTAAGGTCTGCCACAGACGCACACGCATGCTCGAGCGCAAGAAATCTCGTTCGAGCGAAGAAGCAATTTCACTAGACTCGCTCGAGCGAAGAATTTCTCCTTCCCAGAAAAACTGCGTCTGGGAGAGAAACCTAAGGACCCTCAAACCTCGCTCAAGCGTAAGAAACCTCGCTTGAGCGAAGGAGCAAATTACACAAGGCTCGCTCAAGCGCAAGAAGCCTCGCTGGAGCGAAGAAGCCAAAATCTGGGCAATAACAACCTAGACCAAGTAACATCCAACCTATTCCAAACACACCCAACATATTCCAAAGCTCAAATTCAAAGAGTCAAAGGAGGAAAATAAGATACAGACACAATAATCAACCGCAAAACCCGAGTCTGGAACACAATAAAGGTCTCTGGAATCGTTATATGGTAGCTTCTCCTTTCCAATTTGATAGTTCATTGATACAGTTTATGCATATTATCAGAAGAATAATGTACCTAATATTGATGGAGTCCGCCTATGGACACCACGTTATTTTTCACTCCCTAGTCATAGTGATGGTGGGCTTGACACCATCACACCATCATTGTAAGTAGGGAGTAAAAATGCAGATAAGAAATTTCCCAAACAATCAAGACCTTGAGAAATCAATAATGGGAATCAAATTGAATTACAAGGTGACCATCACTCAAAGCAAACCAATTCATAGACAAATTGATGTTTCCATCTTGGTGAATAACCTAGAGAATGATTTATTAGATGGCATTAAACAATATCTTAGCAGTTGTGCCATAGAATTAGAGGTTGATTCCTTTCTAACAGATCGATGCCCATGGTTTTGATGAAAAATCTCTACCAAAATGGTTCATGGATATAGCCGATTTCCGGATGGTCTAAATATATATATATATGTATATACTTGTTTTGATTGTGTAGTTATTGTCAATTACACTAGTTTTCCAAGGGGATTATCATATTCAAAGTTATAGACATTTTAATGAGTTTATATTATTATTGTGGATGGGATTTGTTTCATGGAATTGACCACATCATTGAATCCAAAGGGTCTAGCATTAAAACTAGTGCCAGTGGAATTCAAAATTTAGGAAGCACACAATGTACATCCTAAAATAATCAGACAAGGATTTTAAACAAAAACAGAAGGCGGAGTAGTAGACAACAAAACATATAATCAAAATGTAATTGGCCCTGTTATCATAATGAGCAATTTCTGACAATAATTTTTTCCTATCATAGCTTATTTATGTAATTGCCGAATGTAGCAACAGATTCCTAAATATGATTTTTTTTTTTTTTTTTTTTGAAGCCATGTAATTGAATCCTACATGCATTCAATCAATTAAGAACATTAACCAAACATGCACAAGAGGCGAATTTCAATATGAAAGAAATGTTATTTCAATTATTTTCACTGCCAAAGTTAATTTTAGATCTCTAAATTAATTGATAAATAAAAAAACAGATTCTAGGAACCCTTGACAAGAAAATAAATAACTGAAAATTGAAGGAAATACAAAATAGATAGAGAACCAGAGATTCAGTTAAGAAATTGAGAGAGAGAGAGAGAGAGAGAGAGAGAGAGGAAGAAGAAGCAGAGCAAAGAGGAGACGAACATACCGAGCCAGAATGAAGCAGCGATGGTGTAGCATAGCAACGACAAATGGCGGAAACCCAATGGTCGACAAATGTCTGTGCGGGCGTGCGATTGTAACAGAGAACTTCCAATCGTAAGAGAACGACTGTGCTGTGCAAAGTAAACATCGTGGAGAGAGATGAGGGGCTTGTTTGGTTTGTTTTTGGGAGGGTTGTTTTTGAAAAAAAAAATTGAGGAGAGAGTTTAGAAATGTTTTTGGTTTGTTTTGTTGTATATTTTGGGAGAGTTGTTTTTTTTGGGAGTTTGGAATGATTTGATATTTTGAAAGAATTTGAGTAGATGTGTGTGAGAGAAAAAGTGATTGAGAATGAGAGATAAGAGAGGAAAAGTGATTGATTAATGTGTAAAAGAGAGAAAGTGATTTTGAAAATTTTTTAAGAAAAACTCAAACCAAACAATTTTTAAAATTTTTTTTTCTAAAACTCATCTCCCAAATACAAACCAAACATACCCGAGGTGTTTGCCCTAGGTACCTACAAAAAAAGAGGAAAATTTGGAAGGGAAGTCAAAAAATTGAGATCCCTGTTTGGTTTTGAGTTTCCTTTTTGGAAAATTTACCCATAAGTCCTAGTTTTTGAAACGTTGAACCATTTAGTCCTAAAAGTTTTCTTATGCTCCATTTAGTCCCATTTTTACATCAGCATGATGTAAATGATGTAAATGATCTGATGTTTCATTCTATAATTTCAAAATTTATTGAAATCTGATAAACATTAGATGTTTTTCATCCTATATTTTCAAACATTATTGAAATTTGATAAACATTAGATGTTTGAAATCTAATGTTTGTAACATGACTCTGATGTTATTAACATTGTATCTGATGTTATTAACATTGTAATGGGACCTTTCAGTCTATAAGAAAACTTTTAGGACTAAACAGTGCATAAGTTATTAATTTGGGATTTATTGGTGCGTCCCCCATTGTTTTTTAGTTTTTATTTTTAAATTTTTTAAAAATTATCTTTTGTAAAATTATATAAAACTGATAAATATTTTTATATTTTAAATTTTTTTAACGAAACTATGTTTTAGTCTTTAAAAAAAAAAAAAAAGAATCTGACACAAATTTTAGAAAATCAAATCAAATCAAATATGGTCATCGCAACTTTGGAACAAATTTAAATTCTCTCAATTTGATCATCTCAACTTCAAAGAATGTTTAAGCTTAGTGGACCCATTTTGAGACTGATCTAATTTCAAATTCAAATTCTTTATGATTTATTGACTAAGATATCGATAATTATATATTTGAAACATATTTGTATTACAAAAAAGGAAAATTCTAGCATACCACCTTTCAAAGGGTTGCACTATATGCACCCTAGTTATGTCATTTTTTTCTTTAACTATAATCAATTTTCTTCTTTAGTTACGCCTCATGTTGCGTTTAGTTATAACATTTTTAAAAAAAAAAAAATTTATTTTCTATTTTTTTATAGTTATGACTCAGAAAATATGAAATTATGTTATTTTCTTATTTAATTATAAGGTGCATATGGTACACACTATTTGAATTGTGTACCATAGTGTTTCTCTACAAAAAATGAATAGTTATTTTCGAAATTATACTTATCGTTTATTTTTTTTAAAACAAATGTAATTCAAACATATAGTTTTTTTTTTTTATCCATATCCGATTATCTTAATTTTTCACGTTATTATTCTACATAATAAGTTTAAAAAGTAAACTGTTTGAATCATTGAGGTCAGTCCCAAAATAGACCCAACAAGCCCAAACATCCTCTCAAGTTAGATGGCCAACTTAAAAAAATCTAAACCCCTTTCAAAAGTTATAATAAAACACAAATCACAAAACCACCATGTTTCATTACAGAACTTTTATCGATGAATAGTTTTGTTGTCGCTAAAAGTTTAACTCTTTGCCCACACTAACTTGTTGTCGCCAAAAGTAAACAGACTAATAGCAACGCTTATCGTGCTGCCAAAAAATAACCCTCGTCGATAAAAGTTTCGAAATTTTGGCGCCAACCATTAATTTGGGCACTTAATGAATGTTATTTTTTTTAGCAACGGTAGTAAATTGCATCATTAAAAGTCTATTTTTACTGACGAAATTGATCACTGTGTTGTTAAAAATATACTTTTAACTATGAAAAATTGATGTCATGGCAAAAAATGATTGCCAAAAATGCAAGTTGTCGTAGTGGTGCTCTTTCCTTCCGGATCCCCTTTTCCCTTGCTTCATCTCATTTCATAAACTTCAAAAGCCTTATAATTTGGTCTGGAAATATTCAACTTTATTATCCATTAAAACAATTTTATGCGACAGCTTATAAACATCTTGATGCTTGCCTTTGTAACAACCAAGAAATAACTAACATTTAGCCTAGACACGGCCCAAATAATACAGGCTAGTGCAAGTCATGATGATAACATAAGCCCAAATAATCTTTTTAGTGAAAATATTTGGTTGAGGCCCAATTGATTGTTGGATAAAATACATTATCATTGGAACACCAATTCATTAACCCAAATTACTCATGGATAGCCCATAGGCTTGTGACGTTCCCTTTTAAACCAGAAAGTCACTCTTTGTGTTCGAGTGAGCGACATTAAACCTAGACCAACCCATCACAAATATGGATTTCCCAAAAGCCACCGACGTTTGATAATCTAATTTAGTATTTAAAATTAAATGTATTAAATAATAATTAATTATATTCGTTTAATAATCACAATTGATATTACTTAAATATTTTTGCAAATGTAGGTTAAAAGTTCAAAAATTATAAAGTGATATGAAACTTTATTCTAATTCAATTTATAAATACTAAACATAAGTATTGATATATACTATTATAAACTCATTATCACTGCCGCCACTATTTCCAACCACTGCTACAACCATTGCTACAACCATTGCTATCGCTATCACCACTACCACCACCATCACCACTACAACTATCGCCTTCATCACCATTGTCATTTTTGCCATAAGTATCACCATCATTTTACTATCGCCACTATACCACCATCACTACCGCCACCGCCATTACCACGACCACCATGCCACCGCCATTATAACTACTACTACCACCACCTTCATTACCATTGTCGTTGTTTCCATAAGTACTACCATCATTTCATTATTTCCACTACACTACCACCACATTCGCCATTACCATTACCACCACTATAATAACCCACTATAACCATTCACCTCCATAACCACTATTACCGCTGTTACAATTACCACTATCATTTCAATACCACTGTCACCATTTTTTTTTTATCTCCACAATATATAATACTATTCCGTCATCACCACAATTATTATCCCTTAATTTTCACCATTATTGTCCTTGGCACCATAACTAACGTCGCCGTTGCCTCCTTCACCACTACTAACTCACCATCACAATATAAAAATTATAAGATATTCAATTTGAAAATAAAAAATTTCAAATTTGATCTTATATATATTAAATAATTTATTTTAGTTCAATACTAAAAAAATTTTATCAAACAACTTTTCAACTTATAAATGCAACATTCAATTTTTATGTACTCAATTTTCAGTTTTCAGTTTTATCAAATACCATCTAAGGGGGTGTGTGATAGCCTAATTCAACACGTAAAACTGAATTTCTTAAGTGATAATCAATTAAGGCAGTTTAATAACCACAATTGATATAATTTAAAATTTTAAGTGCCCTTAAAATATAGATTAAAAGTTAAGAAAATTTTAAATCATACGAAACTTACGTAATTCAGATTGAATTTATAAATAGTTAATATAAGCGTCAATATGTACTATTATAAACTCACTAGATTTGGGGTGGTTGATGTGTTGAGAGGCATAGCAACCATTGTTGTGTAGCCCTATAGGCTCATTTCGGGACGCATTTTGTTAATTGGAACTGTTCACACATATTATATAGAGTAGAATATATTTTCAAAAAATCAAGTTAATCAAATATCGTTAACCCTTTTATCTACTCACATTTTGCGACGGTAAAAAAATCCGTTGCCAAAGTTTTATTTTTAGAGATGGATAACTCGAAACTATCGCAAAAAGAATATTATATGTGATGGTACGTTACCTCGTCATAAAAAAGCCTTTTATCTTGCATTTTTTATTTATTTATTTTTTGTGACTGTCTTTGTTAGTCCGTTCCAGAAGATTTTATTTGTGTATTTTTTTTCATTTGCGACGGTCATTCAAACTGTCGCAAAAACTTAATCCCCTAACATATAAAAATTGATTTTAAAGTTCATATGTATGCATGTAAATTTTAAAGTGAGACATGATTAAAACCTAATTTAAAAAGCTATTGTGGATCAAAGTGTAAAATGTAAAAACCTTTATAAAACATATGAACATAACAACACATATTCTCATTCAAAAAAGCCCCAACGCTATGTTTGAATTGAGGCCCTGTTTGGTAGAACTGTGGGAAACTGCTTATAACTTATGCTTGAACAGCTTATACCTTTTGAGTGGGAAAATAATGATCCGGTACCGTGCCGGTCATATTTGGCCGGACAGAGTTGTGCCGGGTAAGATATGGGCCGAGCGGGTACTGCGTCAAGAAGGTGTTCGGTTAAGACACCGATTGACTAAACCGAGCTGCGTGCTTAGGATGAATGTAAGCCTAGCAGACTGAAGAATCCGGTGCCCGGAAAGGCGTCAACGACCAAGCTATTCGGCTGCTCGGCAGGAAGCCCGACCGACCAAGCAGATGACCGGCGCCAGGAAGGCGTGGTCGAAAGCTAGGAAGGAAGTTGCTCGGCGGGAATCTTTGAAAGGTGAATGTGAAATATCCCGGGCATGGTCGGTAGGATCTTTGCGTTCTCGGTTCTCTCGGCTTAATGGCGGCATGCAATACCTGGCCTGACATTTGTGGGCCAAGGGAAGCTCAAATTTGGGATTAGGTGATGTCGGCATGGTGTAACCCGACAGAGGCATGGTGTATGTCTTGGCAGATGGGATAGCAGAGCCACGTGTTGAGAGATCAATGGGAGTGGATGTGGGGCGCAGAGAGGTATATAAACAAGTCTGCGCCACCCCTTAAGGGGATGGATAATTTTCTGTAAGTAAGACTTACACTCATACACTCTCCCTTCTCTCTACCTATCCTCAGGTGTGTGTTCTAATTTGACCTTCGGAGGGGTTTTCCGGCCACACACCGCCGGGTAGCTCACCGCCGTTGTGCTTTCAGGTGATCGGACAGCTGAGGAGCCTGGAAGAAAGGAAGTGCGGGTTGCCAGAATATTTCCTCCCCGTACAATTGGCGCCGTCTGTGGGAACTTGCAGATAAAACCTTGTCTTCTGGGTTCATCTGAACGCCGTTCATGGCGCACAATGAGGAGTTTCCGTTGTCCGCCGTCGACGGAGCTACTCCGGAGTTTGTCCGGCAGAGAGAAGGACTCACGACCATCCTTCCGATGGCGAACTTGGAACCACCACCCGGAGGGCGAGGCGGCGAGCAGCGGGACAAGCGCGCAAGAAGTCATGGCCGTCCTCGGAGCCCAGACGGACACCGGCGGCGGAGAGAGCCACACCCCAGACGCCTGGAACACAAGCTGCGGGACCAAGATGCCGTCATCCGGCGAATGGCAGCAGAGATGGAGGAGCTCAAGCGGCGTCACAAAGGGAAGGGTGTAGCTGGAGTGGGTGACCACAGTGAGCGCACCCCATCCCGCCGTCGGCCCCCTCCGCCGTTCGGCCGGCCCAGTCGAGGCACACTCCGGCAATCTCTATCACCAGAGCTACGAGATGGTGATCTCGACTTGCACGTGAGAGTCTAGCGCGCAAGATAGTACCTCTGAACCCTCACGTCCGGGAGGCGGCGTCGAGGTATTCCTATTCACTTTGTCTGAGAGGATTTGCGGGCGATTCTGAAGAGCAGGCTCGGCGTGAAGCTTCGAGAGGGCGTTGCGGCGGTTATCCCACGGGCCCATGCTAGCGAGGAGGTCGGAATGCTTCCGCCACATAAGCCACTCCTTCTTAATCTGATTTGGCGGGTTGAGTGCCACTCCTTTTTCACTTGAAATAGAAGCGCCGCTTCCGTGAGTTCCACCAAAGTTTACCCTTTGCGATGGAAAGACCGATCCGTACATGCATGTAAGTCATTTCCGCCAGGTTATGGCCGGACACCGGCGGAATGATGCTCTTATGTGCCTTATCTTTCCGTCAAGTTTGGGCGAATTGGGATTGAAGTGGTTAGGAAGGCTACGAGGAAGTATTGAAAGGTGGCAGTGGCGAAGGCCTTCGTAACACGCTTCACGACTAACACCAAAACTCCTAAGGAAGTTGATCACCTCGAGTATCAAGATGGAACGGCGACACACTCAAGGCGTACAACTCCAAGTATTGGGAGACTTTCAATGAGATCTTGGATCGCCTTGGTCAACCTAGCAATCGTCTGATATAAGCGTGGGCTCCGGTCGGACATAGGCTGCGAGACTCGCTTACCATGCAACGACCCTACGACCATGGGGCGACTTATGCGGCGCATCAATGAAACATCCGGGTGAGGATGATGCCTCGACCACAACCGAGAAGCGGACCCGATCGCCTTGACTAAGAGGTCGGCAGGAAAAAGTACATGCGATCGGGCAAGAGTCCGGCCGATCTAGTGAGGCAGAGAGTCAAACCGAGGTTCAAACCAGAAGCAAAATCGGGGCGGCGTAATGGCGAGAATGATTACAGGGATGACTACCCCGAAATGATCGGCCGATCTTGACGGAGGTGAAAGCAAGGCGAGCATCACCACGGTCTTCAAAATCCCAATCTATCGCATACTTAGTGAAATCCGGGACGAGGAGTACGGCCGATTTCCTGCTAAGCTAGGCGCCGGGGAGAAGGGCCTCAATCCCAAGTACCGTTGGACCTTTCACCGGGCGAGGCCATCGAGCAGAATTTGCGCCTTTGAGGCAACACTTGGAAGAGTTAGTGGCAGCCGGGCATCTGGACCTCTACATTGATGGAGGGGTCAAGGCGAACCAGGTTCCAGTTGCTCCACGCGGACCGGATGACCGGGATGCGCCTCCGCAAGGGGTCGTGAATGTCATCCACGGCATAGTGGAACCGGCGCGTGTTTGCGAGCTTCGCGGTATGATTAAAAAGGCAGAACACATGAGGGAGGTTTTGTCAGTTCAGCCCGCGCTCAAGAGGGGGAAGACAGAAGTAAAGGATGTAATCAGCTTTTCCTCAAAAGATTTGGAGCGCATATCTGAGACACGCACGACGCCTTGGTGGTAACACTCGCGTCAATGATTTTGAGGTTAAAGGATCTTGATCGATCGGGGAAGTTCGATCGAGATCATGTATTCTGACGCTTTCAAGCGGCTCAAGCTCGAGACACGTTTGGCCCACAACCGCCATTGGTCGGTTTCAACTCACAACCGAGTGGCCTTTGGGAAAAATTATCCTGCCGGTTAAAAGCGGGATCGTGGTCAAACAGGTTGGTCTGGGTATTGCGGTGCCGTCTACTGTCGATCCTTGGCGGTGGCTTCATGCTATGCAAGCGTGGCATCAACCTTTCACCAAGTGATGAGATTCCCTCGGCTATGGGCGATTGAGGAGATTTAGGCGATCGGGTTATGTCAAAAGCGAGTGCTGTGGCGGTCAATGGGCCGGCTGCCAAGGGATTTGTTCAAATGATTGAGGGACCAGAGGACCAGGTGGTGCTAGATGATGTGGGCACCAAGGCAGAAGACAAAGCCGTGGAAGGATTGGTGGAAGTACGAATTGATACCGATCAGCCGGACAGGTTCTTCTTGATCGGCTCCACCCTCACAGCACAAGAAAGGACCGAGATGGTGGAATTCCTTATAGCTAACATTGAAGTTTTTGCATGGTCGCCTTATGACATGCCCGGCCTCGATCCAAATTTTATCTGCCATCATCTCAATGTCTTCCCCGGAGCCAAGCCGGTCATTCAGCGAACAAGGAGGTCAGCATTGCATCACGCCGAGGTGGTGGCGGAGGAAGTCAAGAATTTGCTTGAGGCACGGGCAATTCAAGAAGTGCATTATCCTCGGTGGATTTCAAATCTGATCGTTGTACCAAGAAGAATGGGAAGTGGCGGGTTTGCGTTGATTACAAAACCGTCAACCGTTCTTGTCCGAAAGACAGCTTTCCTTTGCCTAGAATTGACCAGCTTGTGGATTTGGCAATTTGGACATGACGAGTTGAGTTTCTTGGGCGCTTCTGGGGCTATCATCAGTTGCCATGCGGTCTGACCGAGAAATCACTTCATTTACTACACCAAGGGGACTCTTACGCTACCGAGTTATGCCTTTTGGTTTAAAAAGCCGGGCAACTTTCGAAGGATGGTGACCAAGATGTTCGCTCCTTTCTTTGGTAGGACAATGGAGGCTTACATTGATGTCATAGTGGTGAACAGCAAGCATCAAACAAATGATTTGACCGATCTGGGCGAGATGTTTGCCATCCTCAACAAACACAAGTTACGCCTGAGTGCATCTAAGTGTGCCTTGGGTGTGGGATCCGGGAAAATTTTTGGGATTCTTAGTCACAAACCGAGGTATTGAGGCAGACCCTACACAAATCAGAGCCGTGCAAAAGTTAAAGCGTCCTAGCTCGGTGAAAGGCGTCTGACATTTGGCGGAATGGCCGCTTATCGATTTATAAGCGGTCATCGATCATTGCCGTCCTTTCTTTCAGTCCTTGAAGTCCAAGTTCTCATGGGATGAAGAGTGCGACCGGGCGTTGGCCGAGCTCAAGGAATATCTGTCTTCAGCACCATTGTTGGTCACGCCGGTGCCAGGCGAAGAACTTTATCTTTATCTGGCCGTATCGCAGCATGCAGTCAGTGCGGTGCTTGTTCGCGCTGAAGGAATCAAGCACCTCCCCATCTTTTATGTCAGCAAGACTTTGCTACCAGCAGAGACTAGGTACCTGCCTCTTGAAAAACTTGCCTTGGCATTAATGATGGCTTCGAGAAAGTTGGCGCACTACTTTCATGCACATACTGTCGTCGTGTTGACCGAGTTCCCCCTCAAAGCTTTGTTTGAACGGGCGGATTTTTCTGGCCGAGTTCTTAAGTGGGCGGTCGAGTTGGGGCAGTTTGATGTGAAGTATCAGCCGCGCCGCCATCAAAGCCGGACTTTGGTGACTTTGTTGCGAATTTTCACTGGAACTCATCCGGTATGCGGTCGATATTACATGGCGGATGATGAGGTGCACGCCAGTTCATCAGAGACACTACCACTCAGTGGGGTTCGCAGCACGGTCTTTGCGCACACCACCGTAGTGGCCTACACTTCAACAATACCAACAACCGGTGACGCGATGGCAGAGTTGGGTGTTGTTATTCCAACAACTCGCCTGCCGCATCACCAAGAGAAGTCATGGAACTACTCGGCCTGAGCCAGCGGCGGCATATCATGACACGGTGATTCGCCACGGACTTAGGCGTGGCGGAACCGACTTCTTGAGTCGGTGCGAATCACCAAGAGGCGAGTGGGACGATGAACGCAGAACTTGAAAGCCGGACCGCCGAGCAACCTTGATCATGGCGCCCCTCACCACTCACAGGATCCATCAGATTGCTGGAAGCTTTTTGTGGGAGAAATGTGGAAGCTTTTTGTTGACGGGGCGTCCAATCGTCACGGCGCAGGGCTAGGTATTGTTCTTATCTCCCCAGATGGCCTAACCATTGAACATTCTATCACCCTTGGTTTCCCAGCATCCAACAACGAAGCTGAGTATGAGGCCCTTCTTGCCGGGCTTAAGAGCGCAATCCAGATGCAAGCTGCCGAGCTAATGGTGTATAGTGACTCCCAACTTGTGGTTAACCAAGTTTCTGGGATCGACGAGGCAAAGGATGACCGAATGGCGAAGTACCAAGCTCTGGTCAGGGAACGCATCAAGCAGTTTCAGGCAATCAGAGTCCAACAGATCGGCCGAGAAAAGCAGTAGTCGATGAAATTTGGCGACTGGCATCCATGGTAGATAAAACATCGCCTAATCCCATGTTAATTGACTTTCTTCCACGACCAAGCATTGAAGAAACCGGGCAGACGCATAAATACTGCTGGGTCCGTCCGTCATGGATGGATCCGATCATTTTGTTTCTCGAGACCGGGTTCTACCAACCGAAAGAAGGAAGCACACAAATCTGGTGAAATCAGAGCGGTTTTGGCTCTCTCCATCTGGCGCCTTGTATAAGAAATCCTTCACTGGTCCTTACTTAAAGTGTGTGCACCCAAACAGCGTGGACGCATTCCTTCACGAAATTCACGAAGGCATTTGTGGCAGTCACATTGGGGGCAGGTCCTTGGCCTACTGAGCTATTTCACAAGGCTATTGGTGGCCGTACATGCAAGCTGACGCGCAAAAATATGTCCGGAAATGTGAAAAGTGCCAGAAATTCGCGCACCAGATCCACCAGCCAGCCAGAGAACTTCTTCCACTCACCAGCCCTTGGCCTTTTGCGATGTGGGGACTAGATATAGAGTGACCCCTCCCAACTGCAACCGCAAGTTCTTTATCGGGGCAACAGACTACTTCACCAAATGGATTGAAGCTGAACCTTTGGCAACTAACAAAGAAAAAGACGTGAAGAGGTTTGTTTGGCAGAATGTGGTAACACGGTTTGGCGTCCCCAAAATCTTGATTCGACAACGGCACCCAATTTGTGATCGCTTATTGAGTGGTTTTTGTGACGATTTAAAGATTGAATTCTACAACTCTACTCCGGCTTACCCCCAATCCAACGGTCAAGCCGAGGCGTCGAACAAGATTATTTTGGATGGGTTAAAGAAAAGGTTGGAAAAGGCAAAGGGAAAGTGGGCCGAGGAACTTCCAAGCGTCCTTTGGGCATCTGGGACTACCCATGGCGTTCTACCGGGGAAACTCCATTTGCTTTGGCTTATGGCATGGAGGCGGTCATTCCCTTGGAAGTCGGCATGCCCACCCTCAGAAGTGAAAGCTTTGAGCCTGCTCTGAACACCGAGGCTATTGCTCTGGAATTAGATCTGGCTGAAGAGCGCCGGGAAAAAGCTCATCCATGTGGCGACCTACCGGAAGAACTCTCCAGGAAGTACAACAAGATGGTGCACCCCAGACCGTTCAAGGTGGGTGATTGGGTCCTGAGAAAAGTTATGGGAAATACCCTGGTGCCAGGGGAAGGCAAGCTAGGGGCAAATTGGGAAGGACCATACAAGATAACCGGTCTGGCGGGCAAGGGGGCATACCACCTGGAAGACTTGGATGGTAGAGCAATACCTCGGCCATGGAATGCGGCCAACCTCAAAGTGTACTATTTCTAGCTTTTGTTTTGTTTACAAAGAAGGAGCTTTTTGCATTACACTTCAGAATGTAATTCTTTTTGTCAATATACAAGTGTTCTTTGCCTTCGCAATTTGAAGTTTTGTTAAAATTTAACATTCCCAACCGAGATGGATTAGTCCGGTTGGAAGAGTTGGTGTTTTGCCCAACTTCGGATTCCCAACCGAGATGATTTTGTCCGGTTGGAAGAGTTGGTGTTTTTCCCAACTTCGGATTCCCAACCGAGATGATTTTGTCCGGTTGGAAGAGTTGGTGTTTTTCCCAACTTTGGATTCCCAACCGAGATGGATTTGTCCGGTTGGAAGAGTTGGTGTTTTGCCCAACTTCGGATTCCCAACCGAGATGATTTTGTCCGGTTGGAAGAGTTGGTGTTTTGCCCAACCGGATTCCCAACCGAGATGATTTTGTCGGTTGGAAGAGTTGGTGTTTTGCCCAACTTGGATTCCCAAGAGATGGATTAGTCATTTGGATGGATTAATGCTTGTGCAAATTAGATATTTCTTGCGAGATGGATTAGCGGTTGGATGGATTAATGCTTGTGCAAATTAGATATTTCTTGGAGATGGATTAGCCGGTTGGATGGATTAATGTTTGTGCAAATTAGATATTTCTTAGAGATGGATTAGCGGTTGGATGGATTAATGTTTGTGCAAATTAGATATTTCTTGCCGAGATGAATTACCCCGGTTGGAGGTGTTGTGATTTGGTCTCTCAACCGAGGTAATGTATCCCGGTTCTGTGAATTGATGTTTTACTGAAGAAAGTTCAAGCAAACCGTGCAAACACTTCATAAAACTAGAGCTTTTTCATTAATAAGAAATAAGTACAAAGGTGGGGTACTTAGCCCGATTACAGAATGTGGGATTTACCCGGTTACATCAAAAACAAACAAAAAGCAAGTTCAGAAAGAAACTAAGCCAGGGGGGAGAGGTTGTCATAGTCATCTTCAATATTGACGGTGAAGCCCTCTCTTGATCACCGGGCTCATTCTGAACATTCTGCTCGGGGCTGATTCCTTCACCGGTGTCTACAGCCGCCTCACTTGCAAGCGCTTCCGCGCCCTCCTCTTGCACCGCGGTGAAGACGTCGTTGGCATAAGGCACGAGGAAGGCTGGCAGAAAGGCTTTGGGTGTGGCGGCAAACACACCGGTTTCAGGGCCCTGACCGAGCTTCGAGCAAGCATCTTTCCAGCCGGCCTTGAAATAGATGTCCTGGGTTGCAAAGATCTGCTTTTTGTAATTGTCTTACATGAAGCTGCATTGTTAGCATCTTCGCGATCTTTCTCCTAGACTCTTCGGTCGTTGAGCTCGGCTTGGAGTTCATCTCGTTTCTTCTCGGCTTCACTCAGCTGGCCGAGCAGTCTGTTGTTTTCGGTGCTAGCGGTCAGATAAACCTTTGCCCTTCGGCTCGATGCGAAGGCTTTCGACTTGATGAGCGATGTCGAAGGCCTTTGTCGAAGCGGTGAATGCGCTCCATTACAGTCTTTGTTTGGATGGCTGCAAGTAGCATATACGATCAATAGGGAAACCGGACAAACACTTGTGAAATTTTGGAAATAAATTAAGACAGTTACCCTGGTCATTGATTTCACGGATGATTTGACCAGCCGGGTGTCAGGAACGTGGTCACTTCCAACCACGTCGGTCGGCAGCAGGAGCGCCTTGGACAGGTCAAAGGCCAGCAAATGTTCCTTGTCACCCTTGGCCGAGGCATTGGCCGGGATGTCAGCTCCTCGGTGTTTAAAGGCCGGCGCTTAGGCGTCTGGCCTTCTTGCGGCGAGTTGTTTCGATCTCAAGCTTCGACCACCGCTCGGTGAGGATCTGGTCGAGCCCTCTTTCCACCCCGGCGCTGCGCAGGTTCTCGGCGAGGTTGGCCGGTTGATGGTGTGGCGAGGCCAAGCTGCGCCGATTGGATTGAGCCGATGAGTCTTGACGCCCGTGCTCGGTGAAGTGGCGATTAGCAAGTTTGGATTCGACTACCTTGGCCATTTCTTGTTCCTCGGTCAACCGGATTAAGGAATGTCGAGTAATGTTGGATCGGGCGGACTTGGCTCGCGTGGAAGTCGGTTACTCTACCGGCGTGGGCGAGTATGTATAGGTAGCTTTATAACCGAAAGCGGATCGTCACAATCCGATGCGTATCGAAGCCGCAGTTCGGATTGACTCGGTATTGGGAATCGGTAGTTTGCTTGCGAGCTTGGATTCCGCAAAAGAAAAAGAAAAAAGTGATTAAGTCGAGTGTCGGTAAAAAGGATTGACCGAAGCAGAAAGCGGCTTACATGAAGAACCGAAGTTCTTGCTTATAGACCATCCCGGTACCTCGGCCGTTTCATAATTGCCAGACACCCAGAAGAAGTCGTCGTCATGCAAGTCTTTATCTGGGGTGCCGGTCACTATTTTTTCCTTGCGGTCTTATTTTCAAGTAATAGGCAAGGCCGCGGTGTGACCCATTGTGTATTGCCTTAAGATCTCGGCTAGGCCGGTTGAGTACCAAGTGATTATTTAACTTCGTGAACGCCGTTTATAATCCGGTATGTATTTGTTGACACTTGGGTTGGTGCAAGCCGGTCTTGTGAATTTCTGTGATCGAGGATTGAGTGGAAGCGAAGGCCTCCTTCAACTATTGAAAGCACGGTGAAGAGCCTTTCGGCTCTTCCCCAAGGGGTTTTCTCGGGTGCAAGTTTGAGGTGGACATCGGTAGGGATGCGTACTCCTCCTGAATGCATCTAAGGCGTAGGTGTCTACCATATAGCGGTACTTCCCCATTTGAGGCGGACCTAGTGTAGCTCGGTAGTGGTTTGGCACTGAATGGAGGTTCGGTCTTGAGAGCTTCGGGGAGGTTAATGGTCCACTTGGACTCTGCGGGAAAAGGAGTGCAAGGGTAAGAGTGCGCGCGGTCTCACAAAACCGAGCTTGACTTTAGCAGTCCAGAGGCGTGCCAAACCACCGGTTTCTAAGGTTGCTAGGGCTCGGTCGCCCAAGCAGACAGATACCGGCCCATTTGGGCGACCAAGTACTCCACTATCTCGGTTTTCTTGTGTTCACTACAAACATGTTATTTGCTTTCGGCTCGTGGTTTTAGGATCAAATGGGGACGGGGCAGTCGCCCAGTTCATCGTTGTTCTTCACTTTGGAAATGAAGAACACCATGAGCTGTCAAGGTTTTGGGAAGTTTTTGGTGTCGGATCTGGAAATTACGCTTTTCTACCTAAATGCATGAAATGGTAAGGAAATGGCATCAAGAAGAGTCTGGAGCACTTACCAGACTAGGACAACGAGCCTCCTTCTTCAAGCTTGAAGATTCGGACCTGCAACTGCAAGAAGGCAAGAGCACTTGGGGGATGGCAATGGCAAAGGAGCAGTAAGGGGAGAAGAGAAGGAGCGGGGGGTATGTGTATAGGGGAATCGGGGTGTAACCGCCAAAATTTTGAATTTTGAACGGTTGGTGCTTTCGAGGACGTATGAGGGGATGCCACCTGTCGCCATTAATGGCTCCGTCAGAGCTGAAGAGACGTGGGGCAGGTGAGACGTCAACCGGGGAAGATGAGAAGACACCGGGGTCAGATGTAACGTCGACCGGGAAGCCTTCCAGGCAAGTTTGGAGGCAAGACCGGGCAAGTTCGAAGACAGCCAACCAGTAGGGTTACCAATTGAAAAGCCGGGGACCGAGGAAATGTTACCCCGGTTGGAAAAGGTAATCCCTCTCACGCTAAAGCGGACGGAATTAAGGGGCAATTGAGTGGGAAAATAATGATCCGGTACCGTGCCGGTCATATTTGGCGAAGACGAGTTGTCTTGGGTAAGATATGGGCGGCGGTCTTGTGTCAAGAAGGTGTTCGGTTAAGACACCGATTATTCATAAGCTGCGTGCTTAGGATGAATGTAAGCCCAGCAGACTGAAGAATCCGGTGCCCGGAAAGGCGTCAACGACCAAGCTGTTCGGCTGCTCGGCAGGAAGCCCGACAGACCAAGCAGATGACCGGCGCCAGGGAGGGCGTAGTCGACCGAAACTAGGAAGTTGCTTTCGGCAGAATCTTGAAAGGTGAATGTGAAATATCCCGGGCATGGTCGGTAGGATCTTTGCGTTCTCGGTTCTCTCCGGCTTAGCGGTGCGCTTATTACCAATCTGGCCGGTGTGGGCCAGAAGCTTCATAGGGCTCCAACAGAGGCGATTGGGATTAGGTGATGTCGGCATGGTGTAACTCGACAGAGGCATGGTGTATGTCTTGACAGATGGGATAAGCGAGCCACGTGTTGAGAGATCAATGGGAGTGGATGTGGGGCGCAGAGAGGTATATAAACAAGTCTGCGCCACCCCTTAAGAGGATGGATAATTTTCTGTAAGTAAGACTTACACTCATACACTCTCCCTTCTCTCTACCTATCCTCAGGTGTGTGTTCTAATTTGACCTTCGGAGGGGTTTTCCGGCCACACACCGCCGGGTAGCTCACCGCCGTTGTGCTTTCAGGTGATCGGACAGCTGAGGAGCCTGGAAGAAAGGAAGTGCGGGTTGCCAGAATATTTCCTCCCCGCACAATTGGCGCCGTCTGTGGGAACTTGCAGATAAAACCTTGTCTTCTGGGTTCATCTGAACGCCGTTCATGGCGCACAATGAGGAGTTTCCGTTGTCCGCCGTCGACGGAGCTACTCCGGAGTTTGTCCGGCGAAGAAGGACTCACGACCATCCTTCCGATGGCGAACTTGGACCTGACCACGGAGGACGGTGAGCGCAGCGGGACAAGCGCGAAGAAGTCATGGCGTTCTCGAGTCGAGACGGACACCGTGGCGGAGAGTCACACTCGGGCGCCTTGAACACAAGCTGCGGGACCAAGATGCCGTCATCCGTGAATGGCGGCGAGATGGAGGAGCTCAGCGGCGTCACAAAGGAAGGGTGTAGGCGAGTGGGTGACCACGGTGGCGCACCCATCCGCCGATCGGCCCCTCCGCCGTTGACCCGGCGAGTCGAGGCACACTCCGACAATCTCTATCACCAGGAGCTACAGAGATGGTGATCTCGACTTGCACGCAGAGGAGTCTAGAGCGCAAGATAGTACCTACAGACCCTCACGTCCGGAGACGACGTCGAGGTATTCCTATTCACTTTGTCTGAGAGGATTTGCGGGCGATTCTGAAGAGCAGGCTCGCCCGGCGGAAGCTTCGAGAGTGCGGCGTTGCAGCGGTTATCCTACGGAGCCCATGCTAGCGAGGAGGTCGGAATGCTTCCGCCACGCCAAGCCACTCCTTCTTAATCTGATTTGGCGGGTTGAGTGCCACTCCTTTTCACTTGAAATAGAAGCCGCCGCTTCCGTGAGTTCCACCGACAAAGTTTACCCTTTACGATGGAAAGACCGATCCGTACATGCATGTAAGTCATTTCAAGCGAGTTATGGCGGACACTGTCGGAATGTTGCTCTTATGTGCCTTATCTTTCCGTCAAGTTTGGGCGAATTAGGATTGAAGTGGTTCGGAAGGCTACGTGAGGAAAGTACTGAAAGGTGGCAACAGTGGCGAAGGCCTTAAATAGCGCTTCACGACTAACACCAAAACTCCTAAGGAAGTTGATCACCTCGAGTATCAAGATGGAAGCGACACACTCAAGGCGTACAACTCCAAGTATTGGGAGACTTTCAATGAGATCTTGGTGCCGGTCAACCTAGCAATCGTCTGATATAAGCGTGGGCTCCGATGGGACATAGACTGCGAGACTCGCTTACCATGCAACAGCCTACGACCATGGGACAGCTTATGCAGCGCATCAATGAGCACATCCGGGTAGAGGATGATGCCTCGACCACAACCGAAGCGGCCGGTCGCAAGCACTAAGAGGTCGGCAGAAAAGTACATCTGGTCGGGCAAGAGTCCGGCCGATCTAGTGACCAAGGCGAGGAGTCGACCGAGGTTCAAACCGCAAGAACCGGGGTCGGGGGCGGCGTAATGACAGGAATGATTACCGCCGGGATGACTACCCCCGAAATGATGCGCCGATGCGATAGAGGTGAAAGCAAGGCGAGCATCACCACGGTCTTCAAAATCCCAATCTATCGCATACTTAGTGAAATCCGCGACGAGGAGTACGTCCGATTTCCTGCTAAGCTAGGCGACGGGCAGAAGGGCTTCAATCCCAAGTACCGTTGCACCTTTCACCGGGAGCGAGGCCATCGAACAGAGGACTGTCTGCCTTTGAGGCAACACTTGGAAGAGTTAGTGGCAGCCGGGCATCTGGACCTCTACATTGATGGAGGGGTCAAGGCGAACCAGGTTCCAGTTGCTCCACGCGGACCGGATGACCGGGATGCGCCTCCGCAAGGGGTCGTGAATGTCATCCACGGCATAGTGGAACCGGCGCGTGTTTGCGAGCTTCGCGGTATGATTAAAAAGCGTAACACATGAGGAGGTTTTGTCGATTCAGCGCTCAAGAGGGGAAGAGCAGTAAAGGATGTAATCGACTTTTCCTCAAAAGATTTGGGCGCATCTGAGACACCGCAACGACGCCTTGGTGGTAACACTCGCGTCAATGATTTTGAGGTTAAAAGGATCTTGATCGATCGGGGAAGTTCGGTCGAGATCATGTATTCTGACGCTTTCAAAGCGGCTCAAGCTCGAGACACGGATTTGGCCCCAGCAACTTCGCCATTGGTCGGTTTCAACTCACAACCGGAGTGGCCTTTGGGAAAAATTATCCTGCCAGTTAAAGCGGGATCAGTGGTCAAACAGGTTGAATTCTGGGTATTGCAGTGCCGTCTACTGTCGATCCTTGGCGGTGGCTTCATGCTATGCAAGCCGTGGCATCAACCTTTCACCAAGTGATGAGATTCCCTTCGGCTATGGGGGCAGTTGAGGAGATTTGAGGCGATCAGGTTATGTCAAAACAGTGCTTTGTGGCGGTCAATGGAAGCCGGGCTGCCAAGGGATTTGTTCAAATGATTGAGGGACCAGAGGACCAGGTGGTGCTAGATGATGTGGGCACCAAGGCAGAAGACAAAGCCGTGGAAGGATTGGTGGAAGTACGAATTGATACCGATCAGCCGGACAGGTTCTTCTTGATCGGCTCCACCCTCACAGCACAAGAAAGGACCGAGATGGTGGAATTCCTTATAGCTAACATTGAAGTTTTTGCATGGTCGCCTTATGACATGCCCGGCCTCGATCCAAATTTTATCTACCATCATCTCAATGTCTTCCCCGGAGCCAAGCCGGTCATTCAGCGAACAAGGAGGTCAGCATTGCATCACGCCGAGGTGGTGGCGGAGGAAGTCAAGAATTTGCTTGAGGCACGGGCAATTCAAGAAGTGCATTATCCTCGGTGGATTTCAAATACAGTCGTTGTACCAAAGAAGAATGGGAAGTGGCGGGTTTGCGTTGATTACAAAACCGTCAACCGTTCTTGTCCGAAAGACAGCTTTCCTTTGCCTAGAATTGACCAGCTTGTGGATTTGACAGCTGGACATGACAGGTTGAGTTTCTTGGACGCTTACCGGGGCTATCATCAGATTGCCATGCAGTCTGACAGAAATCACTTCATTTACTACACCAAGGGGACTCTTCTGCTACCGAGTTATGCCTTTTGGTTTAAAGAACGCCGGGGCAACTTTCCAGAGGATGGTGACCAAGATGTTCGCTCCTTTGCTGGGCCGGACAATGGAGGCTTACATTGATGACATGGTGGTGAAAGCGGGCATCAAACAAATCATTTGACCGACTGGCGAGATGTTTGCCATCCTCAAGAAACATAAGTTACGCTGAATGCATCTAAGTGTGCCTTGATTGTGGGATCCGAAATTTTGGGATTCTTAGTCACAAACCGAGGTATTGAGGCGGACCCTACAAATCGAGCCGTGCAAAAGTTAAAGCGTCCTAGCTCGGTGAAAGACGTCTGACATTTGGCGGAATAGCCGCCGCGTATCGATTTATAAGCCGGTCATCGATCGCCGTCCTTTCTTCGATCCTTGAAGTCCAAGTTCTCATGGGATGAAGAGTGCGACCGGGCGTTGGCCGAGCTCAAGGAATATCTGTCTTCAGCACCATTGTTGGTCACGCCGGTGCCAGGCGAAGAACTTTATCTTTATCGGCGTATCGCGACATCACGGTCGGTCTGATGCTTGTTGTTGAAGGAATCAAGCACCTCCCCATCTTTTATGTCAGCAAGACTTTGCTACCAGCAGAGACTAGGTACCTGCCTCTTGAAAAACTTGCCTTGGCATTAATGATGGCTTCGAGAAAGTTGGCGCACTACTTTCATGCACATCTTGTCGTCGTGTTGACCGAGTTCCCCTCAAAGCTTTGTTTGAGCAGGCGGATTTTTACGGCGAGTTCTTAAGTGGGCGGTCGAGTTGGGGCAGTTTGATGTGAAGTATCAGCCGCGCACTGCCATCAAAGCCCAGACTTTGGCTGACTTTGTTGCCGAATTTTCACCTGGAACTCATCCGGTATGCCCGGTCGATATTACCGCGGCAGATGATGAGGTGCACGCCAGTTCATCAGAGACACTACCACTCAGTGGGGTTCGCGGCGCGGTCTTTGCGCACACCACCGTAGTGGCCTACACTTCAACAATACCAACAACCGGTGACGCGATGGCAGAGTTGGGTGTTGTTATTCCACCAACTCGCTTGCCGCATCACCAAGAGAAGTCATGGAACTACTCGGCCTGAGCAGCGGCGGCGTAATACATGACTGGTGATTCGCCTACGGACTTAGGCGTGGCAGACCGACTTACTGAGTCCGGTGCCGAATCACCAAAGGCGAGTGGGACGGTGAGCAGAACTTGAAACCGGACCGCCGAGCAACCTTGATCATGGCGCCCCTCACCACTCACAGGATCCATCAGATTGCTGGAAGCTTTTTGTGGGAGAAATGTGGAAGCTTTTTGTTGACGGGGCGTCCAATCGTCCGCAGCCTTGAGGCTAGGTATTGTTCTTATCTCCCGGATGGCCTAACCATTGAACATTCTATCACCCTTGGTTTCGGCATCCAACAACGGTTGAGTATGAGGCCCTTCTTAGGGCTTAAGAGCGCAATCCGGATGCAAGTCTGCCGAGCTAATGGTGTATAGTGACTCCCAACTTGTGGTTAACCAAGTTTACGGGATCGACGAGGCAAAGGATGACCGAATGGCGAAGTACCAAGCTACGGTCGAGACGCATCAAGCGATTTGCAATCGAGTCCAACAGATCGCCGAGAAGAAAGCGGCCGTCTTGATGGTGCCGGGCATCCATGGTAGATAAAACATCGCCTAATCCCATGTTAATTGACTTTCTTCCACGACCAAGCATTGAAGAAACCGGCGACATAAATACTCTGCGGCCGAAATTTGGGTCCGTCATGGATGGATCCGATCATTTTGTTTCTCGAGACCGGGTTCTACCAACAAAAAAGAAGCACACAAATCTTGAAATCGAGGCGGTTTTGGCTCTCTCCATCTGGCGCCTTGTATAAGAAATCCTTCTTGGTCCTTACTTAAAGTGTGTGCACCCAAACAGCGTGGACGCATTCCTTCACGAAATTCACGAAGGCATTTGTGGCAGTCACATTGGGGGCAGGTCCTTGGCCTACCGAGCTATTTCACAAGGCTATTGGTGGCCGTACATGCAAGCTGACGCGCAAAAATATGTCCGGAAATGTGAAAAGTGCCAGAAATTCGCGCACCAGATCCACCAGCCAGAGAACTTCTTCCACTCACCAGCCCTTGGCCTTTTGCGATGTGGGGACTAGATATAGTGGGACCCCTCCCAACTGCACCGGGCAACCGCAAGTTCTTTATCGCGGCAACAGACTACTTCACCAAATGGATTGAAGCTGAACCTTTGGCAACTATCAAAGAAAAAGACGTGAAGAGGTTTGTTTGGCAGAATGTGGTAACACGGTTTGGCGTCCCCAAAATCTTGATTTCTGACAACGGCACCCAATTTGTGATCGCTTATTGAGAGGATTTTGTGACGATTTAAAGATTGAATTCTACAACTCTACTCAAACACCCCAATCCAACGGTCAAGCCGAGGCGTCGAACAAGATTATTTTGGATGGGTTAAAGAAAAGGTTGGAAAAAGGCAAAGGAAAGTGGGCGAGGAACTTAAGCGTCCTTTGGGCATCTGGGACTACCATGGCGTTCTCTGGAAACTCCATTTGCTTTGGCTTATGGCATGGAGGCGGTCATTCCCTTGGAAGTCGGCATGCCCACCCTCAGAAGTGAAAGCTTTGAGCCTGCTCTGAACACCGAGGCTATTGCTCTGGAATTAGATCTGGCTGAAGAGCGCCGGGAAAAAGCGCTCATCCATGTGGCAGCCTACCAGCAAGAACTCTCCAGGAAGTACAACAAGATGGTGCACCCCAGACCGTTCAAGGTGGGTGATTGGGTCCTGAGAAAAGTTATGGGAAATACCCTGGTGCCAGGGGAAGGCAAGCTAGGGGCAAATTGGGAAGGACCATACAAGATAACCGGTGCAGCGGGCAAGGGGCATACCACAGAAGACTTGGATGGTAGAGCAATACCTCGGCCATGGAATGCGGCCAACCTCAAAGTGTACTATTTCTAGCTTTTGTTTTGTTTACAAAGAAGGAGCTTTTTGCATTACACTTCAGAATGTAATTCTTTTTGTCAATATACAAGTGTTCTTTGCCTTCGCAATTTGAAGTTTTGTTAAAATTTAACATTCCCAACCGAGATGGATTAGTCCGGTTGGAAGAGTTGGTGTTTTGCCCAACTTCGGATTCCCAACCGAGATGATTTTGTCCGGTTGGAAGAGTTGGTGTTTTTCCCAACTTCGGATTCCCAACCGAGATGATTTTGTCCGGTTGGAAGAGTTGGTGTTTTTCCAACTTTGGATTCCCAACCGAGATGGATTTGTCGGTTGGAAGAGTTGGTGTTTTGCCCAACCGGATTCCCAACCGAGATGATTTTGTCCGGTTGGAAGAGTTGGTGTTTTGGCCAACTTCGGATTCCCCAAGAGATGATTTTGTCGGTTGGAAGAGTTGGTGTTTTGCCCAACCGGATTCCCAACCGAGATGGATTAGTCAATTTGGATGGATTAATGCTTGTGCAAATTAGATATTTCTTGCGAGATGGATTAGGGTTGGATGGATTAATGCTTGTGCAAATTAGATATTTCTTGCGAGATGGATTAGCGGTTGGATGGATTAATGCTTGTGCAAATTAGATATTTCTTGCCGAGATGGATTAGCCGGGTTGAATGGATTAATGTTTGTGCAAATTAGATATTTCTTGCCGAGATGAATTACCCCGGTTGGAGGTGTTGTGATTTGGTCTCTCAACCGAGGTAATGTATCCCGGTTCTGTGAATTGATGTTTTACTGAAGAAAGTTCAAGCAAACCGTGCAAACACTTCATAAAACTAGAGCTTTTTCATTAATAAGAAATAAGTACAAAGGTGGGGTACTTAGCCCGATTACAGAATGTGGGATTTACCCGGTTACATCAAAAACAAACAAAAAGCAAGTTCAGAAAGAAACTAAGCCAGGGGGGAGAGGTTGTCATAGTCATCTTCAATATTGACCGGTGAAGCCCTCTCTTGATCACCGGGCTCATTCTGAACATTCGCCGGTGATTCCTTCACGGTGTCTGCGGTAGTCTCTCTAGCAAGCTCTTCCTCGGCCTCGCTGCGGTAGCAGTGAAGACGTCGTTGGCATAAGGCACGAGGTAGACTGGCAGAAAGGCTTTGGGTGTGGCGGCAAACACATCGGTTTCAGGGCCCTGACCGAGCTTCGAGCAAGCTTCTTTCCAGCCGGCCTTGAAATAGATGTCCTGGGTTGCAAAGATCTGCTTTTTGTAGTTGTCTTACATACGTGAAGCTGCATTGTTGGCATCTTCGATCTTTCTCCCTAGACTCTTTCAGTGCGTTGAGCTCGGCTTGGAGTTCATCTCGTTTCTTCTCGGCTTCACTCAGCTGGCCGAGCAGTCTGTTGTTTTCGGTGCTAGCCCGGTCGAATGAAGCCTTTGCCCTTCCCAGCTCGGTCTGAAGGCTTTCGACTTGACGGGCAGTGTCAGAGGCCTTTTGTCGAAGCCGGTGAATGCGCTCCATTACAGTCTTTGTTTTCGATGGCTGCAAGTAGCATATACGATCAATAGGAAACCGGACAAACACTTGTGAAATTTTGGAAATAAATTAAAGGCGATTACCGGTCATTGATTTCACGGATGATTTGACCAGCCGGGTGTCAGGAACGTGGTCACTTCCAACCACGTCGGTCGGCAGCAGGAGCGCCTTGGACAGGTCAAAGGCCAGCAAATGTTCCTTGTCACCCTTGACCGAGGCATTGGCCGGGATGTCAGCTCCTCGGTGTTTCATTGAATGGGCGCTAAATGCGTCTGGCCCAACTTGTGGCGAGTTGCTTTCGGTCTCAAGCTTCGGCCACCGGCTTCGGTGAGGATCTGGTCGAGCTCTCGTTCCACCCCGGCGCTGCGCAGGCTCTCGGCGAGGTTGGCCGGTTGATGGTGTGGCGAGGCCAAGCGGCGCCCGGCCATTTGGATTGACCGGAGCCGATGAAAGTCTTGGCCGATAGCTCGGCTGAAGTGGCAGTTAGCAAGTTTCGGATTCGACTCTGCTTGGCCATTTCTTGTTCCTCGGTCAACCGGATTAAGGGAATGTCAGGTAATGTTGGATCCGGAGGCGGACTTGGCTCGCGTAGGAAGTCGGTTACTCTACCCCGGCGTGGAGCGGAGTATGTGTAGGTAGCTTTATAACCGAGCAGATCGTCACAATCCCGGTGCCGGTATCGAAGCACGGTTCGGATTGACTCGGTATTGGGGAACTGGTAGTTTGCTTGCAGAGCTTGGATTCTTGCAAAAAAAAAGAAAAAAGTGATTAAGTCGAGTAATCGGTAAAAAGGATTGACCGAGAAGCGAGAAAGCGGCTTACATGAAGAACCGGTTCTTGCTTATAGACCATCCGGTACCTCGGCCGTTTCATAATTGCGGACACCCGGAAGTCGTCGTCATGCAAGTCTTTATCGGGGTGCGGTCACTATTTTTCCTTGCGGTCTTATTTTCAAGTAATAGGCAAGCGCCAATGATGTGACCCATGTGTATTGCCTTAAGATCTCGGCTAGGCCCAGTTGAGTACCAAGCCGATTATTTAACTCGTGAACGCCGTTTATAATCCGGTATGTATTTGTTGACACTTGGGTTGGTGCAAGCCGGTCTTGTGAAGAATTACGTGATCGAGGATTGAGTGGAAGCGAAGGCCTCCTTCAACTATTGAAAGCACGGTGAAGGGCCTTTGCGGCTCTTCCCCAAGGGTCGTTTTCTCGGGTGCAAGTTTGAGGTGGACATCGGTAGGGATGCGTACTCCTCCTGAATGCATCTAAGGCAGCCGGGGTGTCTACCATATAGCGGTACTTCCCCATTTGAGGCGGACCTAGTGTAGCTCGGTTGTGGTTTGGCACTGAATGGTTGTTCGGTCTAGAGAGCTTCGGAGTGGTTAATGGTCCACTTGGACTCTGCAGGAAAAGGGTTGCAAGGGTAAGTGTGGGTGCGGTCTCCTAAAACCGAGCTTGACTTTAGCTTGGTCGAGGCGTGCCAAACCACCGGTTTCTAAGGTTGCTAGGGGCTCGGTCGCCCAAACAGACAGATACCAGCCCGGCTGGACGACCAAGTACTCCCACTATCTCGGTTTTTACTGTGTTCACTACAAACATGTTATTTGCTCGGCTCTGTGGATTTTTAGGATCAAATGGGGACGAGGAGCCCGGTCAGCCCCAGTTCATCGTTGTTCTTCATTGGAAATGAAGAACACCATGAGCTATCAAGGTTTTGGGAAGTTTTTGGTGTCGGATCACGGAAATTACGCTTTTCTACCTAAATGCATGAAATGGTAAGGAAATGGCATCAAGAAGAGTCTGGAGCACTTACCAGGCTAGGACAACGAGCCTCCTTCTTCAAGCTTGTAGATTCGGATCTGCAACTGCAAGGAGGCAAGAGCACTTGAGGGATGGCAATGGCATAGGATCGATGGGGAGAAGAAGCGAGGGCATGTATATAGGGGAATCGGGTGTAACCGCCAAAAATTTTGAATTTTGGCGTGGGTTGGTGCTCGAGGACGATGAGGATGCCACTGTCGCCATTAATGGCTCCGTCGGTGAAGAGGCGTGGGGCGGTGAGGCGTCAACAGGAAGATGAGAAGACACCGGTCGGATGTAACGTCGACCAGGAAGCCTTCGAGCAAGTTTGGAGGCAAGGCAAGACAAGTTCGAAAACGACCAACGATGGGGTTACCAATTGAAAGCAGGGACCAGGAAATGTTACCGGTTGGAAAAAGGTAATCCCTCTCACGCTTCATGCGGGCCGGAATTAAGGGGCAATTGAGTGGGAAAATAATGATCGATGCCGTCGGTCATATTTGGCAGACGAGTTGTCTTGGGTAAGATATGGGCGGCGAATGCTGCGTCAAGAAGGTGTTCGGTTAAGACACCGATTGACTGAACCGAGCTGCGTGCTTAGGATGAATGTAAGCCCAGCAGACTGAAGAATCCGGTGCCCGGAAAGGCGTCAACGACCAAGCTATTAATTTGCTTTCGGCGAAGCTTGCAAACCAAGCAGATGACCGGCGCCCGGGAAGGCGTGGTCGACCGAGCTAGGAAGTTGCTCGGCGAATCTTGAAAGGTGAATGTGAAATATCCCGGGCATGGTCGGTAGGGATCTTTGCGTTCTCGGTTCTCTCGGCTTAGCTGGCGCTTATACCGCAATCTGACCATTTGTGGGCCAGGAAGCTTCATTGCCAGGGCTCCAAGGAGTGGCGATTGGGATTAGGTGATGTCCAGCATGGTGTAACCTGACAGAGGCATGGTGTATGTGCTGACAGATGGGATAGCAGAGCCACGTGTTGAGAGATCAATGGGAGTGGATGTGGGGCGCAGAGAGGTATATAAACAAGTCTGCGCCACCCCTTAAGAGGATGGATAATTTTCTGTAAGTAAGACTTACACTCATACACTCTCCCTTCTCTCTACCTATCCTCAGGTGTGTGTTCTAATTTGACCTTCGGAGGGGTTTTCCGGCCACACACCGCCGGGTAGCTCACCGCCGTTGTGCTTTCAGGTGATCGGACAGCTGAGGAGCCTGGAAGAAAGGAAGTGCGGGTTGCCAGAATATTTCCTCCCCGCACACCTTTTAACTATGAACATAAGCTGATTTCTGATTTATAAACTAAGCATCTCCTACCTCATTCAAAGAATAAATTGATTTCTGACTTTCAAAAAGCTATAAGCTAAACCAAACATATCAAAATAGCTTAAATTAAGTTGAAAGCTGAAATAAGCAGTTTTTAAACTGCACCAAACAGGCACTGAATGATTTGGAGAGAAAAGAAAATAAATGGAAAGATATATATTTTTCTTAGTTGTTTGGATAATTTAAATAGAGAGAAATGAGAAGAAATAAGGATAAACGGAGAAAAACTTATTTCTCTTACAACCCTCATTTTCAATCTTTCCAAAAGTAAAAAGATTGGGAGAAAAAAAAAATCAATATTTTCATCATATCAATTTTGTCCCTATAAAAATAAAAAAAATAAAATAATTAAAAATATAAAAGAATTATTTTGATAATATAACATAAAATAAATTTTTTTTTCTTATAAAATTTAACCAAATAAAAAGAAAAAAAATCATAATTATTTATTTTCTTTTATTCCATATTTATCTAAATAAAAATGGGAAAAATCACGATCGTCTCCTATTTTAATCCTTTCTTTTCTTTTCTTTTCTTTTCTCTAGATTCCCGTAGTGTAACCGAGAGAGAGGAGAAGCTGAAAATCGGAGCCGTGGGTGGAGTTTTTGGAGACTTCGTCGGAGCGTCAGTGATGGGAACCATGAAAACTACGTTACAGGGTCATCGTCGAATTCGATTTGATCAAGCTTTGTAACACCATTGCCACTCACTGGTGAATAATTCATTCACATACTATTCTTATAATCCTTCACTCTTTTTTTCGGGTTTGAATCTGCACCTAGGGTTTTGATCGAGTTCAAGGTACTCTCTCTGTTTCTATCTTCCTTCATTTCTTCTTATTTTGCGATTTGAATCTTCTCCTACGGTTTGGATCGACGGATGACCCTTGCAATATTCAAATTTGATGATTTCTATTATTCGATGAATGCAATTCAATTTTATTTCCTCATTTCGATTTTTTTTTTCCTTCTTCCTAAGCCTGAAAATTCAGCATGTTTTTGTTTTTGTCTAATCATATTTCTCCATTTTGCCTCTGTTTATCTGCTTAGAAATTGTCAGAAAAGAGAATTGAAGAAATTGATTTTTATTCTTTAGCTCTGTTTTTAGTCCCTTAGAATGAAAATTAAGATGAGAGTTTTATGCTATACATTTTTCTGATGATATTTATAGTTTTTGCCTCTGTTTTGTTGCTGAGAAAATGCTGGAAAAGAAATTTTGTTTCATGCTTTACGTTTTTTTTAGTTCTTGAGAATGAAAATCAGCTCAAGTTAGACTAAAATTTGAGTTTTATGCCCTAGGTTGGTCTGATCATATGTTTTGATTTTGCATTTTTCTGATGATATTTATAGTTTTTGCCTCTGTTTTGTTGCTGAGAAATGCCAGAAAAAGAAATTCTGTTTCATGCTTTTCATTTGTTTTAGTTCTTAAGAATGAAAATCAGCTCAAGTTAGAGCAAAATTTGGGTTTTATGCCCCAGGTTGGTCTGATCATATGTTTTGATTTTGCCCGTCTGGTTGCTTAGAAAATGCTGGAAATGGGAAGAAAAGGACATCGAATCTTATGCTTTAGACTTGTTTTGGTTAGAAATTTCTACTTAATAGAGCCAAAAATAATTGCATCTTCACGTCAAATTGTAAATTTTGTTAACTTTGATGTTAATAGGCTAAATTTTGTTTCAAAATTTCTGCTGCAAGAATGTTTTTCTATTTGTGATGCACCATTTGGTTGCTGAGAGAATTGTAGGAGAACATAAAATTTTTAAAGCTTTAGGTTTGTGTGTTTCATGTTTCACAGTCACTGAAATGTTAAAAAATATTGTTTGCTATTGAACTTAAGCGATGTGCTTGGCTTTGCTGATTTTTTGATTTCATTTGCTTGGGCAATGCTTCTTCTTTGTGTGGTTCTTGTGAGACAGTTGGGAGTTTTTTCTAACAGTTGTTAGTTGGCTCTTTTATTTTGTTTGGATGTGAGTTGGTGGCATTTCTTTTGAAGGGCATATCCCTCTTTTCTTGTTTGTAATATTTTATTAGTTATGCAACTTTTTTGCTGAGCCAAAAAAAGGAAAAAAAAAAAAAAAAAGAAGTATGCAAAGTTTCTTTTTTGATTGGTTTGCTGACCTTTCCTGGGGCCAGCTAAGTATTTTTACATCAGTGTACTTGTCACATATGTTAAACATAGGATGTGCATCAGAAGTATGGAGCTATTGTTAAGCTGTTGCTTCTTTATTTTTCTATTATTTGCTAGGCAGTAAATGACCTAAGATTTAGTGCAAGCCCAACCATCACATTACCACATTACCACTTGAGCCAAAGGCCAGGAACCCTTCCATTTCTATTTGATTCCTTATTTCATAAAAATGGGGTTTATTTTTTTTAGATTCAATGAAAAAACCTGAATAATTTGGTGTTACTGAACATATGTTTTCCAAGATATCATGCAGCAGCAATCTGCAATTCGGGTTGTGGAAGCTGAGAAGATTCCCTTAGTAGGTGATATGGTAAGATCAAACCATGAATTATAATACTCAATCTCTATAAATTGATTTGCCTATTTCTAATAGTGTTGTCAAAATTTAGCTACTTTTTGGTTATGGATATTTTAAAGAATTCCACTATGAGCAATCCCATGAATTATAAAGTTTACTGTGTTTTGATAATAAGTTTTTGAATTTTACCAAGAGCAACCCATGCATGTTAGATCTCAAGCACTATTAAACTTCTTGCGTATTTTTGATTGTGTTGTCAAATTTAGCTACTTTTTAGTAACTCACATAATGAATTCCAACTATAAGAGAAAAGAAAAATAATGAATTCCAATGGTGGTATTTTTTCCCTAATTCCTTTGTTTTCTGCTTATTGTTTTGGATTGTATATTGTTAGATTTCAGCCTTCTTTACTTATCACATACTTTTTAAACCATGGTAATGGCTAATAGTCATGATGGTGTGGATGCTAGGCCTAACGGTCGAAAACATAATGGTTTCAACCATGGCCATATGGTATATAGCTTGCTATATTAGTGCTGAAGGATTTGATGTTTGAATCACCATTATGGAAGTTGTTATTTTGTGTAATAGTGGTGTGATGGTGTGTTACACCACCATTGTACGCCACTATGATCAAATACTAGGTTCTAAATCTTTGATATAGGAGAGGAAAAAAGAAAGTAATAGCCATAAAAACACGAACATTGACACATGACATAACAATTTTGAACAAAAATAAGATACGAACATGGCGTGAATACATCAAATAAAATATTTTCTATATATTTTTATTTGCTATGTATATAAATATATAAATTTAGGGTATAGAGACAAAACGCATCAATTTTTGTGGGTGTATTTTTGTTTTTTTTCCTTTTTCCCCTCTTTGTTTCTATATATTTTATTAACCCAAATTAGCTTTCTAAAATTATAAAGACACCTACAAAGGTTTCCTAAGATGTGTCCAAATGCAATAGACACCTGTGTCCGTGGAGCATATTTGTCAAATCATCATAGCTACAGTGGTGTCTGGGATTAGGGGCTCTATTCCTAGCCCTTTCAATAAAAAAAATGTATTAGAAAATAGATTTAATTCTTTTTCCCTTCATCAATAAAGAGAATATTATTAATAAAAAGGAAAAAGAGTAGAAAGAGGGGAAATCGATTCCCGGTTTTGAATCTAGAGTCTAATTTTTGTTTACGAAAACTTGTCTTTCAAAAACTCTTTTTCCTAACCAGTTAACACACTAAAATGGCCAAACGGCGTCGAATGTCAACAAAACTTGACACACGTAACAAACTAGGCATAAATGGCTTGTAGAAAAAGATGGGACTCGAAACCGATTCTCGGTTTTGAATCTAGAGCCTAATTTTCATTTGTAAAAACTTGTTCTTAATAAACTCTTTTTCTGAATTGGTTGACATACTAAAATGCTCAAACGACATCGGATGTTAATGAAACTTAACACACACGACTAACTAGGCAGAAATGACTTGTAGGAAAAAACGGGAATTGGCTCTTTTTCTGAATCGGTTAACACACTAAAATGCTCAAACAATGTCAGATGTGAACGAAACTTGACACACATAACTAACTAGGTATAAATGACTTGCAAGAAAAGACGAGACTCGAAACCGATTCCCGATTTTGAATCTAGAGCCTAACTTCCGTTTGTGAAAACTTGTCCTTAAGAAACTCTTTTTTTGAACTGCTTGACATAATAAAATGTTCAATGGCGTTGGATGTCAATGAAACTTGACACACATGACTAACGAGGAACAAATGACTTGTAGGAAAAGACAAGACTCGAAACCGAATGCTCGTTTAGAAACACCATCCTGAGATCTAAGAATAGTTGGAGAAGCTGTTAGAAGATACATTGTGCGGCGTTTGATTCATGTATATGTTACAATCTTATTATTATTATTATTATTTTGAAATAAATATCAAATGTTTTACATTTTTTTTGTTTCTTTTTGCAAATGCTACCTTTTGAGTACGTGATGATATGTTTGCATTCTGATGTTGGAGTTTACTGTTGATACTAAAACAAGCTGTAATATATATGTTTTTTTATTTATGTTGTCGATACTTTTGTTTTGTTTTAGATACTAATTTGAGCTCTTCAATTATAAAAAATTATTAGTATTGTTAAAAGATGTTTTATATATTTTTGTACAGAATGTTTAGCTGACACTATTGTTACAAGGTACGTATATATTATTTTGTGAATGTGAGTGTGGATGTATTTTATTTTAGAAAATATTAATAATTTGTACAGGAAATGAATTAATAAAATATATATTTATTTTATGAAAATAATTATTTTGCGACAACAATAAACCGTCGCTAATGTAATCATCATTTCCTTGCATTTTATTAACGACGGATTAACATGTTGCATATACATATTTGTAACGCCCTCAAATTTAAAACCCATCATATTTAAGATTGACATGCATTAATAATAGAAAACGAAACATTCTATTATCCATCAGAGTGTTACTAAATAAAAGCATTACATGTAACATCAAAATAAATGCCCTACGGGCTTACATCTTGCCAAGCCAACACTTGGACACAAAGAAATAAGAGTCTAACTCATTACAAATAAAGCCCTAGGCTTGAATGTTTACATGTATCAAATAAAAACAAATAAATAAAAACAAATCTTCGAGTCCAAATCCTCACAAGCTATGTCCTTGGAGGTAATGAACCACTTGAACCTGAAAATGAAGTTCCCATATAGGGTGAGCCCACTGATGAAAAATACTAAACCAAGCATAAGAATTAACTAAAGCATTAGTATTCGATACATGGTTAACACAAGATAATAAATTCCCAATTTTCATGACACGAATGCCTACATTGTCTAGGACATATTGTTTATGACACCTTTCACTTTCCAATATTTATCTCACTTTCCAATTATATCATTATGGCTCAGAACCTGGCCAACTATACTAGTGATCCAGATGTCACAAAAATAAATGAGACCAAAGCTCAAACCACAACACTTCCATACGTCCAACTGATACACATTATGATGATGTATCATATCAACAATAAATAGCAATATTGCTATTATCAATAAGCACACATATGAGTGATGCTACTGGAGTCCATCCTATCTCCTCCCAACAAATCCGGTTTAGAGGTCCATCCCTATCTTCCCTAAACCGTGGAGTTCATCCTATCTCCTCCAAATAACATGCATATGCAATGAAACACACAATTGCCATATACAACGCATAATCAATACAAGTAATGTTACGTATTAGTTCAACTCAACATATGTGATTTAATTCGATTATACCTAAGCGCATGCAGGTCTACAACAATCAATGGCTATCCTCCACCGATAGCCCAAAACAGTTATTTCTAAACAAGAAATAAATACATCAATGAATGTAAATTTAACATTCCCAATTCCATGAATTAAACCCAAATTCCACATTATTCCTTTAAATTAATTATACAAATTAATCTAAACCAAAACCCTAAGGTTTCTTCCAAAATTACCAAACTACCCCCACATACCAAAATTACCAAACTACCCCCCACATACCAAAATACCAACACTTAGGATTAAAGCGTATAAATGGAGTAGGAAATCCCTACCTCGAAGAAATAAGTCGAAAAAGAGAAGATGAGAATGATGCCCAACACTTGAAAGTGTTCCAAACCAACAATTTCTCAGATTAAAAGGAAGCCCTCACTCTCCTCTACCTTTTTAATGAAGGAACTAGGGTAGGAACACTCCCTAACTAGATCAAACCTAGGAGAGAAAGTGTTTAGAGAAGAAGAAAAGTCGGACTTTAGGGTTTTAGATCAAAAATTTGAAAAAGCTGTTTTAAAATCTGGCTGCTGCGTATTTATACCAACGAGCTTCGCTCGGCGAAGACAGTCGCTCGGCGACAGAACCTGAAAGTCTCGCTCGAGCTAAGAAATGCTCGCTCGGCGAATAACAAACCGCTCGCTCGAAGAAGAAAGCTCGCTTCGGCGAAGAAAGCTTCGCTCGAGCCAACAAACACTGCTCTCAGGTCTATGTCTTTGGGCATAAGCTTCGCTCGAGCGAAAGGACCTTGGCTCGAGCGAAGAAGCAAAAACAAAGACCTCGCTCGAGCGACCAACCCAAAAACTGAACATGACCTCTTGGTTTCTAAACCCAACCAACCTGTACACAACCTGCCCAACAAAACCAATAACTCAAAACTAAAGAATTAAAGGACAACCACAACCATAATAAGATAATGGAATCTACGGGACATAAGTCCGGATACAATACTCAAATGGGAAAAGACCGGGGTCGCTATAACCTCCCCCCCTTAAAAGAATTTCGTCCCCGAAATTAAGCATAAGTTTGTAAAAACATGTTTTTTTCTTAATTCCCATTGATATATAAGACAATAATCAACAACTTGACCAATATTGGTCACTTCATCTCTTATCAAGAGGCATCTCACAATATGTATAAACCAACATATATTTCAACCTGCATCAATATTATGCATTATTCCTTTCAATGTTAACAAATTCCATATCATATTCAATCTCATGATATAAACAACACATTCAATATATAAATGTTATATTCCACTTCCATAAAAAGGCAAGTTCAAAATGCTAACATTAAATCCAAAACATTCTCAATGTTTTCCAACTTAAGACATATATAAAATTCTCAAGTTCAACAATATTACAAAAATCTATATATAAGATTCCTAATCACTAAACATGTCAGGATATTTCTCACGGACTTCCAACTCACGTTCCCAAGTGGCCTCCTCCACTCCATGATGCTTCCGAACTTTCACCAAAGGAATGGTTTTGCCTCGCAAAACTTGATCCCGCCTATCCAAAACCCGTGCGGTCTCTCCTCATCGAGACATCCTCATCAACAACTTCATCGGTCAATCCAACACATGTGACGGATCTAGCTCATACTTCAAGCATACTCACATGAAACACGTCATGAACTCCAAATAAGCTGCGGTGGCAAAGCTAAGCGATAAGCGGCCTCGCCAATCCTCTCAAGGATCTCAAAAGGCCCAATAAACAGGGGACAACGGCGCTCTTCCCAAACCTCATCAAACCCGCTTAGGTGATATCTTCAAAAGACATGATCACCCACCTCGAATATCAAGGTCTCCTCCTACGATTAGGCATAAGATTTCGGCGACTACGTCTTTGTAACAAGCCTCTTCTGGATAAGCTCAACTTTTTCCGTTGTTTCCCTCACCAACTCGGACCCAACAAGGTGCATCACCCACCTCGGCCCAACAAACTGGAGACCTACACGATTCGGCCATACAAAGCCTCAAGCGGTGCCATACCGATACTAGTAGCTGTTGTTGTAGGAAAACTCCACTAATGGTAAGTGCCTCTCCCACGACCCACTAAAGTCGAGAACACAACCGAAGCATATCTTCGGGATCTGAATAATGCCGGACCGCCTGCCGTCGATCGAGGATGATAAGCCGTGCTAAAGTCAACTTAGTGCCTAAAGCACTCTGCAAACTCTGCCACAACACAGCGGTAAAGCGAGGATCTCTATCTCGAGGCGATCGTCACTTTGGGACCCGTGCAACCTCACTATGTCCGGATATATAAGTCGGCAAGATGATCTCCGAATCTCTAACACGCATAGGAATGAAGTCGTTGACTTCGTCAACGGTCCTAACCACCCAAATAGCATCACTACCCGGCGAGTCCTCGGAAGACCCAGCGAAGTCCATAGTGACATGCTCCCACTTCCACTTTCGGCAATAGGCAAGGGTTGCAACAAACCGGCCTCTCGATGCTCGACCTTCACTTGGCGACAAGTAAGGTACCTAGAATCTAAGGTACGCCACATCTCTCTTCATACCCTGCCACCAAAACTGGCGGCCCAAATCCCGATACATCTTAGTACCTCCCGGATGCACTGCAAGGCGCGAATGATGAAACTCTCGGAGTACCTCCTCTCGGCAAGACTCCGGCACAAACAGACGGTCTCGGTATCTCACACTCAAGTCGGGATACACCGTCAAACCCTTCTCAACCTTCCCATTGGAAATCTTCTCTCGGAGAGATTCTACCTCACGATCACCCCTCTGAGCCTCTAACACTCGAGTCACAAGTGTAGGCTGTGCAACAACAGAAAATAAGGCCGCAGCCTCAACGGATTCGCCCAGATGCAAATCAAACTCCCCAAGTGCACCCAACATCTCCCACTCCGGGATGGCTATACTAGCTAAGTCACCATGATTTCTACTAAGGGCATCGGCCACAACATTGGCCTTCCGGATGATAGTGCAACTTCGAAGTCATAATCCTCAATGAACTCCATCCACCTCCTCTGCCTCAAATTCAAGTCTTTACGTGTAAGCAGATATTTGAACTCTTATGATCCGAGAATACCTCGAACTTCTCACCATAAAGATAATGCCTCCAAATCTTCAAGGCAAATATCACATTTGCTAACTCTAAATCGATGCGTAGGGTAATTACGCTCATGGATTTTCAAGCGGCGTGAACCATAGGCAACCACTTTCCCTCTTGCATCAACACACAACCAGACTCTCTCGTGAGGCGTCACAATAGATGCATAACCCAACCCTCTCTCCGGAATAATCAAAAGCTGAGGCGGTGGTCGGTCTAACCTTCAACTCTGGCGACTTTTCACAAGTCTCACTCCATACAAATTTGACTCCTTCCGAGTCAATCTAGTCAGCAGTGAAGCTAACACGGAGAAATCTTTCACAAACCAAGCGGTAATACCCAGCTAATCGAGCTGCGGATCTCAAACACACTCTTAGGTTGTGCCCAATCTTGCCTTGCCTCGGTCTTGGATGTATCAAGACACCCTTCCCAGAAACTACATGGCCTAAGAACTTCACCTCTTTCGGCAGAACTCACACTTCGAACTTTGCATAAAGCTGATGGACTCTAAGTAACTCTAGCACCACTCTCAAGTGTGCCTCGTGCTCCTCCTCTGAAGGTGAATAAATCAGAATGTCGTCCACGAAGACGACCACAAAATGATCCAAGAATTCCCGGAAGATCCGGTTCATCAAATCCATAAACACTGCCGGTGCATTGGTGAGCCCAAACGGCATCACCAGAAACTCATAGTGACCATACCGCGTACGGAATGCCGTCTTAGGAATATCCTCCTCCCTGACTCTCAACTGATGATAACCCGATCTCAAATCTATCTTGGAGAAACAACGGGAACCCTTCAATTGGTCAAACAAATCATCTATACGAGGCATAGGATACTTATTCTTAACCGTAACCCGATTCAACCGTAATCTATACAAAGTCTCAAAGCACCACCTTTCTTTTTTAACAAAAAATTTGGCGCTTCCACTGTGGCTACTAGGACGGATATAGCCCTTATCTAACAACTCCTGGAGTTGAACCTTCAATTCAACTAACTCGGCTGGGGCAAAACGGTAAGGTGCCATATAGATCGGCGCCGTGCCGGGTACTAAATCAATAGAGAACTCAATCTCTCGCTGAGGTGGCAAACTAATAAGATCCTCGGGGAAAACGTCCGAATACTCATAAACTACCCTCGGCAATACAATCTGGGTCTCATCACCCTCACTAATTGAAAGACTAGCAAGTAGACCACTAAGCTCACTCCGTCCCCGCGGATCATACTATGGCGGCAAAACACTACCAACCCAGTCCCCCAGAAAACGAAAACACTCCCCGTTCACGGTACAACAAGTGACCCTCTGACGGTAGCAATCAATAACTGCTCGGTATGACGATAACCAGTCCATACCCAAAATAACATCAAAGCCCTTCATGGGCATAACCACAAAAGAAAAAGGGATTCTATGATCATCGACCTCTATATCACAACCCCTAACACCTTGTTTCAAAATCAACTCACCCCAGAGGTGACACTACACAAATAGGAGATGCTAAGAGCTAACTCCAACTCCAAAATGGATGCAAATCGGCAGACACAAAAGAATGAGATGCACCGTGTCGATCAAAACGCTAACAAGCGAATTGCAAAACAAGAAGGTACCTCTCACAAGATGGGGCGGTACAAGATCCTGTGATAACGGCATACAGCGCCCAGGCGACCTCGATCAACTGCTCACCTCGGAGCATAAGGCATTGCACTGTTGGGGACGAAGAAGGCCCCTGATTGGCCCTCGAGGCTGGTGGCGACCAGGCGGTGACTCTGAGTCGCCTCAAACCGAAGCACCGGTGTGCCACTCAAGCTGTGGGCAAAACCTCTTCATGTGCCCTGGTTGACCACACTGATAACACGATAGTGGCTGACCTCTACTCTGACTCTGACTCTGAGATCGAGCCGAAGAAGATGCTGCTCTCTGAACTCCTCCCCTCTGAGGACAAACTGGAGACTTGTGGCCCAGCTGACCACACTTGAAACAGGTAATGTCTCCCTGACTGCCTTTCCCAGAACTAACACTCGGCACTGGAAAAGTGGACCTAGAAAAACTACTCTGAGGCTGCTGAGGAGTGAAACCTCTCTGCCTCCTGCCATCACTCTGGCCATCCTGACTCCTCTTGGAGCCTTTCTGCCCTTCCTCCTTCTGCATCATAATCTCAGTGTGGGCGGCTGCCTCAAGTAATCGCCCAAAATCCCGAATCATAGACCCTACAATTCTCAGCATGAGGCCACGCCTCAACTTCTTCTCAAACTCAATGCGTGGCGTTCCTCGAGCCACTAACTTTCAGTGCAAACACGGACAAACTAGTGAATCTGACCTCAAACTTCGCCCTTGATGAACTGCTTCATTTGGCGGAGCGCTCTCTCAACTTCTCTGAGCAATTTGGAGGCAGTACTTCTCTGAAAAGCATCAACAAAAGCCTTCGGTACCTCAATCGACCCTTGGTGAACTTCCACCTTGACCGCATCCCCCAATTTGGAGCGATGCCAAGGTCACCTTCAACCTCGTCTTGATGCCAAGCATCTCAAGCGTTTTAGATTGCATTCGAGCCATTAAATGCGCCTTAAGCGGCTCGCTAGGATCACCTAAATACTCGTCCGGGTGAGTCTGGAAGACCTCTCTCTTCAGAAAAGAAGGTCTGTATACGCCACAACAACTTTGAGCACGATTACGAGCCCTAAGAATGCCCACTGACTCCCTAAAAGCTCCTGCTATCTCTTGGGCCAAAGCGCCCATAACCTGCTGTCCCACTAGCTCGGCTACATTGGCCCGGCCAACACCCTTCTGAACTGTCGGAATTTCCTCCGGTATAGGTACTTCCTGCCTGGCCTGCCTACCACGCCTACCACGACCTCGTCCTCGTCCTGACATCCTAATAAAGGAAACAAAGGCGTTAGCACTCTAAATAATGTGCAAAAATTGTAACACTCGCGTCCTAATACATTGGACAACAATAAATCATTCCACGTAAGCACATAATCACATAAGCACCTACGAATTTCATTCCTGGATAATGATAGTCCCGAGACGCCACTAAAGTTCCGGTTGGAAACAACATTGATCAAGTGCCTTTCCAACAAGACTTTCAGAGACTCAAGGATCTAATCAACATCCTAGGAACTACATTCCATACCCACATAATCACATAAACATGTTATCATATAAGCATGTAATCATTACACTAAGTCTCTATCAAGCGAGACGAACCCATTGTGATACTAATCACTTCCCACGTACCCAAAGTATTCAAACCCGGTACGCTCTGATACCAAGTTGTAACGCCCTCAAATTTAAAACCCATCATATTTAAGATTGACATGCATTAATAATAGAAAACGAAACATTCTATTATCCATCAGAGTGTTACTAAATAAAAGAATTACATGTAACATCAAAATAAATGCCCTACGGGCTTACATCTTGCCAAGCCAACACTTGGACACAAAGAAATAAGAGTCTAACTCATTACAAATAAAGCCCTAGGCTTGAATGTTTACATGTATCAAATAAAAACAAATAAATAAAACAAATCTTCGAGTCCAAATCCTCACAAGCTATGTCCTTGGAGGTAATGAACCACTTGAACCTGAAAATGAAGTTCCCATATAGGGTGAGCCACAGCCCAGTAGAAAAATACTAAACCAAGCATAAGAATTAACTAAAGCATTAGTATTCGATACATGGTTAACACAAGATAATAAATTCCCAATTTTCATGACACGAATGCCTACATTGTCTAGGACATATTGTTTATGACACCTTTCACTTTCCAATATTTATCTCACTTTCCAATTATATCATTATGGCTCAGAACCTGGCCAACTATACTAGTGATCCAGATGTCACAAAAATAAATGAGACCAAAGCTCAAACCACAACACTTCCATCGTCCAAGCGATACACATTATGATGATGTATCATATCAACAATAAATAGCAATATTGCTATTATCAATAAGCACACATATGAGTGATGCTCTTTGGAGTCCATCCCTATCTCCTCCCAACAAATCCGGTTTAGAGGTCCATCCCTATCTTCCCTAAACCGTGGAGTTCATCCTATCTCCTCCAAATAACATGCATATGCAATGAAACACACAATTGCCATATACAACGCATAATCAATACAAGTAATGTTACGTATTAGTTCAACAGTCAACATATGTGATTTAATTCGATTATACCTAAGCGCATGCGGGATCTACAACAATCAATGGCTATCCTCCACCGATAGCCCAAAAGCGATTATTTCTAAACAAGAAATAAATACATCAATGAATGTAAATTTAACATTCCCAATTCCATGAATTAAACCCAAATTCCACATTATTCCTTTAAATTAATTATACAAATTAATCTAAACCAAAACCCTAAGGTTTCTTCCAAAATTACCAAAATACCCCCACATACCAAAATTACCAAACTACCCCCCACATACCAAAATACCAACACTTAGGATTAAAGCGTATAAATGGAGTAGGAAATCCCTACCTCGAAGAAATAAGTCGAAAAAGAGAAGATGAGGATGATGCCCAACACTTGAAAGTGCTCCAAACCAACAATTTCTCAGATTAAAAGGAAGCCCTCACTCTCCTCTACCTTTTTAATGAAGGAACTAGGGTAGGAACACTCCCTAACTAGATCAAACCTAGGAGAGAAAGTGTTTAGAGAAGAAGAAAAGTCGGACTTTAGGGTTTTAGATCAAAAATTTGAAAAAGCTGTTTTAAAATCTGACTGCTGCGTATTTATACCAACAGCTCGCTCGGCGAAGACACAGTCGCTCGGCGACGAACCAGAAAAGCCTCGCTCGAGCTAAGAAATGCTCGCTCGAGCGAATAACAAACCAGCTCGCTCGAGCGAAGAAAGCTCGCTCGAGCCAACAAACACTGCTCTCAGGTCTATGTACTGGACGCAAAGCTCGCTCGAGCGAAAGGACCTTGGCTCGAGCGAAGAAGACCTCGCTCGAGCGACCAATCCAAAAACTGAACATGACCTCTTGGTTTCTAAACCCAACCAACCTGTACACAACCTGCCCAACAAAACCAATAACTCAAAACTAAAGAATTAAAGGACAACCACAACCATAATAAGATAATGGAATCTACGGGATATAAGTCCGGATACAATACTCAAATGGGAAAAGACCGGGGTCGCTATAACCTCCCCCCCTTAAAAGAATTTCGTCCCCGAAATTAAGCATAAGTTTGTAAAAACATGTTTTTTTCTTAGTTCCCATTGATATATAAGACAATAATCAACAACTTGACCAATATTGGTCACTTCATCTCTTATCAAGAGGCATCTCACAATATGTATAAACCAACATATATTTCAACCTGCATCAATATTATGCATTATTCCTTTCAATGTTAACAAATTCCATATCATATTCAATCTCATGATATAAACAACACATTCAATATATAAATGTTATATTCCACTTCCATAAAAAGGCAAGTTCAAAATGCTAACATTAAATCCAAAACATTCTCAATGTTTTCCAACTTAAGACATATATAAAATTCTCAAGTTCAACAATATTACAAAAATCTATATATAAGATTTCTAATCACTAAACATGTCGGATATTTCTCACGGACTTCCAACTCACGTTCCCAAGTGGCCTCCTCCACTCCATGATGCTTCCTTGAACTTTCACCAAAGGAATGGTTTTGCCTCGCAAAACTTGATCTCGCCTATCAAAACCCGTGCGGTCTCTCCTCATCTGAGACATCCTCATCAACAACTTCATCGGTCAATCCAACACATGTGGCGGATCTAGCTCATACTTAAGCATACTCACATGAAACACGTCATGAACTCCAAATAACTGCGGTGGCAAAGCTAAACGATAAGCAGCCTCGCCAATCCTCTCAAGGATCTCAAAAGGCCCAATAAACCGAGGGGACAACTTCCCGCTCTTCCCAAACCTCATCAAACCCCTCTTAGGTGATATCTTCAAAAAGACATGATCACCCACCTCGAATATCAAAGGTCTCCTCCTACGGTCGGCATAAGATTTCTGACGACTCTGTGCTGTAACAAGCCTCTTACGGATAAGCTCAACTTTTTCCGTTGTTTCCCTCACCAACTCCGGACCCAACAAAGGTGCATCACCCACCTCGGCCCAACAAGCGGAGACCTACACGATCGGCCATACAAAACCTCAAGCGGTGCCATACCGATACTAGGTAGCATTGTTGTAGGCAAACTCCACTAATGGTAAGTGCCTCTCCACGACCCACTAAAGTCGAGAACACAACCGAAGCATATCTTCCGGGATCTAAATAGTGCGCTCGGATGCCCGTCGGTCGAGGATGATAAGCCGTGCTAAAGTCAACTTAGTGCCTAAAGCACTCTGCAAACTCTGCCACAACTTTGGCAAGAAAGCGAGATCTCTATTCGAGGCGATCGTCACTGGGACCCGTGCAACCTCACTATGTCCGGATATATAAGTCGGCAAGATGATCTACGAATCTCTAACACGCATAGGAATGAAGTCGTTGACTTGTCCAACGGTCCACAACCACCCAAATAGCATCACTACCCGGAGTCCTCGGAAGACCCACAGAAGTCCATAGTGACATGCTCCCACTTCCACTCGGCAATAGGCAAGGGTTGCAACAAACCCGGCCTCGATGCTTTCGACCTTCACTTGCGACAAGTAAGGCACCTAGATCTGGTCGCCACATCTCTCTTCATACCACCACCAAAGCTGGCGGCCCAAATCGATACATCTTAGTACCTCCGGATGCCTTGCAAAGCGCGAATGATGAAACTCTCGGAGTACCTCCTCTCGGCAAGACTCCGGCACAAACAGACGGTCTCGGTATCTCACACTCAAGTCGGGATACACCGTCAAACCCTTCTCAACCTTCCCATTGGAAATCTTCTCTCGGAGAGATTCTACCTCACGATCACCCCTCTGAGCCTCTAACACTCGAGTCACAAGTGTAGGCTGTGCAACAACAGAAAATAAGGCCGCAGCATCAACGGATTCGCCCATATGCAAATCAAACTCCCCAATTGCACCCAACATCTCCCACTCCCGGATGGCTATACTTGCTAAGTCACCAACAGATTTCCTACTAAGGGCATCGGCCACAACATTGGCCTTCCCCGGATGATAGTGCAACTCGAAGTCATAATCCTCAATGAACTCCATCCACCTCCTCTGCCTCAAATTCAAGTCTTTACGTAGCAGATATTTCAGACTCTTATGATCCGAGAATACCTTGAACTTCTCACCATAAAGATAATGCCTCCAAATCTTCAAGGCAAATATCACAGCTGCTAACTCTAAATCGTGCGTAGGGTAATTCTGCTCATGGATTTTCAACTGACGTGAACCATAGGCAACCACTTTCCCCTCTTGCATCAACACACAACCCAGACTCTCTCGTGAGGCGTCACAATAGACTGCATAACCCAACCCTCTCTCCGGAATAATCAAAACTGGAGCGGTGGTCAGTCTAACCTTCAACTCCTGAAACGACTTTTCACAAGTCTCACTCCATACAAATTTGACTCCTTCGAGTCAATCTAGTCAACAGTGAAGCTAACACGGAGAAATCTTTCCCAAACCCACGGTAATACCCAGCTAATCTCAGAAAACTGCGGATCTCAAACACACTCTTAGGTTGTGCCCAATCTTGCCTTGCCTCGGTCTTGGATGTATCAGACACCCCTTCCCCGAAACTACATGGCCTAAGAACTTCACCTCTTTCGGCCGAACTCACACTTCGAACTTTGCATACGACTTATGGGCTCTAAGTAACTCTAGCACTACTCTCAAGTGTGCCTCGTGCTCCTCCTCTGAAGGTGAATAAATCAGAATGTCGTCCACGAAGACGACCACAAAACGATCCAAGAATTCCCGGAAGATCCGGTTCATCAAATCCATAAACACTTTGGGTGCATTGGTGAGCCCACACGGCATCACCAAAAACTCATAGTGACCATACCGCGTACTGAATGCCGTCTTAGGAATATCCTCCTCCCTGACTCTCAACTGATGATAACCCGATCTCAAATCTATCTTGGAGAAACAACGGGAACCCTTCAATTGGTCAAACAAATCATCTATCTGAGGCATAGGATACTTATTCTTAAGTAACCCGATTCAACTTCCGTAATCTATACAAAGTCTCAAAGCACCACCTTTCTTTTTTAACAAAAAATTTGGCGCTCCCAGCGAAACACTAGGGCCGGATATAGCCCTTATCTAACAACTCACAGGTTGAACCTTCAATTCAACTAACTCATTTGGGGGCAAAGCGGTAGGTGCCATAGAGATCGGCGCCGTGCCGGGTACTAAATCAATGGAGAACTCAATCTCTCGCTGAGGTGGCAAACTAATAAGATCCTCGGGGAAAACGTCCGAATACTCACAAACTACCCTCGGCAATACAATCTGGGTCTCATCACCCTCACTAATTGAAAGACTAGCAAGTAGACCACTAAGCTCACTCTGTCCCCGCGGATCATACTATGGCGGCAAAACACTACCAACCCAGTCCCCCAGAAAACGAAAACACTCCCCGTTCACGGTACAACAAGTGACCCTCTGACGGTAGCAATCAATAACTGCTCGGTATGACGATAACCAGTCCATATCCAAAATAACATCAAAGCCCTTCATGGGCATAACCACAAAAGAAAATGGGATTCTATGATCATCGACCTCTATATCACAACCCCTAACACCTTGTTTCAAAATCAACTCACCCAGAGGTGACACTACACAAATAGGAGATGCTAAGCGAGCTAACTCCAACTCCAAAATGGATGCAAATCGGCAGACACAAAGAATGAGATGCACCCGTGTCGATCAAAACGCTAACAATGAATTGCAAAACAAGAAGGTACCTCTCTAGCAGATGGGGCGGTACAAGATCCTGTGATAACGGCATACACGCCAGACGACCTCGATCAACTGCTCACCTCGGAGCATAAAGGCATTGCCTGTTGGGGACGAAGAAGCCTGATTGGCCCTCGAGGCACAGGCCCAGTGACGGCGGTGACTCTGAGTCTGCCTCGAACCCGAAGCACCCGGTGTGCCACTCAACTGTGGGCAAAACCTCTTCATGTGCCCTGGTTGACCACACTGATAACACGATAGTGGCTGACCTCTACTCTGACTCTGACTCTGAGATCGAGCCGAAGAAGATGCTGCTCTCTGAACTCCTCCCCTCTGAGGACAAACTGGAGACTTGTGGCCCAGCTGACCACACTTGAAACAGGTAATGTCTCCCTGACTGCCTTTCCCAGAACTAACACTCGGCACTGGAAAAGTGGACCTAGAAAAACTACTCTGAGGCTGCTGAGGAGTGAAACCTCTCTGCCTCCTGCCATCACTCTGGCCATCCTGACTCCTCTTGGAGCCTTTCTGCCCTTCCTCCTCTTCCTGCATCATAATCTCAGTGTGGTAATTGCATCAACTAATCGCCCAAAATCGAATCATAGACCCTACAATTCTCAGCATGAGGCCACCCCACAGCTTCTTCTCAAACTCAATGCGTGGCGTTCCTCGATCGCCACTAACTCAGGTGCAAACCTGGACAAACTAGTGAATCTGACCTCAAACTCGGCCCTTGATGAACTGATTACGCTTAAGGTGGCGGATCGCTCTCTCAACTTCTCTGAGCAGTGAGGCAGTACTTCTCTGAAAAGCATCAACAAAAGCCTTCGGTACCTCCAATACGACCCTTGGTGAACTTCCTGTGACCCGCATCCCCTTCAGTGGAGCGATGCCAAGGTCACCTTCAACCTCGTCTTGATGCCAAGCATCTCAAGCGTTTTCGTTATGCATTCGAGCCATTAAATGCGCCTTAAGCGGCTCGCTAGGATCACCTAAATATTCGTCCGGGTGAGACCGGAAGAACTCTCTCTTCAAAAAAAGAAGGTCCTGTATCTGCCACAACAACCTGAGCCTGATTCTGAGCCCTAAGAATGCCCACTGACTCCCTAAAAGCTCCTGCTATCTCTTGGGCCAAAGCGCCCATAACCTGCTGTCCCACTGGCTTGGCTACATTGGCCTGGCCAACACCCTTCTGAACTGCCGGAATTTCCTCCGGTATAGGTACTTCCTGCCTGGCCTGCCTACCACGCCTACCATGACCTCGTCCTCGTCCTGACATCCTAATAAAGGAAACAAAGGCGTTAGCACTCTAAATAATGTGCCAAAATTGTAACACTCGCGTCCTAATACATTGGACAACAATAAATCATTCCACGTAAGCACATAATCACATAAGCACCTCACAATTTCATTCTGGATAATGATAGTCGAGACGCCACTAAAGTTCGGTTGGAAACAACATTGATCAAGTGCCTTTCCAACAAGACTTTCGAGACTCAAGGATCAAATCAACATCCTAGGAACTACATTCCATACCCACATAATCACATAAACATGTTATCATATAAGCATGTAATCATTACACTAAGTCTCTATCAAGCGAGACGAACCCATTGTGATACTAATCACTTCCCACGTACCCAAAGTATTCAAACCCGGTACGCTCTGATACCAAGTTGTAACGCCCTCAAATTTAAAACCCATCATATTTAAGATTGACATGCATTAATAATAGAAAACGAAACATTCTATTATCCATCAGAGTGTTACTAAATAAAAGAATTACATGTAACATCAAAATAAATGCCCTACGGGCTTACATCTTGCCAAGCCAACACTTGGACACAAAGAAATAAGAGTCTAACTCATTACAAATAAAGCCCTAGGCTTGAATGTTTACATGTATCAAATAAAAACAAATAAATAAAAACAAATCTTCGAGTCCAAATCCTCACAAGTTATGTCCTTGGAGGTAATGAACCACTTGAACCTGAAAATGAAGTTCCCATATAGGGTGAGCCACAGCCCAGTAGAAAAATACTAAACCAAGCATAAGAATTAACTAAAGCATTAGTATTCGATACATGGTTAACACAAGATAATAAATTCCCAATTTTCATGACACGAATGCCTACATTGTCTAGGACATATTGTCTATGACACCTTTCACTTTCCAATATTTATCTCACTTTCCAATTATATCATTATGGCTCAGAACCTGGCCAACTATACTAGTGATCCAGATGTCACAAAAATAAATGAGACCAAAGCTCAAACCACAACACTTCCATACGTCCAACTGATACACATTATGATGATGTATCATATCAACAATAAATAGCAATATTGCTATTATCAATAAGCACACATATGAGTGATGCTCTGGAGTCCATCCTATCTCCTCCCAACAAATCCGGTTTAGAGGTCCATCCCTATCTTCCCTAAACCGTGGAGTTCATCCTATCTCCTCCAAATAACATGCATATGCAATGAAACACACAATTGCCATATACAACGCATAATCAATACAAGTAATGTTCTGTATTAGTTCAACAGTCAACATATGTGATTTAATTCCAGTTATACCTAAGCCGCATGCAGGGTCTACAACAATCAATGGCTATCCTCCACCGATAGCCCAAAACAGTTATTTCTAAATAAGAAATAAATACATCAATGAATGTAAATTTAACATTCCCAATTCCATGAATTAAACCCAAATTCCACATTATTCCTTTAAATTAATTATACAAATTAATCTAAACCAAAACCCTAAGGTTTCTTCCAAAATTACCAAACTACCCCCACATACCAAAATTACCAAACTACCCCCCACATACCAAAATACCAACACTTAGGATTAAAGCGTATAAATGGAGTAGGAAATCCCTACCTCGAAGAAATAAGTCGAAAAAGAGAAGATGAGGATGATGCCCAACACTTGAAAGTGCTCCAAACCAACAATTTCTCAGATTAAAAGGAAGCCCTCACTCTCCTCTACCTTTTTAATGAAGGAACTAGGGTAGGAACACTCCCTAACTAGATCAAACCTAGGAGAAAGTGTTTAGAGAAGAAGAAAAGTCGGACTTTAGGGTTTTAGATCAAAAGGATTTGAAAAACCGTTTTAAAAATCTGCTTTGCGTATTTATACCGACAGGCTCGCTCGGCGAAGACACAGTCGCTCGGCGACCAGAACCTGAAAAAGCCTCGCTCGAGGTAAGAAATGCTCGCTCGGGCGAATAACAAACCAGCTCTCGGCGAAGAAAGCTCGCTCGAGCCAACAAACCCGCTCTCGGTCTATGTCTTTGGGCCTTAAAGCTCGCTCGAGCGAAAGGACCTTGGCTCGAGCGAAGGAGCAAAAACAAAGACCTCGCTCGGCGAAGAAGACCTCGCTCGGCGACCAACCCAAAAGCGAACATGACCTCTTGGTTTCTAAACCCAACCAACTTTGTACACAACCTGCCCAACAAAACCAATAACTCAAAACTAAACAATTAAAGGGGACTCACAACCATAATAAGATAATGGAATCTACGGGACATAAGTCCGGATACAATACTCAAATGGGAAAAGACCGGGGTCGCTATAACCTCCCCCCCTTAAAAGAATTTCGTCCCCGAAATTAAGCATAAGTTTGTAAAAACATGTTTTTTTCTTAATTCCCATTGATATATAAGACAATAATCAACAACTTGACCAATATTGGTCACTTCATCTCTTATCAAGAGGCATCTCACAATATGTATAAACCAACATATATTTCAACCTGCATCAATATTATGCATTATTCCTTTCAATGTTAACAAATTCCATATCATATTCAATCTCATGATATAAACAACACATTCAATATATAAATGTTATATTCCACTTCCATAAAAAGGCAAGTTCAAAATGCTAACATTAAATCCAAAACATTCTCAATGTTTTCCAACTTAAGACATATATAAAATTCTCAAGTTCAACAATATTACAAAAATCTATATATAAGATTTCTAATCACTAAACATGTCCGGATATTTCTCACGGACTTCCAACTCACGTTCCCAAGTGGCCTCCTCCACTCCGTGATGCTTCCACTGAACTTTCACCAAAGGAATGGTTTTGCCTCGCAAAACTTGATCCCGCCTATCCAAAACCCGTACCGGTCTCTCCTCATACGAGACATCCTCATCAACAACTAAATCAGTCCAATCCAACACATGTGACGGATCTAGCTCATACTTCCGAAGCATACTCACATGAAACACGTCATGAACTCCAAATAACTGCGGTGGCAAAGCTAAACGATAAGCAGCCTCGCCAATCCTCTCAAGGATCTCAAAAGGCCCAATAAACCGAGGGGACAACTTCGCGCTCTTCCCAAACCTCATCAAACCCCGCTTAGGTGATATCTTCAAAAAGACATGATCACCCACCTCGAATATCAAAGGTCTCCTCCTACGGTCGGCATAAGATTTCTGACGACTCTGTGCTGTAACAAGCCTCTTACGGATAAGCTCAACTTTTTCCGTTGTTTCCCTCACCAACTCCGGACCCAACAAAGGTGCATCACCCACCTCGGCCCAACAAACTGGAGACCTACACGGTCGGCCATACAAAGCCTCAAACGGTGCCATACCGATACTAGACTGAAAACTGTTGTTGTAGGAAAACTCCACTAATGGTAAGTGCCTCTCCCACGACCCACTAAAGTCGAGAACACAACCCCGAAGCATATCTTCCAGGATCTGAATAGTACGCTCGGACTGCCCGTCAGTCTGAGGATGATAAGCCGTGCTAAAAGTCAACTTAGTGCCTAAAGCACTCTGCAAACTCTGCCACAACCTGGCAGTAAAACGAGGATCTCTATCTGAGACGATCGTCACTGGGACCCCGTGCAACCTCACTATGTCCCGGATATATAAGTCGGCAAGATGATCTACCGAATCTCTAACACGCATAGGAATGAAGTGCGCTGACTTCGTCAACCGGTCCACAACCACCCAAATAGCATCACTACCCCGCTGAGTCCTCGGAAGACCCACAACGAAGTCCATAGTGACATGCTCCCACTTCCACTCGGCAATAGGCAAGGGTTGCAACAAACCCGCTGGCCTCTGATGCTCAGCCTTCACTTGCTGACAAGTAAGGCACCTAGATACGAAGGCTGCCACATCTCTCTTCATACCCCGCCACCAAAACTGGCGGCCCAAATCCCGATACATCTTAGTACCTCCCGGATGCACTGCAAGGCGCGAATGATGAAACTCTCGGAGTACCTCCTCTCGGCAAGACTCCGGCACAAACAGACGGTCTCGGTATCTCACACTCAAGTCGGGATACACCGTCAAACCCTTCTCAACCTTCCCATTGGAAATCTTCTCTCGGAGAGATTCTACCTCACGATCACCCCTCTGAGCCTCTAACACTCGAGTCACAAGTGTAGGCTGTGCAACAACAGAAAATAAGGCCGCAGCATCAACGGATTCGCCCAGATGCAAATCAAACTCCCCAACTGCACCCAACATCTCCCACTCCCGGATGGCTATACTTGCTAAGTCACCAACAGATTTCCTACTAAGGGCATCGGCCACAACATTGGCCTTCCCCGGATGATAGTGCAACTCGAAGTCATAATCCTTAATGAACTGCATCCACCTCCTCTGCCTCAAATTCAAGTCTTTACGTAAGCAGATATTTGAACTCTTATGATTCGAGAATACCTCGAACTTCTCACCATAAAGATAATGCCTCCAAATCTTCAAGGCAAATATCACAGCTGCTAACTCTAAATCGTGCGTAGGGTAATTCTGCTCATGGGTTTTCAACTGACGTGAACCATAGGCAACCACTTTCCTCTTGCATCAACTCACAACCCAGCGTCTCTCGTGAGGCGTCACAATAGACTGCATAACCCAACCCTCTCTCCGGAATAATCAAAACTGGAGCGGTGGTCAGTCTAACCTTCAACTCCTGAAACGACTTTTCACAAGTCTCACTCCATACAAATTTGACTCCCTTCCGAGTCAATCTAGTCAACGGTGAAGCTAACCTGGAGAAATCTTTCACAAACCGACGGTAATACCCAGCTAATCCCAGAAAACTGCGGATCTCAAACACACTCTTAGGTTGTGCCCAATCTTGCACTGCCTCAGTCTTGGATGTATCAACAGACACCCCTTCCCCAGAAACTACATGGCCTAAGAACTTCACCTCTTTCAGCCAGAACTCACACTTCCCGAACTTTGCATACAGCTTATGGGCTCTAAGTAACTCTAGCACCACTCTCAAGTGTGCCTCGTGCTCCTCCTCTGAAGGTGAATAAATCAGAATGTCGTCCACGAAGACGACCACAAAACGATCCAAGAATTCCCGGAAGATCCGGTTCATCAAATCCATAAACACTGCCGGTGCATTGGTGAGCCCAAACGGCATCACCAGAAACTCATAGTGACCATACCGCGTACGGAATGCCGTCTTAGGAATATCCTCCTCCCTGACTCTCAACTGATGATAACCCGATCTCAAATCTATCTTGGAGAAACAACGGGAACCCTTCAATTGGTCAAACAAATCATCTATACGAGGCATAGGATACTTATTCTTAACCGTAACCCGATTCAACTTCCGGTAATCTATACAAAGTCTCAAAGCACCACCTTTCTTTTTAACAAAAAGGGCTGGCGCTCCCCACGGCGAAACACTAGGACGGATATAGCCCTTATCTAACAACTCCTGGAGTTGAACCTTTAATTCAACTAACTCGGCTGGGGCAAAACGGTAAGGTGCCATAGAGATCGGCGCCGTGCCGGGTACTAAATCAATGGAGAACTCAATCTCTCGCTGAGGTAGCAAACTAATAAGATCCTCGGGGAAAACGTCCGAATACTCACAAACTACCCTCGGCAATACAATCTGGGTCTCATCACCCTCACTAATTGAAAGACTAGCAAGTAGACCACTAAGCTCACTCCGGTCATGGATCATACTATGGCGGCAAAACACTACCAACCCAGTCCCCCAAACGAAAAACACTCCCCGTTCACGGTACAACAAGTGACCCTCTGACGGTAGCAATCAATAACTGCTCGGTATGACGATAACATCCATACCCAAAATAACATCAAAGCCCTTCATGGGCATAACCACAAAAGAAAAAGGGATTCTATGATCATCGACCTCTATATCACAACCCTAACACCTTGTTTCAAAATCAACTCACCCCAGAGGTGACACTACACAAATAGGAGATGCTAAGAGCTAACTCCAACTCCAAAATGGATGCAAATGCAGACACAAAAGAATGAGATGCACCGTGTCGATCAAAACGCTAACAAGGAATTGCAAAACAAGAAGGTACCTCTCACAACAGATGGGGCGGTACAAGATCCTGTGATAAAGATACACGCGCCAGACGACCTCGATCAACTGCTCACCTCGGCATAAGATCATGTTGCCTGATGGACGAAGAAGCCCCTGATTGGCCCTCGAGGCTCGAATCGACCGAGCGGTGACTCTCGAGTCGCCTCGAACCCGGTGTGCCACTCAACTGTGGGCAAAACCTCTTCATGTGCCTGGTTGACCACATCGATAACACGATAGTGGTGACCTCTACTCGACTCGACTCAAATCGAGCCAAGAAGATCTCGCTCTCTGAACTCCTCCTCTCGAGGACAAACTGGAGACTTGTGGCCCAGCTGACCACACTTGAAACAGGTAATGTCTCCCTGACTGCCTTTCCCAGAACTAACACTCGGCACTGGAAAAGTGGACCTAGAAAAACTACTCGAGGTCAGCGAGGAGTGAAACCTCTCGCCTCCTGCCATCACTCGCCATCCCGACTCCTCTTGGAGCCTTTCGCCTCTTCCTCCTTCCTGCATCATAATCTCGGTGTGGTGCATCAACTAATCGCCCAAAATCCCAAATCATAGACCCTACAATTCTCGGATGAGGCCACGCCTCAACTTCTTCTCAAACTCAATGCGGCGTTCCTCGATGCCACTAACTCAGTGCAAACTCGACAAACTAGTGAATCTGACCTCAAACTCGGCCACTGATGAACTGTTCTGCTTAAGCTGGCGGAACTGCTCTCTCAACTTCTCCTGAACAGCTGGAGACAGGTACTTCTCCTGAAAAGCATCAACAAAAGCCTTCCAGGTACCTCCAATACGACCCTTGGTGAACTTCCACCACTGACCCGCATCCCCCTTCAGCTGGAACGATGCCAAGGTCACCTTCAACCCCTCGTCTTCGATGCCAAGCATCTCAAACGTTTTCGTTGTCTGTTCGAGCCATTCGTCTGCCTTAAGCGGCTCGCTAGGATCACCTAAAAATTCGTCCGGGTGAGACCGGAAGAACTCTCTCTTCAAAAAAGAAGGTCCTGTATCTGCCACAACAACCTGAGCCTGATTCTGAGCCCTAAGAATGCCCACTGACTCCCTAAAAGCTCCTGCTATCTCTTGGGCCAAAGCGCCCATAACCTGCTGTCCCACTGGCTCGGCCACATTGGCCTGGCCAACACCCTCCTGAACTGCCGGAATTTCCTCCGGTATAGGTACTTCCTGCCTGGCCTGCCTACCACGCCTACCACGACCTCGTCCTCGTCCTGACATCCTAATAAAGGAAACAAAGGCGTTAGCACTCTAAATAATGTGCCAAAATTGTAACACTCGCGTCCTAATACATTGGACAACAATAAATCATTCCACGTAAGCACATAATCACATAAGCACCTACGAATTTCATTCCTGGATAATGATAGTCCCGAGACGCCACTAAAGTTCCGGTTGGAAACAACATTGATCAAGTGCCTTTCCAACAAGACTTTCAGAGACTCAAGGATCCAATCAACATCCTAGGAACTACATTCCATACCCACATAATCACATAAACATGTTATCATATAAGCATGTAATCATTACACTAAGTCTCTATCAAGCGAGACGAACCCATTGTGATACTAATCACTTCCCACGTACCCAAAGTATTCAAACCCGGTACGCTCTGATACCAAGTTGTAACGCCCTCAAATTTAAAACCCATCATATTTAAGATTGACATGCATTAATAATAGAAAACGAAACATTCTATTATCCATCAGAGTGTTACTAAATAAAAGAATTACATGTAACATCAAAATAAATGCCCTACGGGCTTACATCTTGCCAAGCCAACACTTGGACACAAAGAAATAAGAGTCTAACTCATTACAAATAAAGCCCTAGGCTTGAATGTTTACATGTATCAAATAAAAACAAATAAATAAAAACAAATCTTCGAGTCCAAATCCTCACAAGTTATGTCCTTGGAGGTAATGAACCACTTGAACCTGAAAATGAAGTTCCCATATAGGGTGAGCCACAGCCCAGTAGAAAAATACTAAACCAAGCATAAGAATTAACTAAAGCATTAGTATTCGATACATGGTTAACACAAGATAATAAATTCCCAATTTTCATGACACGAATGCCTACATTGTCTAGGACATATTGTCTATGACACCTTTCACTTTCCAATATTTATCTCACTTTCCAATTATATCATTATGGCTCAGAACCTGGCCAACTATACTAGTGATCCAGATGTCACAAAAATAAATGAGACCAAAGCTCAAACCACAACACTTCCATACGTCCAACTGATACACATTATGATGATGTATCATATCAACAATAAATAGCAATATTGCTATTATCAATAAGCACACATATGAGTGATGCTACTGGAGTCCATCCCCTATCTCCTCCCAACAAATCCGGTTTAGAGGTCCATCCCTATCTTCCCTAAACCGTGGAGTTCATCCCCTATCTCCTCCAAATAACATGCATATGCAATGAAACACACAATTGCCATATACAACGCATAATCAATACAAGTAATGTTCTGTATTAGTTCAACAGTCAACATATGTGATTTAATTCCAGTTATACCTAAGCCGCATGCAGGGTCTACAACAATCAATGGCTATCCTCCACCGATAGCCCAAGCGATTATTTCTAAACAAGAAATAAATACATCAATGAATGTAAATTTAACATTCCCAATTCCATGAATTAAACCCAAATTCCACATTATTCCTTTAAATTAATTATACAAATTAATCTAAACCAAAACCCTAAGGTTTCTTCCAAAATTACCAAACTACCCCCACGTACCAAAATTACCAAACTACCCCCCACATACCAAAATACCAACACTTAGGATTAAAGCGTATAAATGGAGTAGGAAATCCCTACCTCGAAGAAATAATTCGAAAAAGAGAAGATGAGGATGATGCCCAACACTTGAAAGTGCTCCAAACCAACAATTTCTCAGATTAAAAGGAAGCCCTCACTCTCCTCTACCTTTTTAATGAAGGAACTAGGGTAGGAACACTCCCTAACTAGATCAAACCTAGGAGAGAAAGTGTTTAGAGAAGAAGAAAAGTCGGACTTTAGGGTTTTAGATCAAAAAGGGGCTGAAAAACTGTTTTAAAATACGCTGCTGCGTATTTATACCCGACAGGCTCGCTCGAGCGAAGATCTGGTCGCTCGAGCGACCAGACACAGAAAAGCCTCGCTCGAGCTAAGAAATGCTCGCTCGAGCGAATAACAAACCAGCTCGATCGAGCGAAGAAAGCTCGCTCGAGCCAACAAACACTGCTCTCAGGTCTAAGTACTGGACGCAAAGCTCGCTCGAGCGAAAGGACCTTGGCTCGAGCGAAGAAGCAAAAACAAAGACCTCGCTCGAGCGAAGAAGAGCTCGCTCGAGCGACCAACCCAAAAACTGAACATGACCTCTTGGTTTCTAAACCCAACCAACCTGTACACAACCTGCCCAACAAAACCAATAACTCAAAACTAAAGAATTAAAGGACAACCACAACCATAATAAGATAATGGAATCTACGGGACATAAGTCCGGATACAATACTCAAATGGGAAAAGACCGGGGTCGCTATAACCTCCCCCCCTTAAAAGAATTTCGTCCCCGAAATTAAGCATAAGTTTGTAAAAACATGTTTTTTTCTTAATTCCCATTGATATATAAGACAATAATCAACAACTTGACCAATATTGGTCACTTCATCTCTTATCAAGAGGCATCTCACAATATGTATAAACCAACATATATTTCAACCTGCATCAATATTATGCATTATTCCTTTCAATGTTAACAAATTCCATATCATATTCAATCTCATGATATAAACAACACATTCAATATATAAATGTTATATTCCACTTCCATAAAAAGGCAAGTTCAAAATGCTAACATTAAATCCAAAACATTCTCAATGTTTTCCAACTTAAGACATATATAAAATTCTCAAGTTCAACAATATTACAAAAATCTATATATAAGATTTCTAATCACTAAACATGTCCGGATATTTCTCACGGACTTCCAACTCACGTTCCCAAGTGGCCTCCTCCACTCCATGATGCTTCCACTGAACTTTCACCAAAGGAATGGTTTTGCCTCGCAAAACTTGATCCCGCCTATCCAAAACCCGTACCGGTCTCTCCTCATACGAGACATCCTCATCAACAACTAAATCAGTCCAATCCAACACATGTGACGGATCTAGCTCATACTTCCGAAGCATACTCACATGAAACACGTCATGAACTCCAAATAACTGCGGTGGCAAAGCTAAACGATAAGCAGCCTCGCCAATCCTCTCAAGGATCTCAAAAGGCCCAATAAACCGAGGGGACAACTTCGCGCTCTTCCCAAACCTCATCAAACCCCGCTTAGGTGATATCTTCAAAAAGACATGATCACCCACCTCGAATATCAAAGGTCTCCTCCTACGGTCGGCATAAGATTTCTGACGACTCTGTGCTGTAACAAGCCTCTTACGGATAAGCTCAACTTTTTCCGTTGTTTCCCTCACCAACTCCGGACCCAACAAAGGTGCATCACCCACCTCGGCCCAACAAACTGGAGACCTACACGGTCGGCCATACAAAGCCTCAAACGGTGCCATACCGATACTAGACTGAAAACTGTTGTTGTAGGAAAACTCCACTAATGGTAAGTGCCTCTCCCACGACCCACTAAAGTCGAGAACACAACCCCGAAGCATATCTTCCAGGATCTGAATAGTACGCACGGACTGCACGACAGACTGAGGATGATAAGCCGTGCTAAAAGTCAACTTAGTGCCTAAAGCACTGCAAACTCGCCACAACACAGCGGCAAAGAAACGAGGATCTCTATCTGAGACGATCGTCACTGGGACCCCGTGCAACCTCACTATGTCCCGGATATATAAGTCGGCAAGATGATCTACCGAATCTCTAACACGCATAGGAATGAAGTGCGCTGACTTCGTCAACCGGTCCACAACCACCCAAATAGCATCACTACCCCGCTGAGTCCTCGGAAGACCCACAACGAAGTCCATAGTGACATGCTCCCACTTCCACTCGGCAATAGGCAAGGGTTGCAACAAACCCGCTGGCCTCTGATGCTCAGCCTTCACTTGCTGACAAGTAAGGCACCTAGATACGAAGGCTGCCACATCTCTCTTCATACCCCGCCACCAAAACTGGCGGCCCAAATCCCGATACATCTTAGTACCTCCCGGATGCACTGCAAGGCGCGAATGATGAAACTCTCGGAGTACCTCCTCTCGGCAAGACTCCGGCACAAACAGACGGTCTCGGTATCTCACACTCAAGTCGGGATACACCGTCAAACCCTTCTCAACCTTCCCATTGGAAATCTTCTCTCGGAGAGATTCTACCTCACGATCACCCCTCTGAGCCTCTAACACTCGAGTCACAAGTGTAGGCTGTGCAACAACAGAAAATAAGGCCGCAGCCTCAACGGATTCGCCCAGATGCAAATCAAACTCCCCAACTGCACCCAACATCTCCCACTCCCGGATGGCTATACTTGCTAAGTCACCAACAGATTTCCTACTAAGGGCATCGGCCACAACATTGGCCTTCCCCGGATGATAGTGCAACTCGAAGTCATAATCCTCAATGAACTCCATCCACCTCCTCTGCCTCAAATTCAAGTCTTTCTGTGTAAACAGATATTTCAGACTCTTATGATCCGAGAATACCTCGAACTTCTCACCATAAAGATAATGCCTCCAAATCTTCAAGGCAAATATCACAGCTGCTAACTCTAAATCGTGCGTAGGGTAATTCTGCTCATGGATTTTCAACTGACGTGAACCATAGGCAACCACTTTCCCCTCTTGCATCAACACACAACCCAGACTCTCTCGTGAGGCGTCACAATAGACTGCATAACCCAACCCTCTCTCCGGAATAATCAAAACTGGAGCGGTGGTCAGTCTAACCTTCAACTCCTGAAACGACTTTTCACAAGTCTCACTCCATACAAATTTGACTCCCTTCCGAGTCAATCTAGTCAACGGTGAAGCTAACCTGGAGAAATCTTTCACAAACCGACGGTAATACCCAGCTAATCCCAGAAAACTGCGGATCTCAAACACACTCTTAGGTTGTGCCCAATCTTGCACTGCCTCAGTCTTGGATGTATCAACAGACACCCCTTCCCCAGAAACTACATGGCCTAAGAACTTCACCTCTTTCAGCCAGAACTCACACTTCCCGAACTTTGCATACAGCTTATGGGCTCTAAGTGACTCTAGCACCACTCTCAAGTGTGCATCGTGCTCCTCCTCTAAAGGTGAATAAATCAGAATGTCGTCCACGAAGACGACCACAAAACGATCCAAGAATTCCCGGAAGATCCGGTTCATCAAATCCATAAACACTGCCGGTGCATTGGTGAGCCCAAACGGCATCACCAGAAACTCATAGTGACCATACCGCGTACGGAATGCCGTCTTAGGAATATCCTCCTCCCTGACTCTCAACTGATGATAACCCGATCTCAAATCTATCTTGGAGAAACAACGGGAACCCTTCAATTGGTCAAACAAATCATCTATACGAGGCATAGGATACTTATTCTTAACCGTAACCCGATTCAACTTCCGGTAATCTATACAAAGTCTCAAAGCACCACCTTTCTTTTTAACAAAAAGGGCTGGCGCTCCCCACGGCGAAACACTAGGACGGATATAGCCCTTATCTAACAACTCCTGGAGTTGAACCTTCAATTCAACTAACTCGGCTGGGGCAAAACGGTAAGGTGCCATAGAGATCGGCGCCGTGCCGGGTACTAAATCAATGGAGAACTCAATCTCTCGCTGAGGTGGCAAACTAATAAGATCCTCGGGGAAAACGTCCGAATACTCACAAACTACCCTCGGCAATACAATCTGGGTCTCATCACCCTCACTAATTGAAAGACTAGCAAGTAGACCACTAAGCTCACTCCGTCCCCGCGGATCATACTATGGCGGCAAAACACTACCAACCCAGTCCCCCAGAAAACGAAAACACTCCCCGTTCACGGTACAACAAGTGACCCTCTGACGGTAGCAATCAATAACTGCTCGGTATGACGATAACCAGTCCATACCCAAAATAACATCAAAGCCCTTCATGGGCATAACCACAAAAGAAAAAGGGATTCTATGATCATCGACCTCTATATCACAACCCCTAACACCTTGTTTCAAAATCAACTCACCCCCGAGAGGTGACACTACACAAATAGGAGATGCTAACTGAGCTAACTCCAACTCCAAAATGGATGCAAATGCAGCAGACACAAAAGAATGAGATGCACCCGTATCGATCAAAACGCTAGCAACTGAATTGCAAAACAAGAAGGTACCTCTCACAACAGATGGGGCCGGTACAAGATCCTGTGATAAAGATACACGCAGCGCCAGACGACCTCGATCAACTGCTCACCTCGGAGCATAAGATCATTGCCTGATCGGGACGAAGAAGCCTGATTGGCCCTCGAGGCTGGCCCGGTGAAAGCGGTGACTCTGAGTCTGCCTCGAACCCGAAGCACCCGGTGTGCCACTCAACTGTGGGCAAAACCTCTTCATGTGCCCTGGTTGACCACACTGATAACACGATAGTGGCTGACCTCTACTCTGACTCTGACTCTGAGATCGAGCCGAAGAAGATGCTGCTCTCTGAACTCCTCCCCTCTGAGGACAAACTGGAGACTTGTGGCCCAGCTGACCACACTTGAAACAGGTAATGTCTCCCTGACTGCCTTTCCCAGAACTAACACTCGGTACTGGAAAAGTGGACCTAGAAAAACTACTCTGAGGCTGCTGAGGAGTGAAACCTCTCTGCCTCCTGCCATCACTCTGGCCATCCTGACTCCTCTTGGAGCCTTTCTGCCCTTCCTCCTCTTCCTGCATCATAATCTCAGTGTGGGCTGCTGCATCAACTAATCGCCCAAAATCCCGAATCATAGACCCTACAATTCTCAGCATGAGGCCACGCCTCAACTTCTTCTCAAACTCAATGCAGCGGCGTTCCTCAGTCGCCACTAACTCAGGTGCAAACCTGGACAAACTAGTGAATGCAGCCTCAAACTCGGCCACTGATGAACTGCGCTTAAGGCGGGCTCGCTCTCTCAACTTCTCTGAGCAATTTGGAGACAGGTACTTCTCCTGAAAAGCATCAACAAAAGCCTTCCAGGTACCTCCAATACGACCCTTGGTGAACTTCCACCACTGACCCGCATCCCCCTTCAGCTGGAACGATGCCAAGGTCACCTTCAACCCCTCGTCTTCGATGCCAAGCATCTCAAACGTTTTCGTTGTCTGTTCGAGCCATTCGTCTGCCTTAAGCGGCTCGCTAGGATCACCTAAATATTCGTCCGGGTGAGACCGGAAGAACTCTCTCTTCAAAAAAAGAAGGTCCTGTATCTGCCACAACAACCTGAGCCTGATTCTGAGCCCTAAGAATGCCCACTGACTCCCTAAAAGCTCCTGCTATCTCTTGGGCCAAAGCGCCCATAACCTGCTGTCCCACTGGCTCGGCTACATTGGCCTGGCCAACACCCTTCTGAACTGCCGGAATTTCCTCCGGTATAGGTACTTCCTGCCTGGCCTGCCTACCACGCCTACCACGACCTCGTCCTCGTCCTGACATCCTAATAAAGGAAACAAAGGCGTTAGCACTCTAAATAATGTGCCAAAATTGTAACACTCGCGTCCTAATACATTGGACAACAATAAATCATTCCACGTAAGTACATAATCACATAAGCACCTACGAATTTCATTCCTGGATAATGATAGTCCCGAGACGCCACTAAAGTTCCGGTTGGAAACAACATTGATCAAGTGCCTTTCCAACAAGACTTTCAGAGACTCAAGGATCCAATCAACATCCTAGGAACTACATTCCATACCCACATAATCACATAAACATGTTATCATATAAGCATGTAATCATTACACTAAGTCTCTATCAAGCGAGACGAACCCATTGTGATACTAATCACTTCCCACGTACCCAAAGTATTCAAACCCGGTACGCTCTGATACCAAGTTGTAACGCCCTCAAATTTAAAACCCATCATATTTAAGATTGACATGCATTAATAATAAAAAACGAAACATTCTATTATCCATCAGAGTGTTACTAAATAAAAGCATTACATGTAACATCAAAATAAATGCCCTACGGGCTTACATTTTGCCAAGCCAACACTTGGACACAAAGAAATAAGAGTCTAACTCATTACAAATAAAGCCCTAGGCTTGAATGTTTACATGTATCAAATAAAAACAAATAAATAAAAACAAATCTTCGAGTCCAAATCCTCACAAGCTATGTCCTTGGAGGTAATGAACCACTTGAACCTGAAAATGAAGTTCTCATATAGGGTGAGCCACAGCCCAGTAGAAAAATACTAAACCAATCATAAGAATTAACTAAAGCATTAGTATTCGATACATGGTTAACACAAGATAATAAATTCCCAATTTTCATGACACGAATGCCTACATTGTCTAGGACATATTGTCTATGACACCTTTCACTTTCCAATATTTATCTCACTTTCCAATTATATCATTATGGCTCAGAACCTGGCCAACTATACTAGTGATCCAGATGTCACAAAAATAAATGAGACCAAAGCTCAAACCACAACACTTCCATACGTCCAACTGATACACATTATGATGATGTATCATATCAACAATAAATATCAATATTGCTATTATCAATAAGCACACATATGAGTGATGCTACTGGAGTCCATCCCCTATCTCCTCCCAACAAATCCGGTTTAGAGGTCCATCCCCTATCTTCCCCTAAACCGTGGAGTTCATCCCCTATCTCCTCCAAATAACATGCATATGCAATGAAACACACAATTGCCATATACAACGCATAATCAATACAAGTAATGTTCTGTATTAGTTCAACAGTCAACATATGTGATTTAATTCCAGTTATACCTAAGCCGCATGCAGGGTCTACAACAATCAATGGCTATCCTCCACCGATAGCCCAAAACAGTTATTTCTAAACAAGAAATAAATACATCAATGAATGTAAATTTAACATTCCCAATTCCATGAATTAAACCCAAATTCCACATTATTCCTTTAAATTAATTATACAAATTAATCTAAACCAAAACCCTAAGGTTTCTTCCAAAATTACCAAACTACCCCCACATACCAAAATTACCAAACTACCCCCCACATACCAAAATACCAACACTTAGGATTAAAGCGTATAAATGGAGTAGGAAATCCCTACCTCGAAGAAATAATTCGAAAAAGAGAAGATGAGGATGATGCCCAACACTTGAAAGTGCTCCAAACCAACAATTTCTCAGATTAAAAGGAAGCCCTCACTCTCCTCTACCTTTTTAATGAAGGAACTAGGGTAGGAACACTCCCTAACTAGATCAAACCTAGGAGAGAAAGTGTTTAGAGAAGAAGAAAAGTCGGACTTTAGGGTTTTAGATCAAAAAGGGGCTGAAAAACTGTTTTAAAATACGCTGCTGCGTATTTATACCCGACAGGCTCGCTCGAGCGAAGACCTGGTCGCTCGAGCGACCAGACACAGAAAAGCCTCGCTCGAGCTAAGAAATGCTCGCTCGAGCGAATAACAAACCAGCTCGCTCGAGCGAAGAAAGCTCGCTCGAGCCAACAAACACTGCTCTCAGGTCTATGTACTGGACGCAAAGCTCGCTCGAGCGAAAGGACCTTGGCTCGAGCGAAGAAGCAAAAACAAAGACCTCGCTCGAGCGAAGAAGAGCTCGCTCGAGCGACCAACCCAAAAACTGAACATGACCTCTTGGTTTCTAAACCCAACCAACCTGTACACAACCTGCCCAACAAAACCAATAACTCAAAACTAAAGAATTAAAGGACAACCACAACCATAATAAGATAATGGAATCTACGGGACATAAGTCCGGATACAATACTCAAATGGGAAAAGACCGGGGTCGCTATAATATTAGTGCTATCTTTAGCGACGGTTTAAACTGTTATGAATACATTATTGATTTAATTTTGTTTTTTTGCGACATTTATGACCATCGCTAATAATACTTTTCGCGACGTCAACTACCGTCTCTAAAAAAGTTTTTGATGACGGCATCTTAAATCGTTGTTAAAAGTGATATTTTTTTCTTCTTTTTTGTGTTAGGTTAAATTGTTGCAAAAACCACTAATTTACAGTTGCTTTTACAAATTGTCACAAATACCTTTTGTCACGCTCTTTTCTGCCACCCCTCATTTACTGTCGCTATTTTGTCGTTGAAAAAATTTTGCGACGACATACGAACCTTTTGCGATGTTTAAGATTGTTGCAAAAAGTTCGATTTTTAGTAGTGGGAAAAGGGGATGTGCCCCTTCCTAAGGGGCATCTTGAAATTGTTTAGTAGCCAAGCATGCAAGCATGGGACAACAAGAGTGAACTATGGAAATTTAATAAAAAATAAAAAATAATAATAAAAATAAAATATTTTACTAAAATTAAATTTCTATAGTGCCTATATAATGAATGAGCACTATTTCCCCACCTTTTCTTCACTGCACAAATGGTTGAGAAAGAAGAGAGAGAGAGAGAGGAAGAAAAAAAGAAAATAAAGCGTGGAGAGAGAGGAGGAAGAAAAAAGAGGAAAGATGTCTCGACCCTTGGCAAGTTTTTTGGTTCCTTGAGATAGAATCATTTATCTTTACTCATCATTAGAGCAACTCTAAGGGAAGAGGCATTTAAATCCTGTCAGCCATTTTAGCTAATATTATCCTAAATTCTCACTCCAATGGGTTGGCTAAAGGGCTGCCTATTTTCCCTCGCCCCTTCTCTGCTGGCTTCAATTGGAGAGTGATCGAAGGCTCTCCAAACTCTTCTCTCCCGCGAAATCGATCTGCTCCTTTAGCGCGAAATCAATCTTCTCCTTCAGCGTGGTTTGCAACTCTCTCCTTCTGACCTCATCCTCAAGGTATGGATCCTTCTATCTCTCTGTCTTCCCCTTCTATGCAACTCATAAACCCTCTCTCTCTCTCTCTCTCTCTCTCTCTCTCTCTCTCTCTCTCTCTCTTCTACTCTTCCCCTCCCATATTTGCGAAACCCAAAATTGAAGCCCCTATCTGTGTTTATTCTCTACATGTTGTTGTCTTTGTTTTTCACATGTATGTATGAGATTGGTAGTCTTGCATACTGCTGCTACAGTTGTTTAGATTCATGTATGTGAAAACATTGCTAATTTGAATTGGTTTAAATCTTTTTATTTTATTTTATTTATTTATTTATTTTTTTCTAAATTCAATCATCTTAAGATGCCAATTTGATAGATTTTGGAAAAGATCAAATTGGGTTTGTTTTCCTTTTATCTAGTTCTTTGATTTGCAAGTTATGTTTATGTGTTTTATTTGGGTTTTGAGAAAACTCTCTGTGATTTTTTGAGGTGGTATTACCTTATTTCCTTGAATATAGATGATGTTTAGTTTATGAATTTTACTTTCAATGATCAGCAATCAGGACATAGAGATAAAATGTTTTGAACTCTAACGAATGGTTTTGATGATTGGAACGAAAGGATTTTGTTAAGAAATTAGATGAATTTTGAAAACACATTTGGACATATTGTATATATGTACCACATCATGATCATTTATGCTAGTAGAATATATTTAATTTTTGAAACATTTTCTACTGGGCTTTATACTCACCCTACGTAGTTGAAAATATTTTTCTGGTGTGTTGGATGTACGACCATGGGATGAAACAGTGGATGTACTGGAGCTGAGTATGAGTGCTCATTTCTTTGTAGGCCTTGGGCTATTTCTATTTAGTTATTAGGCCGAGTGCCATTTGTGTAAGGATTACACCATTTGTATATGATGTAATCCTTTGGGCATTTCAATTTGATATATATATAACATCATTGTATGTTTTAGAACATTCATTCCACCTAGATGTGAATGTAGGGTGTATAAATCTGATAAGCACATGTATTGTGTGACACTATTGTATCCATTTGCATAAGAGATATTACGTTATTCTACCTAATTGTCGTCTTTTTACTTATCGATTTTGGGTTTATTTGCGTGGGTCGGACCTTGTAAATCTGGGGCGTTTCAATAACCTCCATCACAACAACCACCTTAATTACACTGCCACCACTACTTTTTTTTTTATCTCCACAACATTACCTTCCTATCATCACCACAATTACTATCTATCTATCTCCACCGCCATTGCCGCTAGCGCCCTGAATAACGTTGTTGCCTCCTTTGTCACCACCAACTCACCATCACAATAAAAATTGAAAGATACAATTTGAAAATAATAAATTTCAAATCTGATCTTATACATGTCAAACAACTTGTTTTAGTTCAATACTTGAATTTTTATCAAATAACTTTTCAATTTAAAAAATTTAGCATTTAGTTTTCAGTACTTAGTTTTCAATTTTTCAACTTTATAAAATGCCACCTAAGGTACTATTTAATAACCTAACTCAACACTTAAAACTGACTGCAGTACTAAGTGAAAATCAATTAAGCTGTTTGATAATCATAATTAGCATTACTCAAAATTTCAATTGACTCTTAAAATATAAACTAAAACTTAAGAATATTTTAATTGATTGAAAACTTACTTAATACTGACTGAATTTATAATATTTATGTATGAGTATTGATATACACCGTTATAACCTCACCACCTCTATTACCACCACCGCCGCCACTACAGTTACTACCACCACGACCACCACCTCTCCACCACTAACATCACTACTACCACTACTATCACCTCTATCATCATTGTCAATAATACCATAAACATCAATATTGTTTCACTAACACTACCACAATCGCCACTATTACTACTGCTACATTTCCACCATGACTACAATAAGTATGACAAGCCTTCATAGCACTACCACCTTCGTCACCCCCTCCCACCACCACCACCATCACCACCACCACCACCACAATCACTATCATTATCATTATCTTACCATCATAATATAAAAATTGAAAGATACAATTTAAAAATAATAAATTTTAAATTTAATCTTACATATATCAAAGAATTCGTTTTAGTTCAGCACTTAATTTGTTTTAGTTCAATTTTCAATTTTTAATTTTTAATTTTCTAAAACACCACCTAAATATAAAAAAATAAAGGATAAATTATACTGATCTTTGTTACAATTTGGAGAAAAAATAACAAATTTTATAATTTTGACATAATTATATCGATTTTTCTTTTAATAAAGTTAAAAAGATCAAAACTAGTGCACATGATGTGAAAACACAAGGATCAGTAAGATAAATTATACATTTTGGTGTAAAAGAAATCATATCACTTTCCATTTAAATGACTAAAAAATTATTAATGAAAATGTGACTAAGGGTCACGTCAATTGAATATTAAAGAAGCCCAATCCAATATGGTGATGTTCTAAATTTATTGTATATTCTCCCCATCTTAAATTAGATTAGTATAATTTATTCATAAATAAATGACGAGAACCAATTAAATTATTGGGAAATTTCAATTCAGCATATACTATTTTAAAAGTATATAAACAATTGATAAATTTTATACACGTTAATAATTAAAATTATAAATTTTTCTATAAATTTGTAATAATTTTTTGGTAGTACCACTAACAAGTAATTTTCTCTTAAATTAGAGTTTAGTTGGCATCATCTATATTAGCATATTTTTTTACTTTTTTTTTTTTTTTTTTTTTTTTTAAGTTATATCACTCCTTTATTTTTTATAAAAAATTTAAAAATATATATTTATTTAGGTTATGTCGAATAATTCCTTAATTTAATGGGTGAAAACATTTACACGTCAACCTCCTAATGCGGTGTAAATTAAGGGGTGAAAACATTTACACCTCAACCTCCACATTATTGTTGTGCCTTAAGGCACAGCAGTAATTGCTGTCCCTTTGTGAGAGTTATTCCTGAGTGTTTTTTGATAATCTGAACCGTTCATATTGTAGAGTTCGTTGAGTAGATCATTCATACCAAAAATCAATTTGATTGAATATCTATAGCCCTATAACTAAAACACATTTGTTTCTATAAAAATTAATGGTTAACATAATTTTCATAAATTTTTAAAAATAATTAGGACCTAATCACGGGTTATGAATATCCGATGATCTTAATTTTTTACAGGAATAATATTTTCGATGAACTCTATAATATCAACGGTTCAGATTAACAAAAAACACTCGAAAAAAATTCCCACAAGGGGACAGCAGCTACTGCTATACCTTAAGGCACAGCAGCACCCCCTTATCCCCTAATGTGGTGGGTGCAAGTGAAAACATTGACACTGAAATTAACTCGACGGGTGAAAGCATTTACACTCAAATCGCTCTTAGCCTACCACCTTTCATGCAACTAAAAATAAAATAATATTAAAAGAGCGTCATTGTCATGGCAACGATTAGATAGATTTGATGTGACGTAGACACTAATTATACTATAAAAATAATTAAAAAAAAAATTTAGGTATAAATGTTAATAAGTAAATTTATTATTTAATAGGTTAGGTTAGAATCAATAGTATTTTTAATCAAATATTATTAAAAAATGTCATTAATTTTTAATTTTTAACGACAGTTTAAAAATTATCATATCCCACAATGAAGAACTTTATTATACACATCTCATACCATATGTATCTTTAGTTGCATCATTTTCTTCTTTAGTTATAATCGATTTTTTTTCTTTAATTATGATATTCTTTTGAGATATTTAGTTATGATTTTTTTTTCTTTTAATTATAATTAAGAAAGTATGAAATTATAATATTTTTTTCTATAATTATAAAATATATATAATACACATTTTTTGAGAGAGGTGTATTATAAATAAAAATTCATAACTTTACTATATTGTAGAAATTCATAACTTCTTAACGTTAATAACGTAAAGATAAAGTTGGTAAATTTTTTAGGAAAATGCCTTAGACCTCCAGCTGGGGGTGCTGGGGGTCAGCTGCTATTGGTCCAAAAAAAACTGTCTGTTTTTTTTTTAATTTCAGCCAACCCGGCGCCACGTCATGAGGTTGACTACTGGGGTCTGAAGCATAACCCAATTTTTTATTATATGTTGCATTCATTTATAATTACATTATAATAATTTAGAGCTAATACTACCAAAATTCTTAGGGCATGTTTGGTAACTATTTCGTTTTCAATTTTCAATTTATATTTATAAAAATTTTAAAAAAATTGTCATAAAAATTTGTTCGATAATTTTTATTATTTATAAATGATTGTCTCAGTTTATAAATTTGAGAAAAGAATGTAAACTCAAAAAATGAGTTTACGTTGGTTTTTAAACAGAAATTTAAAATTTTGACTAACAATTTTTTTTTCAATTAATTTTTTTCAACTATAATGTGTATGATCCCATTGTCATAAATAATAAAAAATAAATATAAATATTTTAGGCCTGAACAAACATATTTTTTAGTTTATATTTTTAAATTTTTTTTAATATTTTGTTTAAACCAAACGTGTTTATAATTTATGTTTTTTTAAAAATAAATAAAAATCAATTTATAAAATTTTTATAAACATAAAATAAAAACATAAACATTGCCAAACGTTACCTTAAACTTTCCATATGGTATAAGGAAGGGGTATGCATAGTAGTCTTTTTCTCACTTAAAATAAATAAATAAATAAATAAATAAATAAAATTTTGTTAACTTACGTATCAAAGTATCAATAAAGGGTTGTTTGGAGTGTCTTAAATAAGTGTACTTTTTGTCTTTTTGGACTAAAAAGTTGAGGAAAAAAATATGGATGTTTAGATTAACTTTTTGACTTTCCATGAAAAAATGTGTATTAAAAAATTGTATAAATTAGTGTGTAGGAAAAAATTAGTACTGGGAGTTGTGCAGCCGTAATTTTTGACTTTTAGTAAATAGTGATAACTTTTTAACTTTTTAAGTAACTTTTTGACTTTTTTTACACTTCTCAAACTTGGCCTAAATGAGACAATAGTTCCAATGTTAGGAGTCTATCAGACAATTATCTTTTGGAGTAATGATTGGTACTACTAAATTTTGGAACACAAATAGTTTTAATGAACTGAAAAATAATCATAAAAACAAAAATATACAAAACTAAAACATCCCATTATATAAGACCTACACCAATATTAAAACTATTAGAGCTCTTAGATTAATGGTTTAAAACATTTTCCTATCTTTTGATAGTATTGTTGGTGGGAGTAAGGCATAACGAGGGAAAAACACTATCTCAAACTCTTATATTCTCTCACTCTCTAATTCTTTCTTCTCAACTCCCATACTCTAAAACACTGAAATACATAATCTATTCATAGACAAAACTTGTCATTGTGAATTCGCCAAATGATCTACAACAATACCATTCAAGTTGAACTCTTCAGCCATCAAACACACATTAACATGCAGCAATCCTTGAACTCTTGTTTTTTTTGCATTCTTACCCGCTTATATTAGACCAACTTAAAAAGTTCAAAAATATATATATATTAAAATCCACTAAAGCAAAACAAAACTAGAAGTTATCTTTTTTGCGTTTTGGTATTTAGACTGATCTTTTTTTTTTTTGGTTTTTGGATTCTTAAAAATTAATTTTTTTAAATCCATCTAGGCTAAACTGACCTAAAAAATAAAAGTTTGACAATTTTTTTTTTTTAAAAAAAAAAAAATTTGCTAAATGAAAAAAAGTTTAAAAAAAAAAAATTTAATTTTTTTAGCTGTTGTCAAATAGATATGTAGAGAGATTAGGAGTGTGTATGGGTGGCTTTCGTTCGAATTAAAACTAAATTTAGAATAAAACTAATTATGATCATTTTAAAATTTTTGACTGAGAACCGAACTAATCATGCATGGGAACCGAACCAAACCAACCCAATCCAACCCAAACCCAAACCCAATATAGCTTGGATTAGTTCAGATTGGAATCACAGTTCCACTATACCAAAAAGTAGTGAATCAATCAATAATAAATGATTAAAATAAATAAATAAAGATGCAACATTTTTTAAGGAAAAATTACCCAACCCAATGTAGTTTGGGTTGGCTCGGATTAGAACCGCAGTTCTACCATACCAAAAATTAGTGAATCAATCAACAATAAATAAATATTCAACATTTTTTTAAGGAAAAATTACAAAATATATATATATAAAAAATTCTCCTAGGGTTTGACCATTATAACAAAATAAACTTTTGAGTTTTTAATTTTGTCAATTTAAACTCTAATATTTTGATTTGCTTTCAATCTAATCATCTACTTATTTTTATTAAGTAAAACTGACGAAACAAAAACTATTTTAGTCATTAAATTAAACAAAAAATAGTATTTTAAACATTTTATGCATATCTACGTTGAGTTTAATCATTAAAATATTTTTTTTGACAATTTTACTTGATGAAAATAGACATATGATTTAGATGGAAAACAAATAAAAAAATGAAGGTTTAATTAATAAAATTAAAAATTCATTATTTATTTTGCTACAAAGGCCCAACTTTAAATTGTTTTTTTTTTTTTTTTTTTTTTTTTTTTTTTTTTTTTAAACATAACACAAACTACAAATAATCAATGTTATGTTAGATAGATTATGTATATACTAAAAAGGTTTATGTGAATAAGCAAATATGAAAAAATAAAGAGAGACTTATGTGCAAGTCCTAATATGTGAAATTATTGTCCATTAGGTTGTGTGATAATTAGTAGCGTTGTTATAAAAAAGCCACTCATTGTTAGTTTTTAGCGACAGTTCGTCACAGGAAAACTATTAGACAATATTCACTGTATTCGAAGAATGGATTAAGAAATGAGATATTCTGTTTAATTACAAAAATCAAAACAATACATAAAAAAATTATACATAAAAAACAAAAAACAAAAAGACAATAGATTCTTATTTTGTTACAAAAACAAAACAAAATTTGAAAAAGCAAAATTAATAAAAATAGAAAAGTAAACTCATCACTTACAGTATTATTTTCTTAGATGTTTAGATCAAGTCTAGTGTTCAACACTGTCTCCTTAAGACAGATTTGTTCTCTCTTGAGTGCTTTCAGAATGTGGACGTCTATCTCTCCAAAATAAAATGATTGTCGACGCTTAGTAGCAGCACTACAAACTAAATGTCCAACGAACACACTTTGTGTTTATACTCTTTCTCACAGAAAATAAATGCAACAAAATGGAGAGAGCAATAGCAAAAGTAAGAACGAAAAAATTGAGTATAAAATCAAATTGAGGACTTTTCTATTTATAGGAGAATTGGTGGATTTTTATGACAGACTTGAACAGGTAAAAAACCTGTTCGGTTGGTGGATTTTTAGGACAGACTTGAACAAGTAAAAAACCTATTCGATTGGATATGAATAGATACGAACCTGTTCAAGTTGGAGGAAAATACTAAAGAGGTGCAAGGGACCAAACTGCCAACGTTGGGGTCATTTTGAAATTAAGTTTGAATTTTAAACTGAAATTCAAATTCCAAACGGTAAAAAATTAATTTTAAAAAATTCAAACATTTTTTGCCTAAAAAGATAAATATAAGGCCGGACAAGCCCAACCCAACCTCATACCACGCACATGCGGGACGGCGCATGTGTGTTTATTTTTGGATCTAGCCCATAACCTCACCCTCTACAAAACTTGATAGTGCCCCTTAAGGCTTACTTCAAGGTCCAAACTCAAAGCTTATAAATCCATACAATGTTAGCCTAGCCAAGTAATGTGGGACAAACTTTCCTTCCTTCCTTCAATTTGGGAAACCCATCAAAACAAAATTTTCATGGAGCTTATTTTGACATCAAGTTTCCATTCACCCGATAATGGTTTTGAACAACCAAATATACTACGTGAATCACAACGCGACATAAAACGCGTTACCACCAATACCCGCCAACCTCATTACATGGGTTCCATTTAAAAAATAGACAAAAGTTTAAGAAAAAAAACTATTTTTTCCAAGACCATTGTTAATTTTTAGCGACAAATTAGACAATTGTCACAGGAAAACATCTTGTCGATTAATTTTTAGTGACATATTTCGAAAATCGTCACAGAAAACATCATTAATTGTCAGTTTTTAGCAATATATTTAAAAAATCATCACAAGAAATCATTTTTTGCGACGATTCTGATAAGTCCAACTCTCAATGACAAAGAAACAGGATTTAATGGAAATTAAGTCCAACTATTAAAATCTATTGATAATTTACCTCAATGAATACCCATATTATGTTAATTGTTATTGACCCAATGTCAAAAAATGTAAATAAATTATTTAGTTTCTATTTTGACTAGATGAATGTTGGAAATGAATTCTAATTAGTTCTCTATGTAGACATACCAAATTTTATATAATATATATGTGTTTGGATTCAGTTGAGTCATAGCCTAAATCAAAATTCAATCCAATCTTATCGAATTGAAAATTTTAAAATTTAGAATCGAACTAAATCAAATCAATTCAATCCGAAGAGGTCATGTTAATTTGGTTCTTCAGTTTACTGGGTATTTAAATTTTGTACACTTCTAGTTAGATTGAGATTACATAGTTGTAATAAAAGATGTCTATTACGTTATTCAATGATTGTAAAAAAATCAGGTTAATAAATATATTAAATCAAGTTAATAAATATATTAATTTGTTTTTTTTTTTTTAATTTGAAATAATGTTAAGTTGGCATAGTTATTTTACAACCATTAAATAATGGGGAAACAAGGTTGCTATTTTGTCCAAAGGCATAACAAGCCCGCTGTGAGGACTTGTGGGAGTTTATTCTAGGCTTATTTTGATAATTTAAACTGATTATATTATAGGATTTGTCGAATATATCGTCTTTACAAAAAATTAAGTTAATCTGACATTTGTAATCCCATAATCAATATCTAATTGTTTTTAAAAAAATTATTAAAACCGTGTTAACCGTTTATTTTTAAAAAAAACAAGTATTCTTTTGTTGTAAGATTACATATATCCAATTAATCTGATTTTTATTTTTATTTTTATTCTATGAATAATTTATTTAACAAATCTTATAATATAAATAATTTGAATTATCCAAATAGACCTAGAATAAACTCTCCTGAGCCCTCACAGCAAACTTTTGTACCCAAAGGCACATCAGCATGCCTCTGTCGTAAATAATGTAAGAAATAATCTAAATCGTGAAAAGTTATTGGGTGGTTTAAGATTAGAATAATGCTTGGACCCCCTTTTGGGGTCACCCCCTCACCCTCTTTGCCACATGGCGGGAGGTGATTGGAGGAGCAGGAAAAAAAAGAAAAAGAAAAAAAAAATGTAACTAATGAGAGAGAGAGGGAGTCAAAGGGGTGAGGGGAAAAGGGGGGATGAATCAAGGTTATAAGCGCATTGATCTATCTATTATATTGAATAAAGGTTGAGACTCCTTTGGGGGTCACCCCCTTTAGTTTTGATTAGTTAACTTTTTTTTTTCTTTTTTTTTTCACCCAATTCCCAACCTCCATGTATGTGAGGGGTTGTGGGGATGAGTGTTTTAAGGGGGTCTAAATCAATGCCCATATTATATTAGTATCTTGACATAGCCCCATCACTAACCAACAAAAATGAGAGAGAGCACCAAATTGCAATTTTCCTAAGCTGTCGCTTGGCTATGTGGGGTGGGTTGAGTTGGGATTAAATTAGTTATTAAAAAATAAAATAAGTTAAAAAATTAATAAGATAAAATATTATGTTTAAATAATAAATTTTTTTTTTCATAAAAGTTAAAAAAGTTAACGCAAATAAACTTGTTAGTCCTAAGCTAAAAACGTTTCAACTTTAAAAAATCAACTCAAAATTCTTTTATCAAACAAAGCATAAATTAGTGAAATCCCGTATTATGCACAGGATTGTAAAAAAATTAATAAAATATTTTTATATAAAATAATATAAATAGTTAGATTTTAGTATGTAAATTATGAAAATAAAAAAAAATATTGGAACCTACAATTTAAGTTTCACAATTTTTATCACAATTTATATATCAATTTTTAATTTGTTACAATTTCAATTGTGTAACTTTTAACCCCCATGCTAGAGTTGTAATTTGGGTGAGTTCAACTCAAACAACTCAAGTCAAGTCTGGAATTTTTTTAAGATTGGGCAACATAAGTGAAAACCTATGTAAAATTCGAATAAATTTGAATGGACTTGGACATATATATTAAATAACCAAGCAATTGAAACAAAATTGCATATATAAATATATAAAATTATTTGATAATTTATTTTTTTAATAATAAATAAGATTAATTAAAATTTTAATATTAATAAATAAAAGCAAATACACCTTTTACAAAGGGATTATTGAATATGTTGATATTAAAAACAAATTATATTTTATAATGGATAAAATAATTTAAATATGATTTTTCAAAAATTATTTTTAATTTAAAAATTATAATAAAATATTTAAATATAATAAAATTAAATATTTTACAAAATAAAAGTATCTAGATAAAAAAAAATGGTAAGAAGAAAATTTAGAATGGTATTCTTATTTGATTTGAAAATAATTATAGATAATTAATAAATTATCACCTATAACTCTAAATTTTTTTAATAAAAAAAGATATTTCACCAACCATCATTCTTAATAGAAAAATAACATTTATTTCTATTTGTTTTAACAAAAGTTACTTTTTAGCAATTTGAGCCAAATTTTTTTTTTTTAATCAATTTTTTTTTTTTTTTGACAATTGTGATTAAAAAAAAAAATTAACAGGATCCATCATATTTCACAAATGCTAAAAAAGTCTAGATGAATAATAAGAAAAATGTTTGAAACCCATAATTGTACTCATAATGATGTGATATCATATGTATCAACTCTTAATTTGCTATACACTCAATAACATGAGCCCAACTCCCTTATCATCTTATTGTGGGTGAAAGTATGGGTATGTAGCTAGTTGAAGAGCTAAGAAATTAAATCAGATGGGACACTTATTAATTATAATATTGAAAATTTTTACAAAAATATTTCACATAAATTTTTACGATTGATTTCAAGAAATATATATATATATATATATATTATTTGTATATCATGGGCAATATATAAAAAAAAAGTCATGAATATAAGTTTTAAAATAAATTATATAATGATAAAGTAATTTTTTAGGCAAAATTTCAATAAAAATTTAATATAATAGTAATACCACGTCATTATTGACAGATGATATCACCAACCAATAGTAAAGAAATACATAAAGGATGAACCTCACATGTCAAATATAACTAGCGATTCAATAAATTTCCAAATTTTCATTGAGATTAATTATAATTGTATATCAATAATAATAGACATTACCATTGTATTGAAATTTTCATAGACAATAATATGACTTAGCGTAATATCTTTTTTTTCAATAAAAAACAACCATTATTATTCTCATAATTTTAAAAATGTTATTGGTATTTCACTCTAAATAATATTTTATAATTTTTTTATTTAAAATATTTTCTTTATTTTTGCGCACACAAAAAAAATTAAATAAATAAAAAAATATTCCAAAACCTGGGGGGCATGTGACCCCTCGGACCAACTGTGGCTCTGCCACTATCTGTAGCATTACTGGAATGATAAATTATCACATTTAACTCCCATTTTTCTTTTTTATTATATAAAAAAAATAAGTTTCATCAACCATCACATTTAATAGAAAAATAATGTTTATTTCCATTTGATTTTAGCAAAAGTCACTTCTTAATTATTTAAGCCAAAAAATTTATTTTGTTTAATTGACAATTGAGATATAAAAAAAAAAAAAAAAAGACTAAAATTCATCATGTTTGGCAAGTGTTAAAAAAAATATTCATTTTCTTAATATTTTTGTCTTTTGTTAAAAAAAAAATATTTGTATTAAAAATTTATTGTTCCAATCCTTGTAGTTAGAAGGATATAAAAAAATAAAAATAAAAAATTATAAAATTTAAAACAAAAAGTTACAAAAAATAAAAATATAAACTTTTTATAGCGATTAATAATTTGAACACGTGTATTTAATAGCATATTATGTTTAGACCAATAATATTATGACACATACGAATATTGGTCTCATTTTAATTGTAGTAGCATAATTTATAGAAGAATTTAAATTTTAAATTTTATTTTATAATTTAATAAAAAATATATAAATTAAAGATTGAATATTAATCTTATTCCAATTATGGCAACATAATTTAAGAAATAATCTAAATTTAAAATTTTATTTTAAGAATAAAAAATTAATTTATAAACCAATCATATTGTAATACATATTAAGAAAAATTAAATAAAATAAAAAATTATAACTTTCCTCCTTAATAAGATGAAAACGTTTTTGAATTATTAGCATATAAATAGATAAATAGATGATGGTCACCTCGCTCATCCTTAGGTCAGAAGTTTGTCATCGGTATTGTGGGTTTCAATCTGCTGACCAACGTCCTCATTTACAATAAAAGAGAATCAACATATTTGGTTTGTCCATCAAAAACATATTTTTTGTGAAAATTTTTTTTAAAATATGTTTAGTAAAAAAAAAATTTAAATAAATTTTCTTTCTATCATACATTAATCAATTTTTTTCCCCCTCTCCTATCTTATTCTCAATTATTTTTTCTCGTACACTCATCTATTCAACTATAAAAAAATATCAAATCATTTCAAACTTTAAAACATCAAAACTATTTTTAAAATATACAATCAAACAAATTTTAAAATTTTAAAATTCTATCTAAAAAATTATTTTTAAAATAATATCACCAAAAAAAAACTAAATATGGCCAACATGTTTATGTCAACTATGAAGCATATGACAGAAAAAGAAAAAAGAACAACTTGTGAAAAATTTCTAGTGACCTATAGGCTTTTAAAATTGGATTGAAAACTCAAAAACCAATGATCCATCAATTGATAACTCAAAAACCAATGATCCATCAATTGATATACTTCAAAGAAAAAAAATAAATAAACAAATAAAGGACACATAAATATCAAAGGTGCCATGATTTTATCAAATCCAGACATATCTCTTTAGTGGGTCTGCTGATTTTGATTTTGTAACAAAGTTCAGACAAAAATTGTGTGAGGGTTTAATCAATAAAAGGGTGTACCATTATCAACGAAGGTACAGAAATTGGCCATTATCTACACAGCTCAAATATATGGGCAACATATCTTATGATTTAACTAAGGATGATTAATGGATGATGTGTCCCTGACATCATTGCATGAAAACATTAATTTTGTATTTGTTTGAATAAATTGAATTAGATAGGGTTAACATTCATATAACTAATATATTCTAACAGGAAATTAACAAAATCTTATTAAATTGTGTTGGTTATACTTTCTTATTGGAGTGTGGGACCCAATTGATTTTGAAAAAAGAGTTTAATTTAGTTTAGTATTAATTATAATATATTTTTATATATTATATTTAATTTGTAGAGACCCAATCTGTAGACACCCCATTTTTGACCGTCCTCAAGACTTGGACGTCACCGTTTGAACATTCGGTGATCATCTATGTTTGTGATCGTTTTGAGTTCTCGGAGGTCTCGACTACATGCCTTGCCTCAGGATTTCTCAACTCGACTGTTTTGTGTTTGGTTTTGCACCAAACATTTGTGTTTTGCCTTTGAGGGGCAGGGAATGGCTTGTTGGCCATCCACACACATCACCGGCCATAGCTTGAGACCACCGGCTGTGTTTTGTTTCTACCGGCCAAATGTTTGACCGACCGGCACTATAGATGGTCGACCGGCCATCTTTTTTGGTCAAATTGCATTTTTGGCTGGCCGACTACTGTGCATCTGCTTTTGCAGATATTTTTATGCCAGCTGTGCTAACTGGCATACACTTTGCTCCCCTTCATACACATGTATGGAGGGATCTCCCTCTTGTTAGCTTGCCTTGGAAGCTTTACAAGATTGGATTGTCTATAAGAGGAGGTCTCTTCTCCCTCTATTAGGTTAGACAACATTTCCAGAGGAGCTCTGAGTTTTAGGGTTAGGATTTACATATCCTCCATCTCTATACCTCCCTCTATTTTGTGTTTTGTGTGTGTTTTGTCTTACTTTTGTGCACAAACACCCACTATAACACCTTCTCTTGGAGCTGAGGCACTAGAGGACTGTTCTTGGTGTTCTTGATTGGTTTTGAGCTCAAAGAAGCAGCTGGACCATCATTTGTGAAGAGGGTATACAAGGGTAACATTCTTGCTCTTTTTACCCTATTTTTGCATAACTTTTTTGACTACCTTTCAACTGTTTTTAGACTTGGTGTATAACATATAAAAGTCTTGTTTTTGCCTACTCTAAATAGTTGTTTAAGAGTGTTTTGAGTTTTGAGATTTTTTGACCCCTCTTAAGCCTTGTTAGGCTTCTTTTTTGTGCTATTTTGGTGAGCTCCGGGACCACCTTGTTTGGGCCTCCTCACCACTGAAATCTTGAGGGATTTCAGTGGTGAGGATAGTACCTTGAGGTCCCAAGAAGGAGAGGGCCACCCCCTCTCCTTGTTGTCCTTGAAAATGGTCATTTTAGTCTCTTGAGAAAGCATCTTGTTTAAATGTATGTTGGCCATGCCTTAACTGATTTTTGTGCTTATTATGTCATAATATAGCTCTGTTTTTACTTGGTTTAGGTACACTATGCTTTCTTAGCATACATGCCTTGTAATGCCATGTTTTGGCCTTAACATGCTTTAAGTATTGACCCTTGTTCTAGCATGATTTTGGCCAAGCTTTGTGAAGCTTTTGTGTATGTTTTAGTGTGCTTTAGCTTTGTTTTCAGTTTCTTTGGTCATGCTTAACATATTTTTTATAGTCTCTTTGCATTCTAGCTTGTAGGCCTTGAATGTGTGATGTCATGAGCATGCTTTGCTTGCTTTAATTAGTTGGTTTGACACCTCTATTTTATGCAATTTCAGAGTTTGGTATGCTTGCCATATGTTCACGATCATCTCCTTTAAGTGTGCTTAAAAGTTGCCTTTTGATGCTTAGGAATTGGGTCATGCATGCATGCATGCTTGTATGTGCATTTGGTCCCCGTTTTCATAGTTTATGGCCACTGTTTTAGGCTTGTTTGAGGGCTGCCTAAATTAATCTAAGTCCATCCTTCATGTGTTATAGCATGCTTGTCATTAACATGATTGTTATATGCCTTGTATGTTTGCTTGCATACTTGCATGCCCACATTGCATCTTGTATGCTTGTCACTAGCATAGTGGTTGCATGCTTGTTTGCCTTGCATGATTATTTGTTTAGGTTGCATGCCTAAATACACATTGCATGTCCATGATGCATACTAGTTCACATGCCTAGGATGCATTGCATTACATGCATCTTTCACCTCTTGATCAAGCCATGATAGAGGTTGAAAGCCCCTTTGTTTGATTATGTGCATTGCATTCCATTTGAAATCAAAATGTGCACTTGGATTCCTTGGGCCATCATACATTGAAATGCGCGATTGGTGGTCCGAGAACCGAGAATCATGTCCCTTTGAGTCATAAACATGATAAGGGATGTGGTGGTGCACACATTTGCTTGAAATGCATTGCTATGCTATGTTTTGCCCTCTGCTGCTGTCAAAAACAAATTCTGCAGGAAGTTTTGGCCGATCGGCTACATACAGTGCCGATCGACCAACAATTGGCGGCCAATGGCTCAATCAGTGGCCGGTGAGCATTCCCCATGGCCGGTGACCATTTCCCTTAGTCGGTGGTGTTCTACAGCACTTAGAGAAGCAACCCTAGGACTTGTACAGTCTTCAGAGGAGGATAACAGTCAAAGCAAAGGCAACTTGTGCATGGTAGTGGCTTTCCGAGCGGAGCCGAGCACGCATTGTATTGAGCTCTCTTCCCGAGGCTATTTACTGTTTAATTAGATTGGTTAATTTTCTTAACTAGTTTAATTGGTCTGTAATATTTTAATTAGCTTGATAGTTAGTTAAATTGTATTATTCTTTTGGTCCTTCAAAGCGATGGCAAATTTGTAATAAGTGTAGGTGCGTGTGTGCATGTTTTCCAATCCCCATTTCTTTCTCCCTTTTATTTACTAGCTTTCGATGGTTAGTTTAGGGCATGTTTCAATTAGCATACTTATCATAGCATGTTTGCAAACATTCATTCGTCTTGCATGCACCGAGCTCGGCGCATCATACTAACTGCATTGTATTTCAATTCCAAGTTGAATACGTGTTAGTTGTAGCATCATCATATGCCATCTTAGAATAGCCGAGCCTATCATAGTTGCATCTTGCATGTGTTGCATTAGCCATCTTAACATGAACTAGGATCATGCACATGATTACTAACTGGTTTTTGTTTTGGCTTGGAGTACTAGGTAAGCTTTTATGTTTTACCATCTCGTATGAGTGTGAATGTTAACATGACAGCATGCTTACCATGTGGCTAGATACTTATGTGATATAAACTGCCTGAATGCCTGTGGGTGAAGGTTGGATTGTTTGAGTTGGGATAAGTCATTGAAATCCGTGTTTTAGCCTACTTGCGAGTAGCAAATCTCAAATAATTTTCCAAACAAACGGATATGTAATGCTTTGTTCCAAATTAGGCGATCTAGTCTATACTTGTTTTGTTGTACGCATCACATAGTAATTCTAGCTAATTAATCAAAATAAGAACACATGTGTTTTCAAAAACGAGATATCATGGTTAGTAGAGGCCAATCTTCGGATCGGGCGAGAGGGGGTGCTCATAGCTGACCTTCCCCAATCGTACCCAAGTTCCCGAGCCGAGGCAACTTTGGTGATGACGGACACGTGACCTTAGGCAAACGAGTCAGGGTTTCCTAAATTCCCCCAAAATAAAAATTTAGGTGGCGACTCTGTATCTGGCAAAACAGTCCATGTTTGGCACTTCTTTTCTAAAAATCTATTTTCTCAAAACGATTTGCCGGATTTGGACTCTTTGGTTCAGATTAAGAACCGTGACAAATCGAGTCCGAACTGTGGGGTGAGGCCCTCACACGGGGCGCGTCCACACAATCCAATTTGGAAACAACTAAGGTTTGATAATAAACCCTAGATTCACAATATTTTAGGTTTTGTTTTTTTGCTCATCCAGAGGTGAAGAGAACGGCTGCTATACATACTCCACTTTGGTGAAATCAATTATTTGGGTGTGTGAACAGTGGAATTAATTTGGGTGGTTCTTTGCTTCGTTTTCTGTGTTGATTTGGTTCGTTATTTTGGATCTTCTACAACTCTGATTCTGAAGATTTTTGTTCATCTATTTGATGAGGTCTTTCCTCTTGTTTATTTGTGATTATTTGGAATTCACCTAAGGATGGTTTTGTGAGACCATTCGTGTCTCGTTTGTAATCGTTTGAAAACTATTTGGTTGATAGTGGAATCGGATTTCGATCCCGTGGACGTACTTCACATTGAAGGAACCACGTAAAAATTCTTGTGTTGCTTTTGATTTAATTTTTCCGCATTAGTTTTTATTCCCATTGATTGATTTACTTGTGGGGAATCACAGATTTCCCCTAACAACTGGTATCAGAGCTTACGGTTTATTTAGGTTTAATTATTTATGTAAATCAATGGAGAGGAATGTGAGACGTATGTCTAGCTTCAATAAAAGCAATTGGGTAACTTGGAAAACTAAAATGGAGGACCTATTATTTTGTAAAGATTTGTATGGACCCATTGAGGGTGATAGTGGCAAACCCGAGGGTATGAAAGATGATGAATGGAATAGGCTTAATCGAAAAGCCGTTGGTGTTATCCGTCAATAGATTGATGACAGTGTGTTTCATCATGTTGCTACTGAAACTTCAACACATGATTTATGGAAAAAATTAAAGTTTAGAAAGAGGGCAGCCCTATTCCGGAACATCTGAATGAAATAAAGAGTATTGTTAACCAACTTGCTTCTATGAAAATTGTTTTTGATGATGAGTTGCAGGCTTTGATGCTACTTAGTTGTTTGCCCGAAAGTTGGGAGACTTTGATTGTGACCGTTAGTAATTCGGCGCCCGATGGAGTTGTCACAATGGACCAAGTCACTAGTAGCCTGTTGAATGAAAGAACTAGAAGAAAATTAGCGGGTTCCTCTCATTCAGAAGCATTTGTTGTGAGAGGCCGAAATAAAACAAGGGAGAGAAGTAAGACTCCTCATAGTTGTGATCAAAGTCGTGACAAATCAAAAGATGGTTCTCTTTCAAAGAAAGACATTGAATGTTATTATTGCCATGAGAAATGGCACATGAAGCAGGAATGCCGAAAGCTCAAGAACAAGGAGAAAAGGCGTAATAAAAGTGTGGATAAGAAGTAAGAAGACACTACAACAGTTACTACCGATGATCTCATGGTCGTTTGTGAAGATGATTGTATTAATTTTGTAGGCCAAGAGAGCAATTGGGTGATTAATTCCAGTGCTTCTTTTCATGTGACTTCTCGAGTTGATTTCTTCACTACCTACACCGAAGGAGATTATGGTTCTGTTAGAATGGATAATGAATGTTTGTCCAAGATTATTAGCATGGGTGATGTTTGCTTGGAAACAAATTTGGGCTGCAAGTTGTTGGTTAAAGATGTGAGGCATGTTCCCGACATTCACCTCAATTTGATCTCTACTGGGAAGCTAGATGATGAAGGTTTCAACAATAAATTTGGTGATGGAATATGGAAGCTCACAAAGGGTTCTTTGGTGGTGGCTAAGTGCAAGAAGATTCATACACTTTATTCGATGTAAGGAAAAATTTATAAAGGTGTTGTCAATGCACTTGACGATGATACTTCTACCAAATTGTGGCACAAGCGGCTTGGCCACATGAGTGAAAAGGGGCTGCAAGTATTGTTCAAGAAAGAGCTTCTACCCGGTTTGAAAGGTACACATCTTAAAACTTGTGTTCATTGTTTGGCGGGTAAACAACATAGAGTTTCTTTTCATAAAAATGTTGCATCTAGAAAAGAAAATGTTTTGGAGTTGATTCATTCGGATGTTTGTGGTCCTTTAAAAGTTAGAACACATGGTGGTGCACTTTATTTTGTTATTTTTATAGATGATTATTCAAGAAAAGTTTGGGCTTTTCTACTAAAAACTAAAGATCAAGTTCTAGAAGTATTTATGCATTTTCAGGCCATAGTTGAAAGAGAAACATGGCAGAAATTGAAGTGCATCCGATCAGACAATGGTGGTGAATACATTGGGCCATTTGATGAGTGTTGTCTCAGCCAAGGTATTCGGCATCAAAAGACAGTTAAGAAGATTCCTCAACAAAATGGAGTTGCTGAGAGGATGAACTGCACCATTGTAAAAAGAAAAAGGTGTTTGCTTTCACAAGCTAAATTGCCAAGATCCTTTTGGGGTGAGGCAATGAAGACAGCGGTTGACATAATCAATTTGTCTCCTTCCTATCCTTTGAATGGTGATGTTGCAGAAAGAGTTTGGACCGGTAAAGATGTATCTTATGAGCACTTGAGAGTGTTTGGTTGTCGAGCTTTTGTTCACATTCCAAAAGATGAGAGGTCCAAGCTTGATAGCAAGTCAAGACAATGTATTTTTCTTGGCTATGGGCGTAATGAATTCGGGTATAGATTGTGGAATCCGGTCAACAAGAAAATAATTCGAAGCCGTGATGTTGTGTTTCTTAAAGACCAAACAATTGAAGACTTTGGCAAAGGTGATCAACATGAGCCAAAAACTAGCGATCTCATTGACATGGATCCATCTCCTTCATCTTCGGTGGATGATGAATGTGGGGGAGATGTGCAGCCACCTATTGAAGATGTAGATGATGATGCTAATCCTAATGAAGTTGAGCCAGAAATTGAGGAAGAGCATCCAACTCAAGAATTGCCACCACAACTTGAGTTGAGGAAATCTACAAGGGACCGATAACCTTCAAGAAAGTATCCTCCCAATGAATTTGTGTTGATTTCCGATCAAGGGGAGCCTGAGAGCTACCAAGAAGCAATTGAGCATGCAAAGAAAGGTGATTGGAAAATGGTTATGGACCAGGAGATGAATTCCTTGCTTGAAAACCAGACTTATGATTTAGTGAAGTTGCCTAAAGGGAGGAAAATTCTGAAAAATAAGTGGGTTTTCAAATTGAAGAATGATGGCAAGAATCTGAGGTACAAGGCACGTCTTGTTGTGAAAGGCTTTGGGCAAAAGAAAGGTATTAACTTTGACGAGATTTTTTCACCGGTTGTAAAGATGTCTTCTATTCGGGTTGTACTTGGCATAGCTGCAAATATGAACCTTGAAGTTGAACAACTTGATGTGAAGACCGCATTTCTTCATGGTGACCTTAAAGAAGAAATTTATATGGAGCAACCGGAAGGTTTTGTAGAGAAAGGGAAAGAGAAATTTGTTTGCAAATTGAAGAAAAGTTTGTATGGCCTTAAGCAAGCTCCGCGGCAATGGTACAAAAAATTTAACTCTTTCATGATGAATAATGGTTTTTCTAAAACCATTTTGGACCATTGTGTCTTTGTGAAAAAATTTTCGAATGGTAAATTTATTATTCTTTTGCTTTATGTTGATGACATGTTAATTGTGGGTCAAGATTCTACCATGATTAACAAGTTGAAGTTAGAGTTGAGTAAATCTTTTGCAATGAAAGATTTGAGACCGGCAAAGCAAATACTTGGTATGAAAATTGTTCGTGATTGCAAAGAGGGGCTGATTTGGTTGTCTCAAGAAAGCTACATTGAGAAAGTTCTTGAGAGGTTCAACATGAATAAAGCAAAGCCGGTTGGTTGTCCATTTGCGGGTCACTTCAAGCTTAGTTCGAATCAATGTCCTACAAGTGAGAAAGACAAAGAAGAGATGTTGAAAATTCTTTATACTTCAGCAGTTGGTTCTTTGATGTACGCCATAGTTTGTACAAGACCGGATATTGCTCATGCCGTTGGTGTGGTGAGTCGATTTCTCTCTAATCCGGGTAAAGAACATTGGGCAACGGTAAAATGGATTATAAGGTATCTTCGAGGGACTTCGAAGGTGTATTTGTGTTTTGGGGATGGTAAGCCGATGCTTGATGGGTTCACAGATTTTGACATTGTCGGTGATGTTGATTCTAGGAAATCTACTTCGGGGTATTTGATGATTTTTGCAGAGGGAGCTGTGTCATGGCAATATAATTACAAAAATGTATTGCTCTCTCAACTACCGAAGCTGAATTTATTGCCATTACAGAAACTTACAAAGAAGAGTTATGGTTGAAGAAATTTTTGCAAGAGTTGGGTTTAAAGCAAGAAAAGTATGTGCTTTATTGTGATAGTCAAAGTGCTATTCACTTGAGTAAAAATTCTACTTTTCATTCGAGATCGAAACACATTGATGTGAGATACCATTGGATTCGTGATGTGTTAGATTCGAAATTGTTACAACTCGAAAAGGTTCACACAGATGATAATATTTCAGATATGTTGACAAAGATGTTGTCGAGAGACAAATATTTAAAGTGCCGAACTTTGGCGGGTATGGTTGATTTCTCCACCTAAGTCAGTAGGGGGAGAATTGTTGGGTATACCTCCTTATTGGAGTGTGAGATCTAATTGGTTTTGGAAAAAGAGTTTAATTTGGTTTAGTATTAATTATAATATATTTTTATATATTATATTTAATTTGTGGAAACCCAATCAAATTTGGAAACAACTAAGGTTTGATAATAAACCCTAGATTCACAATATTTTATGTTTTGTTTTTTTGCTCATCCCGAGGTGAAGAAAACGGCTGCTACACATACTCTACTTTGGTGAAATCAATTATTTGGGTGTGTGAACAGTGGAATTAATTTGGGTGGTTCTTTGCTTCGTTTTCGATGTTGATTTGGTTCGTTATTTTGGATCTTCTACAATTCTGGTTCTGAAGATTTTTGTTCATCTATTTGGTGAGGTCTTTCCTCTTGTTTATTTGTGATTATTTGGAATTCACCTAAGGGTGGTTTTGTGACACCATTCGTGTCTCGTTTGTAATCGTTTGAAAACTATGTGGTTGATAGTGGAATCAAATTTCGATCCCGTGGACGTACCTCACATTGAGGAAACAACGTAAAAATTCTTGTGTTACTTTTAATTTAATTTTTTTACATTAATTTAATTATTCCTATTAATTAATTTACTTGTGAGAAATTATAAATTTTTCCAAACAAATTGGTAAGAGCCTACATAGGGCATAGGATGGTGGTGCTTGTTTAGATTGAGTTTCTTTGGGTGTGAGTTGTGGGTGTTGTACCGTTTTTTTGTGCTCTTGTAGTGTCTTCTTGGTTGATTACTCACCAATCTTGAGGGGTGCTAATAGATAATGTGCTAGTTTTGTAGTGTCATCTTAAGTGGGAATATAAAGTTAGTTGTGATGTTTTTTACACTTCTTCACTTTATTGATGTTATTTTTTTGTTATTATCAATAAAATATCTTTTTACTTGTTCAAAAAAATATATAGTTCAATTAGCGCGTTTTTTTTTTTATTATTTTTTATTTTTTATTTTTTAAGCTCGAACTCCAATTTTAATTCTACAAATACTTTTTTGTAAGCAAGTTCGAACTTAATTTTTTAAATTCAACTTCACATGGGCAAATTAAAATCTAGTGATTTGACTATATGGAGCAACACGTCTCTTGAAGAGACATAACTTGTCACGCTTAACTTGGTTTTTTTTTTTTTTTTTTGGTTGCTCTCAACAATTAATGGATGATGTTTTTCCCTTTCAAACAAGAAGGACAACTTTAATTTCTATAATATGTTTTCATTTATGTACATAATTAGTATTATAGTAGGTAATTGTTTAATTGTTTTAAATCATCCTAGGATATTTTGGGGTTATTTAATATAGTTTAAACGAACTAATTATAATTTATTTAAATTTGAAAGTCCGTGTCAGACTATTTGATATAACTTCTATTTATAACTTATTAGGTAGAAATAATTTAAATAATTAAAAAAACTAATTATTTTAAGTTAAAAGGGTTACTTTTTATTTTAATTTACAATAACAATTTATAAGTAAAATATTTTGATATATCTTTATTAAGTAACTGAGAAACCAAAAAAAAAAAAATGTACTAAATATATTTTTTATAATTTTTATTTATTAAAAATATCAAATAAATAATATCCCATAATATTACAAAAATACCTAATAATTTTGGGTGTTGAAAACTGGTTGGAGAAACATGTCACTAAGGCAAGTACATTGCTAGGGATAGAGCCTCCGTTTGGAAAGTGGATTTATTAACTATTTAATTAATAAAAATAATAAATAAAATAAAATATTACATTTAAATTATAATTATTTTATTTTTTCTCTCATAACTATTCATTAAACTATAAATATTATTCCAAACACAATTTTTTAATTAGATTAAAATAGAAAAAAAAAACTCATCATAAACTAGCAAATAATAGAACTAAATGCAAACTTATCTAAAAATTCAGCCTTCGTTTGGGAAGAGTTTAATTTAGTCTGGCTTTTTAGTTTTTTTTGGCTAATTTAAGTTAAATTAGTTTTGTTTGTAAAGAATTTTTAATTTTTTTGATTTAGATGTGGTGATTGTGAAAAAAAAAAAAAAATTATAGTTTAAATGTCATATTTTATTTTATTGATTAAATTAATTTATTTTGTTTTTTTGTCCTTATTTAGACATTTTAGTTATACCGAAAAATTATTGGCTAATCTAGAAAAATCATGTGACAATATTCCTGATTAATGATAAATCCTAATATCCTCTTATATTTTTTAATAACCAACACAAAATCATAAATCCTATTCTCTTCATCAATAATAAAAGGATAAAGATTGGGAGCGCGAATTCGTCCCCCCGAATCCTCTGAAATTTGCAATAGAGAAAGAGAGAGAGAAAGAGAAGAGAGGGGAAGAGCTCGTCGCTCGTCGCAGAGGAGCTCGGAGCCGTCGCCGATCATCGCGCCTCCGCCTCCGTCGCCGATCGCCGCGCCTCTGCCCCTGGTTCTCTAGTTCTTCTTCTTCTTCCTTCTTCTTCCTTCTCCCCTGGTTTATGCCCCCTCGTGTTCATCTTCTTTCCTCCCTTCTTCTCCTTCCTCTTCTTCTTCTTCCTTCTTTCTTCTTCTTCTTCTTCTTCGTCTGCTTCGTTTCTGATTCAACCTAAAAAAAAAAAAAAAAAGACAAAAACGACATCGTTTTGCCTTTAGGGAGATTTGGAAGAGACTGATTTCGAACTACCAATCACAAATAAAAACACATGTAGGGCACAACAAACAACTTATCCAATGTACAGGGCCCCACTGACGTGGCAGTTATTGTTCCTACTGCACCACATAGGCATTGAACATGGATACTATGAGAAGGTATTGAGTGGACTTGTCGTTAAAAAAAAAAAAAAAAAAAAAAAAAAATTGAGTGGATTTGGAGTATTGCTCCACATCACTTAGAATTGGGTATTTGTCTATTTATCTGTTTAAAAGAGACACAAAAATAGTGGAATCAATTATTTTAACCCATCAAACTTCATTTGGAGCACCACAGGGCTTGGTCTTGGTCTTGGGGCAAAGATAATTTGTCAACTTCAACTCTAACTTATTTGAGAAATAAATTAAAAATTAATTTTTTTAAAATAATATATAAAAAAATAATAAAAAATAATGTAACTTAAAAATTAAAAAATTAACTTTTAACCTAATTGCTAAAAGAGACCTGCTCCTAGGGCTGCTCGCGGGTCAGTTTTGGCCGAGTGCAGGTCAAAACCGACCCGACCCGCACTTTTGCGGTTGGAAAAAAATGGACCCGCAACCGCCCGCGATGCGGTTCGCGGTTTGTGCGGGCAGGTGCGGTTCGGTTTGCGGTTTAGTTTTTTTTTTTTTTTTTATATATAATTTAACTTAAGCAAATTTGACATTTTTTTGTTACTTTCTAAACATTTTTTTTTATAGAAGAATTACAAATTAAATTACAAGATATACAATTCATGATCATAATAAATAGTCCACATGTTAGATAAGATGATATGGAACCATGCTTAAGGATAGTGGATTAATCTTCTTCCTTAGCTTGCAAAAACAAACCCTTAAAAGTCAAACTAGTAACACTAATTTAAATATGCAAAAACAAATCCTTAAAAGTCAAACTAGTAACACTAATTTTAGGGCATTGTTTCATCTCCCTAAAAATACTCCCCTTAATCTCCCTAATTTCCATATCAAGTAAAAAAAAAAGGAAAAAGTTGCCCAAATTGAAAATTAGGGGCATTAGAGGCACAATTTTTAGGGGCACAAAACATTTCTCCTAATTTTAATAGTGGATTAATCTTCACTGTTTAGTTTTTAATATGGAATAATGTGATAATAGAATGACAATTCAAAATATCATATTTAACTGTGTCTACTAGACTAATGGAATATAATGATTTTTTTTTGATATATATAAAAATAAAAGTCAAATTAGTAACACTAATTTAAATATCATTAGATCATGATAATGTATATAAGTGCCCATATAATAAATTTTACTTTCATCCAAAATGTAAAAATAAAAATAATAACTAGTTATCTCCATCCATCCAAAATGCAAAAGATAATAATAATAACTAGTTATGTTTTCTTTAAAAAAAAAAAAAAAAAGATGCGGGTTGCGGGCGGGTCAGGTTCGACCCGAACCCGATCTTTTGCGAATTTCTTGACCCGCACCCGCCTGCCTACCTACATCGAAACCGTCCAAAGCGCTGCGAATAAGGTAGGGTCAGGCGGTTTGTGCAGGTGGGTGGGTTTGTTGTCCAGCCCTACCTGCTCCTCTTCTTTCTCATAAATGAAATTAAAATTTCTCATATGATTTTTAGTATTGAAGAAGAATTCAAATACATTTCTCCCGGAACAACATAATGTAGTGCTTTAATTTGATATTTATTAGTTAAATCCATTCATTTTTGTCGTGTTTTTGAAAAATAATTTGACTAGTGTTAAATGATAAATGATGTGAAATAATATTTCAAGACCACAAAACCATCACTTTCTCAATTTATTAATTATTATCGCTGATGTCATTCTATTTTGTTTTTTTTAACACGCTTCTTAGTGTAATAGTTATTTTAATAAAATCATTCCAACCTAATTATGTTTGGAGAGTATTGGAGAACTCCTTGGCTCCTTTTGGAAATGTGGTAATAAGTCGCGTTTGGGCGTTTGTTTAAAAAGCGAAACGTGGCTTTTTTGTGCAGGAACCCATTTGGGAGGCTAGTAAAACGCGGCATGGAAATTTATGGTTGCGTTTGGAAGGATTTTTAAATTATAATTCGACTCATACATTTTAATACTATGTTTGGATAGAGTTTTTAAATTATACTTTCACAACAAACAGAAAATTTTGTGTCAGGCGCGATTTTTTAATTTTTTTTTTTTGAAATTTGACTTAACCGAACGTCCCACCGGTCTTCCGAAACTGTGTTCGTTTATTTTTTATTATTATTATTTTTTTGCATTTGTTATTTTTATATTATAAAAAAAATATTTACTAACTTTAAAAAAAAAAAATTATGAGCTTTGAATAGAATTTTGAATTGTGTGTTTGGTTATGAGTTATAAGTTTTTGTATTAAATATCATATGTCACATCACTCAATTTAATACTCTTTTCAAAATTCATAACCAAGCAAAATTTTCACACTCAAATCATAATTCTAAAATTCTACCAAACACTACCTATAATTATACCCTCCATTATATTCGGGTGTTTGAGATTGAGAGGAGAAAATCTGTGATTACACAATAGGGAGGGGGTATTTTGGTCTTTTTACATTACAACATGGTGACATGATATCATAAACAAATATTAACAAAAAAAAAAAAGTAAAAAAAATCACTTTTTACCACATTTCCAAATTACTTTCCAAAAAAGTCAAAAAGTTTGATTAATAAAAACCAAAATTCAACTTTTAACCATCTTTTCAAAATATTCCTTTATTTTAGGAAGGTAAAAGTTAATTTTTTGACTTTTTTTTTTTAAAAAAAAAAAAGTGCAAAAAAGTAAAAGATAGTGTGATTCAAAAAAAATTAAAAAGCCAAAAAAATAACTTTTAATCACCTTGTCAAAAGTAAAATAATTAGGATGCCCTTTGAAGAGATGTTTTTTTTTTTTTTTTTTTTTTAAATATTCTAAAATATTGACTCACTTTTTAAACTATTTGAGAAACTAAAATATATATTGCATTTTTAACATGCGATTTCACTAAGATATATTGTATTTTCAATATACGATTTATGATGACATAAATTTTACTAAGATATATTACATTTTCAACATGCGATTTCAAATTAAAATTACATGTTAAAAATTTGGTTTTCAATTTAAAATTATATTTTTAAAATGCGATTTCAAAAGAAGATTAATTTTCTAAATAGTTTAAAAAGTACGCCAGTTCTCTAAATTGTTTTGTTTTGTTTTTTTTTTTAGAGTATTAAAAAAAAAAAAAAAACTAGGCGTTTGAGCATATAGATGAAAAAAAAAAAAAAATCATTATGTAAAATAAAAAGGATATATTGTTGTACTTTAACTAGTGAAAAAAAAAAAAAAAAAAAAAAATTGAAGAGTAGCAGTGAAATTGTTCTAACCATCATCGTCATCATGTCATCATATCATCATATATATATATATATAATATAAAAAATAGTATTCCCTTTAAATTTTTCTCTCATCTATTTTTTTTTTTAAATGTCTTATCAATATACCGTTATACCAAAATTATTTTTTTATATTTATTAATTATTTTCAAAATCTAATATTTTAAAGACTACTTAATATGAATACCTATAAACAAATTTTAATAGAATTATATATATGAACTAAAAAATATTTTATGAATCAAAGGATATTTGAAAAAAAAAAAAAAAATTCTCTATAATTAATCTACCTATTTCTTTTTTGGGGCATTTATTCATAAATCTCTCTTCACTTATTTATGTTCCACTTAATTCAAATTATTTTCTTATACTTCAATAAGTTCTATAGGTGAGATAGTTACCAAAATACCCTAATACTAATATTCGCATTGACAATGTGAATATTCACAAATATTCCGTAATGTGAACATTTACATTGTCAAATATGAATGTTCATGTCACTAAGTTGCTAAGCGTTCAAAAAAAATTTTAAGGGTAAAATTATCTATAAAATACATTATATATGATAATTAATGTTTAAATAATAGAATTTATTGGAATACAATATTATGTTATTGACTAATTAGGATATAATTGTTGGAAATGGTTATAAAATTTTGGGTAAAAATCAGAATTTTTTCCTATGTTTGGTCTAATTTTTAGGTGGGCCCCGTGCATCGATTTACACGGGTCAAAGTGGTAACGCGTTCTATGCCGCGTTGTGATTCACGTGGTATATTTGGTTGTTCAAAACCATTACCGAGTGAATGGGAAATTGAAGCCAAAGTAAGCTCCATAGAAATAGAGTTTTGGTGGAAATTCCTTAAAAGTTGAATAAGGCTTGTCCCACATTGATTTGGTGGGAGGTTTTGAGAGGGTTTATAAGGCATGGGTTTGGTACTTGGGGTGTGCCCCAAGGGGTACCCAAGTGTTTTATAGGGAGAGGTTATAGACAAAATGGGCTAGATCCATTGGACCAAAAAATCACCACACGCGCGCGCGCCGCCGTCCGTCCGGTCGGGCAGGTTAGGTTGGGCTTATTCAGCCCAATACTAATCTTTTTGGGCTAAAAACATTTGAAAGAATGGTTTGGATTTTTTGTTCATCCAAACAAAGCCCTTCCCGTAATTAAACTAGTTTGTATTTGTTGTTCATCCAAACAGGGCCCTTCCCGTTTTTGAACCCAACAGATTTAAATCTGTTTGAATTTCAAACCAAACAGTGCCTAACCTGTTTGTATCTGTTTAATTCAAATTGAACAGGTATAATACCTGTTTATTTCAAAACCAAGAGCCACCAATACATCTATATATAGACCAGCCTCCCATTTGGATTTTTACTCCAATTTTCGTACTCCTTCTTCTGCTTTAGATCTCTGCCATATTGCTGCATTTTATTTCTGGAAGAAAGAGTGTAAACATTTTGTGTGTTCGACGGATGAATATATTGTAGTGCTGCATTTATTCATTGATAGATCATTTCATCCTGGGAGATAGACGTCCAAATTCTGAAAGCACCGTGGAGAGGACGAATCTGTCTTAAGGACACAGTGTTAAACACTGGACTTGATCAGAAAAATCATTCAAAGAAATTAACCAAGTAAGTTGTTTAATTTTATTCTGTTTTTAATTTGTTTATTTAATCAGATTTTAATTTTGTTTTTGTAACAAAATAAAATCTGTGATTTATTTATTTATTTTTATTTCGAGTTTGATTTTTGTAATCAAACATATTCTCTCCTTTTCTTTATTTCTTTAATTCTAATTGTTGTTTTGTACACAATAGAATTAATATCTTTTAAATACAGTGAAGATTGCCTAACAATAAATATTTGAAAAATGATTTCTTAATAAATTCCGCTCCTTTCTTAATCCAATCACAATACATTTATATTTAATTTTTTTTTCATTTATCCTTAATATTTTAAAATAATTTTTTTTATAAATTCAATTTCTACATATCTTTATTTTTCAAAACAAAAAAATAAATAAAAATAGAATCACTTTTAATTTTATATTACTAATTTTCTTTTAAATTTAACTATTATTTGAGTGCTTATTTTACTGTGTGACAATTATTTTATTTTATTTTATCGGCACTGTGTGAGAATGTAATATATATAAAATCATTATACTTATTTAAATTTTTTATAACAAGATAGGGTTAAGATTATTAAAATAAACATAAATAATTTTAACTAAAATTATCATATATGTTTATTTAAGTAATATTTTTATAGAATGATAGAGCTAAAATAATCAAAATTAATAATTAGAATCACTCTTTAATTTTAAATTATTATATTTTTTTTCCAATTTAATCATTATATTTCTAATATTAAAGTGAGTATTTATAATTAATATAAAAATCTATATATTATATAAACAAAATGGGGTTTCTAACTATGAGAGCTCCAAGAGCTCCAAAACTTCAACCCAATTATATTGATTTATCAATTTTGATATAATTTATAAGCCCACATATTTCTCCTACAATTTTGCCTTTCCTATAATAAAAAATGTTATTTTCCTCACATTTTCCTATTTCCCTATAATAATAATAATAATAATAATAATAATAATAAATAATTTGTCTAGCATTTCTCACACTCATATGTACAGTTTCTTTTATCAATTTTAAAAATAAATAAATAATCATTAACCCACATGTCTCTCCTAAGATTTACCTTTCTTAAAATAAAGTGACTTCTCTTACATTTTCACTTTTTCTATATAATTGAAAGGTAATTTTTCTCACATTCTCTCTCTCTCTCTCTCTCTCTCTATATATATATATATAAAGAAGTAATTTGTCTAACATCTCTCACAATCATATATATGTTTTTTTTTTTTATTATCAATTTTAAAAATAAATAAATAATCTATTAATCCACATGTCTCTCCTAAAATTTTACCTTTCTTAGAATAAAAAAGGTAATTTCTCTTACATTTTCACTTTTTCTATATAATTGAAAAGGTAATTTTTCTCACATTCTCTCTCTCTCTCTCTCTCTCTCTATATATATATATAGTAGTAATTTGTCTAACATCTCTCACACTCATATATATGGTTTTTTTTATTATTATCAATTTTAAAAATAAATAAATAATCTATTAATCCACATGTCTCTCCTAAAATTTTACCTTTCTTAAAATAAAAAAGGTAATTTCTCTTACATTTTCACTTTTTCTATATAATTTAAAAAATAATCTATCTATATCTCACATACTGTCATATACATATATGATTTCTCTCAATGAAATAGTGACAATCACATTACCTTACATTTCTTACCTTACTGCTTACACTTTCTCATGGCAACCGACAAATAACGTCTACTATCAAATTTATGTTATTGGTTTTTATTGGTGTTATGCATATATAAACATGAACTCGTTACTCCCTCACAATTTCTAATGGATTACACTGCCTAATTGTTGTTTAAACAACCTGATATTTCAATTTCAACAAAAATATATGTTTATTGTTTATGAAAAAATTAATGCTATTAATGTGGAATTTATGATTGGTCCTATGTCGGGTATAGGTTGTTGTGCTCTTCTACCTGCTTACACTTAAGAAATTGTTAATGCTGTGTTTGGTTAGGGGATTTGGAAAGAGATTTGGAAAAAGAAAAGAAAAAGATGTGTGAAATTAGGTGAAATATAGGTATGTTTTATTCACATTTTATCTATCTTTTTCATTTCTCTTTCCAAATCCCTCCTCAAATCCCCCAACCAAATACAGCATAAGAGTTTTCAGAATAAATCTTTGTGATATTTTAATTTAATTGTTTTTGGTCTAGGCAGTAGGGTTCAATACTTTCGTGTTATATTTTAAAATATAGTATAAGGCAAATTATTGATAAATGATATGAAACATTAATTTCCTTGCATTACCTGTGGCCATAGCTCCGTGCCCTGCCCAGCCCAATATTTTTAAATTTTGAAATAAATATTTTATTAAGTCATTTATAATAATGAGTTTGGTTATGGTGTGCAACTTACACCTTACACTTTATACCTTACACTTACACCTTACACTTATACCTTTTGTGAAAAATTAAACCTTACACTTACACCTTTTTTGATGTTGCACACCATATGCAACCCACTTGCACCTTACACCTTACACTTACACCTTATACTTATACTTACACTTTACACTTACACCTTTTATGTAAGTGGCACATGGTGTGCACTTGCACACTTAAGAAAACTCCTATAATAATTAGTATAACATAAAGGTCAAATCTCCATTCAGGCCATTATACAAGTGAGAGGGTAATTTATATTCATAAATTGGGCCGAGCTAGGTGTTGGGCCGATCTAGGTTCAAGATTGGGAGATACCCACTAAGAAAGGGGAAGTATGTGTAGTTCGGTCGCCAAACGAGTACTTCGGTTGCGGCAAGTGCCGAGATAGTCCGGTTGAAGTTGGTAGACCGGTCGTAGAGACATGTCGGTTCTTGCATGCTAGGCCGGTCGTATTCTGACACCGGTTCGGACTCGGTAGTCCGGTTGGGTCGCACCCTAGTCCGGTTAAGCTCTCTTATGGTTAGCTCGGTTGTGCATGAGAAACCGAGGTAAGAGGAGTAAAAGCGAAGTCCGGACTATAGGTTACTTCGGTTGTAATGGAGTTCGCCGTAGTAAAGCCATCTCACTTGGCTTATGCTGAGGGGGTGTTGGAAGATTCGTATGAGTAATCCTAGAAGGACTCTCTAAGGAGGAGTAAGAGTCCCGGAGGACTCTTCGCATGGAGAAGTTAGAGTCCTACCAGATCGTGCACGCCAGAACCTATATAAGCTCACCAATATCACCTTTGGAGAGGTAACACAATTTTGCTTCCTGAATACCAGAGCTTTTGCCTTCTTGTCTTGCTTATCGACTTAGGCATCGGAGAGGTTTCAGATACCCCCGCCGCCTCACGCTTGTGCTTCGGTGGTGGAACGACGACGTCTTGAGAACGCAGACTTGATCAACAGGATTATACGAGAAGGTGTATTTCTTTCCGTACAATTGGCGCCGTCAGGGAAGAACAGACAAGAACAACCTCTTGATCAAGCTTTCTCTTGAACATCAATGGCGAACAATGAAGAACTACCTCGATCCATTGTTGACGGATGACTCGAAAGGGGGTGCAAAGGCGAGGCCTTCCTTTGGTCCCTCCATGGCGAGCTGGAACCACAAAGCGAAATTCGGGGAGGGATGCGAGGGGCGAAGGAGGAATAGCGACCCTCATCCTTCTCGCATAAAGCCCGAAAGACAAAGGCGCAGAGTTGATCCTCAAATTACGGAAGATCGCGTCGAGAACAAGACGAACCGATCCGCAAGATGGCGGCGGACATGGAGTCTCTGGCGCCAGATGAAAGGAAAAGAAGTGGCGGCGAGGTGGGGCGCAACAACAAGTCGCCCCCTCGCCACTCCGAGGGTCGTGGTAGGAATTCTACACCCTCTCAACCAGAGGACAGAAGCCTCAGGACAGGCGACACGCGATCCGTATCTTCCAGGACTCGTCACTCCAGTGCGAGAAGGGCCAAGCACGAAAGGTCATACACGGAGGAAGTACTTATTGGCCCTCACATACGCATCATACGAGGTCCAGACAGACGGAATTACCTAGGTCGTCCGACCTAAGGTCCATATTGGAAGAAAAGGCGCGATGGAAGGAGGACGCCAGGACGCGCGATCCCCACAGGGTTCCTGCCTTGCAGCGATTGGCTCCTCGGACGCATGGAAGCGTCGAGGTTGGAATGCCAAGGCCGCACTTGGCATCTGAACCCGGATAAGGCATTGGCGGCTGCAGACCTCACCATTCGTCCCGAAGATTGAGAACGCGCCCTTCCGTCCAGCTTCTTACAACCCAAGTTCACGACGTATGAAGGAAAACAGACCCTTACACCCACTTGAGCCACTTTCGCGAGTTATGGTCAGATAGCGGAATGAGGCTGATGTGCATCCTATTCCCTCAAGCCTCGGCGACCTAGGCCTAACTTGGTTTGAGAAGCTTCGAGGCGGCATAGCCTCCTGGGCGCAATTGGCAGAAGCGTTTGTAACACGATTCAGAACAAACACAAAGACCCCGCTGGAGATCGATCAGTTACTCTCCATCGACATGGGTGAAAAGCAGACATTAAGGTGCTATAACAGTCGATATTGGGTGACCTTCAACCAGATTTGGGGTTGCCCAACCAATCTGGCCATCGCCTTGATACAAGAGAGGCCTCCCGATCGGGGAACGGTGAGGGACTCTATCACCATGACTCCGCCACTTACAATGGAGGCCCTGATGGAGAGAGTGCATCAGCACATCAGGGTAGAAGAGGATGGCGCTCGTGCCAAGGCAAAAACTGGTGCGACTGCTACACCAGAGAAGAAGGCCTCAGCAAAGGTCAATCTGATGGGTCGCCAAAACCAAAAGCAGGCAGGCGAGCGACAATGATGAAGACCAGGACAAGAGATGGTTGAGAGTCCGAACTGCCATAACCACGGTGTTCAAGAAGCCGATCTACCGTATACTCAGTGAGATTCGAGACGAGCCTTTCGTCAAGTGGCCTGCCAAGGTTGGCGAGGCCCAGAAGGATTACGATGACAGATCCAGATGCACCTTCCACAAGGAAAAGGGGCACCGAACTGAAAACTGCACGCAGCTGAGGCAACATCTGGAAGAATTGGTGGCAGCAGGCCACCTAGATAAATACATAGAAGGAGGGGCGCAGCCAGCCCCCCAGAACCACAACCTCCCCAACGGAATGCCAGACGACGCCCCGCCACAAGGCACCATCAACGTAATCCATGGAGTCTTTGAACCAGAGCGAGTATGTGAGCTCAGAGGTTCAATCAAAAAGGCAGAGCACATGAGAGAGGTGCTAAGTGCCCAACCAGTCGTCAAAAGGGGGAGGACAGAAGCTACGAATGTTATGTCTTTTTCGGACAAAGACTTGGACAGAATTTATTGCCCACACAATGATGCCTTGGTCGTCACTCTCCGAGTCAAGGATTTTGACGTCAAGCGGATTTTGATTGACCAAGGGAGCTCGTGCGAAATCATGTACTACGAAACCTTCAAGCAACTCAAGTTGCAAGATAAAGACTTGGCCCTGCGATTATCTCCCCTCATTGGGTTCAACTCCATGCGAGTGGCGGTCGGCAAAATCATCCTCCCGGTCGAGGCGAGTGTGACAAAGCAAGTGGAGTTCGGGTGTTAAAGGTTCCGTCCACTTACAACATCATTTTGGGCGAACGTGGTGCACGCCATGCGCCGGTGGCATCCTCTTACCACCAAGTGATGAGGTTCCCCAGCGACACGGAGTGATAGAAGAAGTATATGGGGACAGATTATGTCCAAGCAAAGCCGTTTGCAGTAACGAATGGTAGCAGCGCCGCCAAAGGATATGTTCATTCGGTTGAAGAACGAGAGAGTAATGAACTATTCGCGGATGTTGGCAAAGAGGCTAATCAAAAGCGATGGAGGACTTGGTAGAAGTCAAAATAGATGAGAGGAACCGGAAAAGTTCTTCCTACTTGGATCGTCGTTGTCCAAAGATCGAGAGATTGGAAGTCTTGGAATTTCTGACCTCCAACATCGAAGTGTTCGCCTGGACCCCATACGACATGCCAGGCATTGATCCCAACTTTATTTGCCATCAACTCAATGTCCACCCATCTGCCAGGCCAGTCATTCAACGCACGCGCAGATCGGCACTTCACCACGCTGAGATAGTGGCAGAAGAGGTGGGAAACTTGTTAGAAGCAGGAGCAATCAGAGAGGTGCACTACCCCAGGTGGATTTCCAACACGGTTGTGGTGCCGAAAAAGAATGGGAAGTGGCGCGTCTGCGTCGACTATAAAACTGTCAACAAAGCATGCCCCAAGGATAGCTTCCCCTTGCCAAGGATAGATCAATTGGTCGACCTAACAGCTGGTCACAGCAGGCTAAGCTTCCTCGACGCATACAGAGGCTACCACCAGATCGCAATGCATGAGCCAGACCAGGAGGTCACATCCTTCACCACTCCAAGAGGACTATACTGTTATAAGGTCATGCCCTTTGGCCTGAAGAACGCAGGGGCGACATTCCAGAGAATGGTCACCAAGATGTTTGAACCATTGTTAGGCAAAACAATGGAGGCTTACATCGATGATATGGTGGTCAAGAGCAAGAGTGAGAGTGACCATCTCAAGGACCTAAGTGAGATGTTCGAGATCCTGAAAAAGCATAAGTTACGCCTCAACGCGTCGAAGTGTGCTTTCGGAGTAGGATCAGGCAAATTCTTAGGCTTCTTGGTGACCAACCCCGGTATAGAAGCGGATCCTTCTCAAATCAAAGCAATTCAGGAGTTAGAGCGGCCTAACTCAGTGAAAGAAGTCTGACACCTCCGGCATGGCGGCAAGACTTAACCGATTCATCGGCCGGTCTTGAACAGTTAAGGCCCATTCTTTCGGTCATTAAAAGCTAAGTTTGAGTGGGACGAAGAATGCGACCAAGCTTTGGCAAGTCTGAAGGTACATGTCTTCTCCACCATTACTCGTTACCCCATACGGAGAAGAACTCTTCCTCTATTTGGCGATCTCGGACGTGATAAGTGCGGTGTTGGTTCGGCGAAGGAATCCAACACTTACCTATCTTCTATGTCGACAAGACATTGCTAGGAGCGAAACAAGGTACTTGCCTCTAGAAGCTAGCATTGGCCTTAATGATGGCATCCAGAAATTGGCGACTACTTTCACGCCCACACAATTGTCGTCCTCACGACTTTTTCCACTAAAAGCTCTGTTTGAGAGGCCAACTTTTCAGGCGAATTTTGAAGTGGTAGTAGAGTTGGGACAATATGATGTGAAGTTCCAACCAGAACATGATAAAGGCCCAATCCTTGGCAGACTTTCGCAGAGTTCACTCTGGAAGCCACCAAGTCTGTCCGTCGACCTAATCGACACAACCAAACTAGGGATGGAGTTTGGCCGGAATAAGCGCAACCCCTAATCTTGGCTACTCGGTCAGGCCCAAAGCAAACCGAGTAAGGAAGGCGAGGAGGAAGTGACCCTACTACACCAAGTCAAAACTCACCAAAGAATCGGGACTTGAGCCCATCGAAGACAAAGGCGACTGCGATTATGGATTCTCAAGAAGACATTAGCAACTGGAAGACCCCAAGGCATCGACCACCCTCCACTGTTGGAAGTTGTTCGTTGGGGAGATGTGGAAACTCTTTGTGGATGGCGCCCAATCGACATGGAGCAGGACTTGGCATAGTCCTCATCTCTCCGAACGGCTTGGTAGTGGAGCAGCGATCAACCTTGGCTTCGTCGAACAACGGCTGAGTCTGGCGCTTCTTCGAGGCTCAAGTCGTGACATACATGAAGGCCATTGAATTAATGGTCTCTGACGACTGCAATTGGTGGTGAATCAAATTTCTGGCGATTATGAAGCAAAGGATGAAAGAATGGCTAAGTACCAAGACTTAGTCAGGACAGAGATCAAGAAGTTTGAAGTCGTCAGAATAGAACAGATTGGCAGGGAGGAGAATAGTAGAGCAGACGAACTTGCAGGCCTCGCCTCGATGGCAAACACCTCCATCCCTCATCCACTATTGGTCGACTATCTGCCCAGACCAAGTATTGAAGACCCAGAAGCTGAAAAGGTATGTTGCGCGGAGTTAGGTCCTTCTTGGATGGATCCCATTATCGTTGTTCTGAAAAAGGCGGCACCCTACCGAAGAAAAGAAGGAAGCCAACAAAATCGAGCCAAGTCGCGGCGATTTTGGCTCTCTCCATCCTTGGCTTTATACAAGAAGTCGTTCTCGGGACCTTACTTAAAATGTGTCCACCCCAAAGAAGGTAGAAGCATTCTTGTTGAAATACACGAAGGGGTTTGTGGCGACCATCAAGGAGGCGGATCATTGGCATACCGAGCTATTTCACAAGGGTATTGGTGGCCATACATGCAAGCGGATTCAGAAGTATGTCAAAAATGCGAAAAGTGTCGAAGTTTGCACATCAAATACATCAACTCGCCAGAGAACTCCTACCTCTCACTAGTCCGTGGCCTTCGCAATGTGGGGCTTAGACATAGTGGGACCACTCCCAACAAAGACCAGTAACAGGAAGTTCTTTCTTGCGGCAACAGACTACTTCACAAAATGGGTGGAAGCAGAAGCCTTGGCGTCAATCAAGGAGAAAGATGTGAAGAAATTTGTCTGGCAGAACATCATTACTCGCTTTGGCATACCAAAAGCACTGATTTCAGACAACGGCACTCAGTTTGATGGCAGAATTTTCAGAAGCTTTTGTGAAGAATACAAGATAGAGTTCTACAACTCCACACCGGCATATCCCCAAGCAAATGGACAGGCAGAGGCGTCAAACAAGGTAGTCTTGGACGGATTGAAGAAAAGGTTGGAAAAAGCCAAAGGCAAGTGGGCAGAAGAGCTCCCTCATGTTTTATGGGCTTATCGCACTACGCCACGGCGATCAACAGGAGAAACACCATTCTCCCTAGCATATGGCATGGAAGCTGTCATCCCCTTAGAAGTTGGCCTTCCTACCATTCGGAGCGAAAATTTTGATCCCGACCTAAATGGCGAAGCTATAGCATTGGAACTTGACCTTGCGGAAGAAAGAAGAGAAAAGGCGTTGGTTCACATCGCCTCCTATCAGCAAGAGTTGTCCAGAAAATACAACAAAACAGTACACCCAAGACAGTTCAAACTCGGCGATTGGGTACTTCGCAAAGTGATGGGAAACACATTGGTCCCAGGAGATGGCAAGTTAGGGCCCAATTGGGAAGGTCCTTACAAAGTGGTCGGATTAGCAGGCAAAGGGGCATACCACTTGGAAGATGAGGATGGCAAAGCAATTCCTAGGCCGTGGAACACTGCCAATCTAAAGTTATTTTACTTTTAGCTTTTTTTCTTCTTGAGTATGTGTAATTTTCTACTTTCTCAATAAAACAAGTCGATTCTTTTCAGTATATTTGTTTTCCGTAGAAAGTAGTTTTAGCAAGCTTAGTAGCATTGTAAACATAGTTGGCCGGAATAACCAACTATTAACCCTCCTAAGCCCAGGATCAGGATCCAGGCCGCAGGACATTTGGTCGGAATAACCAAACATTCTAAGTTGGCTGGAAAAACCAACTTAGAGGTTGGCTGGATTAAACCAACACTTAGCCAAAGTATGGGAATGGCTACATAGCGGTTGGCTGGATTAAACCAACACTTAGCCAAAGTATGGGAATGGCTACATTGAGGTTGGCTGGATTAAACCAACACTTAGCCAAAGTATGGGAATGGCTACATTGAGGTTGGCTGGATTAAACCAACACTTAGCCAAAGTATGGGAATGGCTACATAGAGGTTGGCCGGATTAAACCAACACTCTGTACTCTTCAAGCCAAAGTATGGGCATGGCTGAAGAATAGTTGGCTGGATTAAACCAACTCTTTGTACTCTTCAGCCGAAGTAAGTTATATCGGCTGAAGAGTGGTTGGCTGGATTAAACCAACACTTTGTACTCTTCAGCCGAAGTAAGTTATATCGGCTGAAGAGTGGTTGGCTGGATTAAACCAACACTTTGTACTCTTCAAAGAAGTAAGTTACAATTTGAAGAATGGTTGGCTGGATTAAACCAACACTTTGTACTCTTCAGCCGAAGTAAGTTATATCGGCTGAAGAGTGGTTGGCTGGATTAAAACCAACACTTTGTACTCTTCAGCCGAAGTAAGTTATATCGGCTGAAGAGTGGTTGGCTGGATTAAACCAACACTTTGTACTCTTCAGCCGAAGTAAGTTATATCGGCTGAAGAGTGGTTGGCTGGATTAAAACCAACACTTTGTACTCTTCAGCCGAAGTAAGTTACACCGGCTGAAGAATGGTTGGCTGGATTAAACCAACACTTTGTACTCTTCAGCCGAAGTAAGTTACACCGGCTGAAGAATGGTTGGCTGGATTAAACCAACTCTTTGTACTCTTCAGCCGAAGTAAGTTACACCGGCTGAAGAGTGGTTGGCTAGTAAGTTATGTAGTTAACCGAGATCACAGTTGTGTAATCGAGTTTATGGAAAAGTAAACATACAAGCAGGCAAGTACACAACCGGAGTGAAAGTTCAAAAATTTTCATTGAAGACAAAAGGAAGTACAAGTGGGGGGCCATAGCCCGGTTACAGGCATCCAGAACCGAAATACAAGAAAGAAGGAAAAAATACAAGAAACAGTCATCCTAGGAGTGCATCTAGTTCGGCGTCAAGCTCCGCTTCAGCAGCTGCCTGGAGACCGGTTTGAGGAGGGAGCCCGGTTTGGACCGTGGTGTCAGCTGGTATCTCGTCAGATAAATCCACTGTTGGCTCCAACCGAGCTTCTTCATTGCTTTGTGCAGTGTTGACCGGAGTCAGAGATGGCTCCCCCTCATCATCTTCATCATCTTCATCCTCTTCTTCATCACCAGACCCTTCTAGGAAGGTTTTTTGAAGATCGTCTGCATATTGTTTAAGCGAGGTCGGAATAGAGTACGGTGGAGCGTTGTAAGCGTCGGTGTCAGGAGTACAACCGAGCTTCTCCACCGCACTCCGCCAACCACACTTGAAGAAAAGGTCCTTGGCTGCGCCGCATTGAAGCAGATCGTCTTGACTTCCTTAAGCCTTGCTTCTTTGCCTTTACTTGACCTTGACTTGCTTACTTGCATCTTTTTGGTGCAGGTGGGCCATCTCCATAGGTAGTAATCCTTCACCTCGATTCTGACCTTTTGTTTATCACTCTCGGAGGTAACGGTCCGGTTAGGCGTGATACCTCGGCCTCGGTTCGCCTTCTTTCCGGGCTTGTGTTAGTTCGGTCGCTTTGGCCACGGCATCTTTCATAGCCTGCCTGGCGGTCTTGCGAAGCTCCATCACCTGCCGGTGTGCAAGAGTGGTTTTTTGTAGAGCCTGCACAAAGTATGGTAAATTTTTTAGTTGTCGACCGAAATGGAAGTTAGACAAAATTTAGAGACGAAAGGAAGATGTGCTTACCACGATCATGGACTTGAAGCGAGTGACTTTACTTGGTGTTGAGCTCCTTGCCATGGTGCTCCATGCCTTTTGGAAGGCACACACCTCTGGCCAAATTGAAGGCCAGAAGGTGATCCTTGTCCGAGACAACGGAGTCGTCCTCGTTGATAGCCCGGTTGTTGAAGACTAGGGGAGGAGTCCACTGGGGAGTTTCAGACCGGCTTGATGACTCGGTGGGGTTCTTTGGTGGGTTTGGTGGAAGTATGATCTCCTCCTCATCAACAAGTTGTGGTCGGTTTGTTCGGTCAAGCACGCTTGTTGTTTCGGAGGCGAAGAGCCACCACGGCACAGGTTGAATGGCCGGCCTGTGGTACCTCGGTTGGGCTTGTTTCGGTGAGCATGGCCCTCATTCTGTTTTTCTTCGCCATCTCTTGTTCTGGGGTTAGTCGCACAAGGACGATTTCGGGCAAGGTTGGATCCGGTTCTGGTGGGTCTTCAAGGAGAAAATCTGTTACTCTTGCTTTTCGTCGACCGGAGTATCTGTAGGTCGGCTCGAAGTCAAGAAGTTTTGCCCAACTCCTTTCTTTCACCCGGAGTGCGGCGCGGAGTACGGTGGTGTTGGGATAGTTGTAGTTGGATAGGAGATGAGCTTTATCTGCAAAGCAAAAGAAGACAAGTGTTAGTCCGGTTTACAGAGAAAGAAAAGTTTAAGGGAAAGGCGAAATGAAAACCGAAGTATGTATACCGGGCTCCCCTTTCTCCCCGTTTATTTTTCGGCCTGGGATTCGGGCTTGGAAGTCCTCAAAGTTGCCAGATACCCAGAAGAAGTCGTCATCATTGACATCTTTATCCGGTGTATGCTTTATTATCTTTTCTCTACCTCGGCGCACTCTCAAATAGTAACACCAGCCTTGGTTTTTGGATCCTATTGAATACTGATGTAGTATCTCGGCCAGACCTAGGTTCAGACCGGTTTGTTGGTTCAGAGCATCTATGCCCATTATTATTCGATATGTATTGGTGGATAACTGAGTGGGGCAGAGTCTGGTTTGTCTGAGGAATTCACAAATTAGTGGTTGGACTGGGAATCTGAGTCCGGTTTCTACTATAGATTGGAGTGTGAATGGGACAAATCCTTCTTCGCCCCATGGGTCGACTCCTGGTTCGGCTAGTTCTAGATTTACATCAGCTGGAATGTTGTACTGTTCTCGGAAGTCGGCTAGGCCGCCTGGGGTTTCTACCAAATGTCTGCTTCCCATTTATTCTACAAGTTATGAAATAATTTATCTCGGTTGAAAAAGCGTGCTCAGTAGTCCGGTTGGCCGCACAGAGGGAGTGCCTGGACAGCCTAAGTCTGCAAAGTGGAAAAAGCAAGTGTCAAGCACAGATCAAAGACCGTGCTACAAAAATAAACCAAGAAAAGGTTGGTTTTACTTGGCTCTCTGAGGTGCTAAGCTATCTACATCGGCTTGTGAAAGGTTTGTGGTTATCTCGGTTTCACCTATGGTTTTCTTACCACGGTTAGGCCTCGAGGGCATCTTTACGAGTTCGGTTTAGAAACTCAAAAGGATGGCTTAGCCCGAGACTTAGCTCGGTCGGAGGCCTAGTTGATGCAGGTCGAAATACCTATCTCAAATCGCTTTTATTTGGCTAAGGTGAATCAAGTGGCAACTTATTGAAACTCTTGTTGTGGGTTGCAAGTGCTAGTTCGGTTTGATTTACAGACAATGAGAACAATATTCTAGTTCGGTTGTAGTGTGTGAAGAGATCGGAAGGTGTCCTACAAGGTGAATTCGTGTGTTGAGTGTTCTTATGGAGTTCTTCAGAAATGCATGTGCGATTGAAGAAAAACAAAATGTTTTGTAAAAACACACAACGAATGACTATGAACTTACATGAAAGTAAAAGCAGCACAAATGAAAGCAGATTCATGAACTTACCAAAAGGAAGAGGAGACGAGCTGAAGGAGTGATGCAGATAGCAAACAAAGGCACGAGCTCAGGGGCAGGAAGAATGAACAGAGCTCAGAGGAGAGTGAGAGAGGAGATGAACAGTGCAGAGTAGAATAGCATGGAAGGGTTGGTTTGGTGTAAAAGCTGTTTTAGGAGGGAACTGTTCAAATTTTTGCGAAACACGAGGACGGCGCGACAGCTGTAGCGAGCCAATCAGGGGTTGCCACGTGTCTGGGAAGGACAATCGATTCAGTTTCTGAAGAGTGAAGAGACGTATTGACCGGACGTGCGCAGTACGGCCCCAGATTAGCTCGGCTGGATAAGCTAAAGGTTTTTTAGCTCGGCTGGAGAGGCTAAGCAGTTGTTCGTTCGGTTGGAAAAGGCTCGAAAGGTTTTAGCTCGGTTGGAGTAGCTAACGGTTTTATTAGCTCGGCTGGAGATGTTAGAACTGTATCTCGGTTGTTACATGGGTAATCCCTATCATGCTTCGCAGATGGAATTAAGGGGCAATTGAGAGGGTAATTTATATTCATAAATTGGGCCGAGCTAGGTGTTGGGCCGATCTAGGTTCAAGATTGGGAGATACCCACTAAGAAAGGGGAAGTATGTGTAGTTCGGTCGCCAAACGAGTACTTCGGTTGCGGCAAGTGCCGAGATAGTCCGGTTGAAGTTGGTAGACCGGTCGTAGAGACATGTCGGTTCTTGCATGCTAGGCCGGTCGTATTCTGACACCGGTTCGGACTCGGTAGTCCGGTTGGGTCGCACCCTAGTCCGGTTAAGCTCTCTTATGGTTAGCTCGGTTGTGCATGAGAAACCGAGGTAAGAGGAGTAAAAGCGAAGTCCGGACTATAGGTTACTTCGGTTGCAATGGAGTTGACGTAGTAAAGCCATCTCACTTGGCTTATGCAGTGAGGGGGGTGTTGGAAGATTCCAGAAGGAGTAATCCTAGAAGGACTCTACGCAAGGAGGAGTAAGAGTCCTGGGAGGACTCTTCGCATGGAGAAGTTAGAGTCCTACCAGGACTGTGCCACGCGTAACCTATATAAGCTCACCAATATCACCTTTGGAGAGGTAACACAATTTTGCTTCCTGAATACACAGAGCTTTTGCCTTCTTGTCTTGCTTACTGACTTAGGCATCGGAGAGGTTTCCGGCATACCCCCGCCGGCCAGCTCACGTTTGTGCTTTCAGGTGGTGGAACGACGACGTACTGAGGAACGCAGACTTGATCAACAGGATTATACGAGAAGGTGTATTTCTTTCCCGTACAACAAGTAAAATATTAAACACTTAAACCTAGAAACACAACAAGGACAAAGGGAAAAATAAAAATGGAAAAAAGAACGAATATTTTTTTATATATTTTCTCCATTTATTTGTTTTTTGTAAGGAAAATTTTTCATTTTAAAAGCTGTAAAATTCTTTCTTTTTTTTTTTTTTTTTTACATATCTTTTTTCCCACATTTCTTGGTTATTTATTTAATCTTTTTTAAAAACTCAGGAAAAATTTGTACTATTCACAGATAAATTTATATAAATTCAATTAATATATCAATAAGATATATGATATTTTTCTTAATCAATATCATGAAGAAATATAAATTATTTATTTTATTGTTATCTATATTATATCAAAGGGACATTTTGTCTAAGAATCTTTAAGAGTTTCATATTATTAATCTATATTTCCTTTTTTTTTAAATAAAATTTAAAAGTTAGAAACACAGCATGAAAATATTGATCCATCTTACCATATAAATAATTTAAAATTTTAAAAATCTTTGCATAGAAAGTCAACAAAAAAAAAAAAAAAAAAATTATGAAGATATTTAGCTATATCTAAGGCACATCTAATTTGAAACTTAAAATTTTTTAAAAGAAAATTCCAAATTTAATTTTAATTTTATATAATTTGAAAATTTTTAAAAATATATTTTTTTAAAAAAAATATATTTTTTAAAATACTAAAATTTATCACCATAACCAAAAAATTACATAAAAAATTGTAAGTCTTTTCAATAAAATATGGGATGTTTGGGGGGAGGGTGGGGGCAGGAGAGAAAGGGAAAGCAAAAGGCAAAGATCCCAAGCCCAAACCCCCCTCCCCCGGGGCAAAAAAAAAAAAACAAACTTCAGAGGATTACAAATATGGTCTACACAATGTAATTTTTATAATTTACTCAAATTTATTTGCTTTAATTTTACCAATTGAATTATAACACATGTATTTATCACATAATACTTAGAAAAAAATATTATTGGCAACACATACCGACACAAAACACATTTTTGTGTAATTTTTTTTGCACATTTAATTTCTATAAGTTAAATTTAAGTAAGAACCTGAAAATTAAGAATAGCTTGAATTCTTAAATACTGCAAAAATTTAACATTAACAATGAAAATTCTAATTATTGAACATGTGGAGTAAACATATTTAAACACTAATAATGAAATTTATAATTTTTGATCTTACCAAACAATATGCTCAAATACTATTTTAATTTAATTTTTATAGTTTAAAAGTAAAGTTTGATATTTCAAAATTCACACAGCTTGAACCTTAACGAATTTTTTTTTGAAAGTTTCATGTTGATGATTTATTTAATCATCTAACGCATTAGCATTATTTTATTTTTTATTTTTTTAAAAAAGGACAGTAGTATTCACACTTATAAAAGAAAAATAAGTGATTTAAAATCAAGTATAAATATCTTTTTTTCTAAAAAAAAAAATTAAGATAAGCAATGCTAATGCGTTAAGATTTTAGGGGATTTTTTTTTTTTTGGGTCCATGGTATTAAGATTTTATAGCATAAAGGATATCTAATATTTTCATAATGTCTAAGGTCCCTCACACATCGATTTAGAGAAATTTCAATCAAGAACATTTCTCTAGATTTCCCAGAGAAATTCTCTCAAAATTTCTCTGGTTTGCACAAATTTCTTTGGTTTGCAAATTTATCTAGTTTGCACAAATTTATTTAGTTTGCAAATTTATCTGGTTTGCACAAATTTATTTAGTTTGCAAATTTCTCTAGTTTTCTCTAGATTTCGTAGAGAAATTTTCTGGACTTTCCAGAGAAATTATCTCCAAACCAGAAAAATTTTCTTTGTGTTTTGAACAAATTAGAGAAAATTGGGCTACTTTTTTTTTTTTTTGATCGGCAAATGTTAATTACTAGTTGTTAGAACTTGGCTAGGCCTAGTTGATTTGAAAATTTGGCTACTTAGAAATAAAAAATAATCAAAATTTTTTCTAAGTTTTGAACAAACTAGATAAAATTGGATGACTTAGAAACCAAAAACAATCACATGTAATTCTTTTGAACAAACCAAAGAAAATTGGCCTACTTAGAAATAAAAAACAATCACAATTTTTTCTGTGTTTTGAATAAATCTGAGAAAATTGGGTTACTAAGAAACCAAATAACAATCACAATTTTCTTTGTGTTTTGAACAAACTAGAGAAAATGGGGCTACTTAGAAACCAAAAAAAAAAAAAAAAAAATCACAATTTTCTCTGTGTTTTGAACAAACCAGAGAAAATTGGACTACTTAGAAACCAAAAACAAATCATAATTTTCTCTATGTTTTGAACAAACCAGAGAAAATTGTGATTATTTTTCTCTGTGATTGTTTTTCTAAGAAGCATGCTATTAAACATGTTAGCTTTAAAGCTCATAGTTATATGTTTTACAGTTCTAAGAAGAGTTTTGTCAAATCAAATCTCACAATTATGTGTTTTGGAGTTTTAAGAAGTATTTTGTCAAACAGTTTAACTTCATACTATATATATAGATGTTTGTATGTATATGAGTTGAGAGAGAGAAAGAGAGAAAGAGAGAGAGACCTTGTTCCAGGACCAGTAAAGGACAGAGTCGGAAGTGAAAGAACTAAGAGAAGCTTACTAGGGCTTTCAAACATAAAAGTGATAGTGTCACTTCCATCATCGACCTTGATGATGATGATATTGACCTTGATGATGATGATATCGTTGGTTACTTCCACTATTGAGTTGTCTTCTCGTTGTGGTACGCTTCGATTTCGATATCGGTGAAATCGTCCATGGATAAAGATGCTTTGAGCTTCGCTTGACAGAGGAGAGAGAGTTAGAGAAAGATGACGACAACGATGAACTCCGACTATGGAGGTAGAGTTCGTTGGAGAGAGAAGAGTAAAGAGAGAGGGAGAGACAGTTTGATTTGAGGGGATCAAATTTTCCTATGATATATGAGTGCCGGGGGGTTAAAGGACTTTAGATATTATAAAATAATATTGTGGATCTCTTCTATTATTCAAAATGAAAGAGGGACCTTAAACTAATTTTTCCCATATTTTAAGTTAAAAATTATGTCTACTTTTTTTTTTTTTGGGGGTATAAAAAACATTCCCGTGCATAACACGGATATACTACTAGTATCATATATATTGAAATACACATTCATAATTCGGTAGAGCAAAGACGCATAACTTACCTTACCCCCAAAGAGAGCAGATATGCATTGTATATTTTGCATATGCAAATAAAAATATATACATAAATAATTTAATTAAAATTATTATATGTATTTATTTATATTATATTTTTATATCATAATATAAGTAATATTATTTCTTTTGTAACAAATACATTGCATTATATTTTTTAAAACAATTTATATATAAACCATACATATAAATAATTTAATTATGCACGGGTCAACTACTAATTAGTCCCCTTTTAGAGAAAGACAAGAGGAGAAAATTAATTCATCTTTATAGTTGAAAATATCAAAATGTACTTGCATATAGATAATGGGGTTAAGATGATGTTTTTGACAAATTATATTCGTAATTCTTACATTTAGTCTCTTATTTGATTTTGGTCCATATCATTTTAATTAGTTCATTTTTTACTTTTAATTTTAGATTGTGTGTTAATTTTGTCCAATTGACAATGCCGATTAGGATTTTTAAAGAAAAATAGTTATTGAGTTAGCTAAGATTAACGTTTAACAAGTTTACAATTTTGCTTATAAGAGCATGACAGATACCACTCGTGTGTGCAATTTTTTTTTAAAAAAAATTTATTATAGAAAAACACTAACAATGGTAATAAAATTGGATCAAATTAAGACAAAATGATAAATTCAAGGTCAAAAAAAAAAAAACAAAAATAAAATTATAAAGATAAAAATGACACAAGAACTAACATATAGAGACTACTAATGTAATTTGCTCTTTTTTTTTATTAGCAATTAAGATGATATTCCCAAATAAATGAGCGAGTCATAGGATACAAAATTGGCAATTTTTTTGCATATTGGCATAAAAGCAATTATAAAATTTTGAATTTTGAATTAAAATCTATTAAAATATTACAATATGACCAACTCAACTATCCCATTGAACTGTAAAATAAGTTGGTATATTTTGTTAATTTCAATAGTATTACTCATCAATTATATAGCATGATCATCTTGTACTTTGCTCTTTCATTAATAAAGTTTCTTTTTGACTAATAAAAAAAAAAAAAATTATATAGCAAGATCACCTTGTAGTCATGGAACAATACTCTGCGTCATTCACCACCTTGAGATACTCGTTTTGTTATCTCTCAAAACACAAATAAAGGTGATGGGTTTCATTTTTTAAACTAATAAAAAACAAGTTTGGAAACTATATAGTAATACTACAATTTTATAAATTTACACCAAATTTTATTGAGAATATAAATCTATAACTCTAATTCATTTCAACTACACCAATTCAACACACAAACACCACACCCAAAAAAATCTGGAATAATAGTATCTGTGTTCTTTTTATGCTTCCTCGTTTATTTGTTTTCTTAAAAGATTATTCTACCCTAGTAAACGGTTGTTGAGGTCTGTCTATTCATATGTAAACAAATTCATGAATCCAGGGGCATCTTGCAACTGGTTTTCTAGGTCATTTTGTACTAGAGTTAGGGTTTTCTGGAACATAAACTAGGTTTTGACAACCCCATCATGTAGAATTTAATCAGGCCGGTTCAGACTTTTTTGGGATCCAAAGCAAACATAAAAAATAGACCCCAACTTTAATACATATTTTAATATTGAGATAAATTTTGAATATTTTCAATTGTTTACATATTGAAAGGGGTTTGAGTTTCAGATATTTAATATTAAGATTTTATAGCATACAAGATATGCAATATTTTCATAATAGTTGGGATCTTTTAACATTTTCACAGATAGAGAAATTTCAACTCTTCAAAGAAAAATTTCACAGAGAATTTTACTTTCATAGAGAAATTTTAGCTCTTTAAAGAAATTACGAGCTAAAATCTCTCTAATAATATTATTAAGGGACCTTAACTAATAACAAAAAACATATTTGATCTCTCCTACTACCTAAAGTTGCAGAGTAATGTTTCATTAATTTTTCTTAGATTGAATTGTAAAACTTGATAAACTTGAACTTCAAAAAAAAAAAAAAAATTTACTATCTACCTATCTATATCTATACTCTCTCTCTCTCTCTCTATATATATATATTATATATATTATATATATAAACAGATGCAGTGGGTGTACTCTTAGGTCTCTAAATCTCTATTCGTAATTTCTTATAAAATCTAAAATTTAAAAAATTATGTGATACTTAAGTTTGAAGCTCAATCCTCTCCCATCAATTCCATTTAAAATACAAAAATATTTTCTTTAATAATTTAATAACAATAATATGTTCTTAGAATAATAGTTATCTGAATACAAACTTATCAACAAGAGAAAAAAAGAAAAAAAGAAAAAAAAGAAACTTGCCGGAAATTTTGAAAATATTTGAATTGAAAATCCATATAAAGATAGTTTATATCTATCAACAAAATTCAAGACATAAACAGCATATAAAAAAGACTAAATATGGAATCACATACCAAGAATTTGAAGGGATATGATGTCAAAGAAAGAGGCGCAAAGTGAGATATTGACGCGGCTCAATCGAATTACATGGCTAATAAGACTCGATCTAACCATGTTCTTAGATTGAAACACGTCAATATCTTCACTGCATATTAAATACCTTCCCCATATCACTCCAATCATCTTCTGATAACTCTGCGCGCGATGTTTACCTTCCGAAGATGTGTGTTTCTGATATATGATCACCATAGCTTTGTGGTGAATTGAGGAGTTTGTATTGATATGGGTGTTTTTCCCCCAACCACATGCATTTATTGGCTTGAAGGGAAGCAAAGCAAATAATACCACACCAAACAAACTGGTTTTGTGTTTTGTGTAAGAGTGTAAGATTGTCAGTATGGATGCCCCATCTAAGATTAATAATACCTTTTGCAGAAACTCAAGGGTTTTGAAGGAGGAAAAGCCAACAAAAAGGTAGTGGTGGAGCCATAATTTATTAACAGTAAGTTCAATTAGTAGTCAATACATTTATGAGCATAAACTTATTTTTAAAAAAAAATCAAAAATCACAAAAAGTTAAAAACATTTCATTTCATTTTTTATTTTTAATTAATGTTTCAGTAAAAATCACATTTTACTGAACTTTTTTATTACTTTTTTATGTTAAAATTTAGCCCTCTCTTCAACCATATAATTTAGTGGGTCATTTTGATGAAATTTCAAAATATCAATTTTTTTTGAAATTTATTCCATGATATTAAAAATTATTAGTTAAAATATTAAATAAATCTCAATTATCTATAAAATTTCAGTGGGTTCAATTGAACCCATAAGCTATCATGTGGCCATGACCAAAGGGTTTACCAATTAAGAGGTCACAAATTCGAATCCAAACATTCCAAATTTTGGAGTCACTAAAGATTTGTCTGGTCATTAATTTGAAAATTTTAAAATTAATTGAGGTACGTATAAATTGACTTGGACACTCCATTAAAAAAAAAATAATAATAAAAAAAGCATTGTGGCCCCACGCAGGGTCCGTCGTTGGTTTCATGGTTGTGTGTGTAAGCGCAAAATTTACAACAACAATCAAAATGGTGCCGTTTTGGGAACTTTCATAAAAAGCCACGTTTTTGATCATTTTCCAAAAACGCAAGTGCCAAAAAACGCAACAAAATTGGTTTGGGAATGACCAAAGACGCAAGTGTGAAATTACAAATTAGGGCCTATGACAAAAAAATAAAAAAATAAATTTCTTATGTTAGGTAAGGGTATTTTTGTCATTTTAATTTGATTTGACACCATAAATAAATATTAAACTAAAAAGCAAAAAGTCAGCTTTTTACCAACTTCCCAAATCACTTTCCAAAAAGCTAAAAAGCTTGGTAAAAAGCCAAAAACCAGCTTTTTACCAACTTCTCAAAATGGAGGAGGATTTTATTTTAGTTGGATTTTAGATTAGAGGGTGTTATTTAAATCTGTGGGGCTTAGTACAGATCTTGTTTAAATAATTCAAATCGTTTATTTTATTGGGCATTTCGTGTATTTCATTTACACAAAATATTAGATCGATCCGATAATTAGAACTTGTTCAATTTATTGCGTTTGTCATTAAAAAAAATGTATAGTTTATTTTTAAAAACATAATTGTTGTCTATCTTTTTAGTAAAAAATTGAATAAGTTATAATTATCGGATCGACGTAATTTTTTTTTTTGTGGGTGAAATACACAAAGTGATCGACAAAATGAACGGTTCGAATTATTGAAATAGAACCCGTGATGAGCCTCAGGGACCCAAACATCACCGTCTAATCCAAAATCTGGACAAGAGTGGATCCTCCTCCAATGAGAATATATTGATTTAAAATAATAGTAATAATTATTATGTACGTTTATACTCAATTATTGCCTAAACAGTTATAAGAATCAATTGATAGTTTATTTTATAAATTAATGTGCATTTTTTTTTTTTTTTTTTTGAGTATCTGAATTCTGCTTTTAGGGTAATTATTTAGTAATTTCGAAATATGGACACGTGGTATTCCATAGTATTATGATTGGTGGAGAAGGTAAGTAAGTGGGGTATTGTGTTGAGTGATTAGAGAATATGAAAGAGTATATTAAATGATGATTGATTAAAAAATACAGACACATAATATTTCAAAAATATTAAATAATTTTCCCCTGGTTTCATGCCATTCAAATCAAGTTTTAGTATGCTAATGTTGGGGTTTTTATTTTATTAATTTGTTTTGGTTGAGGTGAACTAAAAGTCAAATTAATTTCAACCATTTTAAAAATTAGGAATCAATTCAAATTGTGAAACTTTTGGAACCGAATCAAAATTAAACTATATAAAAGAGTTCAATTTTATGGTTCTAGGTTAGAAAATTTATTAATATATTTGAGGAAAATTACACACCAGTGGTGTGTTAGGAAAAAAATTTACAAAGTGATAAGCTTTATAAATATTATTAATTAAAATCATAAATTTTTTTACTATTATGTAATAATTTTCAAAACACCTCCCAAATAGTAATTCCCATATATTTATCTACTACTTATTATAAAAGTGTGAAGAAGCTACATGTTTTCTAATTTTTTTTTATAATAAAAATTCTCAGTTTTACCCTTTTAAATCTACAATATTTTTTTAAAATTATGAAGAATCCTAAATAAATCAATTATCTCTTTATTTTCTAAGAATCCTATATAAATATAAACAAACCATCTCCCTTCTTATAAAAAAAGAAAAGAAAAGAAAAAGAAGTCATGGGGAAAGTGCCACAGGGATAGCGTAGCCCCATAGCAGGTTGCTCAATTATGTAGCGAACCATTTAGCCTTGCAAAAGAAGAAGAAGGAGCAGACCACACTGTTGGACAATCTTCACTGTATTTAAATAGTTTAAATTCTGTTGTGTACTAAACAACAACCAAAATATAAAGAAACAAAAGAAAGGAGAGAATTTGTTTGATTACAAAAATCAAACTAGAAATAAAAATAGATTTTATTTTGTTACAAAAACAAAATTAAAATCTGATTTAAATAAACAATAATAACACCAAAAATGAATTAAATAACTTACTTGATTAATTCTTAAATAATAATTTGATCAAGTCCAGTGTTTGACACTGTGTCCTTAAGACAGATTCGTCTTCTCCTCGGTACTTTTAGAATGTGAACATCTATCTCCCAGGATGAAATGATCAACTACAAACAATAGCAGCACTACAAATTGTTTGCCTAACGAACACATTAAGTGTTTATACTCTTTCTCACAAAAATAAATTGTAGCAAAATGAAGAATAGAATTTGCAGAGGTGAAATACGAAATTTCTGAATATAAAACATCTAATGAGGGTTGTCCTATTTATAGATGTAATGGTGGCTATAGGTTTTGAATTAAACAGGTGCAAACCTGTTTGAGCAGGTATGAACCTGTTGGTTTTGAATTCAAACAGATTTGAATCTGTTGGGTTCATAATTCAAACAAATAAAAAACGGGAAGGGCCATATTGGATGTACAGTAAAACCGGACCAGTTTATTTTCGGTTTAATTTGAATTCTGGATTTTATTTTACCAAAAATAAAATTAAATTCAAATGTTTTTGGCCTAAAAAGATTAGTATTTGGCCGAACAAGCCCAGCCCAACCACACACCACTTTTGCGCCCAAGCCAATGGCCGAGCCGATCGATGGGCCAGGCGTGATGGCAACGTCTTGGCGATGCGTGTAGTGATTTTTGGGTCCAATGGGTCTAGCCCATAACCTCTCCCTCTAAAACACTTGGGTACCCCTTAAGACACACCCCAAGTACCAAACCTATGCCTTATAAATCCATTCAAAACTTCCCACCAAATCAATGTGGGACGAGCCTCATTCAAACCTTTATGGACCAAACCCATGTCTTATAAACACATTTAAAACTTCCCACCAAATCAATGTGGGACAAGCCTTATTCAAACCTTTAAGGATTTTTCACAAAAACTCCATTTCCATGGAGCACACTTTGGCTTTAATTTCCCATTCACTCGGTAATGGTTTTGAGCAACCAAATATACCACGTGAATCACAACGCGGCATAGAATGCATTACCACTTTGTCCTGTGTAAATCGACGCATGGGGCCCACCTAAAAAATAGACCAAACTTTAGGAAAAAATTCTAGTTTTTCCCAGAATTTTATAACCATTTTCTACAATCCCCCACATGAATGGAATTTGATGACAACGAAAATGCAACAATATGCAGACTTTATCGAAAGAGTATAAGTCAAAAATATCTTGCATTAGGATAGGTAGCTTTCGGCCTTGAACCTTCCCTAGTGATAACCTATCGGACTTACTGGCTAACCAATAGACGCGATGCCTTAAATTGTTTAGCCGTTTGTGTAAGCCAAGACAATAGATTTCACACAAAATATCTTCTAACACATCGTGGTTCTCACTGTTGTGTTCATTTTGGCCTTAAACGCTCTTGGTTTTCATAAGTGTTTCTAGAGAATTTAGCCTCTTCATTCTCATAGAACCGGCCCTAGTTCGACACTCATATAGGTGATCATTAAAAGCAAAACTTGTCTTTATACCCCTGCATACAACATATGTTGCAGATATCACTCTCACCATAGGAATGGGTAGGGAATTTTAAGCCCTTGGTGATTTTTGGCGAGCCATGCATAACTTAGTTGTCCCTTTGAACTTAGTTCTTGGGATCTCCAGTCGTATAAGTAGGGTTACTATTATGACGACTCTTATGTAATAGGCTTTAATCCCATCCCCTTCGATGAACTATATACTAGCTCTTTTGTCAAACCTTTTGTTAACGGATCCGCAATATTCTCTTTAGATGTTATATAATGTATTGAGATTATTCCATTTGACAATAATTGCCTTACGGTATTATGTCGACGACGAATATGTCGTGACTTACCGTTATACATATGATTCTGTGCCCTGCCTATTGCAGATTGACTATCACAATGAATGCAAATAGCTGGCACAGGTTTTGGCCACATTGGAGTGTCTTCTAAGAAGTGACGAAACCATTCTGCTTCTTCTCCTGCTTTGTCTAAAGCAATGAACTCGGATTCCATTGTGGATTGTGCAATACATGTTTGTTTTGTGGATTTTCAAGAAACAGTGGCGCCTCCCAGAGTAAAGACATATCCACTTTTGAATTTTGAATCTTTAGTATCCGATATCCAATTTGCATCACAACAACCTTTAAGTACTGCTGGATATCGAGTAAAGTTCAAACCATGATCACGGGTGAATCTTAAATATCTAATAACCAGAATGATCGCTTTCCAATAGTCTTCTCCGGGGTTACTAGTGTACCTACTCAATTTACTAATAGCATAAGCTATATCAGGACGAGTACAATTCATTAGATACATTAGGCTTCCAATGATTTGGGAGTATTTTAGCTGAGACACTGCATCACCTTTATTTTTCAATAAATAAAGATTGACGTCTACAGGTGTTCTAGCTAAATTCATATCATCCTTGATAAATTTACCAAGAATTTTCTCAATATAATGTGATTGAGATAATGCATATCCGTTAGATGTTTTAGTAATTTTCATTCATAATATAACATCTGCGACCTCCATATCTTTCATATCAGATCTTTTGTTAAGCATTTGCTTAGTTGATTTGATCATGTTTTGACTGCTTCCAATGATAAGCATGTCATCTACATAAAGAGAAACTATGACATATCCTTGGTCAGTGTTTTTAACATAGACGCATTTGTCACATTCGTTTATCTTAAACCCATTAGTAAGCATTGCATGATCAAATTTTTCATGTCATTGCTTAGGTGCTTGTTTTAATCTATAAAGGGATCTTACAAGTCGACAAACTTTCTTTTCTTGTCCTGGTACTACAAACCCTTCAGGTTGATCCATATAAATCTCTTCATTTAGATCACCGTTTAAGAAAGCTGTCTTAACATCCATTTGATGTATTTCTCAATTAAACAACGCTGCTATAGAAATAAGCATGCGAATAGATGTTAAAATAGTCCAGACCTTCCTTTTGTCTGTAACCTTTAACTACAAGTCTTGATTTATACTTGTCAATTGAACCATCTGCTTTCATTTTTCTCTTGAATATCCATTTATATCCAAGAGGTTTAGAACCTAGTGGAAGATCCACCAGTTCCCATGTATGATTTTGCATGATGGATTCAATTTCATTATTAACAGCCTCTTTCCACAAAGGTGCTTCAGGACCTGTCATTGCTGCCTTAAAGCTTTGAGGTTTATATTCTAACAAGTATGTCAGAAAATCTAGACCAAAGGATCTTGATGTTCTCGTTCTCTTACTTCGTCTTGGTTTATCATCAGTTAAATCTTGTTGGTCGAGACCATTACTAGTCTCTTGTGTTTGATTGTCATTAGTCTCTTGACTTTGTGTACAATCATAAGTTCTTTTCTGTGAACTTAATTCTTGCCCTTTCTTATAAGGAAAGACATGTTCAAAAAACACAGCATTCCTTAACTCTATAATAGTGTTCACATTTATATCAGGTATTTCTGATTTATAAGTCAGAAACCGATTTGCACTACTATTCTGAGCATAACCAATAAACACACAATCTACTGTTTTTGGTCAAATCTTAGTCTTTTTAGGAACAGGAACTTCAACTTTTGCCAAACACCCTCACACTTTTAAGTATTTGTAGGAAGGCGGTCGACCTTTTCACAATTCATAAGGAGTGCTGTTGGTTTTCTTGTGGGGTATTCTGTTAAGAACATAATTAGCAAACAATATTGCTTCCCCCCACAAGTTCTGTGGTAAGTCTGAACTTAGTAACATGACATTCATCATTTCTTTTAGGGTTCTATTCTTTCTTTCAGCAATTCTATTTTGCTGAGTAGAATAGGGTGCTGTAGATTGGTGAATACTGCCATGTTGTGCACAAAATTCATTTAATGGTGCATCATATTCACCACCCCTATCACTTCTAATAAAAAACAAAATGTAACATCCATCACTTGTTGTCTATGATGTGCTTGATTCATAAATTTTAAATAAAAAAATCCAAAATAATTATGACTACACAAATCAGAATTAATGTTTTGACAAAATCATATCCTCATAAAAATTTTGCCTAAGAATCAAACAATTCAAAAAACCCATTTGATTGTATACATTCTTGCAACTCATTTACGAAAAAGTTAACTGTCATAAAAATATTTGTGATGGAAGATAATTAAATTATCTCAACTAATGCAAGAGATACACCCCCATAATAATAAAATGGTTTATGGTTTAACAAATTCTACTACGCAAGTAAAATAATTATTAACAACATCTCATGTCACATAATTCAAAATAAACTAATAATCAACATAAAAGATTTCTTAAATTTACTTCCCAATTAAATGGAACAATATAACTACATACATCTTCATGTTTAAATTTCTCTGATGTTTAAACACCCATCAAAAATTGATTGGAAAAACTTAAATTAATCCGCGTATGTACAAGGTCAACATATCAATTTATCATTCCAAATCACATGAAATTATTTTTAAGAAATAACTCGAGTTGATATCAATACATGTATATCAAACGCATCAACTAAAAATAATGAATTAACAAAATAAATTAATCATGTAGGATTCCATGAGATAAAAAGATTCTCAATTCATAAATAAAATCCAACGTAAGTAAACCAGCACGTTTTAAATTTTAAACTCCAAAACTGACAAAACATACATCGATTTAATCAGTTTGTTTTGTACACAAATAAATTAACTATATATATAAACATTAAAATGTTCTTGTGAATATATATATAATATTTTTCTGACTCATATGCAGAAACTATTCACGATTACACATCCACACACAGAAAATGATTCAAAAAACCAATAAAGAAAATAAACTTGCTACAAAGGTTTTTTCGTAATAAAAATGAAATTAGTTTATAAAACTAATATTTTACTCCAAAAACAAATTCTTGCATGTACTATGATAAAGTCAAAAGAACTAACACCTTTTTACAAAGGATTCAAAATTAAGTGGCCTTTCAAATGAAATTGATTAACAAAATTAATTTTCTAGTTACTAAAACCAAAAAATAAATTATAACACAAAATAATTTTATTTTTCTTGTTACTAAAACTAGAAAAATAAAATACCATAATAATTTTCTATAACACAAATTAATATTCTGCAATTGTTAATGATACCAGTATATTACTACTAGTTGTCAAAAAAAATAGACAGTATATTACTACTATCTGTTAAATAGCATGAACCACTATTTGTTTTTCCAACCAGAATATCTCTTTATGAAATTACAGAAAATTAAAGACAATGAAGATATGAAAACATGTTCTGTCTTAAAATTGTTGGGCAATCTTCACTGTATTTAAATAGTTTAAATTCTGTTGTGTACTAAACAACAACTAGAATATAAAGAAACAAAAGAAATGAGAGAATTTGTTTGATTACAAAAATCAAACTAGAAATAAAAATAAATAAATAAAAACAGATTTTATTTTATTACAAAAACAAAATTAAAATCTGATTTAAATAAATAATAATAACACCAAAAATGAATTAAATAACTTACTTGATTAATTCTTGAATAATAATCTGATCAAGTCCAGTGTTTGACACTGTGTCTTTAAGACAGATTCTTCCTCTCCTCGGTGCTTTCAGAATGTGGACGTCTATCTCCCAGGATGAAATGATTAACTACAAACAATAGCAGCACTACAAATTGTTTGCCTAACGAACACACTAAGTGTTTATATTCTTTCTCACAAAAATAAAATGTAGCAAAATGAAGAATAGAATTTGCAGAGGTGAAATACGAAATTTCTGAATGTAAAACATCAAATGAGGGTTGTCCTATTTATAGATGTAATGGTAGCTGTAGGTTTTGAATTAAACAGGTGTAAAATAAAAAATGGGAAGGGCCCTGTTTGGATATACAGTAAAACCGGACCAGTTTATTTCTAGTTTAATTTGAATTCTGGATTTTATTTTACCAAAAATAAAATTAAATTCAAATGTTTTTTACCCAAAAAGATTAGTATTGGGCTGAACAAGCCCAAACCTAGCCTAGCCCGCTTGACCGACCGGACAGACGGTGGCGCGTGGGGGGTGATTTTTGGGTCCAATGGGTCTAGCCCATTTTGCCCATAACCTCTCCCTCTAAAACATTTGGGTACCCCTTGGGGCACACCCCAAGTACCAAACCCATGCCTTATAAACCCATTCAAAACTTCCTACCAAATCAATGTGGGACGAGCCTCATTCAAACCTTTAAGGACCAAACCCATGCCTTATAAACCCATTCAAAACTTCCCACCAAATCAATGTGGGACAAGCCTTATTCAAACCTTTAAGGATTTTCCACCAAAACTCCATTTCCATGGAGCACACTCTGATTTCAATTTCCCATTCACTTGGTAATGGTTTTGAGCAACCAAATATACCATGTGAATCACAACGCGGCATAAAACACGTTACCACTTTGACTCGCGTAAATCGACGCACGGGGCCAACCTAAAAAATAGACCAAACTTTAGGAAAAAATTATGATTTTGTTGGCTACATATTTTGTAAAAGCCAAATCACAGTTTGACACGTGGCAGAATAAAGGTATTATGGGAAGATAATTCAAGTCTTCGATCCTGATCGAACACGTGGCAATGAACATTGGTTCTCACGTGATCTGAGTAGCACTAGATCAGTAAAGAGATACAAAGTGACGTGGCTTCAACGGTTACTCATATTCAAATTCAAATACAGGAGGGAAGCTTAACTGCAAGGGATGGCGTAGTGGGACTACTTCTAAGGCAGCATGATCAGCGATCATGGAGGAGTAGTTCGACGGTTTGAAGTGCAGTTCGAAGGTCATCTTTGACAAGTATAAATAGTAGGGAAGCCCTCAGAAAAGACCCCCAGACTCAGATCATACAAACCAGTCTTTATTTCATATTTTCCTTTCCAGTTTTACATTTCCTGTACTTTAAATTCCTGCACTTTAAATACCTGCACTTTAAATACTCGCACTGCACTTCGATTCATAGGAGTAGTTTCAAGTAGATTCAAGTAGATCGTATTCTTTGTAAACCTCTTCGATCTTTGAGTTTGGACTATTGTAAGTGTTCATTTTAATAAAATACTTGATTGTTCTTTATATTAATCATTATTTCTCTTAATTTCTCCTAAGTCAAGCCACCAAGAAAAGTCCTCTTCATTGAGTTGAAAGAACTAAAACACAATCGTCGATAATTGGTTGGCAATTATAATTTCAGAAGGATGATTGATCCTTGCCGCACGCCAAGATTTACAAAAATACCCTTCGAAAAGCCAAAAAGCCAACATATATTTTTGGCATGCCCAGTGGGACTTGTTAAAATGGCTAGACGAAGACGACAAGGAGAAAATGAACGCTTGGAAGAAGGCGTAGAAGGAGAGGTAGAGATACCTAATCTAGAGGAAAATGTGGTAACACATTCTGTGGAGACTCTTATACTATCAGAACCTTTGGTCGAAAAGACCAGTACTTCTGGTCAAGAACCACATGTTCATAATATTGGACGAAACCAAGGAATTGGACCATCCACCGTTCCATCTACTCAGCCAACAAATCCATGGGATGGCTTGGTAGATGCTATGGGACAACAATTAATGAACACAATGGAAAGGTGGGCAACATCCTTTTTGGATCGAATGAATAACCACCAACCAACAAATACAAGACACACAGAGGAAATTTTAAATGTCCTCAAAGAAAGATTGGCTAGAGAAAAGCGACCTATGCAAGTTAATGGACAATCTAATGGTCGACTAGTACTTTAACTATGAAAGACCATCGCCTCAGTCTTGGTATGAACCCATTTCAAGGCCTGTAGTAGGCCAAAATACCTCAGTACTCAACAATGAAGCCACACAAGTTGGTGGATCTGGCCAAGTACAAGAAACTGGCATAAGAATGGTGGCAAATCCCATGTTCGAAGCCATACCTGGCACTAGGGGGTATAATAATCCCTTATTCGAATTTATACCCGGGGGGTTGGAAGGCTTTCCCACAAATGGAAGGGACACAATACCTGTTCCAGCACCTTTCACAGGTCCTTTCGCAGGACAGGTTCAAAGGGGTTACCCATACCCCCAACAGCAACCTACACCACAGGGCCAACCAGTCCCAAATGTACCATCTTATGGACCAAGAGGACCACAGGCACAAGTTTGTCCACCAAACCCTGTGTTTGTCCCTCCAGTAGTGGTTCAGCAAGCACAAAATATGGTCCCTAGGGACCAAATTGCTGATATTGTTAGGGAGATGTGTGGACCGATGGCTCGGGGGGTCCAGACTCCTGTATACAGAAAACCATACCCAGAATGGGTAGATAGGGTACATGAATACCCAAGAGGATTCAGAATACCAGATTTTACCCTATTCTATGGAACTGGAAATCAATCAACAGTAGAGCACATTGCTAGATTCGCTGCTCAATGTGGTGAATTCACTAATCATGACTACATAAAACTGAGATTATTTCCAAATTCTTTAACTGGGGGAGCATTTGTATGGTATATCAACCTTACACCTGGCTCCATTCAAACTTGGCAACAAATGGAAGAGGCATTTCATGCCCAATTCTTCCAATCGGAGCCAGAAGTGTCCATGGCAGACTTGGCAAGATTGAGTCAAAGGCCTGAAGAAAAGGCTACTCAGTTTATTGCCAGATTTAAAAGGGCTCGAAATAAATGTAGAGTCATCCTCTCAGAGCCAGAATTTGTAAGATTGGCTCAAAACGGTTTAGAGTTCAGGCTTTGGAAGAAGTTTGATTCAACCAAATTCAGGGATTTGGTCGAATTAACCTATAAGGTGTCTTGATATGAAGCATTACTAGAGGAAGAACAAGATCGAAATAATGCTTCGTATAAGACGTATTATAGAGATCCCAATTATGAGATCGATGCAGCAGAGATTGTGGGTAAAGAACCTGTAATCTGTGAAGCATTAATTCATAAGGATACAACCATCGACCAGCAGTTTAAAAAGAAAGATTTTCACAGAAAGTACTCTTTCGATTTAACAAAAGCAGATGACATTTTTGATCATTTGCTTGCAGCCAATTTCCTTAAGTTACCAAAAGGAGTAAAACTGCCATCTCGGATGAACTTAAAGGAAAAGTATATCAGAATGGCATAATTCTTGGTCTCACTCGACTAAAAGCGCATTGTTTTTCGAGACAGATCCAAGAGCAAATTCGAAAGGAAGTTTGAAGTTCGGCCAAAAGTAAAAAAGCTATGGAATTGACAAGAACCCGCTTTCGAAGTTGGAGAAAGCGCGGCTAATGTGGTTGTACCAAACTTTCAGAATCTATCTCTGCAGGAATTGGAAGAGGTCAATGTGCAAATGCATATTGCCAACCAGACAACTGCCAAGAAGGAGATTAGAAACCCACCAGTTATTGGACAAGGTTTCTCACATCAGAAGGAACACTCTGATGAAGAAGTACTGGATGGCGATTCCTTGGAAGCAGCTGTAATGCAGAGAATGTGTCCCAGATGCAGACTAAGCTACTAATGGTTAAAGGGGCTTACAATTGATGGGAAGCAATACTATAGGGATGTTCAGAGACGTCCTAAATCAACCAACGCTTACAACAAAAGGCCGTACCCGGCTAGTGATAGGCAGCGACCATTAGTGGTTGAGCTCAGCTGATGAATACATGCTAAAGGCAAGAGGCCCTTGTATGAGTCTAGGCCACTTAACTACTACAGAATGGAGAGCAAACATTCTGAAAGAAGATTGGAGAGGAGTTCAAGTTATGGGACTAAAGTCAGAGATTGGCCCCCCAGACCAACCTCACACAGAATAGAAAATGGTCACCTCCATCAAAGGCCAGAATCAAGCTCGAAGCATGAGACCAGAACCAAGCACTTACCTCCACGGCCAGTTTCGAAGATAGCTTCGAAGGTGGAAAAAGGTGATTCAACATCTGAATCAGTAAGCTCTTGGGTACCTGGAGTTCCAGATTGGTTTGTAATGCAAAACAAACCTAGGGAAGTGTCTGCCAGGAGAGATGTTGGAATCCCAGGCAGGATGGTCAAGCCTCCTTTGGTGGCTCCGAACAATTGGGTATTGCTGAAACACCCAAAGACAAAGGAACCAAATATGGTTCCAGTTATTTCCAGATCACAAAGGAGGAAGATTCAGCGTAGGTACACCTAGTACCAGCAAGATCTGAAAGAAAGTGGAGAGAGTTCTTCACAGGTCAAGACAGAAGGAAAGAAAACTTCGAAGTCAGACCATACTCCAAAACCGACTCTACAAAATAAAGTGGTTTGTAGTAGAGAACAATTGGCCCAAGTTCATTCTGAACTAAAGGCCAGGGAGAAGTCTAGTTTGGCGGTGGAGAAGGCTCGATGGAAAGTGATAATAAACGGATGAAGAGATTGGCATGAGCCAAAAGAAGGAAATGGCAGAAGAAGAAATGTTCGAAGCCTTCATGGCTGAACAAACATTTCTGACTGAAGAACCAGTTGAGAAGGATCCTTCGAAGGGATCAGTTATTAATGAAGTACCAGAGTGCAGCATGGAGGATGCTGCTGAAGACACTGAGCAAGGTAGCCAAGAAGGGAAGAAGGTACAGCCAGCCATCCAGTTTGGCTCATTTCCCCCTGTATCAGTCAATATGGTACACATACTACCTCATGAATTCTAGGCTGGAAATGAGGATCAGGGTGACCAAGACATGGATCCAATTCCTGTCTCCAGTGAAGAGTCACAAGTGAGTATGATACAGGATTGTACACACCCCATTTTTGACCGACCTTAAGACTCAGACGTCATCGATTGAGCGCTCGGTGATGTTGCATATTGTACTCGTTCAGAAGTCTCAGAGTCGCGGCCGTGCGCCCTACCTCCGGACTCCCGAACTCTCTTCCGTGCCTTGCCTCGGTTTGCGAATCAGACTCGGTTTTCTCTGTTTTCTTTCCTGAGGGGAGGGAGAGGTCCCTTAGACCATCTCTTAGTGGCCGTGGGCTACATCTCGTGCCCGTAGGCCATTTTGCCCATTTCGGAGCCTAGTTCCCGGTTTTCGGAGCCGTCAGGCCGTGTGCCTCGGTTCGGGACCACCCAACCATCTCCGATTCCTCCGGTTTCTGGCATGCATCTCATTTGCTCCCTTACGAGGGACACTGGGGTCTTAGATACCCACTTCGTGCCCAAACACCACTTCTGGTGCTTAACGGCCGGTTTTCGGGCCCCGAACCTCGCGGTTTGGCCACCGAGCATTTGTTTTGCATCAGTTTTTGTTCATTTTTGGCAGGTACCTCTGTTTTATCATAAGGAAGGTCACTGGAGGGTGGGATCCTAGCAATTGTCTCACCAACTAGTTATGTTCTTCCGGCGCCCCCCGGGGCCCGTTTTTCTCACTTCCAAGCCAATGTTGAACACCCTAGTGCCATTTTCTTCGAGCCGAAACCACATATTTGTGTTGTACACATATGGGAGGACCCTAAAAAATGGTGCTCGGCCAGTAATTCTTCCTTTCATTTTTGGACCTCTCCTAGAGGTGGCTTGTTGTCTCTCCTACTTCAGAGTTATCAAATTCCAACCACAGAGCCTTGTTGTACACATATGGGAGGACACTACCCTTTGGTGCTCGGCCAGCAAATCCAACTTTCCATTTTTGCCCTTGGCCGGCCGGCTAGGGGGGGTGGCCGGCCGGCCACCTTCAATAAAAGTACCTGGCCGGCCTGCATCCTCTCAGTGCATACTTTACAGCTGTATAGCTGTTTCTCCAAAATATCTTTGGCATCCGGGGGATATTTTGGGAGGGAAAGCTTGGGTGCATTTCCCTCCACCTTTACACCCTCTTTTTTTTCCATATAAGGGGCTTCCCAACTCAGTCCCTAGGGTTAGAAAATCTTTCCCAAGCATATCTCTCTCTATCTCTCTCAAACTCTCAAGTTTTGGTCTCATTTGTTCATCAACACCAAGCACTACCTTCACCACTTCCATTCCAGCAGCAAGGGAAGGTTTTTCAGAGGTTAAGAAGCAACAAAATCAAGCCAAGAAGCAACCAAAGTGTAGTCTTCAAGGGTAAGTCACTATTTCTCCTTTTCTAGCACTTTTTTGCATCATTTTTCTACCCTATTTGCTTGTGGTTTTGGGCTCCGACCCTAACTGAGATTAGGCCTATTTTGAGCCCCTATTCAACATTTAAGAAGGGCTCAACCATTTTTGAGCCCTCGATATACCACTTGTCTCAATACCCCTCTTATATGCCATTATTTTGCATTGAATATTTGGCCTATGTGTGATCTGATTTGGAGCATCTCATGAACTTATATTGTGCTTATTTTGAGCCCCTCTTCAACATTGAAGAAGGGCTCAACCTTGTTTTCATGCTCCATATATCACTTGCTTTGAATCCATGTTTTACCCTTGTTTTTGCATGCTTCATCTAGCTTGTGAGTGATCTGTTTTCGAGAATGATATAAACTGTGAGTGGGCCTATTTTGAGCCCCTCTTCAACATTGAAGAAGGGCTCAACCCTGTTTGGCCTCTCTATCATGTACTTGCTTCATAATCTCTCATATTTACCGTAAACTTGCATGATTTGTTTAACCTACATGGGGTTTGTTTTGGAGCATGCCTTAAACTGTGATTGAGCTTATTTTGTGTCCCTCTACAACATTTTAGAAGGGATAAGCTTCATTGGGGGTCTCCATGTTATACTTGTCATTATACCCCTCTTTGGCCCTCATTTTGCATGCTTTGTTAGGCCTATTTTGCTTCTGTTTTCGGCCATGATCAGGTCTGGAAAGAGTCACATTTTGTCCTTCCTGTCATCTTTTGTTAAGGGTTCAAGGCTGTTTGATGAATTTTTGGCATACCTCATGTTCTAGCCTTTGTTGGCTTCATTCTTGCATGACATTTTTAGCAAGTTTTCCCACTGATTTGAGGGTTGTCATCTACTGTAAATGTGCATATTTTTGGTTACTCTTCAATGTTGTAGAACTATTTTTTTCAGTTTGAGCATTGCGTATACCACCTGCTTCATTATTCCCCTATTTTCCCCCATTTTTGCATGCTATATTTGCCATACTTGTGATTGTTTTTTGGCCATCCTTTGTACTGGAAAAATGCTAGTCTAGGGGCTGCCTAGCATCTGTCTTTACACTTCATGTCCATATTGTACATGTTTGGCATAGCTGCAAGTTATTTCGGGTATTTAGCATAGCATTTCGGGCATCGGGTGTAATTTTGCTATAATTCGGGGGCTGTTTTTGCATCATTTTGGCTGCTGAAATTTGCATTTTCCACATGCCATATGCCACGTCTCATTCCATGCCATTTCATCCCATATGTCATCGCCTCGGTTTGCGTGCCCGTGTGCACGCATTTCGAGGCATCTCATTTTTCATCCGACGGCCTCTTATGTGAGTATGGATGAGGCCTTCTCATGTTAGTGTAAGTGCAATTTGCATTGTGTATGCCATTTCATTCCATATGTCATCGCCTCGGTTTGCGTGCCTGTGTGCACGCATTTCGAGGCATCTCATTTTTCATCCGACGGCTTCTTATGTGAGTGTGACTGAGGCTCTCTCATGTTAGTGTAAGTCCATTTTGCATTCTGTATGCCTTTTTTTAGTCTCATCGCATTGCGTATGCCATTGCCTCGGTTTGCGTGCCTGTGTGCACGCATTTCGAGGCATCCCATTCTCACCCATTGGCCTTCTGTGTGAGTGTGGCTGAGGCCCTCTCATGTTGGTGTAAGCCCATATTGCATCACATATCTCATTTTAGTCCTGTTGCATTCCGTATGCCATCGTCTCGGTTTGCGTGCCCGTGGGCACGCATTTCGAGACACCTCATTTTAGTCTCATTGTATATCATATTTCATGTCACTTCATGCCTTTATGCCATCGCCTCGGTTTGCGTGCTCATGTGCACGCATTTCGAGGCACTTCATTTTTCATCCGACGACCTCTTATGTGAGTGTGGCTGAGGCTCTCTCGTGTTAGTGTAAGTCCAATTTGCATTGCATATGTCATTTCACGCCTTAGGATCATCGCCTCGGTTTGCGTGCCTGCGTGCACGCATTTCGAGCCATCTCATTTTCATAGCATTATGTGTGTTAGGATTGCATGTCATGCATATTGCATCGTGTTCGGGATAGGAGTTAGCTCGGGCACGGGAAACGAGGCACGTTTCGCACTCCGAGTGACGGAACGGGTCCCAATTCTCAAGTCACCGACACTCTGGATTACCCATGATGGAGTTAGGTTTTGTTGTAGCATTCGTATGCATTCATCCTATATTGAGTTGTGCAATCCGATTCCTCGGTCATCATGTATCGGTATGCGTGATTGGTGGCACGAGGATCGAGGCATGCATATATTTGTGAAATACATTGCTATGCCCCTTCCTCGCTTCTTGCAAAAGAAATGAAGAATCAAGAACTTTTGAAACTCGGCCCACATTTCAAGAAAAATGCAAACAGAGGCTCATCGGGCACCGCGTGGATTTCAGCGCAAAAGGCATCCGGGCATGCATCATTTCATCATCGGGCGAAGCATAAGGCGGTCCTCGCTTGCATGCCGCTTCTGACTTTCTTAGTTAATTTGTTAATTAATTAGAATTTGTATATTATTGACCGTATTATTTGAATTGTACTTTTTTATTATTCGGACATTGATTTGTATATTTATTCGGACCCTCTGCGCGAGGGCATGATTGTAATAAGGGTGTGTGAGTGTGATGTATGTCTTCCAACCCCCACTTCTTTCTCCCTTTTATTTATCCGCTTATGATGGTTAGATATAGGGCATATTTCAATTAGCATACAGTATGACAGCATGTTTGCATCATTCATCTGTTTTGCACGCATCGTTTCTACAAGATCATACAAACTGCATTTGTATTTCAATTCCAAATTGAGTACGTGTTAGCTGTAGCATTTCACATGCCATATTTAGAATAGCCGAGCCTGCTATAGTTGCATTTTTGCATGTGTTGCATTAGGCATTGCTGTATGCTTAGGACCATGCATAGATTTCTAACAAGCTTCTGTTTTGGCTTGGAGTACTCGGTGAGTTTTTTTGCTTTAGCATCCTTGCATGCGTGTGAGTGACTGCCATGAAAAGCATGCTTACCATGAGGCTAAATACTTATGTGATATAACTGCCTTGAATGCCTGTGGGTGGAGGTTGAGTTATTTGGATTGGGACAATTCATCAAATGTTTGTTTTAAGCCCACTAGATAGTGGCAAAATCATGTTTTCTAAGCCCACCCGAGGGTGGCAAATCCGCGTCTTAGCCTACTTGCGGGTAGCACCATCAAACCATTTTCAAACAAACAAACATGAAATGTTTTGTTCCAATTCAGCGATTGGTCTATACTTGTATGTCAGGCATCACATAGTAACCTAGGCTAATAACCGGAATAGAACATACAATGTTTTCAAAATCAGATATCATGGTTAGTAGAGGCCGGTCTTTGACCGGGTGAGCGGGGGTGCTCACGAAGTGACCTTCTCCAATCGTACCCAAGTTCCCGAGCCGAGGCAACTTTGGTGATGACGGACACGTGGCCTTTGGCACCGAGTCAGGGTTTCCTAAGTTTGCCATTAAAAAATATTTAGGTGGCGACTCTGTATCTGGCAAAGCAGTCCATGTTTGGCACTTCTTTCAAAAAATCTGTTTTAAAAAACGATTTGCCGGATTTGGACTCTTTGGTTCAGGATTAAGAGCTGTGACATTTGAGTCCTTCGAACTGTAATGACCCAATATCGAACCAGAACGGGGGGGACTCGCACTCTCTTCCCCCGGGATGCGTTCGGGGACGTCTACAAGGATGCTCCTGAAATGGCTACTCCAATGGAAACTGAGTGTGAAAGCGAGGAAGAGGTGAGCATTAACCTCTCATATCCTTTTGAATATCCCTCGAATTCCATGACCCAACATGTCAAGCCTTTGTACATCAAGGCTTTCTTCGATGGGATACAGCTAAACCGAGTCCTAATAGACAATGGGGCAGCGGTAAACTTATTACCGAAATCTTCTTTGAAGAAACTAGAGAAAAAGAATCCCAGGTTGATCCCAACCAAAGACAACCATCGGGCTTTCTGGGATAAACAGATGGCTCAAGGGATTCTGCCTATTAACTTGAGTATGGGAACCAGGGACTGCATGACAGCATTCTTCGTAATCGACAGCAATACTAAATATAATGCTTTACTTGGGAGAGATTGGATTCACACTAACAAATGTGTGCCTTCCTCTTTGCATCAGAAAATCATGATGGCTCTGGGCAATGGAGAGACAGAGGAGATTGATGCAGATCCTCAACCCTTCATAGCCTGTGCAGACTTTGCAGAGGCCAAGTTGTATATTGAGGGAGTGACACTACTCAGTATACTGAGGAAAGCTGATGGCTCAGCCGAAGTGACGGTTGATGAGGAAGTAACACACCTGAAGCACTTAGTCCAAGAAAGTGCTGATGAAGAGGTTGTTGTGAAAGATGACAATGATGCCTGGTTATAGGCAAAGAAGTGAAGAACGAGAAGCCAAGTCCTTGGCTTTGATTAAATTCTCATCATTGGACGTAAAAGCAATAGTCCAGAAAGTACGTATAAGAGAGAGAGGCCATGATAATTGGCTGTAAACAAGAGTAGCAACAGGTCAGAAGTTTGACCCTTGGGAAATACTGTGCATTGGACATTGAAACAAAAGTCCAGGAGATACAGGAAGAAGACGCCTTATGGACAGATTTTGTCTATAAGGAAGAGGGCGGAGATGTCGAATTAAAGAACCTAGGAGCAGAACAAGGCGAAAAGGTTGCTTCGAAGGTTGAAGAAACCAAAGAAGAAGCTTCGATGAGTTCTCAGACACAAGACCCCTTAGAAGAAGTGAATTTAGGAGAAGGTTCTGTGCAGCAGCCTACCTATATAAGTACTTGCTTGAATGTTCTGGACAGAGACCAGTTATTGGCTGTTCTAAAGAAATACAAAGATTGCTTTGCATGGTCTTATAATGAACTACCAGGATTGGATAGATCATTGGTGGAACATAGGCTCCCTATGAAGCCTAATTTCAAGCCATACAAGCAGAAACCAAGAAGGATGAGTCCAGAAGTAATTCAGAAGGTCAATGAAGAAATTCTTAGACTACTCAAGGCAGACTTTATTAGGACAGCCAGGTATGTTGAATGGCTATCTAATATTGTGCCTGTAGTTAAGAAGAATGTCAAAATGAGGGTATGCATCGATTTCAGAAACTTAAATCTAGCAACTCCTAAAGATGAGTACCCTATGCCTATAGTGGATCTATTTGGTAGACAGCTCAAATAGGCATCAAGTTTTATCGATGATGGATGGCCACTCTGGTTATAACCAAATATGCATTGCAGAGGAAGATATCCACAAGACAGCATTCAGATGTCCTGGGAATATTGGCACCTTCGAATGGGTTAAAATGCCATTTGGTCTGAAGAATGCTGGGGCTACATATCAAAGGGCTTTGAACACTATCTTTCATGATCTCATTGGAGGGTATCTAGAATGTTATATTGATGACATTGTGGTGAAATCCCAGACCATGGAGGAGCATTTGTTTCATTTAGAAGCAGCTTTCGAAAGAATGAGGAAGTTCAAGTTGAAACTTAATCCTCTTAAGTGTGCTTTTGGTGTATCATCTGGAAATTTCTTGGGTTATGTAGTGCACAAGAAAGGAATACAGATTGATTAGAATAAAGCTAAAGCCATCATTGAAGCTAGGCCTCCATCAAGTAAGAAAGAATTACAAAGGTTCCTGGGGCAGGTTAACTTTCTTCGAAGGTTCATTTCTAACACTGCAGGGAAAACTAAAGTATTTTCTTCCTTGTTAAGGCTGAAAGATGAAGAGGAATTTGTGTGGACAGCAGAGCATCAAAGTGCTTTCGAAGGTATCAAAGCCTACTTGGCCAATCCTCCAGTGCTGATGCCACCAAAGGGGAACAAGCCTTTGAAGTTGTACATAGCTGCAGCAGAAGATTCATTGGGAGCTTTCTTAGCCCAAGACAACGAAGAAGGCAAAGAGCAAGCTATTTATTACCTTAGTAGGTTTTTAAATCCTTGTGAATGTAAATATTCAGCTGTTGAAAAGCTGTGTCTTGCTTTGTATTTTCTCGCAATGAAATTAAGATATTATCTTTTACCTACAACTGTCTTGGTAATTGCAACCACAGATTTGGTTAAATACATGTTATCTAGACCTATGTTGAGGGGAAGAATTGGCAAGTGGATACTAGCCTTATCAGAATTTCATTTAGAATATGTCCCTCAAAGAGCAGTAAAAGGGCAAGTTTTAGCCAATTTTCTGGCAGATCATCCATCTCAAACAGAAAGCCAAGAGATAATGGAGCTTGGTATGGCTAATGTTGAGCCATGGCAGATGTGGTTTGATGGATCGAAAGCCAATGGCTTAATTAGAATTGGTGTTGTGATTAAATCTCCACAAGGGGTAGAAACCACACATGGTTTCAGAGTGGATGAAGCCACTTGTTCCAATAACCATGCCGAATATGAAGCCTTAATAGTAGGACTAGAAATCCTCATTGGATTATAAGTACATGCAGTTGACATATTTGGGGACTCTCAATTGGTGGTTAACCAAGTGAAAGGAATTTTCAAGTGTCAAAGCATAAGCATCCTACCATATTATGTTGTTGCATTACATCTGCTTTCTCAGTTTCAAATAGCAAATGTAACCTATGTTCCAAGATTCTTGAATAATAGAGCTAATGATGTGGCTCAAAAAGCTTCGAACTTCAAGAGAAGGGATAATACCCAAAGGGACATAAGCCAAACAACATATCAGAGATTAATACAACCTTTGAATAAAAGGAATGTAATCTTGGAAGTCAATCATAATGACTTACAAGAACAAGATTGGAGACATCCAATAATGCAGTATTTGGCTGGTCCATCTTTGAAGGCCAGCAGAAGGGTCAAATTGCAATCCATGCAATATATGGTATATGGTAATGCTCTCTATAAAAGGGGGGGAGATGGCTTATTGCTGGAATGTCTAGGCCCAAAAGAAGCATTAACAGCTATGGCTGAGGTTCATGAAGGCATTTGTGGTGCTCATCAACCTGGTGTGAAGATGAGATGGTTGCTTCGAAGGCATTCCTACTATTGGCCAACTATCCTTAAAGACTGTATAGAATATGCAAAGGGTTGCCAGGCATGTCAAAAACATGGTACAATAAGGCATGTGCCCATAGCTGACCTACATGCAATAGTGAAACCTTGGCCATTCAGAGGGTGGGCCATGGATATGATGGGAAAAATACACCCACCTTCTTCGAAGCATCATTGTTTCATCCTAGTGGCCACTGACTACTTCACTAAGTGGGTCGAAGCCAAACCATATAAGGCTGTAGACCAAACAGAGGTCATTGGGTTCATTAAAGACTTGATCCATAGATTTGGCATCCCACAAACCATTACTGTAGATAATGGGACTGTGTTCGATGGGAGAATAGTGAAGTCCTTTGTGGCAGAATTTGGAATTATCCTTGTTAATTCCACACCCTATTATGCACAAGCCAATGGTCAAGCTGAATCATCCAATAAATCCTTGAAAAAGGGTATACAAAAGGTTGTGGAGGATAATCTTAGGGATTGGCATAACCTTTTGTTGGATGTTTTGTGGGCTTACAGAACCTCCCCAAGGTCAAGCACAGGAGTTACTCCTTATGCCTTAGTATATAGGCATGATGCAGTTCTACCTGTGGAAATTAATGTTAAATCTTTGAGGGTAAGATGCCAAGATCAGTTAGATCCTAAGCAATACCATCAAAGTATGTGCTTGGAGTTAGAAGGCATAGATGAAGCCAGGATATTGGCATTAAATAGCATTCTTTTCCAAAAAAAGAAAGCAGCTAAGAATTACATGAAGAAGGTCAAACACATTGGCTTTGATGAAGGTGATTTGGTATGGAAGACAATACTCCCAATAGGAATTAAAAGCCATAAGTTTGGCAAATGGTCACCTAACTGGGAAGGACCATATCAAATTCATAGAGTTCTGCCTTTTGGAGCATACCATTTGAGAAATTTGAATGGGTATGTACATCCCAAAAAGATTAATGGCAGATATTTAAAGCCTTATTTTCCAACCATTTGGGAAACACAAGGAGTAAAATAAACATTAAGCACAAAACATAAGACTGCTCAAATGATAGACAAAATTTGTTCTTTTATAAAGAATTAAATACATTGTGCCACAGATTGGCCCAGAAATCATTACAATGTCTTAATTGTTTTTGTATAGTGGATTTCCTATTACTAAGTGATGGAAACAATTGAATAGCTGTAGCCATGTCTTCTTTTCGATCAGCCAGCTCTTGGTTGGTGATGTGCAATTTGGTATCAGTTCTAACCAAGGCTTGGTTTATCATGACTCCTCTTCAAGCTGAGCTTTCTTCTTCAGCAGTTGGACTCGAAAGTGAGAGGCAGAAGAGTGTTGTTCCTTAAGCGTTGATACCTCGGTGTGCACTTGGGAAACAAAACTCTGGTCCCTAGCTAGTCTCTCATCCGCAGTCTTAGCAGCATGACAAATGTTGAGATAGAAATCAATAGTAGTTGCAGCCTAGGATAGATGACTTGAGACATTCATGCCAGACTACTCAGCAATGTTACAGCATTGAAGGAACCCATTCCTGATGATAGGCCTTTGTAGAGCCTCGAAGGGGATCCTCGAAAAAGAAGTCAGCAGTTCCAGGCATACGTCCAGATCTATTGAAGGTGTAGAAGGCTTGCTGCTGGAGGAAGGAAGACTCTCAAAGATTTCCACTAAGGAGTCAACCAAAACTAATGGCTCAGCTTCAGCACTAAGTGTTGGAGAGGTAGAAGGTATGTCGAAGAGACTAGCTAGTCTTCCTTCGAAGATGTCTACCTCATCCCTGGACATGAAGGGCATAGAGAGTGTTGTGGTGGAGGACATAGAGGACTGCATGGGGATGAGAGAAATGGATGGAGCATCTTTGGTAGCCTCTATGGTCTTAGCCACCAACGAATCAAGTGAAGAAGGGCTGGAAGTAGGCACAGGTGATGAACCATGAATTGGAGAACTACCAGCACCCTCTGTGGAAGAATCAACTGCCATTGGGAATGGAGTAGCAGTTGGAATTTCTAAGAAGGAAGGAGGAAGAGCAAGGCTCGAAGAAGAAGTAAACTGAGGCAGATCAAAAGTCAAAAAAGGGAGATATGGCTCTAAGCCAAGGAAAAGAGATGCAGAGATGTTTGGACTCAAAGAAGATACATCGAATATAGGCTTGGAGAGTAGGAGCATGATTTGGATGGTTTTCACATGTGGCATCTGGTCAACTTCAATTGAAATCGAGGGAGGCCTCGCTGGAAAGATGAATGCAGTAGCTGTTGCTACAAGAGGAAGAAATACAAAGGACTGTCAAAATTCAGTATTAAAAGTTGACAAAGGAAAAACAACGGAAGTATGAAAGAAATTACTTGATCCAGTGGTATTAGTACTGATGGGAGAGCTGCGAAGGGAGTAATGTTCGGTAGTTTGTTGCCTTCTTGCAGTTTCCCTTTGAAGTGCATCAGCAGTAGCAGATTCATCTCTCAAAATTTGTTGCTGCCGTCTCTTCTCGGCCCTCTCAAAGACAATTATTGCCTTGGGATGTTCCTGCTCTACTGCCTTGGTAGCTGCTTCGTGAATGGGATCTTCAACCAAGAAAGTAGTTGAAACAGTCACTTTCCTTCTCTTTTCTATTGCTTGGGCAATTGTCTCAGAATCAGAGTTCTCAGTAAAGTCAGAAGGAGAGACAGTAATCTTTCTTCTCCTCTTTCTTTGAACTGACATTGTCTGTTCCTCAGATTTTTTCTCAACTTCCTCAGACTGAGATTCGGAAATAAATTCTTTCTCTACCTCCCTAATGGTTGTCTCCTCTTGAAACAAATCAGTCACTTTTTTCCTTTTGGTCATGGGTGACTCGTGTTCTAGGTTTGTTTCTCTTTCTTCTTCTTCTTTTCCTTCTGGCACCTCGGTTGTTTTCTTTTCAGAATCAAGCAGCCTTCTCTTCTTTTGCTGCTGATCACCTTCACAAAAAATATAGAAACAAAATAAGAATAACATAATCAGCATTGTATAGGAAGTCGAAGGAGAGAAAACAAAGGCATATACCTTTCTTTGAAGCAGCCCGAGTGGCTTTCGAAGGAGTTGAGGTAGCAGAAATGGACTGAGTTGTAGGAGGCACAGTAGAGGAAGGGACAGCCACTCCTTTGGGCTTGGACACATCTAATACCTCCAAGAGGTTTTGAGGTGAAATGGCTAAATAGAGTTCCATATTATTTTCCCACCGCTTTTGGTATCTCTTCAATGCAAGACCTTCAGAATGAAAGGAGTGTACTCAAAACTAGCCAAGTCATCCATGAATTTGAAGGTTGCTTCCTCCAAATTTTGATTTCCTAACCTTCAGATCTCTCTGGTAAGGCTTAGATTGGTGTTCTCACAGAGAGGTATTGGGACCCCTTGTGTGAAACCAAATTGTCTAGCAAATTGAGCAGGACAATAAGGTTCAGCTATACATTTATAAGCTCTGGGGTTCATGGTCCCAATAAACTGCTCCCTAGGAAGCAGAAGGGAGGCCCATATATCTTTGTGAATAGGCGAAGCACAGAGCTTGTCACTTAAGAAGTGACTCAACCAAGTTGGACCTATGTTGGTCTCGAAGGGACGGAAGCGGTGAATAGGAAGGGCAGTTGGTAGTTGATGGAAGAAAGAGAAATAAAAGGCAAAAGAAGAAGGATAGAGTGAAGCATTGGCTAGTCTTATGCCATGGGTAAGAGAGTGTAACCCAGAAAATTTAAGGCATTTGGATTGTAATTCAGTAAAATAGGTAAAAGCCAAAGTGAAGGATCCAGAATGGCCCCCCTTGATTAGCATCTAAGGGCTTCTCACAAAAAAGGGAACAAACTCTGTATACATGACCTAGAATATATGGGGCTAAGGCTACCATTTTTTGCAAAACAAAGGCTTTGGCAAGAGGAGCAAATTCAGGCATAATTCTTTGAGAGGAGGTGCAGAAGAGGAATTTGCAAAGCCAGTATAACAAGAAGGAAAAGAATTTCCTATCAGTTACTGGGCCCTCTTTTTTATTTTCAGCTTTAACAAAATCGCTGTAAGATAAGTTAAGAGAGGGGAGGGAGAAAGAGACTGTTAAATCAGGGAAATCTGGTGTAATAAGGGTACCAATAGGGGATACTCCTAATAGGTGGCAAATATCAAGAACAGTAGGAGCCATCATCCCACATCTAAATTGAAAGAAGTTGAAGATTGGGTTCCAAAAACATAAAGCAGCAGGGACTAAGAAAGGGTCCTCCAAGATAGTTACCCTAGATAGTCGGAGAGCATCGAGAAGGCAGAGCTCTTGAAGGTCCAGTGTCCTCGCAGGGATGACCCGATCATACCACTCTTGCCATTCCGGTCTCATTGTGGGCCAACATCGGTGGGGGCGATTGGTTCTCCAGTTTCTCCAATCGAGACCACCTTCATAAAGGAGACATTGGTTTTCCAGACGAGGATATAGAGCTGGGAGCTCAATAGGGATCTCCTTGAAGATTGGCCCAAGCACGTAGTCTTGTCGTTCATGACGACGAGTGACAAAGATACGCCCGTCAATGGCGCTTTTCCCCCCAGCCTTGTATCTCTCACACTCCGCGTCAATGAGCCTTTTCAAGGCTACGGATGAGCTCACACGTTCTATGATTGGCACTTCTGGTGAAGAAGAAGCCATTGGTGGTACGATTTTCGAAAAGGAAAGGGGGAAGTAAAGAGAAGTGGAAGATATGAGGGTTTGAACGTTAAAAGAGCAAGTGATTTCAGAAACACGAAGCAAGAGGGTTTTAAAGAAAAGCTTTTTATGTCTGGAAATATATTGCATAAGTCGTTAAGTACTAAAAGTATGAATACGAGGAGTCTCTTCCAATATTAATAGTTTTGGAGGGAAAAGCACATTCCGGATGTTGACGCCAGCTTCGAAGCAAGATATTTGGCTTCGAAATGAGATTTTGGCGCCAGAAAATCAAATAATAACGGCTTCGAAATACATAAGTCGGCTTCAAAGCGTACTACATGCTTAAAAATGCTAGAATGCTCGAATATTGGTCCACTTCAAAGGGTTCAAAGACCTGTTTGAGGGTTATTAATCAAAGTAACGACCTTCGGAGCAAATCCTCGGATCCTTTAAGGATGAGGAGCACTGTTCGAAGCATTAAAACCAATCGTTGGTTTTTATATATATAAGAAGGAATTGCTTTTTGAACCAAAACAGTATGGATTACTTTTCGAAGCAAAATGGTCAATTTGAAATTGATTGGCTATATTAACCATGACCACATATTGGTTATAGTTAGTTTTGAGGGGTAACATTGTTAAAATTCAAAGCATTAATTGCAGATGATATCAGCCAGAATTGTCAACTTTACTCCATAAATTGAAAAAAGACATGTTGGTTCTTTTAGCGTTTCATTAAACAATTGAGTCCAGATTCGAAGGATGAGATTGTTCAATTCGAAGCTATGAGTTGGCTTTTAAAGACAAAAGGAAATAGAGTCAAACAATGTCAAATACAGAAAGACTTTGTTTATATTGAAGCCAAGACAATTACATTAAGTAACCCTATTTGGGTACAAATTCAAGCTCATAAAAATAAGGAATAGAATAAATAACAAGATCATGGAACTTTGTCCAACAATGATCAATGAATGTTTGTTCTTTCTTTATTATATCTTCTATCTCCTCTAATGTTGGCTGCATAAGTTGGTGTGCTCTCACTTCATAGTAGAGCTCCTCAGCCTTTATTTCGAAAGTCTCTTCCCTCAATTTTTGTTCCAACTCATCTATAACCAAATCATCCCAATACGCAGAATCTTTATTTTTGAAGTCATCGAAATCTTCGATGAAGTTCTCTGCTTTGTACTGGGCATGAATTCGGAGAGATGAAAGTTGATCCAAAGATTGGATGGTGACCTTGGCATTCCGATGCCAGTGGAGGAGTACTGGAAGTTGGTCCAAGAACATGTGAAGTTCTGCTTGGGCAATGGGATTAAGGACATGGCCCCTAGTCAGAATATCACAAGCCCATCGAAAGTTCTTGAGAGGGATGTCATCCTCAAGAACATTGAAGGGCAAATGAGAGAAAGCCGCAAGCAGAAGTTGAGCTTGTTTTCGCTCAGCTAGAGTTGGGGATGATGGAGGTTTGTAAGGTGAAAAGATTTTGTCCATGGGAAGGGCAAGCCTTAGTTTCTCTGTCCAGGAAAGAGTGGGAGGAGGAGAAGGAGTAGATGGTTCTGCTTCAGAAGATGGAGACGGTGTGGATGCTTCTATTCCAGAAGGTGGAGAAGAAGGTGTGGATGCTTCTATTCCAGAAGGTGGAGAAGAAGGTGTGGATGCTTCAATTTCGGAAGATGGAGAAGAAGAAGTGGATGCTTCTGTTAGGGGAGATGGCATGGGAGCGGAAGGAACAAAGGCATTAATGTAGTCAAGCCAGTCAGAGGAGCAAATCTTCGCCTTCTTGGCTAAAAATGAAGGGCTGTACCCTTGTGATTCTTCCAGACGCCGGGCAGTGTGCATTATCCTTGTGGGCATAGAGGATGTGTACCAGGCCACAAGAAGATTCTCCTCCAAACTACGTCGAAGGTCAATGGGCACATAAGGATAGACCACCGAGCTTCGAGCGTAAGAAGGAAAATCTAAAGGGTCAGTGAACTCAACAAAATGGTGATTGATTCGTTCCCTCAAGTCCTAGGACTCAGGTGCTGACCAGTTTGTCCATCCGGAAACCCCAGAAGATGAAGAAGTGGTAGCTTCATCCCAAGCAGAGGTTTGTGAAGAAGAACTTCCTAAGTCCATATTTGCAACTTGTTGAAGCAGAGGCTTGAGAATAGTTCGTTCAAAGTACAAGGGGAGTTTAGAGAAAGAACTTTTTGTATCTGTAAATTTGTAAACCAAAGGATTAAGGGCAATGTGTTCGTAGTCCAAAGGTTGATAATCTGCAAAATCCTCCATGACCTGAAGATAGAAGGGCGGGTAAAGGTGGCTAATGAATGTGTGGAGATTTTTTCGAGGGGAAACAGCATTACTCAATGGCTCTTCGTATGCTTGATCAATAGAGTGAGAAGTTGATTGAGCCATAGTTCGTTCGAATGCTAAAGGTATTGGAATGTTCAACAAGTTGAGAGTTAATGCAAATGATCACCAAATAGGTGACGGTTGTGTTTCCTGAAGATGGATTCCATGCACGTTCCAAAATCGCGGGAAAAGCTTTTGATTCACTAATATCTCCAAGTATTGGGTATATTAGTGCGGGGGGTAATGTTGGCTACATATTTTGTAAAAGCCAAATCACAGTTTGACACGTGGCAGAATAAGGGTATTATGGGAAGATAATTCAAGTCTTCGATCCTGATCGAACACGTGGCAATGAACATTGGTTCTCACGTGATCTGAGTAGCACTAGATCAGTAAAGAGATACAAAGTGACGTGGCTTCAACGGTTACTCATATTCAAATTCAAATACAGGAGGGAAACTCAACTGCAAGAGATGGCGTAGTGGGACTACTTCTAAGGCAGCATGATCAGCGATCATAGAGGAGTAGTTCGACGGTTTGAAGTGCAGTTCGAAGGTCATCTTTGACAAGTATAAATAGTAGGGAAGCCCTCAGAAAAGACCCCCAAACTCAGATCATACAAACCAGTCTTTACTTCATATTTTCCTTTCCAGTTTTACATTTCCTATACTTTAAATTCCTGCACTTTAAATACCCGCACTGCACTTCGATTCATAGGAGTAGTTTCAAGTAGATTCAAGTAGACTGTTGCTGTAAACCTCTTCGAGGCTGAGTTTGGACTATTGTAAGTGTTCATTTTAATGAAATACTTCGATTGTTCTTCATATTAATTGTTATTTCTCTTAATTTCTCCTAAGTCAAGCCACCAGTAAAAGTCCTCTTCATTGAGGCTGAAAGAACTAAAACACAATCGTCTGATAATTGGTTGGCAATTATAATTTCTGTAAGGACTAATTGATCCTTGCTGGCACGCTCGCATTTACAAAAATACCCTTCGAAAAGCCAAAAAGCCAACAGATTTTACCCAAATTTTATAACCATTTCCTACACGCACTACTATAAGAAAGGACTCACTTGAAAGTGAAGTCCGAAGACAGTCAAGCAGTAAGGATCAAATCCTAACGATGGAAAACAACTTAAAAGAAGACAGCTTCATTGCTCCTAATCCTAAGGCGTCATCAGATCCCTTCACTTGGTGGAAGTTTTTTGTAAGTGAGATATGGAAGCTCTTCGTGGATGGAGTGTCCAACAGGCACGGTGCAGGACTTAGCATAGTTCTCATCTCGCCAGATGGTTTGACAATTGAGCAGGCAATCAAGCTTGGATTTTCAGTATCCAATAATGAAGCTGAGTACGAAGCATTGTTAGCCGGTTTGAAGTCAGCATTCTGCATGGAAGCCACCGAGCTGATGGTATACAGTGACTCTTAACTAGTAATCAACCAAATATCGGGCGATTATGAAACAAAAGACGATAAAATGGCCAAGTATCAAGAGTTGGTCAGAAAGGAGATCATGAAATTTGAAGTTGTAAGAATAGAGCAAATCGGCCGAGAAGAAAATAGTAAGGCAGATGAATTGGCTGGTTTTGCATCGATGGTAGATGCATTCGTCCCACACCCATTTCCAGTGGACTAACAAAAAATAATTACTCTTTCTTATTTCCTATGTATACTGATATATATAATGTTTACAATTGTCCATCATGAATCAAATCACTGTGAATAATTTTCGGTAAATCTTAAAGTTGTATACATTTTTTCGAATATAGACAAAAGAAAACACATGCATTATTTTCATACACTTTCTTTTTGTTTAAATTATATTTTATGAAGTGCAATATTTTACATGGTACTTTAATAACTAAAATATGATGTCAAAATTCTAAACAATAACCATTTTCGTTGGTTTTATTTTTAAAATTTTTGATTTTTCATATTTTCTTAGTTTCGACGATTAAAGATATTATATTTTTTTCATATTTTATATTTAGATTATACTTTTATATGAAAATCTAATATTTAATAATCTAAATAGAATTTAAAAGTAAAATATTGATAAATTTTTTTTATAAATTCAAACATGTTCTGGGTTTTTATTATATATATATATTATTATTATTATTATTATTTTGTTATTATTATTATTATTATTTATTTTTTTAATATTAGTAATTTTTTTCCAAAAAGAATACACAACAAGTTATTTTTTTAAGTATATTTAGATTAAGTGAATTTAAATCTAAAAGTAAAATTAAAAAATAAAAAAATATATTAAATTAAGTGAATCTAAAAAGAAAATAAAAGGGTTATTAAAAAAAAAGTGTTAAAGACAAAAAAAAAAAATGAAAACTAAAAAATTCAAAACAAAAGTTTGAAAAAAAAAATTAAACCAAATACTATAAACTTTTCTTTTTCTAAATCTTTCTTCACTAATCTCTAATTTTACACAAATTATTCACAAATTCCTTTTAATTTTTATATGAATTTAATAATTTAATTAAAAACTAGTGCATACACACAAAAATGTAACACTAAGAATATAGCAGCATCCAAACTTCATCAAAACTTCAAGAAAAAAAACCACCAGTATAGTAGACCAACACTAGCACCAAATCAACAATTCAATTTTCTTGCGTCCCATTGTCTATCCAATGTGTACACCAATAGCCATCAAAACCAGTTGCATGCCACCAGACTTGAGCCCACTCATTCAACCTTCATATCTGATACAAAAACTTCACTAAAAACAGAACAGCAAAAAAAAAAAAAGAAAAAAAAAAAAGCCTCTAGCATCGCAGGCACCAACACTAGCTGTAACGCCCTCAAAAATAAACCCATAATAAACTATATTAACATGCATCAATATACAAAATCAGAATATAGTTCCATTCATCCGAGTCTTAAGAAATAAAACATCAAAATAAATGCCCTACGGGCTTACATCTTGCCAAGCCAATACTTGGACACAAATCCATGAGTTCTAACTCAAAAACGAATAAAGCCCTAGGCTTGAGTGTTTTACATATAAAAGCAAATAAACTAAAAACAAATCTTCAAGTCCAAATCCTCACAAGCTATGTCCTTGGAGGTAGTGAACCGCCTGAACCTGAAAAAGAAGTTCCCATATAGGGTGAGCCACAGCCCAGTAGAGAAATACTAAACCAGGCATAAGAATTAACTAAAGCATTAACATCCGATACATGGTTAGCACAAGGTAATAAATTCCCAATTTTAAGACATAAATGCCTACATTGTCTATGACACATGGTCTATGACACAATTCACCTTCCATTTATACCAACATGGCTCAGAACCTGGCCAACAGCTCAACAAAGATAACAATTCAGGTCAAACCTTTCTTACAAGATAATAAACACACATGCTGGTGTTACATCAATTACAATCAACTTCACTTCCATACTTCCCAACTGATACACATGGTGGTGATGTATCATATCAACAACAAATAAATATAAGCACCCACATAAGTGATGCTACTGGAGTCCATCCCCTATCTCCTCCCAACAAAATCCGGTTTAGAGGTCCATCCCCTATCTTCCCCTAAACCGTGGAGTTCATTCCCCATCTTCTCCCAACAAGTCCGGTTTAGAGGTCCATCCCATTTCTTCCCCCTAAACCGGGGAGTTCATCCCCTATCTTCTCCACTACCAAATGCATATGCAACATAATCAATACTTGCCATATACCACACATAATTAATACAAGTAATGTTCTGTATTAATTCAACAGTCAACATAAATGACTAAATTCCAGTTATACCTAAACCGCATGCAAGGTCTACAACAATCACCAGCTATCCTCCACCGATAGCCCAAAACAATTATTTCTAAGCAAGAAATAAATATCACAATATATATAATATCAATTTCACAGATGAGTGATTAAATATCCAACTACACCAATAATTCTCAATTTCCCCAAATCTCATGAATTTAACCGATACACAATTCCCCTTTAAATTAATTACATGAATTAATCTATGACACAACCCTAAGGTTTCTCCCAAAATTACCAAACTACTTCCCACATACCAAAACACCAACACTTAGGATTAAAACGTATACAAGGAGTAGGAAATCCCTACCTTAAAGCGAAGAATCCAAAAGAGGAAGACGAAGAAGATACTCGGAACTCCAAAGTGCTCCAAATCAACAATTGCTCCGATTAAATGAAAGCCCTCACTCTCCTCTATCTTATTTGTAAAGGAACTAGGGTAGAAACACACCCTAACTAGATCAAACCTAGGGGAAAAGGTGTTTAGAGAAGAAGAAAAGTCGGACTTTAGGGTTTGAGATCAAAAGAATGAAAAACTGCCCTAAAAATCCCGCTGCTGCCTTTAAATACTGGATGTGTCCGCCGAAGCGTACAACACACCGCCGGCGTAAAGAACAAAACAATGTCCGCTCGGCGCAAATATGCCCGCCGGCGTAGAATTCTCACCGCGAAGTTTTGCAGAACCAAAAATCTTTGGAAGGGTGTAAACTCCGCTCGAGCGCATAAATGTCCGCTCGAGCGGAAAGGCTAAAAACTGCGCGACAAACATCTTGACTCAGATTCAACCCACCTGTTTGAAACACGCCAAACACATCCTAAAACTCAATCAAATAGAATTAAAGGATGACAACAACAATCTGATAACAACGGAATCTACGGAACATAAGTCCGGATACACTAATCAAATGGGAAAAGACCAGGGTCGCTATACTAGCATAGCAAACCAACACTAGCACCAGATCAGCAATTCAATTTCCTTGTGTCCCAGATACTTTAGCACAGAATATAGCAGCATCCAAACTTCACCAAAACTTCAGTAAAAAAAAAACCACCAGTATAGCAGACCAACACCAGCACCAGATCAGCAATTCAATTTCCTTCTTTCTTTTGTTGGTTGCTTTGATTGGTTTCTCACGAATCTGGGTCAAGTGCTAGTAAATGATTTTGCTTCCTTTGTGGTGCCAACCTAGTTTGGATTGTTGAGGTTAGCTATGATGCTATGTGCACTTCCCTACTTTGTTGATGTATTTTTGCATGTATATTGTTTTTTTCATCAATAAAGCTTTATTTTTGCCGATAAAAAAAAAAACATTTAAATTATGACTAACTATTTAATTATGAATAATTAATTTTTCATTGTTACTTGTATTATATTGTTACAAAAGATTTCACATATTACTTTTGTGATATCTTATATATATATATATTTATATATCAATGTCTACATATATAAATACTAATTTCTAATTTTACATAAATTATTCATAATTTCTTTTCGATTTTTATGTGAATTTAATAATCTAATTAAAAAACATACATGCAAAAATGTGACACTAAACATCTATATTATGACTAACTATTTAATTATGAATAATTAACTTCTCATTCTTACTTGTATTATATTGTTACAAAAGATTTCACATATTATTTTTGTGATATCTTATATATGTCAATGTCTACATATATTAAATATATATATATATATAAATATAAATCTAAATTTACATATGTTACTATATTCATACATTACCAATCTACAATGCTATATTACCATTCGATACTCTAATTTTCTAATATGTTTCACTTTAGTAATATAGTTTATTTGCTTGGAAACAATTGCGGAATTGTGTATTCTCTCCTATCAACTTATGTTCAATAAATATATATACATACATGTCATGCAAACAACTGTCCATAATAAACACTTTCAATAACAAACCAAGACTTTGTAAAATACTTCTATCATGACAATAATTGTACTTTTTTTCATTTACAGAAAAAATCACATTATTAAGGAAAAATGGATGTTGAAATTCATAATAATATGATATCGCCTCAAACTTTTATTCATCAAAATATTTTTTATTACAATGAGTTATAATGGTAAGCAAGAAGAAAAATAAGAAGTAGTGATAAGAAGTAGTGAAACAAAAAGTATAGAAGATCTATTGTAGCATGCTCTCCAAGCAAAATTAGACATGCTGAAGTAGGAATTGTTCTATCTATTATGAAGTTCAAGAAAAATAATGTACCTTATGCACACATTTCAGTCAAATTACAAGGAAAAAAAATCAAATGATGCCCAGACATTATCGCTGCAACTCAATGATGTAAAAAGTAAGTACATCAAATAAAAAGTTTTGATCAATTTTTTTCATATGCTAATTACTTGTAGATGACATAATAAATTATGTAACTTGACAGTTTCATGAAAATGACCTGCAAACACTTATAAGAGGGTGGTTGAAGATCTAGAGAGGTATGATGGAAAAGGTAGGAAAGGTTGCAGCAAGGTTGGTGATGGATTTTCAGTAAACAAGTTTGGGTTGGAGCGTGGCCGAGATCTTTGATGGTGGACGATAGGGGTGGTCGCAGATCGATTTTGGACGGTTCGGTTTGCGGTTTGGACCTACCCGCATGTCTGCGGTTTCGAAAAAATTAGACCCGCAACCGCCCGTAGTGCGGGTTGCGATTTATGTATATAGGGTTTGTGGATATGCGGGTAGTTTGCGGATTGAACTTTTTCTTGAAAAAGCAAAAATTGGGCATGTTTTTCCCTACTTTAGAACATTAATAATTAATGAATTAAAACTTATAAAATTAAAAACACAACAAAATCAATTCTTAACACAAGCAAAACATTCAAGCTAACGTTGAAATTGGATTAGAAAAAATTATAATAAAAATTAAATAAGAACTAATGTAGAAAATATCCTCCACAACAACTATAAGTATAATATATATATATATATATTATCATGTATATATATGTACACATAGCTAAAGAGCTTTACAAACTAACATTCTATAAGAACTGACTAAAAGGCACAATAGGTAAGTCAATTGAGTGTGGGAAACCTTTAAAGCATCATGGCCGAAAGCACCTAGGTTTTTAAAATAAAAAAAAATAAATAATGTTTAGTGTGGGCGGGTGCTTGCGGGTGCGGGTTTTATTTGCAACCTGCAGTGAAAAAATAATCCAAATCACACTCAACCTTACTCTACACTCAAAACCGCCCATTTGTATGTGGTTCGGATCGGGTTGGGCGGTTTATGCGGATCGGATAACCTTATGCCCAGCCCTAGCGGATGGCGGTGGAGAGTGTTTTGATGGAGGATAAGAATAGAAGGGTGTATGATGGAAAGGTTGGTCATAGATCATCAGCAGTCAAGTCTAGGTTGGAGTATGCTGGCGATGTTCGACGGTGGAGGGGTTTTGGAAGCAAAACATATGCGACAGCTGTGTCAGAAAAAGCGGCACCGATTTTCAATGCACCAAAGTTGAGAAATTTGAATTTTGAAATGATGAGTGTCAGGAATAGGTGGCCTCACAATAGGGGAGTAGGGGTAAGTTTGGACCAAACTCTTGGAACAACCAAGAGCAAGATTCTAAGTTTTGGGTGCATAAGCAAAAAAACCCATTCAATCACAATCATCTTTTTCCTCTAATATTAGTCCTACAAATAAAGTGGTAAAATCGAACGACATAAATTCATTTTTTTAAAGAAAACTCGCCTCATATTAGATCTGTCAAACAAGAGGAGAAACTCAAAATTTTAGATTTGCATAATCAATTTGAGGTGTTGGCCAAATTTTTAGGCCCCGTTTGTTTTCAGAGGTAGAATAGAGGAGATTGATAGTGAGGGGATTGTTAGTGAGGGGATTAAAATTGTGTTTTTTTTTATGATAGTTGTTAATGTAGGGATTGTTAAACTATTTTTATATAAAATAATAAAACAAATAAAAAAAATACAAAAACATTAAACATTAATGTTTTAAAAAAAATGCCCAACATGTAAAAAATTTTAAAAAAAATAAAAATAAAATAAAAAAATTTCAGAAAAAAATAAATAAAATAATGATTTTTACTTAACAAAAAATACAAAAAATTAAACATTAATGTTCAAAAAAAAATGCCCGACATATAAAAAATAAAATAAAAAATAAATAAATAAAAAAAATTTCTAGTCCGCCAGACTATTTTTCTAATACCAAGTCTTGGAGGCCCATCCGAATCCCAACTGCAAGGCCTATTCTAAGCCCTTTGGCTTAGCAGTCCTGTAGACACCCCATTTTTGACCGCCCTCAAGACTTGGGCATTACTGATGGTTTGCTCGGTGTTGAGACATGTGCAGGCCAAAGATACAATTCCTTCGGCAAGGAGAGAGGCAAACCCTTCAAAACACTTTGTTTAGGGGTTTGGAGTTGAAGGAAAGAGGAGAGGAGGGGAGAAAATAGGTTGGAGAAGAAGTTCGCCATGAATCCGGGTAGAAGAAAGTCGAGCGGCCCTCGCTGAATCAGGCTTATTCAATTGCATACTTGGAGTTAAGCTATGAGGCCACCATCGTTGGAAAGAAGACTTCTGGGGCTTCATTTTGCACTCAAGAATCTCCCAAAGCCAAGTCCGGGTGGAGGAGATATGATTGGTTGAAGCTGGGCATCATCCCGTTTGGATCGAGTCTGCGTGGCTTCACCAAAAAGGGCATAACTTTTTCCACAAAAGGAATTTTAATGCAAGGTTTGCGCCATTGGAAGCTAACTTCCGGGGCTTCAATTTGCATACCCACCAGCCATTTTTTGACCTAGGAATCACCTATCGGAACTCTATTTAGCCGACCGGCAGAAAATAGTGCCGACCGGCACTTTATTTTGGCCGATGATCAAATTTTCTGGCCGGTTTGAACCCTTTGCACCCCCTAGGCTCTGTGCATACCAAATTTGGGATGCATGTAACTGCGATCCCACGCATACATGTGCTATTTTGCAACCTTTTGAGCCTTTTGACCCCATAAACCTTCTAGAAGGTTGAACCCTTGGCCAAGCTTCTTGGAGAAGCTTGGCCAGCTGTATTAGCTTCCTCTAGAAGCCACAAACTCTTTGCACCCCTTGACCCTTTTCCTTTGCTTAGCCACTAAGTCTTAGACTTGGTCTTGGCCTATATAAGCAACCCTCCTCCTCCATTGTTTAGGGTTGGAGATTCTTAAGCAAAAAACTAGAGGATATACATATATCCCACCTCCTTCTCTATATCTATCCTATCCAAGCTTCCAAACACCTTGGTTCTTGTATCATTTGCTCTACAACACCTAGCACAACACCTCCATCTTCCATTCCAGCATTTGGGAGGTCATTTGCAGAGGTTAGGAGCTCAGAAACTTGGACCAAGGGGTGCTGGTTTGTTGGTCTACAAGGGTAAGCACACTTTTCCCCAAAACTAGCATTTTCTTGGTTCATATCTAAGCCATAGTTGCATATATTTTTGAGCTTCGATGTAAACTACAAAGAGGATTTTTTTGAGCCCTTCTTCAACATTGAAGAAGGGCTCAACCTTGTTTGGGACCCCCATGTATGACTTGCTTCAATACCCTCTTGGGTCCTTATTTTGTTGCATGTTTCTTTAGCCTACCATGCTTCCATTTTTGGGCCTTCGACAGGCCTGAAAAGTGGCTTATTTCTCCCCCCTCTACATGTCTCATGAAGGGTATTTGGCTGTTTGATGATAGCATCTAGCACCTATCTCTTTACCCCCTTGTATGCCATGATTCTTGTATAGTATATTTGGCTGGCGTATAATCTGTTTTTGAGCATGTAATAAACTGTAAGTAGGCTTATTTTGAGCCCTTCTTCAACATTGAAGAAGGGCTCAACCCTGTTTGGGACCCCTATCTTGCACTTGTTTCATAATCTCTTCTATTTACCGTAATTTTGCATGCTTTGTTAGCCTATCTTGCTTCTATTTTTGTGGCTGGTCATAAACTGGAAATGTGCTTGTTTTGCCATGTATAAGGTCTTTCCTAGGTTGTTTGGGTCAATCTTGTCATGCTTTGTATAGCCCCTTTGCATTGTAGCTTGTATGCTTCAAGTAGGTGCATGTGTAGGATGCATTGCCTCCATGATTTCAAGGGTTTGGAACCCTCTTACATGCTATTTCAGACCCTAATCCATGCTCACATGTTCATTTTTGTCATCTCTTTCATGCTTTAAGGGTGTGTCCTTTTATGCATTCAAGGGTGCCTTGTGCATGCTTGTGTGTTTAGAGCTTTTAGGATGCCGTGAGTGTGAGTTTTGGGTGTATTTTCACATGCTGAAAGCCTGTTTTTGGTTGCTCGAGTCTTGCCATGATTGGTCTTGTCAAGTGTGGTTCAAAGCCTCATTACCTTGCTTCAAGCACTCGGGCTATTTGCATGCTTTGTTTGGTCTTGTTTAGCTTGGTTTGGCACCATGTTTTGCATGATTTGAGCTTTTCATGTATGCTAATAGTCCATGTTTGTGCCTCTTAGATGTGTTTAAGAGTTGCTTAATTATGCTTAAGTGTTGGTGCCTTAACTTATACATGTGTGCATGTGTGTTTGGCCCTCTTGACTTAGCATTTTGGCCACGATTTTAGGACTATTTGAGTTGCCTAATTCATGTATAAGACCATCCTTCCATTGATTCGCATGCTTGTCTTGTATGCTTACTTGCATGATTGCATTGTATTGCCATATTGCATACTAGTTGACATGTTTAGGACTTCATTGCATCGACATGCATGCTAAGCCTCTTGACCAAGTCATGATAGAGGTTTGAGCACCCTTGTTTGCTTGTTTGCATTGCATGCATTTGAAATCAAAGTTGCATTCTTGGTTCTTAGGGCCATCATGCATGGGAATGCGCGATTGGTGGTCCGGGAATCGAGGCACATGCCCCTTTGAGTCAATAACATGATAAGGGGTGTGTATAGTGCATAAATACCTTGAATCACATTGCCATGCATGTTGTTGTCCTCTGCTGCTGTGGGTTGCAGGTTCTGCAGGTGTTAAGTGCCGGCCGGCACTATTTAGTGCCGACCGGCAGTCAATTGCCAGCCGATAGCTTCATCTAGTGCCGGTGGCCTCCTTCTTCAGCCGGTGGTGCTCCCCAGTGCCTTGAGAGGCACTCCCCCCCAGCCGGTAGTACTCCCCCCCAGCCGGTAGTACTCCCCAGTGCCCTGAGAGGCACTCCTGGGACTTTGGCAATTTTCTGAGGAGAAAAGCAGGGAAAACAGAGGCAATCATGCATGGTAGTGCGATTCCGAGCTAGTCCCGAGCGCGCACTGCATTTGGCCCTCATCCCGAGGCGATTCACTGTTTAATTAGATTAATTATGTTATTTAATTAATTTAGTTGATTTGTAATAATTAATTAGCTTGCGTAGTTAATTAGTTATTCGGACTGTATTATTCTTTTGGTCCCTCCCAGCGAGGGCGAATTTGTAATAAGTGTGTGTGAGTGGGTGTATGTTTTCCAATCCCCATTCCTTTCTTCCCTTTTATTTACCCGCTTTCGATGGTAGATTAGGGCACGTCTATCTTAGCATACCTTATGCAATGCATGCGTGCATCCATATATTTGTCTAACATGCACTAGGCTCGGTATATCATACAAACTGCATTGTATTTCAATTTCCAAATTGAATACTTGTTACTTGTAGCATTTCACATGCCATTTTAGGATAACCGAGCCTACTCTAACTGCACCTCTGTATGTGTTGCATTAGCCACTTAACATGAACTAGGATCATGCACATGATTACTAACTAGTTTCTGTTTTGGCTTGGAGTACTAGGTAAGCTTTTATGCTTTAGCATATCACATGTGTGTGAATGTTGCCATGACAGTATGCCTACCATGCGGCTAAATGCTTATGTGAGATAAACTGTTTGAATGCCTGTGGGTGGAGGTTGGATTGCTTGAGTTGGAATAACTCGTTGAAATCCGTATTTTAGCCTACTTGCGAGTAGCAATTTCAAACTGTTTTCAAAACGAACGGATATGCAATGTTTATTTCCAAATTAGGCAATCTAGTCTATACTTTTGTGCTGTGCGCATAACATAGTAATTCTAGACTAATAATTGGAATAAGAGCATGTAATGTTTTCAAAATCGGATATCACGGTTAGTAGAGGCCGGTCTTCGGACCGGGCAAAAGGGGGTGCTCATAGCTGACCTTCCCCGATCGTACCCAAGCTCCCGAGCCAAGACCACTTTGGTGATGACGGACATGTGGCCTTTGGCACCGAGTCAGGGTTTCCTAAATTTCCCATTTTAAAATATTTAGGTGGCGACTCTGTAATCTGGCAAAGCAGTCCATGTTTGGCACTACTTTTTCAAAAATCTGTTTTCTCAAACGATTTGCCGGATTTGGACTATTTGGTTCAGATTTAGAACCGCAACAAACAAAAATCGAGTCCGAACTGTAGCGAGGTCCCCCGCGGGCATGTTACAAGTCCCTTCCCCAACTCTATAAACAAACAGCACATTACATGGGACTCACAGCTATTCTAATCCCAATCCGCCTCTTATACCCCAAAACAAACCGGGCCTTAGAGAGTTACTCTAATAGTGAGGTTGAAAAAAAGGTAGGTGATGTTTGCAAAGTTCATCTTTGATAAAAGATTTGGGAGATAAAACATGTGTGAACAAAGATTTGAGTGGGTGTGCAAAGTCCAATTCATGTATGAAGAAAGAGTTGGATGGGTCTACAAAATCCAATATTTCGATTTCGTCAAGGTGTCGAGAGCAAAGTAAAATCCAAAGAGGTGTTTTGCAATTTCCAAGCTTGGGTTACCAGTTATAGAGATAAAGGTGTACCAAGGAGTAATAAGTGGGAAAATTACAGCAATAATAACAAAAAATGAAACCTTGAAGAAACAGTTCAAAATGAAAGATCAATACTCTCAAAGTGAAAGTACTTTGGAGAACTTAAACAATTTTTGGATGAAAGAAACGACCCGTGTGTTAGGTGTAGTAGGAGTTTAAGCTTTATTTTGGGTATTGTGTTTATGTTCTTTGGCTTTTTGCCAACCAAGTATTGTATTGAATTGGATTTAAGTCTTTTGGCTTTTCTAATTTGATACTTTTTCTTGCTTCCCTCTCTTTCGTGTAATGTTTTATTTATTTAATAAAATATTACTTCTTTGTTCATTAAAAAAAAAAAAACACTTATTTGTATGAATCTATAAATAACAGTTTTTGGATGAAAGAAACTACCCGTGTGTTGGGTGTGTTAGGAGTTTAAGCTTTATTTTGGGTGTTGTGTTTGATGAATTTCAGAGAATGAAATGAATTTTCTATATTATACTTCCATCATATCTTTACAATGACAAATTACATTGATATTTATATACATTCATAACCATCTAATCTAACTCTAGTTCTAACTAATTCTAAACTCAACATACTCTAACTACAGCTAGTTACAACCACTAACTAATACAATTATTATTCTGTTACACTGGATGAGTTGGCACTGCTTGTAGTGGACTGATTTTGCTGCGGCTTGCTCTCTTTTGGTTGCTTTGATTTGGCTGGGAAAGAAAGAAGCCCAGGGAAGAGGAAGTAACAGAAATGCCCAGAAAATAGGAAAGGGAACCCAACTCTTTCATGGAGAAAGCCTTGTGCATATGTATTAACAAGGATTGAATATAAACGGAGTCATTTCTAGTGAGAAGTATGTCATCGACGTAAATGAGCAAGTAGGTAATAGTGGTAGAAGTTTTGTGAACAAACAAGGAGTGGTCACATTGACTCATGACAAAACCTTGAGAGATAAGAAAGGAAGAAAATGTGGAATACCAAGCCCGAGGTGCCTGTTTGAGGCCATACAAAGCCTTATGAAGTTTACAAACCAACTGTGGGTGAGAAGGATCAAGAAAGCCAGGAGGTTGAACCATATAGACCTCCTCTTCCAAACGACCATGGAGAAATGCATTGGAGTGTCCAATTGCTTTAAAGACCAATTATAGTGCAAAGCCAAACATAAAAGAATGCGTATGGTGGGCTGTTTGGCAACAGGACTGAAAGTGTCCTGAAAATCAATGCCATGTTCTTGAAGAAATCCCTTAGCAACAAGGTGGGCTTTATGCCGAGCCACAGTACCATCAGAATTTTTCTTAAGGTTAAAAACCCACTTACACCCAATGGCTTGTTTATTTGGTAGAAGAGGAACCAAGGAACAAGTGTGCTGCATTTGCAAGGCAAAATATTCATCTAACATGGCTTAAAACCAAACAGGAGAGGTAAGAGCAGATTTGTAAGAAAGAGGTTCAGTTAAGGAAGCAGGACTAGAAGTAAGAAAACAAGAAGAAGAAGGAAGAGAAGAAGAAAGTTTAGACTTGGATCTGGTTTGCATACTATGAGTGTTAGAAGTAGAAGAGGGAGTAGGAAGAGGTAAATGAATATCAATAGAATTAATAGGAATAAGAGGCTGGTGAGACTACTGAGTGTGTTAAACCTGCTGAAGTTGCTGTGTATGTTGAGACTACTGAAGCAGCGGAGATTACTGCGACAGTCTAGGCTACTAGAATTGTTGAGGCAACTAAGATGACTGAACAGGCTGTGTGGACAATTGACTACGCTGGAAAGGTGATAAAGGTGTAGGCAGAGGCTATGATGGCAGTAGAGGAGACTGTGAAGGAGGCATGGGATGCCAAGGCTGTAGAGGAACAGACTTAGGAGAAGAAGACCAAAAGAAGGAAGAGAGAGTAGATTGAGTAGGTGTATTAGATGTAGGAGATGTAGTAGAAAAGGGAAAAATTGTTTTATGGAAAACAACAGGTCTAGAAATAAGACTTTGACCAGTTTCCAAATTGAAGCACCTATAACATTTAATGGATGGATGATAACCCAAAAATACACAAGGGCTAGATTTAGGTTATAGCTTATGAGTGGAAGAAAATCGAAGCCAAGGATAACAAAGGCAACCAAACACTTTAAGCAAAGAATAATCCAGAGAAGTGTGAAATAAAAGTTGAAAAGGGGAAGCATGAGACAATGAAGCACTAGGAAGCCTATTAATAAGAAAAGTGGTAGTGGCAATAGCATCAAACTAGTAGGTGAGTGGTAAAGAAGACTGATGGAGAGGAGCAATAGCAGTTTCCGTAATGTGCCTGTGTTTCCTCTCAGCAATACCATTTTGAGAGGGTGTATGAGGGCAAGATTGTTGATGCAAAATGCCATTTGTTTTGATAAAATGTTCTATTTGATGATTAATAAATTCTCCACCACCATCTGTTCTAAGGATTTTGAGAGGAAAGCCAAATTGTTTTTCAACAAGAGATTTAAACTCCAAGAACTTAGAGTAAACCTCATTTTTATAACTCAAAGGATAAAGCCAAGTAAAGCGAGAGTAATCATCAACAAATAACACATAGTATTTATAGATGAAAGTAGAACCAACTGGGTGAAAGGGACCCCAAACATCACTATGAATAAGAGCTAATGCTTGATTTACATGAGAATTAGACAATTTGAAAGGCAACCGATGACTCTTAGACATAGAACAATCAATACAAGAAAATGAAGTTTTATTTGAACCTAAAGGTACATTCAAAAACTTATGAAGATGTTGAAACTTGGAAGCTAAAGAATGGTCGAGCCTTTGATGCTAAAGCATGAATGAATCTAGAGAAGTAGTGGTGCTGTGAAATGCTTGTGGTGAAGAATGCAAAGGAAAATGATAACGACCATGCATATGGAAGCCTTTATGGAGTGTAGCTTTGGTATTGTTGTCTTGAATAGAAAAGATAGAATTATTAAAAGTAATAGAACAATTATTGTCTTTGGCTAATTGCTGAACGGAAAGAAGATTAAAAGAAAGAGAAAGAACATGTAGCACTCTTTTGAGTTTGAAAGACTGATGTGGAGTAGGTAAAAGACCTGAACCAGTATGATGGATAGGTAGAGAAGAGCCATCAGCCACAGTGACTTTCTCAGAACTAGTGTAAGGTTGATAGGTAGTCAGCTTACTGTAGACGTCCCCGAACGCCCCGGGAGGGTTAAGTCCCGTTCCGTTCATATTGGGGTCACTACAGTTCAAGGACTCAAATGTCACAGTTCTTAATCTTGAACCAAAGAGTCCAAATCTGGCAAATTGATTTTGAAAACAAATTTTTTAAAAAGAAGTGCCAAACATGGACTGCTTTGCCAGATACAGAGTCGCCACCTAAATGTTTTTAATGGGAAATTTAGGAAACCCTGACTCGGTGCCAAAGGCTACGTGTCCGTCATCACCAAAGTTGCCTCGGCTCGGGAACTTGGGTACGATTAGAAGGTCACCGTGAGCACCCCTTCGCCTTGATCAAAGACCGGCCTCTAATAACCGTGATATCTGATTTTTGAAAACATTGTGCGTTCTTATTCTGGTTATTAGCCTAGATTTACTATGTGATGCGCACAGCATACAAGTATAGACTGGATCGCCTGAATTGGAACAAAACATTTCATACTTGTTTGTTTGAAAATGGTTTGATGGTGCTACTCGCAAGTAGGCTAAGACGTGGATTTGCCACCCTCGGGTGGGCTTAAGAAAACATGATTTTGCCACTATCTAGTGGGCTTTAAAACAAACATTTGATGAATTGTTCCAATCCAAATAACCCAACCTCCACCCACAGGCATTCAAGCAGTTATATCACATAAGCAAATAGCCTCATGGTAAGCATGCTATCATGGCAATCACTCACACGCATGCAAGGATGCTAAAGCATAAAACTCACCGAGTACTCCAAGCCAAAACAGAAACTCATTAGAAATCCATGCATGATCTTAGATATACAGAATTGCCTAATGCAACACATGCAAAGATGTAAACTATAGCAGGCTTGGCTATCCTAAACATGGCATATGGAATGCTACAGCTAACATGTATTCAACTTGGAATTGAAATACAAATGCAGTTAGTATGATGCGCCGAGCTCGGTGCGTGCAAGACAGATGAATGAATGCAAACATGCTATCATACTGTATGCCAATTGAAATATGCCCTAATCTAACCATCATAAGCAGGTAAATAAAAGGGAAGAAAGACGTGAGGTTGGAAGACATACATCACACTCATGCACACTTATTACAATGATGCCCTCGCACAGAGGGTCCGAATAAATATACAGTCCCGAATAAAAGAATAGTACAGTCCAAATAATACAGTCCAAATAATGTACAAATTCCTAATTAATTAACAAATTAACTAAGAAAGCTGTAAAACTGGCATGCAAGCCATGGACTGCCTTGATTCCGCTCTGGGTGATAAATGATGCATGTTCGGGTTGCCTTTGTGCGGAAATCCATGACGATGCCCCAATTAGCCTCTGTTTGCACCTGTTCTTGAAATGCGTGCCAAGCTCTGAAAAGTTGCTGATTCTTCATTTTGTTGCAACAGAGAGCAGGAAAGGGGCATGGCAATGTATTTTCACAAATGTATGCATGTCTCGATCCTCGTGCCACCAATCACGCATATCGATGCATGATGGCCAAGGAGTTGATTTGCACAATTCAATATGGAATGAATGCACATGAAAACACAACAAGACCTAACTCCCTCATGGATGATCCGGAGTGTCGGTGATTGGGGAATTGAGACACGTTCCGTCACTCGGGGTACGGAACGTACCTCGTTTCCCGTGCCCGGGCTTACTCCTATCCCGAATACGATGCAATATGCATGATATGCATGAAATGCAACTAATATACAACCTAGCATGCGCAATGCTATGAAATGACAAACACGATGCACGAGGTAATACACAACCGAGCATACACAATGCGCTAATATACAACCTAGCATACATAATGCTATGGATGAAATGGCATACGCAATGCATAATGGGCTTACACCAATATGAGAGAGCCTCAGCCACACTCACATAGGAGGCCATTAGATGAAAATGAGACAACTCGAAATACGTGCATGCGTGCACGCAAATCGAGGACGGACTCTCAGGTACCAAAATGCCACTCTAATGAGACATGGAAAAGACACGGAATATGGTATGAAAATATGCAAAAATCAATGGGAAAATGAGGGTCAAAGCAGCCCCGAAACGAGGCGAAATGACACCCGATGCATGGAATTTCTCCCGGAATGCAACACTAGGCATATGGAATGGCCTATAGCTATGCTAAACATGCATAATTTGAACATGAAGTGAAAAATAAGAAGCAAGAAAGCCCAAAAATAAGAATTTTTACAGTACAAAACATGGCCAAACAGTATGCACAAGTAGGGCTAAAATGGCATACAAGAATGGCTCCGCAAGGGAGGCAATGAAGCAAGTGGTAGATGCAAAGCCCAAACAGAAAGATACCCTTCTACAACACTGAAGAGGGACCAAAAATATGAATATTTAAAGTAGATGACAAGCCCCAAATCAGTATACAAACATGCTCAAAATACAATGCAAGATATAGTCCAACAAAGGGGTATAACATGAGGTATACAAAAAATTCATCAAACAGCCAAAGACCCTTAATGAAACATGTCAACGGGATCAAAATATGGCCACCTTCAGTTCTGATCATGGCCGAAAAACAGAAGCAAGATAGGCTAACAAAACATGCAAAAATGGGGGCCAAAGAGGGGTATAATGGTAGGTGCTACATGGAGGTCCCCAACAGTATTGAGCCCTTCTTCAATGTTTAAGAGGGGCTCAAAATAGGCCTATTTACAGTTTACATCAGGCCCAAAAACAGATTACACATAAGCCAAAAATACTATGCAAAATAATGGCATTCAAAGGGGTATTGAAGCAAGTGCAACATGGGAGGCTCAAAAAGTGTTGAGCCCTTAAACAAACATGAATAATGGCTCAAAAAAATGACCCTTTCAGTTAGGGTCGGAGCTCAAAACAGCAAGAAAATAGGCTAGAAAAATGTGGCAAAAATGAGCTACAAAAGAGGGGAATGGCAACTTACCCTTGAAGACTACCCCTTTGATGATTCTTGGACCAAGTTGCAGCACCTTTAGCCTCTGGAAAGCTGCTCCAAGCTGTTGTGATGGAGTAGTGGTGGTGGTGCTTGGTAGTGATGAAGAAATGGTGCAAAACTTAGGGATTTTGAGAGAAATGGAGAGGGATATGTATGTATGAGCTCCAAGGAATTTTTCCAACCCCAAAAACAGAGCTGGAGGGTCTGTTATGTAGACCAAAAATGGGGGGAAATGGAGGGAGAAAAGGAAGGGAAAATGGATCAAGTTTTCCCTCCAAAAGAGTTCCCTCCGTATACAGATTTTTGGAGGGAAAGGGATATACAGTTGTAAAGTGCTCACACTGAGGATCATGGCCGGCCAACTATTTGAGTTGTAGGTGGCCGGCCGGCCACCCCCCATGGCCAGCCGGCCAAGGGGCAAAATGGTTCAAAAGATTTTCTGGCCAGCCACCAGATATTGGTGTCCTCCCAAGTCTCCTCAACACAACCCTGTGGTTCAAAATTGGAAACTGTAAAACAGGAGAGAGAATAGGCCATTTTTCAAAGGGGTTCAAAAGGTTCAAGTTGAATTACTGGCCGGCCATATACTTTTAGGGTCCTCCCATATGTGTACAACACAAATATGTGGTTTGGGGTTGAAGAAAGTGGCCCTAGGATAGTCAACATTGGCTCGGAAGTGAGAAAAATGGGCGTCGGAGGAATATAACTGGTTGCTGAGACAATTTCTGGCCTCCCACCCTTCTGTGACCTTCCTGGTGATAAAACAGAGGTACCTGTCAAAAATGAACGAAAACCGATGCAAAATGAATGTTCGGGGGCCAGAATGCGTAGTTCGGGGCCCCGAAAATCGATCGTTATTCTCTCAGACCTCAGTGTCCCTCAAAAGGGAGTAAATAGGATGCATGCCAAAAACCGAAGCAAACGGAGGTAGTTAGGCGGTCCCGAACCGAGGCACACGGCCTAACGGCTCTGAAAACCGGGAACCGGGCTCTGAAATGGAAAAAATGGCTTGCGACCACGAAACGTAGCCTATGGCCACTGAGAGATGATCTACGAGACCTCTCCCTCCCCTCAGGAAGAGAAAACAGAGAAAACCGAGCTTGGTTCCCAAACTGAGGCAAGGCATAGAAAAGTCCAGAAGTTCGGAGGCAAGGCTCACGGCCGAGACTCCGCAACCTCAGAACGAGCACAGTATACAACATCACCAAGCGCTCAATCGGTGACGTCTGAGTCTTAAGGTCGGTCAAAAATGGGTTGTCTACAATTACCAAGATCATTAGTAATATGATCTGTGGCAGTAGAGTCAAGATACCAAGGCTGAAGAGAACAATTCTGGGAAACAACTTCAGAGGTAGATATAGTGTAAGCGTTAGAACCAGATGAAGCAGGAAAATGCTGTGGAGAAGACTGATTTGACTGCTGAAAATGAGGATCCATATGATGCCAACACTCAAATGCAGAGTGATTTGGCTTGCCACAAATCTGACAAACTGAACCAAAAGTAGATCGAATTTGATTGTGATTTTTGGACTGATACCTTCCTCTAGAAGAAGAAGAATATCTACCACCAGACCTATTCCCTTTGTAATTACCTCGAGAATCTCCTCTATAGTTAGATCTACCATGATGATATGTAGAAAAACCTTTTGAAGAATGAGCATTATCTTTCATAGCAGCATAGGCCAGAGAAAGCTCAGAAGAAGATTTTTGTTTCTCTTCAATATGTAAAGCTTCAGAACACAGTAAAGAAGATAATTCATCTATAGTAATCCCTTTAGAACGAGCTCTAATAGTAGTTTTAAAAGCATCGTATTCACTTGGCAATCCATTCAATGTGATGAGAACTATATCTTCATCATCAACTGAAGCTGAGGCAAGATGCAATTGATCAGCTAATTCTTTGATATGACTCAAGTAGAGTTCCATAGACTCAGTTTTCTTAGAAATTGAATTCAGTTTATTCTTCAATTGGTGGATATGAGATCTAGAAAGAGAGGTAAAACGCTTATTCAAAGTTAGCCATACCTCAGAGCTAGTTTTGAGATGAAGAACCGAAGTGAAAATCTATGGTGAGAGAGTAGCAGTGACACAACTACCATTTAGAAAATTCAGGATTAGGTATCTCTTTTCCAGTTGAATCAAGAACAAAAGGAGAATGACATGAAGAATGACATGAAGACAATCCATCAAGAATATCAAGAAGATCAGTTGCTCTGAGTATATTCTGTAACTATGCTTTTCAGATTATGAAATTTGTTGAGTCAAGCTTTACATTGACGAAAGAAGAGAGATTAGAAATCAAGAGACCAAGATTGGCTGGAAGAGTAGGTGGTGCCATTGAAGATGCCATAGATGACATCTCTAAAGCTCACTAGAGCAGGCACTGCTTTGATACCATGATGAATTTCAGAGAATGAAATGAATTTTCTATATTATACTTCCATCATATCTTTACAGTAACATATTACATTGATATTTATATACATTCATAACCATCTAATCTAACTCTAGTTCTAACTAATTCTAAACTCAACATAATCTAACTACAACTAGTTACAATCACTAACTAATACAGTTATTATTCTGTTACACTGGATGAGATGGCACTGCTTGTAGTGGACTGATTTTGCTGCGGCTTGCTCTGATTTGTGTGATATCCTATCAGTGTTTATTTTCTTTGGCCTTTTGCCAACCAAGTATTGTATCGAATTGGATTTAAGTCTTTTGGCTTTTCTAATTTGATACTTTTTCTTGCCTCCCTATCCTTTTTGTAATGTTTTATTTATCTAATAAAATATTACTTCTTTGTTGATTAAAAAAAAAAAAAACTTATAAGTATAAATCTATAAATATCGTAAAAACAATTATGAAATTCCTATATCGATCGAAATATTAAACTACAATATCATTCCATTTTCTTAAAAAAACTATTATTTTCTACATAAATGAAAATATACTAATAACCAATGTTATATTTTTCATCATGCAAGATATTCGTGGAATAGGAAATGAGACTCAACAACTCTTGATGTATAAAAATATATTACATATTGATATTAATGCATTCTTACACCAATACTATGCAAATAGTATACAATAGTCGGTTCAATGAATTTGTATTATAAGATAAACTATTAAACAAAATTGTGTAATTGTGCAATTAATTTCATACCTTCAATTGTATTACATGTACAATTTATGAAAAATTGAAGTGGGAAGTTGATAGAAAAAGATTTGTGTAATACTATTTATTTAAAACACCTTCTTATTGTTTATTATTTAAGATAAATTTGTGATTTCAACAATCTAGCTATAAATTAATGTGTGTATTTATAAAATTTCTCATTTATCATTTAAATTTTTTTGCCAAGTATGTATTCATTTCTTGTATTTTGGATATAGATCAACTTATCTATACAAGTCTCCATACTTTGTATACATATCACATACTAATTTTAGAGAAAAACATAATTATAGTACTAATAGTAGATAAAAAAATCATGTGTCACATGCAACGCACGTGCCTAACGATTAGTATTATTAAGTTCACTAAAAATTGATTCTATGTATAAATGGTTCCACAAAACTTCACAAGAATACTTCAAAATTTATTCACCAAATTGGCATTGCTAAAATGTCACTATAACATTTTTTTAGTTCAGTGACACTTGAAAGTGCCACAAAATCATTCTTCTAGTGACATTTTTTAGTCTTGTGACATTTTGAACAAATGCCATTTATACCCATGCCACGGTAGATACTAGTGACATTTCAGTGACACTTGCAAATGCCACTACACCGTGAAGGCTAAAAGTTTTCACTAACACTTTAATGTCATGTTAAACACTATTCGTGACACTATTAAGCGCCATTAAAGAAGATTTACAACCTAAAAAATGTCACTATATACTTTTTTAATGGCACTTCTTATGCCACAATTGATATTATTTATAGACGATTAAGTGCCACGTTAGACATTATTTATGACACTTTTTTATACATACATCTGGTGGCATTTCCAAGTGGCACTAGATTTTTCACTAGTGACATTTAGAAATATCACATTGTCTTAATTGTTGGTACTCATATGGCACATTTAGGAGCTTTGTGGCTGTCATTAAAAATTTAAAAATAAACACAAAAAAAAAAAAAATAAATAAATAAAATTAAGATGTACTGTCTTCTATCTTCAATGATTGTTAAAACACCAATCCCATTTGAAATTTTTTTTTTTAAAAAAAAAAAAATTGCTAAAAATGCTGATTTCCTCACATTGGCTTCAAGTTTTGCTACAAGGCTGTCTTCATCATACCTCCCAAGACGTAAACATATCCTTTGGTGCTTCTATTCTTGTAATTGTACTTTGTTGAATTTCTTTTGCAAGAGCTTCAAACCTATCAAGTTCATTAAAATATTCGTAAGTAGTAGAAGAACAAAGCAACTGACTTGTTTATGTTAAATAAAGATAAATAATAATAATTGGAAATTGCCCAAATGAAGAGAATTACATACCTTAAAAGCCTTTAATAATTTCAAAAGTGCACTATGAGCAACAATTTCCAGATAGTCAACAAATTACTTTTTGGTTATTCTAATACCACTATTCCTGCAAAACCAGATAAATCCATTTCAAATAGTTATTTTCATTATCCAAGAGGGTTTAAAACAGAAAATAAGATCACCATGCATTATAAATATGGTCCCTTGTTTGATGTGAATTTCTCGTTTCCAAGCATCCACAAACAAAGATCACTTCCACTACAAAAAGCTAATTGATTGAGTGCATTAATAGAATTCATTTCCGTTCCCCAAGAAGTTATGAAATACAAAATAGAATCACCATAAATGATAGTGATGTGTAAAGAAATGTTTTTGAGACAAAAGAAAATCTTATTAATAAGTATTACAGGTCCAACTTGGAAACTAACTCTTAGAAAAATAAAATTATAAGAAACCATTACAAAACTTTCTTAATACTTCTAAATTATCAGATCTCAAAACCAAATTACAATTTATAATCCGTTACTTGATCTATGCAAGTAATAAAGTTGTTAATTGAGTACTCCTTTTATCTCGTTATAGGCCTTCACCTGGTGCATTGTTCTTGTACGAGCATGAAATAATTCTTCTCGTATGATCCTGTTGATCAAGTTTGTGCTCCTCCAAACATCGTTGCTTTGCCACCTAAAAACACAAACGTGAGCTAACCGATAGGTGTGTGCTGGAAACCCCTCCGATGCCTAAGTCAGCAACGAGACAATAGACAATAAGCTCTGTGTATTCTAGAGTAAGAATTGGGATACCTGTACAAAGGTTTGGTCATGAGCTTTTATAGACTTTACTTGGTACAATCCTAGTAGGATTCCAACTTTCCCTGTGAGAGTCCTCCTAGGAATCATACACCTTACTCACTACCAACCAAGTGAGATAGTTTTGCACAATCCTAGTAGGACTCTACTTTCCTTAGTAGAGTCCTCCTAAGAGTCATACTTCTACTCACTGCCAACCAAGTGAGATGGTTACCTCCTTTATATAAGCTACTGCAACCACACTGAGCTAAGTTACCTCGGTCACACACTTAGGTAATGATGTAGATGATGCTCGGCCGAGCTATACCAAGACCGACATCCTTTCTTACCAATACCTCGGCTAACCACCAGGTCCATTTATTTCGGCTAACCCTTTTACCTCGGCTGACATCTTTACCTCGACTGACACCTTTACCTCGGCTAACATTGCGGTCAACCAAGTTATTTCGGCTCTGTGATACTTTAAGCACCACTGTCAGTCTTGACTTTGAGATGACGCCCTGCAGAGCTATCCTTTAGTTCGGTCCTCCTTCTACTGATACCTCGGCCCAGGATAGCTAGGTCAGGCCACTGGTAGCCCATCTCTGACCGACCCGATGTTTAGATGATCAAGGACCGTGCTACATAAATAACTACCTCGGCCCATAGTTCAGCCCAAACCCGAAATATGAGATGTCTTCTTGGCCTAAGATCGAGCTACACCAGCCCTTATCTCGGCCCATTACGCGGCCCAACTCCCAAAGAAGACTCTTCCTAGCTCCGCCCAATTTGTTTACAAATTACCCTCTTAGTTCTCACTACTATAATGCCTACAACTTCCTTCCATTCTGTAATTTCATTGTTGGAAACATAGTTATTGCACTGAATCAAATACTGATTAAAATTGTGAAGAATAGTGACTCCCAGATTAATTTCTTCAATCCATTCATTTTAAATCAAAATCACCATCTCATTAACATTTTCAAATCAATAGGATATCCTAACAATAAACCTCGCCATCTTAAACAAAAACTCCAAACCTTCATGAAATGGACATAAGCTATTTCTAGTAATTAACAAATCACAAGTAACAAAAAACATGAACTTTAGGTGAAAAATGAAGGATTTCCGAACCAGTTTGTATACTGACCTTGAGACAACATTTGAAGCTTAATGATGATTATAAAATGAAGCTACAATTAGGATTTTTACATAATTTCATAGATTTAATGCCAACTAACTACTACCACCACACTAATATACAATGATTAGTAACAAAATCACAAAAATTCATAAGATAATCACAAGATTCATAATACAATCATAATAATTCGCAATTAAAAAAAATTATGGGTCGTGCTTCCTTTACCACTGTAACCCACTCTTCCTTCCCGACTATAGACCATGACGATTGGTAACAAAATTTAGAGGGAAAAAAATTTATAACATAATCACAAGGGTTTGTAATTAAGAATCTTTTTTGTGGTGTGCCCTTCGAAAGTATATGACATTAATTCGTAACTAACACCACAAAAATTCAACACTTCTTTTCATGATAAGGTGGTGTGTACAATAGTTTGACCCTAGAAAGTAATATAACACACAAAAATATTTTATGTATACCAAAAGACTAAAGCTATTGGCTAAATAGTAGATCATGATGCACACTTACATATGAACTTGATTACAAAAAAATCAAAGCAATAAGTGGTAAAGTAAAATGGGTCTCAATCCACATTGAAATTACGTGATAACAACTTCGAGGAAGATTGCAAATTACTTGAAAATTTGTGGAAGAACCCTCAACCCACCTAACAAATAACAAAACCCTCATACATATATGCTATATTATATATAACAAGTACATATAAAGAGAAGAAAAATGAACATACCCATTGAAGCAAAAACGGAGAAAAACCTCGTAGACTCCTATAGGATCAAACAAATCCAGGATCAAACAAACAGTGTGGGAACCATTTTGTTATTGGTAATTACTTCCCACATCTCCCACTTTACACTGATATATATATATATATATATATTCAAGTGAAGAAATGAGGGAAAACTCCAAATTCAAAAGATAGAAATTCTCTGTAAATATACCAAATATATATGTAAATATATGTGCATATATTGATGATTTTCCCGAACAATCCTAATTCGAGATTGGCCCCTCAAAATCTCCAAGGGAAGAAGAAGAAAAGGAAAAGGATAAAGTCAGTAATGGCTAGGTGTGTACATATATCCGAATGTTAGTGTGTTACATAAATTTCTAACTACTAGGGATTTGGAGGGTTGGAGTAGCAATATATTTTTTTTCTTTCCTCTTTTTTAGATTTAAAATAAAAGGAAGAATTTCAAAACAGTGGAATAGAAAAAAAAATATAAAAATATATAGGGTGTAAGTAATTTTATGATGGGATGCAAGTGAAAGATTATACGATGTTTGTGTAGATTTGTACCCCTCCACGTATGTGTAAAAAAAAAAAAATTTCTTCAGGATGTAGGTCCCCAAAACAAAATAGTGCAATTTAACTTGCAAACTTTTGGCCACACTACGAGTTTTTTCGCCAAAGAACTAAACACTTTTGTCGACAGAAGGAAGAGTTATAGAAAGTGGCTTACTTACAACAATGCAACTTCGACACTAAAATTATATGTTTTTTTGTCATTAACCCCCCTCCCTTTTGGAGCGCACATTGTCCTTTGGCACCTAATCCTTGCTTTAACTTTGTAGCGGCTTGTGAACCACATTGCCAAAAGCTAACTTTCATCAACGAACATCATTCTCGTGTCGCTGAAAGTATGCTTTTGGCTACGAAAAATGGACGTTGTCACCAAAAATTGTTGCTAAAGCTGTAATTTCTTGCAGTGATTTTGGTTTAGTGACATTTCACAAAATGTCATAAAAATTTATTTGTTTATGACACTTTTCACACAATGCCTTAAAAAAGTTTTTTACACCTACTTAATTAGTGGCATCTGTTGATAAATGTCATTAAAACAATTTTTTGTGTCATTCTTTTTAAAATGCCAAAAAATTGATGCTACTAAATCACATTATTTTTGCAGTCATATAACACTTATTTATTGAAATGCCACTAGAGCCTTTTATGTTTGTGACTTGTGGACCGCCCGAACTCCTTTTGCGCCCCCTCCTTTCGGAGAGGGTGCAAATTGGGTTCTAGCTACTATAGTTCGGACTCCTGTCACGGTTCTGAATCTAGTCTCATAAAGTGCAATGTAAAATTGATAAATCACCAAAGAGTCCAATCCGGCAAATCGTTTTGGAAAATCAGATTTTAAATCAAATTATGCCAAACCTGCTTTGCCAGATTACAGAGTCACTACCTAAATATTTTGTTTTGGGAAATTTAGGAAACCATGAATTGTGCCTAAGGCCACATGTCCGTCATCACTAAAATTGCCTCGGCTCGGGAACTTGGGTACAAGAGGGGAAGGTCCTGAAATGAGCACCCCCGCTCGCCCGATCAAAGATCGGCCTCTACTAACATGATATGTTGTTTTTATAAATACATGTGTTCTTATTCCGTTTATTAATCTAACTTACTATGTGATGCGCACAACATACAAGTATAGACTAAATCACTCAATTTGGAACAAAACATCTCATGTTTGTTTGTTTGAAAATGGTTTGAAGGCGTTACTCGCAAGTAGGCTAAAGCGCGGATTTGCTATCCTCAAGTGGGCTTAAAACAAGATGATTTGCCACTCCACAAAGTGGGCTTAAAATTCACATTTGATGAATTGTTCAAATTCAAGCAATAAAGCCTTCATCCACAAGCATTCATGCAGTTAAGCACTTAAACAAATAGCCTCATGGCAAGCATGCTATCATGGCAGTCACTTACACACATGCAAGGATGCTAAAGCATAAACACTTACAGTGTACTCCAAGCCAAAACAGGAAGCTAGTTAGAAATCATGCATGATCCTAACTATGTTAAAAATACCTAATGCAACACATGCAAAATGCAATAAGATAGGCTCGACTACCTAAGATGGCATATGAATGCAACAATGGATACATGTATTCAAATAGGTATTGAAATACAATGCAATTTGAATGATGTGCCGAGCCCCAGTGCATGCAAAACAAATGAATGATGCACACATGCAAGCATAATGTATGCTAATCGAAATATGCCCTAAACTAACCATCAAAAGCTGATAAGTAAAAGGGAGAAAGAAGTGGGGGTTGGAAGACATGCACACATGCACGCACACTTATTACAACATTTGCCCTCTTGACGGAGGGTCCGAATGAGTATGCTAGGCTACATCTAAGCTAAGCTAGTTGACTAATCTAATAATCTAATTAGACTAATTATTACACAACCAAATCGAATAACTAGCAAACCAATTACTAACTATTACAATTGTTTAGTTAATTAACAAACTAACTAATCATGGCATCTTACTAAGCATGTAAGATATGTAAACTAGGCTGCCTCAGCTTCTGCCTTGAACAATGAAGGATGCATACTCTCGGTTACCGCCTCGAAACGCCTTCCGATTTGCTCTCTTGAGGCTCTGTTTGCAGGGTGTCTTTGAGAACTTGCTACTAAAACTTACCAAATCCAGGCTGGGGAGTGCACCAGTGGCCTGCCGGCCATTAGGAACTGCTGCCGGCCACATGCCGGCCATCAATGTGGCACTGTCGGCCACTGGTGTGCTGTGACACCATTCTACAACAGAGCACAAACTAGAGAAAAATGGAGGGTCTCCCAAGGGTATGTACATACTATGCCACTCCATATCACCTCAAAACATCAAGGGAGAGGCATCATTGGACCCAAGACCATCAATCAAGCATCTCAATGCATGATGGCCAAAGATCCAACTTGCACAAATTCGATGAATGCATAACAAACAAGACACTAAGACCACGACTTTATCATGAGTGATCAAAGGCAATGGAGACAAAGGGGATTGGCTCACTTTCATCACTTTGAGTATGAAGTGGGCCAATCCACCTTGTGTTCAACATAACATCCGGTTGAACACGATGCAATGCAAAATGCAACATACTCATCTATCAATGCTAAGGTGGCATACACAAGACTCTATTATGGAAGCAATGCATGCAAGGCATGTTATGGAGCCAAGAGCACTAAAGCAAGTGAAGAACATTACACATGAGGCATGCACTACTAATCTCAAATGGTCAAACCAGCTATGGACAAACCTAAGATACTCCAAAACAGTGACCAAAACACACTAAAACTTAGGCACAAAAAGCAAGGAATGCATACTTAACTCATGGCTCGCAAGCAAGGCACAAAGCTCAACTCTCAAACACATTGAAAGAGTGACACATATGAGAGTATGACAGTAATATATGTTTTGAAATCACCTCCCAAATGATGAAATATCATTTAAACAACACAAGTATAGCATGCAACAGGCCCTAAAACTCAAAGCTAGTTAAAGCATTCACACAAGAGGTATGCAATACATAGCCTAAACAATCAAACTAGCTTTGGATAGAGCTCAATCATGCCAAAACAAAGGCCAAAACATGCTGAAAAGGGAGCCCAAAAGCTTAGACAAGCATGCATACATATTGGCTTACAAAAACAAGTCATAAGGCATATCTCTCAAAAGCATTGAAAGAGTGGAACATGTGAGAGTGTGACTACACCATACATACTGAAATCATGTAAGAAATGAGGCTAAACATGCAATCATCATATTCAAAGCATGTTAGGGACCTCAAACACAAAGCTAGTGAAGCCCAACTATACTATAGCTATACAAAGCTAAGCATATATGACCAAGACCACTTAAAACAAACCTCAAGCATGTTGAATCAGTGGCAAAAATGTGTTGGAGCAAAGCTAACAGATGCTAGAATCATGAACTAAAGCATGACGCATGTTAGGCCAACAAACATGATTGCACTACAAGTATAAGATGCAAGCAACCAATGACCAAACCAACCAAAAATAGAGTTATGGAAGGTCCAAAAAGTCACAAAATCATGCTCGAGCTAAGTCACAAAAGAGTAGAAAAGCATGCTCAAGTATGAGGCCAACAAGGCAAGCAAACAAGACAAGAGAAGAGAGGACCACCTCTTCCCATTTTGGACCTCAAAACCACCTTTCCACCACTAAAATTCCTTTGAGTTTCAGTGGTAGAAAGGCTATGCAAAGGCTATTACAAAAGCTTCAAAGGATGGCTTAAAAGCTTGACAAATGAGGCATGCAAGGGAGTGAAACACCCCCAACTCCCACAAGGCCTCAAACAACCATTTTTAACACTTCAAAATAAAGCTTTTTGTAGTTAACAACTAAGCCTAAAACAACATGCAAAGATGGCTAAGATGGCATACAAAAATAAGCTTAAAAGGGGAACATGCGCACCCTTGAAGAACAGCGACAAGGAAGGTCTTCCTCTGAGCCAAAACCAGGCTTTTGAGTTCCAAACAAACCTTCAAGAACCTCAGCTCCAAGGTAGTGGTGTTTGACTAGGTGTTCCTTTGCAAAAATGTGAAGAAAACACACTTTAAGGCACTATTGAGCACAATATATATAGAGAGAGTGAGAATTCTAGAGAGAGAGAGATATTTTGTCTCTAAAAAGTCTGAACCTCTAGAGAGGGAGAGAGGCCTCCCCTTGTATAGGGAAATACAAGCAAAAGCTTGCTTGATAAGCTTAAACTTGCCTCCATTCCTCCGTACACGTGTATGGAGGATGGCTTAGTGAGCCCCAGTTGGCCCAAAATATTTAAAATAATATCTGTTGAAACAAGGTGGCCGGCAGTGACTCATGGATGGCCGGCAAGCCTCATCAATGGCCGGCAGGGCTAAATTGGTGGCTGGCAAGGCCAAAAAAGGGCCGGTAGGGCACCACAAGAATCATACTAAAGGACCAACACATGGTCCAAAAATAGGGCAGAAAGGATACAGGGTTTGCAAAGCTCAAACCTGTGATGTTCCGCTGCGAAATTCAAGTACTCGACGAGCAATCGAACTTGTCATCGGATGTACCTGCAAGCATATCCAAATCTTGAGGACAACCAAAAATGGGGTGTCTACATGACTGTGTGACATTTTTCTAAGATGTGTCACCAAATATTATTTTTGTGGCATTTTCTAAAAACATGACACTAGTATAGTGCCACTAAACTATGTTTTTGTTGTAGTGTGTAAAGAAACCACATTATTCATATTATTTAATAACTACTACATAAATTCAATATTTAAAGATATAAAAATTGTAAAAATCAATTAAATAGTAGTTTTTTTTTTGTTTGTAATAAATGCATATATCTTTATAGAGAAAAAGTACATTGTAAATAGAACGAATTAAGGTCTCTTATTGATATTTCAATGAGATTGGCATACGGGGGACATTAATGAGGAGAGAAAGTACCAATTGGACCAATCCACAAATTGAACCCGTCCAAATTGGTTTACCAGCTCAACTGGTTTGTTTGAGCACCCCTAAGTAATAATGTTAGATGATCATATTTTTCATATCAAATTTGGCTATCATATAATGTCACAACCCCATTCTGTCCCTAACAGAATGATGCCGTGATGGCCAGTAATCGTAGATTACTAAAGGCCAACTTATAAATATTCACACATACAGAGTATAAATAGGGGCATACATGTGTAGAAGTAATAAATTTAAAACTAATTTAGTCCATAAGAGTTGTGCATAATTCAAATGAAATGGAATTAATTGATATACATAAGTGTTATCATGGTCTTCACATTACATCTTGGTCAAAGGCTTCTTAAACCAAAACATACAAAAGAAATGTTCTACAAAAGTTAAGAAGCTTAATCTTTAAGATGATACAAAAACATAAGACAAAACACATCTTCCAACAGAACTTAGGTGACATCGCTTTCTTGATCATCACCTACATATGTATACGGGAGAGGGGTGAGCTGAAAACTCAATGAATGATATAAGTAATAAAGGTTTGAATCAATGATATTCGAGATTTTATCAAACAATATATATGAAAGCTTGTACCAAAATCAAAGGATGAACCAAGTTCATCAATCAAAGGGTTTCAAGCTTCAGAGGATGTTTACTAACATCTACATAATACAAAGAATAAACATTCATTGACAAATCAAATGAATAATTGGCCCAAAATCGATTAGACAAGTCCACCCGTCTGTGGCAAAGGAGATATCTCAAACAAAGGTACTAGTTGTATTAAAGTCCCTTAGCACACAAGGACCTTTCAAGAATGTCATCAAAACAAACATAATACTTAATACAAAAATTAAGGGATAATCATTCATGCTTTATGAAATACTTTCCAAAACAAAGCAAAGATTTTATCAAAACATTATAACATAACTTTATTAAAAATATCACTCACAATAGCTCTTCAGTTGTGGGGATTAAGGCAAGGATCCAATACCTACAAGTACATAGTAATTCCATTGAATGCACTTCAAGAAGGTGAGAAGATATGCTCAAAGATGGTTATCAAATGCACTCTCAAAAAAATTTCAAATGAGTAAAATAAATCCCGACATTTCTTTCCAAAACCAAGTCAAGACAAAGAAAAACGTGTACTGAGAGTTAAATCAATGTTTTTTTTCTTGGAAAAGTATGTTGGGTACAAACCAAGTCCCAGAATGGATGCACAGAGATGAGTTGGGCCGAAATGGCCGAGTTGGGTGAACTCGGGAAGTCTTGGCCGAGATTCCACACCTCTTGGCCGAGGTGTGGCCTACTTGGCCGAGATGAGGGGCTGCCTGTCGAGATGTTACAAGGTGTCGGCATAGGTGAGTTGTGGCCGGCCTAGGTGTGAAGTGGTTAGCCTAGGTGTTCATGCAAGGTAGACTAAGGTGCAAGTGATCATGTTAGGTAGGCCAAGATAAGATGCAATGCTTGGCCTAGGTGTGAAGACCGGACAAGAGTGGATCTCGGTGACCACACTTAGGTGGTGTTTGTTTTGACGGATTGAGGGATAGGATTGGACAATTAGTCTATTTGGACTAATAGTCCGTTGTTTGATTCAAAATTTTTGTACCGGACTATTAGTTCCAAATCCATTGGACTATTGTATCCCATTGGAGATGGGGAGGGGGGTGGGTGGGACACAAATGGAGGGATAAGGAGAGATATAGGGATTATGTGGTAAAATGACTATTTTGACCCTCTACTATTTAATTATGTATTATATTTAGTAAAATTCAATAAAATTTAAATGTCTCAATTTAAAAATAAAATAAATTTATTTAATTTTTATTGATGTTTTATTTATTTAATTTTTTAAAATAAAATTTTGTAGATATTTTATTGATTTTTTATTTTAAAATTTTGTTTATATTTTAATTAATTTCATTATTTAAATTTTAATAGATGTTTTATTTAATTTCATTATTTAATTATTATTATTTTTTAAAATAAACTTATTTAAAATTTTAATTAAAAAATAACATATATTTTTATTGATATTTTATTTATTTAATTTATTTAATTTTTAAAAAATAAATTTATTTAATTGTGCAAAAAATAAAATAAAATAATTTTTTATTTAATTTAGTTAAAAATAATAAAAATATTAAAGATATGTTTAATATTACTATTACTCAGTAAATAATTGAAGAGGATAAAATAGTTATTTGAACATTTATCCTTCTCCATAATATCCTAAACAAACATATGATTCATATCCTATCCAACCAAATAGTCCTTTTCTAACATCTAATCCCATGACTAAACTAACATGAGATACAAATCCAGTCCAACCAAATAGTCCGGGGACAATGTATCCCAGGACTAATAGTCTGATGAATTTCAATCTCCCCTTATCCAGTTTGTCCAAATAAACACGCCCTTAGGGAATAATGAAGTCTAGAAATCTGGGTTCCCTTTTGAAGAACATGAACAACATGAATATACTAAAAGCATAATTTTTCATTCGAATCTAAGATTTCATGATCAGAGTTCAAAAGCATGGACTTGGGAACCCATACTTGAAGATTTCATGAGAACAAATACAAAAATATGGATTTTGATGTAAACTTTTAGATCAAAACAAAGATTTCTTCAAGAATCCAAGAACATTAATATAAAGCAAAACTTTAAATCAATGCATGGCTCATGAATCATGCTAGATCAAGCTATGTGATCAGATTAATATAAAGAGCAACAAAAGTAGATGAATGATCTAACCTCAAAATACAAATAAAACGGTTCAAAGTCTGAAAATCAAGCTTGAAAATCTAGTTCTCTCACTCTAAGAACTTGTTCTTCTTCTTGGAGCTTCTCCGTCTTCCGACAAAGATATGGCAAAAGATATGGGTTCCTCAAGTGCTATGTGACTAATATCCCACTAGTGGAACACATGGCATTTGATTAAATCTCCTCAAAAAGGTGCTAGCACAAAATGGCAAATGGGTGACAAAGCAAGGATCTTGGATCAAAACATTGGTTTTGGACAAGTGATGGTTAACACGAGGATAGGTGAGGTCTTTCTGATCTCGGCTAGAAGGGGTCACACTTAGCCTAGGTGTGACATACCTCGGCCTAGGTGGTACAAGTCTTGGAACAAAGGATGCTATGTGCTGGCTAATGTGTACAACTCGATAAGAAGGTGCCCAGCTGTAACGTCCCAAATTTCTAACCCAAATGATAAGACAACAATCACGGCTCTTTCAAGGAATATCGAATATAAATCTCCAAATTTACATGACATGGTACAATAGTTCTTCATGCAACAATACATTAATCCAACAAGTAAATAAACAAATAAATAGCCCCAAGGGTTTACAAGTTTCCAAGGCTTGAGCTTGGTTATACAAAACGGTTATTCAAACCCACAAAAACACAACCCTTGGCTTACACACAAAGTCACATCAAAATGAGAGCATTGTACTCCCAACACACATACTTCCACGCCCTTAGTTGGGTGGGATCACCACATCTTTTCCTGCACAAAAATCCCATAGAGGGAGCATAAAATCCAGTAGAAAATTCTTAACAAAGTATATACGTTTATACAAGTCTTAAGAGATGAAATGCATATGCCATGCTATGCTTTTTTTGAAGATAAATCACATTTTCATCTTTTGAAAACCATCATACTTAATGATATCATGCAATTTCAATTGTTCAAAACTTAACAATTTATTTAAAGGGCGGTAAATACGACTCTGGTAATCCCTAAGTCGGTGTTTACAAGTAGACTATAAAAGTACTACCAAATTGTCATTTTTACCAGTTTTAACCGGAAGGCTCGACACCTATCTGCGCAGGTTTTCGGTCTTTCATCCCGGACTCTCAAGCCAACTTATTTAATATCATCTACACCTCCTATCAAGACTTACTAACGTATTTACCCCAAAACCATTCCATGAAAACTTATTTCTCAACATTCTTTTCTCAGTGCAAGTTTTCAAATCTACTTTCAAAGTTTAATGTAATCAAATGAATTGATATGTTAATTTCACAAGATGAATATAAATACTTTTATTCCAATTCATCATCCAAGGAATAACACAATTCTCTCTTCTCAAGTATCCTCGACAATTAGTTATTTCAAGACTATTTCAACGTTTCGAACAATAATTTTCAAAATGAACAACAATTCTCATATTCTCTGAAATTCATCATTTATATCAATATAAATAAGAAAATTTTCAAACATCCATTTATTTTGACACACAAAATAAATATAACAATAACATTCATGGATTTTCAGTCTCTTTTAAAAATCTCTAATTTCTAGGTTTTCTCACCAAAACTATACAACTCAAATCTTTTAAAAGAAAACTTTCCAAAATCATATTTTCTTCAATCAACGAACATGAAAACCCATAAGATCATTTGAAAAGAACAAGAAACAAACCCACTTTCAAAATCGCTCAACTTCTTGAATCAACAATCAATTTTCAAAGCTATCGAAAGATAATTTCGAAAATGATATAGATCTTGCAAATATATATATATATATATAACTCTATGAAAATTCCTACCTCAAGTTTTGAAGAAGAAATGAGATGAAACCTCCAAAATTAACGGTGTCGAAACTCGATCTTTATCGCATACAACGAAGCCCTCGAAAAGTTAACCAACTTCGATGAAGAACTTATGGCAGAACTCTAATGGATCTTGAGAAATCAAGGTTTTGATCTACTTTGGCATAGAGAAATGTAGAGGGAAGGGAGAAGAAAGGGTTTTTAGAGAGAGATATATAAAAGTGATCCGAAATATCAGATTCACGAACTGATATAACATGGTCTGCTCGAGCGTGGAAAGCCCAGCTCGAGCATCAAATGCACTTTCCCAGTACTTTTGCAGATAGGTCAAACTTCTGAAACTAAACATTTTCTGCTCGAGCGCATAAACAGCCACTCGAGCGGACAAGAAACTTCTAATGCATTTTGCATTTTGCTTCAAGAGTGCTGCCCCTTAACCTCGTCGGGGCGCTGCCCCCTAGACCACCGTGAGCTGACCGATGCGATAGTCAATCTAGTCTTAAGCTCTTGGAATGACTTTTCACAAGCCTCACTCCATACAAATTTGATACCCTTTCTAGTTAACCTAGTCAAAGGTGCAGTTAGTCTTGAGAAGTCCCTTACAAAACGTCGATAATACCTCGCCAATCCTAAGAAACTTTGGATTTCAAAAACATTCTTGGATTGTTCCCAATCTTATACGGTATCTATCTTTGAGGAGTCTAGAGTCACTCCCTCTCTAGACACTACATGCCCTAAAAACTTCACATCTGTTAATAAAAACTCATTTTTTTTTCAAATTTGGCATACAATTGGTGCTCACTAAGTAAACCCAGCACTACCCACAAGTGAGTCTCGTGTTCCTCTTCGGAGGTTGAATAAATCAAGATGTCCACAAAGACGACCACAAAACGGTCCAAGTATTCCTGAAAAATTATGTTCATCAAATCCATAAAGGAAGCCGGTGCATTGGTCAACCCAAAAGGCATTACAAGGAATTCATAGTGGCTATAACGAGTACGAAAGGCCATCTTCTGAATGTCCTCCTCCTGGAATCTCAACTAATGGTACCCCAACCTCAAATCTATTTTTGAGAAGCAACGAGACCCTCTAAGTTGGTCAAACAAATCATCTATACTGGGTAGAGGATACTTGTTCTTAACTATAACTCTATTCAACTTGCAATAATCAATACACAACCGCAATGACCCATCATTCTTCTTCACAAAGAGAGCCGGCACTCCCCAAGGCGATGTACTAGGGCGAATGAAGCCCTTGTCTAAAAGTTCTTAGAGTGGAATCTTCAACTCATGCAATTCGGCGGGTGCAAATCTATACGGTGTCATGGAAATCGATACCATGCCAGACACTAATTCAATGGCGAACGCGATCTCCTGATGAGGTGGTAAACTAGTAAGATCTTCTGGAAAGACATTCGGGTATTCACAAACTACCCTTGGCAACTCAACAAGAGCCCCATCACTCTCACTATCCAAGAGAGTTGCAAGAAGGCCACTAAGCTTGCTCCTACTACGAGGGTCAACAACTGGCGACAAGGCTCTATCAACTTGATTCCCCAGAAAATAAAAACGATCACCACCCGAAGTGCACACTGTAACTCTTTGACGATAATAATCAATCACAACTTGATAAGAACACAACCAGTCCATGTCTAAAATGACATTAAAACTCGATATATCTAGCAACACAAAAGCAAATGGAAGTCGACGCCTGGCAACTTCTATTTCACAATCACGACAACTCCGGTCTAAATCAACTGTACCCCCAATAAGTGACTCTACTCTGAGTGGAAGCACTAACCGTGCTACCTCTAACCCCAATGCAACAGCAAATGCAGTAGATATAAATGAATGAGACGCACCTGTGTCTATCAATACATTAGCCAAAGAATTACACACAACAAAAATACCTCTCACAACTGAGGATTCTGGCAACTGCTCTGGCACTGTAACATCATACACGAGCCCATGTTAACCAACTTCGATGAAGAACTTATGGCAGAACTCTAATAGATCTTGAGAAATCAAGGTTTTAATCTACTTTAGCATAGAGAAATGTAGAGAGAAAGGAGAGGAAAGGGTTTTTAGAGAGATATACAAAAATGATCTGAAATATCAGATTCATGAACTGATATAACATGGTCTGCTCGAGCGTGAAAAGCCCTGCTCGAGCGTCAAATGCACTTTCCTAGTACTTTTGCAGACAGGTCAAACTTCTGAAACCAAACATTCTCCGCTCGAGCGCATAAACGGCCGCTTTAGCGGACAAGCAACTTCTATTGCATTTTGCATTTTTGCCTCGGGGGCGCTGCTCCTCAACCTCGCCAGGGCGCTGCCCTAGGACCCGCCAAGGGGTGCTGCCTCTTGGACTCCCGCGAGCTGACCGGACAGCTCGATCCCTGCCAGCTCAATCCCCGACATACTTAGTGAAGTAGCAAAACTGAGATCGCTACAACCTTCCGCTCTTAAAGAATTTCGTCCCGAAATTTCAAATCAAACTACCCAAACAAAGGGTTTCTAGCGATCAAAACCACACTATTTCATTTTCGAATCACAATGCTAACTCTCAACCAAATTCCACCATTTTTACCATGGTTATCTCATTAACAACAACCTCCCAAATACACATAACATGAAATTTTCCAAAAAGTAATGGCAACTCTAAGGTAGCGTTTGGTAACGTTTACGTTTTTTTGTTTATGTTTACAAAAATTTTTTAAACTGGTTTTTGTTTGTTTTTAGAAAAAACATAAATCATAAACGCATTTGGTTTGAACAAAATGTTAAAAAAATTTAAAAACATAAACTAAAAAATATATTTGTTCAGGCCTAAAATATTTATATTTATTTTTATTATTTATGACAATGGGATTACACACATTATAATTGAAAAAAATTAATTAAAAAAAATAATTGAAAAAAATTTTAATTGGTAAAAAAATTAATTGACAAAAACTAATTGTAAAAAAAAATTATTTGAAAAAAAAATTAATTGAAAAAAAATTGAAAACTGAAAACGTAAACTCATTTTTTGAGTTTACATTTTTTCCTCAAATTTATAAATTGAGACCACCATTTATAAACCAAAAAGATTATCAAACAAGTTTTTATGACAGTTTTTTAAATTCTTGTAAATAAACTGAAAACTGAAAACGGAATGGTTACGAAACAGGCCCTAAACAACCTTATACTTAAAACAACAACGCACATATGAACATGTGGTTAACAACTTTAAATACGTTTCCCTCAACACTAGAGAATATTACAAAGAAAAGAAAACTTAAGCATTTTCAAATAAATGGTGTCGAAACTCGATCTTCACCACACACAACGAAGCCCTCGAGAAGTTAGCCAACTTCGATGAAGAACTTATGCAGAACTCTAATAGATCTTGAGAAATCAAGGTTTTGATCTACTTTGGCATTGGGAAATGTAGAGAAAATGGAGAGGAAAGGAGTTTTCGAGAGATATACAAAAGTGATCTGAAATATTAGATTCATGAACTGATATAACATGGTCCACTTAAGCGTGGAAAGCCCTGCTCGAGCATCAAATACACTTTCCTAGTATTTTTGCAGATAGGTCAAATTTCTAAAACCAAACATTCTCCGGTCAAGCGCATAAATGGCCGCTCGAGTGGACAAGCAACTTCTAATGCATTTTGCATTTTTGCTTTGGAGGCGTTGCCTTTCAACCGCCAGTATACGCCTAGGACTCCGCCAAAGGGTCGCTCCTGGACTCCATGGTGACCGGCGATTCGATCCCTGCTAGGGCGTTGCCCCCTGGACCCCCACGAGCTGACCAGGCAGCTTGATCCCCGACATACTTAGCAAAGTGACAAAACTGGGATCGCTACACCAACACAGATGCAAGGTTCAAGAATCAAAGATCTTATATGCCTAGGTGATGCATACTTCGGCCTAGATGATGCATATCATGTATACCTTGGCCTAGGTGATGTACACCTTAGCCTAGATGATTTAAACCTTAGCCTAGGTGTGATGGTGGAGGTGGAGGTCAACCGAGATGGTTCTAAGATGATCCTATAGGTGTTGACGTTCAACGACCTAGGTGTAAGAGGTTCAAAGGTGTGACCTAGGTGTGAGGTAGTAAAGGTACATAGTCTAGGTTCAACACACAAAGTAAGGAACAATGCAAGGATGTTACACTTAGATAAAAACATAACAGCACAAAACAAAACATGATCTCATACTTGAACAATTTCCAAAGTTCACAAAATGCAAGCTTGCAGCATCTCCAATTGCAGGCCTACATTTGGAGATGTTGGGAGGTAACAAACCAAAAACCATGCAAATTCTCAAGAATATAACTAAGGCAAAATGAGAGTTGTTATATATAAGGTGACATTGCATGCCATCTGTGCATAATGCATTTGGTACAAACACATGAAAAGTAAAGTCCATTTAACTAATGCAATCTTTACACGATAGATGATAATCAAATTTGATAAACAAAAAAAAGGTTTTTAGATTTTTTTTTCTTTCTTCGTGTGTGTGTGTGTGCGCATGTGCCTTGCATGATCATGTGAATTATGAAATCAATCATTGTGTGATCTTTGCTTAAAGTTAGCATTATCTTAACCTATTGGTATTTTTTTTTCCTCCTAAATTGACCCAACTAAGTTCATTTCAAAATAAAAGAGACCAACATATATAATATTTGAGTAATTAATCAATGCCAAATTGACCTAGTTCTTGTTATTAACTTTTCTAATATATATTTGGTTGCAAGACTAGAGCCATGGAAAGAGTCTTTGAATTATTAATAAATTTTCAGAGATTGTTCACATTCTTTGTGTGTTTAAATATATTTTGGATGCTTAGAATCAACAATTATTGACAAATTTATGTTAATTGTAGTGTTTTGGGATTTTTTCTTGTTGCCTTTCGCTTTGCATATGATTGGCTTTGGTCCATTTGCCAACTTAAAATTTATTTTTATTTTTATTTTTTTGATAAGTAAAAGAAAGTTTTATTGATAAAGAACCAAATACATGAGAAACTTACATCAATAAAACAAGGCAGTGCAAACAAGCATCATAGCTAAAACTCTACAATCCTAACTAGGTTGGCACCGGAGAGATAGTGTAATCATATGCTAGCACAAACCCGAGATTAGTAAGAGACCAACCAACAACAACCAAAAACAAAGAGAAACAGAGTAAACTACAACAACCAATAAGAGAAAAGCTCCCCTTCCATAGCATAACAGCAACAATAACAGCATATTAGCAGCACCAAACCAAACAGCAATAGGTTGCCTGTAATAGCAAACATACAACAACTACAACACCTCAATACCAGCACCAAAACTAGTTATCTGACAATAGCTGGAACTGGACCTCTCTAATGGGAGCCAAGCAAAAGCAACTAGAAGAAAAAAAAGGAAGAAGATAGAACAACAAAACCAGCAACCATGCTACAATATAGCAGCCTCAGCTTAAACACCTCGATATGCCTGATTGGATGCTCAGTAACTGATTTAAAGAAAAACCCCTGCAATCCCATTTCCAATGAGGTCCAAAACAAAATGCGAAACTTGATTGAATCCAATAACTCCTTCCAATTCAGTTGGGTGTTTTCAAATATACACTGATTTCTCAACCTCTAAATCGACCACATGACAGTAAAAGGAATTATCTCCCACATTATTTTCCTTTTCCTCCTAAATTTCCAACCCATCCATCATTCAAGCAATATAGTCATTGAACCAGGAACCACCCACGACAGTCCCCACCATCGCAAAACTGTGGTCCAAATCCTCCAAACTTTCTCGCACCAAATTAAGACATGTTTCGAAGATTCATTAATATGGTTGTCAAGAATGCCCAACCTAGCAAGCCTATCTGAGGTCTTAACTCTACCCCTCCACGCTAACCATCCAAAGACCTGCACTGATGGTGGTGTTCCATTCCTCCAAATCAATTTTGGTACTTCCATATGAGAACCCATCTCGGCATCAATACAATTATATATTGATGCCATGTAGACACCCCATTTTTTACCGACCTTAAGACTCAGACGTCACCGATTGAGCGCTCGGTGATGTTGCATATTGTGCTCGTTTAGAAGTCTCAGAGTCGCGGCCGCGCGCCCTGCCTCCGGACTTCCGAACTCTTTTCTGTGCCTTGCCTCGGTTTGCGAACCTGACTCGGTTTTCTCTGTTTTCTTTCCTGAGGGGAGGGAGAGGTCCCGTAGACCATCTCTCGGTGGCCGTGGGCTACATTTCGTGGCCGTAGGCCATTTTGCCCATTTCGGAGCCCAGTTCCCGGTTTTCGGAGCCGTCAGGCCGTGTGCCTCGGTTCGGGACCACCCAACCATCTCCGATTCCTCCGGTTTTTGGCATGCATCTCATTTACTCCCTTTCGAGGGACACTGGGGTCTTAGATACCCACTTCGTGGCCAAACACCACTTTCGGTGCTTAACGGCCGGTTTTCGGGACCCCGAACTGCGTGTTTTGGCCCCCGAGCATTCGTTTTGCATCGGTTTTTGTTCATTTTTGGCAGGTACCTCTGTTTTATCACCAGGAAGATCACTGGAGGGTGGGAGGCCAGCAATTGTCTCAGCAACCAGTTATGCTCCTCCGGTGCCCCCCGGCGCCCGTTTTTCTCACTTCCGGGCTAATGTTGAACACCCTAGGGCCATTTTCTTCGAGCCAAAACCACATATTTGTGTTGTACACACATGGGAGGACCCTAAAAACACATGGCTGGCCAGTAATTGCATTTGGACCTTTTGAACCCCTTCTAAAAGTGGCATGTTGTCTCTCCTGTTTCAGAGTTGCCAAATTCCAACCATAGGGTCTTGTTGTACACACTTGGGAGGACACCAACCTTTGGTGGCCGGCCAGAAATTCTCACTTTCCATTTTGACCCCTAGCCGGCCGGCCGGCCATGGGGGGTGGCCGGCCGGCCACCTGCAGCAAAAGTGCCTAGCCGGCCTGCTTCCTCAGTGTGAGTTTATTCCAGCTGTATCTTGGTTTTCCCCCAAAAATATCTGATCTGGGGGAACCTTTTGGAGGGAAATAAGAGCTCATTTCCCTCCATTTGGCCAAGGATTCCTCTCCCCCTCTCTTGTCTACATTGGTGTCCTCCCAACTGAAGAGAAGAGATTACAAGCATTGGTTGGAGCATATACATACATACAACCTCATTTCTTTCAAGTTTTGGTGCCATTTCTTCATCATCTTCAAGCGCCACCACTACTACTCCATTCCAGAAGCAAGGAGAGGCTTTCCAGAAGCTAAGAGGCAACAAATTTGGTCCAAGAAGCAACCAAAGTCTTGATCTTCAAGGGTAAGTCCACTTCACCCTCTTTTGAGCTCATTTTTGCCTCATTTCCTTAACCTATTTTCTTACTGTTTTGGGCTCCGACCCTAACTGAAACTAGGCCTATTTTGGGCTATTCTTCATGTTTGTTTAAGGGATCAACCCTGTTTGAGATCCCTAACTTGCACTTGCTTCAATATCATCTTATATGTCACAATATTGCATGCTATTTCTAGCCTATGAGTGATCTGTTTTCGAGCATAATGTAAACTGTGAGTGGGTCTATTTTGAGACCCTCTTCAACATTGAAGAAGGGCTCAACCCTGTTTGGCCTCTCTATCATGCACTTGCTTCATAATTTCTCCTATTTACCGTAAATTTGGATGATTTGTTTGACCTACATGTAATACTTTTTGGATCATGTCATGAACTTTGAGTAGGTTTATTTTGTGTCCCTCTACAACATTGTAGAAGGGATCAACCTTGTTGGGGGTCTCCATGTTATACTTGTCATTATATCCCTCTTCGACCCCCATTTTTGCATACCTTTTTTAAGTTTATCTAGATTCTGTTTTTGGCCATCATCAGAACTAGAAAGAGTCATATTTTGATCTTCTTGACATATTTCATTAAGGGTCTTTTCTAGTTTGATGAATGCTTGGGGTACCTCATGTTATAGCCTTATATATCCTAGTTCTTGCATCACATTTTTAGCATGTTTTCATACTGAGTTGGGGGATGTCATCTACTGTAAATGTGCATATTTTTAGTCCCTCATCAGTGTTTTAGAAGGGTATTTTTCCATTTGGGCATCGTATGTATCACTTGCTTCAATACCCCACTTGCGGAGCCATTTTTGCATTCTTGCTTAATCCTATGTGCACTTGCTGTTTAGCCCTTTTTATGACTGAAAAATGCTTTTCTTGGGGCTGCCTTGCTACTTTATTTTCATTCCATATCCATATTCTGCATGCATTGCATGGCTATAGGCCATTTCGGGTGCCTAAATTCATGTTTCGGGGTCATTTCATGCATCGGGTGTACTTTCGCCTCATTTCGGGGCTGTTTTCCCCCACATTTCAGTGCCAAAATTCATTTGCATGTTTGCATATCATTTCCATGCCATTTCATGCCTTAGGGCCATTGCCTCGGTTTGCGTGCCCGTGGGCACGCATTTCGAGGCACTTCATTTTCATCCGACGGCCTCTTATGTGAGTGTGGCTGAGGCTCACCCATGTTAGTGTAAGTCCATTTTGCATTATGTATCTCATTTTAGCATCATTGCATTCCGTATGCCATTTTCTCGGTTTACGTGCCCGTGTGCACGCATTTCGAGACATCTCATTTTAGCCTCATCGTATCGTGTATGCCATCGCCTCGGTTTGCGTGCCCGTGTGCATGCATTTTGAGGCACCTAATTTTAGCATTGTTGCATTGTGTACGCCATTGCCTCGGTTTGCGTGACCGCGTGCACGCATTTCGAGGCACTTCACTTTTATCCGACGGCCTCTTATGTGAGTGTGGCTGAGGCTCACCCATGTTAGTGTAAGTCCATTTTGCATTCTTTATCTCATTTTAGCATCATTGCATTCCGTATGCCATTTTCTCGGTTTGCGTACCCGTGTGCACGCATTTCGAGACATCTCATTTTAGTCTCATCGTATCGTGTATGCCATCGCCTCGTTTTGCGTGCCTGTGTGCACGTATTTCGAGGCACCTCATTTTAGCATTATTGCATTGTGTACGCCATTGCCTCAGTTTGCATACCCGTGTGCACGCATTTCGAGGCACTTCACTTTTATCTGACGGCCTCTTATGTGAGCGTGGCTGAGGTCCACTTATGTTAGTGTAAGTCCAATTGCATTGTGTATGCCATTTTATGCCTTAGGATCATTTCCTCGGTTTGCATGCCCGTGTGCACGCATTCCGAGACATCTCATTTTCATAGCATTGTGTATATTAGGATTGTATCTTAGTTGCATTTCATACATATCATGCATATTGCATCGTGTTCGGGATAGGAGTTAGCCCGGGCACGGGAAACGAGGCACGTTTCGTACTCCGAGTGACGGAACGGGTCTCAATTCCCAAGTCACCGACACTCCGGATTACCCGTGATGGAGTTAGGTTTTGTTGTAGCATTCATACGCATTCATCTCATATTGAGTTGTGCAATCCGATTCCTCAGCCATCATGCATCGAGATGCGTGATTGATGGCACGAGGATCGAGGCATGCATATATTTGTGAAATACATTGCTGTGCCCCTTTCTTGCTCTCTGTTGCAGCAAAATGAAGGATCAGCAACTTTTCGGAGCGTGACACACATTTCGAGAAACCTTGCAAACAGAGGCTAATTGGGGCATCCCAGTGGATTTCCGCACCAAAGCGGCCCGGCATATATCATTCATCAATAGCAAGGCAGCCCCTAGCTTGTATGCCAGTTTACAGCTTTCTTAGTTAATCTGTTAATTAATTAGGAATCTGTATATTTATTCGAACTGTATTATTCTTTTATTTCGGACTGTACTATTCTTTCATTCGGGACTGTATTATTATTTATTCGGACCCTATGCGCGAGGGCATAATTGTAATAAGTGTGGGTGAGTGTGATGTATGTCTTCCAACCCCACGTCTTTCTTCCCTTTTATTTATCCGCTTACGATGGTTAGATATAGGGCATATTTCAATTAGCATACAGTATGACAGCATGTTTGCATCATTCATCTGTTTTGCACGCACCGGGCTCGGCGCATCATACAAACTGCATTTGTATTTCAATTCCAAATCGAGTACTTGTTAGTTGTAGCATTCCATATGCCATGTTTAGGACAGCCGAGCCTGCTATAGTTTGCATCTTTGCATGTGTTGCATTAGGCATTTTTGTATATTTAGGATCATGCATGATTTCTAATGAGCTTCTATTTTGGCTTGGAGTACCCGGTGAGTTTTATGCTTTAGCATCCTTGCATGCGTGTGAGTGCTGCCATAAATAGCATGTTTACCATGAGGCTAAATGCTTACGTGATATAACTGCCTTGAATGCCTGTGGGTGGAGGTTGAGTTATCTGGATTGGAACAATTCATCAAGTGTGTTAAGCCCACTAGACAGTGGCAAAATCATGTTTTCTAAGCCCACCTGAGGGTGGCAAAATCCGCATTTTAAGCCTACTTGCGAGTAGCAAACCATTTTCACTAACAAACATGAAATGTTTAGTTCCAATTCAGGCGATTCAGTCTATACTTGTATGCTGTGCGCATCACATAGTAACCTAGGCTAATAACCGGAATAAGAACTCACAATGTTTTCAAAATAAGATATCATGGTTAGTAGAGGCCGGTCTTTTACCGGGCGAGCGGGGGTGCTCACGAAGTGACCTTCCCCAATCGTACCCAAGTTCCCGAGCCGAGGCAACTTTGGTGATGACGGACGAGTGGCCTTTGGCACTGAGTCAGGGTTTCCTAAATTTCCCATTTTAAAATATTTAGGTGGCGACTCTGTATCTGGCGAAACAGTCCATGTTTGGCACTTCTTTCAAAAATCTGTTTTCAAAACGATTTGCCAGATTTGGACTCTTCGGTTCAAGATTGAGAACCGTGACATTTGAGTCCTTCGAACTGTAGTGACCCAATATCGAACCAGAACCGGGGGGGGGGGGGGGACTCGCACTCCTTCCCCCGGGATACGTTCGGGGACGTCTACAGTTTCTGGTGACTCTGCTGGGGATTTAGAGAACTTGACTCGAACTCATGATATCTGGTTTTGACTACACTTGTGTGTTTCTTTGCATTGCATTTGCATTGGTGCGCCTAGGAAATCGTGTTTGCCATATGCCATTCCCGAACGATTTGCCGGAGGCTTGTCTTGTCAAGTCATGTCCGTAAGGCTGATCGGCTCTGGGCTCTGACAGCATGGGAACACAAACCCCGGTTTTACCGAGGCACCCTCTTTGACCATTCGACCTAGTGCATATTCGGATCCATAGCGACCATCCCAAACTAGGACAGGTTGCTTACCCGTTTACAGATTGTTTGAAGCTGCTGCGTGCGTAGTGAAACCCTAGTTCCTGACAAAATAGGACAGGGAAACCTTACCCCAACATAGGGGTGTTTTCAGCTCTCACTTATCTGCTATGTGCTTGTCAGAGTGTGCCTCTACAGGGAATGCATGTATTAGTTGGGTTTGGGCATCAGGCCTGCGGGCATCAGTCAGTATCTGAGAATCAGTTGTCTGCGGATATCCGATTCAGTTTTAGGGAACAGTGATATAGGAACAGTGATCAGTGATTGAGGACAGTGTATTTTCAGCTTATCAATTGCATGTTGTATGCCCGACTGTACGTTGTGTGTATTTAATTTAAGCTGTTATGCTGCCTGTTTTTCTGGTCATTTATTTCCTTTTTGCTTTATTATCTTTTTGCTAGGGCAGTTTTTAGCACGATTGCTTCCGAACCAATAGATACCCCCCAAGCACTTTGGACACGAGGTCGCCGACTCAACCGATCCGAGGATCTCGTTGACGGACATCCAGTGTTCCACTCTCTACCCCCAATTATCAGAAGAAGGCTGAGAAGGCGCAGTTTGTCGGAACAGGGATTACCGGGACAGAGGGCTGCTTTGACAGTAAACAGTCAAGTTGAAATTTTTGTGTCTGCCATAGAGGTACATTTACCGGCCATTCAGATGGAACTGCAGAATACATCAGGGATGGAAGCGATGATGCGCCAGATGCACGAGAGCATGAAACAGATGCAAGATGATGCCATCCGCCAAGCGGAATTTTCCAAACAACAAGCGCGATCATGGCCCAAAGAAAGTCGAAGCCGATCACTAGGTCGCAATGATAGAATGCAGCGTCTGCTTCACATCAGACTCCTTCTCCACCAGCGGCTCCACTACCTGAGCAGGCATCTACTGGTCAGAATACCCTGCCAAATCCTCAGAATATCCTCCCGAACACCCAGAATACCTTACCCGATGTCCGGAACACTCAAGAGGACACAGGTCTTCCAACGGGGCTGGCTCCGCCCCCACTTCTGCCGCAACTGTCCAAGAATCTTACACCCAACCACCCGGACTCTCCATTTGAGTTCGAGGTAGATCATACAGCTCTGAAGCTGAGTAAGCTGGAAAAGCTTTTCAAGAAATCGCAGGGGGTGAAGGCCATCCCAGACATTGAAGATGGCTACACTGACGTGGCCGTGACACTGCCGGACAGATTCAAGATGCCACAGATTGACTGTTTTGATGGGTCCGGAGATCCCATGGTCCATCTCCGGCTATTTTCAGACATCTTGAGGCCAATGGGCCTAACCCGACCACAAAAGCTTTCTTTATTTGGCAGAACTTTGTCGGGGGTGGCGGCCATCTGGTACGCAAAGTTGGAAGATGATGTGAAGAGAAATTGGGATGAGCTGGCTGAGGCCTTCGTTGCACAGTATTCATATAATACACAGATCGAGATTACAACACGTGATCTTGAAAGAACGAGGCAGGAACAAAAAGAGACTTTCTCTGATTTTGTAACTCGGTGGAGAGCAAAGGCATCGATGATGACCTTGAGGCCAACAGATAAAGATCAAATTCGGATGATTGTACGCAATCTCCAACTGAAGTTAATGCAGAAAATGATCGTACTCCCTTTCCCCACCTTCTCAGATTTACGCGAAATGGGGGTACAGATCGAGGATGCGATGAAGCAAGGTTTAATCGACCAAGACCGAGAGCAGCCCCGAAGGACGTTCAACCACAAAAATAACGCAGGCCCGAGTGGCGCTGCAAACACAAGGACTTCGGAGGTCGGTACGGTCACCATTACTCCCCCTTCCCAACCAAGGCCCGCAGCGGCCACACCCTTTTCCAAAGATTTCGGGAGCGATAAGCCCCGAGATACCAATCTAGAGGCCAAAGAACCTTCACTCCACTATACATGCCCTTGTTCAAGGCTCTCGACGTTCTAATCAAAAAGGGGCATCTGAAACCCCTAGAGCCGAGGCCGCTACTAAATCCACTCCCCCCTTCCCACAACCCAGCCAAGTACTGTGCGTACCACCGGCAAAGATGGCCATGATATGATCAATGTTTCAAGGCCACGACACGAGATTCAAGACCTCGTTGACAAGAATATCATTCTACCTCCCGAAAGACCCAACGTCACAACTAACCCACTCCCCGCACATAACCAAGATCCACCACCCAAAAGAGTCAACCTCATCCAAACTGGGGTCGTTTCCTACGATCCTAGTATCTATATTACTCCCTCTCACCTATCTAAGCCGGAGGTGATCCTTCCTGATTGCACGGACTTGTGCATGTTGGACACCTTCACAACCCAATCTGAGCCAGAGGTGGTGACCTCCGAAGATGGAACGGGGCAGGTTTCAGAGGAGAGCAGAATTGGTGAGTCTGGGATGGGACAGCCTGAGAATTGTGCTGGAAGAGCTTATGATCCAAGCGGATATATCTTATCAGTGAGCCAGTCTGAGCTGAGTGTGAGGCTACCAGAAAAAGCTGAATTATGCATGATTCGGGGGGACGGACTAGGACAAGGGGCAGATGATCTGACCATGGTGGAAGAAGATTTTGCTAACCTCCAGTTCATCAACAACCAAGAAGCAGGGGATGCAACAATCAATTGGTTTGAATATGGGGAGTCGGCAGAGATTGCCGGATGGTTAGATGATCAGCCAAATGTTGTGGAAATTCAACCAGAGCAAGGCCCGGCAGGGGCAGGGGTATCAATGATGGCCGGAAGGGCTGAGAGTCAGAATGAATTGCCGAAGAGCGCCGGTACAAAGAATTTCGCTCGGGATCAAGATATTGTGAAAACCGAACAACAAACCCTACTAACACAGGAGGAGCAAGAGAGGAGGTGGGATTCTGAGAGAATCCGGAAAGCCAAGAACCATGAAGAGGTTGAAAGTGCTGTAAGCACAAGAGCGAGACATCTTTGTGAGCATGTGGGATGAAAGTACCGAGAGTACGAACTTGCTTGGAACCAGATAGGTGTTTGTTGAATGTCGATTGGGATGTGGTGGGAAGACGATGACTTATGTCTTGCCCACAGGCATTTAAGATTGGGCAGGTGCTCAACCAGATGATACTTGGTACCTCGATGAGGTAGACCATATGACCAGGAGTGGGCGGTACTTCAAGCCCCCGCACCTTGACCAACCCGAGACGTCTGGGAAAGATAAAGAGGCAGAGAAACAGAGAGAGAAGCAAATTGAAGAAGAAGCTGTACTGAGACAGTTAAAGAAGATACAAGCAGACATCTCCATCTGGGGACTGCTTATGGCATCAAGGGTACATAGACAGGCTGTCCTATCTGCCATGGACAGGGCCAAACTCTCCATTGATACTACACCAGAGCAGCTGGTTGGGCTGGTTTTCCCGGGAGGAGGTTCCCCGGCATTAACTTTTTCAGACAAAGAACTACCGCCTGAGGGCGTGAATCATAACAAACCTCTCTATATCTCCGTGGAATGTAGAGATAAGTGGATACCGGGGGTACTTGTTGATACCGGGTCTGCTATCAATGTTTGCCCAGCCAGAACAGCTTATGCAATCGGGTTGAAACCCGCGGACTTCATACCAACCACTCAGGTGATCAAAGCTTACGATAATACCAGTAGGGAAGTGATGGGGACTGTCAAGGTTCAGACTCAGGTTGGTCCAGGACAACACAACATTGAATTTCATGTCTTGGACGTTCCCGCAACCTTCAACTTGCTCTTGGGGCGGCCGTGGTTGCACCAAGTGAAAGCAGTCTCTTCCACTCTGCACCAGATGTTGAAATACTCTCACGGGAAGGGGGTTGCAATTGTTTTCGGAAATTCATCCATCCATCCGACGCCGGAAGTGTCTACGCCAGTTTTGGAAATCGAGCACGGCACGGAGGATGTGTTCTTATCAGGGTTCACTTTGGCAGAGGCCCGGGTAGTGTAGAATATTATGGCTGTGAATGAAGGTGTGTACGTCAGTGCCCAATCCGTCTACCTCATGAACAAGCTACAACATATTCTCGGGATGGGATTAGGAAGAAGCGGCAGGAAAGGAGTTGCTGCGTTGGCCGAAGTGCCACACAACCCGCATACCTTTGGGCTGGGTTATCTGCCCACCAAAGAAGACTGGGTGAGGAAAGGAAAGGAAATGGCCGGCAGAGCCAGAGCGAAGTAGGCTGGGAAGCCTTTTGACTTAATGTAGAGGCCCATCTAGGGTACCCTGAACGGACGCTTCGTCTGGGAGGGGGAGGACTTTCCATTTTGCGGCTTCCCAGAGCCATGGTTAAACGCGGAGAAGAAGCGCGTACCAGGTTTCGAAATCTTCTTCGACCTGCAACTATCCGGGGATGACGTTGCCACGGAGCAGACAGACCCAACAACTGAGGTTGAGCAGAATAAAGCAGTGGATCCTGAGGGCACAGAATTGGAAATGGGGGTAGCACTGGCATGTCTCCTCTCTGATCCTCCGATCGACCAAGAGTGCTTGGGGGATAACTTCGTGGTTTCCATGATTGGGGATGAAACGGCTGCGAGCCGACCAGCAGCTATCTTGGATGCATCAATCGCACCCTCTCTCACTTGGCAGTACGAGGAGGGATTTTTGTCCAGCAGCACCGGGTTAGGTAGTGAGCCGGAATCTGATTCCACCGAGTCCTGTGAGTCGGAATCAGGTTCCAGCTCGACTGAGTCTGAGTCTGGTACTCCTGGGGATGTTAACCCGGATGCCACAGTCCTGTCCAGGTCGTCTTTTTCCTTTTCATTTGAGTCTGTTGTAACCAATGAATTGGACGATTTGGATGTGCCTAATGAGAATGAACTATCTATGGTTTCCGAGTATTTTTCTATGCCCCTAATTTATTGCATTGATTCAGACTTTCAAAATTTTGATCAAAACGACGAGGGCGAAGTTCCTCCGGTTTTACAACGTTTAATTGAGCAAGAGCAAGAGAGATTTGTCAAACCATTAATGGATGAAATCATTACCGTGAACATTGGTACTGAGGAGGACCCGCGGCTGGTCCAGATCGGGTCCACGTTGTCTTCGGAGGAACGCGAGCGCTTAGTCGCTTTATTAAAAGATTTCAAAGATGTTTTCGCGTGGTCCTACGAAGACATGCCTGGAATCGATCCTGAGATTGTACAGCATCGGATCCCCCTTGACCCCGAGGCCCACACAGCAGAAACTCAGAAGGATCCGCCCGGATTGGGCTCTTAAGATTAAGGAAGAGGTCACCAAGCAAATCGACGCAGGCTTCCTGCTGGTATCTGAATATCCAACTTGGTTGGCCAACATTGTTCCAGTGCCGAAGAAAGATGGCAGGATCCGGGTGTGTGTAGACTTCAGGGATTTGAACAAAGCTAGTCTGAAGGACGACTTTCCCTTACCGCACATCGATGAGTTGGTAGATTTCACAACAGGGCATGCATTGCTCTCATTCATGGATGGCTTCTCAGGATACAACCAGATAGTGATGGCGCCAGAAGACAGAGAAAAGACTGCATTCACCACCCCGTGGGGGACATACTGCTACCGGGTAATGCTGTTTGGGTTGAATAACGCTGGAGCTACTTATCAACGGGCCGCGACCACAATACTACATTATATGATCCACAAAGAGGTTGAAGTGTATGTGGACGACATGATTGTCAAGTCCAAGGAAAGAAAGGGCCACTACACCGCCTTGCACAAGTTTTTTCAAAGGATCAGGGAATTCCGGTTGCGGCTAAACCCTCAGAAATGTACGTTTGGTGTTACAGCGGGGAAAATGCTGGGGTTTTTGATTACACAAAGAGGCATCGAGGTCGATCCTTCCAAAATCAAGGCCATCCTAGAAATGCTGCCACCAAGGACTGAAAAGGAAGTGCGAGGCTTTCTGGGTAAAGTGCAATTCATAAGACGGTTTATTTCAAAACTAACCTTGACTTGTGAACCACTTTTTGGCCTCCTCAAGAAAGGAAAGAAGTTCCAATGGGATGGCCGATGTCAAGCTGCATTTGAACAGATTAAAGAATATCTACAGAACCCACCCGTTTTATCACTACCAGAACCGGGGAAACCGTTGATTTTGTATCTATTAGTGACTGAAACCACGATAGACTGCATGCTTGTACAAGAATCAGAAGATAAGATGGAAAAAGCCATCTATTATTTGAGCAAAAAGATGTTGGAATATGAGACCCGATATACACCGCTGGAAAAGGCTTGCTTGGCTCTGATATGGGCTACCAGGAAGCTGCGGCACTACCTGCTAGCTCACTCTGTAATGTTGGTTTCGCGACTTGATCCCATCAAATATCTCTTCGAGAAACCGGTAACCACGGTAGGCTAGCTCGTTGGTTGCTTTTGCTCTCCGAATTTGATCTCACGTACGTAACACGCAAGTCAGTGAAAGGAAGAGCAGTGGCAGAGTTCCTTGCCGACCACCCGGTTGAGGGGGATGAAGTGGTCGAGTACGTATTCCTGGATGAATCAATTCTGCATATCGACGAAGAAATTTGGACGATGTACTTTGACGGAGCGTCAAATCAACATGGGTATGGGATAGGAGTGTTGCTGATAGCACCCGACAATTCCCGTATCCCTCTAGCCTTCAAACTCCAGTTCAAAGTCTCGAACAATGAAGCAGAATATGAGGCGTGTATCGCTGGTCTAGAAGTAGCCCTGGAACTAGGGGTAAGACGGTTGGACGTCATTGGGGATTCGAACCTTGTTGTGTCTTAAGCTAAAGGAGACTAGAAAGTGAAAGAGGAAAAGATGATGATGTATCACCAAACCTTGGATTTGTTGATTCCTCGGTTTGAGAAGCTAAGTTTTACTCATCTACTAAGAGAGAACAACAGGTTTGCAGATTCTTTAGCAACTCTATCTTCTATGATAGACATCCCGCGTGGAGTCCGAATGCGTCCGGTCATCATTGACTAGAAATTTGCACCTGCCTATTAGTCGATTGCAGCCATAGATGAAGTTCAGGACGAGCACCCCTGGTATTACGACATCTGGAACTTCTTGGAGAAAGAAGCATACCCGCCAGGGGTAAATGCCAAAGACAAGAGGGCAATAAGAAGAATGGCAGTTCAGTTCATCATCTGCGGGGGTAAACTGTATAAACGGGGTCATTTGGGAATGCATAAACTGTGCGTTGATGCCGAAGAGTCAAAGCGTCTGATGGAAGCCATCCACGGGGGTGAATGTGGTGCACACATGAATGGGGTAATGTTGGCACGGAAGATCCTTAGACAAGGTTATTACTGGTCCATCACGGAGGAGGATTGTATTGGCTTCGTCCGGCGATGTCACAAGTGTCAAATTCATGCAAATCGCATGAACATCCCGCCGTCAAAGCTGTACAACATGACTTCGCCATGGCCGTTTTCTGTCTGGGGGATTGATGTAATCGGAGTTGTTACGCCAAAGGGGTCGAATGGGCATGAGTTCATCTTGGTAGCGATAGATTATTTCACAAAATGGGTTGAGGCCCAATCTTATGCGATGTTGAAGGCTTCAAGATGTGGCGAAATTCTCGAAACAACATTATCTCGCTCACTGAGTCCCAAATGAAATCGTTTGCATAATGGTTCCCACTTCAAAAGGAGGTGATTGATTTGTTGGAGAAATATAATGTGGCTTGTCATAAGTCGTCTACTTACGGCCGCAAACCAAAACCAACGGACCAATTGAGGCCGCCAACAAGAACATCAAGCGCATACTACAGAAGATGGTGGAAACCTATCGGGACTGGCCAGATAAGCTGCCTTTCGCTCTGTGGGGCTACAGGACTTCGATCAGAACTTCTACTGGGGCGACTCCGTACTCATTGGTTTATGGGATGGAAGCCGTTTTGCCTATTGAGATTGAGGTCCCGTCATTACGAGTATTGGCCGAGTGCCAGATAGCGGATTGGCGACAAAAGCATTTGAGGAACTCATGCTTTTCGATGAAAGAAGGTGAAAAGCACCGTACCACACCCAAGGTTATCAGCGCAGTATTGCCCGGGCTTTTAACAAGAAGGTTAAGTCCAGGAATTTGAAAGAAGGAGATTTGGTACTCAAAGACAACCGAGCTCCCATCCACGACCCAAGGGGCAAGTTCAGACCCAATTGGACTGGTCCCTACATTATCAAGTCAATCTGGTCAGGTGGAGTTGTGGTTCTGATGGATTTAGATGGCTTAGAGTTTTCCCAACCGATCAACATGGACAAGTTGAAGAAATACTATCCCTGAGGGGCTCGCTAGGCCGAAACCCGAAAAGGCGACCTAGGCAAAACTCGAGCACAAAAATTTGAAATTATAAAACCGAGCTCGAAGGTTGAAAACCATAAAGGGTGGCCTTGGCAAAAGTTAGAGCGCAAAGGAGAGTAAAAATACCCGGCGAACCCAAGCCCGAACTACGTAAGGCTTGATTCCCATCTATGGGATACGAGGCGCCTTCATCTGAAGTTCATTTCAATCTTTTCCCCGATCAACTTTGTCCATTTGATCATCTCAGTCATCTCTATTCATCAGCATTTATCGTGATCTCCGGTACAGTGTTATCCAGACTAGGGGCAACTTTCCGTTGCTATGAATCGCCGAGGCACTTTTCAAACTAGAGGCAACTTTCCAGTTGCTAGGATCCGGGGTTGTGCATCTCAGTGACAGATCTCAGGCGTGTCCAATTCTGATCCATATCGAAAATAGTTTTGAAAAGTTTTAATAAAAGTTGACTTTGTTCAAATTAATCTTTTCACAACTAAGACCATTTTTGGACCAAAAACGAAGAATTTTCAGCACCACAACCTTCAATTTCATTTATTTCAAAACAGAGTTTCCTCGCTCTTGCATACAATCGAAGTTTCTTTTTATTACACTCATAACGAAAACTTGAAAGTACTAATAAAGCAATAAATCTGGGGCATAGTCAAGTCAGGTGTCCCTGCGCCCTCTCCCAGAGCTGGTTGAAGCCTCTGATGCCAACCTAGGCCCAACCTGTGCTTCTTCGTTGAGCCAATCCCAGCACTCGTCAGACAAAGTGCAACTAAAAGTGGGAGCAGGAGCCAAGAGTTCTCTAATTCTCCATGCTGCGGCCTGCCGAGCTAGTTGTGCGCCTCGAACCGGGAATGTAGCCGGATACTCTATCCCCTCTGGTGGGCAAGTTTGATCATGGCCAAACTGGCGCAGAATACAGAATGGGAAATAGAATACACAATGAGTCAAGCCGATTAGTCGAATCCCGACCTGCCGGGACATGTTGTAGCTCATTGCCGGGAGATTGAGCCAAGAACAACGCCACGCAATGCGATCTGCCGACAAATTGCACATCCATTCAAACCACCATCCCTCATCGAGGGCATCGACTAGGCGTTGTCGAAAGAAGTAACCGCGGGCTGAGTAAGCAGGGCAAGAGTCCACAACTTGCAATCTATCCATCAACCATATCTGGGGAGGGATGAAAAATGAGAGAATAAAGAATAGAGAGATGTGCGATGAGAGAAAAGTAAGATAAGGGTTTTGTGAGAAAAACCAAGCCCGAGGGCCGAGTGATGTGAGCAAATACATATGTAAGCTTGGATGGGAAACATTACCTGCAGCAGTAGTGGACTCCCTGCGAACCTGGTTGTCTCCCGGCAGTGGAAAGCATCCAAGCCCATCAGTGTCTCGGCCAGAGTCATGGCAATGCAACTCTTTCCCTCTTTCAAGCCTTGAGCAACTTCAATTAGACGGGCGCCGGACCCTCCGAAGCTTGAGGCAAACAGGAAATGAGATAACAGGTACAAACAGAGAGCATGCCGTCGGAAGCCTTGCCAATGATGGTCGTTGCGGTCACCAGCATCGGAGAATCGGTAAATCAGGCTCGGGATATCCAACATTCCGTCACAAATCAGGGATCGAGCATCATGCGCATTGAGTCCGCACATCCGCCTTAAGGTCTGGGCATAGCCAAAATTGAGTTGGGGCAAGATTTCCTCACCTCGCTCGGATTCGATCAAAACTTGAAAATCTTCAAAAGTGGGACATACCTCTTGCCCTCCGAAGCTGAAGACGTGCGTCACTGGGTTCCAAAATCTCATCGTAGCATGGAGGAAAGGAAGGTGTAGCGGAGTCCGGCCCAGCGTGAATAGTGCATTCAAGCCGAAACCCCGGAAGTTCAACTTTTCCGAGCCATCTAAAGAAGAGATTCAAGATGTGAGATTTTCTGCGAGAAATGCCTCCATTTTGTGCAAAGCAGTGATGAAATGAATGAATTCCAAGGTTGGGGCTTTTATAGAGGGTGAAACACTATTCAAAGGACACGTGTCACAATTCTGGAAGCTGCAGGAAAAGGGGTCGGCCGGCCACCTATTCTAGCAGGCCGGCCACCCTTGATTCAAAAAAAAAAACAAAAACAAAAAAACCTAGCAGGCCGGCCACCCTCCAATCCCCAAAAGCAAATGTGGCCCACCATGCTCATTGGTCCTGTTTTGCCCTCCAGAAGGAAGTTTGAGGCACTTTCACGCATCGGGAATGTCGAAGGCCTCCATTTCTCTCAGTTTCGGATACGTTCCATCATCCAGATCGTCCATCCGAAGTACGCTTTTTTGTATCTTTGCTTATCGAGTTGTTGTTTTGTTTATCGAGTTGTAAGTTTTGTCGAGCTGTCGCATTTTGTGTTTTGAGTTATTACCTTTTGTTTACATTTTGTTTACGCGATTTTTGTTAAGTCATGTTTATTGAGTCATTAACATTGTTGTACTTTGCTTATCGAGTTGTAAACTTGCTAAGATTCTATTATTTCTTAGTGAGCCGAGTTGTTTTTGATTTGTTGCGTCGGTTCATTACCTGACCCGGTAAATACACAAGGCACATTTTCATTCAATTCCATTTTGTGCAAAATGATGCGTTGCGATGCTAAGAATTTCAAACACAAACATCTTTTCAAAAGCTGTTTCATTTCATTCCATCATGTTTTACAACAAAAATAGAGGTACAAGTTTTACAGGAATTTAAAACTGCCTAACAATATGCAAAGTGCTACAAACTACTAGCAAAAAGTTAAATAAAAGCAGGAAATAGCATCAATATCCTCGGGAACGGGAATGAGGAGGCCCTCTCATCCACTTCTGCGGGATAACCTCTGCACCATCATCACCATCCGGGTCAGAGCTATCATCCTCCGGATCCCCCTCAGCCTCATCTCCACTCCTGGAACCAAGACCGGAGCCTTCCTCCCCAGCAGATGTCTCTGACTCGCGGTCTGCGACCTCCTCCTCTTCCTCAATAATGGGTTCCCTATGTCTGCGAGACGACCCTGCTCCTCGAGCTCCTCGAAAAGGCCTAGATGGCCCAGCTCCCTGAGAAGGTCTGGATGGCCCGGCTCCTCGAAAAGGCCCAGATGGCCCAGTACCTCGAACAGGTCCAGTACCTCGATCTCTCTGAGAAGGCCTGGGTGGTCCGGCCCGCGGCGGTGCATAGACAGGAGGCATCTGAAAGTGAAAAGTTCAAATACATCAGTTTAAATATGAAAAGCAGATGCGAGTACAATATGCGAGTGGGATGTGTGTCGGATGTGCTCTACACAGCCTATCAATACAGCAGGATGTTCAAAACTAGCGTATCATCAGAAATATGCTAAATACGGGAAAGATTAACAGTACCTGCACGCCCATGATGGCCAGCTGTGCCTCCCTCCGTAGGATCATGCCCTCGAATGTGGCCAGCATCCCCAGTATCTCATCCGTGTACTCAACTGGATGCTACAGATACAAATGTAAAGCTATCAGCGAGGGAATGAATGTCCAAGTAATCTGACTGATAAATCAAAGCTGTAAAACATACCGGGGGTGAATCAGGATCCCTGACATATCTGTGGTCAGGAAAAGGAGGCTCTAACGAGACCTGGTAAGGAGTCCCGAACCGCCAACTCGTCAACTCGGTCAGCATGTCTGGCCACCCAGGATGATGAAGAGATGGAGGGATCGGAGGAATCGAACTACCTCTACCCCTAGATGCACCAGCCCTGCTAGAGGAGGGGATATCCGTAGCACCGGCATGACTCGAAGATGGTACATCAGTAGGCCTCCGTGACGGAGCACGCACTCCCATCAAGGGGGGCATCAGTGGCTGGAGGTACGGCAGGAGGGTCTTGAGAATCGTACCCCCACACTTGACGCAGAAAGCATTCCCCCAGGAACCATGCCCTACCAACTGGTCCTTCGAGCAGGAACCTATACTGGGAATTACCCGACCCTCCGGGATACTGATGTCGGAGACCGTCACCCAAGACCGCCCAGGGCTGCCAAGTAATCTGTGGATAGCCAGTGCATAAATCAATCAAAAATCAGGAATATACAGGGCAGATCAAAGATGAAAATGAAAGGAACCGAGAGTTCTGAAATACCTCTGTCGTCCGCCCAGTATCAAAATACTGTCGCAGGTAGAAGAGAGTCTCTCGAGGTCTCGGTCGGTGCTCGCCCTCGAATACCAGTGAAAACGGAGTCATAAGGAGTCCTGCCACCTCCATCTCCGGGGCTAATGTGGAAAAATATACGTACACCCACAGCTGAGAAAAGCAGTGCGGAATGTGAATACAAAGTGCTAAAGGCAGAACACAGAGTTCAAAGTGCGCCGTGTGTGCAATGAACAAGTAATGAGGAGCAGAAATGTAAATCAAGAGGACAGAACATACCTCCCAGGCTCTCCAATAGTCGCCAAGTAAGTCTCCCCGCCCGCGAGAGGCTGCACTCATGTAACAATAGAGGGTAGCCAGGCCAGCGCCACCCTAGTCATACCGACTGACCTGTGATAGGTCCACTAGGGCACTCAGAAGATACAACCCGACGGTGTTCCCCCTATCGGCAAACAGAGTGGCGCCAAAGAGGAACATAAGGAAACCCCGGGTGTACTGCTCAACCTCCTCGGGAGACTCAGGCTCCATCTCCGGCCTCCGAAAACGAGAAGAGAACCAGGTGTACCGGACTCTCCCGGAAGCTCTGTCTACAGGTGGGCGAGCCCCCAATAGATGTGTCCATGCGGCCTCCCACTCTCCCATATCCTCGTCATAAGGTATGGGCCAACCGCCTATGTCTAGGCCGGTGAGTACGGCAAAGTCCAGCGGAGTCATGGTCATGTCCCCGGTGGCAGAAAAATGGAAAGAATTTGTGGTGTCCCACCATCTCTCCACCAAGGCAGCTAACAATGTCCTACTGGCAGGACAATGGGATAACCCCGTACAAAATGCTCCGAACCCTGCTGAGTCAACCAAATCCCGGACAGCCTCTGGAAGCTCAGCATACCACTCTCTCGTGGCGGTGGTGCCATATCCTCGCTCGGTGCGAGAGCCAACCTGCATTCAGAATGAATACATGTGTTCAGTATACAATAAAATGCAAGCCGTATGCAAGTAACAAGCTGTGTGCAAATGAAATGAAATAGCTGTGTGCAAATGAACCTTAATCTGGGCTGTGTGTTCAGTGAATCTGTGTTTTGGGCTGTGTGTTCAATTCTTAATCAGTGGGCTGTGTGTTCACTTCAAATCTGGGCTGCGTGTTCAGTGAATCTGTGTTTTGGGCTGCGTGTTCAATTCTTACTCAGTGGGCTGTGTGTTCACATCAAATCTGGGCTGCGTGTTCAGTGAATCTATGTTTCGGGCTGCGTGTTCAATTGTTACTCAGTGGGCTGTGTGTTCACTTCAAATCTGGGCTGCGTGTTCAGTGAATCTGTGTTTTGGGCTGTGTGTTCAATTCTTAATCAGTGGGCTGTGTGTTCACTTCAAATCTGGGCTGCGTGTTCAGTGAATCTGCGTTTTGGGCTGCGTGTTCAAATCTTACTCAGTGGGCTGTGTGTTCACTTCAAATTTGGGCTGCGTGTTCAGTGAATCTGTGTTTTGGGCTGCGTGTTCAATTCTTACTCAGTGGGCTGTGTGTTCACTTCAAATCTGGGCTGCGTGTTCAGTGAATCTGTGTTTTGGGCTGTGTGTTCAATTCTTAATCGATTAAATGTGTTCACTTCAAATCTGGGCTGCGTGTTCAGTGAATCTGTGTTTTGGGCTGCGTGTTCAATTCTTACTCAGTGGGCTGTGTGTTCTCATCCAATCTGGGCTGCGTGTTCAGTGAATCTATGTTTCGGGCTGCGTGTTCAATTCTTACTCAGTGGGCTGTGTGTTCACTTAAAATCTGGGCTGCGTGTTCAGTGAATCTGTGTTTTGGGCTGTGTGTTCAATTCTTAATCAGTGGGCTGTGTGTTCACTTCAAATCTGGGCTGCGTGTTCAGTGAATCTGTTTTGGGTCATGTGTTCAATTCTTCTTGAGTGGGCGTGTGTTCACTTCAAATCTGGGTTGCGTGTTCGGTGAATCGTGTTTTGGGTCTGCGTGTTCAATTCTTACTCGATGTCGTGTGTTCACTTCAAATCTGGTGCGTGTTCGGTGAATCTGTGTTTGGGTTGTGTGTTCAATTCTTAGTCGATTGGTGTCGTTCACTTCAAATCAATGCGTGTTCGGTGAATCTGTTTTGGGCTGCGTGTTCAATTCTTACTCGATGGTGTGTTCACTTCAAACTGGGTTGCGTGTTCAGTGAATCTGTGTTTTGGGCTGTGTGTTCAATTCTTAATCAGTGGGCTGTGTGTTCACTTCAAATCTGGGCTGCGTGTTCAGTGAATCTGTGTTTTGGGCTGCGTGTTCAATTCTTACTCAGTGGGCTGTGTGTTCACTTCAAATCTGGGTTGCGTGTTCAGTGAATCTGTGTTTTAGGCTGCGTGTTCAATTCTTACTCGATGAACGTGTGTTCACTTCAAATCTGAATTGCGTGTTCGGTGAATCGTGTTTTTCGGGTGTTCAATTCTTAATCGATTACGTGTGTTCACCTCAAATCTGGGCTGCGTGTTCAGTGAATCTGTGTTTTGGGCTGCGTGTTCAATTCTTACTCAGTGGGCTGTGTGTTCATTTCAAATCTGGGCTGCGTGTTCAGTGAATCTGTGTTTTGGGCTGCGTGTTCAATTCTTACTCAGTGGGCTGTGTGTTCACTTCAAATCTGGGCGGCGTGTTCAGTGAATCTGTGTTTTGGGCTGTGTGTTCAATTCTTAATCAGTGGGCTGTGTGTTCACTTCAAATCTGGGCTACGTGTTCAGTGAATTTGTGTTTTGGGCTGCGTGTTCAATTGTTACTTAGTGGGCTGTGTGTTCACTTCAAATCTGGGCTGCGTGTTCAGTGAATCTGTGTTTTGGGCTGAGTGTTCAATTCTTAATCAGTGGGCTGTGTGTTCACTTCAAATCTGGGCTGTGTGTTCAGTGAATCTGTGTTTTGGGCTGCGTGTTCAATTCTTACTCAGTGGGCTTTGTGTTCACTTCAAATCTGGGCTGCGTGTTCAGCGAATCTGTGTTTTGGGCTGCGTGTTCAATTCTTACTCAGTGGGCTGTGTGTTCACTTCAAATCTGGACTGCGTGTTCAGTGAATCTGTGTTTTGGGCTGTGTGTTCAATTCTTAATCAGTGGGCTGTGTGTTCACTTTAAAACTGGGCTGCGTGTTCAGTGAATCTGTGTTTTGGGCTGCGTGTTCAATTCTTACTGAGTGGGCTGTGTGTTCACTTCAAATCTGGGTTGCGTGTTCAGTGAATCTGTGTTTTGGGCTGCGTGTTCAATTCTTACTCAGTGGGCTGTGTGTTCACTTCAAATCTGGACTGCGTGTTCAGTGAATCTGTGTTTCGGGCTGGGTGTTCAATTCTTAATCAGTCACGTGTTCACTTCAAATCTGCGTGTTCAATTCTTACTCGATGGTGTGTTCACTTCAAATCTGCGTGTTGTTTGAATCTGTTTTGGGCTGCGTGTTCAATTCTTACTCGATAACGTGTGTTCACTTCAAATATGGACTGCGTGTTCAGTGAATCTGTGTTTTGGGCTGTGTGTTCAATTCTTAATCAGTGGGCTGTGTGTTCACTTCAAAACTGGGCTGCGTGTTCAGTGAATCTGTGTTTTTTGCTGCGTGTTCAATTCTTACTGAGTGGGCTGTGTGTTCACTTAAAATCTGGGCTGCGTGTTCAGTGAATCTGTGTTTTGGGCTGCGTGTTCAATTCTTACTCAGTGGGCTGTGTGTTCACTTCAAATCTGGGCTGCGTGTTCAGTGAATCTGTGTTTTGGGCTGTGTGTTCAATTCTTAATCAGTGGGCTGTGTGTTCACTTCAAATCTGGGCTGCGTGTTCAGTGAATCTGTGTTTTGGGCTGCGTGTTCAATTCTTACTCAGTGGGCTGTGTGTTCACTTCAAATCTGGGCTGCGTGTTCAGTGAATCTGTGTTTTGGGCTGCGTGTTCAATTCTTACTCAGTGGGCTGTGTGTTCACTTCAAATCTGGGCTGCGTGTTCAGTGAATCTGTGGTTGGGTCATGTGTTCAATTCTTAATCGATTAATGTGTGTTCACTTCAAATCTGCGTGTTCGGTGAATCTGTTTTTTGCGTGTTCAATTCTTACTCGATAACGTATGTTCACTTCAAATCTGGGTGCGTGTTCGGTGAATCTGTTTTGGGCTGCGTGTTCAATTCTTACTCGATGGCCGTGTGTTCATTTCAAATCTGCGTGTTCATTTCAATCTGCGTGTTCATTTCAAATCATGGTTCAAGAATTGTTTTGGGCTGCCTGTTCAAATCTTACTCAGTGGGCTGCGTGTTCGCTTTAATCTGGGCTGCGTGTTCAGAAAATTTCGTATTTGGGCTGCGTGTTCAAATTTCAGAAAAATTTGTAGGCTGTGTTTTCACCATCAACTTGGACTGCGTGTTCAGAAAATCAGAGTTTAGGACTGTGTGTTCTATTCTCAATCATTGTGGGTTGTGTGTTCACTATCGACTTGGACTGTGTGTTCAGAAAATCGGAGTTTGGGACTGTGTGTTCTACTCTCAATAAGTGTGGGCTGTGTGTTCACCATCAACTCGAACTGCGTGTTCAGAAAATCAGAGTTTAGGGCTGTGTGTTCGATTCTCAATCATTGTGGGCTGTGTGTTCACCATCGACTTGGACTGTGTGTTCAGAAAATCAGAGTTTAGGCCTGTGTGTTCTATTCTCAATCATTGTGGGCTGTGTGTTCACCATCGACTCGGACTGTGTGTTCAGAAAATCGGAGTTTGGGACTGTGTGTTCTACTCTTAATCAGTGTGTGCCATGAGCTTACCTTCAAATTCGGGCTGTGTGTTCGACAAATCAGTGTTTGAGCTGTATGTTCAATTCTTAACTAATGTGTACCGTGCGTTCACAATCAATCAGCCAATGAGCCGTGTGTTCAGCAATTCAAGTGTTTAAGTCAGATGTTCGGAATGCAAACAAAGTACTGTGTCATAAGCTAAAACTGTGTTCAAGCATGGCAAAGCTACAAAATGCACAAAAAATGCAGAAAATAAAGTAAAATACCTCTCGTGCATCATGAGAGAGGTGCTGCTCCGGCTCTCGCAGAAGTAAATCCCCGGGTGCCCGGTCATTGAACCCAGTGAAACGACGAAAAATGGCCCGCGGAAGCATATGTACCGGTGGGGCGTATCTCCCGGGAATAAAAGGGCGGACTCTCGGGGGCAGTGTCATGATATCAAAATCATCCCCGGCACCTGGAGGACCTCCACCATAAGGGTAATCACCCGCCATTTCAAGAAATCTGCAAAAAGGAGCAAAAATGAGCAAAATGAGCCAAAATTGGAAAAAGTCAACAAAAGTCAACTCCCAGGAAATGAAAAAGTCAACAAAAGTCAACTCCCGAGAAAATCTTCCAAATATTGAGACAAACTTACCTCAAGTGGTGAAAATGAGAAAAGAAGCCCCGAAATCAAAATTTAATTAGTTCAAAGTGTTTAAAACTGAAAGATTTCGCGAAAACAACTTGCGTGGAAGACCGAAAAGCGCGTATAAAGTGCAGATCTGAAGGAAAAAATGGTTTAGGGAGCAAGGGAAGGAGTTTTTTGCAGCTGTGGGAGTGATTTCGGAGTGAATGGAGGAGGATATATATAGAAATGAGCCAAAATGACAAAATTGCCCCTGTTTTTGGACAGGTGGCCGGCCGGCCACCTTTTCTGGCTGGTCGGCCATTTACTTTTTGTTTCTTGGCCGGTGGCCTCCCCTAGGGCAACCACTTGGCCGGTGGTGTTCCCCACACCCCCCTCTAGCTCTCTGCAAATTTTGAGGAAGATCGGAGTTCCCAAGACTTGAAAAAGTTCGAGAAAAGTGCACTTTCTGGCACGAAATTGCTCCGCCGGAACTTCAGCTGCAATTTCTGACATGTGTCTCATCATCACTCATCAAAATCAAGGTGTATCCTTTTCGAACATGTTGTAACCTCTCCGAGAGGTGAATCCGAGGCCGCGATCAAGTTGCATTCGCCGAAATGCGCGTTTCCCAGCTCGTTGTTTCGCAACAAACGTGCGCCCTGATTTATGCTCGTTTTGCATTGTCGTGCATATAACTTGCATTCTCGTGAGCATTTTGCATTGTCATGCATGATTTCTTGATGTACCATACCTCTATGCTTGAGCGTGCGTTGTCACGCGCGTTCCTCTGTCACACTGCTTTATGCATTCACTCGCCTACATCGTGTGTGTCAAACTTTCGGAACCACAGGAATCACATTGAATATATGTTGTTAGCATATTGTTCTTGTTGAATTTCTCTCTTTTGCAGACACGATATTGTATGTACGGTTCATTTGAGGTGCGACTGCATTTAATCGCCAGTATCGTATCTTCTCCGTGTGAGACGGCGAGAATTGAATCATTCTGCATTCCTAAGCATGAAATGTAGTTGTTGCTTTGCATTCTTGCTTAAAATCATTGCATCTATTTGCGAATACTTGCCTCATTACACTTCTTTGCATTTGCATGATCATTTGGGTCAAGCATGTCGCTTTGCATTTTGCCCCCCTCATGCACGCAGTACATATCTCTGCTCATCTCATATGATTGTCTAAGTTTTACTTGTCAAAATGGGTCGTCTCTAGGCTTTGACATTCACTCCCGTCACTTCTTGACTTCCGAGTTCTGTCAAAGAGGGGCAACTGTAGACACCCCATTTTTGACCGACCTTAAGACTCAGACGTCACCGATTGAGCGGCCGGGCGCCCTACCTCCGGACTTCCGAACTCTCTTCTGTGTCTTGCCTCGGTTTGCGAACCAGACTCGGTTTTCTCTGTTTTCTTTCCTGAGGGGAGGGAGAGGTCCCGTAGACCATATCTCGGTGGCCGTGGGCTACATTTCGTGGCCGTAGGCCATTTTGCCCATTTCGGAGCCCGGTTCCCGATTTTCGGAGCCGTCAGGCCATGTGCCTCGGTTCGGGACCACCCGACCATCTCCGATTCCTCTGGTTTTTGGCATGCATCTCATTTAGTCCCTTTCGAGGGACACTGGGGTCTTAGATACCCACTTCGTGGCCAAACACCACTTTCGGTGCTTAGCGGCCGGTTTTCAGGACCCCGAACTGCGTGTTTTGGCCCCCAAGCATTTGTTTTGCATCGGTTTTTGTTCATTTTTGGCAGGCACCTCTGTTTTATCACCAGGAAGATCACTGGAGGGTGGGAGGCCAGCAATTGTCTCAGCAACCAGTTATGCTCCTCCGGCGCCCCCCGGCGCCCGTTTTTCTCACTTCCAAGCTAATGTTGAACACCCTAGGGTCTTTTTCTTCGAGCCAAAACCACATATTTGTGTTGTACACACATGGGAGGACCCTAAAAACACATGGCCGGCCAGTAATTGCATTTGGACCTTTTGAACCCCTTCTAAAAGTGGCATGTTGTCTCTCTTGTTTCAGAGTTGCCAAATTCCAACCATAGGGTCTTGTTGTACACACTTGGGAGGACACCAACCTTTGGTGGCCGGCCAGAAATTCTCACTTTCCATTTTGACCCCTAGCCGGCCGGCCGGCCATGGGGGGTGGTCGGCCGGCCATCTGCAGCAAAAGTGCCTAGCCGGCCTGCCTCCTCAGTGTGAGTTTATTCCAGCTGTATCTTGGTTTTCCTCCAAAAATATCTGATCCGGGGGAACCTTTTGGAGGGAAATAAGAGCTCATTTCCCTCCATTTGGCCAAGGATTCCTCTCCCCCTCTCTTGTCTACATTGGTGTCCTCCCAACTCAAGAGAAGAGATTACAAGCATTGGTTGGAGCATATACATACATACAACCTCATTTCCTTCAAGTTTTGGTGCCATTTCTTCATCATCTTCAAGCACCACCACTACTACTCCATTCCAGCAGGAAAGAGAGGCTTTCCAGAAGCTAAGAGACAACAAATTTGGTCCAAGAAGCAACCAAAGTCTTGATCTTCAAGGGTAAGTCCACTTCACCCTCTTTTGAGCTCATTTTTGCCTCATTTCCTTAACCTATTTTCTTACTGTTTTGGGCTCCGAACCTAACTAAAACTAGGCCTATTTTGGGCTATTCTTCATGTTTGTTTAAGGGATCAACCCTGTTTGAGATCCCTAACTTGCACTTGCTTCAATATCATCTTATATGTCACAATATTGCATGCTATTTCTAGCCTATGAGTGATCTGTTTTCGAGCATAATGTAAACTGTGAGTGGACCTATTTTGAGTCCCTCTTCAACATTGAAGAAGGGCTCAACCCTGTTTGGCCTCTCTACCATGCACTTGCTTCATAATTTCTCCTATTTACCGTAAATTTGCATGATTTGTTTGACCTACATGTAGTCTTTTTTGGATCATGTCATGAACTTTGAGTAGTCTTATTTTGTGTCCCTCTACAACATTGTAGAAGGGATCAACCTTGTTGGGGGTCTCCATGTTATACTTGTCATTATATCCCTCTTCGACCCCCATTTTTGCATACCTTTTTTAAGTTTATCTAGCTTCTGTTTTTGGCCATCATCAGAACTGGAAAGAGTCATATTTTGATCTTCTTAACATATTTCATTAAGGGTCTTTTCTGGTTTGATGAATGTTTGGGGTACCTCATGTTATAGCCTTATATATCCTAGTTCTTGCATCACATTTTTAGCATGTTTTCATACTGAGTTGGGGGATGTTATCTACTGTAAATGTGCATATTTTTAGTCCATCATCAGTGTTTTAGAAGGGTATTTTTCCATTTGGGCATCGCATGTATCACTTGCTTCAATACCCCACTTGCGGAGCCATTTTTGCATTCTTGCTTAATCCTATGTGCACTTGCTGTTTAGCCCTTTTTATGACTGAAAAATGCTTTTCTTCGGGCTGCCTTGCTACTATATTTTCATTCCATATCCATATTGTGCATGCATTGCATGGCTATAGGCCATTTCGGGTGCCTAAATTCATGTTTCGGGGTCATTTCATGCATCGGGTGTACTTTCGCCTCATTTTGGGGCTGTTTTCCCGCCACATTTCAGTGCCAAAATTCATTTGCATGTTTGCATATCATTTCCATGCCATTACATGCCTTAGGGCCATTGCCTCGGTTTGCGTGCCCGTGGGCACGCATTTCGAGGCACTTCATTTTCATCCGACGGCCTCTTATGTGAGTGTGGCTGAGGCTCACCCATGTTAGTGTAAGTCCATTTTGCATTATGTATCTCATTTTAGCATCATTGCATTCCGTATGCCATTTTCTCAGTTTGCATGCCCGTGTGCACGCATTTCGAGACATCTCATTTTAGTCTCATCGTATCGTGTATGCCATCGCCTCGGTTTACGTGCCCGTGTGCACGCATTTTGAGGCACCTCATTTTAGCATTATTGCATTGTGTACACCATTGCCTCGGTTTGCGTGCCCGTGTGCACGCATTTCGAGGCACTTCACTTTTATCCGACGGCCTCTTATGTGAGTGTGGCTGAGGCTTACCCATGTTAGTGTAAGTCCATTTTGCATTCTGTATCTTATTTTAGCATCATTGCATTCCGTATGCCATTTTCTCGGTTTGCGTACCCGTGTGCACGCATTTCGAGACATCTCATTTTAGTCTCATCGTATCGTGTATGCCATCGCCTCGGTTTGCGTGTCCATGTGCACGTATTTCGAGGCACCTCATTTTAGCATTACTGCATTATGTACGCCATTGCCTCGGTTTGCGTGCCCGTGTGCACGCATTTCGAGGCACTTCACTTTTATCCGACGGCCTCTTATGTGAGCGTGGCTGAGGTCCACTCATGTTAGTGTAAGTCCAATTGCATTGCGTATGCCATTTTATGCCTTAGGATCATTTTTTCGGTTTGCATGCCCGTGTGCACGCATTCCGAGACATCTCATTTTCATAGCATTGTGTATGTTAGGATTGTATCTTAGTTGCATTTCATACATATCATGCATATTGCATCGTGTTCGGGATAGGAGTTAGCCCGGGCACGGGAAACGAGGCACGTTTCAGACTGAGCAGGTCTCAATTCCCAAGTCACTGACACTCCGGATTACCCGTGATGGAGTTAGGTTTTGTTGTAGCATTCATACGCATTCATCTCATATTGAGTTGTGCAATCCGATTCCTCGGCCATCATGCATCGAGATGCGTGATTGACGGCACGAGGATCGAGGCATGCATATATTTGTGAAATACATTACTGTGCCCCTTTCTTGCTCTCTGTTGCACCAAAATGAAGGATCAGCAACTTTTCGGAGCGTGACACGCATTTCGAGAAACCTTGCAAACAGAGGCTAATTGGGGCATCCCAGTGGATTTCCGCGCCAAAGCGGCCCGGCATATATCATTCATCAATGGCAAGGCGTTCTAGCTTGTATGCCGCCTGACTTTCTTAGTTAATCTGTTAATTAATTAGGAATCTGTATATTTATTCGGACTGTATTATTCTTTTATTTCGGACTGTACTATTCTTTCATTCGGGACTGTATTATTATTTATTCGGACCCTCTGCGCGAGGGCATAATTGTAATAAGTGTGGGTGAGTGTGATGTATGTCTTCCAACCCCACGTCTTTCTTCCTTTTATTTATCCGCTACGATGGTTAGATATAGGGCATATTTCAATTAGCATACAGTATGACAGCATGTTTGCATCATTCATCTGTTTTGCACGCACCGGGCTCGGCACATCATACAACTGCATTTGTATTTCAATTCCAAATCGAGTACTTGTTAGTTGTAGCATTCCATATGCCATGTTTAGGACAAATGCCTCGCTATAGTTTGCATCTTTGCATGTGTTGCATTAGGCATTTTGTATATTTAGGATCATGCATGATTTCTAATGAGCTTCTATTTTGGCTTGGAGTACCGGTGAGTTTTATGCTTTAGCATCCTTGCATCTTGATGTGAGTCTCGCCATAAATAGCATGTTTACCATGAGGCTAAATGCTTACGTGATATAACTGCCTTGAATGCCTGTGAGTGGAGGTTGAGTTATCTGGATTGGAACAATTCATCAAGTGTGTTAAGCCCACTAGACAGTGGCAAAATCATGTTTTCTAAGCCCACCTGAAGGTGGCAAAATCCGCATTTTAAGCCTACTTGCGAGTAGCAAACCATTTTCACTAACAAACATGAAATGTTTAGTTCCAATTCAGGCGATTCAGTCTATACTTGTATGCTGTGCGCATCACATAGTAACCTAGGCTAATAACCGGAATAAGAACTCACAATGTTTTCAAAATAAGATATCATGGTTAGTAGAGGCCGGTCTTTTACCGGGCGAGCGGGGGTGCTCACGAAGTGACCTTCCCTAATCGTACCCAAGTTCCCGAGCCGAGGCAACTTTGGTGATGACGGACGAGTGGCTTTTGGCACCGAGTCAAGATTTCCTAAATTTTCCATTTTAAAATATTTAGGTGGCGACTCTGTATCTGGCGAAGCAGTCCATGTTTGGCACTTCTTTCAAAAATTTGTTTTCAAAACGATTTGCCGGATTTGGACTCTTTGGTTCAAGATTGAGAACCGTGACATTTGAGTCCTTCGAACTGTAGTGACCCAATATCGAACCAGAACGGGGGGGGACTCGCACTCCTTCCCCCGGGATGCGTTCAGGGACGTCTACAGCCACTAAATAAACACCACAGGTAGTAGCCTTCCATCTAATTGTATCATCCTTCCTCTGATGAATCTCCTAAACCCCCATTAAGAGATTGTTTAGCATAGCGACCTGTTTTTCCTCCCAAGCTATCAATGGTCTTTGAAACTCCACATTCCATTCAAATCTTTCGCTCACAGAGACCATACAATTTGCCACACTCCATTCCTTATTAGAACTGATCTGGTATAGTCTTGGAAAAGTGTTTCGTAATACAATTCCGTTCCTTAACCACCTATCGCTCCAAAACTGCATCATATTTCTTCTGCCAAGGCTGTATTGGATATTATTCAAGAAAGTAACAAAAACTTCAGGCCAATGAACACATACGTTAGAGATGTCCGACCAAACTCTAGAAGCATTGCAAGATTGAACTGGTAACCAACATCTCGCATCAATTTTGTGAACATCGCAAATAACATTTCTTCACAGATAATCTTTCTCCACTACAAATCTCCACCACTATTTTAATAACAATGCGATGTTTATAACTTTAATCTTCCTTATCCCAAGGCCTCCTGCCCTTGTACTTTTAGAGACTCCATCACATTTTACATCTTTTTTCCATGTTCATTGTACCCCCAAAGAAACACACTCTGAATTTTTGTAATCTCCTTTGCCACTACCACTGGAATTTGAAATATTGACATAAAATAAATCGACAAGGTGCATAGGACTGATTTAATCAGAGTTAATCGCCTCCCAAAAGAGAGTAACATTTTCTTCCATGATGCAAATTTCAACTTAACCCTATCCACCACTCGTTGCCATGTCCTCCTCGGTCTTGGATTAGCACCTAAAGGTAGTAGAGTGGTAAGTATAGTTGTAGTATGGTGGTAAGTATTCCCGCCTGTCATTTGCCAACTTAATTTAGATATGATCTTTAAATAATGATATTTTTCATCTTGACCTTTTTGTGTTCTTGATGTAAAATGTTTGTATATCTTGTATTTTTGATTTTCATGAATGAATCTTCTTTTTGCCAAAAAAAAAAAATTAAAATTAAAATTCATGTACATGAAATGGATCACAAACCAATTTTTTTAAACAGCTATGTAACATGAAAATTTGTCAAGAAGATTATGCAAAATCATCAATAAGTGGTCTAGATTCGTTATAATTGTGAACCACACACTAGAGTACATTTTAGCCACACATTTACTCTTTGGTCCAAATCTGGACAATTTTTTCTAGGTCTATAGCTTTGGGTGAGTAGGTGCAACTCAACGCTAGCTTTGCAAAAGTTTGTCTTAAACATGTAACGAATCCTGCATAAAATTATGGGCTGGGTTTCCCTCCAATCCGATCACGGATTGGAAGGCACTGTTAAGTCTGTGGGGTTTATCATGGGTCTCGTTTCGATAATCTAAACTGTTCAATATGTGGAACTCGTCGAATGCCATATATCTGTAAAACATCACGTTGATCAAATATAGATAGCTATTTCATCAGATCAAATTTCTATCAATCATTTATTTTTCATCGTCTATTTTTTTTATATACAAAACTGATTTGATCATGTACCTATCGATATCCAATCAGCGTGATTTTTTGTAGACATAAAGTACTCAACGAGTTCTACATATTCAACGGTTTAAATTATCAAAACGAGACCCATAGTAAGTCCCACGAACCTAACATTACCCTCCAATCAGTGCCAGCCTCGAGAATTATTTAAACTTTGATTCAAAATGCAGATAAGAATTTCTTGCTGACAATACAAATGAAAAAGATAATTAAAAGGACAATAATTGAAGTTTTATAGGCCGAATGCAAGTGGACAAAAAAACATAAATTGTAAAGTTACAATAATGTTAATCTACCATATATGTGTTGAGAATATTTATTTAATTTAGGGAAATTCTATAGTGTGAACACACATTTGTTTTATTATATAAAACACATAATTTATTTGGTGTGAACGCCTATACCACGGACAATGTAATTCTTCAAGTTTCTGATTTTAACCTATCTAAAAAAAAAATAGTTTCTGATTTTAAATTTTGATTTTTTTTTTCCAATTTTTTCTCTTTTATCTAAATTCAATTTTTATTTATTTGTTTATTTATTTTTTCCCCAAATGACAAGCATCAACTCTGATTGAAGTACAAATGTCATGGAAATGCGTTAGCTATTGTCCAAAAAGGAGGAATAAAAAATAGAAAAATAATTGCGATAGTTAATTTATCACTCTTGAAAATTACTCCTAATGATGTGTTTTATAAGTGTCAAATTTTAATTTGTCAAATATTCAATTATGTAAGGTCTAACTTTAATGTCACATTATTAGGCATCATTTAGGGGTGATGAATTATGAAGATATAGCATTGTTGACGAGAGTAATTATTTTTAAAATTAATTTGTCACTACTGTTATTAACATCTAGATATTCCAACTGGACGAATCAGTTTGGCTCATTTTGAGTTTATTTTGGATCTGTCTCGATAATTCAAATCGAATAATGCGTAAGACTTGTCGAATTCTTATTCTTTATAAAAAAAATTAAGTTAATTAGATATCAATAGCCACTTGATTAGCTCACATTTATGTCAATAATTTATTTTTAAAATCATGTTTACCATTGATATAAATTTGATCTGATCAAGTGACTATCGATATTTGATCAACGTGATTGTTTGCAGGGATGAATTATTTGATGATCCTTACATATTGAACGATTTGAATCTTCAATATAGGCTTTGTGATAGATTTACATAGACTCAACAACACACTTCAGTCCGATTTCAAACTCGAACTGCCTGAGCCTAAGAATAAAATTTAGATCTTAATTTCATTCAAGCCTTTGGTTTGCCTAAGAATTCTATATGGGGAAATAACAAATTTTTAAAATTATGGTCATCTTTGTACCCTAAATAGTTTGGTTAACTTTCAAAATAAAATCCACATCTAACGTTTTGCAGATATGGACCCATGAAAATTTCAAGTAATTAAGATTGAGGGAGTAAAAAAATGAGTTTTATAAAACTAGGGTTATCGCATCATACATTTATATAATGAGACAAGAAGGTTTTTGAAAATATCCTATGCATATTTGTCTTACTAGGACATTTGAACGGTTAAGATCTATTCAAATTATAAAATAATGGATGTGATTTTCTGCTTCTCTCTCTTACTTTTTTCTTTTCTCATCCATCCTCCCATGATCCCATAAATAATCGCATAAATGATCCAATGATCCCATATTCCTCATTTTCTTTTTATTTTTTTTTACTTTCCTCTCTTTTTTATTTTTCTCCCTATTTATTTATTTATTTTATTTTTTTCTTTTTTATTCACTTATTTTTATTTACACTGTGCCTTCAAACACGGACACAGGTATACACTAGTTTTACAATAAAATATAAAGGTAAGTCCCACCCTACCAATGAACAATAATACATTTAAGAACACAGGCTAATCACAAAAAATATTATTACGGGAACATGAATGAAATAATATTTTAAATAATAGGTTTCACACTATTTGAAACAGTACTATAACAAACAAGGAATTAGACACTTAGGCCTCGTTTGGGAACATGCTAATTTAGTAATTTTTTGACTATTTGGCTAAAATGTGATGTAAAAAAAACTAATATGTTTGGGATGACTTTTTGGCTTTTTACGAAAAGATGTGCAAAAAGTAGAGAGAAAAGGGAATCTTTGACTTTTTGGTATGGGTTGTTGGCTTTTTGACTTTTTTAGTAACTTTTTGACTTTTTAACTAAAATAGCCTCTTGTCAAACGAGGCCTTAGTAGTCCCAATTCAAATAACAAAAAAGTTGGACAACAAAAAAACAAACAAAAGAGTTAAAGTCTTGGTCTGACTAGTCATCTCTCGACCTAAAATTGATAATTTCTTAACAATATAAACCAAGTCAGCCAACCCTCTTATCCATATATTTATTTATTTTTATCAGTAAAGAGAAATTTTATTGATGAAGAAAGTAAGATATATGCGAAACTTATATTAACAAAGAAAGAAAGTGTAAAAAGTATCATAACTAATCGAATCAATCCCAACTAGATTGACACCGATGAGATAGCACAATTTTATGGTAGTACTAAACTCAAGATTAGTGAAGAACCATTTAAAAGAAACAAAAAGAGAGGAAAGGAAAAACCAACAAATAACCAGAGCACACCCATAGCCAGGCCAGTAGCAACATCAGATCCTAAACTGAGAGATCCTAAACTGAGAGATCAGCAGCTCACCATCTGCAAAATCAGCAACCATCTGGAATACACTAACATACAGTAACACCATCTAGGCTACAACAATAACAGCAACAACTACAGCAACTTCACACCACAGCATTGCATAGCACTGTGAAGAACATCTGTATAAACTTATCTGATCCCAGAAATCAAAACTCTTTGATGTGTTTGGGTGGCAATTTCTCAAATAATAAATTATTTCACAAACGCGGTTTTTTTTTTTTTTTTTTTAATAGAAGATTTAAGCTAGAGTTTTTTGCATCAACCTCTATAAATAAGAAGCTCTAGAGACATACTTGTTTCATCACTCAGACTAGGGCATTTCATTCTTGCTTCCAGATTGCTGATCTTGATCTTGTTCTTGTTCTTAATAGAAGTTGGTTGGTTACTTTAAAATGTCAAAAAATGGTGTCTTGTTTACTCTCATTGCTCTTAGTTTCTGCTACCTTGCCTTTGCATTTGAACCAGCACCCCCTCCAGGATTTCTGTGTCGCAGACACTAATAGCTCAGGTATATTGGTTATCCATCTATACCAAGCCAGTTTATGTTTATGAGCTAATGTTGCACTGTTTTCTCTTTGGATTTTAAATTTGGGGAGTGATTTGTTGAGCGAAAAAAAAAAAAAAAAAAAAATCACAAATCCAATATCCAAACTCCGCCATTTATTTATTTATTTATTTATTTATTTATTTTTTTGGAGGGGGAGGGGCAAACTGTTTTAAATTTTTGGTTTTGATTAGAAGTCCTATGAATTTCAAGATATAATACCCTTAAAAATAAAAATAAAAATAAAATATTTGTGGCTTTTCCCAACTTTGTTTCTGTTTTTAGTATTTATTTATTTTTTTTTCAAAATTTGTCCATTAAACAATTCATTATAGATAAAAACATATTTTTGAAAGATGTCTTCCTGTAGCATTTGTGAAACGGGCTTGTCACAAGGTACGACTCACAATTAATACTTCTGATAAACTATTAAAGACAGATATTTGTTTGCAGATATAAAACCAGGATTTTACCAAATATTATGTATATACAATCCCAACTACATTTACATTTTTCTTATATTCCAATTTACAAGTTGTAATGCATCAAAACATATCAATAGTCAATAAAAATCTAGGAAGCACGGATACAGATACGGAATATGAATACGATACGATACGGATATGGCGATACGGCAAAATTTGAAAAATTAAGATACGGATACGACAGGAATACGTTCGTAAAAAATATTATTTTTATAATTTTTAGTAATGCAGTATGCATAAAAATAAAACCTAAAGCAAAAAACAACTTGATAAAAAAAAAAGATTCCTATAAAACTAAGAGTCTTCAAGGTCAATAGCTTCAACTTGTTCTTCTTCATCAGTGAATATAACAGGATCTTAGCTAAAGCCAAAAAATCATTCTTAAGCAGCAAATATACTTTTTTAAGTCATCAATGATAACTTAGGAAGCATGGATACAGATATGGGGATATAGATTTGGTGATACGTCAAAATTTGAAAAAGTATGATACAGGTACGGCGGGAATACGTTTGTAAAAAAAATATTTTTATAATTTTAATAATGCAATATACATGAAAATAAAACTTTGAGTAAATTAATAAATAAAGAGAGGGATTCCTACTAACCTCAAAGTCTTTAAACATTCATAAAACATCAAAAACTAAAAGCAAAAGCAAATTAAATATCATCCTTACATGCCACAACACCAAAAAAAGAATGAGAGCAGAGAGAAAAAACGTGAGAGAGTGAGCAAGCGAGAGAGAAGTGAGAGAGACAATAAGGATACATCAATTTGACAAATTCTATTACTTTAACTTTCACTATATTCCTTTTATCAAAGAACTAAACAAAATATTATAAGTAATATGTAATTTCGTGTATCCGATACTTCAAAATTAATAAAAAAATTAATTAAGAAGTATCCGATAATTTTAGGAAGTATCCGATACGTATCCGCGAGTATCCAAAAAATATCAGTATCCGATAAGTATCCGATACGGATACGTCTCCCTTTTTGAAGTATCTGTGCTTCATAGATAAAAACAAAGATACTTAAAGGATTTTTTAATTGCTTTCTATTTTTATCACTTATTTTATATTTATGCAGTCAAAGTAAATAATATTTTATTAAATTTATTATGAAAAGTGACATTTGAGTAGATAGAATAGATCTACAAATAATATATTGGTATTGAAAAGTAATCTTAAAAATTGAATTGGGAGGCCAATAGAATACCTATCCCTCAAATATATATATATATATATAACGGTCATAGAAAACATGGGGGCCCAAGGCCACCCGTGGCTAAAGGGTAGCCCCGTCCGTGTTTGTTTGCAAATTAATTGCTACTTATTAGTTAAAATAGGCATACTAGTTAATATCTCACAATTGATACTAATCAAGAACTACATAGTGTTTTTTATTTGCAAATTAGTTACATTATCACCTATTTATTATTAGCAGTTAAACATGTTCTAGTTCTAATCATTGTGTTCATTGGCAGCAAGAGTGAATGGTCTAACCTGCAAGAATCCCATGCTAGTTCAAGCCAATGATTTCTTCTTTAGTGGTCTTCACATTACAGGAAATACCTCAAACCCTGTTGGGTCGAAGGTCACTCCAGTGAGTGTGACTCAGCTACCGGGACTCAACACTCTTGGCATCTCAATGGCACGCATTGACTATGCTCCATGGGGAATTAACCCTCCCCACACCCATCCTCGAGCCTCTGAAATACTCACAGTTTTAGAAGGCTCCCTTCATGTTGGATTTGTTACCTCAAACCCTGATAACCGCCTCATTACTAAGGTCATCCAAAAGGGTGATGTGTTTGTCTTCCCGGTGGGACTTGTTCATTTCCAGAATAATGTTGGGTATGGTAATGCAGTAGCAATTGTGGCGCTGAGTAGCCAAAATCCTGGAGTCATAACCATAGCAAATGGCAGTTTTCGGATCAAATCTTCCCATTGCTAGTGAAGTTCTCGCCAAGGCATTCCAAGTGGATAAGAACATAGTTGATCAGCTCCAATCTAAGTTTTAAGATAACAACAAAAATCAAGGATAGTGAAGAATTTTTTTTATATTTGTTTCATTGTTTGATTTCTCTCATGTTTTGATTGTTCGATTTCAAAGAAAAAAGAAGAATATTCCCACGTGGAAATAATTTCATTGAGATTCTCTAGCAATTTCTTTCAGTTGTATTTGTTTTGTTTTAAAATTTTCAATTAATACTATTAATTAGTGACAATGTTTCTAATGTTTCCTGATATTGCTTTCTATAAGAAGTTTTCATTATGATTTAAATTGGCATAGAGAAGACACATAAAATTTCCACTTTGAGGGCAAGCCATGGTTACCTCTGCAGTATGATGTAAAAATTAAGTTATAGTCAAACACATACAAACTATGCAATTGTTGCCTGGATGAGCAACCCAAATTAAACTGATACATTGTACGGTGTAATTATCTTCATATTTGTAAATATTATTCTTATAAAAAAAAGTCTACTGGGAAACAACCACAAAAGTGATTAGAAAATTATTAAAAATTGTAAATTTAAGTTAAAAGCTCATATTTGAATACTGGATTGGGGAATCTTAAAAAGTTCTTTCAAAAAGAGTAGTGCTATTCAAATTAGAAAACTACTGGAAACTGTAAATTTGAGTTGAAAGCCCAAATTTGGATACAAGAAGCTTGAAAAATATTTTTTAAAAAAAGAAAAGAAAAGAGAATCAACAAAAACGAAAATTTTAAGGAAATGCAATTGCAAAACTAGAACGTTCTAAACTTAAATAATGTAAAACTAAAAACTTAAGCAATAGAATTTGCTCAAAAAGTTTCTTAGATCACTACGAACTTCTGAATTTTGACAATTGGAACGTTTTCAAAACTAACCCACCAATATTGGGCTAAGTACTCATTTACAATTTTTTCATCTTATGATCTAAATGGGCCAAGCATCAAAATCTGCTGGAAAAAATAATTTTATGGTAAATTTAATGTGGAATTAAAGTAGGTCTCAATCACTGATTGATGTGGGATCAAATAGGTTTAGATTCTTTGTAACAAGATCTTTACATCACAAAAAGAATGACAAAAAACTATTAAGAATTGACTGAAAAATTGTCTTATAAAGTTGGTCTCATGAATGAGATATTGAGAATAGTGTATAACTAACTACCTATCTCACATTAATTGTAGAGGAAAACATTGGTAGGTATTTAAATCCCAAATTTTGGATAAGGGCATGAGGCTATTGTCGGCAGCAGTGGTTGCAACTACGGTGCTGTCGGCAGCAGAGGGTGCTGCTGCAACTGTGGCTCTGTCGGCAACAGAGGCGGCAACAGTGAAGACTGGGAAAGAGGGTTACTGTGGGCCGAGCAAATCGAATTCTGGGGCTGCAAGCAAGGATTCAAAGAAGGCTGCAGAGATATAGGGGATTGTGATGGGACAGAGGTAGTCTTAGGTGTGAAAGACCAAAAGAAAGATTGTAAAGTAGGGAGAGGAGATGGAGGTACAGAAGAAAGAGAGGAAAAAGGAAAAGTGGACTCGTGAAATGTGACATGGCGAAAGAGTATGATTTTACCTGTCAGAGGATTGAGGCAGCGGTAGCCTTTGACAGAAGGGTGATATCCCAGAAAAACATAAGACGCAAATTTAGGTGCCAATTTATGAGAAGCATAAGGCTTAAGCCAGGGAAAGCACAAGCAACCAAACACTTTAAGATGAGAGTAATCAGGTTTAATGTGGAATAGGAGTTTAAAAGGAGAACAGTTAGAGAGAGAAGCACAAGGAAGTCGATTAATGAGATAGGTGGCTGTAGCAATAGCTTCAAACCAATAGGATAGAGGTAAAGAAGATTGATGTAAAAAGGCGATGGCTGTTTCAGTAATGTGTAAATACTTCCTCTCTGTGACTCATTTTGAGAGAGAGTGTGTGGGCAAGAAAATTGATGAAGAATATCATGAGAATTCAAAAAATCTTGCATTTGAGTATTGATAAATTCACCATCCCCATCTGAGCGAAGTATTTTAAAAGGAAAGCCAAATTGTTTTTCCACAAATGCTTTAAACATCACGAATTTAGAAAAGACTTCGCTTTTATAGACAAGAGGATACATCCATGTAAAGCGACTATGATCATCAACAAACAACACATAATAGCGATAAGCACTAGAGGAACAATTAAACAGTCCCCAAACATCAGTGTGAATTAAAGCTAATGGAACATCAGTTTTGGAATTAGAAAGCACAAATGGAAGTCTATGACATTTAGAAAGGAAACACTCAACACAAGACAAATCAGTTTTATTGAAAGAATAAGACAATGACAATTGAGATTTTAGTAATTAAAATTTTGCAAATTAAGGATGGCCAAGTTTTTTGTGCCATATAGCCGAGTGGAAGGAGATGTTGATGAGGCAGCAAAAACATGTGGAGAAGGGCAAGAACCCACAGGAAAATGGTTGCGGCCATTGGCATGAAAACCTTTGTGAAGAATTGCTTTAGAATGATTGTCTTGGATGGAAAAGGTAGATTTATCAAAAATTATGGAGCAATCATTGTCTTGGGCTAACTGTTGAACAGAGAGCAAATTGGACTGTATGGAAGGAACATGAAGAACTTTCGCAAACTTAAAGGAGTGGTGTGGGGTGGGGAGAATACCTTTGCTAGTGTGATGTATAGGAAGAGAAGTTCTGTTGCCAATGGTAACTTGATCAGAACCAGTATAGGATTGATAAGAATTCAGATTATGAAGGTCATTTGTGACATGGTCAGAAGCAGTAGAGTCCAAGAACCAATGACTAGAAGCATGAGAGGCAGTATCATCAGGGATGGTGGTGAGAAAAGCCTTGGACTGATGAGGCATAGAAGCACCAAATGAAGAAGCAATAGGTGATTGTTGAGACTGATGTGGCTGGGGCTAATATTGAAGATCAAGCCGATGCCAACACTCAGAAGCAGAGTGATTAGCTTTTCCACAAATCTGGCAAATGGTTCCAAAAGAAGATATGGTACGATTTTGATAATGACTTCCTCGAAAAGAAGAGTATCGATTAGAACTGAATCGATTTGCACGAAAACTGCCTCGAGAATCACCACGAGAAGAGCCACAATTATTATGATAGGAAACATAACCTTTGGAAGCATTGGCATTAGAATCTCGTTGTGTTGCATGAGCAAAATGAAGATCTGAGTTGTGTTGTAACTTGCCTTCAATATGAAGAGCTTCTGAGCAGAGCCAAGAAGAGAGATCTTCCATAGATATACTTTCAGGTCTCGCTCAGATGGCTGTCTTGAGAGAATCATACTCAGTCGGTAAGTCGTTCAAGGCGATAAGAACGATATCCTCATCATCAATAAAGGAAGATGCAATACTGAGTTGATCAACAATAGATTTGATGTTGTTCAGATAGCTTTCCATCGAATTGGAGCCTTTCGAAACAGAATTCAATATGTTCTTCAGTTGATGAATGTATGAGCGATAAAGATTCGTGAAACGTTTGTCAAGTGCAGTCCACACCGCAGAACCGGACCGTAAGTGAAGAACTGTTGTAAAAATTGCAGGTGAAAGAGTAGCTGTGATGCAACTCAAGAGATGTGCATCAATCATCCGCCATTGAATCGCATCTGGATTGCTAACCTCTGTTGCTGAAGAACTACGAATATGAGCAACATGACATGGAAACGAACCATCGATGAACTTCAACTAGTCTGTTGCATGAAGAATATTTTGCATCTGGTTTTTCCAGATAATAAAATTTGTGCTATCAAGCTTTACGATAACAAGAGAACTTAGAGTTGAAATCAGCATGTTGAGATTTGATGTAATGGAAGAAGAAGAAGATAAAGATTCTGTAGAGGAACCCATGGATTGCTCGGTGGAGCTTAACAGGGCTTTGATATCATGAAGAACTTCAGAGTTTATTCATTCATCTTAATCAATCAGTTACAGTCAAGAGCTTTATATATACTAGCTACCACATGTATATATCTATATGTATCTATGTAACAAACTATATAACTACCTAACCAATATAACTGCCTAACCACCTACTCTCTCTCTAACTAATCCAGGTATACAATCACATGTGATGCATAGCAGCATAATACAAACCACTCCCTATCAAGTGGATCTAGACCATCGTATCTTAGGAGACAGACGCCGACATATCTCGAGCACCCACGGAGGTTTCGGTTTTCTTTCTTTTACCATTTCATTTTGTTGAATATTTTTATTCATCGAGTTGTATGATTTAGTTCCATGATTTCATATTTTGTAATTTAATTTATTAAATATGAATATGTTTGTTTTTATTTAATTACACAATGTGTACAAAAATATTAAAACAAATTATATGTTTCTCATGAAATTGGATAAATAGATTCATATTTAACAATTTAGGATTATACACCGTTTATTACATTTCATTTGGTTCTGTTAGTATTTTAAAATAAAATAGATTTTTTAGATTCGTTTTTCTGGGTGAGTTGTACGGTATACTTGTTCTGTGTTTCATAATAATAATTAAAGAAAAAATAACGAAAACTGCTTGCTACAATTGCCCAGTATTTTTGTTTTGGTTTCCTTGTATAATAGCATGTTTGCAGAATATGTAATGACCACCGTTTGTTATATGAAAGTCATGATTAGGAAATTACATTAACTTATATATATATATATATATATGCTTGTTATTGTTTTCGGAAGAAGAGAATTTTTCAGAATGTCTCTAGATTAGAAGTACCATGCTAGCTATAGCACTGTCTGTCAATAATATTAAGGTCAAGTTTGACAAGTTAAAAAAAAATTAAAAAGTCAAAAAGTTAAAAAGTTATTACTATTTATCAAAATTTAAAAATTACTGCTGCACAATTCCTAATCCTAATTTTTCCTTACACACTAGTTTATACAATTTTTTAATACACATTTTTTCATAAAAAATCAAAAAGTTAACCTAAACATCTATATTTTTTTCCTCAATTTTTTAGTCTAAGAAGACAAAAAATATACTTATTTAAGACACCCCAAACAACCCCTAAATAAAAACCGAAACAATTTCTTAATAGCCCATTGTGTCACCCCTTGGAATCCATGATTAGAAGGTCATATTTAGTTTAGTAAATTAATATGCGCAATGTTACGGTCTAATTTTTCAATTTAATAAGAACGTTTTTATTTCTAGGTCTCTAACATAATTTACATGCTTATTTTGGTTCTAGTATAATTTATTTTATGAGCAAGATTCATAGTTTCCTACCATGCTTTGTATGCCTTTTTATTTTATAATTTTATAATATAATTTGTATGCTTATGAGTGTTTAAATGTCTTAGTTATAATTGACATGCTAATTAGTTTTTACTTTTCTGGTATAATATACATGTTCATATTTTCTAGATTCTAATTTAATTTACATGTTTATTAAATCCTAGATTTTTAGGATAATTTGCATGTTTTAAATTTTCTAGATGTTAGTTTATATTACATGCTTATTATTTTCTAGATTAGTAGTGTAATTTGCATGCAAATTGCTTTCTAATTTCTAGAATTATTTATGTGAGTTATTTACATGTTAATTGCTCTAGAATTATTTGCATGTTTATTATATAATAATTTCATATGTAATTCTTGCCTATTAAAGTTTTAATTTAATTTGTGAAGTTATACGTTTAATTGTGTAACTTGTCTAGCATTTTAATTTTTACTTAATTTACTATTCAATATATTGCTAGAAGGTTTAAATAAATTTATTGTTTTTACAGTTTCTTTCAATTATTTGTTTTCTATTTTGTTGTACTTTTCTGCTAACTTTCTTTACATGAATACTTATACGAAAGGGAATGGAAAAAAAATACAAATCCAAACGATTAGAATTTGGGATTGTAAAAAAGTTTTGGACTACTAACATTTTTGTTGAACAGAAATACCTAAGCATGAAAATGAATTTTGGACCAAATAGAATCCCTATGGTTTTGTTACTTTCCTTTATAATTGAAACAATTTTGCTTGAGCTTTAGTTGTGGTTAACTACCAATATGTTGAAACAAGTTTGTTTGATTGTAATAATTTGGAAACATTTTTATTTGCTTGTAATTGTTGAGCAATTTTTTAATTGCTTGTAATTTGGTTAGCAAATTTTAATTGCTTGTAAGTTTTGAAACTTGGTTTGTTTTAACCTAATTTATCTCCTAAAAAATTTAATTCTAAATTTGTTTCCCATGGACTAAGAATCAATATGCTCTTGAAAGTTTTGTCTAAGATTAACTGAGTCTTAAATGGGACCGGTGTGACCCTTCCAGCCTTTTGAAAACTTTTCTAACCATCTTCGATTCTAGGATGAGTGGTGAGACTAGTTTTGAATTAAATTTCGAAATCTGGGATTTTCTAGTATTAAGTTTAGTTTCTGGAAACACAAAATAGTGAAATTATGTTGTATTTTTCAAAAATGGCAACTGTAACTGATGCTGCTACTGCTGCAGCTAATGTTGGTGGAGATCAGAACCCTGGGTCAATTGGCTTGCCAACCCCTACTGTAATCCCTATAGTCAACCTTGTTGTTACTCTTGTTGTTTCGGGAGAACCATTCAACCATCATGAGAGCCTAGAGAAGTTTATTGGAGTGAATTTCAAGAGGTGGTAGCAAAAGATGCTGTTATACATAACTACTCTTAGCCTTGGGAGGTTTTTGAGTAAGGATCCACCAGCCGTGGAAGAGAATGAGCAAGACAAGTAGAAGCTCATGGTTCTAGATGCTTGGAACTAGTTGAACTTCCTTTGCTGAAACTATGTTCTGAATGGCTTGGCAGATATACTGTTCAACGTTTTTTATGCCAAGAAGTCGGCAGAGGAGCTGTGGAATGCTTTGGACAAGAAGTACAAGACTGAGGATCCTGAGCAAATAAATTTGTTGTTGGCCGGTTGTTAGATTTCAAAATGGTGGACTCTAAAACCATCATTAGCCAAGTCTAAGATTTCCAAGTAATTCTGCACGAGATTCATGCAAGGGAAATGTTGTTGAGTGAATCACTCTAGGTAGTTGCTTTGATTGAGAAGCTGCCTAACGGAAACGAAATAAGATGACAGTCAAAGAGCTCGTTGTCAGGCTCCGAATTGAGGAGGATAACAAGAAGAAAGGGGAAAGTACCTCCATTGTGAAAGCAAACATGGTTAAGCATGGCCAGTCCTCGGGGGTCAAGAACAAGCCACCAACTAGCAAAAGCTCAAAGCTGGGGCTAGAGGTCGAGTCTCTAAAAGGTCTGTTTACAAGCTGTAGGAACCTACTTATAGGTTCAATGGAAAGTGCTTCAATTGTGGGAGTGACGGGCATCAGGCGGTTGATTGCTGTAAGAAAAAGAAGCCCTACAGGAAGTACCCTCCACAGAACAAAAGTCGTGCCCACATGGCTGAAATTGATGATTTATCACAAGATGTGGATGATATGCATTTGTCAGCTGTCGTCTCTGAAGTGAACATGGTGGGGTCCAACCTGAGGGAATGGTGGGTGGACACTAGGGCCACTCACCACATCTGTGCTGAGAAGAAGACATTCACAACTTTCAAACCGGCTTCAAACGGTGATAAGTTGTTCATGGGAAATTCTTCGACCTCAACTATTAAGGGTAAAGGCGAGGTGGTCTTGAAGTTGACTTCAGGAAAAGAGCTGACTCTAAACAATGTCTTACTTGTGCCGGACATTTGTAAGAACCTTATCTCGTGGTCTCTTTTAAGAAAGCATGTTTTACGCATGGTGTTTGAGTCAGATAAGGTCGTGTTGACCAAGAATGGATTCTATGTGGAGAAGAGGTATATATCGGGTGGTATGTTTAAGCTCAATGTAATGACAATTATCTCAAAGATTAATGAGAAAGTTTCTTCTTTTGTTTATATGCTTGAGTCCCCTGAATTGTGGCATGGTAGACTAGATCATGTGAATTTTGACTCTTTGCGTAGATTAATCAAATTAGATCACATACCATCTTTCAAGATTAATTTGAATCACAAGTGTGAAACTTGTGTAGAAGCAAAATTGACTAGGATTTCATTTCATTCTATTGAAAGAAGTACTAAGCCTTTAGATTTAGTGCATAGTGATGTGTGTGACTTGAAAGTCGTATAATCACATGGTGGCAACAAGTACTTCGTTACTTTTGTTGATGATTACACTAAACATTGTTATGTGTATTTGCTTGAAAAGAAAGATAAGGCGATTGATAAATTTATTCTTTTTTGAGAATGAATTGGAGAATTAACTAAGCTGAAAGATCACGGCTTTAAGAAGTGATCATGGTAGAGAATATGAATCGCCGTTTATTGAGATTTGTGCTCAATTTGGAATTATTCACCAAACCACAACGCCTTATTCCTCTCGGTCGAATGGTGTTGCTAAGCAAAAAAATAGGATGTTGAAGGAAATGCTGAATGCAATGTTGATAAGTTATGGGTTACCACAAAACTTGTAGAAGGAATCAGTTCTCTCTACGAATTATGTTCTAAATAGAATACCTTGGAAGAAAGTGAACAAGACTCCGTATGAATTATGGAAATGTTGCAAGCCTTTCTATAATTTCCTATGAGTTTGGGGGTGTGTTGCAAAAGTGGCGGTACCTACACCCAAGTAGGTTAGGATACGTCCGAAAATTATGAATTGTATATTTATTATTCATTAGTTATGCACAGAATAGTAGTGCATATAGGTTTCTTGTGTACAAGTCTAATATTTTAGATATACACAAGAATACCATAATGAAGTCAAGGAATGTGTCCTTTGTTGAGGACGTATTTCCTTGCCGAACTGGAAGAAATGATCAAAGTTTTGAGAAGGAACTTGAAGATAATCATAGTTATAGTGATCAAGATGAGGAAGTAGATAAGTCAAGAAAGAGTAAGAGGGCTAGGACTTCTAAGTCCTTTGGTTCGGACTTCTTAACTTATATGTTAGAGGGAGAACCTCAAACTTTCCATGAAGCTATGACTTCACATGAAAGTCCTTTATGAAAAGAAGCGATTAAGAGTGAGATTGACTCCATTTTACAGAACCACACTTGGGAGTTGGTTGATCTATCCCCAGGGAGTAAGGCCTTGGGGAGTAAGTGGATCTGTAGAAGAAAGATGAAAGCAGATGGGTCAATTGATAAATATAAAGCTAGGTGTTGACGTCCCCGAACGCCCCGGGAGGGTTAGGTCCCGTTCCGTTCATATTGGGGTCACTACAGTTCGGACTCGATTTGTGTCGGTTCTAAATCTGAACCAAAGAGTCCAAATCCGGCAAATCGTTTTGAAGAAAAACAGATTTTGAAAAGTAGTGCCAAACATAGACTGCTTTGCCAGATTACAGAGTCGCCACCTAAATATTTTAAAATGGGAAATTTAGGAAACCCTGACTCGGTGCCGAATGCCACGTGTCCGTCATCACCAAAGTGGTCTTGGCTCGGGAGCTTGGGTACGATCGGGGAATGTCAGCTATGAGCACCCCCTTTCGCCCGGTCCGAAGATCGGCCTCTACTAACCGTGATATCTGATTTTGAAAACTTTATGCGTTCTTATTCCAATTATTAGCCTAGAATTACTATGTTATGCGCACAGCAAATAAGTATAGACTAGATTGCCTAATTTGGAAACAAACATTGCATATCCGTTCGTTTTGAAAATGCTTTGGAATTTGCTACTCGCGAGTAGGCTAAAACACGGATTTCAACGAGTTTTCCAACTCAAGCAATCCAACCTCCACCCACAGGCATTCAAACAATTTATCTCACATAAGCATTTAGCCACATGGTAAGCCTACTGTCATGTTAACATTCACACGCATGCGAGATGCTAAAGCATAAATACTTACGTCGTACTCCGTGCCAAAATAATAAACTAGTTAGTAATCATGCATGATCCTAGTTCATGTTAAAAATGGCTAATGCAACACATGCAAAGATGCAATCTAGATAGGCTCGGCTATCCAAAGCATGGCATGTGAAATGCTACAATTATCACGTATTCAATTTGGAATTGAAAGTACAATGCAGTTTGTATGATGTTCCGAGCCCGATGCATGTCAACAAATGCATGGATGCACGCATGCTATCATAAGGTATGCTAAATTAAATATGCCCTAATCTACCATCATAAGCAGGTAAATAAAAGGGAAGAAAGAAGTGGGGGTTGGAAGACATGCACACCACTCACACACACTTATTACAGATTCGCCCTCGCTCGGAGGGACCAAAAGAATATACAGGTCGAATAAATAATACTGAATTACTTATTACAAAAACCTCTAATCTAATTAAATTAAATGCAAAGAAGAGATGGCCACAGCCTCCGCCTCGGGATGCGCGAATGATGTATGCTTCAGTCCGACTTGCCCAGAAATCCGCACCATGCTTGTTGCCATCTGTTTCTGCTTCTCCGGCTCGAAAATTGCAAAAGTCCTGGAACAGGCTCCCTGAATCCTAAGGATCATCACCGGCTGGATAGAATGTCCACCGGTCGTGTATAAAGTCCACCGGCTGGAAATGAAGCTATCGGCAACAAATACATTGCCGGTCGGCACTCTATACTGCCGGTCGGCACAAAATTTCTGCAGAAGACAGTTTTGACAGCAACAGCAGACCAGCAGTGCAAGGCATAGAATTTCTAGGCAAATGTATGCATGGACACACTCCCTATCATGTAATGGACTCAAGGGAGCATGGCCCTCGACCCCCGGGCCATCAATCACGCATTTCAATGCATGATGGCCCAAAAACCAAGTTAGCAACTTTGATATCAAATGCAATGCAAGCACAAAACACATCAAGGGCCCCAACCTCTATCATGCTCAATCAAGAGGCAAGGGATGCATGCCAAATGCAACCTAAGCATGCGAGCTAAGTATGCAATATGATTATGCGAACAAGCTAAACATGTTAAGTATGTAACCTAAGCAAAGAGGCATACAAGCCAAGCAATGGAGTGGACTAAAACATGAATTAGGTTACTCCTAATTGGCCTAAAATCAGTGGCCAAAGTGCCTAGAAATGGAGACTAAACACACACACACACATGCAAGTGTTATGATCCAAACCCAAGGCATAAACATGGCAACTCTCAAGCACACTTGAAGATACCAAACAAGGACGACGGGCATGCGTTGTAAAGCTCTGAAAATCATGTTAAACATGGTGCCAAACCAACTAACAAAGCAAGCCAAACGAAGCATACAAATGGTCCAAGCGTTAAGGCGAGCCAATGAGGCTTTGAACCACACCTAGCACAACCATTCATGGCAACACTTAAGCAACTAAATCAGAGTTTTAACACGTAAAACTAAGCCCAAAAGATCACCTAGATGACATCTAGATGACATGAATCCAAAGGCATGCATAATGACCAAAACATGGAGCATTTAACACATACTCTTAGAGCATTAAAGAGACAACTAAGGCAAGCATACAAGCATACCAAAAGGTCTGAAATAACATGCTAGATGGTTCCAAACTATTGAAAAGATGGAATCAATGCATACTACACATGCACCTATTTGAAGCATACAAGCTACAATGCAAAGGGGCTATATGATGCATGCCAAGATTGACCAAAATGACTATGGACAGAGCTAAAACATGACAAAATAAGCATACAAGCTTCATGGGTCCAAGCCTAAAACATGCTAGAAAGAAGGCATACAAACCTAGACATGTTAAGGGACTATTATGGCATTACAAAGCAACTATGCAAGGCATGCAAGGAGTGCTAAAACCAACTTAAAACAGAGTTTAATCATGGCATAATAGGCATGAAAAACAACCAAAACATGTTCAACACACAACCAAACATGGTGCTCCTTTGGAGGCCAAAATTTGCCCTTTTCAAGGACATCAAGGAGATGGGGTGGCCCTCTCCTTTTGGAGACTTTATGGCACCATCTCCACCACTGAAATCCCTCAAGATTTCAGTGGTGGAGAGGCCCAAGCACCAAAGTCTCGGAGCTCTCACAAAATGGCCTAAAATGGGGCCTTTTCAAGGCCTAAAGGGGGTCAAACTTGCTCAAACCACCAAGCACTCTTAATAAACAATAAAGAGGCTTAAAAAAAAGAACTTTTATGTGTTATAGACTAAGCACAAAAACTATTTTAAACTAGGAAAAAATGGAATGCAAAAATGGGGGAAATAAAGCAAGTTTCTTACCCTTGAAGCTTTTCTTCACAAATGTTGAAGTTGTTGGTTCCTTGAGCTCCAAACCAGTCAAGAACACTAAGAACAAGCCCTTGGACCCTCAACAACCAAAGGAAGGTGAAACACTAGGTGCTTGTGTGCAATAGTATGAACTAAAGCACCTAGTGTACAAAATAAGCAAGGAAAAGAGAGATAGGATAGATATAGGATTTCTAACCTAAAACCAGAGCTTCTTCTCTGTCTAAAATGTCTAACTCTCTAATTTTTCTAACCCTTGAGCCAAGAGAAGAGCCTTCTCTTGTATAGGCAACCAAAGCTTACAAGTTAAGGCATCCAAGGGCTCATCCCTCCATACGCGTGTATGGAGGGGAAACAAAAGGCATACAGCTGTCTGAAAATATCTCAGAAAACAATTGTAAAGTGGTCGGCAGGGCAAAATGGTAATTTTGCCAAAAAGAGTGCCGACCGGCACAAAATAGTGCCGACCGGCACAAAATAGTGCCGACCGGCACAATATAGTGCCGGTGGCAACACCAGCCAGCCGGTGGCCTCTAGCCACAGCCGGTGGTATGTGGGGATGCCTCACAAAGCATTCCCTGCCCCTCCAAGGCAAAACACAAGTGTTTGGTGCAAAACCAGACACAAAACAGTCAAGTTCGGAGGTCCTGAAGCAAGGCGCGTAGCCGAGAACTCCGGGAACTCCAAACAAACACAAACATGGATAATCACCGAGTGTTCAAGCGGTGACGTCCAAGTCTTGAGGACGGTCAAAAATGTGGTGTCTACACTAGGCTAGTTATCAAAGGATACAGGCAGCGAGAAGGCCTGGATTACTTTGATACGTATTCACATGTGACAAGGATTATATCCATTCACATGGTGATTGCGATGAAAACTTTGCATGGTCTGAAGATACATCAGATGGATGTAAAGACAGCTTTATTAAATGGAGATTTAGATGAAGAAATCTACATGGATCAACCCGAGAGATTTTCAGCTCGAGGGCAAAATAAAAAAGCCTATAAGCTTGTCAAATCATTGTATGGTTTGAAGGAAACTTCTAAGCAATGATATGATAAATTTGACAACGCTATATTGTCAAATGGGTTTAGAATCAATGAATGTGACAAGTGCATATATGTCAAAGACACTAACAGAGGTTATGTCATTTTGTGTCTATATATTGATGACATACTCATTGTTGGTAGTAATGATGAAATGTTTAGAACTGTCAAGAGACTATTAAACTCTAAGTTTGACATGAAAGACATAGGCCTTATAGATGTAATTCTGGGTATTAAGATTACCAAAACATCTGGTAGTATTGTACTTTCTCAGTCTCACTATATTGAGAAGATACTTGTGAAATTTGGTAAATCACATACAAGTATATCTAGGATGTTGGTAGACTTGAGTCTACACTTGACCAATAATAATGGTGAGAGTGTCTCTCAGCTAGAATATTCTCAGGTCATTGGGAGTTTAATGTATCTGATGAGTTGTGCAAGGTCGAATATAGCCTACTCTGTTAGCAAGCTTAGTAGATACACAAATAATCGTAATGCTACTTATTGGAAGGGCATTATGCGGATGTTGGGATATCTTCACTGCACCTGAGATTATGGGCTGCATTATACCAGATATCCAGCGGTACTAAAAGGGTATAATGATGCTAATTAGATATATGATATAAAGGACTCCAAATCCATTAGTTGTGCTTACCCTCGAAGGGGTAGCCGTATCTTGGAAATCTTCCAAAAAAACATGTATATCGAGATCAATGATGGAATCTGAGTTTATTGCTTTGGATAAAATAACTGAAGAAGTTGAATGGCTTTGTCAATTTGTTGAAGATATTCCATGTTGGTTGAAACCTGTGTCTGCTAGCTGTATTAATTATTATAGCTAATTAACAATTGGATAGGCACGAGTAATATATATATAATGGAAAGTCTCGACATATATGTCGTAGGTATAATTGCATACGACAACTACTCTTTAATGGAGTTGTCTCTCTAAACTATGTAAAGTTTAATAACAACATTGCAGATCCGCAAACCAAAAGGTTAACTTGAGAGTTAGTAGAAACTTCGTATAGATGAATGTGATTAAGGCCTTTACTTAATGTTACCGGAATGGAAAACTCAACCTAGTTAACTGGAGATCTCAATATCTAGGTTCAAAGGGACAACCTAACTGCGTGTAACGGGTGAGTCAATGAAGATGTAAATCCTCTTGCCCATTCCTTTATATAGTGATACCCTATGGAGGTAGAAGGTTAAGCTAATGCTTTTAATGACTTAAGTGATGTGAATAATCAACCATGGTCTAATGAGATATACCTTATATAGATCACCTATATGAGTGTGAAGTGGGGCTGCTTTTTTGATAATTGACAAGGTTGAATTCTTTAAAAGCACTCACTGAACCAGGTTAGTGTTCCAGGGCCATACTGAACACATCAGTGAGAATAAGAACAATGGTTGGACTAATTTTTGTGTGAAGTCTATTGTCTCGGTTTACACAAACGGTAGAATAGTTCAAGACATCACGTTCACTGGTTAGCCAATAAATTCGATAGACTTTCACTACAAAAGGTTCAAAACCAATAGCTACCTTTTCTGATGTAGGGTTAGTCTATATGCTCTCTCTTTTTGAGTCTTTGTTGTTAAATGTTGTCCGTTTTCTTTATTCATGTGAGGGATTGTTGGAAAAATGATTTTATGGTGACTTTAATGTGAAATTAAGGTAGGTCCCAACCACCGATTGAGGTTGAATCAAATGGGTTTAGACTCTTTGTAACAAGATCTTTACAGTACAAAAAAGAATGACAAAAAATCATTAAGAATTGAATGAGAAATTGTCTCATAAAGTTGACCTCATGAATGAGTTATTGAGAATAATGTATATACCTATCCCACATTGATTTTAAAGGAAATCATTGATGGGTATTTAAATCCCAAGTTTTAGATAAGGGCATGAGCCCTTTGGGATATCCAAATTTTTCGAAAGAATGGAGTTAAGGATGTTTTAAGGATGGGCTTGGGCCAAAACTATAATCTAAGTTTAGTTATGAAAAAAATTGCCACACGCGCGTGTGCCCCTTTCTCTCGCTTGCCCAGGGCGGGTCTGGGTCTGGGTTCGTAGGACTTGGACTTGAGGCTTGAGTTAGGTTTGGGCTAGGCCAGATTGCTGGCCAATCAACCTAATCTTTTTGGGCCAAGTTTGTTATATGGCTGCAGATATGCACACATGTGTATATAGAGTGTGTAACTCACACACACTTATGTCCCATCAGTTTTGCTGCATTAGTTGGGTAGTTTTGTTGAAACTAAATTCTGCATTTGATTGCAAGAAGGCTCCTTATCTCTTCCCTTTTGTGTATAAATATAGACCAACTTCTTTGGTTGTTAACACAGAGAATTCCTTTGCTCTCAGGTTATAGTCAATCTACTCTTATAGTATATTCTTTTTGTGTGTGAGAGTCTTGTCATTGTTAGTTCACCGGAGCTAACAAAAGGTGCTCTTGCATTAGTGGGTTTAGACTGTCATATCTTAGGAGACAAACACCGACATACCTCCAGCACCACGGTGAGGCAGTGAATATGTTTTAAGGAGACTGTAATATCACACTGGCTACAGTTTACTTTCTTTTACTATTTCATTTTGTTGAATATTTCTGTTGATCAAGTTGTATGATTTAGTCCCATGATTTCATGTTTTGTAATTTAATTTATTAAATATGAATCTATTTGTTTTTATTTAATTACATAATTTGTACAAAAATATCTGCATCACAAAGCTTTGGTATTTTGAGAGCTTTAGTTTGAAGGCAAGAACTAACCCAAAAAACAAAAGCTTCAAGGTAAGAACAATATGCTTGGCGCCAAGCGGACTTAGGCCCCGTTTGGCAACATGTTAATTTAGTTAAAAAGTTAGTAAAAAAAAAAAAAACCTAAAATAATTGTAAAAAGTCAAAGATTCATTTTCATTGTTTTTTTTTTTTTTTTTTTTTTTGCACATTTGTTCGTAAAAAATCATTGTCAAACATTTCAATTTTTTTCATTTCATATTTTAACTAAAAAATTCACTTTCTAAATGAACCCTATGCGGATATTTAAATGAACCCTCTAGTTGAGATAGGACTTGGGTTCAAGTCTCTCTGTTAGTATTTTGTATTATATCCCTGTCTGGTTTCTTCCTTTGTTTAGTTGTTTGTTTCTCATTCTATTTGGTTCTCAGTTTGTCTCTCCACGTGGAAGATGAGGTTGCACCTGAGAAAGAGTGTTAAATATCTTGATATACATTGGTGGGCCAATTTCCTAATAGCTTAGGCTTTTGAGAAAATTTTAATTGTAATATGGTATTAGAGCTGGGGTACTCAGGGATGGGTAAGGTGCGTGTCCTTAGCTTGCATGCTGCATGTGTTGCCGAGTAAGCACATTGGGCATGAGAGAGGGTTTGACGTAAAGTCCCACATCGTCTGAGTGTTAAAGTAATATTAAGTATATAAGCATGAGGGCACCTTTACTTCAATAGCTAACTTTTGGTGTGAGTTTTATCCAAGATCGTATAACAAAAAAAAATCATAAGAAAATCAAAAATTCATTCTTGTTATTTTATTTTTTGCTCATTTTTTTCCTTAAAAAGTTGTTCTCAAATATTTCAATTTTTTTCATTTCATATTTTAACAAAAAAAAAAAAAAAATCACTAAAAAAATCACTTTCTAAATGAACCCCATGTGGATATTTAGGATTGGCTTTTTTATTGGTTTTTTTTCCTTCCCATTTTTAGTGAGCTTTCTTTCTTTTTCTTCTTTTTTTTTTTTGAAATTTCAAAAACCTTGATACTTTTGAGTTCTGCTCGATTAGATAAAGAATTTAAAAAAAAAAAAAAAAAAGTCTAGAAATTTCTAAAAAAGCTTTAAATTTTTTTTTTGTTTTTTTGTTTTGTGTTTAGTGAATTTTTTTTTTTTTGAATTTTTCTTTTGCATTTTAGATTTGTCTACACAGGACAAACCTGAAAATTAAAATTTTGATATAGTTTTGAAAAAAATCATTAACAAAGAAATAAAAAATTTTTAAAAAAATGATATTTCTAACTATATGCGAAATAACCCTTTAGAGTTTGTTACAATACTTTACATTTTCATAATTACATGTTTCAATTGTAAACCTTTGTTCAATTGCTAACACTTGTGCTAACTTAGCCTGGATGTGTCAGTTTTGCTCTCATACTTTCTGCACCTTTTCTTTGTTTATTTTATTTTATTTTTATCAATGTACATTCATCTGTATTTTTAATATATATATATATTGTTTTTTTGGCGGGGGTGGTGCTAAAAACAAAAATTAGGCAGGGGGAGAGAGGACCCTTGGGCCATGTTTAGAAATACAATTTAGGGTAAGGCTTGTTTTTAGTTGGCAAAATCAATTGGAGGTGTTGCTAGGCCTTAGTGGGTTCATTTTAATGATTTAAACCGTTATATTGAAAGTTCTGTCAAAAAGATCATCTTTTGCAAAAAATCAAATTAATTAAAATACTATAGATGCCCATATAAGTAAATTACATTTGTCATCAAACATATTATGGTCTACAATCAAAATTATGTGAACTAAGCATATGGTTACAATTGTCCAAACAATCTAATTTTTTAGAAGGATGATCTTTAATGAGCCTTTTGATATGAATAATTCAGATCGTCGAGGTGCACTTTGTGATGGGTTCACCGAGGCCCAACATCAGCTCCAATTGGCATATATGTTTTCTCTTTTATAAATAAACATTAGAGCAATATAAGTCAATGATAAAAAAATAAAAAATAAATACAAGAACCGATAATATAAAAATAAATAAATAAAACAACAACAACAAATGGATAGAATATAATAGGGAAAATCAGTACTACCTCTCTTAAAATAAGTTCATATTAGATCAAGTTGTTAATGTTGTTCAAAGTAAGTCTCTTAATTATTAAATTTTAGAAGTTGAGATCCCTTTATAGTTTCACACACTAAATCCCCTCACTTAATGAATACCTTCTCATTGTGCCTGTTTGGCAGAGCTTAATTATAGCTTATTTCAGCTTTCAGCTTAATTTAAGTTATTTTGATATGGTTGGTTTAGCTTATAGCTTATAACTTATAGCTTTTTGGAAGTCAGAAATTAGCTTATTCTTTGAGTGGGGCAAGAGATGCTTTAAGAATAAGCTGGAAATCAGCTTAAGCTGAAAGTTATAAGCTATAAGCTGTTTAGGCATAAGCTATAAGTACTTTCTCACAGCTCTATCAAACATACATATCAAAAAAATAAAATTCTTAATACACATCTCTTTATTCCAATAATAATCTTATCATCTTCAATTTTAAAATCCCAAGGCTATGTTTGGTTTAAATTTCTGAATCAGATTTTTGAGTTTTTCTTTGAAAAAATATAAATTAGATTGACAAAATTACATACCAAAAAATATTTTAAAATATTTAATTTTTTTTGTCCCCCTAAAAAGATAAAAAAATATGAAAATAATAAGTGTTTTTTTGGTTTATTATTATTTTTTTAAAATTAGTTTACAGTTTTTTTTTTAAAAAAAAATTAAAAACATATTCTAAAACCAAACCAAATAGAGCCAATTTTTCTTCCATTCACTCCACCACTCTTTTGTTGCTGTTACCATTACTCTTAATATTCCATCGGCATCAGTACCTCCATTCTCAGCTCATTTCCTTTCATCCTAAACCTTTACAGTCAATCTCTGAAGTGGATGGTTTACAACATAGTCGGCCCTAAGATATTCGGAACCCAAGGCAAACTTTTAAAATTGAGTCCTTTACATAATTGTTTTTTTTTTTTTTAAATTTAAATAAAATGATAAGTACTTACAATCTTTTTCTTTCTTTTTTTAATTGCTAATTGATATCCACACAAATTCTACTTGTATTTCTAATCACTAAATTTATTTACATAAATCGAGATATGAAGAAATCATTACAATAAAAAAACAAAACAAAAATAGTCTTATTGTTTTATGATTTAACAAATCTAGATTACAACAAAGAATAAAATACTAAATAAAATATGAACTTAAAAATACAAAATAAAAATTAAACCAATTATAGCAAACTCTTAATTAAATAGTTCTTTTATCATATTTTTAAATGTAAAATTATTAATTAAGCATACAAAATTTACTAGGGTCCTTTAGTTTAGATTGTGAACTTAGATTAACCAAATTGAATCCTTATTTTTTGGCCTCCCAAAGTCATAAGAGTTAAAATTAGTTGCGGTTAAGGTTGAATTTGTTTTACATGACTCAAATCTCACACGAAATTAGCTAGTCAAACTAATATGATTTTTTTCTTCCATTTAAGATATGTATTGTTTGTTACCCATTTCTAAGTCAATTCTATTAAAAATATATATATAATAGAAGCTTATATAAAAGCTTATAATTTTTTTTAAAAGAATGAGAAAATATAATTGAGCTGAAATCAAACATTTTATGAATAATTTTATTTAGTAAAGATTAATTTCATAAAATTTAATTTTGTGGAAAAAAAAAATTAATTCACCATACACTTGGCAATTTTAACATGAAACATTAACTAGATATGAACAAAAATTATATGAAATAATAACATAAAAATTAAATGAGTGATGTTATACAAACAAAAAATTCATATGTAATGATGTGACTCATTGTGAACTTTTTACTTCAAAACAAAACACCATTAAATAAGAATTTATTTATAATAATGACATTATCACATCAGTCATGTTAAGTTTTTTTATATGGATTTTATGTAACCAAACCAAGTCTTAAGTCCTATCAAATGAGATTGGTTACATGAATCTTTTTTCTCCACGTAGCCCTATCAAAGGCCATTTCGTTAGTCAAATTAAGTAGATCCATATATCTATTTACAATGCTAGCCAACATTAATCTAGGACTACCCCGTCCCCTAACATTTTCATCTACCGTTACAACATCACATATCTTCATTACTGTCTCTGTTGGTCTCCGTTGAATATGGCCAAACCATCTCAATCTATTTTCTTTCAACTTATCTTCTATCAGTGCTATTCCTACCCATTCTCAAATACATGCATTCCTAATTCTGTCTTGTCTAGTCTTGTCACACATCCACCTTAACATCCTCATCTCAACCACACTCATCTTATCTACATGTTATTTCTTGGTTGCCCAACACTCCGTCTCATATAACATCGCTGGTCTAATAGTCGTTCTATAGAACTTACCTTTTAGTCTAGTGAGTATTCGTTTATTGCACAGTACTCCAGACATACTTCTCCACTTGCACCATCCCGTCTTAATCCTATGGGCCACATCCACATCAGTCTCCCCCGCTGTTGTGATAATCGACCTTAAATAACGAAAATGTTCACTCTTAGGCAGTTCTTGGTTCTCAATCTTCACTTTTTCCTCTGTTTTCATTGTTACTGTTACTAAATTTACACTTCATGTATTTTGTTTTAGTTTTGCTTATCTGGAATCCTTTAAATTCAAGAGCTTTTCTCCAAAGCTCCAACTTTGTGTTAACTCCTTCTCTAGTCTCATCCACTAGCACGATATCGTCTGCAAAAAGCATACACCATGACACACCATCCTGAATATTTATCGTTAAATCATCCATAACTAAAAGCAAAAAAGATAAGGACTTAAGATAAATCCTTGGTGTAACCATACAGTGATAGAAAATTCATTTGTCTCTCCAGCAGGTGATCTAATAGTGGTCACCACCCCTTCATACATGTCTCTAATCACATCAATGTAACCTTTTGTTACCCCTTTCTTCTCTAACGCCCACCATATTATATCTTAGGGCACTCTATCATATGCTTTCTCAAGGTCGATAAACACCATATGAATGTCTCTTTTCTTTTCTCTATATTTTTTTATTACTCTCCTCAAAAGATAGATCGCTTCCATTGTTGACCTGCCAAGCATAAACCCCAAATTGGTTTTTTGACACCTCTATTATATCTCGCAATCAGCGTTCCATCACCCTCTCCCACACTTTCATTATATGACACATTAGCTTGATTCCTCTATAGTTATTGCAATTCTAGACATCTCATTTATTCTTATAGATTGGCACTAAAATACTATTCCTTCAATTATCTGGCATGTTCCTAGTCAACAAAATTTTGCTAAACAAACTAGTTGTCACGACCCAAACCCGGCCCTATGGGTTTAGCATCAGAATCGCCAAGAATCCGAGAAAGGCAAGGCCAACAAGAATACGCTTAAGCAGTAGGGGCACGGAAGCCAATACAGTAAGTAACTACTGTCCATTGAGCTGTGAAAATCTGTATGCCAAAAACATTTTGCATGCATTCATACGAAGCAGCCTGATCTACATCTGACCTATACAATCATATACAAGCAACAAGACGGAACCTAATCCCTCGATAACAAGACAAGATGACAGTCTATACAGTAGTACAAAACAGTAAGGAGACCGATGGGGGACACAAAAACACCCCAAGCCATAGCATGGCAACTTGGAACCTCGCAGTGAGGCACATAGGTTGGCTTGACAAAACTGGGGACCGACCCACACTCCTAGCTCCGGTCTGGCTGCTGAAAACCTACATATATATATATATATAAACAGTGAACTAAAGCCCAGTGAATAACATAAAGCGTAAAGAGGTTATGAATGAATGTCCTTACAGTAATGAAATCAATTCATTTAACAGTATTTCAGTCAATTAGTCATATGCGGTACACCCATTAGCCTATAAACGGTAGGTCCAAAAGGACCGGGTCTTAACAGACCCAATAGTAATGATGGCCATCAATCAGTAAACAGTATGGTTCCGCAAGGAAACCGATAGAAATCTCTGTAACAGTAAACAGTAAGTGCTAAGGATGCCACAGTACAGTTTAGAATACAGGACATACATTCATTCAGTAAACAATATCAGTTCAATAAACAGTTCAGTTCAGTATTCAAAAGATAATCATTTTGAACATATCTTTACACGATTGTTACTCACAAAGATTGGGCTAATAGCAGCTAGAGCGCGTCCCCGAGAGCCAACCCTAAACAGTTAACAAATAGAACACACACTAAGTTTCATAGTCGGGAAGGATGATAATTAAATCCCTAAATTTCCTCGGTGTGGTTCTATGCCTAAATCCTCATTAAGATGTCTTAAACTAGGCCTAAGAATGCCTAGGATGGGATGAGGATGCAAAAATACACTTGGAAGGCATTTTTCAAAAGTTGCTGAAAACAGGGGTCTCGCTCGAGCAAGCCTTCCTTCGCTCGAGCGAGGTTGCAAAATCAAAGGCTTCACTCGAGCGAACAATCTTTCGCTCGAGCGGTCTGATGAAACAATAAAAGTACTGGATGCTCGATTTTTACGCTCGAGCCACCAATCCTTCGCTCGAGCGTGGCTCAGAGGAAACGTTGGTCGCTCGGCGAGAATCCCGCTCGGCGAAGCGAAATCTGGAATTTCCAGATTTGCCTTCCAAGCTCAAACCAAGCATTCTCAACTCAATTCTCGACCTCTTGGGCCCAAATTCTGGAAAATACATCCCAAAACAATGTATAACAAGTTTCAAAAGCCAATTTATGAATTCAAGCCCCAAAGGTGAGTCAATTAAATTCAACATTCAAACCCATTTTCAAGAACAATTTCAAAACATGCAATGCATGAGTTCTTAACCAAATTCAAGGTTCAAATCTTGCTCTAATGAGCTCAATAGTTGGAAAACAAAATGAAAACATGGACTTTGATAGAAACATGAGCATGCATGTACAATCCACCATGAATTCAACTTCAAAATGCACCAATTCAAGCATGCATGCAACAATGGAGTTCCAATTCAACATATATAAGCAATTTCATGACTTAGCTTCTCTATAACCATGATACATGCAAGATGGAACTCAAAGACAACAAGAAGAAAATGGATTCACTTACCTAAGTCTCAATTACAAGTCTTGCAAGCTCAATCTAGCAACCTATGTTATGAATCCTTCAATTTCTTCTAGCAATCCACAAGATGAATAAGGTGAATTCTTCCTCTCTCACTCTCTCTATGTTTTGGTCGGTTAGAGGCCACAAGAGGAGCTGATCAATGGTTATGTTAAGTGTAATAAGGCTCTCCAATAATAATAAACAAATGTCCACTAAGTGGGGCAAAGTTGTAATTAAGGCAACCTATGTGTTTAGCTCATTTTAATCTATTTTAATCATTCCTAATCAATTTCTAGATAAATATACCATTAAATCACAAATATTCTACTGATTCCAAAACTCTAAACGGTTCTTAATTCGGCCGCCGATAAGGCCTTCAATTAGCAGTCTAAACACATAAACTCAAACAGATAATCAATCAATCAAACAGATGCAATATGCAATTCAATAGATAAACTTATTCAATTTCAGTTTCGATTTCAATCAGTCCGTTCAGTACTTCAGTTAATTCAATTATTAGTCATTATCAGTTCGGTTTAGCAGTAATCAGTACGTAATTCAGTGGTTAATCGGTAATCAAAACGAGGGTTGTTACACTAGTCAACCAAGCAACCCCATTTTTATCCAAACACTTCCAAGCTTCAATAGGGATATCATCGGGTCCTAAACCCTTATTTGATTTCATCTTCTTAAGAGTAATTTCTACTTCAAAATTCCTAATCCTACGATAGAACCTATAGTCTTGGCTTATCGTATTACTGACTATTTCTTCCCTTATTGCCTCCATATTTCTCATGTAATAGTTTCTCAAAATAGTTCTTCCATCTTTTCTTAATCTATTCATCATTCACCAATACCTTAGAATAAAACAACACGATACCTATTTGTAATTGGAAGCCCTAAATTTTGTTCAAATTTGAGGGCTTGAGTCGACCGCCTTGGTCACCTTCCATCAAGGCTGGCTTTGGTTTGCGACGGGTGGCTTGTGCAAGTATATGGTTCACAACGAAAGATGGTCACGAGCGGAGGGATAAAGAGGCGAAGGAAAAGGATGGTGGAGGACAGAGGTGACACTCAGAATGAAAGATGGTTGTGGTATTTTAGAATTAGGATTTGGGTGGAAAAAGATAAGGGTGTTATGATATTTTTATTTTAGGACAAAATTTTATTAATAAAAATTTCATTAAATATGTGAAATGAGAAGAATTAAAAATAGAATTATTCGATCCAAACACTATAAAAATTTCAAGTTTTTGCGATGACAAAATACCGTCGCTAATACTCCTAATGCCGTCTCAAAAAACTTTTAACGACAGCAAAAAGGGCGTCACAACAAAGAGCGTTGCAAAAAAGTTAACGACAGCATCATGTTATCGCTTTTTTTCTGCGACGGCAATTGTTGCCTTTTGCAACGACATTTTACTGTCGCCAATAATATGTAAAAAATTGAAGCCTTTTGCGACAACACTGTTTTATTGTCACTAAAATTTTTATTTGAGACCGCAAAAAATGTTGTCACAAATTGTGTTTTTTTTGCAACGGTGTGGTGTCGTTGCCAAAAAAAAAAAAAAAAAAAAAACTGCAATATAATTAATAAAAATATTAAAATTACCTTCTTTTCTTTTTTTGCGACGGTGTGGTGCCGAAAAAAAAAAAACAATGTAATTAATAAAAATATTAAAATTACTTGTATTAAATGAAAAAAAATTGAAAAAGAAACCAATAATTTTACATAATAATATAAAAATTCCTATATAGAAATAACAATTTGTTCACAATAAAAATATTCTTGCATTCACAACTACACATTAACAAAATTACCCCACTACATAATGTTACATAATACATATATAATGTTTAAACATATTATGTTGTTCACAATTCAAAATAACATAAACCAAAAACAAAAGTTTTCCTCATCATTCTCCGAACTAAAGTTAGTCGCATTCGCATTCGCATTCCACAAAAAGCAAACTCCTACTCGGGAAATATCTGAAAATAAAAAACAAAAATAATTAATGATAATATAATTATGTGTCAATATTAAAAACAAAAAAATATACTGGCTAATGCGGATTGCACTGGTCTCCCAAGTGTAGTACTTTCTCTTCGGCAGTTATGAATCATGCTCAAGAAAACATCAACATTATGGTATTTTGAGCTATTGAGAACCTGGTCTCGGGGATTTGGCTCCCCTTCCCAACCAAGCATCAAAGAATATTGTTTTCATCCATTATATGTGCTACAGAGACCAAAACCTCTAAGTAATATGTTTAGGATTGAATAATTAAACACGAAAATAAAACTAAGTCATGTAATTTTCTTCTCTTTTTATTTATTTTAATATTTTTTATTTTATTGTACTTCATCATTTTCAGTTCAACCTTCATGTGTAATTAACAGTTATTTCTTCCCCCTCTAATTTTTCATTTTTACTCAGAGTACTTTGGACACAGAATTCTTCAGAGAGTATGGGGAAGCAAGCAGATATCAAATTCAGGAAGTTGTTGGCAAAGGAAGTTATGGTATTGTAGAAATAAAGCATATCATGCTTCCTCCTTCTCGAAGAGAATTTAAAGATATATATGCTGTATTTGAGTTAATGGAATCTGACCTTCACCAAGTGATTAAGGCAAATGATGATCTTACTCCTGAACAATATCAGTTTTTCTTGTATCAGCTTCTTTGTGGCCTAAAATATATACACACAAGTTTGTACCTTTCCCTGATATTTTAGTCATTATGGTCTTCCCTTTTTGCTAACATATCATAGTCATGATATCATTGTAGTCTATGTTCTCTTTGATCATTGCCATAAACTTTGATCTCTTTCAGTGAATGTGTTTCATCGAGATTTAAAACCAAAAAATATGCTGTCTTTTTCTCACCAAATAGTTGACTTTGACTAAACAAATTTCATTCACACTCACATATTAGAAGCGTAAGTTACACTTTCAGTCAAATTTGACAGAACTTCTAACAGTAGCTCTTTAGTCCAAAATTATAAGGAGATTCTATGCATATATTCGAACCATAAGGGTTAAGGTGTTACAAGGACAAACTACAAGGGATAGAATGAATTTTGCCCAAAAAATTAAACAAATTTAACCTATTAATGAAATATAACTGTGAGACTAACAAATATGAAACTAAATATTTTGCACATATCCCTCACATGTCATCTATTGTTTTTTTTGAAAATTGTCATCTCTAGCACTTTCACAAAATGTGGAGACGCAAATGAAACTTCAGAAGTTAATAATCCTCTACAGTTCAAGCACTATAAGCTTGAATAACAAATATGCAAAATGAATTCTATTCTCAATCAATTTAAGAGTAAAATGTTTCATCAGTTGTATCCCCAAATAATGACTTTGTGTGGTATGTTTAACCTACAAAATTACATTGGTATTTTTTCTTGAAACTTCATGGTATTACTCATAATGTAATTGGACGCAATTTCAATTGACACATTACCTGCAAGGAGTGGGAGAATTACCTCAACATTTCTTGTTGTGATCAAATGCTTCCTTGTTGGAGGCAGTGGATTCAACAAACTTATTACTTGGCTGCAATATTTTGAACCAAACATAAAAACCAGCACACATTCACCAACAGTAGTTAAATATATATATATATAATGTGAAAAGTCCTAGAGAACACTACAGAAAGCATAGTTATAAAGCCCTATGGACACGAAGAACATCAATTTTAGAATCACCCCAAAGTACTAAGATTCAGAATCAAAAGTGAAGCTTATTTATATTATTCTTAGTTCATGGAATATATGATTTACCTAATTTATTTCTTACAAAGGAAAAAAATTATTATTTTAAACTATCTAACTTAATTCACTACAACGTGTGACTCGATGAATGCAAATATTGAACTTCAATATATTAATGAAATTGCTACCTGAGATGTATGACAAGCTGATGGAGAAGAGGAATTTATAGAGGATCCACAGGTTGTATAGAATTGACCCTTTTTGGTCTCCAATTCCTCATTAGAGTCCATTGTTTTCTGCATTCCTATGTCCTCTGTAGCATTTGCGCTTCCCGAACCATTCATATCCATAGCTCTCTCCCTTTCACAAGGAATCCTGGAGGCCTCATCATCATCAGTTTCACTAGAGTTTTCTTCCTTCATGTCTCCTAACATGTGTAGTGTATCATAAAGCTCATCAAGTAAACTTTAACCCATACCAGATTTAGAAGCCAAGTTGATCAAACTGTCTAACTTTTTGTGCAAAAATTTAAAATGGATACAACGTGCCAATTCGGGATATTTTTGTCCATGAATGTCTTCCACCCTGACATCCCTGGGATTTTTCATTAACTTCTCTAAAATGTATTGAGTTGGGATTCTCTCTATGTATAAGCAATCTAGGACACAGAGCGCATGTCTCCAGAAATTCCAGTGTTTTCAAACCCCTTGCAGCTACAAGTCACTCTGCCATCAGCTGTTTCTGCATGAACTTGACGGCATTTAGAATGCCTAGGCTTTCTAACATCACAGTCAAAAACTGGCCCTTGATCATCAATGGTATCGTGCATGTTTGAAAGAAACAAATATTCCGACCTTTTATATTCTTCTTGAAACATGAAAAATATTTTTGAAATATAAATGTCCTTTGCATGTCTCAATAGAGGCGCCTTATCGTGGCTAGTAAGCATGCCCAAGTCATCTTCAGAACCTTCTTTGTTAAGGCTGCAAGCATCCAATAACCTTCAAGTTCAGAAAAAACATATGATTAAGACTAACAAAATGATAAATAGAGATCTGAAACACAAATGATTACGAATAGACAGAAAATTCATATCCATGCCTCGGGTCACTAGAGCATATGATAAAGCTAAAGATTAATTAAGAAAAATGACCAAATGGCAAAATAGGATATAAAGAAAATTTCATTTTGAAATCATGAATTCTTCCATCGTAACTATTTGATAATATAGAATCAAAATTTGGTCACTTTGTCACTTTCAAGCTAATAAATTCTCATAACATGTATACTACATTTAAAAAAAAAAAAAAAAAAAAAAAAAAGATGCTTTGCCTCGAAATTAACATCCACTCTGTTTTTATCCAAATTAATAAATATCGTTTACATATGCACATATATGTTAACCAGAAAAAATACATGCTTGAAGGATAAAATAATATTTGTTTGTTATTGGGAATTTTCACAGTTTAGCTTAGAAAGGCTTTCTAGTTTCATGGTTAAAACACAATCACAGTACTATTCTATTTTTCCAGATCACAAGGTCAAAGATAAAAAGGATAAATTATGATTCATCAAAGTCACTGTAGACACCCCATTTTTGACCGACCTTAAGACTCAGACGTCACCGATTGAGCGCTCGGTGATGTTGCATATTGTGCTCGTTCAGAAGTCTCAGAGTCACGGCCGTGAGCCCTGCCTCCGGACTTCCGAACCCTCTTCTGCACCTTGTCTCGGTTTGCGAACCAGACTCGGTTTTCTCTGTTTCTTCTCCTGAAGGGAGGGAGGGGTCCCGTAGACCATCTCTCAGTGGCCGTGGGCTACATTTTGTGGCTGTAGGCCATTTTGCCCATTTCGGAGCCCGGTTCCCGGTTTTCGGAGCCGTCAGGCCGTGTGCCTCAGTTCGGGACCGTCTAACCATCTCCGATCCCTCCGTTTTTTGGCATATATCTTATTTACTCCCTTTTGAGGGACACTGAGGTCTGAGAGACCCACTTCGTGGCCGAATGCCACTTTCGGCGCTTAACAGCCTATTTTCGGGACTCTAAACTGCGTGTTTTGGCCCCCGAGCATTCGTTTTGCATCGGTTTTCGTTCATTTTTGGCAGGTACCTCTGTTTTATCACCAGGAAGGTCACTGAAGGGTGGGAGGCCAGCAATTGTCTTAGCAACCAGTTATATTCCTCCGGCGCCCTCCGACGCCCGTTTTTCTCACTTCCGAGCCAATGTTGACCACCCTAGAGCTACTTTCTTCAACTCCAAACCACATATTTGTGTTGTACACACATGGGAGGACCCTAAAAGTCTATGGCCGGCCAGTAATTGTTGTTGAACCTTTTGAACCCCTCCTAAAAGTGGCTTGTTGTCTCTCCTGTCTTACAGTTGCCAATTTCCAACCACAGGGTTTTGTTGAGGACACATGGGAGGCCACCAATATGTGGTGGCCGGCCAGAAAATTAACTTTCCATTTTTGCCCTTGGCCGGCCTGCCATGGGGGGTGGCCAGCCGGCCACATGCAACAAAAATAGCAGGCCGGCCATGCTCCTTGGGATGTGTGTCTTGCAGCTGTATAGCTTTTTCCCCCAAAATATCTGATTTCGGGAGACTTTGGGAGAAGAAGGGAACTTAATCCCATTTCCACACACATTTTCCTCTCCCTTTCTCCTCCATCCTTGCATACATACAGCAGCTCCCTCTCTATCTCAAGGGTTGGAAAACTTGCTTTGAGGATACACATACATATCTCTCAATTTCTCTCTTATTTTCTCAAGTTTTGGCTCCATTTCTTCACTACCACCAAGCACCACTACCACCATTCCATTTCCAGCAGCTTGGGGAGCTTTCCAGCAGCTAGGAAGAAACATTCCTTGGTCCAAGAGGTAGCAAAGAAGTGGTCTTCAAGTGTAAGTGCCAATCTCCCTCTTTTGTAGCACTTTTTTGCACCATTCTTCTAGCCTATTTTCTTGCTGTTTTGGGCTCCGACCCAAACTGAAAGGGTCATTATTTTGAGCCATTGTTCATGTTTGTTTAAGGGCTCAACCCTGTTTGAGCCCCCCATTTGGCACTTGCTTCAATACCCCTTTGTATGCCATTATTTTGTATGGTATTTCTAGCCTATGTGTGATCTGTTTTTGAGCATGATATAAACTGTGAGTGGGCTTATTTTGAGTCCCTCTACAACATTGTAGAAGGGATAAACACTGTTGGGGGCCTCCATGCTGTACTCACCATTATACCCCTCTTTGGCCCCCATTTTTGCATGCTTTGTTGGCTTGTCTTGATTTTGTTTTTAGGCCATCACCAGAACTGAAAATGGCAATATTTTGACCTTCTTGGAATATCTCATTAAGGGTCTTTGGTTGTTTGATGTATATTTGGCCTACTTCATGTTATACCCCTCTTTGGCCCCCATTTTTGCATGCTTTTTTAGGCTTATCTAGCTTCTGTTTTCGGCCATCATCAGAACTGAAAATGGCCATATTTTGACCTTCTTGGCATATCTCATTAAGGGTCTTTGGCTGTTTGGTGAATGCTTTGTATACCTCATGTTATAGCGTCTTGTTGGCCTATTTCTTGCATTGCATTTTGAGCATATTTGCATACTGATTTGAGGCTTGTCATCTACTGTAAATGTTCATATTTTTAGTCCCTCTTCAGTGTTGTAGAAGGGTATTTTTTCCATCTGGGCTTTGCATCTATCACTTGCTTCATTGCCTCCTTTGCGGAGCCATTTTTGTATGCCATTTTAGCCCTACTTGTGATTGCTGTTTGGCCATATTTTGTACTGTAAAAATGTGAGTTTTGGGGCTGCCTTGCTTCTGCTTTTTCATGTCATGTATCAATTATGCATGTATTGTATAGCTATAAGCCATTTCGTGCACTTATCTTCGCATTTCGGGATCATTTCATGCATCGGGTATTATTTTGCCTCATTTCGGGGCTGTTTTGCCCCTCATTTTGACACTGATTTTTTCATGTTTGCATATCATATTCTATGTCTTTGCCATGTCTCATTAGAGTGGCATTTCAGTGCCCGAGGGTCCGTTCTCGATTTGCGTGCCCACGGGCACGCACTTCGAGGTATCTTGTTTTCATCTGATGGCCTCCTATGTGAGCGTGGCTGAGGCTCTCTCATGTTGGCGTAAGCCCATTATTGCATCGCGTATGGCATTTCATCCATAGCATTGTGTATGCCTGGTTGTGTATTACCTCGTATAGCGTGTATACCATTCCATGACACTGTGTATGTTAGGATTGCATATTAGCTGCATATCATGCATATTGCATCATGTCCGGGATAGGAGTTAGCCCAAGCACGGGAAACGAGGCACGTTTCGTACTCCGATCGACGGAACGGGTCTCAATTCCCAAGTCACCGACACTCCGGATTATCCATGATGGAGTTAGGTTTTGTTGTAGCATTCATATGCATTCATCCTATATTGAGTTGTGCAATTCGGCTCCTCGGCCATCATGCATCGATATGCGTGATTGGTGGCACGAGGATCGAGGCATGCATATATTTGTGAAATACATTGCTATGCCCCTTTCCTGCTCTCTGTTGCAGCAAAATGAAGAATCAACAACTTTTCAAAGTCTGGCACACATTTCGAGGAATATTGCAAACAGAGGCTAATTGGGGCATCCCAGTGGATTTCCGCGCAAAGCAGCCCAAACATACATCATTCATCAGAATCAAGGCAGCCCCTGGCTTGCATGCGAGTTTACAGTTTTTTCTTAGTTAAATTGTTAATTAATTAGAAAGAAATCTGTATTATTCGGACTGTATTATTCGGACTGTACTATTCTTTCATTTGGGACTGTATATTTATTCGGACCCTCTGCGCGAGGGCAAAATTGTAATAAGTGTGGGTGAGTGTGATGTATGTCTTCCAACCCCATGTCTTTCTTCCCTTTTATTTACCCGCTTATGATGGTTAGATATAGGGCATATTTCAATTAGCATACAGTATGACAGCATGTTTGCATCATTCATCTGTTTTGCACGCACCGGGCTCGGCGCATCATACTAACTGCATCTGTATTTCAATTCCAAATTGAATACGTGTTAGTTGTAGCATTCCATATGCCATGTTGAGAATAGCCGAGCCTGCTATAGTTTGCATCTTTGCATGTGTTGCATTAGGCAATCCTGTATATTTAGGATCATGCATGATTTCTAATGAGGTTCGGTTTTGGCTTGGAGTACTCGGTGAGTTTTTATGCTTTAGCATCCTTGCATGCGTGTGAGTGACTGCCATGAATAGCATGCTTACCATGAGGCTATGTGCTTATGTGATATAACTGCCTTGAATGCCTGTGGGTGGAGGTTGAGTTACTTGAATTGGGACAATTCATCAAATACTTGTTTTTTTTAAGCCCACTAGACAGTGGCAAAACCATTGTTCTTCTAAGCCCACCTGAGGGTGGCAAAATCTGCATTTTAAGCCTACCTGCGGGTAGCACCATCAAACCATTTTCAAACAAACAAACATGAAGTGTTTTGTTCCAATTTAGGCGATTCAGTCTATACTTGTATGCTGTGCGCATCACATAGTAAACCTAGGCTAATAACCGGAATAAGAACTCACAATGTTTTCAAAATAAGATATCATGGTTAGTAGAGGCCGGTCTTTGACCGGGCGAGCGGGGGTGCTCACGAAGTGACCTTCCCCAATCGTACCCAAGTTCCCGAGCCGAGGCAACTTTGGTGATGACGGACACGTGGCCTTTGGCACCGAGTCAAGGTTTCCTAAATTTCCCATGTAAAAAACATTTAGGTGGCGACTCTGTATCTGGCGACGCAGTCCATGTTTGGCACTTCTTTCAAAAAATCTGTTTTCAAAACGATTTGCCAGATTTGGACTCTTTGGTTCAAGATTGAGAACCGTGACATTTGAGTCCTTTGAACTGTAGTGACCCAATATCGAACCAGAACGGGGGGGACTCGCACTCCTTTCCCCGGGATGCGTTCGAGGACGTCTACAGTTTCTGGCAACTCTGCTGGGGATTTAGAGAACTTGACTTGAACTCATGATATCTGGTTTTGACTACCCTTGTGTGTTTCTTTGCATTGCATTTGCATTGGTGCGCCTAGGACACCGTGTTTGCCATCTGCTATTCCTGAGCGGTTTGCCGGAGGCTTGTCTTGTCAAGGCATGTCCATAAGGCTGATCGGTTACGGGCTCTGCCAGTATGGGAACACAAACCCCAGTTTTACCGGGGCACCCTTTTTGACCATTCGACCTAGTGCATATTCGGATCCATAGTGACCATTCCAACTAGGACAGGTTGCTTACCCGTTTATAGATTGTTTGAAGCCGCTGCGTGCGTAGTAAACCCTAGTTCCTAACAAAATAGGACAGGGAAACCCTACCCCAATATAGGGGTGTTTTGGTTCTCACTTATCTGCTATGTGCTTGTTAGAGTGCGTCTTTACAGGGAATGTATGTATCAGTTGAGTTTGGGCATCAGGCCTGCGGGCATCAGTCAGTATTTGAGAATCAGTTGTCTGCAGATATCAGATTCGGTTTTGGGGAACAGTGATACAAGGACAGTAATCAGTAATTGAGGACAGTGTATATCCAGCTTATCAACTGTGTGTTGTATGCCCGACTATGTGTTGTGTGTTTAATTTAAGCTGTTATGCTGCCCGTTTATCTGGTTATTTATTTCCTTTTCGCTTTATTATCTTTTTGCTAGGGCAGTTTTTAGCACGATTGCTTCCGAACTAGTAGATACTCCCCAAGCACTTTGGACACGAGGTCGCCGACTCAATCGATCTGAGGATCTGGTTGACGGACATCCAGTGTTCCACTCTCTACCCCCAGTTATCAGAAGATGGCCGAGGAGGTGCGGTCGTCGTAGCGAGGATTACGAGAGGGCTACCTTGTGACAAGATCGAGTTGAGATTCCTGTTTCCGCCATAGAGATACATTTACCGGTCATTCAGATGGAACAGCAGAATACATCAGGGATGGAGGCGATGATGCGCCAAATGCACGAGAGCATGAAACAGATGCAGGATGATGCCATCTGCCAAGCGGAATTTTCTAAACAACAAGCCGCAGTCATGGCCTAGCAAGCCGAGCTGATTACTAGGTTGCAGCAGCAGAATGCAGCGTCTGCTTCACATCAGGCTCCTCCTCCGCCAGCGGCTCCACTACCCGAGCAGGCACTTACTGGTCAGAATACCCTGCCAAATCCCCAGAATACCCTCCCGGACACCCAGAACACCCTACCCAATGTCCAGCATATTCAAGAGGGCACAAGCCTTCCAACGGGGCTGGCTCCGCCTCCGCTTCTGCCTCAACTGTCCAAGAATCTTACACCCAACCACCCGGACTCTCTATTCGAGTTCGAGGTAGATCATACAGCTCTAAAACTGAGTAAGCTGGAGAAGCTTTTCAAGAAATCGCAGGGGGTGAAGGCCATCCCAGACATCGAAGATGGATACACCGATGTGGCCGTAACATTGCCAGACAGATTCAAGATGCCACAAATTGACCGCTTCGACAGGTTCGGAGATCCTATGGTCCATCTACGGCTGTTCTCAGACATCCTGCGGCCGATGGGCCTAACTCGACCACAAAAGCTTTCCCTGTTCGGCCGAACTTTTTCGGGTGTGGCGGCCATCTGGTACGCGAAGTTAGAAGATGACGTGAAAAGAAGCTGGGATGAGATGGCTGAGGCCTTCGCTGCATCGCAGATACGCAGATCGAGATTACAACACGTGATCTCGAAACAACGAGGCAGGAACAAAAGGAGACTTTCTCAGACTTCGTAACTCGGTGGAGGGCAAAGGCATCGATGATGACCTTGAGGCCTACAGACAAAGATCAAATCCGAATAATTGTGCACAATCTCCAACCAAAGTTGATGCAGAGAATGATCGTACTCCCATTTCCCACCTTCTCAAACTTACACGAGATGGGGGTACAGATCGAGGATGCCATGAAACAAGGTCTGATCGACCAGGATAAGGAGCAACCCAGAAGGACTTTCAATCGTAACAATAACGCAGGCCCGAGCGGCGCTGCAAATACAAGAGCTTCTGAGGTCGGTATGGTCACCACCACTCCCCCTCCCCATCCAAGGCCAACGGCAGCTACACCCTTCTCCGGTGCCTCCGGAAGTAATACCCAGACCACAAGATACCAGCCTAGAGGTCAGAGAACCTTTACACCCCTCTATATGCCCCTGTCCAAGGCTCTGGGGGTATTAATCAGGAAGAAGCATCTGATGCCCCTAGAACCGAGGCCACTACCAAATCCACTCCCTCCCTCTCATGACCCAGCAAAATACTGCGCGTATCACCAACAGCACGGTCATGACACCGACCATTGTTACAGATTGCGTCATGAGATTCAGGATCTTATTGACAAGCAGGTGATCGCGCCTCCCGAAAAACCCAACGTCACGACAAATCCTCTCCCACCACATAACCAAGCCTCTCCTCTCAACAGAATCAACTTCATCCAAACTGGGGTCGTGTCTTACGATCCTAGTATCTATATTACTCCCTCCCACCTACCCAAGCCGGAGGTGATCCTTCCTGACTGCACTGACTTGTGCATGTTGGACACCTTCACAACCCAATCTGAGCCAAAGGTGGTGACCATCGAAGATGGAATGGGGCAGGTTTCAGAGGAAGGAAGAATTGTTGAGACTGGGATGGAACAGCCTGGGAATTATGCTGGAGGAGCCTATGATCCAAGTGGATACATCTTATCAGTGGGTCAGTCTGAGCTGAGTGTGGGGCTGCCAGAAAAAGCTGAACTGTGCATGATTCAGGGGGACAAACTTGAACAGGGGGTGGATGATTTGACAACAGTGGAAGGGGACTTTGCCAACCTCCAATTCTTTAACGACCAAGAATCAGAGGATGCAGCAATCAACTGGTTCGACTATGAGGAGTCGGCAGAAGTTATCGGATGGTTAGATGATCAGTTAGACGTTGCAGAATTTCAATCAGAACAGGGCCTGGTAAGGGCGAGAGTATCAGTGGTGGCCGGAAGGGCCGAGAGTCAGAATGAACCGCCGGGGAGCGCCGGTGCCAAGAATTTCGCTCAGGATTTGGGGATTGTAAATACCGAGAATATTGACCAACCAACTGTACTGATGCAGTTGGAACAACAAAGATTTGAAGATTCCGAGAGGATCAGAAAGGCAAAAGCCCATATGGGGGTTGAGAGTCTTTGTGTGCAGGGCAGAAAATCTTTGCGGGCATGAGGTGAAGGTCTTTGCGAGCATGATCATCCGGGAGCAGACAGTGTCTGCCGGTACATAGCAGGATGTGGTGGGAAGACGATGACTTATGTCTTGCCCACACGCATTTAAGATTGGGCGGCCACCAGATGACACTTGGTACCTCGATGAGGTGAACCATATGACCAGGAGCGGGCGGTATTTCAAGCCCCCACACCTTGACCAAACTGAAGCATCTGGGAAAGACAAAGAAGTTGAGAAACAGAGAGAGAAACAAATTGAGGAAGAAGCTGTGTTGAGACAGTTAAAGAAGATACAGGCAGACATCTCCATCTGGGGATTACTTATGGCTTCGTGGGTGCATAGACAGGCTGTCCTATCTGCTATGGACAAAGCTAAACTCTCTATCGATACTACACCAGAACAGCTGGTTGGGTTGGTTTTTCCGGGAGGAGGTTCCCCGGCATTAACCTTTTCAGACAAAGAACTACCGCCTGAGGGCACAAATCATAACAAACCCCTCTATGTTTCCGTGGAATGTAGAGACAAGTGGATACCGGTGGTACTTGTTGATACCAGGTCTGCCATCAATGTCTGCCCAGCCAGAACAGCATATGTAATCGGGTTGAAACCCGCGGACTTCATACCAACCACTCAGGTGATCAAAGCTTACGATAATACTAGCAGAGAAGTGATGGGGACTGTCAAGATTCAGGCCCAGGTTGGTCCAGGACAACACAACATCGAATTTCATGTCTTGGACGTTCCCGCAACCTTCAACTTACTCTTGGGGCGGCCGTGGTTGCACCAAGTAAAGGCAGTCTCTTCCACTCTACACCAGATGTTGAAATACCCTCACGGGAAGGGGGTAGCTATTGTCTTCGAAAATTCATCCATCCATCCGCCGCCAGAAGTGTCTACACCAGTTTTGGAGATAGAGCACGGCACAGAGGATGTGTTCTTGTCGGGGTTCACTTTGGTAGAGGCTCGGGTAGTGCAGAATATTATGGCTGTGAATGAAGGTGTGTACGTCAGTGCTCAATCCGTCTACCTCATGAACAAGCTACAACATATCCCTGGGATGGGATTAGGAAGAAGCGGCAGGAAAGGAGTCGCAGCATTGGCCGAAGTGCCACACAACCCGTATACCTTTGGACTGGGTTATCTGCCCACCAAAGAGGACTGGGTGAGGAAAAGAAAAGAAATGGCCGGCAGAGCCAGAGCGAAGCAGGCTGGAAAGCCTTTTGAATTAATGCACAGGCCCATCCAGGGTACCCTGAATGGACGCTTTGTCTGGGAGGGGGAGGACTTTCCATTTCGCGGCTTCCCAGAGCCATGGTTAAACGCGGAGAGGAAGCGCGTACCAGGTTTCGAGATCTTCTTCGACCTGCAACTATCCGGGGATGACGTTGCCACAGAGCAGACAGACCCAACAGCCGAGGTTGAACAGTGCAAGGCAGTGGATCCTGAGGGCACAGAACTTGAAATAGGGGTAGCGCTGGTATGTCTCCTCTCTGATCCTCCGATCGACCAAGAGTGCTTGGGGGATAACTTCGTGGTTTCCATGATTGGGGATGGAACGGCTGTGGGCCTACCAGCAGCTATCTTGGATGCAACAATCGCACCCTCTCTCACTTGGCAGTACGAGGAGGGATTTTTGTCCAGCAGCACCGGGTCAGGTAGTGAGCCGGAATCTGATTCCACCGAGTCCTGTGAGTCGGAATCGGGTTCCAGCTCGACTGAGTCTGAGTCTGGTACTCCTGGGGATGTTAACCCAGATGCCACAGTCCTGTCTAGGTCGTCTTTTTCCTTTTCATTTGAGTTTTTTGTAAGTGAATCGGACGATTTGGATGTGCCTAATGAGAATGAAATGTCTGTGGTTTCCGAGTACTTTTTTGTGCCCTTGATTTATTGCATTAATTCAGACTTTCAAAACTTTGATAAAAATGACGAGGACAAAGTTCCTTCGGTTTTACAACGTTTAATTGAGCAAGAGCAAGAGAGATTTGTTAAACCATTAATGGATGAAATCATTACCGTGAACATTGGTATTGAGGAGGACCCGCGGTTGGTCCAGATCGGGTCCACGTTGTCTTCAGAGGAACGCGAGCGCTTAGTCGCTTTATTAAAAGATTTCAAAGATGTTTTCGCGTGGTCCTACGAAGACATGCCAGGAATCGATCCTGAGATTGTACAGCATCGGATCCCCCTTGACCCTGAGGCCCGAGCACATCAGCGGCTTCGAGAAGGATCCGCCCGGACTGGGCTCTTAAGATTAAGGAAGAGGTCACCAAGCAAATCGACGCAGGCTTCCTGCTAGTATTTGAATATCCGACTTGGTTGGCCAACATTGTTCCGGTGCCGAAGAAAGATGGCAGGATCCGGGTGTGTGTGGACTTCAGAGATTTGAACAGAGCTAGTCCGAAGGACGACTTCTCCCTACCGCATATCGATGAGTTGGTAGATTTCACAGCAGGGCATGCATTGCTCTCATTCATGGATGGCTTCTCAGGTTACAACCAGATAGTGATGGCACCCGAAGACAGAGAGAAGACTGCATTCACCACCCCGTGGGGGACATACTGCTACAGGGTAATGCCGTTTGGGGTGAAGAACGCTAGGGCTACTTATCAATGGGCCGCGACCACAATACTACATGATATGCTCCACAAAGAGGTTGAGGTGTATGTGGACGACATGATTGTCAAGTCCAAGGAAAGAGAGGGCCACTACACCGCCTTGCATAAGTTTTTCCAAAGGATCAGGGAATTAGGTATGCTAAACCCTCAGAAATGTACATTTGGTGTTACAGCGGGAAAAATACTAGGGTTTCTGATTACACAAAGGGGCATCGAGGTCGACCCTTCCAAAATCAAGGCCATCCTAGAAATGCCACCACCAAGGATTGAAAAGGAGGTGTGAGGCTTTCTGGGTAAAGTGCAATTCATAAGACGGTTTATTTCAAAATTAACCTTGACTTGTGAACCACTTTTTGGCCTCCTCAAGAAAGGAAAAAAGTTCCAATGGGACGGCCGATGCCAAGCTGCATTTGAACAAATTAAAGAATATCTGCAGAACCCGCCCGTTTTATCACCACCAGAACCAGGGAAACCATTGATTTTGTATCTGTCAGTAACTGAAACTACAATGGGCTGCATGCTTGCACAAGAATCAGAAGACAAGGTGAAGAGAGCCATCTACTATCTCAGCAAGAAGATGCTGGAGTATGAGACCCGGTATACACCGCTGGAAAAGGCTTGCTCAGCTCTGGTATGGGCTACCAGGAAGCTGCGGCACTACCTGTTAGCTCACTCTGTAATGTTGGTTTCACGATTGGATCCCATCAAATATCTCTTCGAGAAACCAGCACTTACGGGTAGGCTAGCTCGTTGGTTGCTTTTGCTCTCCGAATTTGATCTCACGTACGTGACACGCAAGTCAGTGAAAGGAAGAGTAGTGGCAGAGTTCCTTGCCGACCACCCGGTTGAGGGGGATGAAGCAGTTGAGTACCTGTTCCCGGATGAATCAATTCTGCATATCGACGATGAAACTTGGATGATGTACTTTGACAGAGCGTCAAATCAACATGGGTATGGGATAGGAGTGTTGCTGATAGCACCCGACAATTCCCGTATCCCTCTCGCCTTCAAACTCCGATTCAAAGTCTCGAACAATGAGGCAGAATACGAGGCGTGCATTGCTGGCTTAGAAGCAGCCCTAGAACTAGGGGCAAGACAGCTGGATGTCATTGGGGATTCGAACCTTGTTGTGTCTCAAGCTAAAGGAGACTGGAAAGTAAAAGAGGAAAAGATGATGATGTATCACCAGACCTTGGATTTGCTGATTCCTTAATTTGAGAAGCTAAGTTTAACTCATCTACTAAGAGAGAACAACAGGTTCACAGATTCTTTAGCAACTCTATCTTCTATGATAGACATCCCGTGTGGAGTCCGGATGCGTCCAGTCATCATCGACCAGAAATTTGTACCTGCCTATGAGTCGATTGCAGCCATAGACGAAGTTCAGGACGAACACCTTTGGTACTACGACATCTGGAACTTCTTGGAGAAAGAAGCATACCCGCCAGGGGTAAATGCCAAAGACAAAAGGGCAATCAGGAGAATGGCAGTCTAGTTCATCATCTGCGGGGGTAAACTGTATAAACGGGGTCATCTGGGAATGCATAAACTGTGCGTTGATGCTGAAGAGTCAAAGCGTCTGATGGAAGCCATCCATGGGAGAGAATGTGGTGCACACATGAACGAGGTAATGTTGGCACGGAAAATCCTCAGACAGGGTTATTACTGGTCCACCATGGAGGAGGATTGTATTGGTTTCGTCTGGCGATGCCACAAATGTCAGATTCATGCAAATCACATGAACATTCCGCCGTCAAAACTGTACAACATGACTTCACCATGGCCGTTTTTCTGTCTGGGGAATTGATGTAATCGGAGCTGTTACACCAAAGGGGTTGAATGGGCATGAGTTCATCTTGGTAGCGATAGATTATTTCACAAAGTGGGTTGAGGCCCAATCTTATGCGGTGTTGAAAGCGTCACACGTCGCAAAATTTATCAGAAACAACATCATATGTCGCTACGGGGTCCCAAATGAAATAATTTCAGACAATGGTTCCCACTTCAAGAAGGAGGTGATTGATTTGTTGGAGAAATACAATGTGGCTTTTCATAAGTCGTCTACCTATCGGCCGCAGACCAACGGAGCAGTTGAGGCCGCCAACAAGAATATCAAGTGCATACTACAGAAGATGGTGGAAACTTACCGGGACTGGCCAGATAAGCTGCCGTTCGCTCTGTGGGGCTACCTGACTTCAATCAGAACTTCTACTGGGGTGACTCCGTACTCATTGGTTTATGGGATGGAGGCCGTTCTGCCTATCGAGATTGAGGTCCCGTCATTACGAGTATTGGCTGAGTGCCAGATAGCCGAAGCGGATTGGCAGCAAAGCAAATTTGAGGAACTCATGCTTTTCGATGAAAGAAGGCTGAAGGCACTGTACCACGTCCAAAGTTATCAACGCAGAATCGCCCGGGCTTTTAACAAGAAGGTTAAGTCCAGGAATTTGAAAGAAGGAGATTTGGTACTCAAAGACAACCGAGCCCCCATCCACGACCCAAGGGGCAAGTTCAGACCCAATTGGACTGGTCCCTACATCATCAAGTCAATCTGGTCAGCTGGAGCTGTGGTTCTGATGGATTTAGATGGCTTAGAGTTTTCCCAACCGATCAATATGGACAAGTTGAAGAAATACTACCCCTGAGAGGCTCGCTAGGCCGAAAACCCGAAAGGGCGACCTAGGCAAAACTCAGAGCACAGAAAATTTGAAATTATAAAAACTGAGCTCGCAAGGTTGAAAACCTGCAAATGGCGGCCTTGGCAAAAGTTAGAGCGCAAAAGGAGAGTAAAAATACCCGAGCGAACCTAAGTCTGAACTACGTAAGGCTTGATTCCCATCTTTGGGATACGTAGGCAGCTTCATCCTGAAGTTCAGCCACAATCTTTTCCCCGATCAACTTTGTCCATTTGATCATCTTAGTCATCTCTATCCATCAGCATTTATCGTGATCTCCGGTACAGTGCTATTTAGACTAGGGGCAACTTTCCGTTGCCACACAGTGCCGCGGTACCATTCGGACTAGGGGCAACTTCCCAGTTGCTAGGATCCGGGGTTGTGCATCTCAGTGACAGATCTTAGGCGTGTCCAGTTCTGATCCATATCGAAAATAGTTTTGAAAAGTTTTAATAAAAGTTGACTTTGCTCAAAATTAATCTTTTCACAACTAAGACCATTTTGAGACCAAAGCGGAGAATTTTCAGTACCACAACCTTCAATTTCATTGATTTCAAAACAGAGTTCTCTCGCTCTTGCATACAACTGAAGTTGTTTTTTATTACACTCATAAAGAAAACTTGAAAGTACTAATAAAACAATAAATCTGGGGCATAGTCGAGTCAGGTGTCCCTGTGCCCCCTCCCAGAGCTAGTTAAAGTCTCCGATGCCGACCTAGGCCCAATCTGTGACTCCTCATTGAGCCAATCCCAGCACTCATCAGACAAAGTGCAACTGAAAATAGGGGCGGGGGGCAAGAGCTCTCTAGTCCTCCAGGCCGTAGTATGTCGGGCAAGGTGTGCACCTCGGACTGGGAAGGCGACCGGGTACTCAATCCCCTCCGAAGGGCAAGTCTGATCATGACCAGATTGGCGCAGAATACGGAATGGGAAATAGAATACGCAATGAGTCAAGCCGATCAACCGGATCCCAGTATCCTGGAACATGCTATAGCTCATTGCCGGAAGGTTAAGCCAAGGACAGCGCCAAGCAATGCATTCAGCTGACAAGTTGCACATCCATTCAAACCACCATCCCTCATCAAGGGCGTCGACTAGGCGTTGTCGAAAGAAGTAGCAGCGGGCTGAGTAAGCAGGGTAAGAGTCCACAACTTGCAATTTATCCATCAACCATATCTGGGGAGGGATGAAAAATGAGAGAATAAAGAATAGAGAGATGTGCGATGAGAGAAAAGTAAGATGAGGGTTTCGTGAGAAAAACCGAGCCTGAGGGCCGAGCGATGTGAGCAAATACATATGTGAGCTTGGGTGGGAAACATTACACCTGTGATGGTGGACTCCCAAGAAACTGGTTGTCTCCTGGCGGTAGAAAGCATCCAAACCCAGCAGTGTCTCAGCCAATGTCATGGCTATACAGCTCTTTCCTTTCCTCAAGCCTTGAGCGACTTCAATCAAACGGATGTTAGCTCCCCCGGAGCCCGAGACAAACAGAAAATGAGATAGCATGCAAAAGCAGAGGGCATGTTGTTGGAAACCTTGCCGATAATGGTCGCAGCTGTCACCAGCATCGGAGAATCTGTAAATCAGGCTTGGGATATCCAACATCCCGTTACAAATCAGGGATCGAGCATCATGCGCGTTGAGACCGCACATCCGCCCTAAAGCTTGGGCGTGGCCAAAACGAGACTGAGGCAAGATCTCTTCTGAGCGTTCAGATTCCATCAAGACTTGAAAATCTTCAAAAGTGAGACATACCTCTTGCCTTCCGAAGTTGAAGACGTGCGTCACCGGGTTCCAAAATCTCGCTGCCGCATGGAGGAAAGGAAGGTGCAGTGGAGTCCGGCCCAGCGTGAATGGTGCATTCAAGTCGAAACCCCGAAAGGTCAACTTTTCCGAGCCATCTAAAGAAGAAATCCAAGATGTGAGATTTTCTACGAGAAATGCCTTCATTTTTGTGCAAAGTAGTGATGAAATGAATGAGTTCCAAAGTTGGAGCTTTTATAGGAGGCGAAACACTATTCAGAGGAGGACAAGTGTCAGAATTCTGTGGGCTACAGGGAAAGGTGGCCGGCCGGCCACCTATTCTAGCAGGCCGGCCACCTTTGACTCAAAACATGGCCGGCCGGCCACCTTTCAATCTCCAAAAGGTAAAATGTGGCTGGCCATGCTTATTGGCCCTGTTTTGCTTTTCGGAAGGAGGTTAAAGGCACCTTCATGCATCGGGAATGTCGAGGGTCTCCATTTCTCTCAGTTTCGGATGCGTTCCATCATCCAGATCGTTCGTCCGGCACGCCTGCTTTTGTTTAACATTGTTGTATTTTGCTTATCGAGTTGTCGTTTTGTTTATCGAGTTGTAAGTTTTGTCGAGCTGTCGTATTTTGTGTTTTGAGTTGTTACTCTTTGTTTACGCAATTTTGTTAAGTCCTGTTTATCGAGTCGTTAACATTGTTGCATTTTGCTTATCGAGTTGTAAACTTGCTAAGATTCTGTTATTTCTTAGTGAGTCGAGTTGTTTGATTTGTTGCGTCGGTTCATTACCTGACCGGGTAAATACACAAGGCACATTTCCATTCAATTCCATCTTTGTGCAAAATGATGCAATGCGATGCTAAGAATTTCAAATACAAACACATTTTCAAAAGCTGTTTCATTCCGTCATGTTTTACAACAAAATAAAGGTACCAGTTTTACAGAAAATAAAATTGCCTGATAATATGCAAAGTGCTACAAACTACTAGCAAAAAGTAAAATAAAGCAGGAAACAACATCAATGCCCTCGGGAGCGGGAATGAGGAGCCCCCCTCATCCTCTTCTGTGGAATAACCTCTGCATCGTCATCACCATCCGGGTTGGAGCTGTCATCCTCAGGATCTCCCTCAGCCTCGCCTCCACTCCCGGAGCCAAGATCGGAGTCCCCCTCCTCAGCAGATGTCTCTGACTCACGGTCTGCGACCTTCTCCTCCTCCTCCTCCTCCTCCTCATCGGGCTCCGCCTCTATAACATGTGCCCTGCGTCTGCGAGACGACCCCGCTCCTCGAGCTCCTTGGAAAGGCCTGGATGGCCCAGCTCCAGGAAAGGGCCCAGATGGCCCAGCACCTCGACCTCCCTGAAGAAGGCCCGGGCAGCCCGGCCCGTGGCGGAGCATATACAGGAGGCATCTAAAAATGGATAGTACAATACATCAGTTCACATATGAAAATCAAATATAGATGAAGCATGTAAGTGAGGTGTGTGTTAGATGTGCTCTACACAAGTGGCCTATCAATGCAGTAGAATGCTCAAAACCAGCGAGTCATCAGGGAATATGATAAATGCGGGAAAGATGAACAGTACCTGTACACCCATAATGGCCAGCTGCGTCTCCCTCCGTAGGATCATGCCCTCGAATGTGGCCAGCATCCCGAGCACCTCATCCACGTACTCAACTGGAGGCTGCAGATACAAATGCAAAACTATCAGTAAAGGAATGAATGTCCAAATATCCGACTGATAAATCAAAGCTATAAAACATACCGGTGGTGAATCAGGGTCCCTGACATATCTATGGTCAGGAAGAGGAGGCTCCAGCGAGACCTGGTAAGGAGTCCCGAATCGCCAACTCGTCAACTCGGTCGGCATATCTGGCCACCCAGGATGATGAAGAGTCGGAGGAATCGGGGGAATCAACCCACCCCCACCTCTGGATGTACCAGCCTTGCTGGAGAAAGGGATATCTGTGGCACGAGCCTGACTCGATGATGGTATACTAGTAGGCCTCAGTGGCGGAGTACGCACTCCCGTCAAGGGAGGCATCAAATATGTGTGACGATAAGTGGCGTAGTCCCCGTCCGTAAGGTGCAACAAAGCATCGGTGCCCTGCATAGCGCTAACGACCTCCTGGGTAGAGAGTCTATCAGCAGTCCGCATAGTGGCTGGAGGCGCTGCGGGAGGATCCTGAGAAGTGTACCCCCATACCTGGCGCAAAAAGCGTTCCCCCAAGAACCATGCTTTACCAACCGGTCCCTCGAGCAGGAACCTATACTGGGAGGCGCCCGATCCTCCAGCATATTGAAATCGGAGACCATCACCCAAGCTCGCCCAAGGCTGCCAAGTAATCTGCGGATAACCAGTGCATAAGCCAATCAGAAATCAGGGATATACATGGCAAATCAAAGATAAAAATGGAAGGAACTGAGAGTTCTGAAATACCTCTGTCGTCCGAACAGTGTCAAAATACTGCCGCAGATAGAAAAGAGTCTCTCTGGGTCTCGGCCGGTGCTCGCCCTCGAATACCAGTGAGTATGGGGTCATGAGGGGCCCTGCTACCACCAACTCTGGGGCTAACGTGGGAAAATATACGTAGACCCATAACTGAGAAAAGCAGTACAGAATGTAAATACAAAATGCTGAGTGCAAAATACAGAGTGTAAAGTGCGCTGTGTGTGTACAATGTACAAGTAATGAGGAGCAGAAATGTAAATCAAGAGGACAGAAAGTACCTCCCAGGCTCTCCAGTAACCGCCAAGTGAATCCCCTTGCATGGAAGGTCGGCTCATGTAGCAATAGAAGGTAGCCAGGCCGGCACCACCCCAGTCATATCGACCGACCTGTGATAGGTCCACCAGGGCGCTCAAGAGATATAGCCCGACCGTGTTCCCTCTATCGGCGAACAGAGTCGTCCCGAAGAGGAACATAAGGAAACCGCGGGCATACTGCTCCGCTTCCTCAGGAGATCCGGGCTCTATCCCCTCCCTCCGAAAATGGGAAGAGAACCAGGTGTAGCGGACTCTCCCAGAAGCTCTGTCCACAGGCGGGCGGGCCCCCAGCAGATGTACCCAAGCAGCCTCCCACTCGCCCATATCCTTGTCATAAGGAATGGGACAACCTCCTATGTCCAGGCCGGTCAGCACAACAAAATCTAGCGGGGTCATGGTCAAATCCCCGGTGGCGGAAAAGTGGAAGGAATTGGTGGTGTCCCACCATCTCTCCACCAAAGCTGCTGACAGTGTCCTACTGGAAGGACAATGTGATAACCCTATGCAGAAGGCCCCGAACCCTGCTAAGTCAACTAAATCCCGGACAGCCTCCGGGAGCTCGGCATACCACTCTCTCGTAGCAGTGGAGCCATATCCTCGCACAGTGCGAGAGTCAACCTGTGTTCAGAATGAATACATGTGTCAGTATGAAATGAATGAGCTGTGTGCAAATGAAATGAAAGGGCCGTGTGCAAATGAAATAGATGAGCTGTGTGTAAATGCAAGTAAATAAGTTGTGTGCGAAGTAAAGCTTGGGCTGTGTGTTCAAAACTCTGTCAGTGTAAGCTGTGTCTTCGACATCAAAATATGGGCTGCGTGTTCATCTCAAATGCTTGGGCTATGTGTTCAAAACTCTGTCAGTGTGTGCTGTGTGTTCACATCAATCCGAGCTGTGTGTTCAGAAAATCAGAGTTTGGGCTGCGTGTTCTACTCTCAATCAGTGTGTGCCGTGTGTTCACCATCAATCCGAGCTGTGTGTTCAGAAAATCAGAGTTTGGGCTGTGTGTTCTACTCTCAATCAGTGTGTGCCGTGTGTTCACCATCAATCCGAGCTGTGTGTTCAAAGAATCAGAGTTTGGGATTGTGTGTTCTACTCTTAGTCAGTATGTGCTGTGTGTTCACCTTCAAATTCGGGCTGTGCGTTCGACAAATTAGTGCTTGAGCCGTGTGTTCAATTCTTAACTAATGTGTACCGTGCGTTCACAATCAATTAATGAGCCGAGTGTTCAGAAATTCAAGTGTTTGAGCCACATGTTCAGGATACAAATAAAGTACTATGTCATAAGCTAAACTGTGTGTTTAAGCATGGCAAAGGCACGAAATGTACGAAAAATGCAGAAAATGGAGTAAAATACCTCTCGTGCCTCATAAGAGAGGTGATGCTCCGGCTCTCGTAGAAGTAGATCTCCGGGTGCCCGATCATTGAAGTTAGTAAAATGACGAAAAATGGCCCGCGGAAGAACGTACACCGACGGGGTGTATCTCTCGGGAATAAAGAGGCGGACCCTCGGGGGCAACGTCATAATATCGAAATCATCCCCGGCACCTGGAGGACCTCCACCATGAGGGAAATTACCCGCCATTTCGAAAAATCTGCAAAAGGAGCAAAAATGAGCAAAAATGAGCCAAAATTGGAAAAAGTCAACAAAAGTCAACTCTCGGGAAATGGAAAAGTCAACAAAAGTCAACTCCCAAGAAAATCTTCCAAATATTGAGACAAACTTACCTCAAGTGGTGAAAATGAGAAAAGAAGCCCCGAAATCAAAATTTAATCAGTCCAAAGTGCTTAAAATCGAATGTTTTTGCGAAAACAACTTGCGTGGGAGGTTGAAAAATGCGTGTAAAATGCAGATCTGAAGGAAAAAATGGTTTGGGAGGCAAGAGGGGAAGTTTTCGCAACTGTGGGTGTGAGCTCGAAGTGAATGGATAGGAGAATATAAAGAAAATGAGGTGAAAAGACCAAACTGCCCCCTGTTTTGGGCAGGTGGCCGGCCGGCCACCTTTTCTAGCTGGCCGGCCATTTGCTTTTTGAAAACTGGCCGGTGGCCTCCCCTGGGGAAAATAACTGGTCGGTGGTGTTCCCCATGTGCTCACCTAGCTCTCTGCAAATTTTGAGGAAGATTGGAGTTCCCGGGACCTGAAAAAGTTCAAGAAAAGTGCACTTTCTGGCGCGAAATTGCTCCGCCGGAACTTCAGCTTCAATTTCTGACATGTGTCTCATCATTACTCATCAAAATCAGAGTGTATCCTTGTTGAACATGTTGTAACCTCTCCGGAGGTGAACCAGAGGCCGCGATCGAGTCGCCTTTGCCGAAATGCGCGTTTCCTCGCTTGTTATTTCGTAACAAACGGGCACCCTGATTTATGCCCGTTTTGCATTGTTGTGCGCATAACTTGCATTCTCATGAGCATACTTGCATTATTATGTATATTTCTTGATATTGCCATACCTCTGTGCTTGAGCATGCGTTGTCACGCACGTTCCCTTCTCGCATTGCGATGTATTCACTCGCCGACACTGCGTGTGTCAAACTTTCGGAATCACAGGAATCACATTGAATGTATGTTGTTAGCATATTGTGCTTGTTGAATTTCTCTCTTTTGCAGGAACGATATTGTATGTACGGTTCATTTGAGGCTGGTGCGACCAGACGAATCGTGCAGGTATCGTATCTTCTCCGTGTAAGACGTGACGGGAATTGAATAATTCTCCGCATTCCTAACTGCATGAAATGTAGTTGTTGCTTTGCATTCTTGCTTAAAACTGTTGCATCTATTTGCGAATACTTGCTTCATTACAGCTTGCTGCACTTGCATGATCATTAAGTTACATTTGGCTCCGTGCATATTGCTTTACATTTTGTCCCCTGCCTGCGGGCACGCCTGCGGGCACATATCTCTGTGCATCTTGTATGATTGTCTAAGTCTTCGGCCTTGTCAAAAATGGGTCGCCTCTGGGTTTTGACATTCACTCTCTTCACTTGTGACTTCCGAGTTCTGTCAAAGAGGGGCAACTGTAGACACCCCATTTTTGACCGACCTTAAGACTCAGACGTCACCGATTGAGCGCTCGGTGATGTTGCATATTGTGCTCGTTTAGAAGTCTCAGAGTCACGGCCGTGAGCCCTGCCTCCGGACTTCCGAACCCTCTTCTGCACCTTGCCTCGGTTTGCGAACCAGACTCAATTTTCTCTGTTTCTTCTCTTGAAGGGAGGGAGGGGTCCCGTAGACCATCTCTCAGTGGCCGTGGGCTACATTTTGTGGCTGTAGGCCATTTTGCCCATTTCGGAGCCCGGTTCCCGGTTTTCGGAGCCGTCAGGCCGTGTGCCTCGGTTCGGGACCGTCTAACCATCTCCGATCCCTCCGTTTTTTGGTATATATCTTATTTACTTCCTTTTGAGGGACACTGAGGTCTGAGAGACCCACTTCGTGGCTGAATGCCACTTTCGGCGCTTAACAGCCTACTTTTTGGACCCCGAACTGCGTGTTTTGGCCCCCGAGCATTCGTTTTGCATCGGTTTTCGTTCATTTTTGGCAGGTACCTCTGTTTTATCACCAGGAAGGTCACTGAAGGATGGGAGGCCAGCAATTGTCTCAGCAACCAGTTATATTCCTCCGGCGCCCTCTGACGCTCGTTTTTCTCACTTCCGAGCCAATGTTGACCACCCTAGAGCTATTTTCTTCAACCCCAAACCACATATTTGTATTGTACACATATGGGAGGACCCTAAAAGTCTATGGCCGGCTAGTAATTGTTGTTGAACCTTTTGAACCCCTCCTAAAAGTGGCTTGTTGTCTCTCCTGTCTTACAGTTGCCAATTTCCAACCACAGGGTTTTGTTGAGGACACATGGGAGGCCACCAATATGTGGTGGCCGGCCAGAAAATCAACTTTCCATTTTTGCCCTTGGCCGGCCGGCCATGGGGAGTGGCCGGCCGGCCACCTGCAACAAAAATAGCAGGCCGGCCATGCTCCTTGGGATGTGTGTCTTGCAGTTGTATAGCTTTTTTCCCCAAAATATCTGATTTCGGGGGACTTTGGGAGAAGAAGGGAACTTAATCCCATTTCCACACACATTTTCCTCTCCCTTTCTCCTCCATCCTTGCATACATACAGCAGCTCCCTCTCTATCTCAAGGGTTGGAAAACTTACTTTGAGGATACACATACATATCTCTCCATTTCTCTCTCATTTTCTCAAGTTTTGGCTCCATTTCTTCACTACCACCAAGCACCACTACCACCATTCCATTTCCAGAAGCTTGGGGAGCTTTCCAGCAGCTAGAAAGCAACATTCCTTCGTCCAAGAGGTAGCAAAGAAGTGGTCTTCAAGGGTAAGTGCCAATCTCCCTCTTTTGTAGTACTTTTTTGCACCATTCTTCTAGCCTATTTTCTTGCTATTTTGGGCTCCGACACAAACTGAAAGGGTCATTATTTTGAGCCATTGTTCATGTTTGTTTAAGGGCTCAACCCTGTTTGAGCCCCCTATTTGGCACTTGCTTCAATACCCCTTTGTATGCCATTATTTTGTATGGTATTTCTAGCCTATGTGTGATCTATTTTTGAGCATTATATAAACTGTGAGTGGGATTATTTTGAGTCCCTATACAACATTTTAGAAGGGCTCAACACTGTTGGGGGCCTCCATGCTGTACTCACCATTATACCCCTCTTTGGCCCCTATTTTTGCATGCTTTGTTGGCTTGTCTTTCTTTTGTTTTTAGGCCATAACCATAACTTAAAATAGCTATATTTTGACCTTATTGGAATATCTCATTAAGGGTCTTTGGTTGTTTTATGTATATTTGGCCTACTTCATGTTATACCCCTCTTTGGCCCCCATTTTTGCATGCTTTTTTAGGCTTATCTAGCTTCTGTTTTCGGCCATCATCAGAACTGAAAATGGCCATATTTTGACCTTATTGGAATATCTCATTAAGGGTCTTTGGCTGTTTGGTGAATGCTTTGTATACCTCATGTTATAGCCTCTTGTTGGCCTATTTCTTGCATTGCATTTTGATCATGTTTTCATACTGATTTGAGGCTTGTAATCTACTGTAAATGTTCATATTTTTAGTCCCTCTTCAGTGTTGTAGAAGGGTATTTTTCCATTTGGGCTTTGCATCTATCACTTGCTTCATTACCTCCTTTGCGAAGCCATTTTTGTATGCCATTTTAGCCCTACTTGTGATTGCTGTTTGGCCATGTTTTGTACTGTAAAAATGTGAGTTTTGGGGCTTCCTTGCTTCTTCTTTTTCATGTCATGTATCAATTATGCATGTATTGTATAGCTATAAGCCATTTCGTGCACTTATCTTCGCATTTGGGGATCATTTCATGCATCGGGTATTATTTCGCCTCATTTCAGGGCTGTTTTGCCCCTCATTTTGCCACTGATTTTTGCATGTTTTCATATCATATTCCATGTCTTTGCCATGTCTCAGTAGAGTGGCATTTCAGTGCCCGAGGGTCCGTTCTCGGTTTGCGTGCCCATGGGCACGCACTTCGAGGTATCTTGTTTTCATCTGATGGCCTCCTATGTGAGCGTGGCTGAGGCTCTCTCATGTTGGTGTAAGCCCATTATTGCATCGCGTATGACATTTCATCCATAGCATTGTGTATGCCCGGTTGTGTATTACCTCATATAGCGTGTATGCCATTCCATGACACTGTGTATGTTAGGATTGCATATTAGCTGCATTTCGTGCATATCATGCATATTGCATCATGTTTGGGATAGGAGTTAGCCCAGGCACGGGAAACGAGGCACGTTTCGTACTCCGAGCGACAGAACGGGTCTCAATTCCCAAGTCACCGACAATCCGGATTATCCATGATGGAGTTAGGTTTTGTTGTAGCATTTATATGCATTCATCCTATATTGAGTTGTGCAATTCGGCTCCTCGGCCATCATGCATCGATATGCGTGATTGGTGGCACGAGGATCGAGGCATGCATATATTTGTGAAATACATTGCTATGCCCATTTCCTGCTCTCTGTTGCAGCAAAATGAAGAATCAGCAACTTTTCGGAGTCTGGCACACATTTCGAGGAATATTGCAAACAGAGGCTAATTGGGGCATCCCAGTGGATTTCCGCGCAAAGCAGCCCAAACATACATCATTCATCAAAATCAAGGCAGCCCCTGGCTTGCATGTCAGTTTACAGTTTTTTCTTAGTTTAATTGTTAATTAATTAGAAAGAAATCTGTGTTATTCGGACTGTATTATTCAGACTGTACTATTCTTTCATTTGGGACTGTATATTTATTTGGACCCTCTGTGCGAAGGCAAAATTGTAATAAGTGTGGGTGAGTGTGATGTATGTCTTCCAACCCCATGTCTTTCTTCCCTTTTATTTCCTCGCTTATGATGGTTAGATATAGGGCATATTTCAATTAGCATACAGTATGACAGCATGTTTGCATCATTCATCTGTTTTGCACGCACCGGGCTCGGCGCATCATACTAACTGCATCTGTATTTCAATTCCAAATTAAATACGTGTTAGTTGTAGCATTTCATATGCCATGTTTAGAATAGCCGAGCCTGCTGTAGTTTGCATCTTTGCATGTGTTGCATTAGGCAATCCTGTATATTTAGGATCATGCATGATTTCTAATGAGTTTCGGTTTTGGCTTGGAGTACTCGGTGAGTTTTTATGCTTTAGCATCCTTGCATACGTGTGAGTGACTGCCATGAATAGCATGCTTACCATGAGGCTATGTGCTTATGTGATATAACTGCCTTGAATGCCTGTGGGTGGAGGTTGAGTTACTTGAATTGGGACAATTCATCAAATACTTGTTTTTTTTAAGCCCACTAGACAGTGGCAAAACCATTGTTCTTCTAAGCCCACCTGAGGGTGGCAAAATCTGCATTTTAAGCCTACCTGCGGGTAGCACCATCAAACCATTTTCAAACAAACAAACATGAAGTGTTTTGTTCTAATTTAGGTGATTCAGTCTATACTTGTATGCTGTGCGCATCACATAGTAAACCTAGGCTAATAACCGGAATAAGAACTCACAATGTTTTCAAAATAAGATATCATGGTTAGTAGAGGCCGGTCTTTGGGCGAAGGGTGCTCACGGTGACCTTCTAATCGTACCCAAGTTCCCGAGCCGAGGCAACTTTGGTGATGACGGACACGTGGCCTTTGGCACCGAGTCAGGGTTTCCTGAATTTCCCATTTAAAAAACATTTAGGTGGCGACTCTGTATCTGGCGAAGCAGTCCATGTTTGGCACTTCTTTCAAAAAAATCTATTTTCAAAACGATTTGCCAGATTTGGACTCTTTGGTTCAAGATTGAGAACCGTGACATTTGAGTCCTTCGAACTGTAGTGACCCAATATCAAACCAGAACGGGGGGGACTCGCACTCCTTTTCCCGAGATGCGTTCGGGGACGTCTACAGTCACCAAACAAAAATCATGCTTAAAAACATTTTAATGAAGCTAAAGGAAAGAAATCATGTAGCACAGAAATTTTTTTTTTTTTTTGGTGATAAATAACCAAACTTTATTAGAAAGCATCAAGATGATGCAAAAAATACAAAATAACGAAGCCAAAAAGGCGACACAAGCAAACGAACTAACAAATCAAATCTTCCACAAATTCAACAAAAGCCAGAACATCCGGATCAACCGATCTAGTCACCTAACCATACAAGATCATAAGAAGCCACCGCTCTAACCGAAGAACTGAATGAGACAGTCCCTGAAAGACGCGACTATTTCGCTCCAACCAAACCAACCAAAGAATACAATGAGAAGTAAGCATCCACGCCTTCCGACGTCTCCGACCAACACGACCCCCTACCTAACTAAGCAGGACTGCCTGAACTGTCGCCGGCTGCACCCAAGCCAAACCAAAAGTCGCAACAACGGAGAACCAAAGGCGAGAAGATACCAGACAATGAATGAGCCGATGATCCACTGACTCCGCAGCATTACAACACAAACTACACCAATTAACCAATATGTGCCCACGACGAATTAAATTATCCAAAGTCAAAATACGGCCCAAACTGGCCGTCCACACAAAGAAGGCCACCTTAGATGGCGTACCCGGAACCCAGACACCCTGCCAAGGAAAAGCAACCTCCTCCACCTGAGCAAGCACACGATAATAAGAAGAAACGGAAAAAGACCCCTTAGCCCCAGCACATTCCCAAACCAAAGAGTCCTGTCCGGCCTGTTTGACTCTCAAACCATATAGAAAAGCCAACATCTCCACCAACTGACCTTGCTCCCAATCCTGAACAGCACGACGCAAGCCCACATTCCAAAAAGTCGAAACCCCCTGGCCAGACCACACAGCACTCACAAAAACCTCAACATCAACAGCAATTCAAAAAACCAAAGGGAAACGCTCTTCTAAAGTGAGGTCACCACACCACTTATCACGCCAAAACCAAACCCTGTCCCCTACTCCAACCTTTAGCTTCACCCGCTTCCAAAACTCCTCCCACCCCAACCAAATCCCCTTCTAGAGGCCAAAACCATGAGAATGCCCTACCCGGCCCGAGCACCACCCACCATGCCCCACACCAAACTTTGCTACCACTACCCTTCTCCAGAACCTGTCTTGCTCTGCCACAAACCGCCACAACCATTTCCCCAATAGGGCAATATTGAACAAGACCAGGCTGCGAATCCGCAAACCCCCCTGAACCTTGGGACGACAAATCCGATCCCAGGCCACCAAGTGATAATGGGAACCCTCCCCCCCAGAACCCCACAAGAAATCTCTCTGCAACTGCTCTATCCGCTTGGCCACTGAGACCGGAATCACATGGATTGACATAAAATATGTCGGGATGGAAGAGAGAACGCTCTTAATCAGCGTAAGTCTCCCGCCTTTTGATAAATACTGCCGTTTCCAATCGGCCAACCGCCACTGCGTTCAGTCCACCACCGAATCCCACACCCCTTTAGCCTTAAAAGACGCCCCCAAAGGTAAACCCAAATACGTAGCTGGCAAATTTGCCACCTTACACCTGAGAATAGCTACCAACACCGGCATAGTCGCCACCTCCCCCACGGGAATCAGTTCTGACTTTGCTAAGTTCACCCGAAGACCTGAAACAGCCTCAAAACACAATAACACACATCTCAAATAACCAATTTGATCCACGTCCGTATCGCAGAAAATAAGGGCTTCATCAGCATAGAACAAATGGGAAACCGACAAAGTTGCAGGAGCCTTTCCCACCGCAAATCCCTGTAGCCAACCTTCTTGCACCGCCCTAGATAACAACCGCCCCAGCGCCTCCATCACCAAAATAAACAATAAAGGAGATAATGGATCTCCTTGCCGAAGCCCACTATAAGTAGGAAAGAAACCTGCTGGAGACCCATTCACAAGAACTGACATCCGCACCGTGGAAATACAGAATTGGATCCAACGCCTCCACCGAATCCCAAAACCGAGTCTTTCCAACATATATAGTAAAAACTTCCAATTAACATTATCATATGCCTTCTCAATATCAAGTTTGCAAATAAGCCCCGCTTGCCCTTGGCGGATACGAGAATCCACACATTCATTTGCCACTAAAACCGCATCTAGAATTTGCCGCCCTCCCACAAAAGCATTCTGAGACTCAGAAACGACCACTTCCAGCACACCTCGTAACCTATTAGTCAGCACTTTCGCCAAAAGCTTATACATACTACCCAATAGACTGATAGGACGAAAGTCCCGAATATCCTCCGCCCCACCCTTCTTCGGAATCAAAGCAATAAATGTGGCATTAAGACTACGCTCAAACTCACCAGTCTGATGAAACTGCTCAAACAGTGCCATCACATCGGCCTTCACCACCTCCCAGCAATGCTGAAAAAATGCTAATGTAAAACCATCTAGACCCGGCGCCTTATCCCCAGGCATACTGTGCAAAGCCTCCCACACCTCCTCTTCGGCGAACGGCCTCTCCAAACTCTGACTAGCGTATGCGAAATAGCATCAAAAGAGACACCATCCAGGCTTGGCCTCCAAACCTCACCCTCATCCCCAAAAAGGTGCTCATAGTAGCCTACAATACCGGCCGTAACCGCATCTGAAGAAGACAACTCCACACCATCTACACGGATGCGACCTATCTGATTCACCCTCCGATGGGCATTCGCCATGCGATGAAAAAACTTTGTATTACGATCCCCATCCTTTAACCACAGACATCTAGATTTTTGCCGATAACTAATCTCCTCCATACGGGCAATTTGGCCAAACTCCTTGCGGACATCATCACGACGACAAAGGTCTGCCGCAGACAAATTTCCCTTAGATTCGATGACGTCCAATTCCTGCAACACAGCGAGAACATTGGCCTTCTGAACCTCCAAGCGTCCAAACACTTCCCTATTCCACCTCTTCAAATCAGACTTAAGAAGTTTCAATTTATTTGCCAGACAACAACTAGGCAAACCTGAGAGCACATAACTATCCCACCAGCCTTTTACCCGCTCTAGAAAACCCTCAGACAACAACCACATGTTCTCAAATCGAAACGGCGTCGGCCCACTCCGGATACCCCCACCATCCAATAAAACTGGCCAATGATCTGAAACCGGACGATGCAATCGAGTTTGGGTCACATGTGAAAAATGCTCCCCCCACTCCCCTGTGACCAAGAATCTATCAAGGCGAGACATCACTCCACCAGCAGACCATGTAAATGCACCACCCTGCATCGGAAGATCCACTAACTCCACCTCATCAATGAATGACGAGAACATCCGCATAGAAGGCGTGACCAAGGTTGCCCCCCTCTTCTCCTCCAAACTCCGTACTGCATTAAAGTCACCACCGACACACCATGGAACTCCCCACCGAAAGGCAATGAAGTGAAGCTCCTCCCAAAAACCAAGCCGGTCGCCTCCATTAACCGGCCCATAAATACCTGTGAAAGCCCAGCGGAAATCATCCTCAATACAACGAGAAAGGCAAGAAATAGAAAAGACCCCCAACTCCTCCTCCTCCTTAACTAACACCCTCCTATCCCAACAAAGAAGAACTCCCCCAGCCACCCCTCGAGCAGGTAAAAACGTCCAATCTACAAACCGACCACCCCACAACTCCCGAACCATCTCTTCCCCCAGAGTTTCCAACTTTGTTTCCTGTAAACAAACCACATCCACACGCGCAGTTTTCAACACAAATTTCACCAACCCCCGTTTACCCCTATCATTTAAACCACGCACATTCCAAGACAACATTTTTAACCGCATTGCAACATCAATGGAGTTCCACGACCCTTTCTAACAGCCCGTCCATCCCCAACTTCACTCCGATCATAATTGATAGAACACTCCAATCTTCGTAATTCCCTAACACTCTTCTCGTTATGCTTCAAAGGCGTTACCACTTGGCAGTTCGGGGCACTCTCCCTCCAAGAGGCCTCAATGGCAGAAAATAAAGCAAAAGCCTCATGCTCATGACCTTTAAAAGACACCCCCAAAAAATGACTAACCTCAGTAATGCGAGAAAGAACCCACTGCGAGACCTCCTCGGAACTCGGAATGATATCCTCATGGAAGTCCACTGCCGGACTATGAATGCCCTCCTCAACCTCGACATCATCCACAACTGCCTCAACATCCACCAATTCGCGTTAGACCACCAATGCCAACTGATTTTCCGGGGTGGACCAACAACCTTCAATAGCAGTTCCGTCGGTCTCACAACCCGCCTCGCAACACAGCTCCTGCAAACAGTGTTCATCCGTCACAAGTAAAGGAGACTGTTTTAGAGCAACCTCAACACTAGGTTTAGGCAAATGCGAAAAACCTCCAAAAACCTCCACAGCAGCCGTCACCGGAGATCGCCCACACTCCGGCGACACTACAATGTCGGTAACGGTCCGACGAAGCTCCAAAGCATTAGGACGGGAAGCAGAAAGCTGACTCAAATCTGGAAGATTCGGAGAAAGGTCACCAGAAGACGCGGGTAAAAGTGGCGATCCACCAACATCAGGCACAACAACCATCGACCGAGCTTGCCCAGATTCTGGCGTCAATTCCACAGCAGAAAGGGGCCGAGGAAGCTCCAAACTATCCCGAAGGGAAGCCCAAACCCGAGTGAAGGGTGGGTTAAAATCACCTTGGTTGGGCAGAATTGGGTCCTTCACCAATAGGCCCAAATCAGTCCCTTGGACTTTGGAAATTACCTTATCACCATCTAAGCCCACCTGTGGGTTATTTTGTCTCGGAACCCACCTCTGCTGGCCCAAAGAAACACCAACATTTGTTTGGGCCTCAAAATAGCCCAAATGTTGAAAAGAAGAATCCCCTAAAGAGCCCACTTCGGAATGGACTTGGATAGAAGGTGATACCCGAACCTGTTTAACCGATAAGTCAGTGGGTGGCTGAAATCTCTGCAAATATTCATGGAACCCCACAAATTTCGCGAAACCCCTATTTTTCCGCCGCAGATCTTGACCTGCCAATCCGAAATCCAAACCAACCTCTTCGCCGCCGATCGGAGCCACAGGCGCAACCGTCGGCCAGACCTCCACCCAAATTGGTAAGGTATAGGACCACGATCCCCACCGGAGCAAGACGGCCGTCGGCATCTTTGCCAAACCCCTCACACACAGACGAAGACTGCCGAGATCCGCCGATGACTCGTCGGCCTCCACGAAACCACCTCACTAGCCACCAATCATACGATAGATCTCCTCGCCACGAAGATGCAAAGGCAAACCCATCACACGGATCCATTGTCTAGATCCTGTTGGTGGTGCCGTCCCCGAAACACAGAGAGCTAAAGGAGTCCACCATTCCAAGAGCAAATCCCGACCTTCAAGAGTCCATCGCCGGCGCAACACCGTTTCCGCCCTGCATCTGGAAGAGAAGACAAACAAGAAGGCATGATCGCCAAGAGGGCGAACCTCCACCTGCCCCGACTCCGGCCACCATCGACGGACCCACTCATACATAGACGCGAAGCTCAAACGTTTACCACCCAAACCCCTCAGATGACCCACTAGTGCCCTATCCAGAAGAGTAAACCATTCCCCTTCCAAATCTGTGTGTACCACCGGACCCGTCGCTGCCATAGGGGTAGAAAAAGGTTGGTTCATCCCCCGCGCACCAGCAGTGTGCTTAACCTAGCCATCACCTAACCCAAACCCTTCAATCACCAAGGCCAAATCCCCCCACCCATCACCAAAACTAGACATCGGAAAGAAAAGCTGAGACCTCCGCGTCCCCTCCGTCACCATGATTTGGATAGATGACCCACTCTCCTCCTCCTGACGGCCCCAAACTGCTACACTACGGCTACGGCCACTAAGCCGTCCCAAAAATCGAAGGGCCCCAAGATCCAACGAAGCCTTCCGCAACTTCGCCACCAGCCAACATACTTCAAATCCGACAAGTAAGACCGCCCTTCGGAGCCCTTGACCTCGTTCCACAATCGACAAAGTCCGACGCCCAAACGCATCCACCGCTGCTTCCTCCAGTTCGAAAGACCGACCGCCGAGAAAAAGGATTCGCTGGCGTGGCCCAATCTCTGACGTCACAGGTAACATTAAATCGTCCTATAATCTCGGAGCATATTTTTTAATATGTAATATAAATTCTATGAAAATAATAATAGTTCATGTAGCACGGAAAAAATTTAAAACCTCCACTTCTATTTGCATCAATAGAACGTTATTATAGGAGACATTCACAAGTCAAAATTACAGTTTCAGGTACAATGACATACTCAGCTTGCTATGTTAAATGATCAATTAGATTCATGATAGAACATTTGATAGCTTGCCCAATATTTATTTCAACAGATAAATAATATCGTACAGACTATGGGGTTCTTCTGCAGTACCACTTGTTCCATTTTTTGTCTGTGTCTTTAATATGTGATGATGAGGTATCTTCCAACAGAATTGAAGAACTTGCAAATACAATCTATTATGCCATCAGTAACTTTGTGTTCTGTAAAAGATTGCCCAGCCTTTTGAATTTTGTATTCATAGACTAACCATCTTTTATCGAAAGATTATCACAAGAGGCAGCAGGCAAGCAGACCAAAATGCAAGGACTATATCAAAGCAGAGACGTGAAGAAGAAGAAGGAAAAGAGCTAACCTGGTTCAGAGATTGAGACTGACTGAGAGAGTTGAAGAGAGACACGCCGCACCGTCGTCGTCACTCATCACCGTCTCACGCTGCTCGCTGCCGTCGTTCGACGCCGTCTGCCGCTGCTCACAGTCGAGAGAGAGAGAGAGAGAGAGAGAGGATTTTTGATAGGGCTTTTGGTTTAAAATATTAGGGATTTTTTAGATTTGGGAATTTTTGGTTGAAGGGGGGAAAAACGAGCCGGAAGGAAAATCAGGTTTTGGGGTTTTTGTTTGTTGCGATGTCAGTTTTACTGGCACAAATGAAAATTTAAACAATAAAACAATAAGGTTTTGGAATTTTACAACGTCGTTTAACTAATTTTTTATTTGTGATGGAGGAATTGTCGTCGCCTAAAACCTTTATTTGCAACAGGAGAGGTTGCCGTTGTAAAAAACATGAATTATTTGCGACTGTAATTGCTGCCGTCGCACAAACTTACTTTTTTGTGACATGAAGTACTCCCGTCGCTAAAACCTATTTATTGGAGACAGCAAGTGGTGCCGTCACAAAAACTCACTTTTTGCGATGGTAAGTGATGCCGTCGCAAATACTTCTGTGTTATATACCCATTTTTCTTGTAGTGAAAGTCTATACTTTTATATATTTTTTATGACTAATTTACCCTCGTAAAATTAGCAACCACTTGATATTATGCTTGAATCTCAAAGATCAAACATTAGGTCACCGATAATACAATTGCGTTGCTTCTAGTTACTCCACGGGGATGCCTTCTTTTCCATCCATATTGGATTGGAGGGTATTGTTGAACCTTCATGGGCTCGTCACGGAACTCACACGAATAATTTGAACTGTTGAATGTGTAGGACTCGACAAGTATTTTATATCTGTAAAAAAAATAACGTTGATCGAATATTGATAACTATTTGATCAGATCACATTTATATTAACAGTAAATATAATTTCAAAAATAAAATGTTGAAACAAATGTAATCTAATCGAGTGATTATCGATATCCGATCAACGTAATTTTTTGCAAGGATAAAATAGTCAACAAGTCCTACACATTGACCAATTCAAATTATCGATGCAGATTTCGTGATAGGCCAACAGATGCCTAACAACACTCAACACTTGATTTTCCTAACTGTAGATAAGGAAATTCTATAATATACACTTTATTTTAGGGTATGTATTATATGTTCAACTATGATACTTGTGATTTTTTGTTATGATTTATTATGGTATTAATTATGATTTGGTTATGACTCATTATAATATTTATTATGACCGATTGGGATCATTATTTTGGCTACGATCGAAAAGAGTTTTAGTCATATCTTATGTACTATTTGGTTATGACTCCTTATGTTTTTTTTTTTTTTTTTTTTTTTTTTTTTTTAAATTTAGTTATGATATTTGTAGTAATCAACACTATAAATATCATAATTTTCATGGTACACACTCTTTTGAGTGTGTATTTTAAAATGACCCATATATATATATATATTCATGGTTGGGCTTCTCTCCAATTCGTGATTAGACTAGAGGGTTCTGTTGGGTCCATGGGGGCTCACCACGGGTCCCATTTTGATAATCTAAATAGTTCAAAGTATAAAACTCGTTGAATACTATATACTTGTAAAAGATCACGTTGATCGGATATTAATAGCTATCTCATTGGATTAGATTTCTGTCAATCATTTATTTTTTCACCATCTATTTTTTTTTATTTTTTATACAAAACTAATTTAATCGCATAACTATCGATATTTAATCAGCGTGATTTAATAAAAAAAAAATGTGATTGTTATTATTATATCTTCTGCTAATCGAATTTCGGAATGTACATAAAAATTTGTCAATGAGAAGGTATGCCATTTAAAAAATTAATTTTAGATATAGGCTGTAGGTGAAATTCAACATATGGCCCCGTTTGGGGAGTGGCTAAATTAGCCAATTAACCAAAAAGTTACTTTTTTAGCCAAAAAGCCAACAACCCATACCAAAAAATCAAAGATTCTCTTTTCTCTCTATTTTTTGCACAACTTTTCGTAATTAGCCAAAAAGTCATCCCAAACATACAAGTTTTTTTTACCTACCTTTTTAGCCAATTAGCCAAAAAGTTACTAAATTAGCCTGTTCCTAAACGAGGCAATAATACGTTAAAAAGAGCTTGTAAATAAAGAAAAACAATAAATTTATTTTTTTGCAACAATATCAATAAGAGGAGTACTAACTCCCACATAACTTAATTGATGCCAAGTAGCTTTATATAAAGATTTTCTAAAATTTCTTGATACTACAACCAAATTATTTTATTATATATATATATATTTCCACTTTACTATTTGTTTTACATATGTTAGTAGAAGTAATGAAAGTTTTCGTAAAATATATGGGAATTGAATATTATGTAACCATTATTGCTGCAATAAAATAAAAATTTAATAAATATTTTGATCTATTATCTCATCTTTTAAGTTTAGCTATAATAATTGATCTAGGTGTAAAAAAGCTATTTTCAATAAGTTTTAGAACGGATTTTTGCTGATCAAAAATAATTTGCCCCTATTATAAAAACACGCAAAAACATTATTTGAAGAATATAGGGCAGCTGCACCTACAAATACACCTATACACACTACACCAACAGCCTCATCTTGAGGCAGAAGATTAAGTGTTTTTTGTGAAATTAAAAGTAGAAGAATATCTCAACATACAAGCGTAAATAGTTTTGAACTACAACGTTATTTGGAAAATCCAGCAATAGATGATTTCGAAAATTTTGATATTTTGGATTGATGGAAAAAAAAAAAAAAAAAAAAGCTATGTGGCTTGTGCTTTCACAGATGGCCCGTGATATACTAAGCGTTCAATTTTTATAGTTGCTTTGGAAATAGCTTTTAATGCAAGTGGATGAGTACTGAGCGATTGCCACAGTAGGCTTTCGCTTAAATGGTTGAGGCACTGATGATATTTAGAGATCATATGCATACATTTACGAGAAGACAAAATTATAGTGAAAATGAGAGAATTCAAACCGATTTAGATGACATATCCTCAGGCAACGCAAGTGAATTGTCTGTTTCTTTCGTTGATTGATCAACAATTTATTTTTTACTATTTCATTTCATTATTTTTTTTTTGTATTAGATTATTGAGGTGGAATATAATGAAATGATTGGTAGGCTAGTAGGTGCCAAACTAGTTGGGATGTACCTGACCTATAGTGATATAATTGTTCTACCATCATCAATAATCTACATCTATTTTATTTAATAATATAAATTTTTGTAATATTTTATTTCATTTTGAAATAAAAATTATTTATTCAATAAATGTTATCTATTTAATTTAATGATTGTAATATTGCAAGTTTTATTTTGATATATATAAAATTATTCATTTCAAAAGAGAAAAATTACATAATTTCATACTTTTGTATTCATAAGTTCATAACTAAAAAAACATAAATCAGATATAATTAAATTTAAATACCACCGCATATAAAACATAACCAAGCATCCCATTAATTTTAACTAAAATAATTTAGTATGATTTAAAACAAAAAAAAAAAAAAAAAAAACAAGCTAGGCTCGGCCGGCGGACCCTAGGCCCTATTCTAAGTGGGCTAGGGCCCCACTTTTTTGCTCGCGGCCCGGCCCGGCCTAGTTTGACAAAGGGTGAGAGCTCGCACGACCTGCCATTGATTGGCCCAAGCCTGGGCCCAGGTGGGCCGGGCCTAGGTAGACCGGGTCAGACTATATTTACACCCCTATCTCCAGCTAGCATTAATAATACATTTACTCTTGGAACTAATCCAAGTTTGTTCCACTGCATTCCAAATTTTGTGTGTTTAAACGTTCTTATCATGAATAAAGAACAAGTCATTGAATTTTAACGCTGCTTGGGACAAATCATTTTTAGACAAAACAATAATAACAATTCTAAGGTTTGGTCTGAAATGGTCCTCTTGAAATCACACTTGACCATTTCTTACACACAATACAAAAAAATTCTGGGTATATATTATAATCCTGTTCTAACTATAAGCGTGCCGGCTCACCTGTTTTTTCCATATAATCACAATGGTTTAATCAGAAATTTTTAATATAATTATCGTTAATGATCCATTTAGAGATTGAGTTGTCAATTAGGACACTTTCATTCTTTTGGACGGCTGATTATAAAAATAAAAGTAATAATAATAGAATTCGTGGAATTTACGTTTTGTTTTCTATATATAGGATCTTGAGATACACTTGTTTCATCACTCGAATTCATTCGTTTTTTGATCTTAATCTTGTTCTTGATTTCTTCAAAGTATATATTTATTAAAAGCTAAGTTTGTTTTGAAAATGGAAAAACATACGGTTTTGTTGAGTTTGGTGGCTGTTCTTAGTTTCTGCTGTATTGCCTTTGCATATGAGCCTGCACCCCTTCAGGATTTCTGTGTTGCAGATCTTAACAGCCCGGGTATTGCATTTAGTCCACGTTTAGCAAAAAATTATGGGCAGCGTTTATAGCTTTTAGTTTTGAAAATGTTTTTTTGAGGGTAGTTGTAATTTTGCAATATTTGTTGTTTTTGTAAAGTTTTTCAAATTTTCCACTAACTGTTTGTTTTTCAGCTCAAATAAAGTTAAAAATGAGTTTGCATGGCTAATTAATGTAGTTTCTTTTTTCTTTTTCTTTTTTTCCTTAACTGACAAAAAGTTTTACCAAACATTTGTTGGCAGTAAAATCACCTCACATCTATGATACTATTTATAAGTTAATACCCAAAGAATAATGTTATATAAATTAGTAAATTTTTAATATTTTGTTGAAGTCACGTCTATTATTCTATAAGGTTGTATTTTAGATACCAAAATTTCATTATTACATGTCACATCTATGAGTGAGAGATTTTATAAATTCCGTAAATTTTTATAATATTTTCCATTCCAAAAACGAGCATGGAGTAATAGTTAATTACACATAATTAGTACAATTTACATGATAATGAGCTATATATTTTGCTTCTAATTGTTCTATTTGTTGGCAGTGACAGTGAATGGCTTTTCTTGCAAGAATCCCATGATGGTTCAAGCCAATGATTTCCTCTTTAGAGGTTTCAACATTCCAGGGAACACGTCAAACCCTGTAAGGTCTAAAGTCTCCCCAGTGACAGCAGCTCAACTACCAGGACTCAACACATTTGGCATTGCAATGGCACGCGTCGACTATCTTCCAGGGGGCGTCAATCCTCCCCACTACCACCCTAGAGCTTCTGAGATCTTCACCCTTATAGAAGGCTCTCTCCTTGTTGGTTTCGTTACTACAAATCCTGAGAATCGCCTTATCAGCAAGGTTCTTCAAAAGGGTGATGTTTTTGTCTTTCCAAAGGGACTTATTCACTTCCAGCTGAATTTGGGAAATGAAAAAGCACTAGGAATTTCTGCATTGAGCAGCCAAAACCCAGGAATCATGACCGTAGCAAATGCAGTTTTTGGATCGAATCCACTGATTTCTAGTGAAGTTCTCACCAAGGCATTCCAAACGGACAAAAAAGTAATTGATCAAATTCTGTCAAAACTCTGAAGGAGCAACAAAAATCAAAGGATGTCTAAGCCAACTTACGCGCACCTGTGTGTTGGTACAATCATTTATGTACAATAAGAAAATTGAAGCAAATCAAACGAATAAAATATAATTTACTTATAGAATTTATTTACTGAAAATAGATTAAAACTTCGATAATTAAGCCGCACAAGTGCTTACAGAATGATGGCGTCTATCTCCCAAGATACAATGATATTCGCAGTATTTAAAGCTGCAAAGAAGCTAAGCCGAGATGAATATTGCCCTATTGAAGCTCAGTTCAAGCTTGAATCGAGCCTCTGCAACTAATCTCGAGCTTGGCTCGTGAGATTAAAACCAAACTCGAGCTCCGCTCGTAAGGGTTCAACGTAGCAAGCAAACAGTGGAATAGCTGAAGGAAATTTATTTAATTAGCTTTCTTCACTTACATAAAGCCCATTTGCCTATAGAAGGCATTGAGAAAGCGATGCGAGAGACAAAACATTGCAAACTTGGGACCAAACCACGTGGCTTACAAATTTTGAGAGAAGTTTTTTCAGTTGATATCCCACATTGAAGAAATAAAAAGCTTGAACCAGTCCCACTCTTTATAAGAGAATCTTCCATCTTACTCAGATTGTTTAAGTCAACATATCTATTGGCGAGTCGGAATGGATTACCATGGACTCTTAACAATAATAAATATTTTTATATATTTATATTTATTATTATATTATATAGTTAGAATAGAAACTTAATAAATAATATTAAATAAAAAAATTAATTAATATTAAAATTAATATAATTGAGCCGAGTTGAGCTCAATCAAGTCAAGTTCACATTAACTTGAGTTGAGCTCAATCAAGTCAAGTTCACATTAACTTGAGCTTGGCTTGTTTAATAATTGAGCTTAGAAGTAAGGCTCGAGCTCAATTTGTCTAGTAATTGAATGAGTTAGAATAAGGCTCAAACTCAATTCGTCTAGTAACTGAAGTCTAGTAACTGAATGAGTTAGAAACAAGAGTTAGAAATGAGAGTTATCAACGAGTCGAGCTTCGAGTTGTTTATGAATGGTTCTGTTCTTTTGCAGCTCTAGTAGTATTGAAGCAGCACTACACTAAATTCTGTATAGCGAGTCAAAACTTATGTTTTGTTACTCTCTTAAATCTCTTTAGAACTAATATGAAGAACAATGCAAGAGATGAGGAAAAAGGGAAATGACTGAATGAATTGAACTACTGCAGGGGTTTGAATTTATAGACATGGTGGTAGTTGTTTGGAAGGGTAGGAAACCTTTCGAAAAGGTGTAAGTTTGAATTGTAGGAAATGAAGAGAGGTGACTGGAGAGAGGAGACACACATGTTGATTTTGAATTTTCAATTTTAGATTTGAAAATTTTCTTGCAAAATTTTGAATCAAATTGTTTTAGAAATTTAAAATTTAAAAAATTTGAGGAAAATGAAAATGAATTTTGTCCAAAAAATTAAAGGTAGAACCCCATGCACAATGTAACGCCCCAATTTTCGGATCGTTAATAAATCAAATCAACCTCAAATTTAAAATTCTAACTAATTAATAACCTCAAAAATACAAATTGGCTTTAAAATAATTACACAAATGTCTATAATTTATAATTTATGCAAATCTCCAAAAATAATATATAGTGGTGGGCCCAAAAAATCTCCAACTCAATAATTTTTCGAATGCTTCAACTCCAATCGCCACTAGATTTGCTCCACACCTGAAAAATAAATTAATACAGGAAGTATACGATATGATAGGAATAACAATGCTCGGATAGAGAATAAATTAACAAGGATCCAACAATTTATGACGTGGCACAAACGATTCGATTTGAAATACCAAGCAATTTACCAAATTGCACAGATAAGTCAACTCGACATATGATAATTTATCCAGGACCAAATATCTAGTCCTACTCTACACATGACCAGTGACCCGGCTCAACGGCCTCACCCAAGCACAACCACTTATCCGGGCTATTGGTCCAAGCTATTGGCAAGGTCCACTCGATCCATATACAAAACATTTTCACGTCATTTAGCTAAACAATTCAACACTAACTACACCGAATAACTTCACAGAATTTATCAAATGACTAGGATAATTAAACGTATCAACAAGAATGTTTCCATAGAATTTAACATTTGACCGTGATAATCAAGAGGAGTACAAATGTGAAGCAATTAAGATAAAAACTATTTGCAAAGAGATTTAGAGGAAGAATATTGTATACTACCCGAATTACCTCAAAATAATTCCATGACCACTTGATGCAAAATCCCTCCAATACCAATATGCTTTTAATCATCTTCTATATCACCATAAATCTCCAAAGGTTATGGATCAAAAATGTATGTAAAGTTTAACAAAATTTACAACTTTCCTCTTAAATAAAATGCTAACTTTCACTCTAAATACTATTAATCTAAACTCTAAATTTTGATCATACAGAGAGAGAGAGAGAGAGAGAGAGAGAGAGAGAGAGAGAGAGAGAGAGATGGACCAAGAAGAAGAATCGTAGAAAGAAGTTGAGAGGATGAGTTCAAATTTAAAGGCAAAATAAAGAGTAGCCTCTAAGGAAACTTGGAGGAAAAAAAAGATAATTGTCTTGGAGGCAAAGAAATGTTGCTTGGAGGGAAATAAAAGAACATTTGCTTGGAGCCCAAGCAAACTATAAATAAATAAATAAATAAATAAATAAAAGAGATGAATAATGATAATAATGAAATGGAGGTAAAAAGAGATAAAACAAATAGAGAAAATAATTCTCACCACCAAACTACCACTAAACTACTATAATAAATCACCAATCCCTCCCATCAAAATATTAATACCTCAAAAATATAGGATTTCATACACAAACCACACTATGCACCCACGCCCAACTGTTGACGACACGCATGTGTGGTAATGAGTTCAAAGTGTGCTTGGACCATAACTCCTCCTTCTTCAAAACTTGGATAGCCCTTGGGGCCTGCCTAAATGTGTCAACTTAGAGTTTATATACCCAAAAACCCTTTCCTTGTTCCAATGTGGGACAACACAAATAAAGCAACGCACAATGTCTCTTCTACTTTCAATTTCACAAAGTCGAAAATGACATCAACTTCTCATTCACTCATAAATAGTTTTGAAGAATCGACTTCAAGGTGTGTGATGGGTCGTTTCACACACCAAAAAATAAACACTAAACTATACCAAATTCTTTTAGAATAATGGCAAGTCCAGGTATCGATCCATGGGGACAAACAGGAAATTAAACTAATTTAATTTTTAAATTCCTAAATTAATTTTGATAAAAAGATTGAGGGATTCATAAACTAATAATAATTAAATTAAACAAAGTGATTAAACTAGAAATTATAAGTAGAATTGGAATTATTGATTTTTGGAAAAAACTTAGGATAATGAGTTCACCACTAGTTACATAAATAATGTTTCAATTTGAAATCAATTATGCTACGGTTTGAACGCAATAATACTTCGCAACTATAAGTTCGAAGCATTTATCAAGAAAATCATCATGTTCAATGTACGGGCACGAACAATCTCAAGTAGCACGAATCGTTCACTATAAACTAGGGTAGCGGCACGACTCGTCCCTCGTAGTATGGTTCGTCTCATACCCTTGAATATGAAAGAATAAAAAACTATTGTATGGAAAGCATTCAACAATCACAGAAAGCCGAATATTCAAAGAAATAGTGGAAAATATACATATGAAACTTCTAAAACACCATACAATTGTTCAAACCTTTACATAATCAAAAACCAAAAAGAAAACCTAATTACATAGCTAGGATTTCATCAAAATCCTAGAAAAAAAGAGTCTAGCCACTCATGGAGGAGTGGGAAGAGGTAGAAAAGATGGAACTTTTCATGGGAATTTGTTTTGAAGATTGAGAATCACCTTTTCCCAAACCCTAGCCTTCTCTTTCTCCTTCAAATTCTCAGAACCCTAATCCAACCTCTCTTTTTTTTCTTTGTATACCTCTACTGTCTTTCAAACAGGTTTGAAACAATGACACGATTTTCGAGGTACTGCTGCACGTGCGGGAAGCACTTTTCTCCACAAGTCCTGCATTTTTGCTTATTTTATGTTTCCACTATGTACAACCTGATTGACATTAAACAGATATAAAATATATAGTTTGACAAGCAAGTAAAGTTAAGAGATCCAAATTAACAGTCTCAGTGTTGCACAATTCGGCCTTAATCACACTCCCCAACTTATAACTTGCTAGTCCTCAAGCAAGAAATAAAGAAGGAAAGAAAAAAAAAATTAAACAAAATCTAGCTATCTTCTCTTTCGTGGGAAGAACGGTTGCATTTAGCATATGCAATAAGCCTTTAAACCACAAAGTTACCTCAAGTAAAAGAGTAAAGTCTCGTGAGGGTTTCCAAAAATGATACCCACAAACATTATTATATTCACATTTATCCAGCAACAATCAATCACACTATACCACTCAAGAATCAACTTATGTGCCACTACAGTGCAATATTAAGACATGATGAGTCATTGAAGACACAGTAGACAAATATGAAGGAATCTGTTGAGTAAAGACTGCAATTCAGTATTACACAAATCAAGTTATATGTACTTGTGAATGTTAGTAGAACACATTATCAGTAACCTCTGTATAACATGCAATCTCCATAACTAGTTAACTAACCAGTATAATAGCCCAGTGTAACTCATAATAACCTGCAACATATACAGACAAAATTAAACTTTTGTAACTAGGATTCTCAAAATGTTTTTTTTTTTTTTTTTGAAAGAATGTCCATTAGGCTTTCTAATCAACCCTTGTAGCAAGCATTGGGCCAATGACTCCCAAACCAGATGGTTTTACGGCACTAGGTGTGAAGACACCCCTACGGCCTTAATAACTCGAGTTGAAAAGGCTACGAATCCGAACAAGTCTTTTTCCTTATTTTCCTTAACTGTACAATGTCTAGGTCCCTTAAACTTTATACTTAACCTGTGTAACAAGTATTGGGCCAATGACTCCCAAACCATACGGTTTTAGGGCACTAGGTGTAAAGACACCCCTATGGGCTTAATAACTCGAGTTAAAGAGGCTACAAACCCAAACGAGTCAAGTTTTTTTTTTTTTTTGAGAATCAAGGCTAGTCATTTATTCTTTCCTGCAACACTAGCAATTATCAATGATGTACACCAGGGATTATAATAGAGAGGTCATTACTATGACAGTGTGTTCATGTGAGTCAAGGCATACTTATGATAAGTGTACTAACATCATAATCACAAACAAATATTTTAGTGCAAACATCACATGTGAGTGTTTACCCAATAAACCTTTTTTTATACAAGTCTACTACGCTCCCCAATTAACATATGCAAATATCATCACCCTACTAGCAACAAATCAACATCAAGTGAAATCGTGCAATCAAGTGAAGCAGGTATAAGCATTAATTACGAGCCAAATAAAACGGCACAAAAGAAAATAGCCTCATCCCTTAGCTTGAATATGACATTGTCCTCAGTGGAAGCAAATGCTAAGTAAATAGACAAGAGAGAATATTACCAGAGATTGTAGGTGTACATCTAGGTAGGCAAATAGTAACACACACACACACACACTTTTTTTTTTTAAAGAAAGAGAAACAACTAAAAGTAAATACAGAAATAAAAGAGACAAAAAAAAAAAAAAAAAAAAGATAGTCTAGTGCTATTGAGAATCCAGTGGTGGCGGTGGGAGAAAATGTTGGGCAAACAAGGCGTTCATCAATGACCACGTCTCGAATGCTTCATCCTGAACCTGGGCGTCGAGCTAATGAAAATGTTGTTGGATGGACTCTCGATATGTATAAAATTCAGTTTGTAGTGATGCATCTGATTGCTAAATGTCGAGCTGGCGGGCATTGAGTTGGTCGAAAGTCGCCTGAGCATAGTCTTGATGCGCCTAAAAATTTGTGCGTAACCCCATGAGGATCTGGTGGTGATCGTGAAGAGTACTGTGGACCTAATTTATAGAGTGCTAAAGCTGTAAGTACTCATCACGAGTCATATAGAATAGGTCTCCTTTAGGAGGCACAAGAGAGGCAGGATGAGATGGTTGGTCGTGGACGGGATCATAGGCCTCATCAACCGAAGCACCAACTTGTTGCGAGATGCAGGATAAGCTATGTTGCCATTCTCGTTGCCCGAAAGTCAGATAAGCAGTGTTAATCTCCTCAGTCGGATCAATTGGGAGGCCGTTCATCTCAAAGATAAGTGTGAGCAAGTTGGCAAATTGTAAGGGCCAAGTCTGGTTCTACACAAGTTGAGGTTGAATGACCTTCTGTAGAAATTTTCGCATATGTATCCAAATCATGTGTGCCAGCGGGACCTGATAACCATGTTGGTAAGCATGTAGGACCTAGACAAAATCCATGTGACGTTCAGCTTTATGCCCAAGTGGAAGGGCATTCTTATGTATCAGTGAGTCAGTGAATAACAAGTGGCCAGATAGCTTGCTCCGGCACAAGCACATGTAACTTGTGTCACCATGGGCCCCCGGGAAGTACTCTTGGATGAGGCTGTGTATGGGTTGTCGGCCCTCAACTTCCGAGAAGGGTTAGTGGTCCATCTTGGAAAAGAACCCTAACACTTGGACAATCATGAATTATGTGATGCTGACAAGGTGGTCATCAATAGTGGACAACAGTCCTACCTCAGTGACTGACTCGAATATGTTCTGGTAGAAGAACCGTACCAGACGAGGATAAGTGGGTGCCGTAATAGTGCAAAAGCCCAACTATTGCCAGAGGCAAAACTGCTCAATAGCCCGAGAGATGACTAGGTCACTCTGAAAATAGTTGAGGGTGAACTGTGTGAGCTTGTGAAGCGGGCATAAAGTCCACTCCGGTCGTAACAACTCAACCAGTGGTGGTGGCAAGGATGGTGGTGACGGTGGTGGCAGTGATGCCGAGGAGAACGAACCTCTGGCCTTTTTAGAGGCCTGGATGGATAGCTATCTACTCATATCCTGCACACACCAAAAGCAAATACACACATACCCGTGGAACCAGCATGAGAATAAGAATAAGTTATTAAAGCACCAATTTGCCCATTGATGTACCACATGCAATTCTCATCATTTTTCTTTTTCTTGTTCTTTTTTTTTTTTTTTGTAATAAATGAAACCTAAAATAAAATTAAATAAAATAAACTAGACACATTAATATTTTATTTAAAAACTAATGACTAAGCAAATAAAAACGAACTACACTAACAAGTAATGAATTAAACTAACAAGTATTGATGAGATAATAAAATAAATAGAATAAATAATAATCAAAATAAAATAAATAAATAAATAAATAATGAACAACTAAATAAATATATATATTTTTATTTTTTATTTATTTATTTTTTTGTGTGTAATAAATGAAACCTAAAATAAAATAAAATAAAATAAACTAGACACATTAACATTTTATGTAAATATTGAATGATTAAACAAATAAAAATGAACTACACTAATAAGTAATGAATTAAACTAACAAAGAATAATGAGATAATAAAAAAAATTAAACAACTAAATAAATAAATAGAGAACTTAGCAAATAAAAAGAATTAGAAAATAAATAAACAACACATTAGCTTTTTTTTGGGGGGAAGGGGGGGTTTGATGCACGTGCGCTGGAGTGGCCACACGTGCGGTGGCCGTCTTCTTAGCTGCCCAGATTTATTTTTTTAATTTCTTTTAATGAACAATAGATCTCTAAGCCTCATTACAAGGGAAGATTGAAAGAAGAAATATAAAGTTTAAACAAAAAAGATGGAGTTAGCTTTAAATAGTGAAGAAAGAGAGAAAAAGAAGGGAGATTTGCCGAAAAAATGGTGGTCGCCGGAGATTCAACAGACGAAGAGGAAATAGGGTGCCAGCGATAAGGCTCAAATGGTAGAGTGGTGGTGAGAAGAGTTTGGGTGAAGGTTGGTGATAGTGGAAAGAAGAATGAAGAAAGTTAGTGGTGGTGGTGGGGTTTGAGTGAAAGAGAAAGGGATGAAGAAGATGATAAGGTTGAGAGAGACAGAAACAGAAAGAGAGAGAGTGAAAGGAAAAGTGGATCTCTAGGTTAGATATTCAATTTTTTTTTTTCAAAAACGAAAATAAAATAAAATAAAATAAACATATAAATAAAAATAAAAATTGAACAAAGAAATCTGATTTTTTTGTTTTTTTGTTTTCAAAAATGAAAATAAAATAAAATAAAATAAACATATAAATAAAAATAAAAATTGAGCAAAGAAATTTGATTTTTTTCCCTTTTTTTTTTTCAAAAATGAAAATAAAATAAAATAAATAATAATAATAATAGTAATAATAAAATTGTACAAAGAAATCAGAAATATATATATATTTTTTTCCAACGCCCTGCACATGTGGACGTGCATCCGCACCATGTCACCGCACCTGTATATAAAGCAGACTCAAAAAAATTTCCCAGATTTTTGCCGCACATGCAGGTCCCATGTCACACGTGCGGTGAATGAGCTGCACTACTGTAGCTCGGCTTTTTCGCACCCTTCTTTCGGAAGGACGAATGTAAGCCCTACAATTCGAACTCCTGCGATTCTGAATCTAATCTCAAAAGTGCAATGTGAAATTGATAAACACCAAAGAGTCCAAATTCGATAAATCTTTTGGAAAATCGATTTTGAATCAAATTGCCAAAAATGAACTGCTTTGCCAGATACAAAGTCACCACCTAAATATTTTTTATTTTTGGAAAAATTTAGGAAACCCATGACTCGTGCCAAAGGCCACGTGTCCATCATCACCCAGATTGTCCCGGCTCGGGAACTCAGGCACGAGAGGAGAAGATCATGAATTGAGCACCTCCGCTTGCCTGATTAAAGATCGGCCTCTACAAATCATGATATGAATCTTATCAACATTATATACTCTTGTTCCGATATATTAGGCTAGCATTTACTATGTGATGCGCACACACAAGATATAGACTAGTTTGCCCGAATTGGAATAATTCAATTTCATGTTTGTTTTTTGAAAAGGATTTGATTTTTCCACTCAACAAAGTGGGCTTAAAATTTGTGAATTTGCCATTTAACAAAGTGGGCTTAAACGTACATTTCATTGAATCATTCCAATTCAAGCAATAAGTCTTCATATACAGGCACTCAAACAGTTTAACAAGTAAGCACTTAGCATCATGGAAAGTATGCTAGACATAGCAGTCACTCACACTCATGCAATATGCTAAAGCGCTAAAAATTCACCTAGTACTCCAAGCTAAGATAAAACAAAAGAGTTAGAAAAGTATGCATGATACCTAACTATATAAGATGGCTAATGCAACGCATGCAATAATGCAACTAAAATAGGCTCGGCTACTTAACATGTTATTTGCAACAATTTCATAGCATGCGTTTGAACACGTATTCAACGAGGTATTGAAACGACAATGCAGTTTGAATGATGGATCGAGCCTCAGTGTATACAAGACAAATGAAGGGAAACAAACATGCGATATGCTAATTGAAACGTGATGCTCCTAATCTAACCAGCAAAAGCGGGTAAATAAAAAGGAGAAAGACGTGGGGTTGGAAGACATACACATTATTACATTGCGCTCTCACGAAGGAAAGTCTAAATGAATAAGCTAGCTAACTAACTACGCTAAACTAAGCTAACTATCACAACACAAATTGAATTAGCTAAATTACTTAACTAGTTATTACAACAAATTAAACTAATTAACTAGCTACACTAGCTAACTAATAATTACTAATCGAATTAATTAACTATTCTAGCTAACTAATTATAATTACAACACAATACGAATTAGCTATTCTAACTAATTACAAAAGCCACTAGTTAAGCATAACATTAATCTATTACAACACGGATCCTAAGAATCGATGAGGAACTCATGCATGAACGCAGTTTCCACCCAAAAAGCCATTATTTTGTTGTTGTATGCCTCTGTTACTCAGTAGGACACTTGCACTGATTTCCTTTTCCAGAACAACTCTGTTCTGTCTCAGAAGGACACTGCTGAATTTGCACCGGTGGCCGACAGGCAGCTGGTCGGCCACTCATGATGGTTGGTCGGCCACTAATGATGGCCGGTCAGCCACTGCTAACTGGACTTCCTTGTTGCAACAAAGAGTAAACAGAGCAGGACAGTGTATTTCTCAAGGGTTGTTTGTATTGTGTATTTCTCCTTATCATCAAAATAAGCTCAAAGGAGTGATACACTTGGTTCAAAGACCATCAATCAAGCAATTTTATTGCATGATGGCTAAAAAACCAAAGTGTACAATTTTAATCAATACACAAACAAGACTAAAACCTTTAGCCAATCATGCATGATCAAGGGTAATGGAGACCAAGGAAACTTGACACATTTCATCACTTTGAGTATGAAATGTCCCAATTTTCCTTGTGTTCAATTAACGTCCTGTTGAACACACCAAAACACAACCAAATTCTTATCTTTGCATAATTTTTAGTTTCAACTTTTAGTTACTCATTTTAATTACCCTTTCATTCTTTAACTAATTAAGTCCATTGGTGAGTTAATTCCTCTAAAAGAGAAGGAAGTGTCAAACATGGGGTAATTTAAGGCAAGAGAGAGGTGTCATGCCATTGATAATGAACCCCCAAAAGAGGATTAAACCATTAAGCATGGGCCTCAATCTCAAGCTTAAACAATCCTAAGGTTAAAACAACCTCAAAGCCAACAAAGAGTCAAGAAACGAGGGAGGTTGCAAAGATTACGCTTGCTGAAATTAAGCGAAAAAATCACTAAAAAAATGCAATTAACTCAAACAAGTGATGTCTAAGGCCTAAAACACCAAGCTTGTGTGGACATTTACATTAGAAGCATGCAAAACAAGACTCAAATGACTTAACCAACCCAAAACAGAGTTAAAACAGTCCAAATCAGAGATTAAAACATGCTGGAATTAAGCTATAAATGGATAGAAAATTAAGCTATCTAGGCTAGCAAACAAGACACAAGGAGGGTAGGTTAACCCCTCTAAATTTAGACTTCAAAGCATGATTTTCACCACTGAAATTACTCTAAAATTTAGTGTTCAAAAGCCCAAAAAAGGATGGTTTGAAAGTGGGAAACAAAAGTGGAAAGGCCTTGCAAGTAAGGAATAAAGAAGGGTGAACCACTCCTAACCTTAAATGGCCTAAAATCAAAAATTTTAGGCCACAAAAATAGAGGTTTTATAGCCCACAAACAGCCCAAAATCAGTGGGAAAAAGATAGAAAAACAAGTATGCAAAGCAAGTTAAAAAGGTAAGTGTTATACCTCTTGAAACAAAGATCAATTCTAGGCAACAATTCAAGCCAAAACCAACTTCAAGAGCTCCAAGAAGGCTTTAAGGAACCTCAGTCCAAAGGTGATCAACTTTGATTAAGGAGGTGTAGGCAAAAGTGTAGTATATGTAGGCTAATGTGCACAAATTTGCCTACCGGCCATTCCAATGGCCGATAACAAGAGGCCAGGTTCGACAGCCTAAAATGATGGCTGACAAGCCACCAGAAGGTGCAGGCTAAAAAAAAAAAGGTTTAGTCCAAGAATGAGGCAACAAGGGTGTAGGGTTTGAAATGTGCAAAGCCATGGCATCTTGCTGAGAACTTCAAGCACTTGACGAGCAAATAAACTCATCATCGAGTGTGCATGCAATGGTGTCCAAGTCGTAAGGGCCGTCAAAAATGAGATGTCTACAGTTGCCCCTCTTTGATAGAACTCAGAGTCATAAAATGACGTGAGTGAATGTCAAAGCCCGAAGACAACCCATTTTGACAAGGCCATAAGACTTGGATAAACAATCAAGACAAAAAATAAATAGTTGCACCCGCAGACTGCCTATGTATCCCTTTGCAAGGAATCAAACTAGCGTAGTTTTGGGGCAAGTTACAAATGATATGCACAATGCAACTTTGAAAACTGGACTTACACGCTTTGCGAAGCCGACTATTTTGAAAACTCATGATTATGCGAGATGATGCAATAAGCAAATAACAAGACGCGATAAGCAATATGAAGGGATAACAACATATGAATGAGCAACTTCAAGCTTAAAAGCGAAAAGATCCAAAACATACTCTAATCACACCAAGACACAGGACGAGGAAAGAAAACACCACTCAGGGTTGCGTTTTACGCATCCTGAGAAAATGAGAACAAAATTGCTTGGGCTCGTGTTTTACACGTCTCGAGATAAAAACCCATCTAGGGCCATGCTTCACATGTACTGAGAAACAACTACTCGAGCACGTACTTCGTACGTCCCGAGGTAAAACCTGCCCAAGGCCGCGTTTCATGTGCCCTGAGAAATAACCACTCGAGCACGTACTTCGTACGTCCCGAGGTAAAATAACAGAAGGGTGTGTGATAGATGCACAAAGTGAACAAGTGCGATAGATGCACAAAAGTGAATGAGTGCGATAGATGCACAAAGTGAACAAGTGGGATAGATGCACAAAGTGAACAAGTGGATTCTCCTACCGAGACACTGAAACTCCTCTAAATGAACCATACATACAATATTGTTTGCCTGTGTAAGAAAGAAACTTAACAAGTGCAATACAGTAAGAATGCATGTTCTATGCAAGATAAGCAACCGAAATATGTAGTTAAGTGAAGGTCTGTTCTATGCAAGATACCAAAGCATATTCTATGCGAGAAACAGAAGTATATGCTATGCAAGATTGGAAGCATGGTCCCTGCAAGATAATTGAAAGCATGCAAATTCTATGCATGAAACAGGAGCATATTCTATGCATGATATAGGAGCATATTCTATGCATGAAATCAGAACGAAAGCATATTCTATGCATGAATCATAACCAATGCAAGATGCGCATGCAATGTATATGTGAAATGCATATCTTATGCAACAATATGAAATGCATATTCTATGCCAAAACGTGAAATACATACTCCATGCAACTGCGTGAGATGCATATTCTAGGCCAGGAACAAAAGCATCATTTGACAAAAACAAATTCAACGACAACTTCCGATTTACCTCTCGGAAGAGTTACAATATATTTAAAAAAGATACACCTCGTTCATGTTGACAAGTAATGAACATCGTGCATCGAAAACACAGTTTTGAACTTCCGTAGAGACAATCTGAACCCAACAGTGAACTTTCCTTGCACTTTTTAGGAACCAAGGGCACAAAATAGCATCAAGACTCAGTCGAGGACCACCAGCCACATGCACTTGTGGGAGGTGTCGGCCCACTGCTGGCCACAATCAGCTTTTCTCATCGCCCGATGGGCGATTCGGGGCAATTTTGTCCAAGGCCACCGATGGAAGATTCGGGGCAATTTTGTCCATTTGCATCTAGATTTCATTTCAGATATGTTTATTACAGATACTGATCACCTAAATACATGTGTAGGCCTCCACAGAGTATATAGGGAGGGCTCTTGACCTGATAGCCTCCCTGATGGGTATGTTACAGAGGAGAGAGGCACTGTTCAATCTCTACGGTATTTAGGTAATTTCCCAAGTTTACACTTCATACCATCATTTTTCTACTGATATACTGGCATTTCAACTGTAGATCTTTCCCGAACTGCATCTGACACACTATATCTGATACACTGCATTCACACACTGTACTTACACACTATATCTGACTTTTGCATACACTCATGCTGCATACCATGTTTGCATCTGATACATACACCGAAACTAATATGTTGACAACTATCTTTTCAGGTCCCACCCATACCAGGTGCACCGGTGGTAGCTGCAGCACCAACACCAGCAGTATATTTCCCAGCAGCAGGGAGAAGAGAGAGGGGTAGAGGCAGGGGTGCCCGAGGCCGGAGTAGTCCTTCAGAGCCTATCTTGCACGACGATGATGTTGAGACCAGGGACTCCGCAGAAGCAGTGAGTCAGCATTCTGAGTCATCCGAGAGTGGAGATGATGACATTGGCTCAGGTTCCAAGAGAGGAGGTAATGATGTCGAGATAGGTTCAGGGGCAGAGAGCGAAGATACTACTGGCTTTGGTTCAGAGGCTAATTCTAGCAGCAGTGTTTCTTACAGCAGCACAGATTGAGACAGTGCCCCTGAGTCTTTTCATCCGAGGAAGAGGGTGAAGAGGGCATCTTAAGCCTCAGACGACTGGCACAAATTTTTTTTTTTTTTTCTTAGTTTCTTTTTTGTAGTAACATTAACACATGTATAGCTTTAGACAGGTTTTATTTTGCTCTAAATGTTGTACTCCACTTTTGTAAAAAACCATGATTAGAATAAAACCTCACAATTTTTTTAAAAAGTGTTGTTAGTTTTGCATCGTGAGCACCATATTTGCATGAAAATGGAATCAAATTAGCAAACAAAATTGAACACTTGTATTGGCACAACGTTCTTAATCGGGTAATGAACTGACCAGCAACCAAAATACAAAATGCAAAACACAACTCGATAAACAAAGTAAAAACAACTCAAATACAAATAAACAAACCTGCTAAAGTCAAAGACTCAAAACAAGACCATGAAAGAAACAAAGATCAAAACAAAACACACATCTCTAGCACTGGTCAACACATAGGTGGACGGCAAGCCTAAAAGGGGGACTGTCGACCAAAGGTAAAGGTTATCGGCCACTAGAGGTGGCTGGTCGGCCATCACCAATGGCTGGTCGGTCACCAGTGTGAGGAACCTCCAAATTGTTGACAGCTGGCTTCCACTCACAGCCTTATCTTCTACAAAAGGTTCAGCTTCGTGATTTCCCTTCCAGAACTTCATTTCTGCTGCAATTTCTTCCATAAATGGAGTCATTCTTGCCGAGAGACTCTCGGATTGGATTGCGACTTTAGATGGCACGAAAAAAGTAAATTTTTAGGGTTTCGGCATAAATGCACTTTTTTCGTTGAGCCAAACTTCGCTTTGTTTTCCAGAGGTTGTTAAAATCGGGATCATAAGTAGGATCGGTGAGAGGGTCTGGTGGATCAGATCGTAGGATCGGATTGAGGATCGTAAGATCCTACTTTCTATTAAAAAAAAACATAAAAATTAAAATTAAAATGATACATATTAAAAATAAGGTGAAAAATCATAAAATCTACGATCCTACTTGCGATCCTACCTACGATCCTATACGATCCCATACGATCCTACACGATCCCATGTGATCCTACACGATCCTACTTGCGATCCTATTGTAACATCGATCCTACAACAATCTGGATCGTTTTGGCAAAGTAGGATCATAAGATCGTACAATCCTACGATCCGGATCGCGATTTTAACAACCATGTTCCTCTATGCCGCGGCTAGATGATAGAACCCAATTAAAGAAATATACCCGATAATTGAAGGACTTCAGGCGTTAATGGAATCCCAAAGTGAAGAGGAAATCATACCTCAGCCCTATTTTGGCCACATCCAAACTTTGGGATGGGTGTATAGGCTCACTCTATATGAGGCTCGATCTTTGGTTCACAATGGAGAGATGGACATTCCCAGTTTGATCCATCGTTTTTCTGACGTTGGTGACCGCAGTGACCTTCTTTGGCGGGGTTTTCGACAACATGCCCTCTGCTTGTATATGATTGCACATTTCCTTCTTGCCCCTAGTTTTAGCGGGTCTAGCATTCGGTTGATCGAAGTGGCCTAAGGTTTGAAAGAAGGCAAGAGTTGCATTGGTTTGACGCTAGCCGAGACCTTAATAGGCTTAGACGCCTTTCATCGGCGGGAGACTACCACATTTGCGGGGAGTCCACTACTTCTTCAGGTATTGTTTCCCATCCTTTCTAATATGTGTTTCTTACATCGCTCGACACTCATGCTCTATTTTTCTCTCAAAGCCCTTTTCTCACTTTTCTCTCAACATAGATCTCTCTCTTCTTTAATCTCTCTTTTCTTTCATCCCTCCCCAGGTGTAGCTTATGGATAAGCTAAAGGTAGTGGACTCTTTCCTTGAGTACTCAGCTTGAGGCTATTTCTTTCCCTACCGACTAGTGGATTTCCTGAGTGAGAGGTGGCGGTGCGAATGGATATGCAACAGCTCTGCTGCTGATATAGCTTGGCGTTGCCCCTGGCTTAATCGAACCAAAATGAGCTACAGCATGACTCGGCGGCTTGGCATACAGTTGATCGGCCTCACACACTGTGTATTCTACTTCCCTTTTCGATTAAGACGTCAGTTTGGGCATGATCAGATCCGCCTAGAGGAGAAGGTAGAGTACCCAGTTTCATTCCCCATCTGTGGTTCACACTTGGCTAGATACCTCACTGCTAGGAGGACAAGAGAGCTTCTGGCCCTTGCCCCTAGTTTCAGTTATGCCCTTTCTAGCGAATGCCTGGCTTGGCTTAAGGATGAGGCACAAACCGGGCCTACTTTGGCATCAAAAGCTTCCACAAGCACGAGCGGGGGACGCAGGAGCACCTGACTTGTCTATGCCCCTAGTTTATTGCTTTGATATTCTTTTCAAGTTTTTTCAATGTAAAAAAGCAACTTTGATTTATATCGAGAGTTGGAGAACTTTGAATTAAAATCAATAAAATTAAAGTTATGAGCACTGAAAGTTTTCTTTTTGATCCAAAAATGGTCTAAGTTGTAAAAGGAAAAATTTGAACAAAATCAACTTTTATCAAAACTTTTTAAAACCATTTTTGAGAAGGACCAGCACTTGACACGCATAGAATCAATCCTCGAGATGTATATCCCTGAATCCAGAGATCATAAATTGTCCCTTGACTAAATAACACTGCTTAGCATTGTAACCAACTCTTCTCTTAGAGTAAAGATCACAACCAAACCCTTAGGTAAAGAACAGACAAAGATGACCTGATCAGACACATGGATAAAACAGTTGATTTGGAGGTGTTTACGATCGAACTTCAAGATGAAGTTGCCTACATATCTTGAATATGGGAATCAGGCCTTACGTAGTTCGGTTCGGGTTTACTCAAGTATTAACTCTCTCATTTTGCACTCTAACTTTTGCCAAGGCCAGCCTTTAGGGTTTTCAACCTTGCGAGCTCAGTTTTTCTTTATTTCTTTTTGTTTTTGTTTTTGTTTTTGTTTTTGTTGTTTTTTTTTTGTGCTCTAACTTTTACCTAGGTCGCCCTATCGGGTTTTTGGTCTAGTGAGCCTCTTAGGGATAGTATTTCTTTAACTTGTCCATGTTGATCAGTTGGAAAAATTCTAGGCCATCCAGGTCTATGAGAATAACGGCTCCACCCGACCAGATAGTTTTGATGATGTAAGGACCAGTCCAATTGGGTTTGAACTTGCCCCTAGGGTCATGGATGGGAGCTCGATTATCTTTCAGCACCATATCACCCTCTTTGAGATTCTGGGACTTAATCTTCTTGTTAAAAGCCCTAGCAATTCTGCGTTGATAACCCTGAACATGGTATAATGCTTTCAGCCACCTATCATCAAACAACATTAGTTTTTCAAAACCTGCTCTGTTGCTAATTCGCCTCTGTTATTTGACACTCTGCTATAACTCACAGCGACAGGACTTCTATTTCGATTGGCAAAACAACTTCTATCCCATATACAAGAGAATAAGGAGTTGCCCCTATAGACGTCTGGATTGAAGTTTTATAGCCCCAGAGTGCAAATGGCAATTTATTTGGTCAATCCCTATAGGTCTCAACCATCTTCTGCAGAATATGCTTGATGTTCTTGTTGGCGGCCTCAATAGCTCCGTTGGTTTGCAGTCGGTACATAGATTATTTATGGAAAGCCACATTGTATTCTCCAACAAGTCTATCACTTCTTTCTTGAAATGGAAACCACTATCTGAAATGATCTCATTTGGGAATCCATATCGGCAAATAATGTTGTTTCGGATGAACTTAGCCATATGAGATGCTTTCAGCATTGCGTAGGACTGAGCTTCCACCCATTTTGTGAAGTAATCAATTGCCACCAGAATGTATTCATGCCTATTCGACCCTTTTGGTGTGACTGCCCTAATGACGTCAATTTCCCAGACTGAAAAAAGGCCATGGTGAAGTCATGTTGTACAGTTTTGACGGTGGGATATTCATGTGGTTGGCATGAATTTGGTATTTGTGGCATCACCAAACAAAATCAATACAATCCTCCTCCATAGTAGACCAGTAGTAATCTTGTCTGAGAATCTTCTGGGCTAACATTACTCCGTTCATATGCAGTCTACACTCTCCTCCATGGATGGCCTCCATTAGACGCTTTGATTCCCCTGCTTCGACACACAACTTGTGCATTCCCAAATGACCTCTCTTGTACAGTTTACCTCCGCAGATGATAAATTGGATAGCTATCCACCATATTGCCCTCTTGTCTTTGGCATTTGTCCCTGGTGGATAAACCTTTTTTTTCCAAGAAGTTTCAAATATTGTAATACCAAAGGTTTTCATCTTGCGCTTCATCTATTGCGGCGATAGTCTCGTAGGCTAGCGTATATCTCTACTCAATGATGATCGGACGTATCTGGACTCCAAGAAGGATGTCTATCATGGATGATAGTGTTGATAAGGCGTTAACAAACCTGTTGTTCTCTCTTAGTAGATGTGTGAAAGTCAGCTTTTCAAACCTAGGAATTAGAACATCCAGGGTCTGGTGATAAACCTTCATCTTTTCTCCTTTGACTTTCCAGTCTCCATTTGCTTAAAAACAACTAGATCCGAGTCCCCGATTGGATGCTCCGTCAAAGTATACCTATCCCATAACCATACTGATTGGATGCTCCGTCAAAATACATTATCCAAGTCCCTTTCCCAACTTGAAGAATGGCTTCATCTGAGAACAGGTATTCTACCGCTTCATCCTCTTCTATTGGGTGATCTACCAGAAACTCCGCTACCGCTCTCCGCTTAACTGACTTACGAGTAACATACTTCAGATCAAATTCGGAAAGAAGAAGCAACCAACGGGCTAGCCTACCCGTAAGCACTGGTTTCTCAAAGAGATATTTGATGGGATCTAATCTCGAAACCAGAATTACGGAGTGAGTTAACAAGTAATGCCTCAACTTTCCGGTAGCGCACACCAAGACGAAGTAAGCTTTCTCCAACGGAGCGTAGCGGGTCTCATAATCCAACATTTTCTTGCTCAAGTAGTAGATGGCTTTCTCCACCCTATCCTTTAATTCCTAAGCAAGCATGCATCCCATTGTTGTGTCTGTTACTGACAGATATAAAATCAAAGGCTTCATTGGCTCTGGCGGCGATGACACAGGCGGATGCTGAAAGTACTGCTTAATCTGCGCAAAAGCAAATTGACACTGATCATCCCATCAGAATTTCTTTCCTTTCTCCAGGAGACCAAATAGTGGTTCACAAGTCAAGATTAATTTAGAAATAAACGGTCTTATGAATTGCACTTTACCTAGAAAGCCTCGCATCTCCTTTTCAGTCGTCGGTGGTGGCATTTCTAGGATGGCCTTGATTTTTGAAAGATCTACTTCGATGCCCCTCTGTGTGATTAAGAACCCTAGCATTTTCCCTGCTATTATACCAAAAGTACACTTCTGTGGATTCAACTTCAGTTTATATTCTTTGATCCGTTGAAAGAATTTCTCCAAGGTGGTGTAATGGCCCTCTCTTTCTTTGGACTTGACAATCATGTCATCTACGTACACCTCAACCTCTTTATGGATCATATCATGCAGAATTGTGGTTGCAGCCCTTTGATAGGTAACCCCAGCATTCTTCAACCCAAACGGCATCACCCGATAGTAGTAGGTTTCCTATGGCATAGTGAAGGCGATTTTCTCTCTGTCCTCGTGTGCCATCAGAATCTTGTTATACCCAAAAAATCCATCCATGAAGGAGAGCAATGCATGACCCGTGGTGAAATCTGCCAATTCATTAATGTGCGGCAGAAGAAAATCATCCTTCGGACTAGCTTTATTCAGATCCCTAAAGTCGACACAGACTTTGATTCTGCCATCCTTCTTCAGGACTGAAACAATGTTGGCCAACCACATTGGATATTCAAACACAAGCAAGAACCCTGCCTCAATCTGTTTGGTAACTTTTTTCTTAATCTTCAGAGCCCAATCCGGCATATTCTCCGTAACTTCTGCTTGATAGGTCAAGCATCAGGGTCAAGAGGGATCCGATGTTGTACAATCTCAGGATCGATTCTAGGCACGTCTTCGTAGAACCACGCGAAAACATCTTTGAAATCTTTTAATAAAGTGATTATGCGCCCGCGCTCCTACGAAGACAACGTGGACCCGATCTAGACCAGACGCGGATCTTTCTCAGTACCCACATTAAAAGCAATGATTTCATCAATAAGGGGTTTTGCAAACCTCTTCTCTTCTCGATTAATCAAAATTTTCAAAACTAGAGGAATTCCTTCTTCATCGTTTTCATTAAAATTTTGAAAATCTTGATCAATGCAATAAACAAGCGGCCTAGAGAAATAGTCAGAATCTGCAGTGACATTCTTATTCATAAGGTCCAACTCATCTAGCTTTTCGGTTATAACCGACTCAAAAACAAAAGAAAAAAAGGACCTAGACAAAACTTTGGCATCCGGGTTATCACCCCTAGGAATACCGGACTCAGACTTAGAAGAACCAGAATCTAATTCCGACTCCACAGACTCTGTGGAATCAGATTTTGGTTCATTACCCGACTCAGAACTAGACAGGTAGCTCTCCTCCAGCTGCCAGACGAGAGATGGTGCTTTAGATGCATCCAAAATTCTGCTAGAAGGGTTCACACTCGATTAGTCCCCGATCATGGAGATAGTCAGGTTATCTCCCAAGCTCTCTGAGTCAACCAGAGGATCTAAAAGGAAACATGCCGCATCGCCTCTACTTATAGCTCCAAGCTATCAAGTCATCCATGTCGGCTTCGTCATTGGTTCAACCTTTTTCTCGGCATCATTGTCTTGCAACTACAGATCGAAGAAGATTTCGAAATCGGGGACACACTGCTTTGTAGAATTCAACCACGGCTCGGGAAAGCCATGAAATGGGAAGTCTTCACCCTCCTGAACAAAATGACCATTTAGCATTCCCTGGATCGACCTATGAACAAGCTCATAATGGTTCCCATCGTTCTTGGCTCTAGCTCTGCCTACTATCTCTTCCCATTTCCCAACCCAATCCTCTTTGGTGGGCATATGGCCAAAACCAAAGGCATGTAGATTAAGCGGCACATCGGGCAATGTTGTGACACCTTTCCGGCCACTTCTTTCCAACCTTATTCCTAACACATGTTGGAGCTTGTTCATGAATTAGACTAATTGGGCACTGACATTTATGCCCTCATCAACTGCCAAGATGTTTTGATCCATTCGGGCCTTGGCTAGAGTAAAACCTGAAAAGAATATATCCTCCTCACCATGAACGATCTCTAGTACTAGCGTAGTTACCTCTGGCAGAGGATGTATGGATGAATTCTCAAACATAATAGCCACTCCCTTCTTGTGAGGGTATTTCAACATTTAATAGAGGGTAGAAAAGACTAACTTCACAAGGTGTAGCCAGGGCCTCCCTAGCAGTAAGTTGAAAGTGGCCGACACATCTAGGACATGAAACTCAATGTCCTGTTAAGCTGGGCTGACCTGAACTCGAATTTGTATTGTGTCCATCACCTTCCTACTTGTGTTGTCATATGCCCGAATCACTTAGGCTGTAGGCACGAAATCTGCTGGTTTCAGACCAATGGCATAAGATGTACAAGACAGACATACATTGATAGCTGACCCAGTATCGACCAACACCACTGGCACTCACTTTTCTCTGCACTCAACAGATATGTACAAAGGTTTGTTATGTGGTGAGCCTTCTAGCGGGAGTTCTTTCTCTGAAAAGGTTAGGGTTGGGTTGGGTTGGGTTGGCACTGCCTGGGAAAACTAATCCCACAAGCTATTCAGAGGTAGTATCAATGGACAATTTGGCTTTATCCATTGTTGATAATATAGTCTGTCGATGCACTTGAGAAGCCATGAGCAGTCCCTAGATTAAAATATCGACACTGCCTCTTCTTCCAATTGCTTCTTCTTTTGCTTCTTAACCTCTTTATCTTTTCCAGAGGCCTCAGCTTGGTCTAAATGTGGCGGCTTAAAATACTGCCCACTTCTCGTCATGTGGTCGACCTCTTTAGAGTACCAGGTATTGTCTGAAAAGGACTCATCCCAGTCCTTATCAGTGTAGGCCAAATGTAGATCATCATTTTCCCACCATATACCTCCAGCAACCGACAAACAATTGTCCAGCTCCGTTCTGATCATTCTCACATCAGAAATATCCCCCGTAGGGTGCTGGGCTTTTCCAGCTTTTTGGGTGTCTTCAACCCTTTCTTGTGCAAACTGCTTTAGCGCAGCTTCTTGTTCAATGTCCGTAGTACTCACAGTGCCCAATTCTTGAGCTAAATTTTCGACGCCGGCGCTCTCCTGCATCTTCCCCTTTCTATCGGCCAGTCCGACCACTACAGCTATTCTTGTTTCCCTTTCTTTTGGTTTTGTTTCAGTTCCCTCCTCCATGTTAGGTTCATCACTCAACCACCCAGAGTTGTCTGTTGACCCATTCAAATCGAACCAGTCAATCTGCACGTCTCCTTGGTCTTGTTCATCGTAGAACTGCAGATTGTCTAAGTCCTCCTCTAACTCTGCCAGATCATCTAAACCTTGGCTCAAGCCATCCTCTATAACCACAATAACCTACACTGCTGTTAGCAATACCAGTTATGGCTTGGCTTGATCAACTGGTGCAATGTAGCAACACGAATTGTATTCCCTCTTAGTCAAATCCTCAAAGCACTCAGGTAGTGGACTCGTACTCTCTTCTATGGCTAGCCTTCCTTCTTCTGCCACTGTCACCACCACGGGTTTAGGTTGGAGAATGGACATGTCCATCATGCACAAGTCCATGCTTTTAAGAATGAACATGATCGACTTGGGTATGTAGAAAGGGGTAATATATACGCTGGGGTCATAGGGGGAGGCTAGTGTATGGATTAGGTTTAGGTTTCAGGGTAAGGAAACTTGATTGTGGGCTAGGAGAGGGTTGGTGGTTACATTTGGCTTTTGGGGTGGTGTGATCACCTTGTTGTCAATGAGATCTTGAATCTCATGATGCAGCTTGAAGCATTGGTCGATGTCGTGACCATGCTGTTGGTGAAAAGCATAGTATTTGTATAGGTTGTGTTTAGGTGCGAGAGGATAGAGTAGTGGACGAAGCCCTAATGGCTTAAGATGCCCCTTTTTTATCAGCACCTTCATGGCTTGGGATAAAGGCATATGGAGTGAGGTAAAGACCCTTTGGGATCGAGCCTGGTTATTTGAGGTTTATGGAGTTGTGCTAGAAAAGGGATTGGCGGTCTTGGCTGTGGTGGTGATGATATTCACATCAGATGGCTACGCAATTATGCTTCCACTTGTGGTTACATTAGAACTGTGCGCAAAAGGCCTCTTAGCCTGCTCCTTCTCATCGGTTATCAACTCTTATTTCATTGCATCTTCAATCTGAACCCATATCTTATGGAGCTCAGTGAATGTGAACAACGGTAAGACAATCATCTTCTGTAATAATTTCCCTTGCAAATTGTGAACCACCATCCTAATTTGATTTTTCTCGGATGGCCTGATAGTCATCATCAAAGCCTTAGCCCTCCACCTCGTTACAAAGTCTGAGAAGCCTTCCTTTGGCTCCTGATGGGTTGCCTCAAGTTCACGGGTTGTGACCTCGTTCTGCGTGTTGTATGAGTATTGTGCGATAAAGGCCTCGGCTATTTCCTCCCAGCTCCGCTTCATAGAGTCCTCCAGCTTTGTATACCAGATAGCTGTTATTTCTGACAAGGTCCGGCCAAAAAGCGACAGCTTTTGAAGTCTAGTGAGGCCCATTGGCCACAGGATGTCAGAAAAGAGCCGAAAGTGAACCATGGGGTCTCTAGAGCCATCGAATCGATCAATGTGTGGCATTTTAAACCGATCCGGCAAAGTTTTTGTGGAGTCAGTGTGTCCATCTTCGATGTCAGGGATTGAGTTCACACATTGTGCTTGCTTGAGAAGCTTCTCCAACTTGTTGACCTTCAGCACAGTAAGGTCAACTTCGAATTCAAATGAAGGTTTAGTTTGGTATACTGGTGCTTTAAAGGCTTGCTTTGGGATGGGATCTACTAGATTGTCCAGATTCTCTTGGAGATTGGCAGTGATTCCGGGTATTGAGATACCCGCAGGAGGTACATGGGAAGCACAAGCTGTTGCCGGCTGTGGTTGCTGTTGCAGCAGCTTGTTTATTACTTCGGCCTGATGGGCTGTAACTTTAACTTGGTGGGGAGCATCTTGCTGCATGGTTTCCACTGTTTGTTGGAGATGATGAATCAAGTCCTCCATACTGGCTGCAGGGTACTGAGTCATCTGAATAAGTGAGTGATCTCTTGCTAGCCTAGATGTAAAAGATTGAGCCTAACTAGATGCAGGTGATTGCTAAACTGGTGAATTGTTCCGAACTCTCCTCCGTCTAGTAACTGGTGGGAGCGAAGCAAATACATGTTGTCCCCTAACAATATCTTCGGATCTGTAAAGCCTCCTAACACGGGTCCAAAGCGCTTGGGAGATATCCGAACTGTCCAAAGCTATTGTGATAAACTAGCTTGCAAAAAGAAATAAAGCAAAAAGGAAAGCAAAAATCAGAAAACGCACAACACCTCAGCTCAGATGCTAACAACACACAGTTATAATAAAAAACTATAGAATTGCACTCAATACTGACTTCTGCCCCCAAATCTGATACCTAAACTTGCAATTGATATGCACATTCCTGTACAGTTTCACTGTAAAGCACATACCAGTTAAGTGAGAACCAAAACACCCCTATGAGGGGGTAGGGTTACCCTGTCCTAGTTTCGTCAAGAGTTAAGGTTCACTATTCAAACAATGCGGTTTCATACAATCCTGCATTCGGGTGAGCATCATGTCCTAGTTTGGAACAGTCTCTAGGGTTTTTAATATGTAACTAGGCCAAATGGTCAAATGGGTACCTCAGCAAAGCTACCTAATATGCCTCTCATACCTAACACTGAGAAGTGAAAGGAGGATCATACGGTACAACGGTAGTCCATATCCAAGGGTTGTGTTCCCATCGTGGCAGAGCCCACGACCGGTCAGCCTTTTGGTAAGCTTTTAGGCAAGCCTCCAGCAAATCATCCACGAATAGCAAATGGCAAATACATTGACTTAAGCGTACCAATGCAAATGCAAATGCAAATGTAAAGAACATATAAGTGTAAATAAAATTTCATATCATGAATTTCAAGTCAAGTTCTCTAAAGTCCCTAGCAAAGTCGCCAGAAATCGTAGCTCAGCTTTTTTGCACTCTCCTTTTGGAAGGTTGAATGTAAGCCCTACAGTTCAGACTCCCGCGGTTCTGAATCTAATCTTACAAGTGCAATGTGAAATTGATAAACACCAAAGAGTCCAAATTCGAAAAATCTTTTAGAAAATCAATTTTGAATCAAATTGCCAAAAATGGACTATTTTGCCAGATATAGAGTCGCCACCTAAATATTTTTTATTTTTGGAAAACTTTAGGAAACCCATGACTTGTGCCAAAGGCCACGTGTCCGTCATCACCAAGATTGTCCCGGCTCGAGAACTTAGGTACGAGAGGTGAAGGTCATGAATTGAGCACCCTCGCTCGCCCGATCAAAGATCGGCCTTTACTAATCATGATATGAATCTTATCAACATTATATGCTCTTGTTCCAATTTATTAGGCTAGCATTTACTATATGATGCGCGCACACAAGATATAGACTAGTTTGCCCAAATTAGAACAATTCAATTTCATGTTTTTTTTTCGAAAAGGGTTTGATTTTGCCACTTAATTGTAGACACCCCATTTTTGACCGACCTTAAGACTCAGACGTCACCGATTGAATGCTTGGTGATGTTGCATATCGCGCTCATTCCGAAGTTTCAGAGTCTCGGCCGTGAGCCTTGCCTCCGGACTTCCAGGCTTTTCTGTGCTTTACCTCGGTTTTCCGAAGGGAGGGAGAGGTCTCAGGTCTCTATTTTCTAAGGAGGGTCACGTTTCGTGGTCGTAGGCCATTTTTCCCATTTCGGAGCCCGGTTCTCGATTTTCAGAGTCGTCGGCCGTGTGCCTCGGTTCGGGACCGCTTAACCGCCTCCGTTTGCTCCGATTTTTGGCATGCATCTTATTTATTCCCTTTTGAGGGACACTGTGATCCGAGAGACCAACTTCATGGCCGAACACCATCTCTGGTGCTTAACAGTCAGTTTTCAGGGCCCCGGGCTGCGTGTTTCGGCCCCCGAACCTTCAAGTTTCATCAGTTTGGGTTCATTTTTGGTAGGGACCTTATTTTCATCATTGGGAAGCTTGTAGAAGGGTGGGAGGCCAGCAATTGTTCTAAAAGCCAGCTTTATTCCTTCATCGCTCCCGATCGCCCGTTTTTCTTGCTAGAAAGCTGATGTTGACCATTCCCGGGCCACTTTCTTTAGCCCTCAACCACATATTTGTGTTGTACACACCTGGGAGGCCACCAATATGTCATGGCCGGCCAGCAATTGTTCCTGACCCTTTTGAACCCCTCTGAAAAGTTGGATTTTCTCTCTCCTGGTTCACATTTACAGGGTTTCAACCACATAGCTGTGTTGTGCACACATGGGAGGCCACCAATATGGGTGGCTGGCCAGCTTTCTCTGATTGACCTTTTTGACCCTAGCCGGCCATGCTCCCTCAAGAAGTTCCTTTTGATACACCTCATTTCCCAGATTCAGATCATCAAGGGGAACTTTTGGGGGGGAAATTTGAATTTCATTCCCCCCCCCCCTTTTTCTCCACACCTTTGCCTATATAACTAGCAGCCCCAGCTGTGTTTTGAGGGTTACAAAATTGGTTTTGAGCTCTTGCTTACATCTTTCCCCTTTTCTCTACTTCAACCCTCAAAACCCCCAAAGTCCTACACCATTTCTGCTCCATCTCCAAGCCAACCAATCCACACTCCATTCCCGTAGCTTGGAGGCTCTTTCCAAAGGCTAGGAGCACCACTTCTTGGACCAAGAGGCTGCTGAAGTTTGGTTCTACAAGGGTGAGTCCCATTTTCTCTCTTTTGTGCACTATTTTGATCTATATCCTAGCTCCTTGTGCTTATATTTTTGGGCTCTGACCCTAACTGAAAATAGTCTTATTTTAAGCTCTTTTTCATGTTTGATTAAGGGCCTTTCCCTGTTTGAGGCCTCCTTCTTACCCTTTGTGTTTAAACCCTCTTTTAGGCCTATTTTTGCATAGTATTTTAGGATTATTTGTGAGCTGTTTTAGACTTTGTTATAAACTGTAAAGTGGCTTTTTTTGAGTCCCTCTTCAACTTTGTTGAAGGGCTCTCCTCTAATTGAGGACAGCTACTACCACTTGCCTCTTTACCCCTCTTTTAGGCCCTTTTCTTGCATGATAGTTTAGCCTTACTTGTGTTCATTTTTGTGGCTTGATGTAAACTGTAAAGTGGCTTATTATGAGCCCCTATTAAACTTTGTTGAAGGGCTCTCCTCTGTTTGAGGACATCTACTACCACTTGCCTCTTTACCCCTCTTTTAGGCCCTTTTCTTGCATGATAGTTTAGCCTTACTTGTGTTCATTTTCGTGGCTTGATGTAAACTGTAAAGTGATTTTTTTGAGCCCTTCTTCAACTTTGTTGAAGGGATCTCCTCTGTTTGAGGACAGCTACTACCACTTGCCTCTTTACCCCTCTTTTAGGGCCTTTTCTTGCATGATAGTTTAGCCTTACTTGTGTTTATTTTCGTGGCTTGATATAAACTGTTAAGTACCTTTTTTTGAGCCCCTATTCAACTTTGTTGAAGGGCTCTTTGCCATTTGGGGCCGGCTGCTTCCTCTTGTCTCTATTCTCTCTTTTAGGGCCATTTTTGCATGATAGTTTAGCCTTATTTGTGTTCATTTTTGGGACTTGTTGTAAACTGGAAAAAGGCTTTTTTTGACATCATTTTCATGTTTCATTAAGAGCATTTTCTTATTTGAGGTCTCATACCTCCTTATATGCTTGATTCCCTCTCATTTTGAGCCTTACACTCTAGCCCTTGTTGCATGCCTTATTTGACCTTCTAGCCACTGGAATCCAGTGGATTTCCAGTGGCTTTGATGCTATTTTGAGCCTCCAAATTAGAGAGGGTGACCCCCTCTCACCTTGACTTGTTTGGTGGCCATATTGGCCTTCCAAAGAGGCCCTACCTTGCATACTTTTTGGACTGATTTTGGGGCCAATTTGGTGAGTCTTGAGACTACCATATTTGATTTTCAAATTTGGTTTGGGGCTGCCACATGTCTATCTTGTAGGTGCTTAAGAATCCCTTGTATAGCCCTCTAAAGGAGCCCCTCATTTGTGCATGCGTTGGCTGTATTTCCATGGTTATTTGGGCTTATTTTGGCATTCTTTATTCACTAATTTTTTCTTGTTTGGTGAGTGCTCACTTGCTTCATGTACTTGCCATGTAATCCATGTTTGATAGTCAAAATTGCATGCTAATTTAAGCCATCTTGCTAGCACTTTTTGGCCACACTCTAAACTGGAAAAGTGCATGTTTTAGGATTGTCTTGACTCTGTCTTTACACTTCATGTTCAAATAATTCATGCTTTGTATAGCTATAAGTCATTCCATGTGCCTAATTTTGTGTTTCGGGGTCCATCTCATGCATCGGGTGCCGTGTTTCCATGTTTCGGGGCTGTTTAGCATCATGTTTTAGTGCTGAAATTTGCTTGTTTGCATATCATGTTCCATGCCTTACCATGCTTTGGTAGAGTGGCATTCGTGCCTTAGGTTCAGTCCTCGGTTTGTGTGCATGCGTGCACGCGTCTCGAGTGTCTCATTTTCAATCTATGGCCTTCTATGTGAGTGTGGCTGAGGTCCACTTGTGTTGGTGTAAGTCCATTATGCATTGTGTATGCCATTTCATTTCATAACATTGTGTATGCTAGGTTGTATGTTAGCGCATTGTGTATGCCATGTTACCTCGTGCATCGTGTATGCCATTTCATAGCATTGTGCATGTTAGGTTGTAACTTAGTTGCATTCATGCATGTCATGCATATTGCATTGTGATTGGGATAGGAGTTAGCCCGAGCATGGGAAACGAGATACGTTTCGTATTCCGAGTGACGGAATGTGTCTCAATTCCCCAGTCGCCGACACTCCGGATTACCCATGATGGGGTTTAGGTTTTGTTGTGTTTTCATGTGCATTCATTCCATATTGAGTTGTGCAATTCGACTCCTCGGCCATCATGCATCGAGATGCGTGATTGATGGCACGAGGATCGAGGACTACACTCCCTGAAGAGTAGTCATGCATACATATGTGAAATACTTTGCCATGCCCCTTTGTTGCTCTCTGTTGCAACAAATCAAGAATCAACAGCCTCCAGAGCTTGGCACGTATTCCAAGAACAATTGCAAACAGAGGCTAATTGGGGCATCGCAATGGATTTCTGCGCAAGGCAACCCAAACATGCATCATTCATCATCCGGAGCAGAATCGAGGCAGTCCCTAGCTTGCATGCTAGTTTATTGCTTTCCTAGTTAAATTTGTTAATTAATTAGGGTTTTGTACTTATTCAGACTGTATTTATTTGGGACTGTATATTATTCTTTCGGACCCTCTGCACGAGGGCAATGTTGTAATAAGTGTGCGTGAGTGTGATGTATGTCTTCCAACCCCACGTCTTTCTTCCCTTTTATTTATCAGCTTATGATGGTTAGATTAGGGCATGTTTCAATTAGCATACAGTATGATAGCATGTTTTATTAGCATACAGGTTTCAATGGCATACGCAATGCAAAGGCATGAAAATATGATATGCAAACATGCAAATGAATTTTAGCACTAAAATGTGGGAGAAAACAGTCCCGAAATGAGGCGAAACGGCACCAAATGCAAGGAATGGTCCTGAAATGCGAAATTAGGCGCCCGAAATGGCCTATAGCTATGCAATGCATGCACAATATGGACATGGAATGAAAATACAGTAGCAAGGCAGCCCCAAAATAGAATTTTTTTACAGTACAAGACATGGCGAAATAGTAAGCATAGATAGGGTAACAATGGCATACAAAAAAGGCTCCGTAAGGGAGGCAATGAAGCAAGTGATACATGCAATGCCCAACCAGAAAAATACCCTTCTACAACACTGATGAGGGACTAAAAATATGCACATTTACAGTAGATGACATCCCCCAACTCAGTATGCAAACATGCTCAAAATGCAATGCAAGAACTAGGATACATAAGGCTATAACATGAGGTACCCCAAACATTCATTAAACCAGCAAAGACCCTTAATAAAATATGTCAAAAAGATCAAAATATGACTCTTTATAGCTCTGATGATGGCCGAAAACAGAAGCTAGATAAGCTTAAAAAAAGCATGCAAAAATGGGGGTCCAAGAGGGGTATAATGACAAGTATAACATGGAGACCCCCAATAAGGTTGATCCCTTCTACAATGTTGTAGAGGGACACAAAATAAGCTTACTCACAGTTCATGACATGCTCCGAAACAGACTACATGTAGGCCAAATAAATCATGCAAACATACGGTAAATTGGAAGGATTGTGAAGCAAGTGCAAGATAGGGGGTCCAAACAGGGTTGAGCCCTTCTTCAATGTTGAAGAGGGGCTCAAAATAGGCCCTCTTACAGTTTACATCATGCTCGAAAACAGATCATTCATAGGCTAGAAATTTTATGCAAAATAATGGCATATAAGAGGATATTGAAGCAAGTGCCAAATGGAGGGCTCAAACAAGGTTGAGCCCTTAAACAAACATGAAGAATAGCTCAAAATAATGACCTTTTCAGTTCTGGTCAGAGCTCAAAAAAGTAAGCAAGTAGTCTTAAGAAATGAAGCAAGAAAATAATACAAAAGAGGGAAATGGAGACTTACCTTTGAAGACCACACTTTTGCTACCTCTTGGCCAAGGAATGTTGCTTCTAAGCCTCTGAAAAACCTCTCCTTGCTGCTGGAAATGGAGTGGTGATGGTGGTGCTTGATGATGATGAAGAAATGGCACCAAACTTAGGGATTTTGGAGGTTTTGGAGAGGGAGATTTAAGCTAATGTATATGAGCTCTTAAGGGGAGTTTTTCTAACCCTAATGAAGGGGATGGCCAGCCACTTATAAAGGCTAAGAAGGGGGTGTAAAAGAGGAGGGAAATGCACCCAAGCTTTCCCTCCCAAAATATCCCCCGGATGCAAAGATATTTTGGAGAAACTTGACTATCTGAGTGTAATGAACTCGGGCCGAGGATCTGGTAGGCCATGCCCTTTTGCTGGAGGTGGCCGGCCGGCCAAGGGCAAAAATGGAAAGTGGGAGTTTCTGTCCGGCCACCAAAGGTTGGTGTCCTCTCATGTGTGCACAACAAGGCCATGTGGTTGGAATCTGGCAACTCTGAAACAGGAGAGACAATATGCCACTTTTAGGAGAGGGTCAAAAATGAAAAGAGGAATTATTGTCCGGCCTCTATTTTTTAGGGTCCTCCCATGTGTGTACAACACAAATATGTGGTTTTGGCTCGAAGAAAATGGCCCTAGGGTGTTCAACATTAGCCCGGAAGTGAGAAAAACGGGCGTCGGGGAGCGCCGGAGGAGCATAACTGGTTGCTGCTGGCCTCCCACCCTCCAGTGATCTTCCTGGTGATAAAACAGAGGTACCTGCCAAAAATGAACAAAAACCGATGCAAAACGAATGCTCGGGGGCCAAAACACTCAGTTCGGGGTCCCGAAAACCGGCCGTTAAACACCAAAAGTGGTGTTTGGCCACGAAGTGGGTATCTAAGACCTCAGTGTCCCTCGTTATGATAAAACAGAGGTACCTGCCAAAAATGAACAAAAACCGGTGCAAAACGAATGCTCGGGGGCCAAAACACGCAGTTCGGGGTCCCGAAAATCGGCCGTTAAGCACCAAAAGTGGTGTTTGGCCACGAAGTGGGTATCTAAGACCCCAGTGTCCCTTGAAAGGGAGTAAATGAGATGCATGCTAAAAACTGGAGGAATCGGAGATGGTTGGGTGGTCCCGAACCGAGGCACACGGCCTGACGGCTCCGAAAACTGGAAACCGGGCTCCGAAATGGGCAAAATGGCCTACGGCCACGAAATGTAGCCCACGGCCATTGAGAGATGGTCTATGGGACCTCTCCCTCCCCTCAGGAAAGAAAATAAAGAAAACCGAGTCTGGTTCGCAAACCGAGGCAAGGCATAGAAGAGGGTTCGGGAGCCCGGAGGCAGGGCACACGGCCGCGACTCTGAGACTTCTGAACGAGCACAATATGCAACATCACCAAGCACTCAATCGGTGACGTCTGAGTCTTAAGGTCGGTCAAAAATGGGGTGTCTACAGTTGCCCCTATTTGATAGAACTCGGAAGTCAAGAAGTGACGGGAGTGAATGTCAAAGCCTAGAGACGACCCATTTTTGACAAGGCCGAAGACTTAGACAATCATACAAGGTGAACAGAGATATGTGCCCGCAGGCGTGCCCGCAAGCAGGGCGGGGCAAAATGCAAAGCGACATGCACAAAGCCAAATGATCATGCAAATGCAGCAAGCTGTAATGAGGCAAGTATTCGCAAATAGATGCAACAGTTTTAAGCAAGAATGCAAAGTAGCAACTACATTTAATGCAGTTAGGAATGCGGAGAATCATTCAATTCTCGTCGCGTCTCACACGGAGAAGATACGATACCTGCGCGATTCGTCTGGTTGCACCAGCCTCAAATGAACCGTACATACAATATCGTGCCTACAAAAATGGAGAGACTCAACAAGAACAATATGCTAACAACATATATTCAATGTGATTCCGAAAGTTTGACACACGCAGTGTCGGCGAGTGAATGCATAAAGCAGTGTGATACAGGTAAGGTGCGCAAGATAGCACGATAAAATGCATGCACAACACGAGTAATGTGCACAAAAAAAAGCGCGATGCGCAAAATAGCGCGAGTGAAATGTAATGCACTAACAAGTGCAGGTGGGACGCGCAAGATAGCGCGAATGCTACAATGCAAGTAATGTGCACAAAATAGTGCGATGCGCAAAATAGCACGAGTGAAATGTAATGCACTAACAAGTGCAGGTGAGACGCGCAAGATAGCGCAAATGATACAATGCACAAAATAGTGCGATACGCTAAACAGCGCGATTGATTTGAAATGCACAAAATAGTGCAATGTGACATGCAAAGCACAGGACAGTGCGATTGAGGTGCGCAAAATAGCGCGATGAATGTAATGCGCAAGACAGTGCGATGGAGGTGCGCAAAATAGCGCGAATGGTAAACTGCACAAAATAGTGCGATACAAAACAGTGCAATTGAGGTGAAATGCACAAGATAGTGCGAATGATAAACTGCACAAAACAGTGCGATTCAGGTGCGCAAAATAGCGCGATTGATTTGAAATGCACAAGATAGTGCGATACGCTAAACTGCACAAAACAGTGCGATTCAGGTGCGCAAAATAGCGCGATTGATTTGAAATGCACAAGATAGTGCGAGTGAGATACAACCACAAGATGCACAAGACAGTGCAAGTGAGATACAAAGTGTAAGTGCACAAGACAGTGCGAGCGAGATAAAATGCACAAGAAAGTGCGATAAAATGCATCTTCCATGCAAGTATGGGGGCATTTTCTATGCAAAAGATACAGGCATTTTCTATGCAAGTATGAAAGCACAACTTATGCAGTATTGAAAGCAAGCATATTCTATGCAAGAATCATAACGATGCGCGGCACGCATGCAGCAACAGTGTATATGAAAGTTCACATTCTATGCAATAGAGGAGCATCAAATATGTACTCTGGTGCCTCTGATTTGCCTCTTAGAGGACTTCACAACACACTAAGCTCAAAAAGGGCACACCCTGTTCATATTGGCGAGAGATAACATCTGCATGTGAAACCCTCGGGTGCTGCTTAGACTGCCATTCTGACTTGAAGCAGGCTTACACTTGGGGTCGAGATACACCATACTCCAGAGAAACGGCGAGGCCTGAGAAGGTGCACCTGGAATGCAGTCTCGAATTTTGCTAAGGTTGAAACATGCTAAGATGCTCCAAATTTTCCCTCTCCTTTTTTTTTTTTCTTTACGGTCCGAAACCTAAATCCTGAATAGCTTCAGATAGATCCTTGTTTTACTGTTCTGACATGACCTGGGTTGAACCCTGCGGTTTTACGAAAGAACCAATTCTATTTTGAACAAATGTGGAGAACGGCACGGCACTCGGAGCACAAAGTGATTGTATTTTCGAAATTGAGGGATGAGTTTTCGACCAGGTATTGAGCCTACGACTGAACACAGCAAAACGACTCAACACGGAAATAAAAGGCACACAACCTAGACACATCGAGTAACACTTGAAACGACTCAAAACAAGAATCGAGATAAAAAAGACACGACACTCAGATGTGCACAGGGAGCCTGTTTCATCGGGTAGTGTTTCCCACCCTTTCTCATTTGTGGTCCTCATATCATTCGGCCCTCAAGCTCTTTTTTGTTTTGAAAAAGTCCTTTTCTCACTTTTTCTCTCATCGCACATCTCTCTATTCTTCAATCTCTCATTTTTCAATCCCTCCCCTGGGTGGTTGATGGATAAACAGCAAGTTGAAGGCTCTCGCCCTTAGCACTCAGCTAGATTCTTCTTTCTTTCGCTTACAGCTAGTGAATTCCTCCCACAGAGGGGTTGCGCTACAACTGGGTGTGTAGCAAATCTGTAGCTAGCATCGGTTGATGATGTTTTGCTGGGGAGTTTGGACGTGATAAGATTTGTCCAGATGATGGAGTGGAATATCTTGCCTCATTCCAGTTCGTGCTTCGCACTTGGCTCGACACCTCGCTGCTTGGAGGGTGAGAGGGCTTGCAGCCCTTTGTCGTTAACTTCAATTGCGCCCTTCTTGGCAGGTAGAGTGCCTTTCTTGGCGAGTAGAGTGCCCTTTCTGGCGAGTATGTTGACAATGGGGAAAAGACAGAACACCTGACTCAACTGTGCCCCTAGTTCATTATTTCGACCATTTTTTGTTTTTTGCTTTCCACTAAAACAGTTTTGACCAAAATGAGAGTTAGATCAACATGCTTGTTCGATTTTTGATTTAAAATCATGCAAGTTAGGCTATGAGCACTGAAAATTTTCCTTTTTTGGGTCCACGAAAAAGGTCCAGTTTTGGAAAAGATAGAATGATTTTCGAGAAAATAGTCAACCTCAGTAAAAATTCTCAAAAGCTGTTTTTGCAATCGGCCACTGCTCCACGAGCATAGAACCCACTCTCGAGATGCACAACCTCAGATCCGAAGGAAAATTGCCCCTTGCTTGAAGAGAGTTGCATGGCAACAGAAAGTTGCCCCTTGTTTGAACGGCACCGCAGCGCATTGAATGGCAACGAAAAGTTGCCCCTTGTTTGGGTAGCACCACGGCGCATTGTAGTCAGTCCTCCGAGTGACAACCAAGTCCTCAGATACAGAGAAGACAAAGATGACCAGAACCATCGCATGGACACAATTGAAGTGTTTTACGGTTGGACTTCAGAATGAAGTTGCCTACGTATCCCAAACATGGGAATCAAGCCTTATGTAGTTCGGGGGTAAGGTACACTCGGGTATTTAACCTCTGCTTTTTATGCTCTAACTTTTGCCAAGGCGCCTATTACAGGTTTTCGACCTTGCGAGCCTTCTTCTTCCTTTTTTTTTTCTTTTCATTCTTTTCTTTTCATTTCTTTTCTTTTTTTTTTTTTTTTGCATTTTTGTATCTAACTTTTGCCGGGGTCGCCCTTCTGGGTTTTCGGCCCAGCGAGCCTCTCGAAGGGTAAAAGTGTAACAAGTCCACGCCAAATGGCTTTGAGATTGAAGCCCTCTGTATTCAGGAGAGTGGCTGTTGTATTGATTTGCAGAAAGATCCACCTTTGGCTCTCCGAGCACATCGGATATTTTTTTGCCCCTAGTTCGAGAGGTGCTTCTGATCTAGCTTTGCAAGCTTCTTTTGACGACATCTGATCCTCTTGATCTGACTTCGGTGCCTCTTGTTCGAGGGATGCTTCAAATCTGGCCCCACAGGCCTTGCATTGTGGTCGACCGTTGAACATTTTGAATGCACGTTCAAGGTTTGAAAGCAAAAAAGGGGGGGGGGGGTCGAGTCTCGAGGCTGAGAGCGATCCTAAGCTGCACAATCTCAAGAGCGATTCCACACATGTCTTCGCAGGACCGCGTAAAACATTTTTTTGAAAGTTTTTAAGAAAGCGACAAATCGCTCGCGCTGAAGACAATGTAGGATCAATCTGGATCAAAGCCAGGGTCCTTCTCAGTACTCACACTAACAAGCATGATTTCATTCATTAAGGGCTTAGTATGTCTTTCTTTCTCTCATTTGATCAAAGTTTTGCAAATCCCGAGGAATTCCTCCCTCTTTGTTTTCACCGCAGTGTTCAAAAAGGTTTTGAAAAACTTAGGTCAATACAATGACTTCAAGGCACAAGAGAGCAGGTGGAATGCACTGCCATTTCATTCAAATCCCGGCACAACTAGCACACGGCAGAAGCAAATGCGAGATCGTGGAAATCACTGCTGTTTCATTCAAAATCTGTTGGCATAACTGGCTCCCTGACAGAAACAGACTCAAAACAAGACAAAAGGACAAACGCAAAACAAAATGGTGACGCCCGAGGTAACACCCCTGGAATCACCCGACTCCTATACAACAGGACTGACTCGATACAACAAGACTGACCCAAAACAAAAGAGACTGACTCAAAACAAAAAGACTGACTCAAAACAAAGTAACAAAACTGACCCAATACCCAAGTCAGAATGCAAAACTAATAGCACTTGTACATTGCTCAAAACAGTGCATGCCATTCACCACAGCTGGAGTAATCTGAGCACCATTCGCAGGTGGTTCATCCGTCGATCACATAACATTATCTCCCAAGTTCACTGATCAAGTGCCGATAGACTTTGCAGAGCTCGGCGGGAGGATGACCCCATTGTCCAATAGATCCCGTACTTCATGGCGAAGACGGAAGCAGTTGTTAGTAGCATGACCAGTTCGCTGATGGTATGCGCAGTACTGGGTAGCATCATGCGTAGCCGGAAGAGGGTTCGGGAGAGGCCGAGGCTCAAGGGGTTTGAGATGGCCTTGTCCAACAAGGATTTGGAGAGCTTTGGACAAAGGCATGTAGAGGGCATGGAAGACCCTTTGACCTCGGGGTTGGTACTTCAAGGCTTGTGGATTTTTGCTGGGTGCACCCGCAAAGGGATTGGCAGGTGTTGGCCTGGTTTGCTGATCTCTTATGAGTGGAGGATTAGAGCTAACAGGATTGCCTCTGGTATATCGGCCCTTCTCCCGGCTTGCCCCTTGATTCAAACTGCCCCCAACTTGAGTGGCGAAAATGCCGTCCACAGTTTTTGCAACAACTGCGAGCACTTGTTCTTTGTTCAGTCCCTCGGCTTTCAAGGCCTCAACAGCCAACAGAAGATACTCATGAGGATCCATGCCTACCCCAACCTTGTTCTTTCCACTCGCTTCCACTTTGCCACGGGATTGGCCTTCCTCAGATGTAGCTCGCCCCAAGCTTGGGGAGCCTTTTGACATGAACTCCCTGGTAGGCGATGTGGTTGATGATGGAGCCAAAACTCCAAAGGCTAAATCCGCCACTGTTCTCTGAAGATCTTCAATCATCCTCATCAGCTCGGAAGCAGTGGGTTCATGGGTTTGAGATGATTGGGGTTCAGGTGCACCCATCATGCATAAGTCCATGCTTTCTGGGATAAACACCTTAGGCTTGGGTAGTTGGGCCGGGGTGATGTATATGCTGGGGTCATAGGTGGATGGCAGTGTATAGATGAGATTAAGGTAGGCGGGAAATGTTTGGTCATTGGGGCCTGAAGGTGGAGCTATCGTCCGGTTGTCGATGAGATTTTGGACCTCATGAAAGCGGTAGCAACGTGGTGCCATGGCTATGGCTGGCCGATGGTACATATAATACTTGGAGGGGTTATGTCTGGCTGGGAGTGGGTCGGGAAGAGGTTGAGGATCGAGGCGTTTGAGATGCCCTCTTTCCATCAAGACTTTTAGTGCGCTAGTCAGGCTCATATAGAGAGGGGTAAAAGTTCTGCCCTGAGCTCGGGCTGGGTTAGCTGTTTGTAGGCTTGGTTTGGCAAAAGGGTTGCCTGCAGTGACTGTATTGATTTCAGTGGGTTCGGGAATAGTGCTACTTCCGGCATTGGTATTCCTTGAAATCACCCTCCTTGTCGGTTCACTTGTTCTGGGAATGATCCCGCTGTTGAACGCATTCTCGACCTGAACCCTTAGTTCATGCAAACTCTTGAAAATGAATAGCGGAGCAACTATCAATTTCTGCAACATATCATGCTCGAGGTTCCGCACCATCATCTGCACTTGATCCCTCTCAGAAGGGCGGCGATCTGTCATCTGTGCGGCCTTTGCTCTCCACCTTGTAACAAATTCCACAAAAGGCTCTTTTGGGTTTTGGCGGGTTGCTTCCAGCTCTTGGATGGTCATTTCAACTTGGGTATTGTAGGAATACTGCTCGACAAAGGCCTCAGCCAATTCTTCACAGTTTTGCTTCACTTTGTCTTCCAACTTAGCGTACCAAGTGGCTGCTACGCCGGACAGGGTTCTTCCATACAGAGAGAGTTTCTGTGGCTTAGTCAGACCCATCGGCTTTAGGACATCCAAGAAAAGTCGGATATGTACCATTGGATCCCCAGACCCGTCGAAACGGTCAATATGTGGCATTTTGAATTCGTCTGGAAGCCGGACGGCAAACTCAGTGTGCCCATCCTCAATGTCAGGAATGGAGTTAAGGCCCTGTGCCTTTTTGAATTGCTTCTCAAGGTTCGCAATTTTCACTGCGGTCAGATCAAGATCATTAGCATCAAGGGGATAACGCCTCTCATTAGGCTGCACCAAGGGTCTGAAAACTCGGGCTTGAGCTAACCTTTCTCGAGGATCTAGACCCTGCAAAACTTCAGCTGGCGAAAGTGGGTCAAAGTTCGGCTGGGGTCCCAAAGCTGGATGTAAGGCAGATGTCGCAGATGGGCACTGCGTTTCAATACTGGTCTCAGCCTGCATGGCAGTTCCCTGATTTGGCGTTACTATCACGGCCACAAATTCTTCCGAACCCTGTGCCATCACGGGTCTACTGATGATGTGACTGGTGACTGTCGGATCAGATGAATCAATGAGCCCTGTCTGGCCCTTCTTTGCCTTGCCTCAGCGAAAGAACACTGGTTGCCCTTGAATTGAATCTCTGACCTAACAAAGTCTATCAGCACTAGTCCAATGTACCTGGGGGATAGTGGAGCCTCCTGAAGCTATGGTTCCAGAACTACCTGGTGAAAGGGAAAACATGCAGCATTTCAGCCTAACTTCACCAAAACAGATACGAACAAAACCGAATAAGTGTGTTCTCTACTGAATTCTGCCCCAAAATTCCGCCTGTAAACCGATACCCTCAGGTAAAACTGATTCCACCAAATACTGATGCCCGCAGGCCTGATACCCAAAATACTGAATTGGTGCCCGCAGGTCTGATGCTCAAACTCATAAACTGATACATGCATTCCCTGTAGAGGCACACTTTAACAAGCACATAACAGATAAGTGAGAGCCAAAAACACCCCTATGTTGGGGTAAGGTTTCCCTGTCCTATTTTGTCAGGAACTAGGGTTTCACTACGCACGCAGTGGCTTCAAACAACCTATAAACGGGTAAGCAACCTGTCCTAGTTTGGAATGGTCACTATGGATCCGAATATGCACTAGGTCGAATGGTCGAAAAGGGTGCCCCGGTAAAACCGGGGTTTGTGTTCCCATACTGGCAGAGCCCGTAACCGGTCAGCCTTATGGACATGCCTTGACAAGACAAGCCTCCGGCAAACTGCTCAGGAATAGCATATGGCAAACACAGTGTCCTAGGCGTACCAATGCAAATGCAATGCAAAGAAACACACAAGTATAGTCAAAACCAGATATCATGAGTTTGAGTCAAGTTCTCTAAATCCCAAGAGTCGCGAAATCAGAGCGTCCCCGAACGCATCCCGGGAGGCGCGACTCCGCTCGTTCGATATTGGGTCACTACTGATTCAAGGACTCAAATGTCACGGTTCTCAATCTTGAACCGAAGAGTCCAAATCCGGCAAATCGTTTTGAAAATAGATTTTTTTGAAAGAAGTGCCAAACATGGACTGCTTCGCCAGATACAGAGTCGCCACCTAAATATTTTAAAATGGGAAATTTAGGAAACCCTGACTCAGTGCCAAAAGGCCACGTGTCCGTCATCACCAAAGTTGCCTCGGCTCGGGAACTTGGATACGATTGGGGAAGGTCACTTCGTGAGCACCCCCGCTCGCCCGATCAAAGACCGGCCTCAACTAACCATGATATCTGTTTTTGAAAACATTGTGAGTTCTTATTCCGGTTATTAGCCTAGGTTACTATGTGATGCGCACAGCATACAAGTATAGACTGAATCGCCTAAATTTGAACAAAACATTTCATGTTTGTTTGTTTGTAAATGGTTTGATGGTGCTACTCGCAAGTAGGCTAAGACGTGGATTTGCCACCCTCGAGTGGGCTTAGAAAAACGTGATTTTGCCACTATCTAGTGGGCTTAAAACGAACATTTGATGAATTGTCCCAATTCAGATAACTCAACCTCCACCCACAGGCATTCAAGGCAGTTATATCACATAAGCACATAGCCTCATGGTAAGCATGCTATTCATGGAAGACACTCACACGCATGCGAGGATGCTAAAGCATAAAACTTACTGAGTACTCCAAGCCAAAACAGAAAACCGATTAGAAATCATGCATGATCCTAAGTATACTGTAATGCCTAATGCAACACATGCAAAGATGCAACTATAGTAGGCTCAGCTGTCCTAAACATGGCATGTGAAATGCTACAGCTATCAAGCATTCAATTTGGAATTGAAATACAAATGCAGTTTGTATGATGCGCCGAGCCCGGTGCGTGCAAAACAGATGAATGATGCAAACATGCTGTCATACTGTATGCTAATTGAAACATGCCCTATATCTAACCATCGTAAGCGGGTAAATAAAAGGGAAGAAAGACGTGGGGTTGGAAGACATACATTGCACTCACCCACACTTATTACAATTATGCCCTCGCGCAGAGGGTCCGAATAAATAATAATACAGTCCGAAATAAAAGAATAATACAGTCCGAGATAATATACAAATTTCTAATTAATTAACAGTTTAAAGAAGAAAAACTGTAAATTGGCATGCAAGCCAGGGGGCTGCCTTGACTCCACTTCGGATAATGAAATGATGCATGTTGAGCTGCTTTGCGCGAAAATCCACTGGGATGCCCCAATTAGCCTCTGTTTGCAATATTCTCTCGAAATGCGTGCCAGACTCTGAAAAGTTACTGATTCTTTATTTTTGCTGCAACTGAGAGCAGGAAAGGGGCATAGCAATGTATTTCACAAATATATGCATGCCTCGATCCTCGTGCCACCAATCACGCATATCGATGCATGATGGCCGAGGAGTCGGATTGCACAACTCAATATGGGGTGAATGCAGATGAATTCTACAACAAAACCTAACTCCATCATGGGTAATCCGGAGTGTCAGTGACTTGGGAATTGAGACCCGTTCCGTTACTCGGAGTACGAAACGCGCCTCGTTTCCCGTGCCCGGGCTAACTCCTATCCCGAACACGATGCAATATGCATGATATGCATGAAATGTAGCTAATATGCAATCCTAATATACACAATGCTATGAAAATGAGATGCCTCGAAATGCGTACACGCGGGCACACAAACCGAGAAAACGATCCTAAGGCATAAAATGGCATACGCAATGCAAATTGGACTTACACTAACACGAGTGGACCTCAGCCACACTCACATAAAAGGCCGTCTGATAAAAATGAAGTGCCTCAAAATGCGTGCAAACGGGCACGTGAACTGAGGCAATGACATACACAATGCAATGATGCTAAAATGAGATGTCTCGAAATGCGTGCACACGGGCACGCAAACCGAGGTGATGGCGTACACGATGTGATGAGACTAAAATGAGATATGCGATGCAATATGGGCTTACACCAACATGAGAGAGACTCAGTCACACTCATATAAGAGGCCAGGAGATGAAAATGAAGTACCTCGAAATGCGTGCACACGGGCATGCAAACCGAGACAATGGTACTAAAGTATGAAATGGCATTCCAAACGCAGATTGGACTTATACTAATATGAGAGGGCCTCAGTCACACTCACATAAGAGGCCGTGAGATGAAAATGAGATGCCTCGAAATGCGTGCACACGGGCACGCAAACCGAGGCAATGGCATACGCAATGCAAAGGCATAAAAATATGATATGAAAACATGCAAATGAATTTCGGCACTAAAATGTGGGAGAAAACAGTCCTGAAATGAGGCGAAACGGCACCAAATGCAAGGAATGGTCCCGAAATGCGAAATTAGGCGCCCGAAATGGCCTATAGCTATGCAATGCATGCACAATATGGACATGGAATGAAAATACAGTAGCAAGGCAGCCCCAAAATAGCATTTTTTTACAGTACAAGACATGGCGAAATAGTAAGCATAGATAGGGCAACAATGGCATACAAAAATGGCTCCGCAAGGGAGGCAATGAAGCAAGTGATACATGCAATGCCCAACCAGCAAAATACCCTTCTACAACACTGATGAGGGACTAAAAATATGCACATTTACAGTAGATGACATCCCCCAACTCAGTATGCAAACATGCTCAAAATGCAATGCAAGAACTAGGATACATAAGGCTATAACATGAGGTACCCCAAACATTCATTAAACCAGCAAAGACCCTTAATGAAATATGTCAAGAAGATCAAAATATGACTCTTTATAGCTCTGATGATGGCCGAAAACAGAAGCTAGATAAGCTTTAAAAAAGCATGCAAAAATGGGGGTCCAAGAGGGGTATAATGACAAGTATAACATGGAGACCCCCAATAAGGTTGATCCCTTCTACAATGTTGTAGAGGGACACAAAATAAGCTTACTCACAGTTCATGACATGCTCCGAAACAGACTACATGTAGGCCAAATAAATCATGCAAACATACGGTAAATTGGAAGGATTGTGAAGCAAGTGCAAGATAGGGGGTCCAAACAGGGTTGAGCCCTTCTTCAATGTTTAAGAGGGTCTCAAAATAGGCCCTCTTACAGTTTACATCATGCTCAAAAACAGATCATTCATAGGCTAGAAATTTTATGCAAAATAATGGCATATAAGAGGATATTGAAGCAAGTGCCAAATGGAGGGCTCAAACAAGGTTGAGCCCTTAAACAAACATGAAGAATATCTCAAAATAATGATCTTTTCAGTTCTGGTCGGAGCTCAAAACAGTGAGCAAGTAGTCTTAAGAAATGAAGCAAGAAAATACTACAAAAGAGGGAAATTGAGACTTACCCTTGAAGACCACACTTTTGCTACCTCTTGGCCAAGGAATGTTGCTTCTAAGCCTCTGAAAAACCTCTCCTTGCTGCTGGAAATGGAGTGGTGATGGTGGTGCTTGATGATGATGAAGAAATGGCACCAAACTTAGGAATTTTGGAGGTTTTGGAGAGGGAGATGTAAGCTAATGTATATGAGCTCTTAAGCGGAGTTTTTCTAACCCTAATGAAGGAGCTGGCCAGCCACTTATAAAGGCTAAGAAGGGGGTGTAAAAGAGGAGGGAAATGCACCCAAGCTTTCCCTCTCAAAATATCCCCCGGATGCAAAGATATTTTGGAGAAACAGCTATACAGCTGTAATGAACTCAGACTGAGGATGCAGGCCGGCCATGCCCTTTTACTAGAGGTGGCCGGCTGGCCAAGGGCAAAAATGGAAAGTGGGAGTTTCTGTCCGGCCACCAAAGGTTGGTGTCCTCTCATGTGTGCACAACAAGGCCCTGTGGTTAGAATCTGGCAACTCTGAAACAGGAGAGACAACATGCCACTTTTAGGAGAGGGTCAAAAATGAAAAGAGGAATTACTGTCCGGCCTCTATTTTTTATGGTCCTCCCATGTGTGTACAACACAAATATGTGGTTTTGGCTCGAAGAAAATGGCCATAGGGTGTTCAACATTAGCCCGGAAGTGAGAAAAACGGCGCCGGGGAGCGCCGGAGGAGCATAACTGGTTACTGATGGCCTCCTACCCTCCAGTGATCTTCCTGGTGATAAAACAGAGGTACCTGCCAAAAATGAACAAAAACCGATGCAAAACGAATGCTCGGGGGCCAAAACACGCAGTTCGGGGTCCCGAAAACCGGCCGTTAAACACCAAAAGTGGTGTTTGGCCACGAAGTGGGTATCTAAGACCCCAGTGTCCCTCGTTATGATAAAACAGAGGTACCTGCCAAAAATGAACAAAAACCGGTGCAAAACGAATGCTCGGGGGCTAAAACACGCAGTTCGGGGTCCCGAAAATCGGCCGTTAAGCACCAAAAGTGGTGTTTGGCCACGAAGTGGGTATCTAAGACCCTAGTGTCCCTCGAAAGGGAGTAAATGAGATGCATGCCAAAAACCGGAGGAATCGGAGATGGTTGGGTGGTCCCGAACCGAGGCACACGGCCTGACGGCTCCGAAAACTGGGAACCGGGCTCCGAAATGGGCAAAATGGCCTACGGCCACGAAATGTAGCCCATGGCCACTGAGAGATGGTCTACAGGACCTCTCCCTCACCTTAGGAAAGAAAATAGAGAAAACCGAGTCTGGTTCGCAAACCGAGGCAAGGCACAGAAGAGGGTTCGGGAGTCCGGAGGCAGGGCGCACGGCCGCGACTCTGAGACTTCTGAACGAGCACAATATGAAACATCACCGAGCGCTCAATCAGTGACGTCTGAGTCTTAAGGTCGGTCAAAAATGGGGTGTCTACAACTGCCTGAATGCCTGTGGGTGAAGGTTGGGTTATTTGGATTGGAACAAATCATTAACTATGTGTTTTAAAGCCCACTAGATAGTGGCAAAACCATCTTTTCTAAGCCCACCAGAGGGTGGCAAAATCTGCATTTTAAGCCTACCTGTGGGTAACAAACCATCTCTCAAAAAGAAATATGAAGTGTTTTGTTCCAATTCAGGCGACCCGGTCTATACTTGTATGCTGTGCGCATCACATAGTAAATCTAGGCTAATAACCGGAATAAGAATGCACAATATTTTCAAAACTAGCTATCACGGTTAGTAAAGGCCGATCTTTGATTGGGCAAGCGGGGGTGCTCACGAAGTGACCTTCCCCAATCGTACCCAAGTTCCTGAGCCGAGGCAACTTTGGTGATGACGGACACGTGGCCTTAGGCAAACAAGTCAGGGTTTCCTAAATTTCCCAAAACTAAAATATTTAGGTGGCGACTCTGTATCTGGCAAAGCAGTCCATGTTTGGCACTTCTTTCAAAAAAAATCTTTTTCTCAAAACGATTTGCCGGATTTGGACTCTTTGGTTCAGATTAGGAACCGTGACAATTAGAGTCCTGAACTGTAGTAAGCCTAAGACGAACGGAATGGGGGGCTCATTCCCTCCCCGGGGCGTTCGGGGACGTCTACAGTTTCTAGTGACTCTGCTGGGGATTTAGAGAACTTGAGTCGAACTCATGATATCTGGTTTTGACTACACTTGTGTGTTTCTTTGCATTGCATTTGCATTGGTGCGCCTAGGACACCATGTTTGCCATCTGCTATTCCTAAGCGGTTTGCCAGAGGCTGCATGCCATAAGGCTTACCGGTTACGGGCTTTGCCAGTATAGGAACACAAACCCCGGTTTTACCGGGGCACCCTTTTGCCATTCGACCTAGTGCATATTCGGAATCCGTAGTGACCATTCCAAACTAGGACAGGTTGCTTACCCAATATAGGTTGTTTGAAACCACTACGTGCATAGTGAAACCCTAGCTCCTGACAAAATAGGACAGGAAAACCTTACCCCAACATAGGGGTGTTTTGGCTCTCACTTATCTGTTATGTGCTTTTAGAGTGCGTCTCTACAGGGAATGCATGTATCGGTTTATGAGTTTGGGCATCAGGCCTGCGGGCATCAGTCAGTGTTTGAGAATCAGTTATCTGCGGGTATCAGATTTAGTTTTCGGGGATAGTGATTCAGGGATAATGATCAGTGTTTGAGGACAGTGTATATTCAGCTTATCGACCGTGTGTGTATTTATTTTATGCTGTTATGCCGTTCATTTATCTGGTTGTTTATTTCCTTATTGCTTTATTTATCTTTTACTAGGACAGTTTTAGCATAATTGCTTCAAACCCAGCAGATATTCCCCAAGCACTTTGGACAAGAGGTCGTCAGCTCAATCGATCTGAGGATCTGGTTGACGGACAGCCAATGTTCCATTCTCTACCCCCAGTTGTCAGAAGAAGGCCGAGAAGGCGCAGTGTGTCTGAGCAGGGGTTACCAGGGCAGTGGCCTACCCTAGTAGTGAACAGTCGGGCTGAGGTCTCAGTTTCTACCATAGAGATACACATACTAGTCAGTCAGCAAGATCAGCAAAATATGGCCGGGATAGAAGAAATGATGCACCAACTCCAAGAGAGTATGAGATAAAAGCAGGAGGACGCTGTCCGCCAGGCGGAGTTCGCTAAATAGCAGGCCACAATCATGGCCCAACAGGTGGAGCTAATCACCCGGCTCCAGCAGCAAGTCGGAGCATCAGCTTCACATCCAAACCCTCCCCCACCAGGAGTCCCCCTACCCGAGCAAACACCAACTACCCAGAATGTCCTGCCAAACATCTAAAACACCTTGCCAATTGTCGAAAACATCCAGGAGGACACGGACATTCCAACAGGGCCAGCTCCGCCCCCACTTCCGCCTCAACTGTCCAAAACCCATACACCCACCAACCACCCGGACTCTCTTTTCGAGTTCGAAATAGACCATACAGCACTGAAATTGAGCAAGCTCGAGAAGCTATTCAAAAAATCCCAGGGGGTAAAGGCTATTCCGGATATCGAGGACGGATATACGAATGTGGCTGTGACATTACCGGATAGATTCAAAATGCCGCAGATTGATCGCTTCGACGGATCTGGTGATCCCATGGTCCACCTCCGACTATTCTCAGATATACTACGACCAATGGGCCTAACCAGACCCCAGAAGCTTTCGCTATTTGGCCGAACCTTGTCGGGAGTAGCCGCCATCTGGTATGCGAAGTTGGAGGATGATGTCAAGCGAAGTTGGGACGAAATGGTCGAGGCCTTTGTTGCGCAATACTCTTACAACACCCAAATTGAAATTACCATTCGTGATCTCAAAACAACAAGGCAGGAGCCCAAAGAGAGTTTCTCGGATTTCGTGACCCGATGGAGGGCGAAGGCCTCTATGATGACTTTAAGGCCCACCAATAAGGACCAGATCAGGATGATTGTGCGCAATCTCCAGCCGAAACTAATGCAAAAGATGATTGTACTCCCCTTCCCCACCTTTTCGGATCTGCACGAGATGGGGGTACAAATTGAAGATGCAATGAAATAGGGTCTGATTGACCAAGACAGGGAACAACCCCGGAGAACTTTTAACCGCAACAACAACGCAAGCCCGAGTGGCGCTGCAACTGCAAGAACTTCGGAGGTTAGCATGGTCGCCACCATTCCCCCTCCTCTTCTGAGGCCCATGGCAGCCACACCCTTCTCTGGTGCATCCGGAAGCAGTACCCAGACCACTAAATACCAACCCAGAGGCCAAAGAACCTTCACTCCACTGTACATGCCCCTATCCAAAGCTCTAGGGGTCTTAATCAGAAAAAGGCATCTAAAACCCCTGGAGCCGAGGTCGTTACCAAATCCACTCCCCCCCACTCACAACCCAGCCAAGTATTGTGCATATCACCAGTAACACGGTCATGACACAGACCAATGCTTCAGATTGCGTTATGAGATTCAGGATCTCATTGACAAACAGGTGATTTTGCCACCAGAAAGACCCAATGTTACAACCAACCCACTCCCTACACACAACCCAGCTCCACCTCCCAAAAAAGTCAACTTTATCCAGACTGGGGTCGTGTCTTACGATCCTAGCATCTATATCACTTCCTCCCATCTACCTAAGCTGGAGGTGCTCCTTTCCGACTGCACTGACTTTTTGTGCATGTTGGACATCTCTACAACCCGACCTGAGCCAATGGTGATGGCTGTTGAAGACGATACAGGGGAAATTGCAGAGGAGGATGGAACTGTTGAGTCAAGGTTTGAGCAGTATGGGAATTTTGCTGGGGAAGCCTACGATCCAAGTGAGTACATCCTGTCAGTGGGCCAGTCTGAGCCAAGTATAGAATTGCCAAAGAGAGAGGAATTGTGTATGATACGGGGGGATGGATTTGAGCAAGGGGTAGGTGATTTGACAGCCGTAGAAGAGGGCTTTGCCAACCTTCAGTTTTTGGATGATCAAGAATCAGGAGGCGCAGCAGTCAACTGGTTTGATTATGAGGAATCGGCAGAGGCCACTGGATGGCTGGATGATCAACTAGATGTGGTGGAAGAATTCCAACAAGGCCCGACAGGGACGAGTGTATCAGTTGTGGCCGGAAGGGCCGAGAGTCAGAGTACATTGCCGGAGAGCGCTGGTATGAAGAATTTCACTCAGAACAGGGGCATTGTGGATGCAGAGGAAGCTGAACAACAAACTGCACTAACACAGGTGGAACAGGAAAAGATTTGGGATTCTGAGAGAATCCGAAAAGCCAAAACCCATGAAGCAATCGAAAGTGCTGTGGGTACGAAGACAGAAGATGCTGCGAGCATAGGGGCTGAAAGTGCTACAAGTACAATCATGCTGGAGCCAGACAGGTGCCTTTCGAATGCCAATGGAATGTGGTGGGAAGACGATCATTTATGTCTTGCCCACACAGACGACGATTGGGGAAGCAATCAACCAGACGACACCTAGTACCTCGATGAGGTTGACCACATGACAAGGAGCGGGCAGTACTTCAAGCCTCCGCACCTAGACCAGCCAGAGGCATCTGGGAAGGATAAAGAAGCTGAGAAGCAGATTGAAGAGGAAGCTGTGCTGAGGCAGTTAAAGAAGATACAAGCAGACATCTCCATCTAGGGACTGCTTATGGCGTCACGAGTGCACAGGCCGACTGTCTTATCTGCTATGGATAAGGCTAAACTCTCTATAGATACCACACCAAAGCAGCTAGTTGGACTGGTCTTTCCGGGAGGAGGTTCCCCGACGATAACCTTTTAAGACAAAGAACTGCTGCCCGAGGGCGCAAATCATAACAAACCCCTTTACATCTCTGTGGAATGTAGAGACAAGTGGGTGCCAGTGGTTCTTGTCGACACGGGATCCGCCATTACTGTGTGCCCGTCAAGGACAGCATATGCAATCGGGTTAAAGCCCGCGGACTTCGTACCGACTACTCAAGTGATCAGAGCCTATGATAACACTAGCAGGGAGGTGATGGGGACTGTCAAAATTCAGACCCAGGTTGGTCCAGGACAACACAACGTTGAATTCCATGTCTTGGACGTTCCTGCAACCTTTAATTTACTCTTGGGGCGACCGTGGTTGCACCAAGTAAAGGCAGTCTCTTCCACTCTACATCAGATGGTGAAATACCTCCATGGAAAGGGAGTAGCCATTGTTTTCGGGAATTCATCGATCCATCCACCTCCGGAGGTATCTACATCAGTCTTGGAAATTGAGCACGGCACGGAGGATATGTTCTTATCAGGGTTTACTCTGGCTGAGGCTCGGGTTGTGTAGAATATCATGGCTGTTAATGAGGGAGTGTACGTTAGTGCTCAATCTGTATACCTCATGAACAAGCTACAACACATCCCCGGGATGGGATTAGGAAGGAGCGCCGCAAAGATTGGCCGAAGTGCCACACAACCCTCATACCTTTGGATTGGGTTATCAGCCCACCAAAGAGGATTGGCTAAGGAAGGGGAAGGAAGTGGCTGGGAGAGCCAGAGCAAAGAAGGCAGGGAAGCCTTTTGACTTAATGCACAGACCCATTCAGGGTACCTTAAACGGACGCTTCGTTCGGGAGGGAGAGGACTTTCCATTCTGTGGCTTCCCCGAGCCGTGGCTGAACGAGGAGAGGAAGCGCGTGCCAGGCTTCGAGATTTTCTTTGACCTACAACTATCCGTGGAAGACGTTGCCGAAGAGCAGACAGACCCATCAGCCGAGGTTGAGCAGTGTAAGGCAGTGGACTCCGAGGGCACTGAAATTGAAATGGGGGTAGCACTGGCATGTCTACTTTCAGATCCTCCGATCGACCATAAGTGCTTGGGGGATAACTTCTCGGTTTCCATGATCAGGGATGAAACGGCTGCGAGCATGCCAGCAACAATTTTGGATGCATCTATCACACCCTCTCTCACTTGGCAATACGAAGAGGGATTTTTGTCCAGCAGTACCGGGTCAGGTAGTGAGCCAGAATCTGATTCCACCGAATCTTATGAGTCGGAATCAGGTTCCAGCTCGACTGAGTTTGAGTCTAGTAATCTTGGGGATGATAACCCGGATGCCACAGTCTTGTCCAGGTCATCTTTTTCATTCACATTTGAGTCTGTTGTAACCGAGGAATCGGACGATTTGGATGTGCTTAATGAGAATCAAGTAGCTGTGGTTTCTAAGTACTTTTCTGTGCCCTTGATTTATTGTATAAACTCAGACTTTCAAAATTTTGATGAAAACGACGAGGACGAAATTCCTCCGGTTTTACAACGCTTAATTGAACAAGAGCAAGAGAGGTTTGTCAAACCCTTAATGGATGAAATCATAACTGTGAATATTGGTACTAAGGAGGACCCACGGCTGGTCCAGATCGGGTCCATGTTGTCTTCGGAGGAACGTGAGTGCTTAGTCGTTTTATTAAAAGATTTCAAAGATGTTTTCGCATGGTCCTATGAAGACATGCCTGGGATCGATCCTGAGATTGTACAGCACCGGATCCCCCTTGACCCCGAGGCCCGACCCATCAAGCAGAAGCTCAGAAGGATCCGCCCGGATTGGGCTCTCAAGATTAAGGAAGAGGTCACCAAGCAAATCGACGCAGGCTTCCTGCTGGTATCCGAATACCCGACTTGGTTGGCCAACATCGTTCCAATGCCAAAGAAGGATGGCAGAATCCGAGTATGCATGGATTTCAGGAATTTGAACAGAGCCAGTCCAAAGGACGACTTTCCCTTGCCACATATTGACGAGCTAGTAGACTTCACAGTAGGGCATGCCTTGCTCTCATTCATGGATGGCTTCTCAGGATACAATCAGATAGTGATGGCACCCGAAGACCGGGAAAAGACTGCATTCACCACCCCGTGGGGGACATACAGCTACAGAGTAATGCCGTTTGGATTGAAGAATGCGGGAGCTACTTATCAACGGGCCGCGACCACAATATTACACGACATGATCCACAAAGAGGTTGAGGTGTATGTGGACGATATGATTGTCAAGTCCAAAGAAAGAGAGGGCCACTACACCGCCTTGCAAAAGTTCTTTCAAAGGATCAGAGAATTCCGGTTGCGGCTGAATCCTCAAAAATGTATGTTTGGTGTTACAGCGGAAAAAATACTGGGGTTTTTTATTACACAGAGAGGTATTGAAGTCGACCCTTCCAAAATCAAGGCCATCCTAGAAATGCCCCCACCAAGGACTGAAAAGGAGGTGTGAGGCTTTCTGGGTAAAGTGCAATTCATAAGACGGTTTATCTCAAAATTAACCTTGACTTGTAAACCACTTTTTGGTCTCCTGAAGAAAGGAAAGAAATTCCAATGGGACGGCCGATGCCAAGCTGCTTTTGAACAGATCAAGGAATACTTACAGAACCCGTCCATGTTGTCACCGCCAGAACAGGGGAAACCGTTGATATTGTAGCTATCAGTGACTGAGACTACGATGGGCTATATGCTCGCACAAGAATCAGAGGACAAGGTCGAGAAAGCCATCTACTATCTGAGCAAGAAGATGCTAGAATATGAGACTCGCTACACACCTTTGGAGAAGGCTTGCTTAGCTTTGGTATGGGCTACCAGGAAGCTACGGCACTACCTGTTAGCTCACTTTGTAATGTTGGTTTCACGACTCGATCCCATCAAATATCTTTTCGAGAAACTAGCGCTTACGGGTAGGCTAGCTCATTGGTTGCTATTGCTCTCCGAATTCGATCTGAAGTATGTAACGCGCAAGTCAGTCAAGGGAAGGGCAGTAGTAGAATTCTTAGCCAATCATCCAGTGGAAGGGCGTGAAGCAGTCGAGTACTTATTCCCAGATGAAGCTATTTTGCACATCGATGATGAAACTTAGACGATGTACTTTGACGGAGCGTCAAATCAGTACGGGTATGAGATAGGAGTGTTGCTAATAGCACCTGATAAATCTCGTATCCCTCTAGCCTTCAAACTCCGATTCAAAGTCTCGAACAATGAAGCAGATATATGAGGCATGCATTGCTGGTCTAGAAGCAGCCTTGGAACTAGGGGCAAGACGGTTGGACATCATTGGGGACTCGAACCTTGTTGTGTCTCAAGCAAAAGGAGATTGGAAAGTCAAGGAAGAAAAGATGATGATGTATCACCAGACCTTGGATTTGTTAATTCCTCGGTTCGAAAAGCTAAACTTTGCTCATCTACTAAGAGAGAACAACAGGTTCGCAGATTCTTTAGCAACTCTATCTTCCATGATAGACATCCCATTCAGAGTCCGGATGCGTCCAGTCATCATTGACCAAAAATTTGCGCCAGCCTACGAGTCAGTTGCTGCTATAGATGAGGTTCAGGACGAAATCCCCTGGTATTATGACATTTGGAATTTCTTGGAAAAAGAAGCATACCCGCCAGGGATAAATGCCAAGGATAAAAGGGCAATCAGAAGAATGGCCATTCAGTTCATCATCTGTGGGGGTAAGCTGTATAAGAGAGGCCATTTGGGAATGCATAAGCTGTATGTTGATGCCGAAGAATCGAAGCGTCTGATGGAAGCCATCCATGGAGGGAAATGCGGTGCGCATATGAATAGAGTCATGCTAGCACGGAAGATCCTCAGACAGGGTTACTATTGGTCCACCATGGAGGAGGATTGTATCGGTTTTGTCCGGCGATGCCACAAGTGTCAAATGCATGCAAATCGCATGAACATTCCGCCGTCGAACTTGTACAATATGACTTCGCCATGGCCATTTTCAGTCTGGGAAATTGATGTGATCGGGGCTGTCAGTCCGAAGGGGTCGAATGGGCATGAGTTCATCCTGGTTGCGATAGATTATTTCACGAAGTGGGTCGAGGCCCAATCTTATGCGGTGTTGAAGGTTCACATGTCGCAAAGTTTATCAGAAACAACATCATTTGTCGCTACGGAGTCCCAAACGAGATAATTTTAGATAACGGTTCCCACTTCAAAAAGGAAGTGATTGACTTGTTGGAAAAATACAATGTGGCTTTTCATAAGTCATCTACCTATCGGCCGCAAACCAATGGAGTGGTTAAGGCCGCCAACAAGAACATCAAACACATACTGCAAAAGATGGTGGAAACCTACCGGGACTGGCCAGATAAGCTGTCATTTGCTCTGTGGGGCTACCGAACTTCAATCAAAACTTCTACTGGGGCGACTCCGTATTCATTGGTTTATGGGATGGAGGCCGTCCTACCTATCGAAATTGAGGTTCCGTCATTGCGAGTACTGGCTGAGTGTCAAATAGCCGAAGCAGATTGGCAGCAGAGCAGATTTGAGGAACTCATGCTATTTGATGAGAGAAGACTGAAAGCACTGTACCATGTTCAAGGTTATTAGTGCAGAATTGCCCGGGCTTTCAACAAGAAAGTTAAGTCCAGGAATCTAAAAGAAGGAGATTTGGTGCTCAAGGACAACCGAGCTCCCATCCACGACCCAAGGGGCAAGTTCAAACCCAATTGGACTGGTCCCTACATCATTAAGTCTATCTGGTCAGCTGGAGCTGTGGTTCTGATGGATCTAGATGGCTTGGAGTTCTCACAACCGATCAATATGGACAAGTTGAAGAAATATTACCCCTGAGAGGCTCGCTAGGCCGAAAACCCGAAAGGGCGACCTAGGCAAAACTCAGAGCGCAAAAAATTTGAAACTACAAAAAATGAGTTCGCAAGGTTAAAAACCCACAAAGGGCGGCCTTGGCAAAAGTTAGAGCGTAAAAGGAGAATGAAAATACTCGAGTGAACCCGAGCCTGAACTACGTAAGGCTTGATTCCCATCTCTGGGATACGTAGGCAACTTCATCTTGAAGTTCAGCCATAAACTTTTCCCCGATCAACTTTGTCCATTTTGATCATCTCAGTCATCTTTGTCCATCAGCATTCATCGTGATCTCCGGTGCAGTGCTTTTTAGACTAGGGGCAACTTACCGTTGCCATGAAGCGCCGCGATGCTATTCAGACTAGAGGCAACTTTCCAATTGCAGGAATCCGGGGTTGTGCATCTCAGTGACAGATCTCAGGCGTGTCCAGTTTTGATCCATATCGAAAATGGTTTTGAAAAGTTTTAATAAAAGTTGACTTTGTTCAAATTAATCTTTTTACGACTAAGACCATTTTTGGACCAAAGCGAAAAATTTTCAGTACCCACAACCTTCAATTTCATTGATTTCAAAACAGAGTTCTCCTACTCTTTCATACAAATTGAAGTTGTTTTTTATTACATTCATAGAGAAAACTTGAAAGTACTGGTAAAGCAATAAATTCGGGGCATAGATAAGTCAGGTGTCCCTACGCCCCCTCCCAGAGCTGGTCGAAGCCTCTGATGCCAAGCTGGGTCCAATCTGCGCCTCTTCATTAAGCCAATCCAAGCACTCGTCAGTCAAACTGCAACTGAAAGTAGGAGCGGGGGCCAGGAGCTCTCTAGTCCTCCATGCTGTGGCATACCGGGCAAGCTGCGCGCCTCGAACCGGGAATGTGGCAGGATACTCTATCCCCTCTGGCGGGCAAGTCTGATCATGACCGAACTGACGCAGGAACTAGAATGGGAAGTAGAACACACAGTAAGTCAGACCGATGAACTGGATCCCGGTCTGCTGGGACATGCTATAGCTCATTGCCGGGAGGTTGAGCCAAGGACAGCGCCAAGCAATGCAATCTGCAGACAGATTGCACATCCAGTCAAACCACCATTCCTCATAAGGGGCATCGACTAGGCGTTGTCGAAAGAAGTAGCCACGAGCTGAGTAGGCTGGGCAAGAGTCCACGATCTGCAGTTTATCCATCAACCATACCTGGGGAGGGATGAAAAATGAGAGAATAAAGAATAGAGAGATGTACGATGAGAGAAAAGTAAGACAAGGTTTTTGTGAGAAAAACCGAGCCCGAGGGCCGAGTGATGTGAGCAATATATACGTGAGATTGGGTGGGAAACATTACCTGCAGCAGTAGGGGGCTTCCCACGAATCTGGTCATCTCCCGGCGATAGAAAGCATCTAAGCATATCAGTGTCTCGGCCAAAGTCATGGTGAGGCAGCTCTTTCCTTCCTTCAAGCCTTGAGCAACTTCGATCAGACGGATGCTAGATCCACTGAAGCCTGGGGCAAGCAGAAAGTGAGATAGCATGCACAAGCAAAGGGCGTGTTGCCGAAAACCTTGCCAATAATGGTTGTCGCGGTCACCGGCGTCAGAAAAGCAATGAATCAGACTGAGGATGTCCAATTCCCCGTTGCAGATCAAAGACCGAGCATCATGCATGGTGACTCCACACATCCGCCCTAAAGCTTGGGCGTGACCGAAGCGAAACTGCGGCAAAATTTCCTCATGACGTTCGAATTCCATCAAAACTTGAAAATCTTCGAAAGTTGGACATACCTCTTGCCCGCCGAAGCTAAACACATGCGTCACCAGGTTCCAAAACCTCACCGCGGCATGAAGGAAGGGAAGGTGCAGCGGAGTACGGCTCAGCGTGAATAGTGTATTCAAGCCGAAACCCCGGAAGTTCAACTTTTCCGAGCCATCTAAAGAAGTGATCCAAGCTGTGAGATTTTTGATGAGAAACGCCTCCATTTTGGTGCAAAACTGAGATGAAATGAATCAACCACGAGGCTAGACCTTTTAAAGAGGATAAGACACTGTTCTGGGGACACGTGTCAAAAATTTGGTGGTTGCTGGGCTAAGTGGCCAGCCGGCCATCTTTCCTGGCAGGCCGGCCACCTCTCTCCCCTCAAATGCAAAAAGCTGGTTGGCTAGTTCCCAAAGGTGGCCGGCCATGCTCCCAAGTGTGTCTTTGGTCCTGTTTTACCCTCTGGAAGGGAGTTCCTAGCATTTCCATGCATCAGGAGTGTCGAAGGCCTCCATTTCCCTCAGTTTCGGATGCGTTCCGTCACCCAAATCGTCCGAAATGCACTTCGCTCATAGAGTTGTTGTTAAGTCTTACTTATCGAGTTGTTGTCTTACTTATCAAGTTGTTGTTTTGCTTATCGAGTTGTTAAGTTTATCGAGCTATCAGGTCTTGTACATTGAGTTGTTACTTTTTGTTTAATCAATTTTGTTGCGCCTTACTTATCGAGTTATCAACTTTGTTGTGTTTGTTTATCGAGTTGTAAACTTGCTAAGATTCTGTTATTGTCTTGGTGAGTTAAGTTGTTTGTTGTGTCGGTTCACTACCTAACTTGGCCAAATGCACAATGCACATATCCATTCAATCTCACTTTGGCGCAAAAAGATACGATGCGATGCTAAAAACATAAAACACAATACTTTTTCAAAAGCTGTTTCATTCCATCATCATTCCTTTGTTACAACATTTTACAACGAGGGTGCAAGTTTTACAGAAAATAAAACTGCCTAACAATGTACAATGTGCTATAACTACTAGCAAAAAGGTAAATAAAACAAGGAACAACAGCATCAGTGCTCTCAAGAGAAAGAATAAGAGGCCCTCTTCATCCTTTTCTGCAAAGCAGCCTCTGCACCACCGGAACCATCCGAGTCGAGCTGTCGCCCTCAGGATCCCCCTCGGCCTCACCTCCACTCCCAGAACTAGGGTCAGAACCCTCCTTCCTATCAGCAGATGTATCTGACTGACGATCAGCAACCTCCTCCTCCTCACTGGCCTCCTCTTGAATGATGTGCGCTCTACGTCTGTGAGACGGCTCTCCTCTCCCAGCCCCTCGAGAAGGCCTAGATGGCCCAGCTCCTTGAGAAAGCCTCGATGGCCCAGCTCCTCGGGAAGGCTCGGATGGCCCGGCCTGTGACTGAGCGTACACCGGAGGCATTTGAAAATGAAAAATGTAGTTTGAATACATCAGCCAAAACATGTATATAAGATACAGATGCAAGCAAACTCCACAGAGTGGATGTACGCAGGAATAATGCATGAATGTGGTGTGTATCAGATGTGCTTTACACAGGCAGCCTATCAATGCAGTAAAATGTTCAAAATCAGCATGTTATCAGAAGTACGATAAATGCTAGAAAACTAAAGGGTACCTGGAAACCCATGATGGACAACTGCGCCTCTCTCCACAGGACCATCCCCTCAAGTGAGGCTACCATCTCGAGCACCTCATCCATGTACTCGACAGGAGGCTGAAGATGCAAAGGCAAGAGTATCAGTAAAGGAATAAATGTCCAAATATCCGAGTAATGAATCAAAGCTGTAAAGCATACCGGGGGTGAGTCGGGGTCTCTGACATATCGATGGCCAGGCATTGGAGGCTCTATCGGGATCGGAATCGGAGAAGTAGTCCCATATTGCCACCCCGTCAGCTCAGTCGGCATATCCGGCCATCCAGGATGAGGATAAGTCGGAGGAATCGGAGGAACCAATCCACCCCCACCCCTAGATGTACGTACGAGCCCTGCTAGTGAAAGGGGCATCTGCAGTACGAGCCCGGCTCAGTGATGGCATACCAGCAGACCTCATCGTCGGAGTACGAACCCCCGTCAGTGGAGGCATCAGATATGTGTGACGATAATTCGCGTACACCCCCTGATCCAGATGAAGAAATGCATCAGTACCCAACCTGGCGTCAATCACACCCTGGATCGGGAGCCTATCAGCGGTCCGCATGTCGACTGGGGGTGCTGAAGGAAGGTCCTGAGTGGCGTAGCCCCACACCTGGCGCAAGAAGCGATCACCCAAAAACCAGGCCCTACCGACGGGCCCCTTAAGCAGAATCCTATACTGGGAGGTACCCCATCCTCCGACAAACCAGAATCGGAGATCTCTACCAAAAGGTGCCCAGGGTTGCCATGTGATCTGTGGATAATCAATGCATAAGCTGATCAGAAATTGCAAAAGTGTAAGATTGGAAACATGAAGAACTGAGAGTTCTGAAATACCTCCGATGACCACACTGTGTCAAAATACTGTCGTAAATAGGGAAGAGACTCCCGAGGTCTCGGCCGGTACTGGCCTTCGAATACGAGCGAATACGGAATCGTAAGGGGCACCTCTACCATAAGCTCTGGGGCTAATACCGGGAAGTATGCGTAGACCCACAACTATGAGAAACAGAGCAGTAGTCATCAGAATACAGAATGCTGAACACAGAATGTAAATGCAACATGCTGAGAGCAAAGTGCAAAGTACAGTATGTAAAGTGCGCCATGTGTGCAATGTACAAATCATGAGAAGCAGAAATGTAAAGGGCAGAAAGTACCTCCCAGGCTCTCCAATAGCTGCCAAGTATATTCCCCCGTCTGCGGGAAGTCACGCTCATATAATAGTAGAGAGTGGCCAGGCTGGCACCGCCCCAATCATATCGGCTAACCTGTGAAAGGTCCACTAGGGCGCTCAGCAGATAGAGCCCAACTGTGTTCCCCCTATCGGCGAACAGAGTGGTGCTAAAGAGGAACATCAGGAATCTGCGAGTATACTGTGCCACCTCCTCGGGAGTCTCAGGCTCCATCTCCACCCTCTTGAAGTGAGAAGAAAACCAGGTGTATCAGACTCTACCTGAAGATCTATCCACTGGCGGGCGAGCCCCCAATAAATATGTCTAGGCGGCCTCCCACTCGCCCATGTCCTCATCATATGGGATGGCCCAACCTCCCACATCGAGGCCTGTCAGTACGACAAAGTCAAACGGAGTCATGGTCATGTCTCCGGTGGCAGAGAAATGAAAGGAGTTGGTGGTGTCCCACCATCTCTCTACCAAAGCGCCCATCAGTGTCCTGCTAGCGGGGCAGTGAGAGATCCCAGTGCAGAAGGTCCCGAACCCCGCCACATCAACCAAATCTCGGACAGCCTCCGGGAGCTCGGCATACCACTCTCTCGCCGTGACAGAGCCATATCCCGGCACAGCACGGGAAGTCACCTGCATTCAAGAATGAATATAGATTTCAGAACTTCAAAATGAAATGAATAAGCTGTGGGCAAATGAAATAAGCAAGTTGCGTGCAAATAAAATGTATAAGCTGTGTGAAAAATTGAATCAGATACAGAATACTGGGCTGCGTGTTCAGAAAAATTCAAAATTCAGGCTGTGTGTTCGACATCAAGTGTTTGGGCTACGTGTTCTACTCTCAATCAGTGTGTGCTGCATGTTCACCTCAACAATGGGCTGTGTGTTCGGAAAATTAGAGTTTGGGGCTGCGTGTTCTACTCTCAATCAGTGTGTGCTACGTGTTCACCTCAACAATGGGCTGTGTGTTCAGAAAATTAGAGTTTGGGCTGCGTGTTCTACTCTCAATCAATGTGTGCTATGTGTTCACCTCAACAATGGGCTGTGTGTTCAGAAAATCATAGTTTGGGCTACGTGTTCTACTCTCAATCAGTGTGTGCTGCGTGCTCACCTCAACAATGGGCTGTGTGTTCAGAAAATTAGAGTTTAGGGCTGCGTGTTCTACTCTCAATCAGTGTGTGCTGCGTGTTCACCTCAACAATGGGCTGTGTGTTCAGAAAATTAGAGTTTGGGCTGCGTGTTCTACTCTCAATCAGTGTGTGTTGTGTGTTCACCTCAACAATGGGCTGTGTGTTTAGAAAATCAGAGTGTGGGCTACGTGTTCTACTCTCAATCAGTGTGTGCCGTGTGTTCACAATTAATTTATGGGTTGCGTGTTCATAAATTCAGAGTGATTGAACCATGTGTTCAAGATGCAAATAGAATATGGTGTCATGGACTGAGCATTCTAAAACAAGCTGTGTACTCAAATGAGTCGATAAACATAGCGAAAGCATGAAATGCACTGAAAATGCAGAATACGTTGCAGAAAATGTAAAGGCGAAGTAAAATACCTCTCGTGCCTAATAGGAGAGGTGAGACTCTGGCTCTCGCAAAAGTAGATCCCCGGGTGCCTGATCATTAGAATCAGTAAAATGGTAAAAAATAGCTTCCGGAAGGACATGTACCCGAGGGGCGTACCTCTCTGGAATGAACAGTCGAACCCTCGGAGGCAAGGCCATAATATCGGGATCACCCCCGGCACTTGAAGGACCTCCACCGTGAGGAAGATGACCGGCCATTTCAAGAATCTACAAAAACGAGCAAAATGAGCCAAAATTGGAAAAAGTCAACAAAAGTCAACTCCTGAGAAAATCTTCCAAACATTGAGACAAACTCACCTCAAGTGGCGAAAATGAGAAAAGAAGCTCCGAAATCAAAATTTAATCGGTCCAAAGTGACGAAAACTGAAAGATTTCGCGAAAACAACTTGCGTGGGGCGTTGGAAAACGCGTATAGAGCGCAGATCTGAGAGACAAAATGGTTTGGGAAGGTAGAGAAGATGTTTTCGGAGCTGCACTTGTGAGCACAAAGTGTTTGGATGAGTATATTTAAAGAAAAGAGGGTGAAAAGACCAAACTGCCCTGAATCTAGGCTAGGTGGCCGGCCGGCCACCTTTTCTGGCAGGCCAACCACCCCTCTCCCTCAAAACTGGCCGGTGGCCTCCCCCTGGCAATAAAAGTGGCCGGTGGTGTTCCCAAGGTGGCCTCCAAGCTCTCTGCAAATTTTGGTGATGATTGAAGTCCCTAAGACCTGAAAAAGTACAAGAGAAGTGCACTTTCCGTCGCGAAATCGCTCCGCCGGAACTTTAGCTTCAACTTTCGATGCGTGTCTCATCATTACTCATCAATCGCAAGGTGTATCCTTTTTGAATATGTTGTGACCCCTCCCGGGAGGTAAATTGGAGGTCGCGATCAAGCCACCTTCGTCGAAATTTGCATTACTTTACTCGTTGTTTCGTTTCAAACGTGCATCCTAGTTTACACTTGTTCTGCATTGTTAATACACATCACTTTCATTCTCATGCATTGTTATGCACGTTCCCTTGGCATTTGCATGCCTCTGTGCTTAAACTTGCGTTGTCACGCACGTTTCTTTTCGCATTGCGATGAACTCACCCATCGACATCGCGTTTGTCAGCATTTCGATATCACATTGAGCATATGTTGCTAAACATGTTGTGCTTGTTAAGTTTCTTTCTTTTTCAGGCACGATATTACATGTACGGTTCATTTGAGGCTGGTGCGGCCAGACAAATCGCTCAGGTATTGTATCTTCTCCGTGTGAGACGTGGCAAGAATTGAATAATTCTCCACATTCTTAACTGCATGAAATGTAGTTGTTGCTTTGCATTCTTGCTTAAAACTGTTGCATGTATTTGCGAATACTTGCTTCATTACAGCTTGCTGCATTTGCATGATCATTGAGTTACATCCGGCTTTGTGCATGTCGCTTTGCATTTTGCCCCCTCACCTGCGGGCATGCCTGCGGGCACGTTTCTTGGTTTATCTTGTATGTTTGTCTAAGTCTTCGGCCTTGTCAAAAATGGGTCGTCTCTGGGCTTTGACATTCACTCCCGTCACTTGTGACTTCCGAGTTCTGTCAAAGAGGGGCAACTGTAGACACCCCATTTTTTACTGACCTTAAGACTCAGACGTCACCGATTGAACGCTTGGTGATGTTGCATATCGCGCTCATTCCGAAGTTTCAGAGTCTCGGCCGTGAACCTTGCCTCCGGACTTCCGGGCTTTTCTGTGCTTTGCCTCAGTTTGTGAACCAAGCTCTGTTTTCTCTGTTTTCTCTTCTCGAAGGGAGGGAGAGGTCTCGTAGATCATCCCTCAGTGGCCGTAGGTTACGTTTCGTGGTCATAGGCCACTTTTCCCATTTCAGAGCCCGGTTCCCGATTTTCGAAGCCGTCGGCCGTGTGCCTCGGTTCGAGACCGCTTAACCGCCTTCGTTTGCTCCGGTTTTTGGCATGCACCTTATTTACTCCCTTTTGAGGGATAATGTGGTCCGAGAGACCAACTTCGTAGCCGAACACCACCTCCGGTGCTTAACAATCAGTTTTCGGGGCCCCGAGCTGCGTGTTTCGGCCCCCGAACCTTCAATTTTCATCGGTTTGGGTTCATTTTTGGCAAGGGCCTTATTTTCATCATTGGGAAGCTTGTAGAAGGGTGGGAGGCCAGCAATTGTTCTAAAAGCTAGCTTTATTCCTTCATCGCTCCCGGTCGCCCGTTTTTCTTGCTAGAAAGCTGATGTTGACCATTCCCGGGCCACTTTCTTTGGCCCTCAACCACATATTTGTGTTGTACACACCTAGGAGGCCACCAATATGTCATGGTCGGCCAGCAATTGTTCCTGACCCTTTTGAACCCCTCTGAAAAGTTGGGTTTTCTCTCTCTTGGTTCACATTTTCAGGGTTTCAATCACATGGTCGTATTGTGCACACCTGGGAGGCCACCAATATGGGTGGCCGGCCAGCTTTCTCTGATTGACCTTTTTGACCCTAGCCGGCCGGCCAGGGGAAGTGGCCGGCCGACCACTTGAGCTCCCAGAAACTGGCTGACCATGCTCCCCTCAGCAGGTTCCTTACAGATACAACATCTTTTTCCCCCCAGATTCTATATCCGATGGGGGAACTTTTGGGGGAAAATTTTGAATTTCATTTCCCCCCCTTTTTCTTCACACCTTTGCCTATATAACCAGCACCCCCAGCTATGTTTTGAGGGTTACAAAATTGGTTTTGAGCTCTTGCTTACATCTCTCCCCTTTTCTCTACTTCAACCCTCAAAACCCCTAAAGTCCTACATCATTTCTACTCCATCTCCAAGCCAACCAATCCACACTCCATTCCAGTAGCTTGGAGGCTCTTTCCAGAGGCTAGGAGCACCACTTCTTAGACCAAGAGGCTGCTGAAGTTTGCTTCTACAAGAGTGAGTCCCATTTTCTCTCTTTTGTGCACTATTTTGATCTATATCCTAGCTCCTTGTGCTTAAATTTTTGGGCTCCGATCCTAATTGGAAATAGTCTTATTTTGAGCTCTTTTTCATGTTTGATTAAGGATATTTCCCTGTTTGAGGCTTCCTTCTTACCCTTTGTGTTTAAACCCTCTTTTAGGCCTATTTTTGCATAGTATTTTAGAATTATTTTTGAGCTGTTTTAGACTTGGTTATAAACTGTAAAGTGGCTTCTTTTGAGCCCCTCTTCAACTTTGTTGAAGGGCTCTCCTCTGTTTGATGACAGCTACTACCACTTGCCTCTTTACCCCTCTTTTAGGCCCTTTTCTTGCATGATAGTTTAGCCTTACTTGTGTTCATTTTCGTGGCTTGATGTAAACTGTAAAGTGGCTTTTTTTTAGTCCCTTTTCAACTTTGTTGAAGGATGCTCCTCTCTTTGAGGACAGCTACTACCACTTGCCTCTTTACCCCTCTTTTAGGCCCTTTTCTTGCATGATAGTTTAGCCTTACTTGTGTTCATTTTCGTGGCTTAATGTAATGTCACGACCCGAACCTGCCCCTAAGGGTTAAGGCCATAACTAGCCAGTAATCCTGAGATTACCTACGGCCTCCATACTAATCAGACATAACTCATCAGAGTAAAAGGGGCCAAACGGAAGTACAAATTCAAAACTTTGTCCATAGAGCTGTGCCTATATGTACACCAAAAACAAAACAAAACAAACTCATATACGTTAATAACCCACATCATAAGTGGAGTAGCATAAACTTCTTTACAGACAGGATCACCTAGACTGAGTCAACCCATAGCAAACTATATACAATATACACAAGATCCTTGCCAACAAGACAGAATATAAACACGTAACAAAAATGGCAAGGTTTGGTCTCGTGCGTGAGACACAAGACTGACTCTCCCAAAACTCCTGCTGTGCTTGGCTGACTTCACTGGGGCTGGGGTTGGTCCTCACTTGGCTCACCTACAATTACATGAATGAGTGTGAGCGAATGCCCAGTGAATAATATCAAGTAAACAAGTACATAAGCAATTAGTCGAACAGTTTAACAAACGGCCTTCGGCCCAATCATTTATGGCAATCGGCCTTCGGCCCAGTCATTCATGTCAATCGGTCTTTGGCCCAATCATTCATTTCCATCGGTCTTTGGCCTAATTATTCATTTCCATCAGCCTTTGGCCCAATTATTCATTTCCATCGGCCTTTGGCCCAATTATTCATTTCCATCGGCCTTTGGCCCAATTATTCATTCCCATCGGCCTTTGGCCCAATTATTCATTCCCATTGGCCTTTGGCCCAATTATTCATTTCCATCGTTGCTCACCAATCAGTTAATGAACTTGCAAAGCTTACACAGAAGTAACACTTAGACAATAACATACTACAAATATCCTGCCAAGATATTACTCACAGTGATCGGTTGATTGGTTCGCCTTGGAACTCGACCCTACACATGCCATGAACATAAAAGGGTCACTAACAATTCAATCCGTTCAAAATTCACATATTCCTCTTTAGGCTTTATTATTATCTCATTAACTCATTTACAATGCTTAACATATGCCCAAGAGTGCTTACAAGTGAAAGGCGGAAGCAAATGAACAAAAATGCAAGAAACGAAATTTCTAAAAGCAGGTCCCTCGGCGTGTATTCTTCCGCTCAAGCAGACTTCATGTCACATAGCTCCCTGCTCGAGCGCCAACTTCCCCGTTCGAGCGGGCATCATGTCTGCAGAAAAATATGCTGGGAGCTCGATTTCTCCGCTCGAGCGGCACTTACCCCACTCGAGCGGGAGTCAAAATTCTGGAAATCCCAGGTTGAGTTCTTGAGCTCCAAATTCAACATTCAACCACATTTCTTGCATGTTATGGCTCAATTTTTCACTCATACACATAGTAACATGACACCAATGCAATACCACAACATTAGGGAGCTCAATTTCTTGATTTATTTACATGCATGTCCCTAATTCATCCAAATTCATCACCATCATATTGAATTTCAACATGCAAGGCTTACTCTTTCATAATCCACTCTTGCATGTAAGAAATACACATTGTTCACAACTTGTTTGGTGAAGAAATGGTCATACACAAGGATTTCTTTCAAGCTTTAACATAGATTGCATACATTAAGCTTAAACATGGAGGATCATGGCAATTTCATGCATGCATGCCTTAATTGACCTTAGATTCAACATGTATGACTCAATCCTCTTACATACACACTAATTCATGCTCTTGACCATCCATTAGACTTAGATTCACAAGATGATAGCTAAAGAAATGCATGAATCACTCACCAAAAGGCTTTAATCTTCCAAACTCTAGTCAATTCTTGAGTTAAATCTTCAAATTCCCAAGCTAGAGCCAAAAATGGCTCAAGTCTCTTCCTCTCTCCCTCTATAACCGGCCTCCCTCTCCCTCTCAATTGTCTAACTCAGATTTTGAGTTTTTAGGAGAGCTAAAGGGGAGTGCAATGCAAATATACAACAAGCCCCACTACAAACATTTTAATATAAAATAATGGGGTACTTAATTTATCCATTTAATCAGTTTAAGTTAGCCAGAATCAATTTTTAATTAAATTTCACCGTGGGTTCTAAAAATTACACTAACCATAATGGCGTAGTCAATTTCGGGTTCAGCGGCCGATAAGGCCCTCAATTTAATCCCTTAAGCAGATTATCCAAACAGATGTTCCTACGGTCAACAGATAGAATTCCAAAATCTCATATATTCACATAATGGCACATAAAATCATGCTAAACACATAATCATACTCAAATTAAGAACTAATTAGCACACTACAGAACAGGGGTAACACATGTAAACTGTGAAGTGCCTTTTTTTGAGCCCCTCTTCAACTTTGTTGAAGGGCTCTTTGCCATTTGGGGCCGGCTGCTTCCCCTTGTCTCTATTCTCTCTTTTAGGGCCATTTTTGCATGATAGTTTAGCCTTATTTGTGTTCATTTTTGGGACTTGTTGTAAACTGGAAAAAGTCTTGTTTTAACATCATTTTCATGTTTCATTAAGATCATTTTCTTATTTGAGGTCTCATACCTCCTTATATGCTTGATTCCCTCTCTTTTTGAGCCTTACACTCTAGCCCTTGTTGCATGCCTTATTTGACCTTCTAGCCACTGGAATCCAGTGGATTTCCAGTGGCTTTGATGCTGTTTTGAGCCTCCAAATTAGAGGGGGTGACCCCCTCTCACCTTGACTTGTTTGGTGGCCATATTGGCCTTCCAAAGAGGCCCTACCTTGCATACTTTTTGGACTGATTTTGGGGCCAATTTGGTGAGTCTTGAGACTACCATATTTGATTTTCAAATTTGGTTTGGGGCTGCCACATGTCTATCTTGTAGGTGCTTAAGAATCCCTTGTATAGCCCTCTAAAGGAGCCCCTCATTTGTGCATGTGTTGGCTGTATTTCCATGGTTATTTGGGCTTATTTTGGCATTCTTTATTCACTAATTTTTTCTTGTTTGGTGAGTGCTCACTTGCTTCATGTACTTGCCATGTAATCCATGTTTGATAGTCAAAATTGCATGCTAATTTAAGCCATCTTGCTAGCACTTTTTGGCCACACTCTAAACTGGAAAAGTGCATGTTTTGGGACTGTCTTGACTCTGTCTTTACACTTCATGTTCAAATAATGCATGCTTTGTATAGCTATAAGTCATTCCATGTGCCTAATTTTGTGTTTCGGGGTCCATCTCATGCATCGGGTGCCGTGTTTCCATGTTTCGGGGCTGTTTAGCATCATGCTTTAGTGCTGAAATTTGCTTGTTTGCATATCATGTTCCATGCCTTACCATGCTTTGGTAGAGTGGCATTCGTGCCTTAGGTTCAGTCCTCGGTTTGTGTGCATGCGTGCACGCATCTCGAGTGTCTCATTTTCATCTTATGGCCTCCTATGTGAGTGTGGCTGAGGTCCAATTCTTTGGTATAAGTCCATTATGCATTGTGTATGCCATTTCATTTCATAGCATTGTGTATGCTAGGTTGTATGTTAGCGCATTGTGTATGCCATGTTACCTCGTGCATCGTGTATGCCATTTCATAGCATTGTGCATGTTAGGTTGTAACTTAGTTGCATTCATGCATGTCATGCATATTGCATTGTGTTTGGGATAGGAGTTAGCCCAAGCACGGGAAACGAGGTACGTTTCGTACTCCGAGTGACGGAACGAGTCTCAATTCCCCAGTTGCCGACACTCCGGATTACCCATAATGGAGTTTAGGTTTTGTTGTGTTTTCATGTGCATTCATTCCATATTAAGTTCTGAAATTCGACTCCTCGGCCATCATGCATCGAGATGCGTGATTGGTGGCACGAGGATCGAAGACTACACTCCTTGAAGAGTAGTCATGCATACATATGTGAAATACTTTGCCATGCCCCTTTGTTGCTCTCTATTGCAGCAAATCAAGAATCAGCAACCTTCCAGAGCTTGGCACGCATTCCAAGAACAATTACAAACAGATGCTAATTGGGGCATCGCAATGGATTTCTGCGCAAGGCAACCCGAACATGCATCATTCATCATTCGGAGCAGAGTCGAGGTAGTCCCTAGCTTGCATGCTAGTTTATTGCTTTCCTAGTTAAATTTGTTAATTAATTAGGGTTTTGTACTTATTCGGACTGTATTTATTTGGGACTGTATGTTATTCTTTCGGACCCTCTACGCGAGGGCAATGTTGTAATAAGTGTGCGTGAGTGTGATGTATGTCTTCCAACCCCACGTCTTTCTTCCCTTTTATTTACTAGCTTATGATGGTTAGATTAGGGCATGTTTCAATTAGCATACAGTATGATAGCATGTTTGCATTCATTCATCTGTTTTGCATGCACCGGGCTCGGCGCATCATATTCACTGCATCGTATTTCAATTTCGAGTTGAGTACTTGTTAGCTGTAGCATCCCATATGCCATGTTTAGAATAGCCGAGCCTGCTATAGTTGCATTTTTGCATGTGTTGCATCAAGCATTTCTGTATAATTAGGGTCACGCATGGATTTCTAATTAGTTTCTGTTTTGGCTTGGAGTACTCGGTAAGTTTTATGCTTTAGCATCCTTGCATGCGTGTGAGTGACTGCTATGATAGTATGCTTATTATGAGGCTATTTGCTTATGTGATATAACTGCCTGAATGCCTGTGGGTGAAGGTTGGGTTATTTGGATTGGAACAAATCATTAACTGTGTGTTTTAAAGCCCACTAGATAGTGGCAAAACCATCTTTTCTAAGCCCACCTGAGGGTGGCAAAATCTGCATTTTAAGCCTACCTGCAGGTAGCAAACCATCTTTCAAAAACAAACTTGAAGTGTTTTATTCCAATTCAGGCGACCCGGTCTATACTTGTATGCTGTGCGCATCACATAGTAAATCTAGGCTAATAACTGGAATAAGAATGCACAATGTTTTCAAAACTAGATATCACGGTTAGTAGAGGCCGATCTTTGATCGGGCGAGTGGGGGTGCTCACGAAGTGACCTTCCCCAATCGTACCCAAGTCCCGAGCTGAGACAACTTTGGTGATGACGGACACGTGGCCTTAGGCAAACGAGTCAGGGTATCCTGAATTTCCCAAAAATAAAATATTTAGGTGGCGACTCTGTATCTGGCAAAGCAGTCCATGTTTGGCACTTCTTTCAAAAAAAATTCTTTTTCTTAAAACGATTTTCCGGATTTGGACTCTTTGGTTCAGATTACGAACCGTGACAATTAGAGTCCTGAACTGTAGTAAGCCCAAGATGAACGGAACGGGGGGCTCATTCCTTCCCCGGGGCGTTCGGGGACGTCTACAGTTTCTGGAACAAAGTGGGCCTAAAGTTTGTGAATTTCCCACTTGACAAAGTGGGCTTAAACGTACATTTCATTGAATCATTCCAATTCAAGCAATAAGCCTTCATCCACATGTACTCAAATAGTTTAACAAGTAAGCACTTAGTCTCATGGAAAGCATGCTAGACATGGTAGTCACTCACACTTATGCAATATGCTAAAGTGCTAAAAACTCACATAATACTCCAAGCTAAGATAAAACAAAAGAGTTAGAAAAGTATGCATGATACCTAACTATACAAGATAGCTAATGCAACGCATGCAATAATGTAACTAAAATAGGCTCGGCTACTTAACATGTTATTTGTAACAATTTCATAGCATGCATTTGAACATGTATTCAATGAGATATTGAAATGACAATGTAGTTTGAATGATGAACCGAGCCTCAGTGTATGCAAGACAAATGAGTGGATGCAAACATGCGATATGCTAATTGAAACGTGATGCTCCTAATCTAACCATCAAAAGAGGATAAATAAAAAGGAGAAAGACATGGAGTTCGAAGACATACACATTATTACATTGTGCTCTCACGCAGGAGAGTCCGAATAAATAAGCTAGCTAACTAACTAAGCTGAACTAAGCTAACTATTATAGCACAAATTGAATTAGCTAAACTACTTAACTAATTATTACAACAAATTAAACTAATTATCTGGCTACGCTAGCTAACTAATTATTACTAACCGAATTAATTAACTATTTTAGCTAACTAATTATAATTACAACACAATACAAATTAGCTATTCTAACTAATTACAAGAGCCACTAGTTAAGCATAACATTCATCTATTACAACACGGATCCCAAGGATCGAAGAGGAACTCATGCATGAACGCAGTTTCCCCTTGAAAAGCCACTGTTTTGCTGTTGCATACCTCTGTTACTCAGTAGGACACTTGCACTGATTTCTTTTTTCAGAACAACTTTGTTCTGTCTCAGAAGAACATTGCTGAATTTGCACTGGTGGCCGATAGGGGGCCGGTCGGCCACTAATGATGGTCAGTCAGCCACTAATGGTGGCCGGTCGGCCACTGATGACTGGACTTCATTGCTTCAACAAAGAGCAAACAGAGCAGGACAGTATATTTCTCAAGGGTTGTTTGTAATGTGTATCTCTCATTATCATCAAAATAAGCTAAAAGGAGTGATACACTTGGTTCAAAGACCATCAATCAAGTAATTTCATTGCATGATGGCTAAAGAACCAAGGTGTACAATTTTAATCAATGCACAAACAACACTAAAACCTTTACTCTATCATACATGATCAAGGGTAATGGAGACCTAAGAAATGTGGCACATTTCATCACTTTGAGTATGAAATGTCCTAATTTTCCTTGTGTTCAATTAACATCCGATTGAACACACCAAAATGCAACCAAATTCTTATCTTTGCACAATTTAAGTTTCAAATTTTAGTTACTCATTTTAATTACCCCTTCATTCTTTAACCAATTAAGTCCATTGGTGAGTTAAGTCCTCTAAAAGAGAAGGAAGTGTCAAACAAGGGGTAATTTAAGGCAAGAGATAGGTGTCATGTCGTTGATAATGAACCCCCCAAAAGAGGATTAAACCATTATGCATGGACCTCAATCTCAAGCTTAAAGAATCCTAAGGTTAAACCAACCCTCAAAGCAAACAAAGAGTCAAGAAATGAGGGAGGTTGCAGAGATTATGCTTGCTGAAATTAATCGAGAAAATCACTAAAAAAATGCAATCAACTCAAACAAGTGGTGTCTAAGGCCTAAAACACCAAGCTTGTGAGGACATTTACACTAGAAGCATGCAAAACAAGACTCAAATGACTTAACCAACCCAAAATACAGTTAAAATAGTCCAAATCAGAGATTAAAACATGCTGGAATTAAGCTATAAATGGCTAGAAAATTAAGCTAACATATAAAGCTATCTAGGCTAGCAAACAAGACACAAGGAGGGGAGGCTAACCCCTCCAAATTTGGACTTCAAAACATGATTTTTCACCATTAAAATTACTCTGAAATTCAGTGTTCAAAAGCCCAAAAGAATATGGTTTGAAGGTGGGAAACAAAAGTGGAAAGGCTATGCAAAAAAGGAATAAAGAAGAGTGAACCACCCCCAACCTTAAATGGCCTAAAACCACAAATTTCAGCCCACAAAAACAGAGGTTTTACGGCCCAAAAACAACCCAAAATCAGTGGGGAAAAAATAGAAAAACAAGTATGCAAAGCAAGTTAAAAAGGTAAGTGTTATACCTCTTGAAGCAAAGATCAATTCTAGGCAACAATTCAAGCCAAAACCAACTTCAAGAGCTCCAAGAAGGCTTCAAGGAACCTCAGTCCCAAGGTGATCAACTTTGATTAAGGAGGTGTAGGCAAAAGTGCAGTGTATGTAGGCTAATGTGCACAAACTTGCAAGAGAGAGAGAGAGAGAGAGAGAGATAATTTTTACTCCAAAAATTCTAACCCTCAAAAATGGGGGAGGAGACCCCCTATATGTACAAAGCAAGAATCCCATACAAGGATATCTAGCCCTACACGTGGGTGCAGATGCATGCATTTGTGCAAACAGTTGGCACAACTAGCATAAAATTTCTGAAAAAACAATTGGTGGCCGTCGGCCACTGATGGCTGACCGGCTATACCAATGACCAATGACCAATAACAAGATGTCAGGGCTGATAGCCTAAAATGATGGCTGACAGGCCACCAGAAGGTGCAGGCTAAAAAAAAGTTTGGTTTAAGAATGAAGCAGCAAAGGTGTAGGGTTTGAAAGGCGCCAAGTCGTGGCATCCTACTGAGAACTTCAAGCACTTGACGAGCAAATAAACTCATCATCAGGTCTACATGCAATGGTGCCTAAGTCGTAAGGGTCATCAAAAATAGAGTGTCTACAACTACCCTTACGCACCTACTTTTAGAGCAGTATTCAACTTATGGAATGAAAGTTTTGCCGCACGTGCGAGATTTTTTTTAAAAAAATTTTTTTTTAGAGATTAAACCATTTCTTAACTCAAGAACCACCCAAAACATTTCGAACCATTTCTACCTACAATATACATCCAAAATAAAAATAGCACTTTGAAATTATTGGAATGCTTAACAAAGGTATAATCTTCACGCAAAAACCACGGGTATTACTTTTCTCCTTAACAATGTTTGTAACTTTCCCTATTTTTCAACAGGGTGATAGACTAGGTTGATTTGGTATCCAGAATTGAGGCGCATAAAGCTAACTTGACCTATGGGGCTGTCATACAGAGTTCAAGCCGGGGTGGTTTAGAAGCTATCTCCACACCCTTGGGTATTTAAACCAGACTCTAGTTTCAAAAATTCCAAACCTTTGCGTTCTGGGTTTTTCCATTCAAACTCTAGTTTTTACCGTCTAAGTTGGTCTCCTAAGAACTCACTACAAACACGGTTAGGTGGCTATACCAGACTGTTAGATGTCGTTCAGGCACGACTAACACCAAAGGAATTACACCTTTAGAGAATTTAAAGTCTCCTAGATGTGAAATAAAGCACAGCAAGAATAAAGAAAAATATAATAGAGTAGAAAGGAAAGAAAAGATAATAGGACATTAATCTCTCATTCAAAGTAAAAAGGGTCCATCAAAGCAATAGACTCAATCATATCCCCATTCCCAATCCTCTCTAGCTTCAGACTTTGGCCATTCTCCTTGAAAGTGTGGCCATTCCTTGGATCTTGCTCCTTAATGGTGCCATGAATAAATGCCTCTACAACCACCAAAGGACCATCCCATCTTGATCGAAGCTTACCTAGAAAGAATCTCAATTTTGAGTTAAAAAGCTATACTTTTTGGCCGGGTTCAAAGGATTTTTTTATTAATGTTCTTATCATGGAATTCCTTAGTTCGGGCTTTAAAAATTTTTGAACTCTCATATGCATCATTTCGAATTTCCTCCAACTCATTAAGTTACAATTTCCAGTTGAGCCCAGCCGTGGCCATATCAAAGTTAGACTTCTTTATGGCCCACAACACTCAATGCTCAAGTTCAATCGGGAGGTGGCAAGCTTTGCCAAACACCGCCATATATGGTGACACCTCAATGGGTGTCTTATAAGTAGTACGATAGGCCCATAATGCATCAATCAAGCATTTTGACCAATCTTTCCTATCCAGCCTCACCGTTTTCTCTATTATGTGCTTTACCTCCCTATTTGAGACTTCCACTTGGCCACTAGTTTGAGGGTGGTATGGAGTGCTCACTTTATGAGTGATAGAGTATTTCTTAACTACCGACTCAAATAACTAGTTACAAAAATGCGTACCCTGATCAATTATTATGGCTCTTGGAAATCCAAAATGACTAAAGATGTTTTCATGCAAAATTTTGATTACTACTTTATGATTGTTTGATCGGGTAACTATTGTGTCCACCCACTTAGGCACATAATCCACTGCCAAGAGAATATACTCAAACTCGAATGACGACAAGGAAGAGACCATAAAATCAATCCCTCAAATATCAAAGATCTCTACCACAAGAATAGAGGGCATTGGCATCATATCATGACGAGATATCGAACCCATTTGCTGGCAGTGCAAATAAATTCTACAAAATTGATGGGCATCTTTAAAAATGATGGGCTAATAAAACCTGCTTTGTAAAACCTTGGCGGTCGTTTATGCCTACTAAAATGATTGCCACATGTAGAATAATGACAAAATGTAAGAATGCTATGCACCTTACTCTCCGGCACACACTGTCGAATCACTTGGTCGGAACAGTATTTAAACAACTCTGGATCCTTCCAAAAAAAATACCTGACCTGCGAAAAGAATTGGTCTTTGTCTTGCTTAGACCAATTTTAAGGAATTTGCCCAATGGCCAAGTAATTCACAATATGTGCAAACCACGGGGGGCTCGCTCATGACACCACAAGAAGTTGTTCATCTAGAAACGAATCGGGCAAGGTTAAAGGGTCACTAGTATACTCAACAAGGACTCGGGGAAAGGTGATCCGCCACCACATTCTCAGAATCTTTCTTGTCTCGGATCTTTAATTCAAATTCCTAAAGCAACAATATCTATCTAATTAACCAAGGTTTGGTCTCTTTCTTTGATAGCAAATACCGCAAAGCAGCATAATCAATGAAGACTATGACCTTGGAACCTAGGAGATAGGATTTGAATTTATCTAAGCCAAAGACCACAGCTAGAAACTCTTTCTCGGTGGTAGTGTAGTTTAATTGTGCATCCAAGAGAGTACAACTAGGATAGTATATAGAATAGGGTGACCTACTGACCCTTTGGCCTAACACAGCCCAGACAGCATAGTCTGAGGCATCACACATGATTTCAAATGAAAGCGACCAATCTAGTGATTTCACAATTGGGGCGTTTGTAAGGGCTGCTCTCAGTGTTTCAAAAGCTTTCAAACATGCCTCATCAAAGATAAACGATGCGTCCTTAGCAAGTAAACTACACAGAGGACGGGATATATTACTAAAGTCTTTGATGAACTTATGGTAAAAACATGCATGCCTTAGAAAAGACCTAACTTGATGCACAGAAGTGGGTGGAGGAAGGCCTGCAATGAGGTCAACCGTAGCTTTGTCAACCTCTATGCCTCGAGGGGACACAATGTGTCCTAATATGATACCCTCATGAAGCATAAAATGACTCTTTTCCTAACTCAAAATCAGGTTTGTCTCCACATAACGAATAAGGACTTTGGTTAAGTTCTGGAGACATTCCTCAAAAGACAACCCAAACAAAAAGAAGTTATCCATGAAAACCTCTAAAAATTTCTCCACCATGTCAAAGAAAATGGCCATCATACACCGTTGAAAAGTCGCTGGTGCATTACATAGCCCAAAGGGCATGCGCTTGTAAGCAAAAGTGCCAAAAGGGCAAGTGAACGTGATCTTTTCTTGGTCAACGGGGTACATCAGGACTTGATTATACCCCAAGTAGCCATTAAGAAAACAATAAAAACCCTACCCCGCTAACCTTTTAAGAATTTGATCAATAAATGACAAAGGAAAATGGTCATTCCTAGTCATGAAATTCAATCTCCTATAATCAATACACACTCGCCACCCAGTAGTGGTTCGTATGGGAACCAACTCTTCTTGCTCATTCTCTACAACAATGATGCCCGATTTCTTGGGCACCAATTGCATAGGACTCACCCACTTGCTATCCGAGATGGGGTATATAATACCCACATCTAACAATTTTAACACCTCTTTTTTCACAACCTCCTTCATGTTGGGATTAAGTCTCCATTGCATTTCACAAGAAGGTTTGGCATTCTCCTCTAGATGTATATGATGCATGCACATAGAAGGATCTATCTCTTTCAAATCAGCCACTGACCACCCTATAGCACTTCAATGTGCCACTAGAACACTCATTGTTTGACTCTTCTACTATGCAGTCAAGTCAGATGCAATGATCACAGGTAGAGTATCCTTAGGCCCTAAAAATGCATACTTGAGTGTGGTCCGGAGTAGCTTCAACTCAAGTGTATGTGGTGGGACTAAGGATGGTATGGCAGGCTCTCTAGACAGAGGAGAAAGGGACTCAAACTGGGTTTTCCACGGAGGAAAATCCGGTGTAAAAGAAGAATTAAGTTAGCCATTCACCTCCTCAACTGACCTGTCAATATCAAAATCCTCAAACCCAAAATGAGCTAGACAAGCCTTTAAAGGGTCCTCTACAAGAATAGAGTGTAAAGCCTCCTCTACAATCCCATCCACAACATCCACAAATAAACACTCCTCTCTTTCATGGGGTTATTGGGATGCTTGGTAAACATTGAGTTTCACTTGCATATTCCCAAATGAAACTTCCGTAACCCCAGTACGACAATTAATACATGCATTGGCCATAGCCAAGAAAGGTTGACCTAAGATCGCCAGGATTTGTTTTCTAGAGCTAGCTACCAGTTCCATATCTAAAACCAAAAAATCAACAAGAAAATAAAACCTATCGACCTTTACTAACACATCCTCAATCATGCCATGTGGCACTTTAAGGGACCGGTCAGCCAACTAGAGAGTAACAGTAGTGGGATTCAACTCACCAAGCTTGAATTCCTCATACACAAAGTACGGCAACAAATTGATACTAACCCCTAAATCTAACAAGGCCCTATCAATGAAATGATCCCCTATAATGCAAGCAATGGTTGGGGCACCCGGGTCCTTAAGCTTAGGAGTTGTGTCATTCAATAAAATAAAGCTTACTTGCTCCATGAGTATGACCTTTTAGGACACGTGTGTCCTAGATTTACGCTTTTGCGTACAAAGGTCCTTCAAAAATTTAGCATAGGAGGGTACTTTCTTAATCGCCTCCAATAGGGGAAGGTTGATTTTAACTTGTTTAAAAACTTCCACCATCGCTTCCATATATGTCGCCTTCTTATTAAAAGGGGATGGTGTATCAAGGCATTAGGGAAAGGGTACCTTAGGCACATATGGTGCCTTAGGCTCATGTGAAGTGCTAGGGGCAAAGTCATCCCCCTTAGGTTTTTCTCCCTCACCCTTGCTCTCTTTGGGTTGACCACTGTGATCACCCTTCTTAGCCTTAGTTGCCTTAGGCAGAACTGGCCGAGGCACTAACTCCCTCCCACTTCTCAAGGTAATCACCGCTTGGACCTGCTTATGGTGCTTTCCATTCCTACCTAACCCCTCTGCCTCATATTGACTCTTAGGGTGGTAATTTTCCATCCTCTCTCATATTCATGTTATTAGCCATTTGACCCAATGGGCCTCTAGCTTAGCCATGGAGTATGTGAGTAAACTACTAGTGCTAACCCCTTAAGTTCTGAGAGAACTTCTAACACCTGAGTCTCAAAGGCCGAGTTGCCTTGAGGAACAGACGGGGGTTGTGGTTGCCAGTAAGGTTGTGGTGGTCAGTAAGGTTCGGATGGTCGGTAAGAAGATTGGTTGACAAAATTATTAAAATTCTGCCTTGGTGGTGGAGGATTGTAAGAAGTGCCTTGTGAAGGAGGTCTCCATGAAAAAATAGGGTGATTTCTTCATCACGGATTATATGTATTGGAATATGGGCCATTACCTGGGTTGGAGAATCCTTGAGCCGCATTCACATGCTCTTAGACTAATTCTGAAAATTGTGATACCGAAGGGCACTCACTCAAGTCATGAGCAGGGCTCGCACAAGTAGCACATGCCTCGTGAAATTGAGGCTGATCTTGCTATGTAAGGCCATGTCCTGAAGCTAATAATTGGTTTATCTTGTGGGACAATGCCTCTACCTATTGGGCTAACTCTAGGTTTTGCCCTACCTCATAAATGTCCCCTCTTTTTGGGCTCCAACTACCTATTGCTAGACTTGCCAGGCTGGGAAGCCATGGTGAAGGGAATTATTACTTAAGTTCTCAAATAGTTGTCATGCCTCGGCGTCATTTTTGGACATGAATGTCCCACCACAAGAAGAATCCACCATTTGGTGGTAAGGCTCAATTAAGCCATAGTAAAAAGTCTGAACAAGTTGGCAATCAGGCACTTGGTGGTGGGGACACTATTGGAGAAGGTCCCAAAGTCTTTCCCATGTCTCATGAAATTACTCACCATCAATTTGAACAAACTTGGTGCTGGCTCGCTTGAGTTAGTTGGTCTTACCAATGGGAATGTACTTCTCCAAAAACTTCTGCTATAATTGGTCCCAAGTTGTGATAAAATTAGCAGGTAAGGAGTTTAGCCAGTGTTTGGCTTTGTCCTTTAATGAAAATGGAAACAAACGTAACATTAAGGCCTCATTGGTGAAGTTCTGGATCCTCACCGTAGAGCAAAATTTCAGAAATTTATGCAGATGTTTATAAGGGCCATCATGAGCAAGTTCATGGAATGATGGGAGCATTTGTATGGTGTTGGACTTAATCTCATAATGAGCAGCAGTGGTGTCGGGTAACTGAATGCATGATGGTGATGTATATGTAGTGGGTGTGAAGTAATCCTTAAGGGTCCAGTTGGGCCAATTTAGGCTATTCGGGTTCGCCATCTCTAATGGCTCGAAGTATGGACATGAATATTCATGCCTAGGAACACAAGCAAAGGCTCTAAGTTTCCTAAGAGTCCTTTCTAGTTCAAGGTCCAAACTCCACAATTCAGGGCGACAAGAACGGCGACCGTGCATACACTAATCATACATACACACTAAGTTCCAACTCTGTGCACTAAGTTATGAAAGCAAAATACCAAAGGAAGAAATACTTACAGCGATTTAACAAAAACGCTTTACTCGTCTTGTAGGTGCTCGATGTGTAGACATTATCCCAATTTCCACTTGAGCTCGCTAGTTTTAGCACTTTAGTGCTTTACTTGTGAATATTTGCTTTTGTTTTTTAAGCACTTTGGTGCTGCGGTCTGTTTTTAAAGCTCAGTTGCACTCCACTTGCAAACACTCTACATACTTAGCAACACAAAAAATATAAAATCCTAAACTAAAAATTAAAATAAGAATGTAACTTTAAATTGATTAGTTTCGCCAGAAGTCTCCTGAAATGGCACCAAAATTTGATGGGTCGTTTCACACACCAAAAATAAACACTAAACTATACCAAATTCTTTTAGAATAATAGCAAGTCCATGTATCGATCCATAGGGACAAACGAGAAATTAAACTAATTTAATTATTAAATTCCTAAATTAATTTTGATAAAAATATTGAAAGATTCATAAACTAATAATAATTAAATTAAACAAAGTGATTAAACTAGCAATTATAAGTAAAATTGGAATTATTGATTTTTTGAAAAAACCTAGGGTAATGAGTTCACCACTAGTTACGTAAATAAGGTTTCAATTTGAAATCAATTATGCTACAGTTTAAACGGAATAATACTTTGCAACTACAAGTTCGAAGCATTTATCAAGAAATTCATCGCATTAATGTACGGGCACAAATCATCTCAAGTAGTATGAATCGTTTGCTCTAAACTAGGGTAGCGACACGAGTCGTCCCACGTAGTATGATTTGTCTCATACCTTGAATATGAAATAATAGAGAAGTATTGTATGGAAAGCATTCAACAATCACATAAAGCCGAATACTCGAAGAAATAGTGAAAAATATATATATATATATATATGAAACTTCTAAAATACCATACAATTGTTCAAACATTTACATAATCAAAAACTAAAAAGAAAACTTAATTACATAGATAGGGTTTCATCAAAACCCTAGAAAAGAAGAGCCTAGCCACTCATGAAGGAATGAGAAGAGGTGGAGGAGATGGAACCTTCCATGGGAATTTGCTTTGAAGATTGAAAATCACCTTTTTTTCAAACCCTAGCCTCCTCTTTCTCCTTCAAAATTTCAGAACCCTAATCCAGCCTCCCTTTCTTCTTTTTATACCTCTGCTGTCTTTCAAACAAGTTCAAAATAGCGGCACAATTCTCGAGGTGTTGTCGCACGTGCGAGAAACACTTTTCTCCACTAGTCCTGCATTTTTGCTCATTTTATGATTCCACTATGTACAACCTGATTGACATTAAAAAGATATAAAATATATAGTTTGACAAGCAAATAAAGTTAAGAGATTCTAATTAACGGTCTCAGTGTTGCACAATTCAACCTTAATCAGTGTGACTTACTATGTGACAAGGAACACGTCACCACTCGGACATAGATCAAAAGAAGTGTGGGTTGTACTTCAATTTGGGCTCAAAGTTGGCCAAAATAAGCCTATGAAAATCAAATTTCCAATAATAATCCTAGGGGACTAATCCCACCATTCACTTGAGGGAGCCTTATTTAAAGCGAGGGTAAACTCCCTATATAAACATGGCTCCAATAAGCTTTATTGCTGCTAGTGAATATTAAACTTGAGATAGTTTTGTGGTCTCATTTAAAATCAGAGCAAACATAGATTGTGTATTTGTAGTAGTGTTGTATGGTTTTATTATGTTTCCTTGTTTGTTTGCTTGATGTTAATGTTTCAATTATTTGATTCTATGAAAATATATATATTCAATAAATAAAACATAAAATTTATTCAAGAGTATAGTTTCATTGAGCTTCATTACTAATATTATATATGGGTAATTCTATTTACAAACCACTAATCCTTTTAGTACACAATATTATTTAATATACACACATAATAATTTTTAAGGTTTGAAAATATCTTAGTTCACACATTAATTTTTCATCACTAACCTTAAGGTAACACACCACCTGTTTGTTTGAATACACATTATAATCAACACCCAAATATCTCCATCTATAGAACACCAGATACTTCATTTTCAGAACACCATACATCTCCATTGTTAGTGTTAAAGATCTCCATCGCCAGTGAAGGGTTTCATTCGATCGATGCATTCTCACCATTTCATATCTCTATCTTTACCGTCTTCTCGCTGGTGCATTGTCGGCATTTAAGATTTGTCAGTTTCACAATTGATTCACACCTTTGATTCTCACATTGATATGTTTTTCCTTCTTTTTTTTTTTTATGTTTTTTTGTGTTTTTGATTTGGTTACCTATTCAACTTTCCATGGCAATTTCTATTTTGAGTTCTCATTGTACAAAAAAATAAAATTGAACAAATTGAATATGTTCAAAATATTTGTGTTGAACAAAACAAATACGTTTGTACTTTATACGTTGAACAATTTCAACTCATTCAGACTTATAATGTTGAACATTTTTTTATTTGTTTATTTTTATTCTGTTGAACATATATTAAATTTTGTATATTATTTGTTTGTTTCGTTTTGTTTTTGTTTTTTTTTTTTTTTTGTTTTTCTGGGTAAATGTTGAAGACATCTACTTTTTGTAAAAAAGAAAAGAAAATATACCAAAAATAAATTAAATTATTGAATTGAATTAAATTTGAGAAATGAAATTCTTAAGGAATTAAAATGTTCAATTTTTTATGTATGAACATTTATAATTCAATCAACCTTAATAATGTGAGCAAAATTGTTTTGTTCAAATAAAAATAATTAAACATTGTGTAAAAATTCAACTCTGATTATCCAAATACATGACGAACGAAGTCATCTTCCCAACAACAATATGAACGAGATAAATAAAAAACTAAAAGGTTAAGTAGTAAACTGACATTTTCATTTTTATATTGTTCGAAATCAACAATCTTAGTGTCATCCATGGTGTACAAATTTTCAAAACTAATTAATTTCAATATTCTTAAATCTTTAAAATCAATTAATTTCAATGTTCTTAAATCCTAAAACCAATTGATTTCAATGTTGTTAAACCCTAAAATCTTCAAAATCAATTTATTTTAGATGTTTATACGTCTATATGTGATGATGGTGTGTGAAAAGTGTTTTGTGTTTTTATATATCAAATCTTTGAATGGGTATAATACACCTCCATATCATCTTTAATAGTCTTTTTAATTGAGGATATTATTAGAATATAAATTTAATCTGTTAATGGTGTGTATTGAGAGAATTAGTGGAGTGTAAATAAAATTTCCCATTACATATAGGATTGAGTTTTTTTCAAATTCAAATATAAATTTGAGAGAACTTTTTTTTTTTTTTTTTGAACGGCGAAGCAAAAGATCTTTATTGATGAAACATACGACATGTGACAAAATACATGAATAAAGAGGAGCTTGAAGCTAACACAAGCTTCAAGCTCCAGTTCGCAAGGAGCCAACAAGAAACAGAAAAAGCAAAAACAGAACCAGAACAGAACAACCAGAGCAGAACAAAACTGCCAAGAACTAGAACCAGCACCATGGAGGCATAGACAAAACCCTGAACCAGAGCCAGCAACCAGTAGCAAACCAGCAACCATGAACCAGAACCACTGCTACCTGAATAAATCAGAACCTGCGGCCATGAAGCACAACCACTACTGCCTGAAGGCACTACTAAAATAGACAGAACCAAGATAGAACTGAAACAGAACCAAAATAGAACAAAATTTCCATGCCATGGACAGCAGCAGCCAGATATCACTACCTAGAACCAGCACCTGAATGAATCAAAACCATGAACACTGCTGCCTGAAGGCTCTACTGACAAAAACCTCAACATAATAGATTACCATACCAAGAGCATTATCAACCAAAGCAACTCATGAGCGAATGCAGTGCCTTACACCAGAAGCATTGAAGAGAAGATCATTAATGAAGAATGGAAAATGACTGGAAGAGGACTTTAACCAGATCGCTAGCCTGATGATGATAAGATCCTGCAGCAACTGAGTGTTGAGTTGGGAGGCTTGAAATAGACACTTGTTTCTGATCTTCCAGATGGACCAGAGGGTGACCAAAGGAATGGCACGCCAAAGTCTCCTCTTCTTTTTCTTGCAGATGTACCCTGCCCACCATTGCAACAGGTCTTCAACAGAGGCAGGAACCACCCAGAGAATTCCCCACCATTGTAATAACCCAGTCCAAATTCTCTACACCAAAGGGTAGTGAATCAGGGCATGTTGGACAGTTTCCTACTGTGATTTACAGAAGAGACATGAAGTAGAAGCCAACCTATCCAAAATACCAATCCGTTGCAAGAAGACAGAAGTTTTAACCTTGTGTTTCCAAGCGAGCCAACCGAAAAATTGCACTTTCGGTGGCAGATAATTGAGCCAAACCAAACCATTAGAATTAACAGTGTTGCCCAAGGCAAGGTTAGAGTGATTATAGAGAGTGGAAACAAAAGACTTACCAGGATATAGTGCTGCCCAATCTGCACTGTCATCAACTCCTAAATTCAAGGAAGGGGGAGCTGCTATAGTGGTAATAAGTTTGTGGAGCTCATCCTTTTCCCATTCAAAGAGGGCTCTCCTGAAGGTAAACAGCCAAATGGAAGCTGTATTTGACACAAAATCCTTGAGAAGTCCCTCATTACTATTGGACAATTGAAAAAGTCTGGGGAATTCATCTTTGAGGCAAAGAAACCCACACCATTGATCATACCAAAACTTAATTCTACAGTCATTCCCCACTTTTAAATGGAGATTACTAACATAGAACAATAGGAGGGACTTATGCTTATCTACTGCTGCCATAATGCCACCCCAAATATTAGAATGATGATTACTAGAGCAGAGGTTTGGAAGCCATGACCCTCCTAGAAACTTGTATTTACTACATAAGACCCTCTTCCATAGTGAATCATGATCTGAGGCAAACCTCCACCACCATTTAAGTAGTAGGCACACATTCACATCCCTTATTCTTCTGATGCCCAATCCTCCTTGCTTAATACTCTTTGTTACCTCCGACCATTTAACAAGATGAATCCTCCTCTTTAGATCTAGGCCTCCCCAAAGAAATGAAGCTTGGATTTTGTCTATCTCCTTAGCTACGCCTTCAGGTATCTTGAACAGAGATAAGTAAAATACTGGCAAGCTTAACAGCACTGTTTTCACCAAAGTCAACCTTCCAGCATAGGAGAGAAACCTCCTTTTCCACCCAGCAAGCCTCATTTTGAATTTGTCTATAACTGGTTTCCACATCCTCTTTCTTTTTGGGTTAGCACCAAGTAGCAATCCAAGATACTTGAGTGGTAAACTTTGGGTCTTGCAATTCAGCGGATGTGCAAACTTCTCTAGAGCATTGCCAGGAATACCAACCCTACAAACCACACTCTTATGATAGTTGATTTTGAGACCTGACACAACCTCAAAGCACCTGAGGATCCTTTTCAAAGTGGGGACTTCCAATAACTTAGCTTCATAGAACAAAATAGAATCATCTGCAAATTGGAGATGGGACAGCTAGACTTGATTATTTCCAATGGCAACCCCTTTGAGCAAATTCAACTCCCGAGCTCCGTGGAGGAGAATGTTTAGAGCTTCAACAACCAAATTGAAAAGGAAGGGGGATAGAGGGTCACCTTGTCTGAGGCCTTTTTGAGGATAAAATTCCTTAGTTGGAAAGCCATTTACAAGGATTGAAATTCTTGAAGTAGAGATACATTCCTTGATCCATGAAGTCCATTTAAGGCCAAAACCAAAATTAGTTAACAATGAGAGAAGAAAATCCCAATTGACAGAGTCAAAGGCCTTTCAAAATCCAGCTTTAACAGCAGCTCAGATTTTCTGGATTTAAGCCAGCTATCTATAACTTCATTAGCAACCAAAACTCCGTCCAAAATGTTCCTACCTCCCAGGAAAGCTGATTGTGAGTCACCAATGATCGCAGGCATAACTTTTTTTAGTCTGGATGCAAGGACTTTAGATAGAATTTTGTACACAGAACCAACAAGGCTTATAGGCCTATACTCAATTAAGGTGACAGCTTTCTTTTTCTTTGGAATCAGTGTGATGAAAGTACTGTATATCATGTTGGTAATCTGCCGCTGGTGTGAAAGTCTTTCATAAAGTTTAGCACCTCCACCTCAAGCATCTTCCAAAACTTTTGAAAAAACAGCAGGTTAAAGCCATCCGACCCAGGAGCTTTGTTCCCATTACAATCAGCTACAGCTACCCAGACTTCTTTTTTAGAGAACTCTGCCTCAAGCAAATAAAAATGGTCACTAAACCTTACACTCTTGAAATCTCCAACAAGAACCGGTCTATGCTTCCAAGCTTCGGAGAAATGATTAGAGAAGAAAGACCACATTTGTTTTTTAACTTGAGCTGGTTTCTCAAAGACTGTATCCCCCACTGTGATGGAATTGAGAGAATTTCTATTTTTCCTACAAGTAGCCATAACATGGAAAAATCTTGTATTTTTATCACCTTTCATATTCCAATCCTGCCTAGATTTTTGTAGCCATTCCCATTCTAACTTCTTGCTCAACTTCCACCTTTCGATATTTTTCTCTCTTTGTTGCTTTAGGTCTTCCTCCACCAGAGGCCTAATCTCAGCTGTCAAGTCCAATTGATGAAGATCATTTTCAATAACTTGCAGCTTAGATGAGACATCACCATATACCTCTTTACTCCATTTTTTTAGAGCCAACTTGAGGGCAAACAACTTTCTCTGAAGGGTGAAACCAGCAGGCCCTGAGAACTGTGAGTGACTCCAAGTATGTTCCACAAAGGATGCAAAATTCAAATGCAACATCCACGCATTTAAGAACTTAAATGGTTTAGGCCCCCAATCTCTAGTTTCCTTCATAAGTACAATAGGGCAATGATCAGATGAGGCTCTAGCAAGGCCCCACTGGTTGAATTTAAATTTTTCTAGCCATTCAGGACTGAGCAGAAACCTATCAATTCGGCTCCACTTGTGACCATCAATTGCATTACACCAAGTGTATTTTCTGCCCAGAAAGGAAGATCAACTATCTCACATTTGTCAATAAAATTGTTGAAATCTCTCATGCCCCTATCCCTAAGTGATACACCTACTCTTTTCCCTATATTTCTAATCTCATTGAAGTCACCACCGATACACCACGGCATGGGGAAATGGGCTTTCAAACTTAGCAAAGATTCCCAAAATTTCTTTCTCCTTCTGATGTCAGTAAGAGCATGGATATTAACAATAGCACAATCAAAGGAGTTGAGTAACTTACCAGATGGAAGAATGAAGTTCCTGCTACAACAGCACTCAGAGAGCTCAAATATGACTAGATCCCATATACAAAGCAGACCACCAGCGAAGCCTTCAGCATCAACATTCATAAACTCAAGCCTTTCTCTTGGCCAAATACTCTTCACCATCGGATTGGTTAGGCTTGATTTTTTTAGTTTCTTGGAGCAAAGCCATGTCAATCTTTATATCAAATAACAGCTTTTTAATTTTGCTCCTCTTTTCATGTCTTCCTAGCCCTCTGATATTCCAACTTAATGTCTTCATATAAGAAAGAATGACTCTAATACCATCCAGTGATTGCAAATTATTCCACAATACCCTTCCCTCTTTCCAGCATCACCTTGTCCCTATCCTCTATCTATACTAGTTCTCTAATCACCTCGAATTCCTGACCCTTGAATTCTAAACCCAGTCTTTGCCCCATTTGCAGAATGGATTGAGCCTCTTGAACAGATCCATGATCAGAAGATTGTTGGAATACTGGACTGTGAATTAAAATAGGTAGAGCTGTAGCCCTAGATCTGGAGCTTTTGGCGAGACCCTTATTTGAAGTTACACCCTTCTACACTATTCTTCTAGCGAAGCCAAAGAACTTACCACCTAGCAGACAGTGTTTGAGGCCTTCCCTTCTACTCCCTTTCCTCTTACCTCTCTTCAATCGTTGAGTGTTAGAGCTAGAAAGAGTTGGACTAGAACTAGCACTTAACTTTGATTGTGAGCCCACCCAAAATGTTGCACAAATTGGCCTAGCAGATGAGGACTTCAGTCCAGAACTGAAGGGCCCAATAGGCAGTGGCCCAAACGACTTATGACCCAATGCAATCTCCAGCTGAATGCCAGGCCTATCTTTGAATGGTTGGCTTAGACTTTTAAGAAAGCCTTGGGTAAGATTATGAACATGCACTGCAGGTATAAGTGCACCATTTTGGACTTCATGAGCACCCCCTTACTGGCTACTGCGTGTTACCCACAAATGGAGCTTCCACACCATTCTGAATATCATGATTACACTGCCCTTGATGCTGACTAACCAGAAGGAATGATAATTCCACAACACCTACGCTTGTTTCATTTGAAAAGCCCGCGCAATCCCTGGTCTCTTCCACTGCTGATACATGGCTTAGACTACCCCCTTCATCTGCCTTGTCAGCATCCACATGAGATGTTAAAACCACGTCAACTGTCTTGTCAGCATCTTCCTGAACCAAGCGAGGTTCTGTAGGGAGGTGAAGCCCCCCATTGATGTTGGAGCAAGCTTCTTTGGCTGTGTCATTAGAATGCAAACCAATGGAGCTAATGCTATCATCTTCTGAGATCGGCTTCTCTAAGACTCGGATAGAATAGATTCTACCTTTACACTCCAGATTTAGGCTGGTATTGATAGGATTCATAACATTTGTAACAATCTTGAACCGGCCACAGCGGAAGGATTTGAGGGAACTGACATCCCGATTCAGAAGGACTACCTCTCCCCAAAGTCGCCCAATCTTGTAAAAAGTATCAGAGTTCCACAGGTTGAAGGGCACTCCATAGCAAGTGACCCAGACACACCTCTCCTGTTGAAGATACATTCCTGCTCTCCATTTTGTAATATACTCACACCAATCGTGAAACTAAGATTTAAACAGAGTCAGTTTACTCACCATCTCTTCCTTGGAGCTGAAGGAGATGATAGCATCACGCCCTCCTCCCTCCCTTACCAAAATATCCTTCGCCCCTTTGTTAATGAGCTCCTTTCTTACCTACAGAACAAAGTAAGGGGTTTTGAGCCTCATAATCATGCTTTCGTAGAGCCATCCATTCCTGATTTCATCTACTTTAATAGTTGTCACTGGTTGATAACGGGGTTCAGAACCCTTTATGACCTCTGCAAATGATCTATCATCAATGCGTTGTTGCCAGATCTGATTGGGTGCTACAGTACTGACCTTCAAAGGTTCAAAAAATCTTGGTGGTAGCAGATTCTTCTTATGACCAGCCACTCTTCCTTTACTATATTCTGCAACTTTCACTGATAAAGACTTGTCATCAACCCACAAACCGTTGGCCTTTTGCTCAACTACATTAGCTGCAATAGAACAATCATAGCGAACGAAACCAAATCTGGTGTTTGTTGCTTTCCTTCTCTTATGTGGAATGAAAACATTCTTCACCACACCAAACTTGTTGAACAAATCATGAAGCTTTCTGGGTACCATTGATTCAGGCAAGTTATCCACAAATAATGTAAACAAGGATGCTCTTTGATCTACAAGTCACGAGTTAGAACGCAACTGTCTAGCTCTTTGTTTGACCATTGGTATCCAGCCTTCCCTTGCTCCGTTCTCTCTCTCCATGTTTTTTTTATCTCTCTGTGTAATGGCTGGAAATCATTCAAGATTTAAGTGAACCAATTTTTAAATTTGAGAGAACTTGAAGACCTTATAAAGTTCACCATGAGTCCTCTTTAATCCGAACCATTCATTTTGTAGAGTTCTCAATGTATATTACAGGGTCACCTTGGCCCAAAGCCAGCAAAACTGCTGCTTTGGACCCTCATAAATTGATTAAAAAGAAGCACCTCAAATTTCTTTTTTAAACTATTATATAAGTCCACAAAAAAGAGGGGAAAAAAAAGTATGTATCTGAATTTAAAAGGGCCCAGACAAAGTTTAGTGAAAATTTAAAACTAATAAATAGTTTGATGTAGTAAACAATTTAAAATTATTGAATGATTGTTTTTACTTTTCAAGAAAAAAAAAAAAAGAAGACGATTGTATGGGGAGTTATTTCAAATTAATGGATGACTATTTTCCAAATACATGAATTTTTGTATAGAATACAATTAATTATACCACTTACAGTTGTTCTAGAGGGGAAAAAAAATTCAAATTTAAAGTTGATTAGATCATACCTTCGATCAACTAAGTTACCAGCAATGGATTAACAATTTTATGTTGATAGTTTAGATTATGCAAGCTTTACTATCAAATTTTCAACTAAAAAAATATGAGAAAGATAATGTTTAAGTATTGTGTTACAATCTGTTCACTTTTTAATAGGTGCTTGAGCTTAGATTATTTTGGTCATTTTTCTTATTGTAAATTTTGTTATATATTTAAGTGAATTTTAATTGTTATATAAGTAAGTAACTATTTTGTAAGTACTGTTAAATACATTAAAAATAATAATTTGAATGCACAATCTTTTGATCACATTTTTTTATTTTTTATTTTTTATTTTTTGTGTGTAATGAATGAAAGTGTTCATGTTAGGAGTTCGCTTTGGGTCTCAAAAATGTTAGAGCTAGGCCTTGTATATCATCTAAGGAAAAAAATTAGATGAATCCGATAATTGTGACATTTTCACTTTATAGTATTTGTGTCTAAAAAAATGAATGACAAATACCTTTTTAAGAATAGAGCATCAATTTTTTCGAATACAAACATAATAACATGAAAACGTTGCAATTATTAAATAAACTTAATTTTCTATTTACTAATGATATATATGAAAGACTCTACAAAATTCGGCTCATTTTGAGTGTATTTTGGATCGGTTTCGATGATCCAAACCATTCAATGTGTAGAAATTGTCAAATACTTTGGGTATGTTTGGTTTGAGTTTGGAAAGTGAGTTTTAGAAAAAAAATTTCCAAAATTTGTTTGGTTTGAGTTTTTTTTCAAAAAAATTTCAAAATCACTCTCTCTCTTACACATCAATCAATCACTTTTTCTCTCTCCTCTCTCCTTCTCAATCACTTTTTCTCTCACACACATTTACTCAATTCTCCCAAAATATCAAATCATTCCAAACTCCAAAAAAAAAATTGTCTCTCAAAATATACAACCAAACAAACCAAAAAAATTTCTAAAACAACTCTCCCAAATTTTTTTCAAAAACAACTCTTCCAAAAACAAACCAAACAAGCCCTTTATCTTTGTAAAAACTCACGTTAATCGGATATCAATAGACTTTGATCAGATCACATTTATGTGAACAATTTATTTTTAAAATCATACTTACCGTTTACACAATTTTGATTTGATCAAGTGACTATCAATATCTGATAACGTAATGTTTTGCAGAAATAAAATACTCGACAATCCTTACACATTCAGCAGTTATCAATTTGTGGTAGACCCACAAAGGCCTAATAACATACTCCCGTCTAATTTCGGACTCAGACTGTGAGAAGCCTAAGCCAAGAATAAACCTTAGATCTCTATTTCATTCAAGATTTTGGTTTGGATAAGAATCCTGTATGGGGAAATAAAAATATTTAAAAATTATGGTCATCTTTGTACCCTAAATAGTTTGATTCAAACTTTTAAAATAAAATTCACATCTAACATTTTCAAAAACAATTTCTTTGAGTTTTCAAGAAGATAAAAATAAAAAAGTAAAAGCACACAAAAATAGAATCGGTTGAAGAAGAGATGTGGACGTATGAAAATTTCATGTAATTGAGATCCGGTGAGTCAAAATTTTTGTAAAACCAGCAAAATAGAGAGTAAATAAAATGATTTTTATAAAACTAATAAGTGTTATACCATCATACATTTTACAATAAAATATAAAGGTAAGTTCCACCCTACCAACGAACAATGCTAATCACAGAAAATATTAACACGGCAATCTGAATGAAATAATATTTTTAATAATAGGTCCCACACTATTTAATATGTATAATCATAATTATTTTTTTGATTAGCAAAAATAAACTTTATTGATGAAAGAGGCATAAAACATGCATAATTACATCAACAAAGCAGGGGAGTGCAAAGAGCATCATAGCTAAACTTAACGATCCCAACTAGGTTGGCACCGCAAAGAAAGCGCAATCATATGCTAGCACTCGACCCAGGATTGGTGAGGAACCAACCAAGGATGTCTATAATCATAATTATTAGACACATATTAGATTGAACCGCACTATAACAAACAAGGAATTAGACAATTAGTAGTCCCAATTCAAATAACAAAAATAGTTAGACAACTAAAAACAAACATAAGAGTTAAAGTCTGGATCTGACTAGTCATCTCTCAACCTAAAATTGATAATTTCTTAACAATATAAACCAAGTCAGCCAACCCTCTTATCCATATATTTATATACTCAAATCTATAGCACTATGAAGAACATCTGTATAAATTTATCTGATCCCAGAAATCAAAACTCTTTGATGTGTTTGGACGGCAATTTCTCAAATAATAAATTATTTCACAAACGCGTTTTTTTTTTTAATGGAAGATTTAAGCTAGAGCTTTTTGCCTCATCCTCTATAAATAAGAAGCTCCAAAGGCATACTTGTCTCATCTCTCAAACTAGAGTTTTTCTTTCTTGCTTTCATATTGCTGATCTTCTTGTTCTTGTTCTTCTTGAATAGAAGTTCCTTGGTTATTTTAAAATGGCAAAAAGTGGTGTCTTTTTTACTCTCGTTACTCTTAGTTTCTGCTACATTGCCTTTGCATTTGAACCTGCACCCCTCCAGGATTTCTGCGTCGCAGAAACTAATAGCTCAGGTATATGGCTTATCCATCTATATACTAACCCAGTCCGTGTTTATGAGCTAATGTTGCACTATTTCTATTTGGATTTTGAATTTGAGCAGTGATTTGTAAGGTGAAAGTTCACAAATCCAATATTCAAATGTAGCCGCTTGTGGGGTTTGATAAACCTTTTTTAAGGCATTTGGGAAAGAGGGTGGTCACAAGGCATGACTCACAATTGATACTACTCGCAGACTACTAAAGATAATTAATTATTTATTTGCAAATTGATTACATTGGTAGTGTTTGGGAAATTAGTTATTTTAGGAGATTATTTTAGTTTTTAACTATTTTAGTAGACTAAAATAATTGTGTTTGAGAAGAGGGTTAGATTTTTTTTATAGTTGGATATGATGTTTGTGAGAGAAAAAGTAAAATGATTATGGATTTAATGTGACATTTTGTCTTATTGACTATTTCAAACTATTTTATCTTTGTGCTATTTTAGTTCAAAAAGCCAAACAAAGGCTATTGTCAAACACCATTATTATATTAGTTAAAATCTACAAACTAGTTAAATATCTCACAATTGATACTGCTCATGAACCACTAAAGACAAGTGTTTTTATTTGCAAATTAGTTACATTATCATCTATTTATTCTTAGTAGTTAAAATCTTCATGGTAGTGAAATATGTTCTAGTCCTAGTTCTAATCATCGTGTTCATTGGCAGCAAGAGTGAATGGTCTAGCCTGCAAGAATCCTATGCTAGTTGAAGCCAATGATTTCTTCTTTAGCGGTCTCCATATTACAGGAAACACATCAAACCCTGTTGGGTCGAAGGTCACTCCAGTTAGTGTGGCTCAGCTACCAGGGCTCAACACCCTTGGCATCTCAATGGCACGCATTGACTATGCTCCATGGGGAATTAACCCTCCCCACACCCATCCTCGAGCCTCTGAAATACTCACAGTTTTAGAAGGCTCCCTTCATGTTGGATTTGTTACCTCAAACCCTAATAACCGCCTCATTACTAAGGTCCTCCAGAAGGGTGATGTGTTTGTCTTCCCAGTGGGACTTGTTCATTTCCAACATAATGTTGGGTATGGACATGCAGTAGCAATTGCCGCGTTGAGCAGCCAAAACCCAGGAGTCATACCCATAGCAAATGCAGTTTTCGGATCAAATCCTCCCATTGCTAGTGAAGTTCTCGCCAAGGCATTCCAAGTGGACAAGAACGTGGTTGATCAGCTCCAATCTAAGTTTTAAGACACCAACAAATCAAGGGTAGTGAAGAAATTTTATATATTTGTTTCATTGTTTGATTTATCTCATGTTTTGATTGTTGGATTTCAAAGGAAAAAAAAAAAAAAGAAGAAGAAGAAGAAGAAGAAGAATATTCCCATGAGGAAATAATTTCATTGAGATTCTTTAGCAATTTCTTTCAGTTGTATTTGTTTTTTATTATTATTTTTTTTCAATTCATACTATTAATTAATGACAATGTTTCTATTGTTTCCTGATGTTGCTTTCTATAAGAAGTTTTCAGTATGATTTAAATTGGCATAGACAAGACACAAAATTTCCACTTTGAGGGCAAATAATGGTTCCCTCTGCAGTATGATGTAAATTAACAGTTAGATTTTGGAAAAAGTAAGAAATTAATATAACTCCAATAAAAATTAAGTTATAGTCAAACACAAAAACTATGCAATTGTTGCCTGGATGAGCAACCCAAATTAAACTGATGCATTAAATGGGGGTAATTATTTTGATATTTGTAAACATTATTCTTAGGAAGGAAAAAAAAAGGTCTATGAGGAAACAACCACAAAAGCGATTAGAAAATTAGCAAAAATTGTAAATTTAAGTTAAAAAGCTCATATTTGAATGCTGGAAGCTTGAAAAGTATTTTTTTTTTTTTTTAAAAGGCAGTGAAAACATAATTTTTAGAAAAATTAATTGCAAAACTTAAACTTTTCTAAAATTAGAAAATTACCAGAAACTATAAATTTGAGTTAAAAGCTCAAATTCGGATACTATAGTAGCCTGGAAATATTTCTTTTAACAAAAGAAAAGAAAAGAGAGGCAACAAATTTGAAATTTAAGAAAATGTAATTTCAAAAATAGAACTTTTCTGAACTTAAATAATGTAAAATTGAAAACTTAAACCACAGTATTTCCTCAAAAAGTTCCTTAGATCACTTTACTCGTGAGTTTTGACAATTGAAACATTTTCAATCAAACATGAGTCTTTCAAAACTAACCCACCAATATTGGGTGAGCATTCATTTGCAAATTTTCTTTTCTTATGATCCAAATGGGCCAAGCATGAAAAACTGCATCACAAAGCTTTGGTATTTTGGGAGCTTTAAGAACGAACCCAAAAAACAAAAGCTTGAAGGCAAGAACAATTGTAAATCATAAAGCATTATAACGCAGCGGATAAAATGTCAGAATCATACCTTGACAGGAGGGTCTCAATTTATACACGTATAGGGGAGAGAGGAAAAGCCTCCAGCCTTTATAGCTAGTTATTAATACACCGTTAACATCTGCAATAAAGTTTCCTTCAGAAAATAGGTGTGATTCAGGCTTCTGCTCCACCCCTCTGTATTTTTTGTAAAGCTAAAAATGAAACTTTATGTCATGTGCTGCTGCACTGCAATTTTGCTTGGAAGGTTTGGGCTTCAATGTTGAACTGGTGGGATATTCAAGGGGCTGTACCAGGTTCTGTAGAAGCTGCATTACTCTGGTGGGATTGGAACAATCTGAACAAAAAGGAAAACATGCTTTGAAAGGTTACTCCTCTGGCAATTTTTTGGTCTCTATGGCAGGCTAGGAACGAGTGGATTTTCCAATCTTATACTCCTAAGGTGGAGGAATTGTGCGACTTGATTAAGTCTAGAGTTGCACTTTGGCTAAATCATAAATTCAAGGCCTTTCATTTCACAATTCACGACTACTTGTTCAACTTCAGACAAATCAGAGGCAGCTTGGGGAGTAGACTGATTATGGGCTGCTGCTGAGGCTCCTCTGCTACTGGTTAGGCTCATCTGCAGCCCTTCTCTGCTGCTGCTGATTCTGGGCTGCTGCTGGTTAGGCTGATTTGCTGCTCCTGAGCCTCCTCTGCTGTTCAACTTCTCTGCTGCTGGGCCGAGGTTCCAACCATCACACAGACACCAACTGATGAACTGATGAACTCCATGAAAAAAGCAGCTCTGATTTAGGACCTCCAACTGAGGATTATCTGCTGCATATGGTGGAGTTTATCTGCTGCATATGTTGCTGAAGGACCAAAGTAAATCAGAGCTGCTTTTTTCTTGGAGTTCATCAGTTCATCAGTTGGTGTCTTCGTGATGGTTGGTGTTCATCTGTTGGAGCTCATCTCCGTTTGGTTGGCATCTTACCAACCACTGCTGTTTGGTTTTTTGCGACCTTTGCTCCTTCCTTTTTATTGATGCTTATCAATGTATTAATGCTTGATCATTATCAATAAAATTCCTTTTCGCTGTTTCAAAAAAATAAATAAAAGCAGGAGTTACAAACCCCATTAATTCAGGAGTTACAATTATAAATTCAAAGCATTGAAATGGTCATGCCAAATAGGCGCCCATTTCTAACAACAATAAATGTCATTAAATGTCAAAAAGTAAAAACTCATAAAAAGTTAAAGAATTTCTTCTCAATATTTCTACTTTTGAACCCTTTTTTTTTTTTTTGGTAAAAATTCATTCTCAAATACTTTAATTTTTTACACTTTATATTTTAGCTAAAAAGTCACTAAAAAATATTACTTTCTAAACAAACCCTTTGTGGTTATTTAATAAATTTTTTATTGATTTTTTTCCCAATTTTAGTGAACTTTTTTTTTTTAATTTCAAAAACCTATATACTTGTAAGTTCTACTAGATTAAAAAAAAGAAAAATAAAATAATTTTTTTTTAAAAATAGTCTAGAAATGACTAAAAAAGCTAAAAACTTTGTGTGTGTGTGTGTGTGTGTGTGTGTGTGTGTGTTTAGTAAATTGTTTTTTCAATTCTTTTTTAGTTATTAAATTTTTCTACCCAAATAACACTTTAGGGAGGGGATTGGGTTTGATAGTGAGGTGGGACTACTATATGGGGTGTTTGTTTTGAGAGATGGGAAGGGGACTCCTAATCCCTTGGTATTAGTAAAGGCCTTGGAAAGGGGATTGGAAAGGAGAATGTAGAGATAGTATTAGAAAAATAGTGAGGGGATTAGAAATTTTTTTATTTTTTTTATTTTTTATATATTGGGAATTTTTTTAAAAATGTTAATATTTAATTTTTTATATTTTTTTATTTGTTTTATTATTTTATATAAAAATAATTTAACAATTCCTACACTAACAACTATCATCAAAACAAACACAATTTTACTTAATCCCCTCACTAACAATCTCCTCACTATTAATCCCCTTACTACGAATCCCCTACATTTTACCTCTGAAAACAAACGGGATCTAGAGTGGTTATACATTACTTTTATGGTTTCATAATTACATGCTTTAATTGTAAACATTTGTTACAATACGTACCGGTGAAAATGTAGCTCGAATGTGTCAGTTTTACTCTGATGTTTTCTACACATCTTTCTTTCTTTCTTTCTTTCTTTCTTTTTTTAATCGATGTACATTCATCCGTTTTTTTAATATTATTTTTTGTGTCCAAAAAACAATTGCGCATGGAGAGAGAGGACTCCTTAGGCCATGTTTAGAATGAAAATTTAGGGAAACACTTCTCTTCATATAGCAAAATCAATTAGAAGTGTTGGTGGGCCTCTATAAATTCACATCCACGATTTGAATTGTTCATATTGAAAGGCCTATTGAAAAAATCATCCTTACAAAATAGGGCAACATAAATCAAAATTGTGGAGAAGTGGTTTGAAAATATTCCAAGATCTAGCCAGACATCCTTGATGCTCTGATCGCTACCTGAAAAAAGGATAAACACTCTGGTCAGGATTACCGGAATTAACGCTCTGACGAACAAGTTAGGATTCTCCAGTTTACTTTTATCTCAAGTTATTTTGTCTATTTTCACATACCTTTCTTTGGTTGATATTCCTTTATTTATATCACCTTCTGGGCCCAAGGGTCAGGCCTACTCTTAATCTAGCGCATGATTGCTTATTCGGCCTTCTAGTTGTATGCTAGTTCCTACTCGACTCCTTACGTGGCCGATTTGTATATTTGGCTCCAAGAGCCCTTGGATAGAGCCGAATTGTCTTTGGCCTAATTTCCTTCAAATCCATCTGTCCTTCCTTAGTATATTATATTCGGCCCCCACAATTGCCGCGCAAACATCCGACTAACGCCAATTAGTCCGCATGTTTGGTTTTATATATGGAAAGTCAAAAATACGGCGCTTGCACTCCTTCCAATATTAAAGCGTCAGAATGACCACAGTTTAGAAATCATTACAATCTTTCGCCCCTTCGTACCTGTTGTTCATTTAATGCGAATTGAAATCGCGCTGTCCCTTCGAGAATTTTTTGAATATGCAAGGCTCTTTGGTTGCCTCTCAGCATCAATATTTCATTTCACGACCTCTGCAACTTCCATCTGCTCTCCATTGTCCTTCTCTCTCTACCTTGTAAGTTCCTCTCTTCGTTGCTTTTCTTTCTCATTCCAGCTCCCATTTTCTTGTTTGTTTTTAGTTTAGAGTATTTTCTATTCTGACTTAGATGGCAAAACATTTGAAAGCTCTTCTTTCTGTGGATCATGTTTCTGCTTTTCGACGTCACTTTTCCATTCCAGACGACATCCATCTGTCACTTGTGGTAGATAGCGTAGTTGACATGGAGAAGACTGATGTGAGTACGATCATCTTTCCCCTCCTGTTAATCACTAAGGGCAGAGTCTGTTTCTCCCTTCACCCGTTTTTTAGGGCCGTCCTTCGCTACTGGGGTCTACTTCCTTCTAAACTTAACGTAAACTTTTATCAAATCATAATGGGAATAGTAGAATTAAATCGCCGACTTAGGCTTAATCTTGGAATTCCTACTATTCGGCATTGTTATGCCTGGCGAAATCTTCTGGTTGGTAGGGACGCTACTTTCTCAGGGCCAAGGACATCGACCACCATTTGGTGACTATATTTGCCAGCTCTGGCAAGCGTGTTGACGATGTCATGGTCATTGTCCGAGGCAACTGGGAATTCGGCGAAGGCAAAGATTGCCTAGATCCTGTGCCCAGACAAAAAGGTGAACCAGGTGACCTTATAGTCCCATTTTTTCACACATTTCTTATATATTCATTCGGCTTAGATTCCATGTGCTAATCGTTTCACTTGTGCTAGTAACGATTTGAAGAAAGTACTTGTTTCGGCCGACGACGTTGTGCTTCAGCAAGTCAAAACCGAGCTAGAATTTTTTGGCCATCCCAACCTCCAAAAACAAGGGCGGGCTACCTATATACTATTGCGATACAAACCTACATACGTTGCTTTTTGGCTGCGGATCACATTCCAATTCCGAGGGAGGAACAGCAGCTCATGGCACTCATTTTCCCAAACTACAAGAGCCTTAGAGAAATTGGTCTTGGAGATTTGGATTTGGAGCACGGTGATAAAGTCCGTGATCAGGACCCCGAACAACCAAACCAGGCCGACTTGGAAGAAGTCGACGCGGCTCTTAACTTGGCTTTTGAGGAAGTCGGCATTAACCCTCTATCCACTTTAGGCCAAGTTGACACATCGTTGGAAGACGATATTTTCACTGATTTAGGAGACCTTCCTAGCATAGATCCTGAAAATATAGCTGGGGAATCGCTTGCACAAATGGCCAGCAGAAAAAATGCCGAGAAGATGGCGGCTCGAAGAAGGGCCGAGGCCGCCAGATCTGAACCCCCCATTGTAGACACCCCATTTTTGACCGACCTTAAGACTCAGACGTCACCGATTGAGCGCTTTGTGATGTTGCATATTGTGCTCGTTCTGAGGTTGCGGAGTCTCAGCCGCGAGCCTTGCCTCCGAACTTCCATACTCTTTTGTGCTTTACCTCGGTTTGCGAACCAGGCCCTGTTTTCTCTGTTTTCTCTTCCCGAAGGGAGGGAGAGGTCTTGTAGACCGTCTCTTAGTGGCCGTAGGCTACGTTTCATGGTCGTAGGCCATTTTTCCCGTTTGGAGCCCGATTTTCGATTTTTCGTAGCTGTCGGCCATGTGCCTCGGTTCGGGACCGCTTAACCACCTCCGTTTGCTCCAGTTTTTGGCTGCACCTTGTTTCCTCCCTTTCGAGGGACACTGTGGCCCGAGAGACCAACTTCGTGGTCGAACGCCACCTCCGGTGCTTAATAGTCAGTTTTCGGGGCCCCAGGCCGCGCGTTTCGGTCCCCGAACCTCCGTTTTGCACAAGGGGAGATCCCCGTCGGAGAAGAGCGGTTCACCACCACTCACCTTATGAGGTGCTTTCTAAAGCGCCACTTCGCCCATTTATTGCTTTCCTTAAGCATCATGCATTGTAATGCATTGTACCTATCAAGTTTCTTTCTCAGTCATGTACGATATTGTATGTACGGTTCATTCAAAGAAGTTCCGTTTAAGATCATTTATTTAGTGTATCAATCACACTTCATTCACTTAGTGTATCAATTACACTCTCATTTATTTCATGTATCAATTACACTCTCATTCATTTAGTGTATCAATCACACTTCATTCATTTCGTGTATCTATTACATACATTCTCATTTTGTGTATCTATCACGCACATATTCACTTTTGTGTATCTATCACACACATTCTCGTTTTCTGTATCACACTTTCAGTGTATCAATCACACTTCATTGATTTAGTATATCTATCATACTCTGTTCACTAAGTGCATCTATCACACTTTCGTGTTCACATTTAGTATATCAATCATACTTGTTCACTAAGTGCATCTATCACACTTCGTGTTCACATTCAATATATTAATCATACTTGTTCACTAAGTGCATCTATCACACTTTGTGTTCACCTTTAGTGTATCCGTCACACTTGTACACTAAGTGCATCTATCACACTTCGTGTTCACATTTAGTATATCTATCATACTCTGTTCACTAAGTGCATCTATCACACTTCGTGTTCACATTCAGTATATCCATCGTACTTGTTCACTAAGTGCATCTATCACACTTCGTGTTCACCTGTAGTATATCTATCATACTTGTTCACTAAGTGCATCTATCACACTCTGTATTCACCTTTAGTGTATCTATCACACATGTTCACTTAGTGCATCTATCACACTTTGTGTTCACCGTTTGTGTATCCATCACACTTGTTCACCTAGTGCATCTATCACACTTTGTGTTCACCTTTTGCGTATCTATCACACTATGCTCACTTTGTGTATCTATCACACCATGCTCACTTTGCGTATCTGTCACACTTCACTCGCTTTGTGTATCTATCACACGTTCGCTTTGTGTATCTATCATACACGCTCGCATGCTTGCTAAGATTGCATACTTTTCTTATATCCTTTCTGCATGAAATGTAGTTAGATTTGTATTCACTTGTTTAAAACTGTTGCATGATATACTTCATTACAACTTTCTTTCCATGATCATAAGTTATGTTCGGCTTCTGCATTGACAGTTGCATTTTGCCCCTGCCCGCAGGCACATCTCTTTGATTATATTGCCTGTTTGTCTAAGTCTTCGGCCTTGTCAAAAATAGGTCGTCTCTGGGCTTTCACATTCACTCCCGTCACGTATGACTTTCGAGTTCTGTCAAAGAGGGCAACTGTAGACACCCCATTTTTGACCGACCTTAAGACTCAGACGTCACCGATTGAGCACTTGGTGATGTTGCATATTGTGCTCGTTCTGAGGTTGCGGAGTCTCGGCCGCGAGCCTTGCCTCCAGACTTCTGGACTCTTTTGTGCTTTGCCTCGGTTTGCGAACTAGGCCCTGTTTTCTCTGTTTTCTCTTCCCGAAGGGAGGGAGAGGTCTCGTAGACCGTCTCTCAATGGCCGTAGGCTACATTTCGTGGTCGTAGGCCATATTTCCCGTTTGGAGCCTGGTTTCTAGTTTTTGGAGCTGTCGGCCGTGTGGCTCGGTTCGGGACCGCTTAACCACCTCCGTTTGCTCTGGTTTTTTGCATGCACCTTGTTTCCTCCCTTTCGAGGGACACTGTGGCCCGAGAGACCAACTTCGTGGTCGAACGCCACCTCCGGTGCTTAATAGTCAATTTTCAGGGCCCCAGGCTGCGCGTTTTGGTCCCCGAACCTCCGTTTTGCATCCGTCTTGGTTCATTTTTGGCAGAGACCTTATTTTCATTGTTAGGAAAGTTGTAGGAGGGTGGGAGGCCAGCAATTTTTCTGAAAAACCAGTTTTTCTCTTCATTGCTCTTCGTCGCCCGTTTTTCTTACTAGAAAGCTGGTTTTTCCCATTTCCGGGCCACTTTTTCTGACTTTTCACAACACCATTGTGTTGTACACACCTGGGAGGCCACCAATATGGGTAGGCCGACCAGTAATTCATCCTGACCCTTTTGAACCCCTCTAAAAGGCTGGTTTTTCTCTCTCCTGAACCACTTTTTATGGTTTTTCTCTACACAGCTGTGTTGCACTCATCTAGGAGGCCACCTTTTTGGGGTGGCCGGCCAGTAATTTTGCTTGACCCCTTTGACCCCTGGTCGGCTGGCCAAGGGAGGTGGCCGGCCGGCCACCTGGACCTTTTGAACCTGGCCGACCAAGTTTGTCTCTCCAGGTGCATTCCAGCTGTGCCAGCTGTTTTGCACCAGACCCTCTGTCCGAGGGTCTGTCTTTTTGGGGGGATATTTGAGTTGGTTTTTCTCCCCTTTTTTTTGGCTCCTCTCCCTCTATATAACCAGCACCCTACCTCATTTCTAAGGGTTAGAAAACCAGCTAGAGCATTTGCATACAATCCTCCATATCTCTCTCATCCAAGCCTCAAAACACCCTTGTTCTTGCACCATTTACACACCAACTCATAGCCTAGCACCTCCATCCTCCATTCCAACACCTTGAGGCTGATTTTTAGATGTTAGGAGCTCATTTTCTTGGACCAAAAGCTGTTGTATTGTTGTGCTACAAGGGTAAGTCCTCTTTTTCCCTTTTCTAGCCTTATTTTGGTTCATCGCTTAGCCCCTTTTGCTTAAATTTTTGGGCTTTGACTTAAACTATAAAGTATCTTATTTTGAGCCCCTCTTCAACTTTGTTGAAGGGCTCTTTGCTGTTTGAGACCATCTTCTGTCCCTTGTCCTTTATCTCTCTTTTAGGGCTATTTTTTCATCATATTTTAGCCTTACTTGTGAACATTTTTGAGATTTGGTATAAACTGGAAAAAGTCTTGTTTTGACCTCCTATTTAAGTTTGTTTGAGGTCACTTTTCTGTTTAGAGTCATCTCTTTCCTTGCATGCTTTATTTCTACATGCTTTGAGCCATACATTTGAGCATTTGCATAAGTCTTGTTTTGGCCTCTTAGCTACTGAAATCCAGTGGATTTTCAGTGGCTTTGATAAGGATTTGAGATTTGAAATCATAGAGGGGTGACCCTCTCACCCCTCATTCTCTTTACTAGCATGTTTGGCCTTCCAAAGGGACCCTTTTCTGCATGCATTGAAGTCACTTTTCAGGCTTTATTATGAGGGTTTTGAGGTCTGCCTTGGCTCTGCCCAAGGCCCTCTTGGCCATATTTTATGTCTACAATGCATGTGTAGAGCAATCTCATTCAAGACTTTTCAAAGAGGCCTTTCTTTGCATGTTTCCGAGACTGATTCCAGGGCCTATTTAGTGGGTTTTGGGGCTGTCATAACCCATTTCCAGAGTTGGTTTAGTCTTGCTAAGTGTCTATCTTGTATGTGCTTAATAACTCCTTGCATGGCCCTCTAAAGGAGCTCACCATTTTTACACATGTTGGCTACATTTCAGTGATTATTTTGGTATATTTTGGCATATTTTATTCACTAATTGTTTCTGGTTTGATGAGTTCTCATGCGCTTCATATACATGCCATGTAAACCATGTTTGCTAGTCAAAGTGCATGCTATTTTAGTCCATCATGCTAGCATCTTTTGGGCATGCTTTGAACTAAAAATGTTCACGTTTTGGGACTACCTTGGCTCTGTCTTTGTGCTTCATAGTCAAATAATGCATGCTTTGTATAGCTATAAGTCAATACATGTGCCTAGTTTTGAGTTTCGGGGCTTATTTTATGCATCAATTGCCATATTTCCATGTTTCGGGACCATTTAGCATCACGTTTTAGTGCTGAAATTTACATGCTATTGTATGCCATCTTGCATCCCTTACCATGCTTTGGTAGAGTGGCATTTTGTGCCTTAGGTTCGGTCTTCGGTTTGCGTGCATGTGTGCACACATTTCGGTTGTCTCATTTTCATCTTATGGCCGCTGATGTGAGTGTGGCTGAGGTCCACTCATATTAGTCTAAGCCCATATTGCATTGTGTATGCCATCTTAGTCTACAGCATTGCGTATGCTAGGTTGTATGTTAGAGCATTGTGTATGCCATGTTACATCGTGCATTGTGTATGCCATTTCATAGCATTGTGTATGCTAGGTTGCATGTTAGGATTACATTCATGCATGTCATGCATATTGCATTGTGTTTGGGATAGGAGTTAGCCCGAGCACGGGAAACGAGGGACGTTTCGTACTCCGAGTAATGGAACGTGTCTCAATTCTCGGTCATCGGCACTCCGGATTAACCATGATGGAGTCTCGGTCTTGTTGTGTTTATACATGCATTCATTTCACATTGAGTCGTGCAATTCGACTCCTCGGCCATCATGCATCGAGATGCGTGATTGATGGCACGAGGATCGAGGCAAGCATACATATGTGAAAATACATTGCCATGCCTCTTTCTTGCTCTCTGTTGTAGCAAATCAGAAACCGGCAGTCTTTTGGAGCTTCGTGCAATATTCCGGGCTTAATTGTAAACAGAGGCTAATTGGGGCATCGCAATGGATTTCCACGCAAGGTAACTCAAGCATGCATCATTCATCGTTTGGAATAGAGCTGAGGCGGTCCATAGATTTGCGTGCTAGTTTACCGCTTTCCTAGAATTAATTTGTTAATTAATTAGGATTTTGTATTTATTCGGACTGTACTATTTATTCGAGACTGTATTATTTATTCGGAGCCTCCGAGCGAGGGCAATGTTGTAATAAGTGTGCGTGCGTGAGATGTATGTCTTCCAACCCCACGTCTTTCTCCCTTTTATTTACCAACTTATGATGGTTAGATTAGGGCATGTCTCAATTAGCATACAGTATGATAGCATGTTTGCATCCATTCATCTGTTTTGCATGCACCGGGCTCGGCGCATCATACTCACTGCATTGTATTTCAATTCCGAGTTGAATACATGTTAGCTGTAGCATTCCATATGCCATGTTTAGAATAGCCGAACCTATTTTAGTTGCATTCCTGCATGTGTTGCATTAGGCATTTCTGTATAGTTAGGATCATGTATGGATTTCTAACATAGTTTCTGTTTTGGCTTGGAGTACTCGGTAAGTTTTTACGCTTTAGCATCCTTGCATGTGTGTGAGTGACTGCCATGACAGCATGCTTACCATGAGGCTATTTGCTTATGTGATATAACTGCCTGAATGACTGTAGGTAAAGGTTGGGTTATTTGGATTGGAACGATGCATTGACTGTGAGTTTTAAGCCCACTAGATAGTGGCAAAACCATCTTTTCTAAGCGCACCTGAGGGTGGCAAAATCTGCATTTTAAGCCTACTTGCGAGTAGCAAACCATCTTTCAAAAACAAACATGAAATGTTTTATTCCAATTCAGGCGACCCGGTCTATACTTGTATGTTGTGCGCATCACATAGTAATTCTAGGCTAATAACCGGAATAAGAACGCATAATGTTTTCAAAACTAGATATCATGGTTAGTAGAGGCCGATCTTTGATCGGGCGAAATGCTCTCAGTGACCTTTCCCAATCGTACCCAAGTTCCCGAGCCGAGGCAACTTTGGTGATGACAGACACGTGGCCTTAGGCAACGAGTCAGGGTTTCCTAAATTTCTCCCAAAATAAAATATTTAGGTAGCGACTCTGTATCTGGCAAAGCAGTCCATGTTTGGCACTTCTTTCAAAAAAATCTATTTTCAAAAACGATTTGCCAGATTTGGACTCTTTGATGATTCATCGGTCTTGCATTGCACTTTGCGAGATTACATATAGGACCGTGACATTGAGTCCTGAACTATAGTGAGCCCAAATGAACTGTCACGCCCTAAATTTTAATTACTCGAAAACATTACCAAAGCCTGTAAATTTAGGTCCATTTTTTTTTTTTTTTTTTTATATATACATTTACAAATGTCTATTACACTTGAGTAATAGAATCACAAAGATACATGTTCTCCCTCTCTCAATAAATACAACAACAATAATACATGCCAAGCTTCTGCCGCGAAGCTACAAATAAATAATTAAAAATACAACTCCACTACCTTTACATCTACTAAGAAAGCTATACAAATGAACTGAAGAACTCTATAAATCTTCAATCAAATAACCCAAACTTTCTTCTTGTAAAAAGATTAAACAACGACGGGGTGAGCACTAATGCCCAGTAGGAATCTCATAGTTCTAAATCAATAACGAACACACAGATAGAAATGATCATGCATGCGGAGTGATACAATATGGTAGGGTGACATTTCATAATCTCAAAATATCATAAGTAAGGTATCTTTTTCTCAAAAACAATTTAAACACTTGTAGGAAAAACCTTCAGCCATTAAAATCATCCCTTAACTTTAGAAAATAATAGATCCTTGTGAAACAACCATATTTAAGAAACAACATCATTTAAATGTTATTAACCAATTTCCCAAACATTTCTTAACTAATTTTCCATTATTAATACTCTTCTTTTCCTTCCATTCTTCTTTTCTACTCTTCACTTTTAACTCAAAACCCCAAAATTTCAAGTTCAATTTCCTTTTTGACTCGCCAACAATTCTCCTATACTCATTTCACCCCGTTAATTTCACCCGCAAAGTTTCATTTCAAGATAACACAATGTTAATAAACTCTTCCAAGCCAATCCTTTATTTAATTATAGAACAACTCTCACAATTTACTTTTATTAACACAACTACTTCATTAAGTTTACCATCATAATCTATAATCCTCATATCTATTTTTGGTTCCCATTATTCACAAATAATGCCCATGCACTTTTCCTCTTTAAACCAAATTATACATCAATATGAAATTTCACCAATTTATCACAAGCAACAAATAACATCATCAACTCAACATACCTCTCAACACATAGCTCAACACAATCCACCTTTTGCTAACTCGCTACGGCGGGAGTGAACTCCCAAAAACCATTTTCATAAAAGCCATTTTCTTTCAAAACCATTTTTTTCCAACTTTTTAAAACCATTCCCCACATTTGCCGACTACTATATGGCGGGATATGGGCACCCAAAACATTTTCGAAAACCAACCATCTTTGTAGTAAATTTCCATGTTCTGTAGAGAATTCTCACAAAGTATGTACATAGTTATGCTTTTTCCTCAACACAAAAGTAAATGTAAATGCAATGCTATGCCAAGATAAATCAATGAGGAAAAACATCTGTTCCAATGCATTGTTTCAAAATCACCATGTTCTCAATGTCATCATGTGATTCAATTTCAATTGTTTAAAACTTAACAATTTATTTCAAGGGCGGTAAATACAACTCTGGTAATCTCTAGGTCAGTGTCTGCAAGTAGACTATACAAGTACTACCAATTTGTCATTTTTACCAGCATCATCTGGAGGGCTCGACACCCATTCTTTGTCATTTTTACCAGTCACAAGCTGGAAGGCTCGACACCCATAATCCACACTACCTGTCAAGACTTACCACCGTATTTACCCAAAAACCATTTCATGAAAACTCATTTCTCAACATTCTTTCTCAATGCAAGTTTTCAAATCAACTTTCAAAGTTCAATATAATCAAATGATTTGATATGATAATGCAACCATAACAATACAATGCAACAATTCTTCCATTTCCAATTCTTCCACACAATACTACCATTGTAATCAAAATTCTCATTTCTCCTTTCTATGCAATTTCACAAGATGAATAAATATACATTTATTTCAATTAATCCAAGGGATAGCATAATTCCCACCTTTCAAACATTTCCCACAACTTAGTCACTTCAAGGCTATATCAATACTTTCAAATAACAATTTCCAAAGTGAGTAACAATTCTCATACTTCTTCAAAATTTAACATTTATAAAATATAAACAAGAAATTTTCCAAACATCATTTATTTTAGCATTTAAAATAAATATAGCAATATCAACTATGGATTTTTAACTTCTCTTTTAAAAATTCCAAATTTTTAGGTTTCTCACCAAAACCATCCATCTTCAAATATTTGACAAGATTTCACCAAAACATCTCCCTTTCATCAACATAGTTCCAAAAACCCCCAAATTTCTAGTAAACCCACTTTCAAAAGCACTCTTTTTCTTAAATCAACAAGAAGTTTTCAAATATAACCAAATTCCAATTAAACTTGTACACATGTAATTCAACCTACAAATTTCATGATTCTACTTTCAATTTGGGCCAAATAATTGATTATCCTCATAAATCAACCTAGGGTTTCTAGATAATCTAGAAATTTCAAGAAAAATTCCGACTTCTTAACCCATTATTTTCTTCTTCCAATTTTCCCCTTGATTATACATCCTAGGTTCCTAATCCATAATCTAAACCCAACAATAACACCCCAAACTCTTCAAATCCGAAATCCCCCAAATTTCCATAATATAATTCTGTATACTCAAAATGTAGATTTTGCATTTATATACTCCAAAATACCACAAATCTATCTATTAATGTAAGCATTGAAGGAGAACTAGGACCCCTACCTCAAGAACCAAGCAAGAAAAGCAAGCTTTGAGAAGAATCCTTCGAAATCCCGAATTCCAATCGGTTGAAAGTGTTGATCTTCTCTTGTTCTCCATTCTTGATGCAAGAACCATGGTGGATTGTTGATCAAAGTAGAGCAAATCAAGGTTTTGGGGGCTAGGGTTTCAGACATGTAGGAGGGGAGAAGAAGAGAGGAAAAGAAAATGCAAGAAATGATCAAAAAACACGTTTTTGAGCTGCTGTTCCGCTATTCTCGCTCGAGCATCCATATTCCCGCTCGAGCGTACCTGCTCCCAGCACAGATTTCAAAACTTCGAACAGGTATAACTTTTTCATACGGACTCCGTTTTAGGTCGTTCTTGTGTCCAAATTGAAGCCCTGGAAATAAGCTTTCCAATGGTTCTAACCTCACATCCAAATTCAAAGTATGGAAGGAGAAAAGGGCAAAAGAGTGACGGCTGGTCAAAAACTCAAACTCCAAACTTGGGACTTTTTATCTAATCTTATCCAAATACCTTGTTAAGACTTCAATTAAGGTTCTAAACATCACCCAAGGGTCCTCAATTATAATATTTAAAGTCCACTCGTCAACCCATCAATATCAAGAGTCCAACAACCGTACAAGTTTTAAGGTGACGGGCACCACTTTTCATCAATCCAAAGTGAATCAAGATCCGAGTCATTACAACCTTCCCACCTTAAGAAATTTCGTCCTCGAAATTGTATCCGTTCTAACGAAAATAACAACCTTATGTTCACCAATTCTTAACAACCCCTAGTTCACAACAAAGCATGTGAGCACCCATACATATCCACCAAACCTTAACAACTTTCAATCTTGCCTTATCTCAATTCTGAACCCAAAAGTACAAAGTGTCACAATCTCCCTTCCTTAAGAAATTCCGTCCTCGAAATGGAGAAAACCAAACAAAAGGAAACGCAAACTTGAACGGAATCACACCCTTTAATAGTCAAAACTAAATCCACTCTCGGGATAAATTCTCGATTTCAAGGAAAAGCAATCACCCTTAAACCATACTAAGTCAATACAAACAAAACCGGTAACACATTACCTCGTATGATCCAATACCACAATTTTCAATTACATTTCAATTAATTACGTTATCTATTTCTTATCCCTTAGCACATAAAAGTAGAACAGATCAAATCATTCATGAACATATTTCAGTCTTTAACATTTAAATTTTATCAGGCCATCCCAGGCCACATATAAAGAAAGTAAAGTTCTATTTTTCACATTAATATCAACATTTTCCCAGTGAATTCCAACCATCACCAAATAACATCCGCCACCCATCCGGTGACATCACAACGCAATTCCCATGTACACTTGCAACAACAACAAACAAATAAGCCAACATATTTATTACCAATATCAACACGTATCTCAACATTCAACACACATATATACACATTGACACCAATGCACTTCAACAATTTCCATTCAAACATTTTTAATTCAATTAGAACGGTCTCACCAATTACACAAACAACACACTCATACATGCACGAATAAGACTCCATGCCCTCTAGTGCCCCTAGAGACACCATTCACATCCCTATTTATCCAAAACAAGGCAACTCCCAAGATAATCAAGAATCAATTAACTTCAAGTAGCATTCATCGAAATCACTAGTTACAAATCACACCACAACAAACCAACCGAAACCAGTCCTCAAATCTCACCAAAATGAAAATAACTACAAGAATCCACCTTTGTGAACTGGCCCAAGTTACTAATTAACCACCCTCACGGCTCAAACATCGATACATACATCACTTCACATCTCACAATTCATAATCATAATTATCATCACCTATTATTCTCATACAAACAATGCCAAGAATTTCATAACACTTGCTCATACACTCGGAAGTCACTAATCGGCCAACCATACAATTTCCAACACTTACAAGTGACCTTACACCGTCTACCTTGAGATGAAGCTCCTTACACCCCTTTACCCGTTTCTAGAATCTCACTAGACTTTTCAAATATACGTTGCATTAGCACCATTCCCAACAATCTTATCATTCTCAAGTCGATATAATAACACTTATTTCGAGTCACACAAAACAATTACCACCCACACACAACACTCACTACTAGGAAACACGACTCATATTTCCTCCCAAGAACCACTTCTAGCATTTGTTCATACTCATGAACCCCATATTCCAATACTGTTAACTCCTTTATACGCACACAACCACTAGCTCACCACACCTTATGCCAATACTACTTTTATCACCATGAAGCACAATTTTCATACCACCACCAAGCACTCTCACGATTTGCTAAGTATCTCCAACTAACCTCATACCATTCTAAGATCTCACATCATCTCAACTACATTCCTCATAAACCATTCAAGTCATACATTCCATGTTCCACAAATACTCCCATTCCATTTAAGATTCATAAGTCAACATGCATTTCTACCAATATCTAACATCCCCCTTATTGCAAATTAATAACCATCTGGTAGCTCTCATTATCTCAACAACGACATCAGACATTAATAACCAACCTCTAACCCTTTCCTGAGACACTTACTCTTCCTACTAAATCCAGAAACTAACCTAACACATAATCACACAGTACATAAACAATTTTTTTTTTTTTTAAAGCAACAAACCACATAGTTGAATCAAGCCTACAAGGACAACCACTTGTCCCGGAACTTCCAAGGAACTCTCATTAGAAACTACGTTGATCAGACGCATTTTCCAATGAGATTTCAAGGCAAGTTAGCCGGCTACAAGAACTATCCATGAAGCTTAACCCATGCTCACATAATGCAACACATAATGTCCTATACCTCTTATTTCTATATGTAACCATCCTCACCAAGCGAAGCCAACCCATTGTGGTAAAAACCACTTCCCCCGAGCTCCAGGTATTCAAACCTGGTTAGCTCTGATACCATGTAGTCACGCCCCAAATTTTAATTACTCGAAAACATTACCAAAGCCTGTAAATTTAGTTCCATATATTTTTTTTTTTTATATACATACATTTACAAATGTCTATTACACTTGAGTAATAGAATCACAAAGATACATGTTCTCCCTCTCTCAATAAATACAACAACAATAATACATGCCAAGCTTCTGCCGCGAAGCTACAAATAAATAATTACAAATACAACTCCACTACCTTTACATCTACTAAGAAAGCTATACAAATGAACTGAAGAACTCTATAAATCTTCAATCAAATAACTCAAACTTTCCTCCTGTAAAAAGTTTAAACAACGACAGGGTGAGCACTAATGCCCACTAGGAATCTCATAGTTCTAAATCAATAACGAACACACAGATAGAAATGATCATGCATGCGAGGTTATACAATATGGTAGGGTGACATTTCATAATCTCAAAATATCATAAGTAAGATATCTTTTTCTCAAAAACAATTTAAACACTTGTAGGAAAAACCTTCAGCCATTAAAATCATCCCTTAACTTTAGAAAATAATAGATCCTTGTGAAACAACCATATTTAAGAAACAACATCATTTAAATGTTATTAACCAATTTCCCAAACATTTCTCAACTAATTTTCCATTGTTAATACTCTTCTTTTCCTTCCATTCTTCTTTTCTACTCTTCACTTTTAACTTAAAACTCCAAAATTTCAAGTTCAATTTCCTTTTTGACTCGCCAACAATTCTCCTATACTCATTTCACCCCGTTAATTTCACCCGCAAAGTTTCATTTCAAGACAATTTCCTTTTTGACTCGCCAACAATTCTCCTATACTCATTTCACCCCGTTAATTTCACCCGCAAAGTTTCATTTCAAGATAACACAATGTTAATAAACTCTTCCAAGCCAATCCTTTATTTAATTATAGAACAACTCTCACAATTTACTTTTATTAACACAACTACTTCATTAAGTTTACCATCATAATCTATAATCCTCATATCTATTTTTGGTTCCCATTATTCACAAATAATGCCCATGCACTTTTCCTCTTTAAACCAAATTATACATCAATATGAAATTTCACCAATTCATCACAAGCAACAAATAACATCATCAACTCAACATACCTCTCAACACATAGCTCAACACAATCCACCTTTTGCTGACTCGCTACGGCGGGAGTGAACTCCCAAAAACCATTTTCATAAAAACCATTTTCTTTCAAAACCATTTTTTCCCAACTTTTTAAAACCATTCCCCACATTTGCCGACTACTATATGGCGGGATGTGGGCACCCAAAACATTTTCGAAAACCAACCATCTTTGTAATAAATTTCCATGTTCTGTAGAGAATTCTCACAAAGTATATACATAGTTATGCTTTTTCCTCAACACAAAAGTAAATGTAAATGCAATGCTATGCCAAGATAAATCAATGAGGAAAAACATCCGTTCCAATGCATTGTTTCAAAATCACCATGTTCTCAATGTCATCATGTGATTCAATTTCAATTGTTCAAAACTTAACAATTTATTTCAAGGGCGGTAAATACAACTCTGGTAATCTCTAGGTCAGTGTCTGCAAGTAGACTATACAAGTACTACCAATTTGTCATTTTTACCAGTATCATCTGGAGGGCTCGACACCCATTCTTTGTCATTTTTACCAGCCATAAGCTGGAAGGCTCGACACCCATTCCGTCATTTTTACTACCACAAGTCGAAGGCTCGACACCCATTAGTCATTTTTTTACCAAATGTCGGAAGGCTCGACACCCATAATCCACACTACCTGTCAAGACTTACCACCGTATTTACCCAAAAACCATTTCATGAAAACTCATTTCTCAACATTCTTTCTCAATGCAAGTTTTCAAATCAACTTTTAAAGTTCAATGTAATCAAATGATTTGATATGATAATGCAACCATAACAATACAATGCAACAATTCTTCCATTTCCAATTCTTCCACACAATACTACCATTGTGATCAAAATTCCCATTTCTCCTTTCTATGCAATTTCACAAGATGAATAAATATACATTTATTTCAATTAATCCAAGGGATAGCATAATTCCCACCTTTCAAACATTTCCCACAACTTAGTCACTTCAAGACTATATCAATACTTTCAAATAACAATTTCCAAAGTGAGTAACAATTCTCATACTTCTTCAAAATTTAACATTTATAAAATATAAACAAGAAATTTTCCAAACATCATTTATTTTAGCATTTAAAATAAATATAGCAATATCAACTATGGATTTGTAACTTCTCTTTTAAAAATTCCAAATTTTTAGGTTTCTCACCAAAACCATCCATCTTCAAATATTTGACAAGATTTCACCAAAACATCTCCCTTTCATCAACATAGTTCCAAAAACCCCCAAATTTCTAATAAACCCACTTTCAAAAGCACTCTTTTTCTTAAATCAACAAAAAGTTTTCAAATATAACCAAATTCCAATTAAACTTGTACACATGTAATTTAACCTACAAATTTCATGATTCTACTTTCAATTTGGGCCAAATAATTGATTATCCTCATAAATCAACCTAGGGTTTCTAGATAATCTAGAAATTTCAAGAAAAATTCCAACTTCTTAACCCATTATTTTCTTCTTCCAATTTTCCCCTTGATTATACATCCTAGGTTCCTAATCCATAATCTAAACCCAACAATAACACCCCAAACTCTTCAAATCCGAAATCCCCCAAATTTCCATAATATAATTCTGTATACTCAAAATGTAGATTTTGCATTTATATACTCCAAAATACCACAAATCTATCTATTAATGTAAGCATTGAAGGAGAACTAGGACCCCTACCTCAAGAACCAAGCAAGAAAAGCAAGCTTTGAGAAGAATCCTTCGAAATCCCGAATTCCAATCGGTTGAAAGTGTTGATCTTCTCTTGTTCTCCATTCTTGATGCAAGAACCATGGTGGATTGTTGATCAAAGTAGAGCAAATCAAGGTTTTGGGGGCTAGGGTTTCGGACATGTAGGAGGGGAGAAGAAGAGAGGAAAAGAAAATGCAAGAAATGATCAAAAAACACGTTTTTGAGCTGCTGTCCCGCTATTCCCGCTCGAGCGTCCATATTCCCGCTCGAGCGTACCTGCTCCCAGCACAGATTTCAAAACTTCAAACAGGTATAACTTTTTCATACGGACTCCGTTTTAGGTCGTTCTTGTGTCCAAATTGAAGCCCCGGAAATAAGCTTTCCAATGGTTCTAACCTCACATCCAAATTCAAAGTATGGAAGGAGAAAAGGGCAAAAGAGTGACGGCTGGTCAAAAACTCAAACTCCAAACTTGGGACTTTTTATCTAATATTATCCAAATACCTTGTTAAGACTTCAATTAAGGTTCTAAACATCACCCAAGGGTCCTCAATTATAATATTTAAAGTCCACTCGTCAACCCATCAATATCAAGAGTCCAACAACTGTACAAGTTTTAAGATGACGGCACCACTTTTCATCAATCCAAAGTGAATCAAGATCCGAGTCATTACATGAACAAAACGGGATTCCCTCCCGGGACGTTTGGGGACGTCTACACGCACCACCTGTTCAAACTGATTATTCTCCACCGACTCTGGTTGAGGCTGAATCTTCTCCTACTCTTGTTGAGGAAACGGAGCAAGTTAATGTGGCTGAGTCGGTCAATGAACATTCGGAAAACCTATTGGCCAAACAGAGGGGCGAAAAATGCCCCGCCAAGGTTGGAGTCGATTCTTCTGAAGACTTGGTCGATAAACGACCATGCATTGAAGAATCGCAGGATTTGACAGCGCCATTTATCATCCAACCTAGAATAAAGAACGCGCCACTTTTGACTGATGTGTCGGCTTTGAAGGACCCTGTCGTGGCCCTAAGTGTGGCCTCGTCGATTTCCTTGACAATAGACAGGGTTGCGTTCCGTGTAGAGCCAGACGTGGTGTCGATAGCACTAGCTGCTTAGTCATCGATATTGGTACGATGACTTTTTTTATTTTGCTTCTTTTTATGCCGATTAACTTACACATGTTTTGTTTCAGGCGGCGGGCAGAATCGCAGAAATCGGTCGCTGTCACTATGACGCCGTCGAGCAAATCGGCTTACTTAAAGCTAAAATTGAAACCGAAAAGGGCAAGGCTAAAGAGTTGTTGGCCGAATTGGCGGCGGCATCTCTCAGGGCCGACTCTGAAGCCAAAAAGGTGGAGGAAGAGAGAGCGGGGGCCAATGTTGGGGAAGAAAAGCTAAACACTCCGATCTTCTCAGGATAACTGCCGAGGATGGAGCGAATGCGAGTGATGAAGCACTCAAGTTGGCTAAAGAGGTGATTACGAAGCTAGGGGCCGATTTGGAAGAATCAAAGAAAGTGAAAGAAATTGCTGACTCCGAGGTTTCCAAAGTGTTCAATGCCAACGAGAACGCGACCTTGGAAAAATATGTGGAGGAAATACCCAAATTTGAAAATCAGGGATTCAAACACGGCTGGCTTAAAGCCCTGGTAGCCGCTAATGTGGTATTGGAGCACCCAATTCCGTACGAGCAGCTAGAGGTTGAGTCGCTAGAGTCTGACCTTGAAGAATAAGTAGTGTTTATGTAATTTTGCTTTTTGTTTGGTATTTTCTTGTATGTAATTTTGTGTAGATTTTTGCTTATTTTGTTTAGAAGTTATTTGTAAGGCAATTTTCATACGTAAAATGACGATTGTTTGTACTTAATTTATTAATGAAAATCGCCTTTTTGTCTCTTTTCTGTGTGTGCTAATTAACAGCTAAGTAGGAGAGTGCAACGCCATTTGGCAATAAATAATTTGAATTAAAGGTCAAAATAAAGCAAGACAATATATCTCAATTCGGCTATAATATAGTCTTCCGAGTTCAATCATACATTTGCCCAGTTGGACAAGTCAAAGCCGAATAACATATATCACTTGTAGCGTGTAACCTTATCCTCTAAATAAAATATTCGGCTCAAAGCTAAACGTCTGGCCAAATAAGATATGTATTGTCATTCGGTTATATCATCAGATGCCGACTATAGTGACGTATTTGCCCTTGCCCCATTTGGGCATGTCGTTCCAAATACCGAATAAAACATATGGTGTGTGCCTATTTGGCCGTCGTTCCAACGCCGAATAACATGTGTCACTTGCAGCAACCTTATCCTTTGAATAAAATATTCGGCTCAAAGCTAAACGTCTGGCCAAATGGGGTAATGTATTCTCATTCGGCTATATCATCAGATGCCGACTATAGTGACATACTTGCCCTTGCCCCATTTGGGCATGTCGTTCCAAATGCCGAATAAATCATATGGCGTGTGTCAATTTGGACGTCATTCCAACGCCGAATAACATGTGTCACTTGTAGCAACCTTATCCTCTGAATAAAATATTCGGCTCAAAGCTAAACGTCTAGCCAAATGGGGTAATATAGTCTCATTCAGCTATATCATCAGATACCGACTATAGTGACGTACTTACCCTTGCCCCATTTGGGCATGTCGTTTCAAATGCCGAATAAATCATATGGCTTGTGCCAGTTTAGACATACTTTAAACCCTACTACAGACGCGGGGTTAACTGCAAGGCGCATCGGAAATGTTGCATCCGTAATTAATGAATGAGGTATCTAGTATTTAAGAAGTTGTGGGCGTTGTGGAACAAATCTAGCACAGACGACGATAATCGATAATTTGAGGAAGAGCAGAAACTTGAGTTGGGCCATAGATGTCTCAGAGATTGTTCTCCAACAGTAAAAAAGAAGCAAGAAGTTTGGCTGAACTGCACGCTAAAATGCATTGCGTTGTTGGAGGCGAAGCTCAAAGAATGGGGGATGTAACAACGGATGGGAGAGAGAGACGTTGGTCGCCCAAATGTCAAAACAGGTCCCTCAGAAGAAGTGATACAGTAAAGTCACCCAGGGATGGGGTGCAGTAACGAGGGGGATCAAAGAGTAATACCGCTGGTCATAACGTTGCGTGAAGTGAACCGAGCAGAGCTCTGCACCCGTTGAGCTTTTCGATTTTTGTTGGGAATAAACCGATGACTGAAGCGGATTTGATTGTCCATGATCCAAATGTGGCAGTCGAGTTTGCTCGACAGATTTTTCCACCTGAATCTAGCAATCAATGGTCGGTCGGCCTGATTACGAAGTTTTTCGGAAGGGCGTCCGTGGAGCGATAAAGAGACTATATAGCTCTTATGAAATCAGTATGCATCTTCATGCCGCGCGAAGAGAGATAGAGCAGAAATAAGGCCGCATTCGGAGCTTGGAACATCGTGCAGAGAAAACCGATAATGAGTTGAAAAAAGCTATGGCTTCCGAAACACAAGCGGCAAGTCAAATGAACCCGATCATGGCAGAAAAAGTAAACCAGCGACCGACATACAGCGAGCATGTTCGCAAGAGAAGCAATAAGAACGAAGGCCTACAAACAAGGTTTTTTTTTACGGCCGAAAAATTGGTATTGCAAAGACGAAGGAAAAGTTAGCTGAGGATGTCTGTCGATGCAAAAATAGTGGATTTAAGCATGGATGGATTAAGGCTCTGCAGGTCACGAGTATCGATTCGACGTCACCTCTATATCAGAGTTATAAATTTCCCTTCAAAACTTACAACGTCGAGAGAACCGACGATGAAGAGGGTGCCGAATAAATTTAGATATCAATACACATTGTACTTTTGAATTCGTCAAAAGCCATGCATTTGTGCTTATTTAATGAAATAAATATTTGCTATATTGTTTTGATTAATGTTTGTATTTACTTGTGACAATCATATATCACCATGCCATTCTATTGCCAAATTTGGTCCTTCCAAATTCGAAGGATTACTCGACCGTTCGTGGTTATAAACGAAGGGCGCTCCGAATTCGTAGACTTATTCGGCCTAAACGTGACATCCGCAAATGGGGCTTCGAATTCGGAGTCTTATTGTGTTGGCCAATCATGATATCCACGAAGGGCACTCCGAATTCGGAGGCTTATTCGGCCCAAACGTGACATCCACGAATGGGGCTCCGAATTCGGAGTCTTATTGTGATGGCCAATCGTGATATCCACGAAGGGCGCTCCAAATTTGGAGGCTTATTTGGCCCAAACGTGACATCCACGAATGGGGCTCCGAATTTAGAGTCTTATTGTGTTGGCCAATCGTGATATCCACGAAGGGCACTCCGAATTCGGAGACTTATTCGGCCCAAAAGTGACATCCACGAATGGGGCTCCAAATTTGGAGTCTTACAGTGTTGGCCAATCATGATATCCACGAAGGGCGCTCCGAATTCAGAGGCTTATTCAGCCCAAACGTGACATCCACGAATGGGGCTCTGAATTCGGAGTCTTATTGTGTCGGCCAATCGTAATATTCACGAAGGGTGCTCCGAATTTGGAGACTTATTCGGCCCAAACGTGACATCCACGAATGGGGCTCCCAATTCATAGTCTTTTATTCGCTATTAAACCATCATTAATGAGACTGCGATAAGAAAGGGCATTGCATTGGGGAATTGAAAGATGTATACATATTAGCGAAAATTCAAAACAAACTAGCACACCGTACAAGTTAGCTTAGTGATAAAATTTGTGCAAATGTGTGGAATTCTAGGGGTGTGGCAAACTTCTCCCAGCCATGTCTTTGAGCCGATACACCCCTGTTCCGACGATTGAATCAACCTGATAAGGGCTGTCCTAGTTGGGGCCTAATTTCTCGTCTGCCGGATTCTTAGTAGCAGGAAGCACTTTCTTGAGGACCAATTCTCCAGGTGTATAACGTCTCCAGGTGTATAACGATGCAACTGTACGCACTGATTATATGATTTAGCGAGCTGTTGCTGATACTGCGCCATGCATGTAAGGACACGATTTCGGCGTTCTTCAATCAAAGTCAAGTCTAAGGCCAACATCTTGTCATTACGGCCCATGTCAAAAACCTTGGATTTTAGCGTGGATAGGCCGATCTCTAGGAGGATAATTGCCTGGGTTCCAAAGCACAAAGAGAACGGCAATTCCTCAGTAAATCGTCTTGGAGTAGTGCGATGAGCCCACAACACACTGGGACACTCTTCGACCCATCTACCTTTAGTTTTTTCTAACCTTTTCTTGATGCTGTCTAGGATGACTTTATTGGAGGCCTCCACTTGACCATTTCTTTGTGGATATGCCAGCAAGGAAAAGTAGGGTCGGAAACCATACGTGTTGCATAATTCTCAGTAGATGCCACAATCAGATTGAGTGCCATTGTCTGAGACAAGTGCTTTTGGTATGCCGAATCGTGTTATGATGTTTTTCCATACAAAATGCTTAACATCGACATCTCAAATATGTGTTAATGCCTCTACTTCGACCCATTTTGTAAAATAATCTATTGCGACAATTAGGAATCGCTTGTTCCCTAGAGCCCGTGGTAATGGTTCAACGATATCAAGTCTCCATTGAGCGAACGACCAAGGACTACTGATAGAGTTTAACTCCTCGGCAGGCAAATGAGTTAAAGGGGAAAACTTCTGGCATTGTTTGCATTTCTTGACATAATTCTCGGCATCTATTCGCATGGTCGGCCAATAATACCCCTGTGTTACGGCTAGATGGGCCAATGAGCGTCCTCCATAATGGGCACCACAGTTACCTTCATGTATTTCAGCCAAGAGTTCCTCAACTTTATCTGAGTGAACACATTCTAAGTACGGCCCAAAAAGGGATTTTTTGTAGAGCTTTCCATGGAGATCCAAGTAGCATCGCAAGGCTTTATTTCATAGTTTGTGGGCTTCTTTCTTATCCATTGGAAGTTGTTCTGAGGAAAGGAATGCAGCGATAGGGTCCATCTAACTTGGACTTAGTTCAATGATGTTAATCTGAACTGGTTCAGAAGAGATAATGCTCGGCTCAGGAATGAATCCTACTTCGATTATCCGTTTGATTTCTGAGTTGATGGCAGAGGCTAGGCAAGCAAGGGCATCCGCATGCGTGTTCTGATCCTAGGTTATTTGATTCAATTCGTGGTGGTCGAATTTCACGAGTAAGGAATTCGCCGTTTTCATGTAGGCTGCCATGCGATCATTTTTAGCTGCATACTCCCTTTTTAACTGGTTGATGACTAATTTTGAATCGCAGAAAACAAGCAACCGCCGCGCACCAAGGTAAAGTGCATTCCAAAGGCTGGTTAACAATACTTCGTATTCAGTCTCATTATTTGATGCATCAAAGCCTAGTTTGACCACCTGCTTGATTATTGCCCCTTTAGGGGTCATGATTACTACGCCTGCCCTACTGCCACGTTGGTTGGATAACCCATCACAGTATATCTGCCAAATGTCTCCAACATATATTCTCTACTTGGGTTTAGGTTGCACTTTATCGGACTTGAAGTCAGCAAGGCATCCCGTGAATTTGGCTACAAAGTCAGCGAGCACTTGCCCCTTTGATGGAAGTTCTAGGCAGAAACTGAATATTATACTAGTCGAGTTCCAAAGCCCATTTCGAAATGCGCCCTGATGCTTCCGCGCTACGGAGCGCTAACCGAAGAGGATAGTCCGTTAGTACCCCTATGGTATGCCCCTGAAAGTAATGCATCAGTTTTCTTACAGCTATGACGAGAGCAAGGATGAGCTTTTCCAATGGTAGATAACGTGTTTTGGCGTCAGCCATTGCTTTGCTTACATAGTAAACTGGTCGTTGCTCCTTGAGTTCTTCCCTTAAAAGTACGGCACTGACCGCCCGGTCAGATACCGCTAGATACAAAATGACCGGATCACCTGCCGAGGGGGTTACCAAGAGTGGTACTGATCGGAGATAAGTTTTCAAGCCGTCCAAAGTGACCTGGAACTCGGGGGTCTGTTCAAAAGCTTTTCATTGCCGAAGTGTGTGAAAGAATTGTTGGCAACGATCTATGGAACGGCTGATAAACCTGTTGAGCGCGGCGGCCATTCCCATCAGCTTCTGAACCTCTTTGACAAACCGAGGAGAGCCAAGTTCTAAAATTGTTGTGATCTGCCTCGGGTTGGCCTCTATTCCACAGTGGTTAACAATGTAGCTGAGGAATTTGCCGAATCCGATGCCGAATGCACACTTTGAGGCGTTCAGTTTCATTTTGTACTTTCGAAAAATGCCGAATGTCTCTGCCAAATTGGCTAGATGGGCGTGCTTTTCCTTGGATTTGACCACCATGTCGTCGATGTATACTTCCATGGTGCAACTGAGTTGTTCCTTGAACATGGCAATAACTAGTCTCTGGTAAGTTACTCCCTCATTCTTCAGCTCGAAAGGCATGACCTTGTAGCAATAGGTTCCTCTTGGGGTGAGGAATGCGGTCTTTTCTTGATCCTCCAGATGCATAGCAATTTGGTGATAGCCTCTGTAGGCGTCCAAGAAGCTCATGCGTTGATGATATGCGGTTGGATCTACGAGTTGGTCTATTCTAGGGAAGGGAAAACAATCCTTGGGACAAGCTTTGTTCAAATCCATGAAATCCATACAAACATGCCAAGATCCATTCTTCTTCTTTACAACCACGGTATTGGACAACCATGTAGGATAAGTAACTTCGTGAATTGCACCGACATCAAGCAATCGGTCAACTTCTTCAACAACAACCGAAGCATTCTCCACGGTTGACCGCCAAATTTTTTGAATGATTGGCTTTCATTTTGGATCAACGTTTAAGCGGTGCTGGGCCACAGATGGATCCACCCCTGGTATCTCGTATAGTGTCCATGCAAACACGTCGAGGTTGCCGAGTAAGAAGGATATGAGCTTATGTCTGTCAACTTCATCCAAGGAAGTGCCGATTGTTAAGAACTTGTCAGGACTCCCATTAATTTCGATCCGATCTAGGTCTTTAGTTGCCTTTTCGCTGGGGATTTTCCCAATTTCCTCGAGGCTCTCCCGATCCGGTACTTCAATCGAATTCACTTCCAGTTCCTTTGGTCTCTTTGCAGCAACAACAAGGTGTAGACGTCCCCGAACGTCCCGGGAGGGAAATCCCGTTTTGTTCATATGGGCTCACTACAGTTCAGGACTCAATGTCACGGTCCTGTATCTAATCTCGCAGAGTGCAATGCAAGACCGATGAATCATCAAAGTGTCCAAATCCGGCAAATCATTTTTGAAAACAGATTTTTTTGAAAGAAGTGCCAAACATGGACTGCTTTGCCAGATACAGAGTCGCCACCTAAATATTTATTTTGGGGGAATTTAGGAAACCCTGACTAGTTGCCTAAGGCCACGTGTCCGTCATCACCAAAGTTGCCTCGGCTCGGGAACTTGGGTATGATTGGGGAAGGTCACTTCGCGAGCACCCCCGCTCACCCGATCAAAGATCGGCCTCTACTAACCATGATATCAAGTTTTGAAAACATTATGTGTTCTTATTCCGGTTATTAGCCTAGATTTACTATGTGATGCGCACAGCATACAAGTATAGACTGGATCGCCTGAATTGGAACAAAACATCTCATGTTTGTTTTTGAAAGATGGTTTGCTACTCGCAAGTAGGCTAAAATGTGGATTTGCCACCCTCAGGTGGGCTTAGAAAACAAGATGATTTGCCACTATCTAGTGGGCTTAAAAATCGCAATCAATGCATTATTCCAATTCAGATAATCCAACCTTCACCCACAGGCATTCAGGCAGTTATATCACATAAGCACGTAGCGTCATGGTAAGCATGCTATCATGGCAGTCACTCACACGTATGCAAGGATGCTAAAGCATAAACACTTACCGAGTACTCCAAGCCAAAACAGAAGCTAGTTAGTAATCAAATGCATGATCCTAGCTCATGTTAAGATGGCTAATGCATAACATGCAAAAATGCAACTACAATAGGCTCGGCTATTCTAAAATGACATGTGAAATGCAACAGATAGCATGTATTCAATTTGGAATTGAAAATACAATGCAGTTAGTATGATGCGCCGAGCCCGGTGCATACAATACGAATGAATGTGTGCAAACATGTTATCATAAGTATGCTAAATAAAACATGCCCTAATCTAACCATCATAAGCTAGTAAATAAAAGGGAGAAAGACGTGGGGTTGGAAGACATACACACACTCACGCACACTTATTACACAATTGCCCTCGCTCGGAGGGTCCGAATAAATAATATATTCCGAATAAATAAATACAGTCCGAATAAATAATATTACAAAACCCTAATTAATTAACAAATTAACTAGGAAAGCAAGTAAATTAGCATGCAAGCTAAATGGACCGCCTCAGCTCTGTTCCGAATGATGAATGATGCATGCTTGAGTTGCCTGGTGCAGAAATCCGTTGCGATTCCCCGATTCGCCTCTGTTTGCAATTAATCCCCGGAATGCTGTGCAAGGCTTTAGAAAGTTGCTGATTTCTGATCTGCTGCAACAAAGAGCAAGAAAGGGGTATGGCAAAGTATTTTCACATATGTATGCACATCTCGATCCCCGTGCCACCAATCACGCATCTCGATGCGTGATGGCCGAGGAGTCGAATTGCACGACTCGATGTGAAATGAATGCAGATGACAAAACAACAAAACCTAGACTCCATCATGGGTAATCCAGAGTGTCGGCGACCGGGAATTGAGACACGTTCCGTCACTTGGAGTACGAAACGTCCCTCGTTTCCCGTGCTTGGGCTAACTCCTATCCCAAACACAATGCAAATAAGATGGCATACATAATGCGACTAACATGTAACCTAGCATACGCAATGCTATGGACTAAAATGACATACATAATGCACGATGGAACATGGCATACACAATGCTCTAACATGCAACCTAACATACGCAATGCTATGGACTAAAATGGCATACACAATGCACGATGGAATTACACCAATATGAATGGACCTCAGCCACACTCACATCAGTGGCCATATGATGGAAATGAGACAACCAAAACACATACAAACATGCACGATGCAAGAGACCGATCCTAAGGCATAACATGCAACTCTAACTAAGCATGGTAAGGAATGAAATATGGCATAGGATGGCACATGATACTATAGACACCCCATTTTTGACCGTCCTCAAGACTTGGACGTCACCGTTGGAACACTCGGTGATTATCTATGTTTGTGTTCGTTTGGAGTTCCCGGAGTTCTCGGCTGGGCGCGCCTTGCCTCAGGACCTCTGAACTCGACCAGTTGTGTTTGGTTTTGCACCAAACACTTGTGTTTTGCCATGGAAGGGCAGGGAATGCCTTATGAGGCATCCCTACACACCACCGGCTGGGGCTAGAGGCCACCGGCTGGCTGAGGATTCTATCGGCACTTTATTGTGCCGACCGGCACTATTTTGTGCCGACCGGCACTGTGTTTTTCTAAAATGGCACTCTTTGCCGGCCGAGCACTGTACACTTGCTTTATCAGATATTTTCTCACAGCTGTAAAGTGTTTTGCTCCCCTCCATACACGTGTATGGAGGGATGAACCCTTGGCTTGCTTAGTTGCTAAGTTTTTCTTGCCTATAAGAGGAGAACTCTTCCTCTTGGCTCAAGGTTAGAGTTTTTGGAGACAAAAACCAGAGTTCATATACATATATCTCTGCCATATATCTATATCTCCATCTCTCTCCTCTTGTGTGTGTGATTTTAGGCTAAAAAGTGTAGTTTTACCTCATTTTTGCACCATTACACACACCTTTACACCTTAGCTCGAGATTGAGAGACTTAGAAGGTTGTTTGTGTTGGTTTTGGACTGGTTTTGATCACTAGAGAGTGGCTGGAACCTTTGTTCTTCAAGGGATCTTCAAGGGTAAACACTTTACTTTATATTCCCCATTCTTGCAACCTCTTTCTACCCTCTTACTTTGTGTTTTTGGATTTGTGTTTAAGATAAAAAAAGGTCTTGTTTTTACTTGTTCTTGAACCTTCATTAAGGTCCTTTTTTGGTTTGAGCAAAGGTCCCTCCTATTAGGCCTTATATGGCCACTTTTGGTGCCTTTGCTTAAGACCCTCTTTATTTGGTGTTCTTGGCGGTTTCAAGTCTCATAAAGGGAAGGGACACCCCTCTCCCCTTGGTCCCTTGTTTGCCTTTGTTTTGGGTTCAAAGAATAGCATGTGTGCATAGTCTTGTTTGGCTTCATTTCAGAGTTTTTTTGAGTGTTTTGGAGCATGTTTAAATTCTGTTTTTGGTCGGATTTGTCATCTCTAACATGTCTTTCATACTTGCTTTGAAATGCTCTCTTGTGCTTAAAAATATGCCACATTTTAAGGCCATGATTTTAGTATGTTTTTAGCTTAGTTTCATGGAGATGCTAGCATTATTTTGCCATGTTAGAGGGCTGTGGGCCACTGTTTTTATTATGTTTAGTATGCTTGACATGTTTGTTTTGCATTCTAGTTTGTAAACCTTGGGGTGTGTGAGTCTCTAGCATATTTAGCTTGCATTGATCTCATGATTTGGCATCATTTTAGATCATATTTCAGTCCCTAAATCATGCTCACTTGTTTGTGCTTGTCATCTCTTTCATGCTTTAAAGGTGTGTCCTTTTATGCCTAAGAATGGGCCTCGTGTATGCTTCCATGATTAATACATTTTGGGGTGCTATGAGAGGGGATTTGGGTGTCTTTTCGCATGCTAGAAATCTGTTTTTGCTTGCTTGGAATATGCCATGTTTGGTCTTGTTAATGGTAGTAAGGTGTGCTCCTTTTGGTGCCTTAGACTTGGCCTTATTTGGTTTGCATATTGGCATGCTCATTGGTCACTTTTGCCACTGTTTTTGGGTTAGTTTAAGGGCTGCCCCATTTGACTTGAGTCCACCATTGCATGCTTATATCATGATTGTTGCATGTTTGATTGATGAAGCCTTGAATACATGCTAGTTCTAGGCTTGGTTGGTCCATGTCCTCATGCCACTTGTGCCTTGCATGCTCTAGCATTTTGCATGCCTATTGTGTTAGTTGCATGACACTTGGTATGCCTTGCATCCTTGCATTATTGCTGCATTATTGAACCATGTTGCATACATGCATCTCATGGCTTGGTTTGGGGTTGTCAAACTAAGCATAAGAATTAAGGGAAGTTCACACTTCAAGTGGTGCAACTCACCTCAATTCTTGGTCACCAAGGCCTTGGACCAACACATGATAAGGCTTTGGATTTCATTTGTTTGTGTTGCATGCATTTACATCAAAAGGCAATCTTAGTTCTTAGGGCTATCATGTATCAAAATGCACCATTGGTGGCCCAAGAACCAAGAGTCTTACCTCCTTGAGTCTCAACGCATGATAGGAGGTCATGACCATGCTTACATGTGCCCAAAACCCATGCCATGCATTGCTGTCTTGCTGCTACTGTCAATCTGTCTGCTGCAGGGACTTTCTGCCGGCCGGCAGTTTATTGTGCCGATCGGCACTGTTTTTATGCCGATAAACTCCACATGCAGCCGGTGGTCAATCTCAGCAGCCGATGAGCTCTTCCCCCAGCCGGTGGGGTATTTCAGATCATTTGGGAGGTTTCCTGTAACTTTGGGAATTTTTGGAGAGGCAGGGTAGTAAAAACAGAAGCAGCAATGCCATGACACGGATTTTCCGGGCAAATCGGATCGAGCATGCATCATTCGCGCACCCCAAGGCAAGGCTGAGGCCCCATTGCATTTATTTATTCATTTGCTTTAATTTTAGTAATTAGAATTTGTAATAATTTATTTATTCATTTATTCGTTGGACTGTATTATTATTTTGGTCCCTCCGAGCGAGGGCAAAAATGTAATAAGTGTGCGTGAGTGGGTGTATGTCTTCCAACCCCCATTTCTTTCTTCCCTTTTATTTAGCCGCTTTCGATGGTAGATTAGGGCATATTTAAATTAGCATACCTTATGTAATGCATGTGTGCATCCATGCATTTGTTTACATACATCGGGCTCGGCACATCATACAAACTGCGTTGTATTTTCAATTCTAAAATTGAATACGTGCTATTCGCGCATTCCACATGCCATGTTTAGGATTAGCCGAGCCTACTCTAGATTGCATTTCTGCCTGTGTCGCATTAGCCACTTAACATGAATTACGACATGCATGTTTGCTAACTAGTTTACTGTTTTGGCACGGAGTACGATGTAAGTATTTTACGCTTTAGCATACCACATGCGTGTGAATGTTGCCATGACAGTATGTCTACCATGCGGCTAAGTGCTTATGTGATAAACTGTTTGAATGCCTGTGGGTGGAGGTTGGATTGCCTGAGTTGGAACAACTCATTGAAATCCGTATTTTAGCCTACTTGCGAGTAGCAAAATCTAACACGTTTTTCGAGACAAAACGGATATGCAATGTTTATTTCCAAATTAGGCAATCTAGTCTATACTTTTGTGTTGTGCGCATCACATAGTAATTCTAGGTTAAATAACCGGAATAAGAACACATAAAGTTTTCAAAAACGGATATCACGGTTAGTAGAGGCCGGTCTTCGGACCGGGCGAAAGGGGGTGCTCATAGCTGACCTTCCCCGATCGTACCCAAGCTCCCGAGCCAAGACCACTTTGGTGATGACGGACATGTGGCCTTCGGCACCGAGTCAGGGTTTCCTAAATTTCCCAATAAAAAATATTTTGGTGGCGACTCTGTAATCTGGCAAAGCAGTCCATGTTTGGCACTACTTTTCAAAATCTGTTTTCTCAAACGATTTGCCGGATTTGGACTCTTTGGTTCAGATTTAGAACCGCGACACAAATCGAGTCGGCTGTAGCGAGGTCCTCGCGGACGTTCTCTGATTTCTTGCGACTCTCTTTGGGGATTTTAGAGCTTGACTCGAACTCGTGATATCTTGTTTTGATTTCATTTATGTGTCTCTTTGCATTGCATGTGCATTGGTGCGCCTAAGACACCGTGTTGGCCATCTGCTATTCTGGCCGGTTTCTTGGGAGGCTTGTCTTGTCAAGGCATGTCCATAAGGTGACGGTTCGGGCTCTGCCGATGTAGAACACAAACCCCGGTTTTACCGGGGCACCCTTTTGGACCATTCGACCTAGTGCATATTCGGAATCCATAGTGACCATTCCAAACTAGGACAGGTTGCTTACCCGATTTTAGGTTGTTTGAAACCGCTGCGTGCATAGTGAAACCCTAGTTCCTGACAAAATAGGACAGGGAAACCCTACCCCAATATAGGGGTGTTTTTGGTTCTCATTTATCTGCTATGTGCTTTAGAGTGTAACTCTGCAGGGAACGTACAGATCAGTTTGCAAGTTTAAGTATCAGGCCTGAGGGCATCAGTATCAGTGTTTTGAGAATCAGTTGTCTGTGGATATCAGATTCAGGCCTAGGGGCAATGGTTCATGATCAGTGATCAGTGGTTGAGAAACAGTGTATCCAGCATTCGACCGTATATTATAAATCCCAACCGTGTGTTGTGTGTTTATTTATTTTATGCCGTTATGCTGTCCAATTTTCTGCTTATTTATACGCTTTATTTATCCTTTTATTAGGTAGTTGAGCACGATTGCTACCGACCCGATAGATATCCCCCAAGCACCACGGGTCGAGGCCGTCGGCTCCGATCGAGGATCCGATAGACGGACAACGATGTACTACTCACTACCCCGGTTGCTAAGCGAGGTCGGCAAGCGAAGGACATCAAGACAACGATCGATTCGAGAGGGCTTTGTCTACCCACGTGCTCGAGAGATCGGGGTTTTGTGTTGCCAACAGAGAGAATTTATACCAAGAATCCAACGAGCGAGGATAGTATGGCGGTTTGGAGATGGTGCGCCACCTTCAAGAGAGTATGAAAGCAATGCGGCGAGGATGCGTCCGTCAGCAGATTTCGCCAGCAACATGCCCAGTTGTGAGAGAACAGCAGAGACCATTGCGGTGGAGCAACAAACCGAACATCTGCCGCATCAAGCTCCTTCCCACCAGAGTTCCTAACGTCGGGGAGCGACCAATGTTCAGACGTCTGAGCTACCCACAGACCACCCCACCTCCAACCCTACCCCAAATTCAACCTCGGCTATCAAAAACACCCACCAATCTCTGGGACTCTCCCTTTGAGTTCGAGACTGATCCCACCGCACTCAAATTAAGCAAGCTTGAAAAGTTATTCAAGAGATCCTAAGGGGTCAAGACTATCCCCGATATTGGAGATGGTTACACTGACGCCTTGTGTGCCTGACAGATTCAAAATGCCTCATATTGATCGATTCGATGGGTCTGGGGACCCCATGGTACACTTAAGACTGTTTTCGGACGTTCTAAGGCCAATGGGCCTCAGTAGGCTCCAGAAGTTGTCTCTATTTGGTCGGACCCTGTCAGGTGTGGCGTCTGCATGGTATGCTAAGCTAGATGATGACGTTAAGAGAAATTGGGACGAAATGGCTGAGGCCTTCATCGCGCAGTACTCATACAACACACAGATTGAGATCACTACCCGTGATCTCGAGACAACCAGACAAGAGCCTAAGGAGAGTTTTTCAGAGTTCGTAACCAGATGGAGGGCCAAGGCTTCGATGATGACCTTGAGGCCTACGGATAAAGACCAGATTCGGATGATTGTGCGCAATCTACAGCCGAAATTGATGCAAAAGATGATAGTAGTCCCATTTCCCACCTTTTCTGACCTACATGAAATGGGGGTGCAGATTGAAGATGCCTTGAAACAAGGCTGGATTGATAATGATCGGGAGCAACCCCGAAGGACCTTCAACCGCAACACTAATGCAGGCCCGAGTGGTACATCTGCCACGAGAGCCTCCGAAGTGAGCATGGTCACCACTAACCCCCCACAAAGAAATGCGGCAGCTTCGCCATTTTCCGGTGCGTCCGGAAGCAACCCACAAACAACCAAATACCCACCAAAAAACTCCAGAACTTTCGCTCCACTCTATATGCCCCTATCCAAAGCTCTGGGGGTGTTGATCAAGAAAGGGCACCTGAGGCCCCTGGAGCCGCGACCCCTACCAGAAAAACTCCCTCCTACCCATAACCCGGCCAAATATTGTGCATTTCACCAACAAACTCCCTCCTACCCATAACCCGACCAAATATTGTGCATTTCGGTTACGTCATGAGATTCAAGATCTCATTGATAACGGGGTGATTTTGCCTCCCGAGAAGCCCAATGTTACTACAAATCCCCTCCTCGCACATAACCAAGCTCCACCACCTAAAAGACTTAATTTCATCCATACTGGGGCCGTGTCTTATGACCCTAGTGTCTATATCACACCCACCCACTTGCCTAAACCGGAGGTGTTCCTCCCCGAGTGCACTGACTTGTGCATGATGGACATCTCCGTAGCCCAACCTAAGCCATCAGTGGTGACCGCCGAGAACAGGAGAGAAGAGACCCCGAAGAAGAAAAGGGTTGTTGAATCAGAGTCTGCGGAATCTGGGAGTTCTGATGGGAAGACATGCATCGAAAGTGACTACATCTCGTTGATAAGCCAAGATAGGCCTGGGATGGAACGCCAACAGGGGAGAATTGTGCATGATCCGAGGATAGTCTGGACAGGAATCGATGATGTAACAACCGTAGGAAGACTGGCCCATCTCCAATTTCTGACGACCAATACCCGGAAGGGCCTTGGCGATTCGTGGTTCAATTATGAGGATTCATAGAAGCTACCGGGTGGTTGGACGAGCAACCCGATGTGGTAGGAGAATTTCAGGCAGAACAGAGCTCAGCAAGAATGAGAATATCGGCGGCGGAAGGGTCAAGAAAGCGAGCATATTCTTGGGGCGGTGTTAAGAATTTCGCCGGGATTGGAACATTTTGAGTCTGGAAATGATTGAACAATTAGTTATGTCGAACAAGCGAGTTTCGAGGATTCCGAGAGGATCGAAGGCAAAGGCTGTGTGGGAGTAAAGCGCTATATGCACGAGAAGAATCTTTGCGGGCATGTGGATGGAAGGTCTTGAGCACGAGAACGATCATGCTAGGGCGGACAGTGTCTGTCGACGTGACAGAATGTGGTGGGAAGACGAGGACCTATGTCTTGCCCATACGGATGAAGATTGGGGGAATAACCAACCCGATAACACCTGGTACCTTGGAGAGGTTGACCATATGACACGGAGTGGGCGGTATTTCAAACCCCCACACTTGGACCAACCAGAGGCCTCAGGGAAGGACAGAGAGGCTGAGAAGCAAAAGGAGAAGCAGCTCGAAGAGGAAGCCGTACTCAAACAGCTAAAAAAGATACAGGCAGACATCTCCATCTGGGGACTGCTTATGGCTTCTCGAGTGCATAGGGAGGCTGTTTTATCAGCCATGGATAAGGCAAAGCTTTCAATAGAAACAACACCAGAACAGCTAGTGGGGTTAGTCTTTCCGGGAGGAGCTACCCCGATGTTGACGTTTGCTGATAAGGAATTACCGCCTGAGGGCACAAATCACAACAAGCCACTCTACATCTCCGTGGAGTGTAGGAACAAATGGATACCGGTAGTCCTTGTTGATACAGGGTCCGCCATCAACGTCTGCCCGGCGAGGACAGCTTACGCGATTGGTCTGAAAGTCGCAGACTTTATACCAACAGTCCAGGTCATCAGGGCATATGACAATACAAGCCGAGAGGTGATGGGAACCGTTAAAATCCAGACCAAGGTTGGGCCGGGACAGCAGGAGATAGATTTTCATGTCTTGGAAGTACCGGCAACTTTCAATTTGTTGTTGGGGCGGCCGTGGCTGCATCAGGTGAAGGCAGTATCATCTACTTTGCACCAAATGGTGAAATACCCCTATGGGAAGGGAGTAGCCATCGTTTTCGGGAATTCATCGATTCATCCACCACCGGAAGTATCCACGCCTGTTCTGGAGATAGAGCATGGCCTGGAGGATGTGTTCATATCGGGTTTTACCTTGGCTGAGGCTCAGGTTGTACAGAATGTCATGGCCGCTAGCGAAGGGATATATGTTAGTGCCCAAGCAGTGTACCTTATGAACAAACTCCAATACATCCCCGGAATGGGATTAGGGAAGAGTGGCCGTAAGGGCATTGCAGCGTTGGCCGAAGTGCCGCACAATCCTCATACCTTCGGCTTGGGTTATCTGCCCACCAAGGAAGATTGGGTAAGAAAAGGAAGAGAGATGGCAGGAAGGGCCAAAGCAAAACGGATGGGGAAACCTTTTGAATTGATGCACTGGCCCATCCGAGGTACCTTGAACGGACGTTTCGTCCGGGAGGGGGAAGACTTCCCATTCTGTGGTTTTCCGGAGCCATGGCTGAATGAAGAAAACAAACGCATGCCGGGATTTGAAATTTTCTTTAACTTGCAGTTATCTGGGGATGACGTTCTTTGAAGAGCGAGCAGAACCCGTGATTGAGACTGAACATAGCAAGGAATTGGAGTCTGCGGACACAGAGTTTGAAATGGGGGTAGCACTGGCATGTCTACTTTCAGATCCTTTGATCAACTAGTTGTGCTTGGGGGATGACTCCTCGGTGTCCATGATTAGAGATGAAACGGCTATGGGCCAACCAGCGGCTATTTTGGATGCATCCATCGCACCCTCCCTCATCTGGCAGTACGAGGAGGGATTTTTATCAAGTAGCACCGGGTCAGGTAGTGAGCCGGAATCTGATTCCACTGAGTCTTGTGAGTTGGAATCAGGTTCCAGCTCGTCTGAGTCTGAGTCCGGTATTCACAGGAGTGATAACGGATGCCTGATCTGTCCAGTCGTCTTTTTCTTTCTCTTTTGAGTCTGTTGTAACAGAGGAATTGGACGGTTCGGAAATATCTAATGAGAATGAGGTATTTGTGGTTTTAGAGTACTTTTACGTGCCTTTGGTTTATTGCTTAAATCGGGACTTTCAAAATTTTGATGAAAGCAGCGAGGACGAAATTCCTCGGTTTTGCAACGACTAATTGAACAAGAGCAAGAGAGGTTTGATAAGCCCTTAATGGATGAAATTACTACCGTGTACATTAGTCTTGAGAAGGACCATGGTGGTCCAGATTGGGTTCACGTTGTCTTGAGGAACGCGGCTTAGTCGCTTTATTAAAAGATTTCAAAGATGTTTTCGCGTGGTCCTACGAAGACATGCAGAATCGATCTGAGATCGTCTGACCGGATCCCTCTTGACCCGAGGCTCGACACATCAGCGTAAACTCAGGAGGATCCGCCCCGATTGGGCCATTAAGATCAAGGAAGAGGTCACCAAGCAGATTGACGCAGGCTTCCTGCTGGTATCTGAATACCCGACTTGGCTGGCCAACATTGTTCCAGTGCCGAAGAAGGATGGCAGAATCCGGGTATGTGTGGACTTCAGGGATTTGAACAGAGCCAGTCCGAAGGATGACTTTCCCTTGCCGCACATCGACGAGTTGGTGGATTTCACAGCAGGGCATGCTTTGCTCTCGTTCATGGATGGCTTCTCAGGCTATAATCAGATAGTAATGGCACCCGAAGATCGGGAAAAGACGGCTTTTACCACCCCGTGGGGTACATATTGCTACAGAGTGATGCCATTTGGGTTGAAGAACGCTGGGGCTACGTATCAACGGGCTGCAACCACAATATTACATGACATGATCCACAAAGAGGTCGAGGTGTATGTGGACGACATGATTGTCAAGTCCAAAGAAAGAGAGGGCCACTACACCGCCTTGCAAAAGTTTTTCCAAAGGATCAGAGAATTTAATGCGGTTGAATCCTCGAAATGTCGTTTGGTGTTACAGCGGGGAAAATGTTGGGATTTCTGATTACACAAAGGGGGATCGAAGTCGACCCTTCTAAAATCCAGGCCATCTTAGAAATGCCACCACCAATGACTGAAAAGGAGGTGCGAGGCTTTCTGGGTAAAGTGCAATTCATAAGGCGGTTTATCTCAAAACTAACCTTAACTTGTGAACCACTTTTTGGTCTTTTGAAGAAAGAAAAGAAGTTCCAATGGGACGGCTGATGCCAAGCTGCATTTGAACAGATTAAAGAATATCTACAGAATCCGCCCGTGTTGTCACCACCAAGGCCAGGAAAACCGTTGATACTGTACCTATCAGTAACTGAAACTACAATGGGCTGCATGCTCGCACAATAGTCGGAAGATAAAGTGGAAAGGGCCATCTACTATCTGAGCAAAAAGATGCTGGATTACGAGACCCGCTACACTCCGCTAGAGAAGGCTTGTTTGGCCTTGGTATGGGCTACTCGGAAGCTGCGGCACTACCTGTTAGCTCACTCTGTAATGTTGGTTTCACGACTTGATCCCATCAAATATCTTTTCGAGAAACCAGCACTTACAGGTAGGCTAGCTCATTGGCTGTTGTTGCTCTCCGAATTTGACCTCAAATATGTGACGCGTAAATCAATGAAAGGAAGAGCGGTGGCAGAGTTCCTTGCCGACCACCCGGTTGAAGGGGATGAAACGGTTGAGTACCTATTCCCAGATGAAGCTATTCTGCACATCGAAGATGAGACTTGGACGATGTACTTTGACGGAGCGTCAAATCAATATGGATATGGGATAGGGGTATTGCTGATAGCGCCCGATGACTCCCGTATCCCTTTAGCATTTAAGCTCCGGTTCAAAGTCTCGAACAATGAGGCAGAGTACGAGGCGTGTATTGCCGGTTTAGAAGCTGCCCTAGAACTAGGGGCAAGGCGATTGGACGTCATTGGAGATTCGAACCTGGTTGTGTCTCAAGCGAAAGGAGATTGGAAAGTGAATGAGGAAAAGATGATAACTTACCACCAGACCTTGGATTTGTTAATTCCTCGGTTTGAAAAGCTAAATTTCACTCACCTAGTGAGAGAGAACAACAGGTTCGCAGATTCCCTAGCAACTCTATCTTCTATGATAGACATCCCATCTGGGGTCCGGATGCGTCCAGTCATTATTGACCAGAAATTTGCACCTGCCTACGAGTCAATCTCTGCCATAGATGAAGTGCAGGATAGCAACCCTTGGTATCACGACATATGGAACTTCTTGGAGAAGGAGGCCTATCCAGCAGGAACAAATGCCAAGGACAAAAGGGCAATTAGGAGAATGGCTGTTCAATTTATCATCTGTGGGGGTAAGTTGTACAAAAGAGGTCATCTGGGAATGCACAAGCTGTGTGTGGAAGCCGAAGAGTCGAAGCGCCTGATGGAGGCCATCCATGGAGGAGAATGTGGGGCACATATGAATGGGGTGATGCTGGCACGAAAGATTCTCAGACAAGGCTACTACTGGTCTACCATGGAGGAAGATTGTATCGGTTTTGTTCGGCGATGCCACAAATGCCAGATTCACGCAAACCGCATGAACATCCCGCCATCAAAGTTATACAACATGACATCACCATGGCCGTTCTCAGTTTGGGGAATCGATGTGATTGGAGCTGTTACTCCGAAGGGGTCGAATGGGCACGAGTATATCTTAGTAGCAATAGATTACTTTACAAAGTGGGTCGAGGCCCAATCTTATGCCGTGTTGAAGGCTTCGCACGTCGCAAAGTTTATCCGAAACAACATTATCTGCCATTATGGAGTCCCGAACGAAATCATTTCAGACAATGGTTCTCACTTCAAGAAAGAGGTGATTGATTTGCTGGAGAAGTATAATGTGGCTTTTCATAAGTCATCCACATATCGGCCGCAGACCAACGGAGCAGTTGAGGCCACCAACAAGAACATCAAACACATCTTTGCGAAGATGGTGGAAACTTATCGGGTGGCGGACAAGTTGCCATTAAGCTGCAATGGGGCTCTGGGACTTCAATTAGAACTTCGGAGCAACTCCTTATTCATTTGGTCTATGGGATGGAAGCCGTTCTACCAATTGAGATTGAGGTTCCATCATTGCAGTCTTTGGTGAGTGTCGAGATAAATGAAAGATTAGCGGCAGTAGGTTCGAGGAACTCATGCTCTTTGATGAAAGAAGAATTTGAAAGCACTGTACCATGTCCAAGGTTATCAACGCAGAATCGCCCGGGCTTTTAACAAGAGAGTTAAGTCTAGGAATCTGAAGGAAGGAGATTTGGTGCTCAAGGACAACCGAGCTCCCATCCATGACCCAAGGGGCAAGTTCAGACCCAATTGGACTGGTCCCTATATCATCAAGTCTATCTGGTCAGGTGGAGCTGTGGTTCTGATGGACCTAGATGGCTTAGAATTCTCCCAACCGATCAACATGGACAAGCTGAAGAAATATTACCCCTGAGAGGCTCGTTAGGCCGAAAACCCGGAAGGGCGACCTAGGCAAAATTCAGACACAAAAAAATAGAAAATATAAAAACTGAGCTCGCAAGGTTGAAAACCCGCAAAGGGCGGCCTTGGCAAAAGTTAGAGCGCAAAAGGAGAGTGAAAATACTCGAGTGAACCCAAGCCTGAACTACGTAAGGCTTGATTCCCATCCTTGGGATACGTAGGCAGCTTCATCCTGAAGTTCAGCCATAAACATTTTCCCCGATCAGCTTTGTCCATTTGATCATCTTGGTCATCTTTGTCCATCAGCATTCATCGCAATCTCCGGTGCAGTGCTATTCAGACTAGGGGCAACTTTCCGTTGCCATGCAGCGCCGCGGCACTATCCAAACTAGGGGCAATTTTCCAATTGCAGGAATCTGGGGTTGTGCATCTCAGTGACAAATTTCAGGCGTGTCCAGTTCTGATCCATATCGAAAATGGTTTTGAAAAGTTTTGATAAAAGATGACTTTGTTCAAATAAATCTTTTTACAACTAAGACCATTTCTGGACCAAAACGGAAACTTTTCAGTACCACAACTTTCAATTTCATTGATTTCAAATAGAGTTCTCTTGCTCTTGCATACAATCGAAGTTGCTTTTATTACATTCATAAAGAAAACTTGAAAGTACCAATAAAGCAATAAATCTGGGGGATGCTCAAGTCAAATGTCCCTGCTCCCCCTCCCAGGGCTGGTCGAAGCCTCTGATGCCAAAGTGGGCCCCTCCTGTGCCTCTTCATTAAGCCAATCCAAGCACTCATCAGACAAAGTGCAACTGAAAGTGGGAGCGGGGGCCAGGAGTTCTCTCGTCCTCCATGCTGTGGCATACCGGGCCAGCTGTGAGCCTCGGATTCGGAATGCAGCCGGGTACTCTATCCCTTCCGGCGGGCAAGTCTGATCATGACCAAACTGGCGCAGGATGCGGAATGGGAAGTAGAAGACACAGTGAGTCAAGCCAATCAATTGGATCCCGGGTTGACAGGTCATGCTGTAGCTCATCATTGGGAGATTGAGCCAAGGGCACCGCCAAGCAATGCGATCTGCGGACAAACCGCACATCCACTCAAACCACCAACCCTCATCAAGGGCGTCAATTAGGCGTTGCCTGAAGAAATAGCCGCGCGCTGAATATGCTGGGCAAGAATCCACAACTTTCAGTTTATCCATCAACCACACCTGGGGAGGGATAAAAAAAAAATGAGAGAATAAAAAATAGAGAGAAGTACGATGAGAGAAAAAGTAAGAAAGGGGCTTTTGTGAGAAAAACCGAGCCTGAGAGCCGAGTGATGTGAGCAAACATAAAAAGTGAGATGGGGTGGGAAACATTACCTGCAGTAATAGTGGACTCCCTGCTAATCTGATCGTCTCTCGACGATAAAAGGCGTCTAAGCCCAGCAGTGTCTCAGCCAGGACCATGGCAATGCAGCTCTTGCCCTCCTTCAAGCCTTGGGCAACTTCAATCAACCGGACACTGGGTCCTCCGGAACCAGAAATGAACAGAAAATGAGATAGCATGCATAGCGGAGGCGTGCCGAAAGCCTTGCGGTGATGGTCGCCACGATCACCGATTTGAGAAAAGCAGCAGACCAAGCTCGAAACATCTAATGTCCCGTCACAAATCAGAGAACGAGCATCGGGTATTGAGAGCCCACACATTTGTCCTAAGGCTTGAGCATGGCCAAAGCGAAGTTGGGGCAGAATCTCTTCATTACGCTCAGATTCCATCAAAGCTTGGAAATCTTCGAACGTAGGGCACACCTCTTGCCCGCTAAAGCTAAAGACATGTGTCACCGGGTTCCAGAACCTTGCCGCGGCATGGAGAAACGGAAAATGCAGCGGGGTGCGGCGCAAAGTAAATAGTGCGTTTATGCCAAAAGCCCGAAAATTCAGCTTTTCCGAGCCATCCAAATTGTTAATCCAAGTTGCGAGATTTTGAGCAAGAAATTCCTCCATTTGGAGCAAATCAGTGTGGAAATGAAGAGAACCACGAAGTTGAGACCTTTTTGAAGAAGATAAGGTTGAGTGGAGGACAAGTGGCAACATTCTGCTGGTGCTGACAATTTAGTGCCGACCGGCCATTTATAGTGCCGACCGGCCATCTATTTTGGCCGATGAAGAACCATTTCGGCCGATGGCCATCCCTCGCGGCCGGTGGAATTTTGGCTTGACAGGTGGGTCTCCCCCTTGTACTCTAAGCTGTTATGTTAAGAATTTGGGAGAATCCCACCACTTCCAATGCCCTTCAGTGATCAATTCTTATGAAGGCGCGTCCATTTGTTTATCGAGTTGTTGTATATTTGCTTATCGAGTTGTATGTCACTCTCTTTAACTCTTTGTACTGTTTATCGAGGTGTACTCGCGCTTGGCTAGTTTGCTGAGTCCCTCTGTTTTGCTTATCGAGTTGTAATTGGTTTACTACCTGATTATTACGATGCGATGCTTTGTTTTCATAAATACAAGTTTCAGTTTCAGTCGCATTGTGGTATGAAGCCTTGCGATGCGATGCATAGAACATGTAAACGCAATACCTTTTAAACAAATAGCTGTTTCATCTCCATCATATGTTTTGCAAAAACACACGCTTTTGAGAAATAAAACCTGCCTAAGGCAGTGCAATGTGCTTAAACTCCTAGTAAAAAGGAGAGTAAAGCAAGAAAATAGCAGGGTAACAGGGTGCTGGGTTTGACACTGGTAACCTCCTCATTTCGGCCATCGTACCTTTTGCGCCCTTGATCGGGTCAGTCATGTGATTGGGTATCTTCATCACTTAAGGCAGTCCAAGAAATGGCGCCCTCAGAATATAAGCGGAGCTTCGAGTTGACCTCGTACCACAACTTTTGAGAACGATGCTTGGAACATGCGAAGGATGTCCCTTCCCGTATCCTTTTATATTTTGTAAATTCCATTTCAATTATACTGTGTTGCAATACGTTACATTACAACATCATGATTTACCATGTTCAATTTCAATTTTCTCTATACACATTACATTGTATGCGTGCTTTGCTTTACTGATATGTGTTCAATTTTCTCTATACACATTGCATTGTATGCGTGCTTTACTTTACTGATATGTGTTCAATTTTCCCTATACACATTGCATTGTATGCGTGCTTTGCTTTACTGATATGTGTTCAATTTTCTCTATACACATTGCATTGTATGCGTGCTTTGCTTTACTGATATGTGTTCAATTTTCTCTATACACATTGCATTGTATGCGTGCTTTGCTTCTTGATATGTGTTCAATTTTCTCTATACACATTGCATTGTATGCGTGCATTGCTTTACTGATATGTGTTCAATTTTCTCTATACACATTGCATTGTATGCGTGCATTGCTTTACTGATATGTGTTCAATTTTCTCTATACATTGCATTGTATGCGTGCTTAGCTTTACTGATATGTGTTCAATTTTCTCTATACACATTGCATTGTATGCGTGCATTGCTTTACTGATATGTGTTCAATTTTCTCTATACACATTGCATTGTATGCGTGCTTTGCTTTACTGATATGTATTCAATTTTCTCTATACACATTGCATTGTATGCGTGCATTGCTTTACTGATATGTGTTCAATTTTCTCTATACACGTTGCATTGTATGCGTGCTTTGCTTTACTGATATGTGTTCAATTTTCTCTATACACATTGCATTGTATGCGTGCTTTGCTTTACTTATATGTGTTCACACATTGCATTGTATGCGTGCTTTGCTTTACTTATATGTGTTCACACATTGCATTGTATGCGTTCTTTGCTTTACTTACATGTGTTCAAGTTCCTTTTTCTATACGCATTGCATTGTATGCGTGCTTTGCTTTACTTATATGTGTTCAAGTTCCTACTATACACATTGTATTGTATGTGTGCTCTGCTTTACTCACATGTGTTCAATTACAACTGCCTATACACGTTGCATCTGCCACACACCTCCAATCGTGCACCATGCATATTACTAACAATATTGTACCTGTTAAGTTTGTTTTCTTTACAGGCATGATACTGTATGTACGGTTCATTTGAGGCTGGTGCAACCGGACGAGCCGCACAGGTATTGTATCCTCCGCGTGAGACGTTTTGAGAATTGCATAATTCTCTTACATCATTTCTGCATTGTAGTGTAGATTGGCGTATGCTAGCTTATAACTGTTGTATGCGTGCTTCATTACAGCTTTCTTCGCATGATCATAAGTTATGCCCGGCTTCTTGCATTTTCAGTTGCATTTTGCCCCTGCCTTCGGGCGCATATCTTACTTGTTTTGCATGATTGTCTAAATCTTCGGCCTTGTCAAAAATGGGTCGTCTCTGGGCTTTGACATTCACTCCCGTCATTCTTATGACTTCCGAGTTCTGTCAAAGAGGGGCAACTGTAGACACCCCATTTTTGACCGTCCTCAAGACTTGGACGTCACCGTTGGAACACTCGGTGATTATCTATGTTTGTGTTCGTTTGGAGTTCTTGAGTTCTCGGTGTGCGCGCATACCGCCTCGGGACCTCCGAACTTCGACGATTGTGTTTGGTTTTGCAAACACTTGTGTTTTGCCATGGAAGGCGGGAATGCCTTATGAGGCATCCCTACACACCGGCTGGGGCTAGAGGCCATTTGGTGAGATTCTATCGGCACTTTATTGTGCCGGCCATTTATTTTGTGCCGGCCACTTTGTGTTTTTCTAAAATGGCACTCTTTGCGGCCGAAACCTGTACACTTGCTTTATCAGATATTTTCTCACAGCTGTAAAGTGTTTTGCTCCCCTCCATACACGTGTATGGAGGGACGAACCCTTGGCTTGCTTAGTTGCTAAGTTTTTCTTGCCTATAAGAGGAGAACTCTTCCTCTTGGCTCAAGGTTAGAGCTTTTGGAGACAAAAACCAGAGTTCATATACATATATCTCTGCCATATATCTATATCTCCATCTCTCTCCTCTTGTGTGTGTGATTTTAGGCTAAAAAGTGTAGTTTTACCTCATTTTTGCACCATTACACACACCTTTACACCTTAGCTCGAGATTGAGAGACTTAGAAGGTTGTTTGTGTTGGTTTTGGACTGGTTTTGATCACTAGAGAGTGGCTGGAACCTTTGTTCTTCAAGGGATCTTCAAGGGTAAACACTTTACTTTATATTCCCCATTCTTGCAACCTCTTTCTACCCTCTTACTTTGTGTTTTTGGATTTGTGTTTAAGATAAAAAAAGGTCTTGTTTTTACTTGTTCTTGAACCTTCATTAAGGTCCTTTTTTGGTTTGAGCAAAGGTCCCTCCTATTAGGCCTTATATGGCCACTTTTGGTGCCTTTGCTTAAGACCCTCTTTATTTGGTGTTCTTGGCCTTCCCACCACTGAAAACCAGTGGGTTTTCAGTGGTGAGGAAGGTGGTTTCAAGTCTCATAAAGGGAAGGGACACCCCTCTCCCCTTGGTCCCTTGTTTGCCTTTGTTTTGGGTTCAAAGAATAGCATGTGTGCATAGTCTTGTTTGGCTTCATTTCAGAGTTTTTTTGAGTGTTTTGGAGCATGTTTAAATTCTGTTTTTGGTCGGATTTGTCATCTCTAACATGTCTTTCATACTTGCTTTGAAATGCTCTCTTGTGCTTAAAAATATGCCACATTTTAAGGCCATGATTTTAGTATGTTTTTAGCTTAGTTTCATGGAGATGCTAGCATTATTTTGCCATGTTAGAGGGCTGTGGGCCACTGTTTTTATTATGTTTAGTATGCTTGACATGTTTGTTTTGCATTCTAGTTTGTAAACCTTGGGGTGTGTGAGTCTCTAGCATATTTAGCTTGCATTGATCTCATGATTTGGCATCATTTTAGATCATATTTCAGTCCCTAAATCATGCTCACTTGTTTGTGCTTGTCATCTCTTTCATGCTTTAAAGGTGTGTCCTTTTATGCCTAAGAATGGGCCTCGTGTATGCTTCCATGATTAATACATTTTGGGGTGCTATGAGAGGGGATTTGGGTGTCTTTTCGCATGCTAGAAATCTGTTTTTGCTTGCTTGGAATATGCCATGTTTGGTCTTGTTAATGGTAGTAAGGTGTGCTCCTTTTGGTGCCTTAGACTTGGCCTTATTTGGTTTGCATATTGGCATGCTCATTGGTCACTTTTGCCACTTGTTTTTGGGTTAGTTTAAGGGCTGCCCCATTTGACTTGAGTCCACCATTGCATGCTTATATCATGATTGTTGCATGTTTGATTGATGAAGCCTTGAATACATGCTAGTTCTAGGCTTGGTTGGTCCATGTCCTCATGCCACTTGTGCCTTGCATGCTCTAGCATTTTGCATGCCTATTGTGTTAGTTGCATGACACTTGGTATGCCTTGCATCCTTGCATTATTGCTGCATTATTGAACCATGTTGCATACATGCATCTCATGGCTTGGTTTGGGGTTGTCAAACTAAGCATAAGAATTAAGGGAAGTTCACACTTCAAGTGGTGCAACTCACCTCAATTCTTGGTCACCAAGGCCTTGGACCAACACATGATAAGGCTTTGGATTTCATTTGTTTGTGTTGCATGCATTTACATCAAAAGGCAATCTTAGTTCTTAGGGCTATCATGTATCAAAATGCACCATTGGTGGCCCAAGAACCAAGAGTCTTACCTCCTTGAGTCTCAACGCATGATAGGAGGTCATGACCATGCTTACATATGCCCAAAACCCATGCCATGCATTCTTTGTCTTCTTGCTCTTGTCAATCTGCAGGGACTTTCTGCCGGCCGGCAGTTTATTGTGCCGATCGGCACTGTTTTTATGCCGATAAACTCCACATGCAGCCGGTGGTCAATCTCAGCAGCCGATGAGCTCTTCCCCCAGCCGGTGGGGTATTTCAGATCATTTGGGAGGTTTCCTGTAACTTTGGGAATTTTTGGAGAGGCAGGGTAGTAAAAACAGAAGCAGCAATGCCATGACACGGATTTTCCGGGCAAATCGGATCGAGCATGCATCATTCGCGCGCCCCAAGGCAGGGCTGAGGCCCCATTGCATTTATTTATTTATTTGCTTTAATTTTAGTAATTAGAATTTGTAATAATTTATTTATTCATTTATTCGTTGGACTGTATTATTATTTTGGTCCCTCCGAGCGAGGGCAAAAATGTAATAAGTGTGCGTGAGTGGGTGTATGTCTTCCAACCCCCATTTCTTTCTTCCCTTTTATTTAGCCGCTTTCGATGGTAGATTAGGGCATATTTAAATTAGCATACCTTATGTAATGCATGTGTGCATCCATGCATTTGTTTACATACATCGGGCTCGGCACATCATACAAACTGCGTTGTATTTTCAATTCTAAAATTGAATACGTGCTATTCGCGCATTCCACATGCCATGTTTAGGATTAGCCGAGCCTACTCTAGATTGCATTTCTGCCTGTGTCGCATTAGCCACTTAACATGAATTACGACATGCATGTTTGCTAACTAGTTTACTGTTTTGGCACGGAGTACGATGTAAGTATTTTACGCTTTAGCATACCACATGCGTGTGAATGTTGCCATGACAGTATGTCTACCATGCGGCTAAGTGCTTATGTGATAAACTGTTTGAATGCCTGTGGGTGGAGGTTGGATTTCCTGAGTTGGAACAACTCATTGAAATCCGTATTTTAGCCTACTTGCGAGTAGCAAAATCTAACACATTTTTCGAGACAAAACGGATATGCAATGTTTATTTCCAAATTAGGCAATCTAGTCTATACTTTTGTGTTGTGCGCATCACATAGTAATTCTAGGTTAAATAACTAGAATAAGAACACATAAAGTTTTCAAAAACGGATATCACGGTTAGTAGAGGCCGGTCTTCGGACCGGGCGAAAGGGGGTGCTCATAGCTGACCTTCCCCGATCGTACCCAAGCTCTCGAGCCAAGACCACTTTGGTGATGACGGACACGTGGCCTTCGGCACCGAGTCAGGGTTTCCTAAATTTCCCATTTTAAAAATATTTAGGTGGCGACTCTGTAATCTGGCAAAGCAGTCCATGTTTGGCACTACTTTTTCAAAATCTGTTTTCTCAAACGATTTGCCGGATTTGGACTCTTTGGTTCAGATTTAGAACCGCGACACAAATCGAGTCCGAATCAGAGAGGTCCTCGCGGACGTTCTCTGAGATCTGACTCAAATGGCAAAAAATATGGTCCCGAAACATGCAAATATGGCACACAATGCAAGCTAAGGGGCCCGGGTACCGAAACTAGTGAAGCGCATTACACTAGAGGTATCCAAAGCAATCCACCAAAGGCAAAACCAACCCCAAACAGACCCTAGGCAGGTCTGAAACAGTGGGGAAATGGCCTAAAATGATGGTTCGGAATGCAACGAAATGGAGCTCATTCAATGGTCCAAAACAAGGCATACAATTGCGACTCTCAAACGCATTTAAAGAGTACAAAACATGGCAATATGGCATTCAAACAAGCTCTGAAATATGATGTATAATGATCCCAAAACATGAACACACCTCAATATATGCATGGAATGAACCTCAAAACTCAAAGTTAAGCATGGGTATTGAACTACAAGCATGAAAAACCAACATCATTCAACCATGAGACCCAAAAACAGAGCTAGGGCAGTCCAAAATAAGCATAATATCAGTTTAAGGCATGGCCAAAAAGTGTTAAAATCAAGGGTCAACAAAGCATGCAAAGAAAGCTAGTGAACCATGAGTAACACTACAACTATATGGAGCATATGAAGGCTCACCAAACCAGCCAAAAATAGAAATATTTCATGCCAAAATATGCCCAAATAACCACTGAAACTCAGTCAATGCATGCAAGAATGATGGGCTCCTTTGAAAGGCCAATAAGGGGGTTGTTCTACACATGCATAATGGACACACACAATGGCAAAACCATCTCTGGAAAGAGGTTCTGAGGGTCCTAAAACCCACTAAAAAGAGCCCAAAATGGGTCTAGGAAACATACAAATAAAGGCCCCTTTGAAAGGCCTTGAATAGGATTGTTCTACACATGCATCAAAGACACAAAATATGGCCAAAAGGGCTCTGGACAGAGTCAAGGCAGACCTCAAAACTCACCAAATAGGGCCTGAAATATGGCTTCACAACATGCAAGTAGGAGCCCCTTTGGAAGGCCAACAAAGCTAGTAAAGAGAACAAGGGGTGAGAGGGTCACCCCTCTCTGATTTCAGGGCTCAAAGACACATTTAGATTCCAGTGGCTAAAAAGCAAAACCAAGGCCAATGCAAATGCTCAAATGCATAGCTCAAAGCATAAGGAAATGAAGCATGAAAGGGGGTAGATGACCCCAAACAGAAAAATAACCTTGAACAAACTTGAAGAGAAGCTCAAAATCAGACTTTTTTCAGTTTATGACAAAGCCTAAATATGCTTGCAAGTATGGCTAAACAATGAATCAAAAAGAGTGCTTAAAAAGGAAGAAATGTGTTACCCTTGTAGCACTGCAACTCCAGCAACTCTGGACCAACAATGTGACTCCTTAGCCTCTGAAAACAAGCTCCAAGATTCTTAGATGGATGATGGAGGTGGTAGTGTAATGGGGCAAGAACAATGGAGTTTTTTAGCACAAAAGAGAGAGAGATATGGAGGAGAGTGTATCAAAGAGTTCAAAGTGTTCAACCACCCCTAGGATGAAGCCCCAGAAGTTAGCTTTCCAATGGCACAAACCTTTCATTAAAATTCCTCCTGTGCAAAAAGTTATGCCTGTTTTGGTGAAGCCGCGCAGATTCGGTCCAACCGGATTGATGCCCTACTTCAACCAACCATATCTCTCCCACCCGGACTTGGCTTTAGGAGATTCTTGAGTGCAAAATGAAGCCCCGGAAGTAATATTTCCAACGGTGGTGGCGTCATATCTTAAATCCAAGTATGCAAATGAATAAGCCCGATTTAGCGAGGACCGCTCGACTTTTTCTCTCCTTCCCGGATTCATACCGAACCACTTTTGACCACCTAAGTGGTCGGCCATCTGATTTTCTGCTCTTCCATGTGGCCACATTGAAGCCCCAGAAGTTATCCTTCCAATGGTGCGAACCTTGCATCAAAATTCCTCATGTGCAAAGAGTTATGCCCGTTTCGGTGAAGCTGCGTAGTTTCGGTCCTACCCGGATTCATGCCGAACTTTTCCCAAACTAGTTTTCCTCTCTCTTTTGTTTTTTTCATCAAATCCAAACCCCTAGACAAGGTGTTTTGAAATATTTTTCAAAGATTTCATCTCTCTTTCATTCATTTCCACTTTGTCCTTGCTCGGTTTACCGAAAAGCGCAACATTTGACAAAATGCGAGTCTCGGAACATCGTAAAAACTTTATTTCAAAAACGTTTTGAAAGAGAGGGTTTTAAGGTCTAAAATATTTTGATCAATATTGTTTTGGTCCAAAAAGGGGTATGAAGTTGAGATTTGACTCTCTCCTTACCGAAGAAACTGAACATTTCCCCTGCACACCTTTTTTCACCATGTAAACCATCAGTCGCGTCCAAGTCTTAAAAGCGGTTAAAAATAGAGTGTCTACACAAGGTAGGATGCCTATGCCAATTTTTGAGAGCCCCGAATTTTTTCAATGCCATACTCAGTCGGAAAACGAAGTAATTGATGGTAGGTGCTTGGCACAACTTGCATAGTATGCAACCAAGTTCTTCCCATGATGAGATTATACAGTGACAGAAGTTTGACAACCAGAAATTCTACATCTACTGATCTAGTGCCCGCCTGAATTGGTAGTGCGATCTTGCCCAAAGGATACTCGGGGTTAACGTTGAAGCCGAATAATGGGTAATCAGTCGCCAACAAATCCGAGTCAGTGAAGTCAAGTTTAACAAATATCTTATAATACATTATTTTCGATGTGTTTCCCTGATCGATGAGAACACGTTCAATGGTGAATCTGTTCACACGTAGCTCGATGATGAGAGGATCGACGTGGAGGAGAGTTACTCCAACTAAGTCGATGTCGTCAAAACTAATCCTCCTAGTTTCATGGGGCCGTTTTGCTAGTGTGATTGGCTTATGCAGGCTAGGTTGCAATTGAATTATATGTACCTCGGCTGACGATGGCAAGCTGTATATCATATGAATTACACTAAATGGAGGTGAATCCGGCCGTAGGGCTACCGTGTTCGATGGATTGTTCTTTCAAACATATTGCGCCAACCGGCCGTCTTGTACCAGTTCCTCCAGGTGGTCCTTCAATGCATAACAACTGTCAGTGTCATGACCATGGTCCTTGTGGTATTCACACCGCTTATCCCTTCTCTTTGTATCGGGAGGTCCCACAATTTTGGACGGCCATTTAAAGAACAGAAGGTGTTGGACTTTTGACAAAATCTTGCTAATCGGCTCTGCTAATTCCATGTACTTCTTGTCCGAGCGTCTTGCGTGTCTACTATCCACTTGATATTGTTCATTTGATTGGTGTGAACACTGATCGCTTGATCGGCGCAAATCACGCCTTTTGACTCGTTTAGGCCAATTCTGCGGTTCGGGGCTCCTTAATGACACGACGCTTATCGGCTGAATGATACCAAACGGTGCCTTCTTAACGGATTTCTGTCCGTCTTTGACCCACAAGGCATCGTCTTCCACCTTACAATATTCTTCGACTTTCTTCATTAACGCCCACACTATTTTGGAAGGCTATCTAATCAACGAACTACGGAGGTGACTATCAGGATGTAATCCCATTTTAAAGGCAGTGATGGCCATGGAATCATTACAAGCATCATCTACCAGGTTAAAACATTCCCAATAGAGTGTCGAATATTCACGAAGGGTTTCTTCTGGTTTAATTTGCATTGCCCAGAGTGAATCGGCTTGCTTTGGCTGAATTTCATTGGTGATGAATCTTGCCCTGAAGGATTTTTGGAGTTGATGAAAGCTTTTTATCGATGCTGGCTCCAGTTTATAGTACCATCTGATGACCAATGGTCCCAAGCTGCTTGGAAACATTCGACACATGAGGGGTTCATCGTCAGCATGCAATGTCATCGCTTGTTTATAATGACGAATATGGTTAGTGGGGTCTAATTTTCCGTCATACAGAGTGAACGATGGTGCTTTCAACATGGTTAGTGGGGTCTAATTTTCCGTCATACAGGGTAAACGATGGTGCTTTGAACTTCTTGGGCAGCACAGCCCTTGCAATGCGTCACACAAAAGGGTCATGCTTGTCTTCTTCATCTGAATCATCACTTTTCCTTCGCCTATACCATACGTACGGACTTCCTTCGGATGAGCTGGATACATTGACCCGTCCCTTCTTTCTAAGTTCCAGGGATGGCGAGTCAGAATCACTGTCACAATCATGTTTTCGAAGTCAACGTCGTCGATCATCCTTCTTTCTTGGGGGTCAACCCCGGTCATGGCATGCGACCTGCTGGGATTTGGCTAGCTCCAGGGCCAATTCCTGGCGCAGACGAATGCTATTCATTTTGCTTTGCTTGATCCATGATTGTCTACATTGTCTCTTGCACCGAAGCCGAGGGCGAGGTCTGAGCTATTGAGTTGAAGTCCAAGGCCCGTCGCGCTGTGATATTCTCCGGTCCAAGCATGTTTCTTGGAGTGATATCATCTCTTAGCGTAACGTCGTCAGCAACTATCGGAGGAGCATCTGTTATGCCCACCATGGATGCACTTGAGTATTTCCACAGATGGCGCCAATTGTGGAGAAGTGGTTTGGAAACACTCCAAGATCCAGCCAGATGTCCTTGATCCTCTAATTGCTACCTGAAAAATGGATGAACACTTCGGTCGAGGTTGCTAGAATTAGCACTCTAACGGACAAGTTAGTATTCTCCAATTTACTTCTATCTCAAGTTATTTTGTCTATTCTCACATACCTCTCTTTGGTTGATGTTCCTCTATTTATATTACTTTCTGCGCCCAAAGGTCGAGCCCACTCTTAATCTCGCGCATGATTGCTTATTCGGCCTTCCGGTTGTGTGCTGGTTCCTACTCGGCTCCTTATGTGGCCGATTTGTATATTTGGCTCCAAGAGCCCTTGGACAGAGCCAAATTGTCTTTGGCCTGATTTCCTTCAAATCCATTTGTTCTTCCTTAATATATTATATTCAGCCCCCACAAAAATAATAAAATAAAATAAAAAACAAAAAGAGGAATTAAAAACAACAACAACAAATGAATAGAATATAATATATATATATATTTGTATAGATAAGAGAAAAGCCGTAAATTCATTTTTGAATTTTTTTGTTCAAAGGTCAGGCACTATGATGTGGGTGTTTAAAAAGTCAACAATGATTCATACCACTAAAAAAAAATCACTCGCCCACTGTCATCATTAGTGGTGCTATTAGAGCACCACTTTTAGTGCTCTCAACCATTTTTCTTAAAAAGTGGCTATTTGAGTTATTTTAGTTTTTAATTATTTTAATATGCTAAATTTTTTGTATTTGGAAAGATAATTAGATTTTTTTTTTTTTTTTTGTAATTGAATGTGATGCTTGTGAGAGAAAAAGTAAGATGATTATGGAGTTGATGTGATATTGTCTTATTGACTATTTTAACTTATTTTGTCATTTTATGAATTTTAACAAAAAAAGCTAAAAAAAAATCGTTGCCAAACACTCTCAACATTTTGTCCAAAATAAAAAAAACTTAAATAAAATGACCGAAACATCCCTATACATATGTATACACAATAGAACCCTCTCTCATTTCCAAACCAAAAATAATACATCTCTCTAATTTGAGAGCTCTAAAAGAGGACTAATGATGTGAAAAATCAAAAAAAAAAAAAAAAAAAAAAAATCAAAGACTAAAATATCACATCACATCATGATACCCACACACCAATTAGAGCTATTGGAGCTCTTAATTTAGAGTCCCAATCTTTTTTCTTGCCAAACAACCTCTATCTCTCTCTCTCCGCGAGCTTGAGGCAATCCTACAACTCCAATGGCGACCAGGAACCGCCCGTTGAAACCCTCACAATTCTCTTCCTCTTCGATCGCTTCCCTCAGGCACTACTTATCATTAGCTGCGGCGTCGGAGACCAACTCTTCCTTGAAATCTCACAGTCCTCCTTCATCGCTGCTCCACCGCGAGATCTAGATCCGTAGCTTCACCACCGCCGACCTTGAAATCTAAATCCACCACCACCGCCGCAAGATCCAGATCTAGATCTAGATCTATATTGAAAACCACGACGACGTCGAAATCACAGTCGTAGATCTGGTCTCAACACAAGCAATTGCGAGTCACGAAAGAGTCGGGTCAGATCGAGTAGTGATTTATCTCTCTTTCTCTCTCTTTCTGAATCTCTCTCACTTTCATATCTCTCTCTATCTGAAGATGCTACAAGAGATTTCATAGGTTTTTTGTTTGTAATTGAATGGTGATTTAGAGCTTTAGAATGTACTATTTACATCTCTATATGATTATTGAATCATTTTGCAAAGGAACCTTTTAGGTTTTTTATGGACAAAATCTTGTAGTCGTGGTATGGATTTACACATATATATATATATATATATATTCTCAAGTTGGATTATATCAACCAACACATTTTTCTTTTTCTTTTTTTTTTTCTTTTTTTTTCCTTTTTTGCTTTTGTAACTTTTTTCAAATTTCTTTATAGATGCATCTAAAAATAAAAATGACTAAAATATTTTTTTTTGGTCTAGATACATGTTTGGTTTAGATTCATGTTTCGTTTTACTTCAAGACTGTATAAATATACGAATCCACTTGTGAATTATATATATATATACATATAATAATGTAATTGTACATGTGATGTTATGATGTTGCAGGGCAACAAAGGATGAAGATGTGAGGTTCAAAGTCAGATGTGGGCTCAGATTTGTTAAAATTGATGAATATCTATTTTATTTTTTTATTTTTTTTTGATCTCCCATTTGAATTTTTTATTGTTTTTTATCTTGAGGAGAGAGATGTTGAATTTAACCAGATAGATTTTCAAAACATAGAGATTTGTTGTTATGGAATTTGAATGTTATTTGTACAAATAGTGAGATGAGAGATAGATAGAATTTTAATAGATAGATTGCAATAGATAGGTTTTTTGAATAAGATAATTTGAACAGATAGAGAGAGAAATCTACAGATTTTAAATAGATAGAGATAAAAACCCACAAATTTTGAACAGATAGGGAAAAATTTAATAGATAGGGTAAAAATATTGAATAGATAGGGGAAAAAATTGAATAGATTAGAGAAAAATTTTGAACAGATAGTCAATAAAAGTCAACAGATAAATCAACAGGTAAAATTGAAAACAAAATATCTTTTAAAACAAAGAAAATGACTCATCACCAAACTATTTCACAAATGATACACTCCTCATCAATAAAAAATATTCACTGGATCTAATGCCTTATATACTCTTTAGCTTAGATTTATCACTTATTTACTCATAAGAGAATCGATTTATAACTTCGAAATGCAAAAGATAAAACAAAACAAGGCAAATTACATTTTACCTCATTCATTTTCGAAAAATTAGTGAAACATCTATCTCCAACGTTGTATAGTATGAGATGTTAAAGATATTTTTTTATTAGTTAAGGTCTCTGTAACAACGCCCGCGAGGGACCTCGCTACAGTTCGGACTCGATTTTTGTTGCGGTTCTAAATCTCGAACCAAAGAGTCCAAATCCGGCAAATTGTTTTGAGAAAAACAGATTTTTTGAAAGAAGTGCCAAACATGGACTGCTTTGCCAGATAACAGAGTCGCCACCTAAATATTTTTAAAATGGGAAATTTAGGAAACCCTAACTCGGTGCCAAAGGCCACGTGTCCGTCATCACCAAAGTTGGCTCGGGAACTTGGGTACGATTGGGGAAGGTCACATCGTGAGCATTTCACGCCGCCAAAGACCTACTCTACTAACCATGATATCAATTTTTGAAAACATTGTGTGTTCTTATTCCGATTATTAGCCTAGGATTACTATGTGATGCTCGCAGCAAACAAGTATAGACTGAGCCGTCTGAATTGGAACAAAACATTTCATGTTTATTTGTTTGAAAATTGTGTGATGGTGCTACCCGCAGGTAGGCTAAAATGCGGATTTGCCACCGTCAGGTGGGCTTAGAAAACATGATGTTGCCACTATCAAGTGGGCTTAAAACAAACAGTCAATGAATTGTCCCAATTCAGATAACTCAACCTCCACACACAGGCATTCAAGGCAATTATATCACATAAGCACATAGCCTCATGGTAAGCATGCTATTCATGGCAACACTCACACGCATGCAAGGATGCTAAAGCATAAAACTCACCGAGTACTCCAAGCCAAAACAGGAAAACGATTAGAAATCATGCATGAATCCTAAATATGCTGAAATGCCTAATGCAACACATGCAAAATGCAACTATAGCAGGCTCGGCTATTCTAAACATAGTATATGAGATGCTACAGCTAACATGTATTCAATTTGGAATTGAAATACAAATGCAGTTAGTATGATGCGCCGAGCCCGGTGCATACAAGACAGATGAATGATGCAAACATGCTATCATACTGTATGCTAATTGAAATATGCCCTATATCTAACTTGTAAGGTGTAAATAAAAGGGAGAAAGAAATGGGGTTGGAAGACATACATCACACTCACACACCCTTATTACAACATTGCCCTCATGCAGAGGTCCGAATAAATAATAATCTGATCAGAAAATGAAAGAATAATCTGATTTCTAATTAATGTCTGATTAAACTAAGAAAGTCAGAAAAGCGCCAAGCGAGGGGCTTTGCTTCGATGAATGATGTATCCGTCTGCTCTTTGAAATCCACTCGGATGCCCCAATTAGCCTCTGTTTGCACTTTTCTCGAAATGCGTGCCAGACTCCGAAAATCTGCTGATCCTTAATTTTGCTACAACAGAGAGCAGAAAAAGGGCATAGCAATGTATTTCACGAATATATGCATGTCTCGATCCTCGTGCCATCAATCACGCATATCGATGCATGATGGCCGAGGAGCCGAATTGCACAACTCAATATAGGATGAATGCATATGAATGCGACAACAAAACCTAACTCCATCATGGGTAATCCGGAGTGTCGGTGACTTGGGAATTGAGACCCGTTCCGTTACTCGGAGTACAAAACGTGACTCGTTTCCCGTGCAATATGCATGGTATGCATGAAATGCAGCTAACATGTGATATAGCATGCACAATGCCATGAAAATGAGTAACCTCGAAATGCGTGCACACGGGCACGCAAACCGAGGTAATGCATGAATGCAATCTAAGATACAACCTAGTATGCACAATTCGGAAGAAAATGAGATGAAAATAAGATGCCTTGAAAAGCGTGCACACATGCACGCAAACCGAGGCGATGATATGAAATGCAAGTCGGATAAAACCGAAGTGCCTCGAAATGCGTGCACACAGGCACGCCAACCGAGGCGATGATAAAATAAAAATCGGATAAAATCGAAGTGCCTCGAAATGCGTACCCACGGGCACGTAAACCGAGGCGATGATAAAAATGCAAATCGAATAAAACCGAAGTGCCTCAAAATGCGTGTCCACAGGCACGTAAACCGAGGTGATAATAAAAATACAAATCGGATAAAACCGAAGTGCCTCGAAATGCGTGCACACAGGCACGCAAGCCGAGGCGATGACAAAATGTAAATCGGATAAAACCGAAGTGCCTCGAAATGCGTGCACACAGGCACGCAAACCGATACGATGACAAAATGCAAATCGGATAAAACCGAAGTGCCTCGAAATGCGTGCACACAAGCACGCAAATCGAAGATTGCATAAAATGGCATACGAAATGCAAATTGGGCTTATACCAACATGAGAGGGCCTCAGCCGCACTCACATGGGATGCCGATGAATGAAAACGGAGCGCCTCGAAGTGCGTGCCCACGGGCACGCAAACCGAGGCAATGACAAAAAGGCACAAAATGGCATGGAAATGATATGCAAGCATGCAAACTAAATTCCAGCAACTAAATGAAGGGAAAACAGCCTCAAAATGATGATAAAAATGCACCCGATGCCCAGAATGTTCCCGAAATGTGATATTTAGCCCCCGAAATGGCCTACAGCTATGCTATACATGCAAAATTGACACATGACAGCAAAAACAGTAGCAAGGCAGCCCCAAAAATAGCATCTTTCCAGTACAAAACATGGCCAAATTGTAAGCATAGATATGACAACAATAGCTTGCAAAAATACGGAAAAAGAGAGGATTTACAAAGCAAGTGATATCTACAATGCTCAAACCCAAAAAATCAGTTCTACAACATTAGAGAGGGACTAAAAATATGCATTTTTACAAAAGATGAGATCCCCAAATTCAGTGTGTAGATATATAATACATAGCATGCAAAATAAGGGTCAAAAGAGGTTTATAAAGAGAGGTATCATAAGTAATGACCAAACAACTTAAGACCCTTAATAAAACTTGAATAATAGACCAAAATAAGACACTTCACAAGCCTGATGAAGGCCAGAAACAGAAGCTAGAATGGCCTAAACAAACATGCAATTTTACGGTAAATTTGAAGAATTTCAAAGCAAGTACTAAAACCAATTACCAAATGGCTTAAGACCCTTCACAAAGCATGATTTATGGACCAAAATAAGACTCCTTCAAGGCCTGATGAAGGCCAAAAACAGAAGCCAAAATAGTCTAACAAAGCATGCAAGATAGGCATAGAACATGGATTCAAAGCAAGTGTATGATAGAGGAGGCAAAAATGGTTGAGCCCTTCTTCAATGTTGAAGAGGGGCTCAAAATGAGCACAATATCAGTAGGTTGCATACTCCAACTCAGATCACAAATAGGCTAATTAACTCATGGAATTTTACGGTAAAATTGAAGAATTTCAAAGGAAGTGCATGCTAGAGCCACCAAACATGATGGAGCCCTTCTTCAATGTTGAAGAGGGGCTCAAAACAAGCCCACCCACAGTATATAGTATGCTCGAAAACAGACCACTCAAAAGCCAAACAAAGCATGCAATTTCATGGCATAAAGAGTGATATTGAAGCAAGTATATGAAAGAAATACCAAATGAGGTTGAGCCCTTCTACAAAGTTGTAGAGGGGCTCAAAATAAGCACAAAACCAGTAGGGGTCAAAGCCGAAAACAGTAGGCAAGTAGGGCTAAGAAATGACTCAAAATTTTGCTAGAAAAAGGGATTTAAAGACTTACCCTTGAAGATCCAACTTTGGTGGCCTCTTAGCTTGAAATTGTTGCCTCTTAGCCTCTGAAGAACACTCCCTTGCTACTGTAATGGAAGTGGGGATGGCAGAGCTTAGGGTTGATGAAGGATTGAGCTAGGGAGCTTGAAGGTTTTTCAAGGTTTTGGCTATGGAAATGGAGGCTATGGAAGAGGGGCTCTTGAGAGAAGATGTTCCAACCTTAGCAAAGGGGCTATCCAGCCCTTTAAATAGGCACAAAAAGATGTAAAAGGGGAGGGAAATGGAGGCAAGATTTCCCTCCCAAAGTATCCCCCGGATGGGGGAGATATTTCAAAAAAATATCTGGACAGAAAGATTTGGAAGCGAAGCTGGCCGACCAGGTGGATTTTTGGAAGGTGGCCGGCCGGCCACCCCACCTGGTCGGCCAGCCACCTCTATTGGCCGGCCGGCCATGGCCAAAAAAAAAAGTGTTGAATTAATGGCCGGCCATAGTACCTTAGGGTCCTCCCATGTGTCCTCAACACAATCCTGTGGTTGAAAATTGGCAACTGTAAACCAGGAGAGACAACAATACACTTTAAAGAGGGGTTCAAAAATGAAAAAAAGAATTAATGGCCGGCCATGTTTTTTTAGGGTCCTCCCATATGTGTGTAACAAGGTTCCAAGGTTGAAAATTGGCAACATTGAAGCAGGAGTCACAACATTGGATTTGAAGGAGAGGCTCAAAAATGAAAATCAAAATTGCTGGCCGACCATACATTTTTAGGGTCCTCCAATGTCCCCTGATCACAAATATGTAGCTTTGGTTGGAAGAAAATACCCCCAGGGTGTTCAACATTGGCCCGGAAGTGAGCAAAAGCAGTATGGGAGGAGGAAGCCGTTATCTGGGATAATTGCTGGCCTCCCACCCCCCAGTGATCTTCCTGGTATTGAAACAGAGGTACCTGCAAAATTTGAACAAAAACTAATGAGAAATGAACGCTCGGAGCCAAAACCGAGCAATTCGGGATTCCGAAAATGGGCTGCGGGTGCCGGAAGTGGTGTTCAGCAGCGAAGTGGGCATCTGCGACCCCAGTGTCTCTCGGAATGACAAAACAGAGGTACCTGCCAAAAACCGGAGAAAACCGATGTGAAATGAATGCTCGGGACCAAAACCGCGCAGTTCGGGGTCCCGAAAATCGGCTACAGACACCGGAAGTGGCATACGGCCACGAAGTGGACATCAGGGGCCCCAGTGTTCCTTGAAATGACAAAACAGAGGCACTTGCCAAAAACCGGAGAAAACCGATGCGAAATGAATGCTCGGGACCAAAACCGCTAGCCGGTCCCGAAAACCGCTCTGAACACGAGTGGCATACGGCCACGAAGTGGGCATCAGGGGGCCCAGTGTTCTTTGAAATGACAAAACAGAGGCACTTTCCAAAAACTGGAGAAATCGGAGATGGTTGGGCGGTCCCGAGCCGAGGCACACGGCCTGACGGCTCCGAAAACCGGGAACCGGGCTCCGAAATGGGCAAAATGGCCTACGGCCACGAAATGTAGCTCACGGCCACCGGGAGATAGTCTACGGGACTACTCCCTTCCCTTAGGAAAGAAAACAGAGAAAACCGAGCCTGGTTCGCAAACCAAGACAAGGTAGAGAAGAAAGTTCGGAAGTCCGGAGGCAGGGCGCCTGCATGCGACTCGAGACCACGAGCAACATAATGCAACATCACCGAGCGCTCAATCGGTGACGTCTGAGTCTTAAGGTCGGTCAAAAATGGGGTGTCTACAGTCTCTCAACATTTTCATAGAGAAAATTCAATTCAAAGAAATTTTACCCAACTCAAAAAAATTTCATCCGACTTAGAGAAATTTCAAAATTTCGCTAGTATGATCACAAAGAAATTTTGAAATTTCTCTGTGAAAATTGAAATTTTGAAATTTCTTTCTCTATAAAAATTGAAATTTCTCTAAGTTGATGTGAAATTTCTCTAAGTCAAATTTTCTTTATAGAAATATTGAGGAACCTTAACTACTATAAAAATATTGTTTGTCATTTATCTTATGAAATCTTAATATTAGAGACCTTAAAAAAAATTACCCTTCATTTTTCCTTTAAATTAAAAATTGCAACACTTCATTCCTCTCATTTATTAATATTTTTCAATTTTGACCTTAATAATGAATATAACCTTTCAACTATAGGGATTTAGAGCATTCGCACCAGTCTCAGCAAATTTTGAGCCAAATTATAACCCAAAATCCACTTTTATATTTTAGCTAACCTCTTTTTTATGTACACACTCCATCAAACTCTCTATTCTAAAATTCTATTTTATTAAAATATTAGTTTTTATTCTTTTATCTTTTTCAATTTAAATTTTTTTTTTTCAGTGCACCATAGCAGCAGCAGAGAACGGCAACTAAATGAGGCAAACCCACTGAGAGGCAGTCAACTTGCCGAACGACTGGTCAAGCCAAAATTCAGCAAAACTTCCTTCTCCGCAAGGACATCCGGGTGGACATCCTAGAGGACGTCAGGAAAGACGTCTGGTGGGTGAGAAAATATAATAAAAAATAGATTAACCTGTCTCAAAAAAAATAATAAACTATTGAATAACTAATGAATATTTGTTGAGGTATTGTAACAAATTCAATCAAAAGCTAGTTTAGAAATAATTTGTTGAGACTGGTAGAGCAAGAATTTTATGATATGCTAACTATATTTAATCAAAAACTACATTTGGTGTGGCTAATGTAAATGCTCTTACCCCCTTAAATTATCATTCATTATCACTATACCCTTTCAACTAAAAATATTGTTTGATTTTTAATTTCAAATAGAGTTTTTGAGTTTTCTTTATTAATTTTTAATTTTAATTATTTGTTGTTTTTAGTAAATTTGTTCATATTTGAGTCAAAATTTTTAAATTTCTAGATGCACCTAAAAAACAAATATTTGTGAAGAAAGTTTTAAAAAAAATTACCAAAGACGAAAAAATAAAAATAAAAAAACAAAAACAAAACAAAAAAAAAAACATATATATTTTCTTATTTTTTTATTTTAGAGATTTTATTATTTTTTTTTTGAAATTTCTTCATAAACATTACTTTTTAAATATACCTAAGTTAGATGTACCTAAAAAGTGTATAAAAAAAAAGTAAGTAAAAAAAATTCACTAAAGACAAAAATATACGAAAAATTAAAAAAAAAAAACTCAAAAATAATTTTAATAACTAAACAAAACAAGCTGGTAATATCATTTTAAGCATTTCATTTGATATTTCATGTGTAGATCACATGTCAAGGTTCATCTATTTAAGAGATAGATTCTTGTCAAAATATTTAGACTAATATAAATTTATAATTTTTTTGAACAAATAATTAAAATTATAATTCATATTATAATTTATTATTTATAAATTTCGACTAATATAAATTTATAATTCAAATTGGCAAAATGTATAATTTTTTAGTTGAGAGGATAAACTGAGATGGAGTGATAGTTCATGAGGGTAAAGTGTATATTATCCTATTGATAAAAGGATATTTTTATTATAAAGGTCCCCATTAAAAAATATATATATATATACACACACACACATATATATATATATAAGTAAATCAAGGGAGTTGGGTGTTACAATTTTTTGTTAATTGATGTAAAGTGATATTGAATAATAATTGAGGGGGTAAATTATAATTTACCCAACAAACTATTTATATATAAAAAAAAAAAATTGTTGAAAAGTCCAAGCTAAGGAGAATATAAGGCATTAAGTCCAATGAATATTTTTTTGTTGGTAAAAGGTCTACCTTTTGTGAAATAGTTAGGCAAGAAGTCATTTTTTTTGTTTTGGAGGACAATTCTTTTCAATTTTATCCCTTAATTTATCCATTGACCTTTTTTGACTATCTGTTTAATTTTTTGACTATATGTTAAATTTATATCTATATGTTCGAATTTTCATCTATCTATTTAAAATTTTGACTATTTGTTCAAATTTTTCACTATTTGTTCAATTTTTTATCTGTGTCTGCTCAATTTTTTTTTTTTTAAATCTTGTCTTATCTGTTAAATTTTATATGACAAAGTTATATCTGTTCAATTGTTTTTTTTTTTTTTTTTCTATCTGTTGAAATATCAAACCAAACCAAATCCTATCTGTTGAAATACAAACCCAAACTAACCCATATATATTGCAATACCAAACCAAAACAAAGCCTATATGTTCAAATTTTTTTTGTCTGTTCAAATATTTCTCTTTATCTGTTGCAATATCTTTCATGATCATCATTATCATCAACAACAACAAACAAAATAGTATTTTTGAAAAGATCTAGAAATAGATTTATAAATACAACCAACAACAACAACAACAACAAGAACTACAAAAAAAGAAAGAAAGTAATTTCGAATAGATCTGAAAAGAGATCTATTTCAAATTTGTCACACAAATTTACAGATCTCTCTCCAAATCAGCATCGACCTCAGATCTGCTTGAGCATCGCAACCACTACTGGCATCATTAACTTCAACAAATAGGATAACATATACTATATTCAATAATATAAATCCATGAAAGTAACAACTTCACTCAGATATTCTACATTCAGATCATCAGCTACGCTGACAATAATCCACTGCCGTACCACGGTGGCGATATCGGATTCACTACTAACTACAAGAAGGTCACCATAGATTACGCTTCTCACTCAGCAAACGGTACTAATTCCTTTTCTCCAGCTTCAAGCTTCCAGAGATGTACAAATCTAAAAACCAAACTTGAAAATCAAAGCAAAAAATGAGGAATTGAACAAAAAAAATAGAGAGATCTAAGAGAGAGATGGGGAAATATAAAATAAAAAACAAAGACATTTTAGAAAGAGACGAAGGAGCTGCAATTGGCTTTTCTTTTCTCTCTCTAAATGACTTCGTAAGAGAGTCCGAAACCCTAACCCTTCAATGATCTTCAATGTTTGCAATCGATTAAAGCTTACAATAACACCGTTCATGTCGTCACAACAACGAACGAAAACATGATTTACATTGCCTTCGGTGTGTAAGTGAGTGAGTGAGTGAGTAAGTGAGAGAGAGAGAGAGAGAGTATTGTCTCACCGGTGAAAATCTTTATTTCTGTCTCATCATCTTCTTTATTATCATCATACAAAGAGAGAGAAAGAAAAAGAAAAAGAGGGGGGAGATTTGAGGTCAATTGACCGATTGGCTATGTTGTCGACGATGATGAGGTCAAAATCATAGTATATAATGAGATCGACTGAGCTATGACGGTGGGAAGTGGAAGAGGAGAGGATGTTGAAGACAATCGACAATAAAGAGGTGGAAGTAAGATGCGATCTCGCTAGGGTTTGCAAAGAGGAAACTCTCTCTTTCTCTCTCTTTTTCTCGATCCTCTCTACAAACCGTAGCTTTTTACTCTCTCCAACTTGTACAAATAAAGATCAAAAGGTAGTTTGGTCATTTCATAGAATTTTGTTCTTGTGGACATAATATTTTAACGTCTGGACCTTTCGACAAGGAAAATTTAAATTTGAATTTATCAACCGAGTACCCTAAATAAAAGGATAAAGAAAAAAAAAAAAGGAATGCAAGCTTTTAACATAAAAATATGCCCAATATTTTTAGGCTTTGAAGGTTAGGAATTGGACTTTAACCGCTTTCACATGTTCGGTTTCGTTGAATTCCAAAATTTAGATTTGATTCTTAAATTTCTACGTAGGGTATTTATTTATAAATTCATCTTTATCTACTTATATTTTACTTAATTCAAATTATTTTTTTATATTCTAATAAGTCTTATGGGTGACATAATTATTAAAATACCTTTAATAATAACATTGACATTGACATTGACAATGCGAATATTCCGTAATATGAACATTCATACTATCAATGTAAACATTCAAACTGTCAAATATGAATATTCACATCACCAAGTTGCTAAGCATTAAAAAAGATATTTGTAACGATAAAATTATCCATAAAATACTTTAAATATGAAAATTAGGATTTTGTGGATCAAAAGTCCAAATAATAAGACTTATTGGAATACAATAATATGTTATAGACTAATTGGGATATAAGTACTTGAAAATGATTTTCTAATAAATCCCGAATTTATTTATTTATTTTGACAAATTAAATTGATTTGATTAGTTTAAGGTCACTAATATTAGGATTTTATAAGATGAAGGACACGCAACATTTTCATAGTAGTTGGAGTCCCTCAATATTATCACAGAGATAGAGACAAAAAATTTTAACTCTTCAAAGAGAAATTTCTGCTTCACAGAGAAAAAATATTAAGAGACTTTAACTAATAAGAAAAATATATTGGACATCTCATACTACTCAAAGTTAAAGAGCGATATTTCATTAATTTTCCCTTAATCCTACCTAATATAATTTTTTTTTTTTTTTTTTTTTTTTGAACCATACCCATATGAACGTAATCGATTCATTTTGTAGTGGAAATATTTACATGACATACGTATATAGAAACTCTATATTGTGGTTTGAGGTTATCTAAAAAATTATTGATTAGTTAGGAACACCACATGGTCATCCTCTAGCCAATCAAAAATCTTTATGTCTTTCATGTTTCTCAATCACCCAACATAGAACACACCTAGGGTACCACGTAGCTGTACCCAAGACCAACGAATAACTTCTCAAGCTATCTCTGGTGCTAACCAATTCAGTGGCTTGTGAATCCATGATTTGATCCTTTTGGACATGTTTATTTAACGAATTAGGTTAGATGAAATTATGAGTACAGTGAGATTGAATAAGGAGATTAGTAACGTGATGATATTAAATGTAAAATAAAATGTGTTTGTTTGTGTAAAAGTGTGGTGGTATTAATTGATTAAGATTAAACCTATAAAATTCCATAATTACCTTTCTTCCATTATTGTAGTCATATAGATTAAAGGGTAAAATAGTTTTTTACCTATTAATGCCATAAGTTGCATCTCAATCCCATGTTTCCAAACTTTGTTAGTTCCCCATACTGTAGGATTACTACTCCAAGAGGAATATGAGTGGAGCCCACTTCACTTATACTTCAATCCCTCTTCTTAAACCTCCAATCAAACATGACCTTTATGTTAAATCATTTAATAATAATAATGATTTAAAAAGTAAAGAGAGAATAAGATTTAGGGAAATTCTAATTTACACACCCTTGAGGAAGGTGTACCATATGCACCTCTAGGTATGTCATTTTTTTCTTTAGTTTTAACCAATTTTTTTATTTAGATTTCGTTTGGTTATGTGAGTGGGGACTAAATTAGCCGTTAAAAAATAAAAATATAAAAAAAAAATTGTCAAATTCAAATTATAATCATTTTATTTTTTTCTTTCACAAAATTCAAAAAAACCCTAAAAGGTCAAACCAAACGAACTTTTTAGTCACAAACTAAAAAAATTCTAACTCCAAAAAGCCAACCAAAAAATTTTTTGCCAAACGACAACTTAGTTACGACATTATTTTAATTATAACTCATAAGATCTTTAATTATAATGACCTAATTTTATTATATATTTTTTCAAAAAAATATACAGCAATTATAATTTTAGAAAAATATAATCAATAAAAGAATATGTCACATTCAAATTATAATCATTTTATTTTTTTCTTTCACAAAATTCAAAAAACCCTAAAAGGTCAAACCAAACGAATTTTTTAGTCACAAACTCAAAAAATTCTAACTCCAAAAAGCCAACCAAAAAAATTTTTGCCAAATGACAACTTAGTTACGACATTATTTTAATTATAATGACCTAATTTTATTATATATATTTTCAAAAAAATATACAACAATTATAATTTTAGAAAAATAACACATTCCCTCCAATCCTAGATTTTCATGCCAATAGCGTTTATTACGAATTCCATTTTGATAATACAAACCATTCATTTTGTACAGCCCTTCGTATGTATCATTCCTAATAAAAATTAGATCGATCCAATAATCACAGTCGGTTTAATTTATCAAGTTTGTCTTTAAAAAAAATGAACAACAAGTGTCCCTTTTAAAATAGACAACCTATTTAATTGGTGACAAATGTAATAAAATGAATATGTTACGAATTCTTGGATAAGAAATTTTTTTTTTTTTTTTTTTTTGCTTGTTTTGGGTGACAAATGCAATAAAATGATTTTTATTTTATTTTATATAGTGATGGTATACATAAAAACATCCTATAAAATAAACTATTCAAATTATAAAAATAGAATCACAAGTCCGAATATGGAAGCCCAACCTAATTTTATTAAATATAAATTCGATAAATGACTGCGATTGCAAATCAAAATAATTTTTTACTTTTTTCATTCATCTACACAGATTTAAAAAATGAATGAATTCTGAATGGGTTTCTCTGTTTTTATTGATTCAATCTGACCTGGGTTTCTCTCTCTATAGCTTGGAACAAAGTCCCTCTTCTCACAATTTCTTCTTGGCTTTGATTATGGGTTTTGATCAAAAATTTATTTTTCTTTATTGGGTCTTTTTTTGCTGATTTAATGCTTGAATCTACCATTAATGATCTCTTTTGGAGCTTCTCTTCTAGTATAGGATATTAATTTTAGTTTTTATCCATGTGCATTTGGACATAAAATGAAAATGCATATACTCATCTGTTTGTTTGTACTCTTTAATAAGATGATTATCCATGAAAAGAGCAGTTACGTTGGGAGTCTTGTTGATATCCTCCCATGCTTTGGTTGAAAGCAAAAACAGAAGAAAACTAAAAAATCATTGAAAATTTTATGAACTTCTCACCAAAATTAAAAATTTTAACTTCTCACCCAAATCAAATACCCAAATCTTTTTTTGCCTGTGACCTTCATTCGCCATTGTTTTTTCTCCTCCTCCGTTTTGGTCCTTCATTTGGCTGGTTTGTGTCCCCTAAATGCATACAGCAGCAACATAAAAAAATAATTATAAAATAAATATAAAAAAAAAGTGTCAAAACGACATCATTTTGGTACCACTACGGGAACCACTACAGAATAGAACAGCACAGGATCCAGACTCCGAATCATACAATCAAATTATAACTATGATTGGCTCACATGCCCAAACAGCACAATCCAGTCTGTCAACATCTCCTGCTAGCATTAATAATACATTTACTCTTGAAATTAATCCAAGTTTGTTCCACTGCATTCCAAATTTTGTGTATTTAAAGGTTTTTATCATGAATAAAGAACAAGTCATTGAATTGTAAACGCTGCTTGGGACAAATCATTTTTAGACAAAACAATAATAACAATTCTAAGGTTTGGTCTGAAATGGTCCTCTTGAAATCACACTTGACCATTTCTTACACACAATACAAAAAAATTCTGGGTTGATATTATAATCCTGTTCTAACTATAAACGTGCCGGCTCACCTCTTTTTTTCCATATAATCACAATGGTTTAATCTGAAATTATTAATATACTTATCGTTAACGATCTGTTTAGAGATTGAGTTGTCAATCATGAAGCTTTTGTTCTTTGGGACGGCTGATTATAAAAATAAAAGTAATAATAATAGAATTCGTGGAATTAATTACGTTTTTTTGTCTATATATAGGATCTTGAGATACACTTGTTTCATCACTCGAATTGACTCATTTCTTGATCTTAATCTTGTTCTTGATTTCTTCAAAATATATATTTATTATAAGCTAAGTTTGTTTTGAAAATGAAAAAACATATGGTTTTGTTGAGTTTGGTGACTGTTCTTAGTTTCTGCTGCATTGCCTTTGCATATGAGCCTGCACCCCTTCAGGATTTCTGCGTTGCAGATCTTAACAGCCCAGGTATTGCATTTAGGCCACGTTTGGCAAAAAATTATGGGCAGCTTTGTAGCTTTTAAGTTTTGAAAATGTTTATTGTGGGTAGTCGTAATTCGAAAATATTTGGTGTTTTTTTTTTTTTTTTTTGGGTACAGTTTTTCAAGTTTTCAACTAACTTCTTGTTTTTCAGCTCAATTTAGATTAATAAAGATTATATTTCAAAAAATAAAATAAAATAAAAGGTTTGTATTGCTATTTTATTTTATTTTTTTTAACTAACAAAAATTTTTCCAAATGTTTGTTGGCAGCAAAAGCTCGTTACATCTCTAATACCATGTATAAATTCTAAAAGAGTAATGTTATATAAATTAATAAATTTTATATATTCTTTGAAGTTACGTCTATCTTTTTATTTATAATTAGGTAATATTTTAGATTCCAAAATTTTATTACTACATGTCACGTCTATGAGTGAGAAATTTTATAAATTTTGTGGATTTCTACAATATTTTAGTACAATTTACATGACAATGAAATATATATTTTGCTTCTAATTGTTCTATTTGTTGGCAGTGACAGTGAATGGCTTTTCCTGCAAGAATCCCATGATGGTTCAAGCCAATGATTTCCTCTTTAGAGGTTTCAACATTCCAGGGAACACATCAAACCCTGTAAGGTCTAAGGTCTCCCCAGTGACAGCGGCTCAACTACCAGGACTCAACACGTTCGGCATTGCAATGGCACGTGTCGACTATCTTCCAGGGGGCGTCAATCCTCCTCACTACCACCCTAGAGCCTCTGAGATCTTCACCCTTATAGAAGGCTCTCTCCTTGTTGGTTTCGTTACTACAAATCCCGAGAACCGCCTCATCAGCAAGGTTCTTCAAAAGGGTGATGTTTTCGTCTTTCCAAAGGGACTTATTCACTTCCAGCTGAATTTGGGGAATGAAAAAGCACTAGCAATTGCTGCATTGAGTAGTCAAAACCCGGGAATCATGACCGTAGCAAATGCAGTTTTTGGATCGAATCCGCAGATTTCTAGTGAAGTTCTCACCAAGGCATTCCAAACCGACAAAAGCGTAATCGATCAAATTCTGTCCAAATTCTAAGGGGGCAACAAAAATCAAGTCATGGCAACGTGAACTTAGACTATTAATGTATTTGTTGTAGTCTTGTGTGGTTTTATTATGTTTCTTTGTTTGTTTGCTTGATGTTAATGTTTTAATTATTTGATTCTATAAAAAACAAATAATTCAATAAATAAAAAGTAAAATTTATTCAAGAGTACGGTTTCACTGAGCTTCATTACTAATATTATATATAGAGTTGGATTTCTTTCAAGTTCAAATATAAATTTAAGAAGGTCCCGTAAAAGTTACTATCAGTCTTGTGTCGATAATTCAAACCATTTATTTTATAAGTTCTTAATGTATATCACACGACCGACTTTGGCTCAAAGCCAGCAAAATTGCTGCTTTGGGCCCTCAGAAATTGATTAAAAAGAAAGGCCTCAAAAAAAAAATTCGCTATTATATTAGTCCCCACACACACAACAAAACACACACACACAAAAAAAAAAAGCATCTAAATTTAAAAGGGCCCGGACAAAGTTTGTTGAGATTCAAAACTAATAAATAGTTTGATGTAGTGAACTACTTAAAACTATTGAATGATTGTTTTAACTCAAAAAAATAATAAATAAATAAATAAATAAAGAAAAGAAAAAAGAAAAAAAGGGGGGGGGGGGGGATTGTATGGTGAATTATTTCAAATTAATGGATGATTATTTTCCAAATAAATGATTTTTTGTATAGAATACAATTAATTATACAAATTATAATTGTTTCTAAAAAAAAAAACCTTTCAAATTTAAATTGATTAAATCTTACCTTCGATCAACTAAGTTAATTGAATGGATTAACAATGATAAGTTAGATTATGCGGATTTATCTTGTGTTTTGTGTAAAGTAGAGCCAGAATCTTTGAACCATATTTTGCGATGGTGCCCCTCCGTGTGGCAGGTATGGTCAAGTATAATTGATTGGTAGGGGTTGTGTTGGGCAATGCCAGGGTCTGTTGATGGCTTGTTACAATGGTGGATGGGTTGGAAGTTCCAAAAAGAAGGTGAGGCATGTTTGGAGAGTGCTACCAGCTGCTGTGATTTGGTCTGTGTGGTTACATAAGAATGATTGCATCTTTTCTGGTACCCAACCAATGATTGAGGTACTGTGTGAGATAATCAAAGTTAAGATAGCGCTTTGGATGAAAGCTCATGATATTGGTTGTGAATATTCTATTAATGAAATTGTGTGGAGCTTTCAGCAGGTGAAGAGGTGTATCTGAGATTTGCTTAGCAGGGGTGAAGCAGAGAAAGTGTCAATCTGCGGATGGCTGCTGGTATGGATTTGCTGGTGTTTTACTTGGCTTGGTCTGTAGTGTCCTGTTATCTCGATTTTGCTGGTTGGGTTCCGTGTGATAAGAAATGCAGTTTTTGGATCAAATCCACACAAAAATACATAAAAATACAAACAAAATAATTAATAAATACAAAATGTTTAAACTTTTACTGAAATAGAATTAAAAATAAAATATAATCTGAAAACCAAAGTATTAACACCAAAGCAAAATCAAAGTTTAAAACCATCATCTCATAAGACTAAATCACAAGTCTATCAAGTAGAATTAAAACAAAAAATTAAAAACAACATAAACATCTGATATAGCTATATAGGCATAATAATAGTCAAACTTGACTAAAGCACATATGAGTGGCAAACTAACAACTTATCACATTACCAATATCTATTGTCAAACCTAAGATATTTATGAAAAAATAAACAATTGAGTGAATCAATTGAATTTTGTACTCAACTAACTTCATTATATGTTTAATATGCAAAACTTTCGGTCGATTTCGGTTTAATTCGATGTACAATATGCCTAAGCCGGTATCAAACCAAAGATCGAAAAAAATTAATATTAAAAACCGCACAAATCAATTTATATTAAAAAACCAACCAAATGTAACCGGTTTGGTTCGGTTCAACTAGTTTGGTCAGTTTTTTCGATTTTTCTTACATCCCTACCCACAATAGATCACCACAAAGTAGGGGTGTAACTTAGGCAGATTCAGACTGGTTGAGAGATTGTTCAAGCCTAACTCAAGTTGTATTGAGAGCTGCCCAGGCCCGTGTTGAGCATATTGATGCAATAGCTTCTAGTTCAGCTTCAGCTCTAGCTTTAGCTCTAAACTCAGATTCAGTTGCAAATCCACGTGTAATTGCTTCAACTGCAATTCCATCTCATCAAATCTGTTAGAAGGTGGTTATAACTAACTAAAACAGAGCATGTGTGGATTGTATCTTGAGAGGATGTAAAGTACAATATATAGGAGATGTATGACTCTATTTTGTATATTCTTGAATAATAAAAAATATAGAGTATTGATTCATGACTTTTTTTTCAGGGTATCAGAGCTCTTGTCTTCTTCAACTCCAAGTTCTTTCTCTTCTTTCATGGTTTCTACTTCTTTTCCTCTGAATCTCTCTTTGTTGATTTCTAATCTTTTCTCGTTTATCACAGTTAAACTTGATGCCTCAAATTTTTTGATCTGGAAAAATCAAATGCAGAATATTTTGACTGTAACTAGTCTTCTTGGCTTCATGTCCACAAATGAAAATTACAGATACGTCTGGTTCAGAGATTGATAATCCTACATATCTGCAGTAAAAGATTGTTGATGTTCACTTGTTCAGTTGCATTACTGCAACTCTCTCACCTACAATCTATTCATCTGTTCTTCATCTTGATAATTGTTCTGAAGTATGGATTGCACTACATAAACGATTCACCTCTCTCTCTCTCTCTCTCTCTCTCTCTCTCTCATGTTCATCAGCTAAAGAACAAGAATCAAATAGTATTATGAAGAAAACTAATTCAATGGAGGATTATCTGTCTAAGATCAAAGATCTAGTGAGTCAACTGGCTTTTGCTTCAGCCTTTATTGATAACGAAGATCTTGTTCTTCTTACCTTGAATGTTCTTCTAGATGAGTATGATGCCTTTAAGACCATAATTCGAGCTAGATCCGAATCTATTTTTATGGATGAACTGACTTCTCTTCTTATTTTTGAAGCCATACATGTTGAATCTAAACATCATAAACTCCATACTAAGCCCACGGTGGCCTTTTTTTCTGTTTGCAGTTCTTCGATTTCTAATCACATAGGTCATTCTTCTAGATTCAAAGGTCGATATTCCAGAGGAGGTCGAGGTGGTCGATCTCATGGATCGAATTCCTTCAATAACTATTCCAATTTCTCAGGTGCTCAAACTGTTTCCAGTTTTTCCAAATCTCATAATGGCCGAGGTTTTTCTAGACGCAAAAGTAGATCTACTTCTTCTCTGATTTGTCAAATTTGTGGTGGACATGGTCATTTTGCATTGGATTGCTAGTATAGAATGGATCCACAGTTTCAATCTTCTAGTAATCAGCAAAATAATTCTACTTCTAGAGCTTTTGTTTCCTCAACTCAGTCAGCTTCTTCTCCTCCACATGCTCATTGGTACTTAGACTCTACTGCTATAGGTCATATCACTCATGATCTGCATAATCTTAGTTGTTCGCAGCCCTATCAAAGATCTGATCAAGTCACCATAGGCAGTGGTACTATAGTCCCTATTCACAACACTGGTAAATGCTTGCTTCATACTCCTCATTTTTCTTATAAATTGAACAATATTTTGCATTCTCCGTCTATCTCTTCTAATCTTGTTTCAGTTCACAAATTAACTAAGGATAATAATTGCCTTGTCATTTTTGATGCCTCTAAATTTGTGATTCAGGACAAGGATTCGAGGAGAATTCTTCATCAAGGTTCTAATACCAATGGCCTATATCAGTTCCATACTACTTCATATGTTGCTGGTGTTCCACTTGTTTTGCATGCTTACTTTAGTGCATCTCATAATTCTACATATGTGCCTTCCTTTGTTTGGCATAATAGATTAGGTCATCCGTCTTTAGTGAAGTTTAATCATCTCAAGCCTTGTTTGGCTATTTCTAATAATACAATAAACACTGTTTGTATTGATTGTTGCATAGCTAAGAGTCATAAACTCCCATTCCAATTGTCCAATTCCACTGTAATGCACCTCTTTCTCTTATTCACAGTGATGTATGGGGGCCATATACTTCTAGTTCTGGTTACAAATAATATTTGCTTTTTGTTGATGACTACAGCAAGTTCACTTGGCTTTATCCATTAGCCTATAAAAGTGAAGTGTATGATAAATTCATTGAGTTTAAGGCTTATGTTGAGAAACAGTTTTACCTCATTTGCAAATCTTGTGAACTAATGGAGGTTTAGAATTTTTTACCTCCAAAATGCAAACATTTTTGAGAACTGAAGGTGTTGTTCATCAACTCTCTTGTCCTTACACTCCTTCTCGGAATGGCATTGTAGAGAGAAAGCATAAGCACACTATTGAAACTGTAACTGCTCTTCTTCATCATTCATCCGTGCCATTGAAATATTGGTTTGATGCTGTAGCCATTGCTACTTTTCTTATAAATAAAATGGCATCCTGTAAACTTGGTCATAAATCACCATTTGAAATGCTTTTTCAATCCATTCCAGATTATTCCTATTTTTGAATTTTTGGTTGTCAATGCTTTCCTTGGCTTAAGCCTTACCATCCACACAAATTACAACCAAAATCTATGTCTTGCGTTTTCCTTGGCTACCATCGTTTTGCTAAAGGATATCGATGTCTTGATCCTCTCACAGGTAGAATCTACTTGTCTAGACATGTAATCTTTAATGAACATATTTTTCTTTTTGCTTCCTCACCATCTTCTTCACAGCATACATCACCATTTTCTCTTGCTGCCATACAGTCATTTTTCTAGTCTTCACCCTCTCAGTCTTCTTTCTTTTCTTCTGAGCCTTCAGCTTCATTTCATTCATTTTCCCACAATTCAGATTCTTCCTCAGTTTCTTCTTCTTTTTCTCTTCCATTAGCTTTCCCTTCTCCTCCATTAGTGTCTTCTCCACAAGGTCTTACGGTTCCTATTACATCCATTGGTGTTGATTTACTTTTTTCACCTCCTCCACCTGTGCCTTCTAATAAGCATCCCATGGTTACCAGGTCTAAGTCTGCAGCTTCCACTCACTATTTGGTTACTACTTGTTCCTCTTATACTACACTCTACTCCGACTAAGAACTTCTTACAAAGAAGTTTTGCTCTCTCCTTTATGGCATAAAGCTATGCTTGAAGAATTTTCTACTCTTCAAAAGCAACAAACTTTGTCCCTAGTTCCTCTTCTACATGCCAAAAATGCCATAGGATGTAAATGGGTTTTCAAAGTTAAAAAGAACTCGAATGGCACAATTGCTAGGTACAAAGCTCGGTTAGTGGCCAAAGGGTACCTGCAGCAAGAGGGTATTGACTTTCATGAAACATTTAGCCCAGTGGCTAAGCAACCAACAATCAGAATTCTTTTTTGTCTTGCCCTTCACCACAATTGGTCTCTCAAACACTTGGATATTTCTAATGCTTTTCTCCATAGCATTCTTGAGAATGAAGTGTTCATGCTTCAGCCACCAGGATTTATGGATTCATCTTCTCCTAGTCATGTATATAAGCTTCACAAGGCCTTATATGGCTTAAAACAAGCTACAAGAGCTTGGTATTCTGCATTTTCTGCCTTCTTGTTGTCTCAAGGATTCACCAATAACAAGTGTGACTCCTTTTTATTCATTCAAAGAACATCTACCTTAGTGACTTATCTGTTAATCTATGTGGATGATATTTTGATCACTAGGAACAACTCTAATCATATTCATACTCTCATTAAACAAATGCATGGTGCATTTTCTATGAAAGAATTGAAGGAGATTTCCTACTTCCTTGGAATTTATGTTCAACCTATAGCCTTAGGTTATCTCTTATCTCATCAAAATATGCTAAAGATATTCTCCTTAAAGCTGGACTATCCTCTTGTAAGCCTTGTCCCTCTCCTGTATCTGTCAAGCCTAGTAATCCTCTTAAAGCTTCCCTTCCATTTCATAATCATGCTCTTTACAGAAGTATTATTAGGGCACTACAATACTTGACTATCACTTGACCTGACCTCTCTCTAGCTATCAATCAAGCTTGTCAATACATGCATTCTCCTACAATGGGCAGTTTTGCTGTAGTCAAGAGAATTCTCAGATTTGTTCAGGGCACACTTACTCATGGCTTGATTTTTACTCCCAGTACTTTCGATGTTCATGGGTATTCGGATTCCAACTAAGCAGGAGATGTTCATGATAGGAAGTCTACATATGGTTATTGTGTTTTCTTAAGCTCCAATTTGGTTTCCTGGTTTGCTAAAAAGCAAGAAGCTGTGTCTAAATCATCCATTGAGGCTAAGTATAGCGCCTTAGCTCATGATGCTGCAGAACTGAGTTGGATTTCTATGCTCCTCACTAAAATGGGCATTTCTTTACCTACTACACCCATCCTCTAGTGTGACAACATCTCTGCTATAGCTTTGGCCTCAAATCCTATCTTCCACTATTGATCTAAACATATAGAAATCGATTGTCACTTTGTGCGAGATAAAGTTCTTGCTAAGATTTTTCAACTCAAGTACATTCCTACCATTGATCAGTTAGCTGATCTGTTTACAAAGCCATTGTCTGTTTCTCGATTTCAGTATCTTAAAACCAAGCTCATGGTCCTTGATTAGCCCGTCAGCTTGCGGGGGAATGTTGAGCATATTGTTGCAATAACTTCCAGTTCAGCTTCAGCTCTAGCTTTAACTCTAAACTCAGATTTAGTTGCAGCTCCACGTGTAAATACTGCAACTGCAATTCCAGCTCATCAAATCTATTAGGAGGTGGTTATAACTAACTAAAACAGATCATGTGTGGATTGTATCTTGAGAGGATGTAAAGTACAATATATAGGAGATGTATGACTCTATTTTGTATATTCTTGAATAATAAAAAATACAGAGTATTGATTCATGACTTTCTTTAGCCTAAACCTAAATTATGACCCGAGATTGTCTACCCAAGCCCGGACCTAGTTAAACCCAAATTGAACATAAATTTCATTTTTTTTTCTTTTTTTAGTGTAACTAAGTTGATTAATTTGTTAAAATTAGACTCTATTTATAATTTTTTTATAAAATCATATTAGAATATCAAAAAAAATAATTTATATAATGTAAAAGAGATACCGCTACGATGATCTTTACAATTTATGAGTGAAAAAAAATAAATAAATAAAATTTTATGTTTTGTTACTTGTGTATATAATATTATCAATATGATCTAACAATCTAAATTATTTTAATATCATCCAATGGCTAATAATTTATATGTATATTCAATATTTTTATATATTTATATATATAATTCGGAATTCGGATTGCTCAGGTTGTTCAATGTCTCTGCCCAATCCCACCCAAATTTAATTTGTGTTTCTAAACTTTTGTTCAAGCTTGTACCGAATTTAAAAATATTTTGTCTAAGTTTGTTGCCTGTAATAGACATGACTTGAAGCTTTTAACATTGTTGTATTCTTGTTAAGATCTCTCCTTTTAACCGTTTGTCTTGTAATATGAGATGTGTTGAGCGACACAAATAAGGTTGGTTTTGCATCACAAAGCCATGGAATTTATTGTTTCGAAGATCAAGCTTCATGAGGAATAAAAGGTTTCCAATATGAGGAGAAATGTGCCTCCAATACTCATGTTCTGAAGCTACAAAGCCATGACTCTTTGTCTACGTATGTTGCACGAGACTCCAGCCTAGTTGCAGAAATTGGTTCTTGTGGTCCAATTACCCAATACATTGTTTGGGTCATACTTGACAGAAGTCTTGAAAACAAGCAAAGACGATTGATTGGTTGAGTTTGAGAAAGGAAAGGCCAGGCAAACAATGAAAGATTACACTACCAATACCAATACAACCAACAGAGAGTTCATGTAAATCCTCTCCATAAGTTAGCCTTGTGCAGCAAAGGTGTTGTTACAGACCACTAAGCTAATCTTTTAAAACAATTCTTTAGTAATTGATTTTAGTGGGTATACTGGAAAACAGGTTCTATAGTATGTGATTGTCAATGAAGTAAAGAGGTGGACTTGACTGCCTAGCCCTCAAATACCCACCACCACCATCCACCATCACAACCACAACACATTTTTTTTTATCAACAAAAAAAGGAAACTTTATTGATGCAAAAGTATACATTTCATATGAGATTACATCAATAAAGAAGTGGACGTGCACAAAGCATCATAGTAAACTACCCTAATCCCAACTACGTTGGCACCAAGGAGAGAGCCCAATCATCTGCAAGCACAACCACAAAGGGTTGGTAAAGAACCAACACAAGCAAAAAAAAAAAAAATCACAAAGCAACCAAGCCCCAAGCCACCAGTAGACCACAACCACAATCAACCCCATCAGCAGCCAAAATCTACCCTTAATGCAAAGTTTAACTTGCTGCAGATTATACACAATGTCATTCACTAAGTAATTGAAAGAATGGTAAGAGGTTCTGATCCACATTGCAATCCTAAGCTTGATAGAATCACACAAGCCTTCAAAGTCCACCTGTGAGCCATTAAAGATGTTGTCATTTCTCTACCTCCAAACGGACTAAAGCACAACTAGTGGAATAGCCTTCAAGATCACCATCTCATTTTTTTTTAACTTAGTACCAGCCCACCACTGTAAAATACTACTTGCAGACCCAGGCATTGCCCATTTTACACCCCACCAGTTGATAATATTAGACCCAATCCTCTAGATGAAAGGGCAAAACAGCAACACATGGTTTACATTCTCCACTTCATTATTGCAAAAAATACAATTAACATTTGAGACACCACTAAGGACACCAATTCTTTAAAGATAACATGATGTCTTGATCCTCCATTTCTATACTAGCCACCCAAAAAATTGCACCTTTGGTGGAACCACATTCTTCCAAATGAAACTAGCTAATTTGCTAGTAACTTCAAAAGATAACTCAATTTACTTATAGGCAGAAGCAACAGAGAAAGCACCAGATTTATCTGCATTCCATCTTAATCAATCCATCATACTTTCCCTAAGGACAGGTGCATTGAGTAGCATCACCTTCAGTCTCCTTAACTCTTCCACTTCCCACTGAAACAAGGCTCTCTTAAAAACCAGCCTCTACTCTTCATTACCATTCTTCCTGTTATTTACAACTTCCACAGATTCAGATTTATCTAGGGACAAAGAGTATCGTCTTGGGAAATCATCTTTTAAAGTAACAATACCATTTTTTTTCTTTTTTAATTCTTATAATAATTTCTTTAAGATTTTATTTTAATCTAAATAAATTTTAGTACATAACTTTAGTAATTATATAAAATTTTGAGTACGTACTAGCAAAAAAAAAAAAACAACAAAAACAAAAAAAATTGCAAGTTCTTATTTCACCCACAAATTTATTTGTTTGTTTTTAAAAAAAAAAATTGTAAAAATTGTATATTAGTATAAACAATTCAAAATAATTATATTTTTTTATAGAGGTGAAGTGGTCTATAAATGGTGTAAGTGAAAGTTATGGCATAAGACACAACTTTCAATTACAGTTGCATCGCATGAAACACAATTCTCAATTGCACTTTGATAAAAGTATAATTAGTTTAAATTATTCCTATTAAAACACAATATATTTATTTTTTATTTTATGTGAATATATGTAGAATGCGCCATTTAAAAAATTCACTCAGAGACCCAAAAAGATCAGGGAGTCCTTCAACTAGCACTTAAAACTTGTGTGAAGATTGAAGAAGCTTGGAGGGTCATGACTAGCAATTGACTCCTTGAAGAAACTTCGAGACCATGACTAATAAAAATGAATGGTTCATATCATCGAGGTAGGATTCAACGTGGGCCCCATTATATTCATAGCAATGACTATTGTGCAAAGGCACAATAGGCCCCTAGTATTGGCGAACATAGTCATGTCATGTTAGTGTCAAGAGAACTTTAGAAGTGGACATTTTTTTTTTTTTTTAATCAGCAAAAGAAAGACTTTTATTGATGAAATCAAAAGGATACATAAGAAAAGCATCAATAAAAGAGGCAAGAGCAAAAAGTATCAAAGTAAAACTTCTTAACCCCAACTAGGTTGACACCAAGAAGACCACACAATCATGTGCTAACTCAGGACAAAAGAGTTGGTGAGGAACCAACACACAACACTGCAACAGTCACACTGTGTAGCTTCTAACTTGTTGAATGTTGTAGACAAAATCATCCACCACATAGCCTTGCCCCACTGAGTGTGTTTTCATCCAAAGGGCTACTCTTACTTTAATTAGCTCACAAAGATCTTCACAGTTGGGTTGCAACTCATTGAACAAACATTCATTCCTATATTTCCAAAGGGACCATAAACCAACAATAATAATTGATCTCCAAAGTTGTTTTCTCCTTTCTAAAATTCCAACCCATCCACCAATACATAAGCATGTCCATTGAGCTAGGAGAGGCCCATTGCAAACCCCACTACTTGATTATGTTGGACCAAACTTTCCAAGCAAAGAGGCAAATCAACAGAACATGATTAAGTGATTCAATCTCAGAGTGACATAACACACTCAGATCTGATATCATCACTAAGAACGCCAATTCTATGTAAATAATTTGAGGTCTTAATCTTCCATTTCCAGGCCAACCAAGAGAAAAATTGGGCTTTAGATGGGGAAGGATTGTTCCAAATCAAGTCAAGAGGTTTTAGAGTAGGACCATTCAATGATTCACACCAATTAACAACACATTTAACACTGAAAATACCTGAAAAATTAGCTTTCCACCAAATACTATCATTCGACTCTAATCTCAATGCAGGGTCCTCACCTAGAACATCATGTAGTCGTTGCAGTTCTTCTTCCTCCCATGCCAATAAGGGTCTTTTGAAGTTGAATTCCCAACTGCTTTGGTTTCTGGCCTTAGTCACATGCAGATTCAATGTCGTGTTTCTTTCCACTGATAAGTAGTAAAGTCTAGGAAATTGGAACTTCAAATAATTGGTTCCTATCCAATTATCTACCCAGAAGCTAATTCTTTCACCATTGCCAATCCTAATTTTAACATTGTCCAAATAAAAGTTGACCAAGTTGCTATTAGAATGATTAACAAGTATAATATCACTCCACATGAAAGGGAAACCATCTACCTTCCTTTGATTTGTACTTACTACAGATGAGTTGTTTCTGCAATGAGTTATCTTCCTTCCCAATCTCCACCACCACTTAGCAAGTAGGCTATTGTTCACTACTCATAAATTTCTTATTCCCAGCCCACCATGCTTTTTATCCTTCATTAAATCCTTTCATTTCACTAAGTGAACTTTCCTCTTCACAACAGAATCTTTCCACAGAATGTTGCTAGGATCTTATCAATCTCTTTTGCCACACTTCTAGGCAACCTAAACAGAGACATATAATATACAGGTAGTGAAGATAGGAGAGATTTGATTAGTGTTACTCTGCCAACAAACGACAGCAACATCCTCTTCCAACCTGTTAGTTTCTTCTTAAATTTCTCCACCATAGGCTTCTATGTTGCTCTCCTTAATGGGTTGGCCCCAAATGGCATTCCAAGATACTTCAATGGAAGCTTCTAGCAGGTACAATTCAGTCTTGAAGCAAAACTTGCCACAATATCATCAGAGATCCATACTCCACATACAGCACTCTTGTGAAAGTTTATCCTCAATCCAGAAATGATCTCAAAACATCTCAGTATTCTCTTCACATTTAACATTTCAGTCCACTCAACTTCATAGAAGATAATTGTGTCATCCACAAATTGAAGATGAGAAATGTTGATGTTATTGGACCCAATGATTACCCCTTTGACCAAACCCAACTCTTTTGCTCCCTCAAGTAATAAGTTCAGACCCTCAGCCACTATGTTAAATAGGAAAGGTGATAATGGATCACCTTGCCTAAGGCCTTTTTTATGACAAAATTCAGATGTGGGTGAGCCATTTACCAACACAGAGACTTTTGCTGAAGAAATGCAAGTCCAAATCCAGTTCACCCACTTAGCACCAAACCCAAAATTTGATAGCATTTGAAGAAGAAAGTTCCAATTAACTGTGTCATACGCTTTTTGAAAATCTAACTTCAACATCAGGCCCTTTCTTCTAGATTTCTTCCACCAATCCACCACCTCATTGGCTATCAATACACCATCCAAAATATTCCTACCCCCAAAAAATGTTGATTGAGCATTGTCTATAACAGCAGGAAGTACTCTTTTTAATATATTAGCAAGAACCTTGGATAGAATTTTGTAAGTGGAGTTTATAAGACTAATACGCCTGAAGTCTTGAATACCTAAAGGGTTGTCCTTTTTAGGGACCAATGTGATGAGAGAGCTATTTAAACCACCAACCAACTTGCTATTAACATAGAATTCCTTCAAAAAATTAAGTATATCTCTTTTCATAAAGCTCCACCCTTTTTGGTAGCAAGTCATGTTAAAGCCATCAGACCTAGGTGCCTTGTTGCCATCACATTCTATAATTGTAGCCCAAATTTCAACTTCAGAAAAATCCACTTCCATACTGCTAAAAAATTGGCTCTATTCAATCACTTTAAATGGGCCTAGTAACTTAGGCCTACACCCCCATTGTTCATTAAAACTGATCCTAAAGTGATCATACAAAGTTTGTTTCACCTCCATAGGTTCCTTTACTGATGTCCCCCATTCACTGTCATAGAGCCAATTGCATTGGTGTTATGTCACTTTGTAGCTATGATATGAAAAAAAATTAGTAATTTTATCTCCCTTTAGATTCCAATCCAACCTTGATTTTTCTAGCCAAATTCTTTCCATTATCTTCTGAACTTCCATACATCTTCCCTCACCTCTCTTCTCCTCCTATCTTCAACCTCATCCAGATCTCTATTCTTAGCAATTAAATATAGGGCATGTAGACTCTCTACAACTTGCTTCAGTTTAAAATCCAAACACTTCAATATTCCACTTCTTTAAAGCTTGTTTAAGTGCCATCAATTTGACTTGCAGTTTATAGCCTGCCCAACCTACTATCTGAGTGCCCTCCTACACTTTTTTAATTTCCTTTAGTAAGAAAGGGTGAGATGCCTAGAAATTGATGAATCTAAAGGGCTTTGGGCCCTACTTTCTCTCATCCTCCATTAGGATAATTAGGCAATGATCTGATATGGATCTAGGTAGACCCCAGAGTTTGTATCTAAACCATTCCAACCATTCTGGGCCAACAAAGGACCTATCTAGTTTGCTCCATCCCTCTCTTTCCATTGAATTACACCATGCATATTTCCTTCCCAACATAGTTATATCAATCAATTCAAGGCTACTAATAAAATTACCAAAATCTATCATACCTCTATCCTTTCTTACACAACTTTTCCTTTCATCTAGTGATTTTATTTCATTAAAATCCCTTCTGACAAACTAAGGTTTGGGAAAAATAGCCTGAAGATTGATCAAAGATGCCCAGTAACTTCTCCTACCAATCACATCATTAGGTGCATAGACGTTCACAATCACACACTCCAAACTATTAAATAAAGTACGTGATAACATGATGAAGCTCCTGTTGCAGCAGCAGTCAACTACGGATAAGACTTCAAGCTTCCAAACACATAATAGGCCTCCAACACTCCTTTCAACATCCACATTCATGAAGCCAACCGGGTCACGAGGCTAGATAGATTTCACAAACTGGTCTGAAATATCTATCTTTTTTGTTTCTTGCAATAGCACTATGTCCACCTTTCTTTCTTTGAAAACTTCTATAACTTTCATACTTTTTTGCATCCTGCCAAGCCCTCTAATATTCTAAGAAAGAACCTTCATAAAAACTTACTTTTCACTCTAGAGCCTCCTTTGATACTATTTTAAACACTTGCATCATTGCACCTTTCAGCAGCTTGCTCCATGTCCTTCTCCTTCATTTCCATAATTTTCTCTATAGCTTCATCTTCTTTGCCTTCAAAATTTATTCCCAGATCTTTCCCAATCTAAATAGTAGCTTGAGCCTCTTTAATTAAATTGTTATTTCTACTTGATCTACTATTTTGGGACAATGATAAAGAGATAGTAGTTGCAGCTGCTCTAAAAATGGCCCTTCTTTGAAACCTAGTATTCATCACTATTTTCCTCTGGTCCTTCCTTCTTTTTCCCTTACTCTCCTTTCCGTTTACTGTCTTCTTGGGTTCATTATCTTGATTACTTTGACTTTCTCCTTTGTTTCTGACAATACCAACGCCCTTATCTTGTTCCACTTGGGCTTCAAGTTGTGCTGAATCAGCGATCTTAGCAATCCTATTATATAAGTCCACACAATTGTTATTGCTATGGGCCAGCCCAGATGATTTGGATATGCCACAATTCAGGCCATTCAAAAGTCCATCAAAATGGGCTTGATCAAGTACTACTTCTAAGTTAATGCTAGGCTTTGGTGATCCATTTCCACTTAAGCTTCTCATAAGCCCATCAGAACCCAAAACACCTTCATTTTTTCTACTCCCTCTGTTAGAGCTCTGGCTAAGATTTCCTTCCATACTTCCTTCAGTCCTTGTGCATTGTCTGTTTTCTAAACCAAAAATGCTTTAGACCACTAATTAGTGGTGGCTCTAATGATGTGGCAGTGGGTTCCACCAACTGCCACATGTGTTTTGTGCCTTGTTTTTTTTTTTTTTTTTTTTTTTTTTTTCAATTGCCACCTCACTAGTGGTGAGATTAGTGATGGCAATTTAATGGTCTATAGCATTGCTCTTCCTAAACTCAAATTTTTTTCGACGGTACTGTAGAGTTCTAATTAGAGCTGCTATAGTGCAGCTCTAATGAGCTGGCCACATATTAAAAAAAATAAAAATAAAAAATAGTGAGGTAAAAGACAAAATATGGAGAAAAAAAATACAAATTAATACTCCATTAGAACTCTCTTTTTAGAGATCTAAGGTAGTGTTTGGTAGAGTTTTGTAAATGTGATTTGAGAGTATGAGTTGTGTTTTGAGTTTGTGTGTTGTGAAATTATGATTTGAGTGTAGAAAATTTGTTTGGTAAAGAGTTTTGAAAATAGTTTTGGAAAAGAAGTTTGATTTGAGTGGGAAATTGTTGATGTGACATTTGATATGTGATACAAAAATTTACAACTCATACAACTCAAAATTATTTTGAAGCACAAAAAATTTTAAAAATTTCAGAAAATATTTTTTTCGATTATATATCAATTGCAAAAATTTGAAAAAAAAAAAAAAAAAAAAAATCGCTCATTTGGTCAACCGGCCGGACGACCCTTTCGAAATTTTTTTTTTTTGAAACAGGCACTGGGTTTTACAGAATAGACGATAGACAGACGACAGGCGTTTTGCAGAACTGTGAAAAATTAATTCCACAACTCCATCCAAACACCACACTCAAATGATGGTGTTGAATCACATTTCCAGAGCATAACCAAACACAGCCTAAATCATTTTTCAATTTTTTTAGCATGCTTCTGTTCCCCATGATACTGTAGGTCTCACTTACAGCTGAGATAGACAAATAATCATTAACTTTGCCTCTTACACCCGCCTCCTTGCAGACTTCTTTCTTTTCATTCTGACCCGCATCATCATGGTTTGCCAACACATCGTCTGTGCATGCCACATCATCCTCTTCTTCCTCCCTTCCTCTGTGATTCTTCGAGCTTTGATCTCCATTGATAATGCCATTACCAAATTTAATGGTTCTTTGGTTTCTTTAACAAAAGCCCTAAATTTTATGATTAAGTTTAACATCTTCACACACCCAAACTGGGTATAAACATCCTCTAAATTCCAAATTAATAACCTCCAACTGTGTTGTAAGGATTCGCATTTCACCCCATTTTAAAGATGCCAGATCAGATATGTTCTCATCTGTTTCCACCACTTCACCCCAGTCTCACCAATCTTTAATAAGTTTTGAGTCTTCCAAAAATTAGGAGGGACTCCAAAACAGGTAAGCCAAACGTATCTTTCGAGCTCAATCATCATCCTTTTTTTCCATTCCATAACCGATTCACACCATTCATGGATACACCCATGAATATCCTTCATGATGTTCCTCATTGCTTCTGGTGAGGGGAATGTTAAGTACACTATTCTCCCACCCCCATCCTTCAACTGCACATCTGTCAATCCTTTGATTAGCAGCTCTTCCTTTAGTTCACGATTTTAGTACTTCGGCCAAAGTTTTGCCACCATACTCGTATACAGCCATCCATTCCCATACTCTTCTGGTTTCAGAACTATTGCCTTTTCTTTTGGTTCATTTCCTCATTTGAGTGCTTCTGCATACAACACTCTCCTTATTTTGCTTGCAACAGTTGTTATCCTTCTACTCACTTTCCTTACATTGCTTGCATCAGTTGTTATTCTTCCACTCACTGCTCTTTGTGGTACTTGAAAATGAGTGTCTACTCTTTCTTTGGCTTTATCTTGTCCTTCCCAAACTCAACTTTCTTTACCTTTAGCTGTTTATCATCACACCAAGTACTGTAGCTTTTTGGATGGCCACCTCAACTGCTACTGGGCAATCGTATCATGCAAATCCAAACCTTGTCCTTGTCATCTTCCTCCTTTTGCTTGGTATAAAGACATCCTTCACTATTCCGAAGTTTGTAAATATATGGAATAGTTGTTTTTGATGCATTGAGTCTGGTAAATTGTCTATGAACACAGAATGTATACCTCGTCTTGATCTCAATTCACTATTGCCATGTCTTTTCCTAAACACAGGTCTCCAGCCTCCTTGCTCTACTCCATTCTAGTCCATTTTCAACCTCCTTCCTCTTTTTATCTGCCTGTTCTTAGTTTCTCTGAATCGCAAAACCCAAATCAAATCCAAACCCGATACTCTCACGAATTCAAAGTTTCCAGCTTGTGTACAATCAAGATATAGTCTTTTACCCAAGATCGATTGAAACTAACTCTGCTTCTCTCTCTAGAATAGTAATAAAACCAAAATAGAGAGCTACTTTACCAATCGAAGTGATATCAACTGTTTAACACAGACACTTACCACCATCAATACTAGTGGATCAATATTTTGTAACGATAGGAATTAATTTCTAAATATTTTTTGTAATAAAATTTCTATTTATAAGGATAAAAAAGTAATTTCTAAAACTTTATATATGGTAGTGTATATATGTCCTGGTAAATTATGTAAATAATTCTTATAATTTATACAATATGTTAATTTGGTCTATATTATTTTAATTTGCTTATTTTTTCTCTTAATTTAATAGATTGTGTCATATTGGTCTAATAAATTAAGGCCGTTAGGTTTGATGGATGGAAACTCAAACAATTTGTCAATTTGATCTTTGTAATATATACGATATGTCAATTTGGTCATTGTTAAAATCGAGTAAATTAAAATAATATGGACTAAATTGACACATCGTGTAAACTATAAGGACCAAATTGACACATCCTTTAAGCATGTGACAACTTTTCGTTCACCAAACTTAACGGTCGTTATTTATTGCACCAATATGACATTATCCGTTAAATTAAGCGGCAAAATCGAGCAAATTAAAATAATATGGACTAAATTGACATATCATATAAACTACAAAGATCATTTGCATAATTTAGCCAAAATTTTAGATTGATCTAAAATTTTAGTCACGTGATTTTATCATATTTATCTCTAAAAAAATAGACGGTTATATTTCACAATTACATTTATCATTCTTTTTTTTTTTTAATATGATAAAATCATATAGTTATTATTATTGAATTCATATGATAAATTTTTTCATAGATAATCAACCTACAATGATTTAAAAAATTAACCTATCAAATTATTAGAATGAGACTCGTAATGGATTCCACAAACAATGGCCAACACAAAAATTACGACTTGTTAATATGTTACAAGCATGACAATTATAAAATATCATTAAATTTGAAAATTGGCAACCCAAAGAAAGTCACCTCTTTTTCTGAATTTTTTTTTATCTTTAGCGATTTTTTTTTTAAATTATGTCAAAATTTTTTACTTTTATGATACGTCTTGTCGAGACGAATCTTAAAAGTATTTTTTTATTCAAAAATTTCAAAAAAAAAAATTGAAAAATCCAAATTAAACCAAACAATATTACTTATTTTTTTATTATTTTTATCTTTTTTAAATTTTTTTTGATTTTTTTAAAAAATTATAAATTTCCGATTCTTCTGATTGAGCTTAACCTATAAACATAGTTCTTAAAAAATAAAAAAAAAATAAAAAAAAAAAAACAATTAAAGAGGCGGAGACCGTGGCCTAAAGAAGGGAGTGTTTTTATTTTAATAGGTCATAGACCATAGCCTAAAAGAAATGGTCTTGCCTATAGCAAGCCATAAATCATTGACCTTGTAATTTAGCCAATTAAACAGCTGATTCATTAGTTATGTTTGAACTCTTAAACTCATCATTCTTTTCTTCTTTTCTACCAAAATGAAATTTATTATATACAGTAGGTTATGAGGATTATAGTTTTTGTGAGTTAAACAATTAAACTTGTTTGATGGGAGTATAAATTTCAATAGTATTACCATGATGATCAAATTTATGTATTATATAAGGCCATCTCCAATGGTTCCTTAATTCTTTTATCAAATTTAAATTTGATAAAACAATAACTTTTTTCTTACTCCAAAGGTTTTATAAGATGAGCATCAAATCAAAAATATCAAAAATCTTTCATCAAATTGAAGACGCCAGGGAGCTTTTATCAAATCACTATTTATAGACATTGGATTTTTAACACCGGTTGTCCCCTCGGATAACCACCTCTTTGTAAAAATTTGTGAAAAAAATACACTGGTCGGTCGACCGGCCGAACGTCCACCCGGTCGACTAGTGTTTTGATGTAAGTTCAAAATCCTCCGTTGAAGCACATTACAAAAAATTAAGGTTTTGGAGACTAAAATTTGGGGACAAACTTATTTTTTAAGGACCAAATATTTTTGCTGCGAAAAGTGTTGTTATATTTTTAGTAACGAAAATTGAACATTAGTGATGAATTATTATCCTTTTGGAACCAAATTTTTTATCTCAAAAAATAAATCATTTTGAGACCAAATTATTTTGTCCCTAAAAATCTATTTATTAGTGACATTTTCAAAATTTTATTGCTAAAAATCTTGTTTTTGACTTTTCGGGATGATCTTTTAGCGACTATCCTCACGACGATAAAAATTGGTCCCTAAATTTCTTTTACAACCAAATTTTCACTTTTAGAAACTAAAAAATTTAGTTTCTAAAACTATTATATATTGTAATGGCACTTGATATCAAATGGAGTTTTTACTCCAACAAAAAAAATTACATCGTTAGAGATGCTATAAGTTGTTTATTATCTCATCTGTTATTATTGTATTAATTTAAAAGATGACAAAAAAAAATTATATTTATTTAATAGCTTTAACCACCATATCACTCATATGTGTTATATATCATACATAAGATGGTAACTAATTATTGATACACAAATGTAATTGTCATAACAAATGGTATTGGCAATTTATTGAATTTTGAATAACATAAGATAATATTTTGATATCACGTTTTTATTAGTAATAAGATGAATACTGTTAGGTTTTGTAATTGGCAATTTCATTTGACAAAACTGTTTTTAATTGTAATTTTATTCGCTCTTTTATTTCAATGAAGCTGTGAGTGTTTAGATGAAAATCCAATCAGAATTGTGCCTATGTAAAGGAGTTTGTACTGACATTTCGTATCTTGAGCATTCTTTATTTGTCACTTCGCTGACTATGTAAAAGGATTGAGCCATCATTTGTGCGCTCGAGCAATGAAGTGGATCATCCAGTATCTTTGCCTACAAACTAACTTCTGGGAAATATATTTAACTGCCCAAGCTGTAGATGTTGCGCTCAAACTATGATCAATATATTTGCATCACTTTTTACTCACATTGTTTGAGCGGTAAATTGTGCGCTCGAATAGTCATCGCGGCTCTGTTTAGTATAAAGTGCTTTGTTTGCTATTTTTAGGGTTGAACCCGTCCAAATTCTCAGAGAGGAGAGTTACCATGGTTTTCTGTATTGGAGGGTGTTTATATATTGGTTTCCTTGATGATTTAAAGTGATTGATGGATTTACGAGCTTTATATTGACATTGTCAAGGAGTTCGTGTTTATTATTTCATTCACAAAAGAGAGAAGTGTTCTTTGGTAGATTCCGAAGAACTTGGGCCGAAAGTTTTGGTGGATTATGAAGTGACTCATTGTCATGTATTCGACATCGGCGTTGTGGATTCAATGTTGGGCAAAGCAATTCCGATGTAAAGACGGTTGTGGAAGAGGCACATCAGATTTGGTTCAACTTGAGCATGGATTCACTAGATAATTAAAGATACTAGTATGTAATTCTTTTTTGTCTTATTACTGGATTTTTTTGAGGTTTTGGCCCGTAGTTTTTATCACAATTGAAGGTTCTCTAATCGTAATTTTTTTCACGTTAAATTATTATGCCATTTTATTGTTAATTGTTTGATTGAGATTGATATTTATTATTTAAAATTAAAACATAATCACAAATCAACATGTTGAGAGTTTTTAGTGAAAAGGCACATAATCACAATTCCGATGTGAAGACGATAGTAGAAGAGGCACATCGGGTTGGGTTTAATTCGGGCGTGGATTCATTAGGTAATTAAGGATACTCATGTATAATTCTTTTTTGTTTTATTAGTGTATTATTTTTATGGCTTTGGCCCGTGATTTTTTTATCACAATTGGAGGTGCTCCAATTTTAATTTTTTCCAAGTTAAACCGCTGTGCCGATTTGTTGCTAGTTGTTTAATTAGGATCGATATTTATTATTTAAAATTAAAATATAATCACAAATCAACATCTTGAGAGTTTTTAGATTTTTCAAATGCAAGTTGGAGACAGAGTTACGGGGAGCCATAGCTTAGTAATTCACTGTCCAAATAGTGAAACACCACATAAAATATAGGAAAAACTACAAGGGCAATTCTTAAGTATGCAAGTACATACTATATGTATTTGCGTAAGTTCTCACAAATATACGTAAGTAACCTTAGAAACTTGCGTAAGTTTTCACAACAATACGTAATAACACCCATAAAAATTTGAGAAATCACAACTTATGTATATTTATGAGAACTTACATAATTTTGTGAAGTAACTTATATATATTTGTAAGAATTTATGAGAATACATATGGTAAGCACCTTGCACACCCAAACACTTCCCAAAATAGTGTAATCTTTTAAAATTAATTACAGATTAATGATAAATTTTATAAATATTAATAATTATAAGAGAGACTTATGTGTAGATCCTAATAAGTGAACTTATTGTCCAATAGTTCCTATGAACTTTGTCATAAAAAATGTCAATAATAATAACTTTTAGCAACAATTTAATTAATCGTCACAAAAAAAAGGTCACTAATTTTGAACTTTCAACGACATTTTGAAAAATTCGTCATAGAAAAACGTTACTAATTGTAAGTTTTAGTAACAATTTATAAAAATCGTGATAAAAAAAAAAGTCACTAATTGTCAATTTTTAGCAACATATGCAAAAAATAGTCACAAAAATTATTTTTAGTGACGATTTTACTAGCATTTATTTTCAATAGGACTTGATGAAAATTAAGCATAACTATTAAGATCTATTGCTAGTTTATCGTAATTATGATATTATAAACTTCATGTATGTGAAAAAAAAATTCTGAAAAATCCTCTAGAATGTAAATTCCCCTAAAATATATGATTTGTGAGCTTCTTGCAAGGGTATAGAAAACACGATCCAATCCACATAGCAGACCAAAGATGAGATTTATTCAAAACAAATTATTATTCTCCTAATCTATATATAAAACCAAGCCGACTTGCCTTGTATTTGTAGAGGGTCAGAAATTAAGGTCCTAATGAAAGTATGGGCCTAAGTGCTAAGGTCACCCCTTTTAGGCAACCAAGAATGACTTGACTAAAGGAGCATGGGCTAAAGCCCAAGGAAAGTAGGCCAACAGTGGACTGAAGCAAGTCCAACCCGCCAAAAATCCGAACAGACTCAACGAAGGAAAGTGTCTAAGTGAAGTTACAGAGGCAACACTTGCAGTGGTCAAGTTGCCGAGGCACTTTGCCTCAGCGCCGCCATTTCTAATATTGTCGGTTCTGCCAGCACCTGAAGTTGCTGAGGAAAAAAAAAAAAAACCGAAGCCACTAAGTTGCAGAGGTAACACTCGCAGCGGTCAAGTTGCTATAAGGCACTTTGCCTCAGCACCACCATTTCAAATATTGTCGATTCCGCTGCCACCTGAAGTTGCTGAGGAAAAAAGAAAACCGAAACAACTAAGTTGCCGAGGCAACACTTGCAGCGACCAAGTTGCAAAGGTATTTTGTCAGTGCTGTCATCTCTAATATTGTCAGGATTACTATCTGAAGTTGCCGCGAGAAATGACTGTCGCAACAACTATAATCGCAGCAACTAACTTGTGAAGGAAATACCTCGCCAAGGTGATAGCAGCCTTTGAGAGAAGTTTTCCCTCCACAAGTAGACGCTAATGCTTGGCACTGATAGGACGCTTCATGACATTATTAGCCTAGGGCTGATAGTAAGTCCCAAATCTTACTGGTTAGAGTTCATAGCAGGCTCAGAGATACTAGTATACCGTGGTGATCTCGCGAAGATGGGAGTAGGGTAACCCGAGTGTAAGGGACTCTTTTTCTATCACCCAGGTTATGAACCTGCCTTAGTTGCATTGGCAAGACTAAAGAAGCTCCCTTGGGCTTGGTATTAATGCACAGCATAGCTGATAGCAGGCTTGGTTGTGGCCTTCACCCTAAGAAGCTGGGGAGTTTGTGGTTAGGTGGCTAAAGGTGGAGGTTTCGCTGAGGTGAACATGAACATAGCCGATAGCAGGCTATGAAGTCCTAAGAATGTGTATACTGGCTAAATAGAATCGAAAAGGCAAGTGCAGCGACAAACACTCCCGCCGCAACTACACTTGCTGAGGCTCAAAAGGTAGTTGCAGCGCCAAACACTCCCGTCGCAACTACACTTGCTGAGGCTCAAAAAGGTAGTTGTGGAGACAAACAGATAGTACACAGTACATGCAGAGGGATACATAGCACCTTTAGCCTAGTGGCTCAAGGCAGAATATTTTATATGATCCTTAGGGACAACTGTCTTTTGTCTATTTGGCCACTTGGTGTCCTCTTGGTATCAAGGAAAAGCCTATATAAATAGGACCCAACTTCTCAAGGTCCAAAAGGAGGATTATTAGGGATTTGGGAGAGATGCTGCCCATTTGTGCACTGCCAACCATTTCTTCTTGAGCCACTTGCTTCACCCTCACCTAGCTACTCATTCTCCATCCATTCCACCATTATTGGACCATTAGCATAGTTTTTCCTTTTCAATCATTAAGCACACCGAACCTTTCCTTACATTCTGGCGACTCCGCTGGGAAGGCTGCTTTGTTGATGGTTCACACCCCCAGTGGCTTACATACATCACTGGAAAAGATGGAAAATGATGAAGTTCAGCAACAAGGTTCTTCTAATGGCAGAGCAGCACATGCTGAGGACCATGACCACGGTGTTGTGGTCGAGGCAGTTCAGTTACTTCAGGACACGCAAAGGAGATTCTGACTACTTTACAAACACTCACCGAAGCAATTATGGCCATGGCATCCAGACTAACTCCAACACAGGCACCTCCGCCTGTAATAGTCCTAAACCCAATGCCTAACATGTTCCCTGAGAATCAGGCTCCGATCCAAGTGCCTTCCGGAGTACCTTAGGCGAATGGTACGCTGTTGGTTCAGCTACCCAAGAGCAGACTGGTCTGTTCTAGCCCACTCACTTCGTTACTCTAGCTGACATATAAGCTATGCTCGAGCAAGAGCTTAGCAAGAAACAACAACCATCTCTCCCCGATTTGGATGTGAAACCCTCATACTCTCAAGAGATATTGGTCATGCCATATCCAGCTGGGTATACAGTGCCCAAGTTTGTAAAGTTTGATGGGAAGCAAGGTAATGCCAGAGAACATGTGATGAGGTTCATTGAAACTCTTGGTGTCCATGGTAGCGACCACCCTTTACGCCTTCGGGAGTTCTCCAAATCACTCACCAAAAGGGCTTTCAATTGGTATGTGAACTTGGCCCCAACTCGATCAAGAGTTGGGAAGAGATGGTGAACAAGTTTCATACGAAGTTCTTCCAAGTCCAAGAGAGTCACAACCCTCACACTTGGGCGAGACATCCAAAAAGAAGGTGAAGATATACTAGACTATGTCAAGCAGTTCCAGGATAAGGCCATTGACTGTCATGAACTAATGGATGAAGCCCACTTAGTCAGCATGTAGCGCCCTCAAAATAAACCCATAATATACACAATATTGATATGCATTAGTAAAAGAAAACAAAACATTATTCCATTCATCAGAGTATTCTTATTAACAGACATTACATGTAACATCGAAAATAAATGCCCTCAGACTTCTGACTTTCCAAGCCAACACTTGGACACAAAAGTCTAAGTACTAACTCAATTACACATTAAGCCCTTGGCTTGAGTTTACATGTAATATCAAACTAAAACAAAATAACAACTAATCTAAACAGAGTCTTCAACTCCAAATCCTTCCAAGCTAAGTCCTTGGAGGTAGCATATCACCTGAACCTGAAAATGATGTTCCCGTATAGGGTGAGCCACAGCCCAGCAGAAATATACTAAACCAAATATAGAAATTGACTAAAGCAATAGCATTCGATAGATGGTTACCACTTAAAATCAATTATAACACAATTCAATTTCATGACAATAATGTCCATGACATGTTTCACTTTCCATTATTATTCAACTTTTCATTTATACAAACGTGGCTCAAAACCTGGCCAAACAATATAATGAGACTACATCTCAGATTAACAATCCTTCCAATACCAACAATTTAAGTGAAACTAAGGTTCAAACCAAAACACTTCCATAAATCGATAAGTACACATATATGCTGTACTAATACACTTCCATACATCAATAAGTACATAGATTTGATGTACTAATTGAGTCCATCCCCTTTCTCCTCCTAAACCGGTTTGAGAGTCCATCCCCTATCTTCCCTCAAACCATGGAGTACATCCCCTATCTCCTCCCAAACAATATGCATATACAATGTATTAAACACTTGTCATACACAATATTCAATCAATACACAGGTTTGCTGTATTAATTCAACTGTCATATCTAATGACTGAATCAATGTGATTAGTTTCAGTTTTCCCTAATCAACATGCAATGTCTACAACAATCACGACTATCCTCCACCGATAGTCCAAAACAATTATTTCTAAACAGGAAATAAATGTATCAACAAATATAATTTCATAACTTCTCAATTTCATGATTAAACCAATTTCCACATTTTCCCAAAATTAATTATACGAATTAATTTTATTACAACGATTAGGGCTTTTTTCCCTTTTTCTCAAAATCAACCCTAAGGTTCAGTTATCTCAATTTAACACACAAACATATGTTGTTTAATAGATGGAAACCCCCTTTTCAAATTAAAGTTCAAACCCTAATTTTTCCAAAATTACCAAATGACACCAACATATCAAAAATACCAAAAACTTAGGACAAAACCTATAATATGGAGTAGGAAATTCCTACCTCGAAGTGAAGAACTCAAATGGAGAAGATGGCGAAAACCCAATGCGCTCCAAGTCCAAGATTGTTCAGATTAAAATGAAGCCCTCGACCCACTCTATCTTTTTAACAAAGGACCTAAGGTAGAAATACACTCTAAGTAGATCAAACCTAAGAGAGAAGGTGTGTAGAGGGAAGGAGAACACGGACCTAGGGTTTTGAGATCAAAAGAGGATAAAAAAATAAAGTTTAAAACCGCTGTTGCGTATTTAAATAAAACAGGCTTGCTCGAGTGAAGACTTGGTCGCTCGAGCGACCAAACACAGAAAACTCTCGCTCGAGCCAAGAAGGTCTCGCTCGAGCCAACAACCCAGAAGCTCACTCGAGTGATGATCGCCGCCGAGCCAAAACTCAAACCCTGTTCGCGAATCAGACGCACGCTCGAGCGACGGAACGTTCGCTCGAGCGAAGAACAAACCAGCTCGCTCGAGCCAAGAACTGCAACTCTCAAGTCCAGAACCAGACGCAATCGCTCGCTCGAGCGAAGCTACTCTGGCTCGATCCACTAGACACAAGACTTCACTCTCGCTCAAGCAACCAAACCCTCGCTCGAGCGAAGTACCAAAACGAAGAGCTCGCTCGAGCGACAAACTTCTCGCTCGAGCGAAGGACCAAAATTGTGGGCAGCAACCATTTGCTCCCAAACCCAACCAACCTGTAACAAACCTGCCCAACACATCCTATAGCTCAAAGATGAGTAAATAAGGATGACAACAACATAAATATAACAATAGGATCTACGGAACCTAAGTCCGAATACAACAACCAAATAGGGAAAGACCAGGGTCACTATACAGCATATTTGTGGAGGGTGTTATACGCGACTACAAAATCTTCTTTGTGAACCATAATCTGCCTATCTTTTTAGCCTTGGTTGAGGCAGCAAGGAACCACAGTACCACGGGTCCTTTGCATAGATCTCATGATAGTCACCGCTACTCCCGCAATAGTAGAGTTGCTGCGATAACCTCCACAGGAAAGAACCGCTCGTAAGGAGAGGCGTCGTCCTCCCGGAAGAGAAAAAGTTATAAGGACAGAAATCTATATTCATGCAGCCTTGAGAATGTTAAAGCCTTGGTCAAGGAATGGGTAGCCGATGGAGAACCTACTTTACCTCTGGTTGATGTTCCCTCAACCAAAAAAGACAAAGAAAGCCCAGATTACTGTGTCTATCACAGAGCTACTAGACACCCTACAAGGGACTATTAGACTTTGAAAAGTATCATTAAGAAGAAAGTTACTACAAATGAGCTGAAGTTCAAAGATACCGGTAAACGTGATGTAAGAAAAGACCTCTATCCTAACCACAAGGAGAAAGGGAAGAATGTACATATGATTGGGTATCTTGGGTCTATGCGCGATCAAGTGCACATGGCGTCCTACTATGACGAGTTAGATAAAATCGCAACAGGCCATCTCCCTGAGACAGTACCCGTAGAGGCAAAACTCGTAGAGGATATTTATGCTTAGGCCTTACAAAATTCTGTTAAGTTTTGCACCTTCTTTGACTAGTTAGGGCTGAGCCATGCTGCCAGGTTGGAAGCAACAAAGGCCCTCATCAACATCTCTGAAGTGCATCATATTGAAGTTGTCGAGGCTAAGGAGTATGTGCCTTGGCATATCCACGAAGACTATGGGGCCATCACTTTTTCAGAAGCAAACAGAGCATGCCCATCCCCCCATAACCATTCTTTTTTCGTCACAGCTTACATCCATGATGTAGAATTCAAGCATGCTTTCCTTGATGGCGGAGCATCCATAAACATCATCACTACCGACACCTTTGTGAAAACTGGTATCCTAGAGTCTAGGATGGTTTGTCAACCCATTACTATGACGGGCTTTGGTGGTGAGAAAAAAGTTATTAAGGGCCATGTTGTAGTGGACTTAGCAGTTGGCAAGATCCGCTCCGCAACTAAGTTTCATGTGATTGAAGCAAACACAAAATTACCACATGATACTTGGCAGAACTTAGATGCACTGATATAGGGCTATCCCGTTGAGTTATCACCGATGTGTGAAGGCAAAATTGGGAAAGCGAACAGTGACCATAAATGCGTCTGAAAAGCCATTTGGAGTAGTGGAGGCACACTATTATGATGCAGTCTTCTTTACTAAATTGTTAGCAAATGAAACCCCAAGGACTGGCAAAGTTGCAGGGGTAAAGTTACCAAAGTGGAAAGGCATTCGAGATGCAGAGGCTGCCCTAGAAAGTAGTGGGCAAAAGAGGAGCAGCAAGTCCACAAGTCCCTCACCAAAGATTTTTAAGGTGCATGAGGGTGGCAAGACAGTTTACTACCTATAACGATCTTGGGGGCCAAACTTCATACCCTGGGAGGATGGCCCCAAAACAAACAAGTGTGATGGTGATGAGTCCCAAGAAGGTTTGGTGGAGACTCCTGAACCCGCCCCTAAGTGCATGTAAGACAAGCCCAAACCACAGCAAGAAGTACTTGCTAAGGTAAACCTCAACAACTTACCGGGACAGAGCAAGCCTGTGTTTATCAGCGATACAATGGCTCCAGCAGCTAAGGCAGAATTGATAACACTACTGAAGTAGTACAGTGACGTCTTCACTTGGACATATAATGAGATGCCTGGCCTTGACCCATCTCTTGTCACCCATTACCTTAACACTTTTCCCAACTCTAAGCCAATAAAGCAACATGCCCAAAAGTACCACCTCGATCTTGAGACAAAGATTAAAGAAGAGGTAGAAAAGTTGCAGAGGCCTAAGTTCATTGAGCCTATACAGTACCCAACTTGGCTAGCAAATATCGTGCTTGTAAAGAAGAAGAACGGCCAGATCACGGTCTACGTAGACTTTCGCGACCTGAACAAGGCTTACTTGAAAGATGAGTTTCCATTGTAACATGTCGACACACTTGTCGATTCTACTGTGGGCCATCAGATGTTCTCTTTTATGGAAGGGTTCAGTGGTTGTAACCAAATAAAAATGGCATCAGAAGATGTAGAAAAGACATCTTTCAGAACGCCCTTGGGAAATTTTTTTCTATACAATGATGCCCTTCGGTTTGAAAAATGCGAGGGCAACCTATCAACGAGCTATAACTGTAGTATTTCATGATATCTTACATCACGAAGTAAAAGTGTATGTAAATGATCTGGTAGTAAAGTGTCACGACCCAAACCCGCCCCTAAAAGTTTGGTCCATGACCGGCCTGTACATAGGCCTCAAAACAGAATTTTAGAATAATATTTAACCACATATGGGGCCTTAAGCGAAAGCAATATCAATAAAAGACAACATACATTGAGCTTGTGCATACATGATGGCTTAATTAGATTCAAGCATTTAAATACATTCCTAGAGTTACATATACAATCATAGAATTTATGTAGATCTCACACACTCTTACATAAGACTTAATAATTTATATGACTCCCAACACAAATAAAGGCCTCCACACGGAGACATACCCCAGGTGACTTGGAAGACAGGTGAACCTCAGTACAACTCTAGTGTCAATCTCCGTTGGCTCACCTAAAGAAATATACATAAAACAGAATGAGCAAGGCTCAGTGAATAATAGCAATGTAAAGAGGTGAGTTAAACGAGCATAGACTTAGAGAATGTAGATATGCATATCAAACCATACACAGATCTTATTCATGATCATATTTTAAAACGGCCTCAGGCCCACATGTAATATAGAACGGCCTCGGGCCCATATATAATACAGAACGACTCTAAGCCCAGATATGATACAGAACGGCTGTAAGTCCAGATATAATATAGAACGGCTGTAAGCCCAGATATAATACAGAACGGCCTCAGGCCCAGTATTAGCAAAACAGAATAATCCCAGATTCATAAGAATACTATTTCACAATAGTGCACATAAATTTCCCCATGGTTTATTACAAGTCGACATAGTTGTCTTGCGTATAAGAGAACATTAATAATAACTAGTAACAGAAGGCACATGCATCACTACAATACTATTAATAGGGACAGAACAACCTTAGGTCCATACCAATGCCATTATTCAATTATATCCATTAATTTAATCAAAGCACAATATCAATAGAATAGGCCATTCACAAATAACAATACATAAATCATAATCACAGGAAGTAAGTGAAACATATCGTTACACTACTATTACTCACAGCGATCGGCTCCCGGTAGTAATGGGACGATGTCCTCGTCTCAACCTACAAGCACAATGCACAACACATAATATGAGATTATAATCGATCCTTTACTTGTTCTCTTTGATCATTTAATCAATTAGCCATGGTGGTACCAAGCTCATCATTCCTTAATAAGTTATAATCTATGTCTCAGAAAATAGGAGGAATCGATGGAAAATGGTTTAAGCGAAGAAACGGCACAAACCGGTAAACAGAAAGTGAACATTCGTCACTAATTTGGGCATAACTATTTATGTACTTATAATTTTGGAGTGATACCACCACCATTGGAAACTAGACTTCCGGGGCTTGATTTTAGGCTCAAGAATCACTCAAAACGGAGTCCGGATGCAAAAGATATGCTGGTTCAAAGTTGGCTGGACAGAGCTGTCCCCGCACGTGCGGGAAATAGGGCCGCACATGCAGGAATGGGGCCGCACGTGCAGGAGAACGTGCTTTTTTAGCAGAATCGAACCTGATTTTGGGCATGGACTGCCGCACATGTGGGAAGACCCGCCGCACGTGCGGCTCTAGGCAATTTTCAGTCCAAAAATGGCTCTTTTATTTGGAACTTCTCATTTTCAAAACCAAACCTCAATTTTCAAAACCAAACCTCAATTTCATGTAATTTCAAGCCCAAAACTCTATAATACATGATAAATTTCGCATTCTTAGCTTCCATTCCAATTCATAACTCCAATATACTACTCAATTTCTCAATCACAAGAACAAGATTACGAATTAGAACACAAAAACATAAAGTAGCCATGGTTTGGGGTTTAAAACTCATTTACATGGTGGGATCCTCATTAACCTCTTTAAGAACCAGAAAACCCCTACAAGAAATTAAGTTGTAACATAAATTCATGTTATAGACAAGGATTCAACATCTTATTGCTTGAAGAAACAAAACCCTTACATATAATTATAGATAACCCAAGAACTCATTCTTAAGCTTATGATCTTCAAGTATTGAGAGGGAGGATCTTACCTTAAGCCCTTATCATCACTTATTCTTGCATAATCATGATGAATTCAAGCCAAATCTTTGATGTCTTCTTTCATTTCTACTCTTTCTTCCTTCTTCCCTTTGAGTTCTCTCTAGAACTCTCTCCCCCTCTCTTTCTCACGTGTCTCCCCCTCTCCTCTAGATATTTTTGGGCTCAAAATGTTGAGTTTCCTCATCATATACATCTATATATATATAAATACATATCACAAATAAGAGTAGCCAAACACATCCTTATGAATTGTACAAAATCAAATTTCAATTAAACTTCCCAGATAACTCTAAAAATTGTACTGATCATAAATATGCCCTCTGTTCTGGTTTCTGAAGCCTCTAAGGCCTTCAATTTGCAGTACCAAGTTAACCACCCAAACGTGCATTAACGAATTAGACAAATTAGATTTCCAATTAATTTTCCCAAATAGTTCTAAAAATTTCCATTAACATACCCAAGTACTCAATTTTGATTTCTGAACCCGTAAAGTTCGGTAATTCCAATTTTACAACCGTGACTCAACAGATAATTCCTCAATTTGAATAGATATCATTAAATTAAAATGCATTAACCCACAAGGACATAAAAGTAATTTCAGATACGGATTTTGGGGTCATTACATAAAGTCTACCAAAGCAAACCAATACCTCCGGGACTTGGAAAAAGTTTTTCAACATTACCAAAAATTCTATTTAAAGATGAACCCTCTCAAGTGTGCCTTCGTAGTTACCGCATGAAAGTTCCTTGGCTTCCTGGTACACCAACGAGGGATTGAGGTAGACGGAGAAAAGATCAAGTCAATCTTGGAGATACCACCACCACACTCTCAAAAAGCCTTGAAAAAGTTCCTAGGCAAAGTGTTATACCTCAGGAGGTTCATTCCAGCCCTTGCTGAGATAACCTTTTCCTTTAGGACACTGCTAAAAGGGAATCACAAGTTTGAATGGTTACAAGAACACCAACAGGCATTTGATATGGTGAAGAAAGCACTTACCTCGCCACTCACAATGATTGCCCCACAACCTGAAAAGCCTCTGCTACTATACCTTACCTCTACACCCCGGTCTATCGGAGCTTTACCTATCCAAGACATAGATGACGTTGAGAAGCCAGTCTATTACATCAGCTGCAAAATCAATGGTGCTGAATCACAGTATACCCCAATCGAGAGGCATTGTTTGGCCTTAATCTTCACAACGCAGAAGTTGCGCCATTATTTTTTGGCACACCCAATCCAAGTTGTGACTGGGAGTGATCCAGTCCACTACTTACTGAGTAAGCCCGCTCTAACTGGTAGAATGGCCAGATGGCTTTTGGCTCTAGCAAAATATGAAATCACTTGCATTACGCCTAAGGTTATTAAGAGCCAAGCACTTGCAGACTTGCTAGCATAGTTCCCATCTAGTGAACATGAACCTGTAGAGGTATCCCTACCTGGTAAAGTCCATGTCTCAGTAACTGCAGTTGAAACTTATTAGGACTTAAAATTTAATAGAGCCTCTGGGGCTAGCAAAGGTGGAGCTAGCATAACACTAACTAGTCAAGAGGGGAAGAAGTTCCATTCGTTATATAAGCTTGACTTTGAATGTTCAAACAACGAGGCTAAATATGAGGCGCTAATATTGGGTCTGATTGCTGTCCAAAATAAAGGCCTCCGCAAGTTGAAAATCTGGGATGACTCCAAGTTAGTTGTCAAGCAAACACTGGGTGATTTCGCCTTGAAGGAACGTCTTTTGGTCCCATATCGCACCATGGTTCAAAAGTTGCTCACTCAATTTGATGATATCCAAATCCAGCACACTCCCCGAACACAAAACCATTTCGTCGATGCCTTGGCTACACTGGGGGCAAAGGTGGACATACCAAATAATAGTATGGCCATCGTCATCAAGAAAAGAACAACACTAGCAGTGTTAGCCGAAGGACATACAGAGCAAGATGTTGAGGGAAGGAAAAAAAATATAATCCAATAGCTAAAAACAAGCCAAGGAACAACCAAACCAGTAGAACCTATATAATTCCTGCTCCTCAAAGGAGAGTTGTATTTTCGTAGTCCCAACAACCTGTTAGCAAGGAGCGTCGGTAGACAAAAAGTAACACTCAGACTTAAGTAGATCCATGCTAAGTCCTGCGGAGATGGAGATATCAGTCTATACTAACAGATGCAGAGGCAAAGGTATTATTATCCAGAAATTGGAAAAAAAAAAAAGCATTGAGTTGCAGAGGCAATATGCAAAATGTCAATCCCATCCTAGAGAGGAGGAAGCTCATTTCTTAAGCAGTGAAGAATAGAGACAACCATTTATTGACTATCTTGGAAACGACACACTGCCTGAAAACAAAGCCGATGCAATCGGAGTTAAGAGGCGGGCCCTCCACTTCTTCCTTGACTAAGGCAAACTGTACCAAAGAAGCTTTGAAGGGGCATCTTTGCTGTGTTTATCAAAAGATAAGGCAAACAAAGTGCTAAGGGAAGCCCACAAGGTTGAGCATCGAGGAGAACAGTGACTATATAGACACCTTATCCACCTCGGCTACTATTGGTCGACAATGGAGAAAGATGCTAAAAACTTTGTTAGAAGATGCCAATCCTGTTAGAAGTTTGGGAACTTGATACATGCACTAGCGATTGAGATGCACAACATCAAGACCTTTTACCCATTTCATACTTTGGCATTTGACTTGGTAAGTCCTATAGCGCAGCAATGCAAAGGCCACAGATGGATACTTGCAGCGACTGAAGTTAGCACCAAGTGGGTAGAGGCTATACCAATGAGGAAAGCAGACAAAGTAGGAGTGGCCAATTTCATCAAGGAAAACATTATCTGTAGGTTTGGTATACCCACAGTAATGTTGTCTGATAATGGAACTCCATTCATAAATCGCCATGTAAGAAGGTTACTGGACACCTACCAAATTAAGCACCACAAGTCTACTCCATACTAACCTCAAGGGAATGGACAAGCTGAGGCTACCAACAAAACCCTCATCCAAATACTAAGCAAAATAATGGATGAAGCAGGGGACACATGGTCTAAACAACTCCCCATAGCACTCTGGGCATACAGAACTTCAAGAAGGAAGCCGACCCAGGCAACCCCGTTTTCCCTAGTGTACGGGTCTGAAGCTGTGTTACCAGTTAACTTGGTAGTACCCTCTACAAGAATGACTATGTCGGCACACTTAGTTTTAGATAGTAGAAAGAACGACATAGAGGCAACCAAAGAAAGAAGAGATTGGGCCTCGCGAGTGATGGAAAAGTATCATCAGTCCATAGCCCACGCCTACAATCAATCTGTTCAACACAAGGAGTTTAAAGAGGGGAGCTTGGTATGGAAGATGGTGAATGCGATCATGCGAGGGCAACCAATCCCCAAGTTCTCGCCAAAGTGGAAAGGCCCTTACCAAGTTGCTGAGGCAAGCAATAGTGGGTATTGCAAGTTGAAAAGAGTAGATGACGGGTTCACAATTGGCCCTATCAATGCTAAGTATGTAAAGGAATTTTTTCCTTAATTTTTTCCTTTTGTTAAGAAAAGAGTTGTAAGTTTCTCTTGTTAATATTTCCAAAGCAAAGTGTAAAAAAAGTGTCATACACTTAGTAAACTTGTTGCTCTTGTAAACACTTAGTCACAGTAAAATTCTATTCATGGCAAAAGTACTAATTGTCTTGAGAAGTCATGTAAAGACAATGAAAAGAAGGCAATGATGTGAAATTCAACTACTCAATATCTTTACTTCTAATAGAAATTAAGATTTCCCAAAGCATGATTACAATGTTCAAAGGAAAAAAGAAAAAAGAAAAAGATAGCAAGAGTGCCAAAAAAAAACCATAACAAGGTCACAATACATCAAATTAAACCCTTCATCAGGGAGTCCATCAAAGTCATATCCCGAGGCAACTGAGCAACAAGAGCGGAGTCTTTCTCCTTGAACCGAGCCAGGTTCTGACGGTGCTACTCCAAAACACCCTCACAATCTCTAATGGTCTCTTCCAAGGAGGCAATCATAGCCATATTATCCGCGTGCTCGAGAAAACCATCAACTGCTTGGAGCCTAGCCCTCATCCATGATAAGTCCAAACCGTTCCTCTCAAAGCCACTAAGATTTGCCTCAACACTCTCTACAAATGTCACGATCCAAACCTGCCCCTAGAAGTTTAGTCCATGACTGGCCTGTACTTAGGTCTCAAAACAAAATTTCACAAATATTTATTCAAATACGGGGCCTTAAGTGCAAGCAAATACCAAAATAATGATAATGCCCATTGAGCTTATGCATACATGAAGACTTAAATTAAGTTGAGCATTTAAATACCCTTTCCATATTTACATATATAATCACAGAACTTATACAGATCTCACACACTATATAAAAGACTTCAAATAAAACTAGGCTTGACAAAGTAAAACTATGCCCCTTTCATTGAGGCACTTCCTGGGTGGCTTGGCAGCTAGGCGAACTTCGGTACAACTCTAATATTGATCCTTCGACTGCTCACCTACATATATATAAAGTAAAAGGGGTGAGCTAATGCCCAGTAAATGATAATAAAGTAAAGAGGTTAATGGATGATGTCCTTAACATTAGGAAAACATATGTCACAGTTCTGAAACATTTGTCATATCAAAATCCATGATTTTCAAATGGAATGCATATTTGAAACCATTACAAAACATTTTACGTGGTGCGTAGTACACCCACTTATGCCAAGGGTCAGAGTCACATTTCAAAATAGGACATCTATTCATTCATATAAAATAGCACTTCGTAAACATGAGTCATATAGAGATATAAAAGCATTCGTATTTATGTCATATTTTCTGAATGACTTTAGGTCCAAATATATCATGTCGTATCACTGTATCTTATCATAGAGTAGATGGAACATCAACATGTCTCCACCTCTCATATCGTATCACTGTATCTTATCATGGAGTGGATGGAACATCGACATGTCCCCACCTCTCCTTGGGCCCAATTCATGTATGTATGGACTCAAGAGGTGACTTGTACGGATTCTAGAGGTGCCTCCCATTATAACACTTAGTTCCGTATAGTACTTTGTTCTATACCAACAATCAATAGGTCTTAAAGACCAAACAATTCATATCATGTCATAATATAAACAGAACGGCCTTGGACCCACTATATCACATTACCAACAATTCACATTTCATATCCATATTCCATATCACAATTCTTGTAACTCATTCATTCGCAGAAAACATAATTCCAAAACATCACAATATTTATGTATCGAAATAAATATAAATGAACATATCTTTACAATATTATTACTCACATTGGTGGGCTTCTGGTAGCAGTTGGGAGATGTCCTTGATTTGATCTACAAACACAATTACATAGCACAACATATCAAACCTAGAATTACTCTCTTGATCAAAGTTACTTCTCTTAATCTTTGATTAATCAGATAAACTGAACCCTTACTTTGCCTTAACCAATGATTTATGTTGGTTCTAAACTCATTAGTCCTTAATGGGTCATAATTCATATCAAAGAAAATAGGAAGAAACGGAAGGAAATTGGGTTAGGAGAAGAAATAGCATGAAACGAGTAGACAAAAAGTGAACAACCTTCACTAATTTGGGCATATCTATTTATTTACTTAGAATTTGGATGTCAGACTACTACCATTGGAAACTGTACTTCTGGGTTTGAATTTAGGCTCAAGAATCACTTAAAACAGTGCCCGGATGAAGAAGATATGCCTATCCAAAGTTGAGCTGAAAGAGGGGTGCCCCGCACCTGCGGGAAATAAGGCCACACATGCGAGAATTGGACCGCACGTGCGGGACAACGTGCTTTTATTTCAGAATCAATTCCGGTGCTGGAAATAGACTGCCGCACATGCGGGAAGCCCTACCGCATATGCGGTGTTGGGTAAGAAAATCTGTACGAGCAAGATCTGTTGGTTTCAAGCTGAATTTCTCCATTTTCCAGTTAAGGTTCAACTCTAATCACTTAAAAACATGATAACCCAACAATATTCAAGTGAAATCTCATCTCAAACACATCAATTTTTGCCTCAAGTTCAAAATCAATGTTTCATCTTTCATAATCTTAAGAGCACCAAACCATAACCCACAAAATACACTTGATCCTTGCATAAATCTTGTTATATGGACAAACTAGAGTTCATTTCATATGTTATTCACAAGATTGAACTCCAATCATAAACAAAATCAAAGAACCCAAGTTCTAATTTCTTAAAGTTAGCTCAATTAAATACATAACACAAAACCCTAACCCAAATGGGTTTCAAATCTTCCAATCTCTTTATGATTTCATGAAATTGATGAATTAATCATAAGGATTCAGATAGATTTCCATACCTTAGTTTAAATCCTTGCTTTTCCCTTAAATCTCTTCAAGTCCTTATTTAATTTTATCTTCAAATTCCATGGATGTTAAGCTCTCTCTCTCTCTCTCTCTCTCGGTTCCTTACCAGAACCCTCTCCCTCTCAAAATATCTTTCTCTCCTCTCTTTTTTTTGTTGAGCCAAGCAAGGCTCATATACATATACACATACATATAAAATATAATATTTGATGAAAACCAATTTAATTCATTTTGAATCAGATTTTTACTAAACTTCATATTAAATCCTAAAAATCATACTGATTATAATTATGTACTCCGTTCTGGTTTCTGAAGCCTCTAAGGCCTTCAAGCAAGGCTCATATACATATACACATACATATAAAATATAATATTTGATGAAAACCAATTTAATTCATTTTGAATCAGATTTTTACTAAACTTCATATTAAATCCTAAAAATCATACTGATTATAATTATGTACTCCGTTCTGGTTTCTGAAGCCTCTAAGGCCTTCAATTTGCAATGCAAAGTTGCAATTAAACCACCCAATACACCTTAACGAATCAGACGAAATAAATTTTCAATTAACCTTTCCAAATGGCTCTAAAAATTCCTATTAGCATAACCATGTACTCAATTTCAGTTTTTGAACCCATGAAAGTCCAAAATTTCAGTTTCAAAGTCATAACTCAACAGATAATTCCTCAATTCAAACAGATATAATTAAATTAAAGCACATTAACCCGTAATTAAAGAAAGATAATTTCTAATACGCATTTTGGGGTCGTTACAACAAACTTGCCAGAAGTTGTCAGAACCTTCTTCATGGCGAGGTCGCGAATGAAATTAGCAAAGGAGTCCAACAGCGTTTTTTGCACCATCGGGCTTGGAACATTGAAGACAGTAAAGGTGCTAAGGTGCAACGCCTGGATGCAGACAAGGATCGGAGTAGCTTCAACGGAAACCCAATAGCTTAGAAAAAAACTTTCATTGAAGGCTGCGAAGACTCTCTTATACCACTGCCAGCTTGAATTACAAGAGAAAGACTGGCAGAGCGACCAAAAGTCTAAGGATGACGCAACTCTCCTGAAGATGACTACCCAGCAGCGTTGGAGTGAGTAGATGTTGGAAGGTGGCCAAGTGAACTGATCTCACAGGATAGGCCAAAACTACCCGTATCACCCTGCCGTTCCGAAAAAAGATCATCTATGTGGTAGTCTCCAATATTCAAATCTAGCGCAGCGGTGGTGTCCATCCCTGTATAAAAGTCTGGCGATTCTCCAAGATTAGTTGGCACCTCAAGAAAGTGAGTAGGGTATAGATCAGCAAGTTGCTCAGAAGTTACTGAGGCAATTAAGTCAGAAGTTCGAGTGACAGCGGCAGCAGTAGCATCAGGAGTGGCCAAATTGGCAGATGCCTCTTCAAGTTGAGTCAAATTTGAGGGACCCACATTAGGAGTAACCACTACATCTGCACCCCCCTCAGCAAATGGGATGTTGAAAATTATGGTTTGCTAAACTAGGGGAGACTCAGTGGACTGAGAAGAATTCCCAAATCTGACTTCTATTGGGGGTGGCTCAACTTCAAGTTGCTCTCTTGCTCCACACTCTTCTCTCAGGGTTTCAGGAACAAAATCCTTCCCACTAACAGAGGAATGGTTAGAGTGAATGGAATCAACATGGTTTGAAGTCTCAGCACCCTCAGCAATCAAACCACCCTCTATAACTTCCATGGTAGGGAGAACCTGTCCGCTTTCAATAGGAGAGATATCATGACCTTCTTTCATATTTACATCCTCAACAACCGGCTTAGCCTCAGCCATTGGCTCAGCCTCAATCACTAGCTCAGCCTTAGCAACTGGTTCTACTTCAGCACTTGGGTCTTCCTCAGCATCCGAGAGTATCAATCTACGGGTTCTAAGTCTGGTAACCCTTGAAGCAATAGGAAGGTTGTCGTTATCGTTTGAATCTAAAGAGAGTCCAATGGCAGTCGAAGGACCTTCAGGGCCCGAAGGTGATATGGCTGAAGCAATGCCATGTCTTGAGACCAATAGGTCCTGAAAAGAAAAAAGACAATGTAGCTATTAAAATGAAGATGAAAAGCCCAAGGAGGTATAAAAGAATGCAGAATATGTTCTAAGTGTGGGTACCTTCTAAAGTCTTTTCCTAGTTGGCGAGGCACAAGCCTCAGCAATTGATGCCACTGTCTTCTAGACTGCCCTTAGTCGAAAGCCAATCATACGCATTGTTGTACTGATATGGGGAAGAGCAACTTGCAGAGGTTGGACAAACACCGCCCTAGATGGATGAGGCCTCTCTACAGTAGGCAAAGACAAAAGTTTGAAATGGCAAAACAGACTGGTCTATTTCCCACGACCAGAAGGAAGACGAAGAGATAAGTTAGGTTATGGAATAGGTTCCACTACAGGAACAACTGGATCACAGTTACAAAGGTTGAAAAAAGAGTTGAGGTTGTGATGCCAAAATAGTCTATTGCTAGGGGTGAAGGCACCTTCTCTCCTGAGTGAAGGCAACTCCATGAGACCTAGACCCTCCACAAGCGAGACAGTGTAATCGCGAGCAAACCATTGGAAACTCTGATGGAAGTCTGTTTGGAGTGGAGGAGCATGACAAATTAAGGACCCTGTCTGGTCGATAGACAACACTAGACATGCCTTCTTCATTCCATACTGGCAGGAATCCAGGGCGTATCGTAGAAGCCACAATGAGAGAATTGGCTTGGATATTGTCAAGAGAAAAGTCAACATGACAAGCCTCCGAGAAATAGAAAGGGACAACAGAAATACCCACAAAATTCTGAGTGAAAAAGCGAAATACACAGTCCTCCACACGATCAATGTAATCCACAAAAGGCCTATTAGAGCCAACACCAAACCACCTGGGGATGCAAAGAAGGGAGTTGCGTACTTGCCTTGTGATGGGTCGTCTCTCCGCATCTAGGATAAGCTGACCCTCTACATCAAGAACATCTTTAGTAAAGAAAGGCTCATACTCCTTAGAGACGGGACCCATACCAGGGAACCGCTTATAAAAGAAAACAGTGAGGAATTGGGTGTGCATAAAGCTCCATACGTCATATCAGCCTATGGACCTCTCCATGTCCGAGTGAATGAGGTCGAGACGGAAATATAAATTCCCCAAAAAGAGGGGAGCCAAGGGAATCTGATTGCTGCAACAGAGTTTGACGGCAAGAGAGAACACCAACAGGTTAATACTCTCGGTAGGGTTGCTGGGAAGAACGAAGAAATAAATGAAATAACTAACAAATGCAGCCCGGTACAAGTTGCCATGGTAACCTAGGGCAACTATGAAGTTGCGGTTGTCCTCTGTAATGTCACCCACAACTGGTTGCATGTCCTTGAAAAAGTGCTTCAGCCAAGAGAGGTAGGTTGTCTTATCCATCTTTAGCCTCTCTTAAAGCAATTCTCCAGTCCTGGGATCATACCAAGAGCCATATTTCCGTGCTTCTCAAAAGGCACCTTGAAAAGCAGTGACGGTAGTTTACTCCTCAGCGGTTAAGGATGTAGGGCCAAAATGCTAGTCTCTACGGGTGCTCAGGCGTAATAGAACAGCAACATCCTCAAGAGTTTGAGTTACCTTCCCCCAAGAAAGAACAAAAGTATGGGTGTCGCAGCTCCAACGAGAAACGACCACATCTGTATTAGTCTGTACCTTGCGCATAGACAACTCCCTCAAAATCAAGATAGTGTTAAAGAGACGAACAGCCCTTAACCGCTACTCAAAGTCGTTGTCCGTAATGAAGTCGTCGACCCAAAGGGACCAGTCAGCTAGAGGGCCTGAGTGGGTAGCGTAATAGATGTATGAATGGGGAAAATCACTGCGCTCAACCTGAAACTACAATACCGAGACAGGGTTGACCATATCAGCGTCGTCTAAAGAGGCCTTGCCAAAGGGGATGAGGGGTTCTTCTAAAGAACGGACAATAGCAACAAAAGAGTCAACAACCTTCTAGAATGGGTCAGCGAGCCTCCCAAAGTATGGAGCCCTTCTCCATTCAACACTAGGTGAGATAGCCCTGTCAACTAAGAACCTGGTGGTGGCCACGAAGAAGAGTTAAAAAAAATAAAAAAATAAAAAAAAAAGCCAAGAAGGCTTTGGAAAAAGGAGGCTAGAGAGAAAATAAGACAAAAAGATGAGTTATGGCAGAAGTGGGGGACCAGTGGACCCAGAGGGCCCTATTTATAAAGAAATCGGCGAAAAGGTGCCAACACGTTTCCCTAGAAACATTATGACCCATCTTCAAATACACATTTTTAGAGTCATTATGACCCTCACAGAGAGCCGACGCAACTTCTGACCCAACCGATGTAACCCTAGGGTTACTTGTTGACATCATGCACGCACGGGAAACAAGGGATGTGTCCCCCACTCACATAGGGGGCAAATATAGAGGGTCAGAAATTATGGTCCAAATTAAATATGGGCCTAAGTGCTGAGGTCGCCCTTTTCAGGTGACCAAGAATGACTAAAGGAGCATGGGCTAAAGCCTAAGGGAAGTAGGCCAACAATAAGCCGAAGCAGGTCCGACCTGCCAAAGGTCCGAACAGACTCTATGAAAGAAAGTGTCTAAGTGAAGTTGCAGAGGCAGGACTTGCAACGGTCAAGTTGCTGAGGCACTTTGCTTCAGCGCTACCATTCCCAATATTGTCGATTTCGTCGCCATCTGAAGTTGCTGAGGGAAAGAGAAAACCGAAACAACTAAGTTGCAAAGGCAACACTTACAGTGGTCAAGTTACTGAGGCACTTTGCCTCAGTGCCTCTATTTCTAATATTGTCGGTTCCGTTGCCATCTGAAGTTGCTGAAGGAAAGAGAAAACCAAAGCAACTAAGTTACTGAGGCAACACTTGCAGCAGTCAAGTTGCTAAGGCACTTTGCCTCAATGCCGTCATTTCCAATATTGTCGGTTCCGCCACTATTTGAAGTTGCTGAGAGAAAGAGAAAACCAAAGTAACTAAGTTGTAGAGGAAACACTTGCAACGGTCAAGTTGCTAAGGCACTTTGCCTCAGCGCTGCCATTCCTAATATTGTCGATTCCACCGCCATCTGAAGTTGCTGAGGGAAAGAGAAAACCGAAGCAACTAAGTTGCAGAGGCAACACTTGTAGCGGTCAAGTTGCGGAGGTATTTTGTTGGCGCCACCATCTCTAATATTGTCAGGACTACCATCCGAACTTGCCTCGGAAAATGACTACTGCAACAACTACAACCGCCGCAACTAACTTGCAGAGGGACCACCCCACCAAGGTGATAGCAACCTTTGAGAGAAGTTTCCCCTCCACAAGTAGAGGCTAATGCTTGGTGCTAATAGCAGGCCCCAAGGCATTACTAGCCTAAGGCTAATAACAGGCCCCCAAAGTCATTTTTAGCTCGGTGCTGATAGCAGGCCCCGAAGCTCACTAGTCTTGCGCTGATAGTAGGCCCCAAGGCTTACTGGTTGGAGTTGATAGCAGGCCCAGAGATACTAGTATACCACAGTAACCCCGCGAAGATGGAAGCAGGGTAGCTCGAGTGCAAGGGACTCCTTTTCTATTTACCCAGGTCATAGACCTGTCTTGGTTGCACAGGCAGGACCAAGGAAGCCCCCTTGGGCTTGGTATTAAGGCATAGCATGGCTAATAGCAAGCTTTGTTGTGGCCTTTGCCCTAGGAAACTAGAGAGTTTATGGTTAAGTGGCTAAGAGTGGAGGCTTCACTAAGGTGAACACGAAAACATAGCTGATAGCAGGCTATGAAGTCTTAGGAATGCATGTATTGGCTAAATAGAATTGAGAAGGCAAATACAGCAGCAAGGTTTACCGCTGTAAGTGCCCTTGCTGAGGTTCGAGCTGAGACGGCAAGTGCAACGGCAAACACTCCCGTCGCAAGTGCACTTGCAGCACCTTAAAAGGGAGTTATAACTCCAAACACTCCCGTCGCAACTACATTTGCTGAGGCATCTGTGCCAAACAGATAATACACAATACATGCAGAATGACACATGTCACCTTCAACTTGGTGGCTCAATGCAGAATATTTCATATGATCTTTGGGGACACATGTCTTCTCTCTATTTGGCCACTTGGTGTCCTCTTGGTACCAAGGAAAAGCCTATAAATAGGACCTAATTTCTCAAGGTCCAGAGGAGGATTTCTATGAAACTTGGGAAGATGCTGCACATTTGATGCACTGCCCATCATTTCTTCTTGAGCCACTTGCTCCACCTTCACCTAGTTGCTCATTCTCTAACTTCCCTAGAGATTTGCTGACTCATTCTCTAGCCATTCCATCTTTGTTAGACCATTAACATAGTTTTTCCTCTCTAATCACTGCTCACATCGAACCCTCCCTACAGTATTCAAATAAAATATTGATGATCTGTTCACATGGACTTGTCAAACAAGACACTTTGATTAATTGGGATGGCTGGTTATAAAAATATCAGCTATGAACAAAGAAAAACTATCATATCCATGGAGATTCACCTTTGGTGCCTCTATCCATAATGTGTATATATAGGGGAGCTTGAGAAACACTTGTTTCATCATCACTCAAAATGCATTTCGTTATTTCTTTCTTTGTATTGCTTGCTGCTCATCTTCTTCTTCCTTTCTTTATTGTATATAATAATAACATTAGAAGCCAACATTTGTTTTAAAAATGGCAAAACACGCCATGGTGTTGTTAAGTTTGGTAGCTCTTCTTAGCTTTTACTACTTTGCCTTTGCATATGAGCCTACACCCCTTTAGGATTTCTACGTCACAGATTTTAATAGCTCAGGTACATATATACCATTACCATATTTCTATCTCTATCTTAGTCGTTTTCGTTTATTTGCTTGGAACACAAAACTTGGACACAAGAATAACAAACTTTTCTTGCTCACATGAGTTGTTTCTATCATAATATTGTAGCGTTTTTGTCACTACCCAAACCCACCCCTATAGGTTTAGCATTGTAACCAGCCAGTAATCCGAGATCACCAAAGGCCTTTCTATACAAATTAAAATAATCGAGGCTAGCAGAAGCTTTTAGCAAAAAGACAACAAATAGTCCATTGAGCTGTGTAACTATATGCACAAATTCAGATGTATATAAACATTAATTTACCCACTGTACAATACATACACCTTGTACAAAACATTTATATACATATCCACATATACCAAAATATCAACATCATGGTCAAAAACATGACAACGGTCTACTAGACTTAGCCTCGACCCAGAGGCATCAAAAACTCAATAGGCTTCAAGCGGTGGCTCGTCTAACAGTATTCATCTAGGCTTGATCCTCATGTCGCCCGCCTATACATATAGATACAGACAGTGAGCTATAGCCTAGTGAATAACATTAAAGTAAAGTGGTTAATAAACGAATTCCGACTATATCATATCCATAAAACAAAGCAAATCACAATCATTCCCATATCTGAACATAATAATGGTACATCCACAAGAACATATCATATCGTCATCCGACTAGAGTAATCAGTTCCGAATACTGATTAAACACATCCCCACTTTGTCAAGTGGCTAATGAGATCTCATAATCACATATATGTCATGGATTTACATTAACATACTGTCCCCCATGACTTGGGACTTTCTATGGATGCCATAATATATTCAAAATAGGATATTCGTTCACATTAACAAAATCACATTTCAGAAATTATAGTTCATCGTATAACATTTCAAACACAAATCATATAAACATATCTTTACAATAACGTTACTCACAATGCTTGGCCAGATGATACACCTCAACGGGTCAACCTACAAAAACATATACAAGTACAACACATTTGCTTTATTAATCAAGTCTTAAACTTATTCCAAACGTTTGTCACATGTTCATTAAACCATTTCTATTTGTTCCGTAAATTCTTTCTTGTTCATGGTATGCAAATGAGTGTAGAATGTCAATTTACATCATGCGAATGAAAGCCTATGCATTAGAAAAATGAAGAGAAAACAAAACAGTACACTGTCCTGAACACTGCACATGTAGAGGCGTTGGCCACACGTACAGAACCATCACGTGCAAAACCATTACCACATGTGCGAGCCGCACGTGCAATTAAAGCAGAATTGAAAGTGAAACAAGGGAAAGTGTTCCGCACGTGTGGGGCTCCATGCCACACATGCAGTTCTGGATTCAAAACAGTCTGAAAATTTATTTAAGTTTGGAACTTAATATCTTCAAATTCAAGCATTTTAACCCAAAACCTCTTAAAAACAACCTTGAACCAAAACATAGCCTTAAAACAAATCCCAATTGGCCAAAAATCTTGAGTTAAATATAGAAATCATAAACATGCATTTTATGAGTTTCAACTTCAAAATTCATGGAGAATTCTCTTCAAATCTCAAGAGCCATGCATGAAATCAAGTATATGAACTTGACTTTTATGAATTGATGCCATGCATGTAGACTTGCTACTCAATTTCACCAATTCTCAAGTTAACATAAGCATGTAATTTCATAACTCTTTAGTTTCATGATCTTAACTTCAAAACTCATGAACATGTAAGGATTGAGCTCAAAAACAAGAATTCCACACCAATTAAATACATGCATGGGAGAATTTCTAACCATACTTCATCATTCCTTCATATTACATGAATACAAATTTTACCTTCTTAATTAGCTACTAAATCCTAGAAATTGGACTTAAATTCTTTTTATTCTTGGTTAGTTAGTGATAGATTATCAAAAATTAAGCTCAAAACTAACCTTTTATATCTTCAATTTGATGAAGTACAATAAGAATTGGCCTTCTTTTCAATACCCTAGCTTTTCTCCTCGCAAGAGCTCTACCTTCTCTCTCTCTACACTACAAGAAAATACATTTTTGGCTACCACTTTTGCCAACTAAAAATATTTTGGTCGCCAAAAGTTGTGGAATTAGCGACCAAAAATTATGTTAGTCGGTAAAAGTACAATATTTAGCTACTAAATTTTTTTAGTCAGGGTATATTGATTATTGGCGACTGAAAAACAAATTAGTTGCTAAAAATGCCACAATTGGCGACTAAAAAAAATTTAGTCGCTAAATTTTCCACGATTGGCGACTAAAACATATTTTAGTCGTTGTATAGTTAGTTTTGGAAATGAAAAACAAAAATTTACTTTTTATCTTTTGGTCGCCAAATATTTATTTTCAACGACTAAAACATATTTTAGTCGCTGTATAGTTAGTTTTGCCTACTAAAATTATTTAGTTGCCGAATGAAAAACAAAAATTTACTTTATATTTTTGGCGACCAAAAGTTTGGTTGCCAAATATTTATTTCCAACGACTAAAACATATGTTAGTCGCTATATAGTTAGTTTTGGCTACTAAAATTATTTAGCCGCCGGATGAAAAACAATGGCGACCAAACATTTGGTTACCAAATATATATTTTCAGCGACTAAAATAATTTTTAGTCGCCAAAGAACTAAAATATTTGAAGGAAGACATTTCAAATTTTGGAGGGATTTATAAAATATTTTTAGCGACTAAAAAATATTTTAGTTGCCAATAACCATATATATATATATTCTTCTTTCCCCATTTTTTTGCCCTAAATAATCTATTTGTTTATCTGAAGGAGCTCTATCTTCCCCATTTATAGGTTATCGATCTCAATCTCTCAAGCCGCTCTGTATGTCCTTGCCACCATCACCGACACCACAGGCGGTCTTTGCCTAACAGCTAGGCCAGTAAGAAGAAAAGAGGCACTTATCTATCACTTGAGAATCGATTAAGGCATGAAGATTTTCCTCCCCTGATAAAAACCTTATCAATCTTGGTTGAGAAATCAACCTCGGAGTTGAAAGGGTTGGTGTGGCCAGAAGTAAGAACTCCTTGAAGCCATTTATCCATCACCCTACTTTGTCGAAGCCATCCTTCTATATCTCCGACAGACCCAACCCATTGAGAAAATATTCCTGCCCAGATCTCGATTAGCACATCTGATTGTAAGCCTTGTGGTGGTGATACCAGAGAGCAACTCATCAATAGCTATAGGCTAGGGCTCCACATCGATCGAGCCGCCACTGGTTTGACTAATTTGATGGTGGGTCCACCGTCGTTCTATGGAAACAAGCCGACCACGCTTGATCTTCTTAGGCTGGGGATTAGAGCTAGCAGAGCCTCCACTACTGGTTTCTCAGCTTTGTTTATTTCCATTGGAGATGGGCTTTATGTTGCGATGACCAGTGGCGAAGCCAGGAAATTAAGTTAGAGGGGGCAATTATTAATTATAATTTTTAGTTTTAAAAAAGTTCATGATCAACATTAAGACAAGAATAATTTTATGAGCTAAATTTAAGCATAACAAATTAAAAATCATTATTAATAGGAACAAATCAAAATTCTATAATAGTGTGTAATAGCTTAGTGCGGGATGGTAATATAAGTTTGTAATTTTGGCACAAAAAATTATGGATCGAAATTCTTAATTTTAGAAAATAAAAACACATCTTTTATAGCACAAATTATTATAAAATCTATTTAATTTTTATTTGACAAAAAATATTAAAGAGATCTTATTGGTTATAAATGATGTGTTTTGAGCGGAAATTATTACATAGTCTTCGAGTACCTCATGGCATTACCAATGTGATGCTCAAAGTATGAGAAATCACAAATTACACTAAATAGTTTGTCAACTACTTCAAAATAATTAGTTAATTATATTCAATCCATAAGATTTCCCACTACACTATTGATTTAAACTATTATGTAAACAATATCACATAGTGCTCCCAAAATATCAAATAACTACTTATTATGAACAATACAATAAATCCTTCACCAAAGAAAATGTTATGAAAAACAATGAATACATTTTGTATATGACCACACAACAAAAACAAAAACAAAAACAAAAAAATCAAAATTGGAAACATTTGAAAAAATGAGTTGATAATAAGATAGGCGAGAGGATACATTTGGCAACTAAATAATTAGTGGTTAAAATCATTAATTTTGGCGACCAAAGGATTTCATCGCTAATAGGTCAATTGCAGACAAAAGTTTTAGTTGTGCAAACATTCTTTTTCATGACTAACATGTTTGGTGGTAGAATGTGACAATTGCCGACCAAAATTTTTGGTCGTAGAATGTGCCATTTGCCGATGAAACTTGTTGGTCGTGAAATGTGACAATTGGCGACCAAATTTTTTGGTCGGAGAAACGGGGCACAATTGCCGACCAAACTTTTTGGTCATGGAAACGGATTACAATCGTCGACCAAACTTTTTGGTCATTGAATGTGCGAATTGATGACTAACATGTTTGGCAAGAAAAATATGACTTTTCATGACTAAAGTGTTTTAGCTACTAAATGGATTAGTCGCAGTAATTATATATTTAGCGACCAAAAATTTGGTCGGCAAATAGAACTTTTTCGCAACTAAAAAACTTTTTAGTCACTAATTACTTTTCGCGACCTTCAATTGGCAACCAAAGTGGCGACCAAAAAAATTAATCGCGGATAACTTTTGCCGACTAAAAATGAACTTTTGCCGACTAAATTTTTAGTCAACAAAAGTGCGAATTCATGTAATGCTAAAACTCTCCAACAAAACCCACTCACTCTCTCTCACTACTCAACTTTTCTCCTCTTAAACATGGATGATTAGAATTAGGAACTAATTAGATTCTTAATCTCCCATAATCACCAATTAAGGCCTTGTTTGGGATGTTGTGAATAATTCAAAAAGCCAAAAAGTTACTCAAAAAGTTAAAAAGTTAACATTATTCACCAAAAGTCAACAATTACGGCTGCACAACTCCCAATTCAAATTTTCTTCTAAAAACTAAATTTTACAATTTTTTATTACACATTTTTTCATAAAAAGTCAAAAAGTTAACCCAAACATCCATATTTTCAACGTCACTTTTTTAGTCAAAAAAGACAAAAAGTGCACTTATTTAGTCTTTCCAAACAAGGCCTAAAACATGTTTAGTCATGTATTAACTAAAATAATAAAATATAAATAATCTAATCATATACAACCCTTATTAAGTTCACTAATTACACAATTAAACTTAAATTTAGCTCATGCACATTAGGGGTTGTTTGGGGTGTCTTAAATAAGTGCACTTTTTATCTTTTTGGACTAAAAAATTAAGGAAAAAAATATGGATGTTTGGGTTAACTTTTGACTTTTTATGAAAAAATGTGTATTAAAAAATTGTATAAATTAGTATGCAGAGGAAAATTAAGATTGAGAGTTATGCAGCCGTAATTTTTTATTTTTGGTGAATAGTGATAACTTTTTAACTTTTTAAGTAACTTGTTAACTTTTTGACTTTTTTTTAAATTGTCAAACTTGGCCTAAATTATAATTATTCAGTCAAGTTTAAATTACTGAATCAGAAACTCATAAACATGTAAATGTTTGCAATTAAACATAAAATAATCACTCATATATAAATATCATGCATATATATCGATCCCATATATGTCAAATTGAAATTATGAAGTCTTATATTACCTATTCTGAGTCAGAATTAAATCACTTATCAAATAATTCACGTAAAACATTAAATCACATAATCAATTAGCACATAAAAATGCAATTAGATGACTAATTATTCAAAAGGATTTATTCACTTCCAGAGGAATCTGGGAAATGAAAATGCAGTAGCGATTGCTGCATTAAGCAGCCAAAATCCAGGAATCATGACCGTAGCAAATGCAGTTTTTGGATCGAATTCACCTATCGCTACTGAAGTTGTCACCAAGGCATTCCAAGTGGACAAAAACGTAATTGACCAACTTCTGTCCAAGTTCTAAGCCAGCAACAAAAAATTTCTGTCATGACAATGTGAAAATCTTATGTTGTTTGTATGTATTTGGCACTCTTATGTGATTTTCTTATGTTTCTTTATTTATTTTCTTCATTCGATGTTTCAATTGATTTATTCTATGGAAAATAAAATAAATAAATGAAAACTCTTAATTCTTTTATTTTATTTTTTGAGAAAATTACAGTTTATCCTCTCAATTATGAGTAGTTGTTATTTTACTACCCTCAACTAAAAGTTGCAACATTTTGCTTGTTAATTTTCTAATATGTTTTAATCTCAATCATCGGTCAATATTCTGTTACGAAAAATGACAAAAAAAAATGGCATGAGTTGTAAATGTCAATTTTATGACCAAAATACAAATTTCAGAGCTTTTATGTGTATATGTGTGCAAATATATATACATCTTCACAATTAACTACGAAATCGGTATGTAAATATTTTTTCACATATTTTTTAAAAGAAATGAAAAATTATATGCATATATTTCACATATATGTAAATAAATCAACTCTTAAATGTGTATTTTGGTGAAAAAATCACTACAACAAATAGTAATTTTGGCAACTAAATTTTTGATCGCCAAAAGTCAACTTTTAGTCACCAAAACTTTTTAACAACTAAATTTTTGGCCATCACGTAGTCGGTGACCAATTGTCGGGAAAGGTTTTAGAGATTAAAAAAAATTTAGTTGCCGAAAGTCATTGGGTGTGTTTGGTTTGATTTTAGGAGATAAATTGTTTTTTAAAAAATCCTAGGGAAAGAGTTTAGAAATTTTTTTGGTTTATTTGGTTGTATATTTTGGAAATATTTTTGGAGTGTGAGAGTTTGGGATGATTTGATATTTTGTTATAATTGAGTAAATGTGTGTGAGAGAAAAAATGATTGAGAAGAAGAGAGAGGAAAGAGAAAAAGTGATTGATTGATGTGTAGGAAATAGAAACTGATTTTGAAATTTTTTTTCCAAAATCACTAAACCAAACAAAATTTTAGAAAAAAATTTCCAAAATTTGTTTCTAAAAAACAAACCAAACAAGGCCATCAATTGTCGACTAATTTTTTTGTCAGTAAAATCTTTTCAAAAAAATTAATATCGCATTTTCAGTGACTAAAAAATTTAGTCGCCAATAAGTTTTCGTTGTTCATCTTATTTTTTTTAGCTACAAATATTTTAGTCGCTAAAGTTTGATTTTGTTTTTGGCTACTAAAGTTTTAGTCGTCAAATTTTTTTTTTTCATTTTATTTTATTTTTAGCTACTAAAGTCTTAATTGCCTAAAGTCTGCTTTTTTTATGGCTACTAAATATATAGTAGCCAAAAAAAAAAATTTAAAATTTTTAGCTAATAACTATTTAGTCACTAAAAATATTTACTTCCTTTTTGACTACCAATTGTTTAGTCGCCAAAAACATGATTTTATTTTTTTTTTAATTATTTTGTTCACAACTTGTATGTATTCCATGCAACCTGTACCATATATATATAAATAAAACAAGGGCAAATTACACTAATGGTCCCTATAGTTTGGGGCTCCTGTCACTTTAATCCCTGACTTTTCAATTGTAACACATTTGACCTTGAATTTTGAATCTTGTTTCAAATAAGGACAATTAAACATACCATTACTTAATTTTAAGAGCAAAATCTTCAATTTGATAAAATATAAATTAATTTAACAAAAATAAATGCCAAAAAAATATTTTAAATTTTTTAAAAATTATTTCTACCCACCAAAGATAAAATTATGTAAAATTGATAAAAAAAAAAATTTAATAAAAATTACATGATTAATTTTTAAAAATTAATTTTACATGATCATCATCCAAATACATAATAAAAATTAATTTGGTAAAAAAAAATAAATGTCTAAAAGATTTATCAATTTTATATAATTTTATCTTTAGCAGGTAGAAATAATTTTAAAAATTCAAAAATAATTTTTTTATATTTATTTTTGTCAAATTAATTTATATTTTATCAAATTGACGAATTTGCCCTTGAAAAATCTAATAGTATCTTCAGTTGTCCTTATTTGGGACAAGATTTCAAAATTCAGGGTCAAATGTATTACAATTGAAAAGTCAGGAACCAAAGTGACACAAACCCCAAACTATAGGAACCGTTGGTGTAATTCACCCATAAAACGATACATATATTATCAACTATTCCCCAATTTACATCCATTTCACTTCCAACCATCCAAAAAAGAATAATTTTTAATGTCAAATTTCATACAAATTAAGTATATTCCAACCTAAAATAATAATTCCATAGAAAACAGAAAATCATACCAAAATATGTCCTCCATACACAAAAATATATATATTCATTACTATGTCCTCCGTACACAAAACACGTCCTCCGTGTTTCTAGACATCCTGTTCTATCCATGAGTCATACCATTTATCATTAGAACCGAACTGAAAAAGGGCAAGACTTTCCAAATTGTTGAGCCCACCACTCAGCATCTGAAAAAAGAGACAAAATTAATATTATAGTGAAATACAGCTAAAAGAATATAAACCTAATCAATGAATGAGTTTTTTAGGAACCTATTAATTAGTTAAAATATTTATGTCTATAATAAGTGCCTTAAATATTTAAAAGGGCTACTTATAAAACGGAACTGCTGAAATCACCAAAAACCAGAAAGTAGTCCTTCCACACATAGCAGTCCTTCCACGTCATGAATTTACAAACTTCAAGCTGTTATTATAATGAAGCATAGAAGTTGCAGTCCATAATTCCACTCTATGTGCTAATAGGTCATTTGTGATATGGGTATATGACCCGCCTGACTACTGTGACTCAGGATTGTAACGTCCCTCTTATTTTGTGAAAAATAATAATAATAATAATAAATAAATGGCTTTATGAGATAGGCATGCAGTAGATCAGAGCTCCTATTCAAATGCCCCTCTTCTTGCATATACAAACTAGTTTGAATATGTAATGCGCAAAGGCTTCAATTCAACTAAGTTGCCCAATTCCTTAATTCAAGTTCCCAACCTTAGGAAGATTAAATTTAAAATCTACAAAAATTCCAAGAATAACCAAATCAATTGGGTCCCAATAAAGTATACAAAGCATGAGAGGCATATGTAAGAGTGCAATTAGGTCATCAATCCTTCTGCTAATGCTGATAAGAGCCCGGTGCATAAAGGGCAGGTAAAAGAAGAAGAAATTTCTGTTTCTTTGGGACAAAGGACAGTATATTAGCCTATTACAGTCCTGAAAGAAATAGGATTCTCTGCAATAAAGTGTTTTAAGCTTAAACCATGCACATAAACCACCATTGATTGTGTTTTGGGCTTAAACAGCCTATCTAAACTACCGTTGCAAGAGTGATTATTGTAGAGAATCCTAGTCAGTCCTGAAATTTCTTCTTTTCTCCTCCATGCGGACATTTGAAACCCAACTAGACCCTTAAAAAGCTAGCCAGCAGTGAATGTCAACAGGCCGTAGCCCAAAACCTTCAGGAAGCCAATTCCCTTCCAACAACCCGTGATAAACATATTCAATCAATATCCTACAATCATATGTAAAATAAAGATAAACTGGATGAGAAAGAAAAATTACCATGATAAAAATGGACTTGAGGAATTTGTCTGTCTTGCTTGCTTCCCATCAATAGCATCAAAAGTCTAGCAAGGGTTTAAAGACCAAAACAGAGATTACTGAAATAGAGGAAATAATGCAAAGATGTATCCAATAAAATAGGCACCATGAAGAGTTAGACCATCAGCCAAATGTTTATTTTCTCTTTCCCAAAACCTTAAAATGTGTACAGACAATAGTTAGTAATATATACAGACATCACAAAAATATATTTATTCCTATAAAATCTCCACTATAGTGGAGCAACAATAGTTAGAAGTGACAACGTTCTAACTCTTTCTAGCATAGAATTGTATTGCAAATCAAGCAGCCTTAATACAGTTAGACAACAAATTATTCCTATATAGAGTCGTAAGTTGAGACAACAAGCCCATAGATTATTCCCTTGGACAGCACCTTTGCCTTTTCCTTTTCCTTTCAAAAAAAATATATATATAAATATTAAAATGATAAGAACACATATTTTATTTGTGGGCTTGCCCCATGATTGTGGGTAATGTTAAGGTCCTGCACAGCGCAGAAAAACAGAAAATAGATACACATTACTTTTACACCACAAAAAACTAGCACAAACATGTTCCTTAAAGAGAATGATGGAGGACCAAACATAGATCAATTGAGAGAAACCCATGGCAAATATCTTCGACTTTTTCCCCATTAAACTTCCAGAATTTCTTTTTCTTTCTCCTATTCTATCTCTATTAAATCTTAGGAAAGAAAATGCAACAGATCATTCTATTCTTTCTATTCACAATCAATAACCTATATGACTTTACCATTCTTGTCTACCTTATTAACATAATTTAAATCAATAACAACCACTCAATCAATCTCAACCAAGTAATCTGCATTCTATTATACTACATCCAAATTCAATTCCAATTGTGAAAAAACAGAGAATTAATACGAACATGTGTATATGCAATTATGCATACAAATATGTATATATATATATATATAGGGAGAGAGAGAGAAATCACCATCCAAGCGGAAAATTGTTGATGTCCCGATGTCGTAGATCTAGACCCGCTGGCCCAGCAAGGCCAGCACCTAACAAACCCATCTTCGTCATCTGCAATAGGATGGAAAAAGGGTATAGCAGAACAGAGAGAAGGGAGAAAGAGAGGTAGCTAGGATCTGAAAGTTTATCAAACAAATCAGACCGTTGTAAAAGTGAGACTCAAAACTGATGTGCTTTATAACATAGATTCACCATTGTATTATCTATATTACATTTATTCAATTAAAGAAAACAAAATGTTCAACTTCTAAGAAACAAAATGTTCAACTTCTTTTCCCCATTGTATTATATAATGGGGGAAAGAAACCAGCAGCCTTACCACTCTTTGTGAGAGAGGAGCCACTGATCGAGCTTCCGTGGGTTTTAGTTCTTTGACGACTAAATAATTTTTTTAGTCATTGAAAATAACTTTTTTGGCGACCAAAGATAAAAACTAAATTTTTATTTTTTATACAGCGACTAAATAATTTTAATAGTCAAAACTAACTATACAACGACTAAAATATTTTTTAGTCGCTAAAAATAAATTTGTGGCAACCAAACTTTTGATCGCCAAAGATAAAAAGTAATTTTTTGTTTTTCATTGGGCGACTAAATAATTTTAGTAGCCAAAACTAACTATACAACAACTAAAATATTTTTTAATCGCTGACAATAAATTTTTGATCGTCAAAGATAAAAAGTAAATTTTTGTTTTTCATTCGGCGACTAAATAATTTTAGTAGTCAAAACTAACTATACAGCGATTAAAGTATCTTTTCGTCATTGAAAATAAATTTTTGGACGACCAAATTTTTGGTCGCCAAAGATAGAAAGCAAATTTTTATTTTTCATTATGCGACTAAATAATTTTAGTATTCAAAACTAACTATACAACGGCAAAAAAAAAAATTCAGTCACCAATTGTGGCATTTTTAGCAACTAAATTTTTTTTTAGTTGTAAATAATTAATATACCGCGACTAAAAAAATTACTTGCTAAATATTGTGCTTTTGCTGACTAATATAATTTTTGGTCGCCAATTTCATAACTTTTGGCTACTAAATTTTTTTAGTCGCCAAAAGTACAATTTATTGTAGTGAATTACTATGTCATTTTTCCATCTTCTTCCATAACATAATGTTAATTAGATGTTAAAATTAATATAAATAAAAAATTTAGAGGGAAAAATGGAGCAATTTTTATCTCACTTTTTAATTTGAACCATTTTACTGATAAAGATGTAGTTTATGGATAAAAACTCAAGTTTAGTGTTCATTTTACTATGTTATAATTTAATATATATCATACAAAATCACTATATAATAATTACACTTTTATAACACAATAGAACTAAAATTATCAAAATAAATAAATAATTTAACTAAATTTATTATATATAAGTATTCAAATAACACTTTTATAAAACGATAAAATTAAGATTGTTAAAATATATAATTTAAATTTAAATTTTATTTTAAATTAAAATTAATGTTATTCTTTTGTAACACATATCATAACATAAGATATCATTACATTGATTAAAGTTAACTCCTTTGTATTTTATGGCAGATATCATATTTCTAGAAGTGATTTACATATACGTTCAGCGTCCAATTTGATATTAATTGATTAAAATAATAGAACTCAATACTTTTTTGTTAAGTTTTTAGAATGATGAATTGACAAATGTCAAATGTTAAATAGCGTGGAGTATTATTTTAAAGAATAATGATTCATTGAAATAATTGTGTATATTTAAGGGTCCTATTGATGTTTCTTGAATAATTTTTAAATAAAAATTTTGAATTTATAGTATTACTAATAATGCACTTTAATGAGTTCTGCCAGAAAAGATATGCAAAAATAATTTGGCTAAGAAAAAAATTTGCGGTTATTATAATGTGTCACATAATTAATCATAACTCTTTTGAGAACTGAAATTATTAGGTTTATAAAGATTTTGTGCATGATTCCCTTCGAAGACATTGTTTATGATTTCAATTTATAATTTTTTATACATCAATATGAATAACTCTTACAATCTTACTGATATAAATCCTATCTTTGAGTTAACCAACCTTAAATTCTTTTTTGTATAATAAAATACTTAAATATTGTTATATAAAAGTATTATAAGTAAATCATAATCAAACATCACTTGAAGTATAATAAACACCCGATGCACCGTTTTAGACAAAACCAAAAACATAAGAAATTAGTAAAGACCTTTTTCGATTAATAACTAAAATAATACACCATAATTTATAAATTATAGAATTTTCTATTATTTTTATTTTTTTAGAAAAAAATATCTTGATATAAGTGAAATTCATGATTTTTGATGAATTTGATTAACATAAATGAGGATTTGATTTCAAATTGAGAATACACTTTTTTTTTAAGCCTTTTACGTAGAATCACATACAGAGTGACAAAACTTTTCATCAATCATTGATAAATTTGTTTGTATTTAATTTTTAATTATTAAAATTTTCTATAGTATTAAAATTCAAAATTAATTTTTAATTTTAAAATAAATTTTCGTGCATTATACGGGTCAACTAAATAAATGAATAAATTGAGATTGGGTAATAGTTGAGGGATTATTGATATAATAAACCCTAATTCTATCCCAAAACGAAACAAAACAAACGAGACCAAGTAATACACATACACATATTCCCTTGATTATCTAACAGAGCGATATCACACATTTCTCTGCGAAAACAAGAGCCAATATCATGGCGTTGAACAATGGATTGAGATCGTGCGCATCAAAGCTTCTATCTTCCTCCAATTCATTTCTTCCCAAATCAGGTCAATACTCTGATTCCTTCCGATTGTATCGCTCTAGGGCTTCTATTTTTTTTTTCTTCTTTTTCTACTACTGCTTTGTTTGGCAACTGGGAAAATGCAAAACTCATCTTAATCTTGGATTTTCTATTAACTGATTAGTCTGTGCTGTAGCGATCCTGATTTTGACCCAGTTGTGACGACCGAGTCTCTTTTCCTTTCCTTTCCTTTCCTTCTTCCTTCACTCCATTCTCTTTACTCTTGTTGGGTTTAAAATGTTTGGAAGCTATTTCTTTTTGAATAAGTTCTTATTCTTGTTCTTGGTTCGATGATCGAATTTCATCCATTCCGATGTGAGCACGGTCGAGTCTCGAGTGCCCGGGAATCGAGTCAAAAAATTTTGGGCTAGAAAACAGTGGCCGCACGTGCGGAATTTAGGGAACAATCTGGCTTGCATACTAAAAAATATGCACGAGCAGCTCAAGTGCAGGAGAGGAGCCTCGCACGTGCGAGAGCGGCACTCCGCACGTGCAGGAATGGGCGCCGCACGTGCAGTCGGTCTAGACCCAAAAATTTGTATTTTTGTATCTTTTAGGCCGAGTTGTTTCTCTAATTTAGGGCTTCACTCCCTCACTCCAAAACCATTTTCTCTCATCCTTCTCTCTAGAAACCCTAAACCAAAGCACTAAAAACTCTTGAATCTTGATATCCATTGGGCTTAGATCATCATCAACTCCTCAAATCTTGAAGCTCAAGCTAAAACTTCACTTGGTGTGGTAAAGATCAAGCTTTCTCCTCCTTGAAGTTAGGGTTTCATCTCCATTTCATCATCAACCTTTGAGGTAGGGTTCTCCTTTGAGTTATATGTACATTTATGTAAGTTTTAGTTGTTTTTTTGGGATCTTCTCTTGCTATTTCGAAAATGGGGTTTTATGATTCAAGAAATGGATGATTTTGTAGAGTAAACTCCATCTTATTTTCTTAAAAAGATGTTTTCCTTGGAATTTTAGTTAATCATGTTTGAGATTTGGGATTTGAGAGGGGCTTTACAAAAAAGATGGGATAATGTTGGGGTTTTTTATGAAAACCTAGAAATTTGGGAAGTTTTCCTAAATAAAGAGGGTTGGGCAACTATGTTGAGATTATATATATATGTAACTACATATGTTTTTTTTGCATATTGATGGATGTCAAGTGGGGCAAGAAAATGAGAAATGTCTACTTACATGTAAATGAGAAATGTTTATTTTACATCCTTGTATCTTGAAATGTTGGTGAAGAGTTTCCCTTGGTGTATGAGGGTTATTGAGTTTGAGAGTGAACATTTATATTATATATTGACTTAACTTGATTCAAATGTTGAAAGAGCATGAATGTAGACTACACTGTTGAATACGATCAAGATGGAGAACAATGTGGTAGTATGAATTGTTGCATCGGCATTCCATTAATCTTGCATAATATGAGAAGTGTTGAGAAAGATTTTGAACCATCATTGAAAATAAAACTTTGTGATTGAAATTATGGAAATGCTTATGGGGCAAATACATGGTAAGTCCGGAATAGGTGGTGTAGACGAATTTGAAAAGTTGGCCTGAGTGTCCTTGGTGAAAGACCAAAAAACCGCGCGGATAGGTGTCAAGCCTTCCGGTTAATACCGGTAAAAATGACATTTTGGTAGTACTTGTATAGTCTACTTGCAGACACCAGCCTTAGGATTACCAATGTTCTATTTACCACCCCTTGTGATTAAAATTGAAAGTTTTGGAAAGTTGTTGAAATCAAAATGACCTAATGAGTCATGGTGATTGGTAAGAAATGCATAGTGAGTGAGTATTTTAAATTTGCATTGCATGACATTGCATATGAATTAACATATGGCATCTTACACAAATGTATATACTTTGTTGAGGATTCCTCTACTAGGCTTTATGCTCACGCCTATGAGATTTGGTGCAGGTAAAGATGTGGTGGTCCCGCCAAGCTAAGGGCGTGGATGTGTTTTGGTGAAAAGTAGTTTAGCTCTTATTTTGTTGTGATATTTTTGTAAGCCTAGGGCTAACGTGTATAGGTCCGAGAGACCACTTTTGGTGTAATCAGGCTAATGCCTTGGAAGATGTAAGCCCTTAAGAGCATTTATTTGTTTTGACATTAGATGTTTTACATGCTATGGATTCATATATTCTTTTAAGTTGTGAATGTATAACGCATGTGGGACTTTTGTATTGAATCCTTTATATCTTCAAATGATGGAAAGGTTAGTATCAATTTATAGTGAATGTTTGTTAATTTGGTGAGATCATGTTGAATTATTTTCGGGGCGTTACATGGTCAACTTCAGAGGTCGAGCTGCCCGGTCAGCTCGCCAAAAGAAAAAATACAAAATGCATTTGAAATTGCTTACAGGAAATTGTATTTCATGCTCGAGTGACCTTGTTATATCAGTCCATAAATTAGGGTTTCAAATCACTTTTTGCAGCCCCCTCTCTCTCTCTAAAACTCTCCAAATTTCCAGGTCTAGAGCTTCTCTCTTTAGAAGTCATCTTCTCTCTTTGATTTCTCCAAATCCATTGGGATTTAGGCCTAAGCTCTTTACCAAAGTTGGTTATCACCTCGAGGGCTTCATTGTGTGCGGTGGAGATCAAGTTTCGACACCGTAGATTTTGAGGTTTCACCTCAGATTCTCTTCAAAACTTGAGGTAGGGATTTTCTACACTCTAATATGGTTTTTAGCTTAGTTATTTGCTATTGTGTATAGATGATGAGATTTGGTTGTGGTTTGGACAAATCTAGGATTTGGGTGTGAAATGAAAAGAGGAGTTTTGATGAACGAGTATGAGGCTTGGATATAAGATCATGTTGTGCCAAAATAGTTGATTTTGGTGTTTGGGTTGATATTTGGTGAAAGGGGGATTCTGCCCTAATTTTGATTAAATTATTATTTTGCATAAATAATTGGGATTAATATTGAAAACGTGAAATTGGAAGGTTGTGATTATAAATGGTGATATTGGATATGTATTATCTCACTTATGGAAGTTTTGAATAAATGATTTATTTTGATATTGAACATCTCTTTAGAAATAATTGCATTGGGCTATCGGTGGAGGATAGCTATGATTGTTGTAGAAATTACATGAAGATTAGGTGATTTAATGCTAATCCATTGTTGGTGTCATTGAATGTGACCATTTTATAGATACATTGTATATGTATGTTTATTGGGAGGAGAAAGGGGATGTACTCCATATGTGATTATATTTATAAATACATTGCATATGCATATTTGTTTGGGAGGAGAAAGGGGATGGACTCCATTTAAAGAAAGTTGGCCGGAGTGTCCTGGATGAAAGACCCGAAATTTTATATATAAATGGGTGCCGATTCCTTCGGACGAAATATCCGTAAAATGGCAGGTTTGAAGTGTTTATGTGAGTTTTGCATAATTGGAAAATCATTGAATTGTAGTCTCATTTTGATTGTTGAAAGATAACGAATTTAACTCATGAATTGAGTAGTATATATGAACTAGAAATGAAATTAAAGGAAAATGGAATAAGGTTGGTCTTAGTGGCATATGGATATGCAGGTCTTATGGATGTTTCAGGATCGGTATTGTTTATGTAGGTGTGTAGACACCCCATTTTTGACCAACCTTAAGACTCAGATGTCATCGATTGAGCGCTCGGTGATGGTGCATGTTGTGCTCGTTTAAAGGTTTCGGAGTTTTGGCTGAGAGCCTTGCTTCCGGGTCTTTGAACTCTTTGTGCTTTGGCTCGGTTTGTAGACCGAACCTTGTTTTCTCTTCCCGGAGGAAGGGAGTGGTCTTGTAGACCATCGCTTTGTGGTCGTAGACCACTTTTTGTGGTTGTAGGCCACTTTTCCCGTTTGGAGACTGGTTTGCAATTTTTGGAGCCTTCGGCCGTACGCCTTGTCTCGGGACCGCTTAATGTTCTCCGTTTGGCATGATTTTTTAACCATACCTTGTGGAACATTGTGGTCCGGGAGACCACTTTTGTGGTAGCATACCACTTTTCATGCCCGTAGGCCTGTTTTCGAGGCTTTCGGCCGCGTGCCTTGCCTCCCGATCTCTCGTCTTGCATCCGCTTTGGTTTGTTTTTGGTACAAACCTTGTTTTCCTTGTTTGGAAGGTGGTACAAGGGTGGGAGACCACTTTTTCTCCTTGGAGACCACTTTTCCTTCTGTCAGCCAATTTTCTGGTTGGATAACTGGCTTTCTTGGTCTTTGGGCCACCTTTTCGAGTCAACCACCACACCATTGCATTGCTTTCATGCCCTAAACCTTCTCCCACCATGGCCGACCAGTTTTTGTCTTGGAAGACCACTTAAAGTGGTCGGCCGACCATTTTAAGTAGCAAGCCGACCACTTCAAGTGGTCGGCTGCTTTTTGGCACCTTTTTGGAGATATTTTGGGCCAGTTGGCATAGTTGGAGGGCATTTGAACCATCCTCCATATACGTATATGAAGGGATTGGTTTGAGGCTTAGCTTCTTGGAGAAGCTTTGCCTTTTGTCTTCTATAAGAGGGAGGCTCCTCCTTCCTCCTCTAGGTTTAGAAAAACTTCCTTGAGCCATACATATAATCTATATCTATACATCTTCATTTCTCTCTTGTTTTGTGCCTTATAGTGTAGATTTGTCTCACTTTTGTACACAAACACACACACTCAAACACCATACTCTTGGAGCTGAGGTCCCTTGAGGTTGTTTTTGAAGTTCTTGGACTAGTTTTGGTTCAAAAAGATTGCTGGAGTTGCAGTGGTAAAGGTGGTCTTCAAGGGTGAGTCTTTGACCTTTAAATCCCCCATTCTTGCTTAAGCTTTTAGACCAACTTGCATGCTGTTTTAAGCTTAACTCTTAACTAGAAAAAGTTATGTTATTAAGTGCTTAAAATAGTTGTTTAAGGTCACTTTTCGTTGGGGGTGATCTACCCCCTCTTTGGCCTTGTTAGGCCTTGTTTTGAGCCATTCCATTACGCTCTTGTTGAAGCCATTACATGATCTTTCTACCATTGAAATCCAAAGGATTTTTAGTGGTGGAAAGGTGGTTTTTAAGTCCTAAATAGGAGACGGTCATCGCCTCTCCTTGTGTCTTGTTTACTTGCTTCATATGCCTCATGATTGAGCATCTTTGTTAAGCTTATGTTGGCCATATCTTAGCTTGTATTTGTGGTTATTTTGCCGTGGCATACCACTATTTTTGCTTGGTTTTGTCATTCCATGCATGCTTAATACACTTGTAGTGTAAATCACACAAACTAGTCTTGTATGCCTCATGTTTGAGCATGTGTTTCTAGCTTGTTTTCTTTCCATTTCAGCATGTTTTTGGTGATGTTTTACCATGTCATGACTCTGTTTTGGTTTGGTTTGGTTGGCCCTTGCATGCTCCATGCACTTGTAGTGCATTTCCATGAAATAGCCTAACATGCATCGTGCTTTGACATGTCATTTTAGCATGCTTTTGGCTTAGCTCTGAGAAGGATTTGTTCATGTTTTAGCACGTTTAAGGTCTGATTTGTGTTGTTTTAGTCATGCATGACTTGCTTTGTATAGCCTTGGTTCAATCTAGCTTGTTAGCTTTGTGTATTGAGTCCCCTAGCATGCATTACTTGGACTATTTCAATGATTTGGCATCATTTGTAATATGATTTCAGTCCATGTTTCATGGCCATACACTCACATCTTTCACTTAATCAATGCGTTGGAGGATTGTCCTTTATGCCTTAACATGAATCATTATGTATGCCTTCATGCCTTAGCTTGCGAGCCATCATTTCAATGTGTTTTTGGGGTTATTATGCCATGATATAGCTCTGATTTTTGTTGGTTGAGTCATCCCATACTTGGTCCTAATAGGTGTAGTGTAATCCACCTTATTTGCCTTGTATGTATCATGCCTCATGCTCACCATGCTAACATGTTTTGGCTTCCTTCCATGCATGTTTTAGACTCATTTTAACATATTCTAGGATTGTTTTGGGTTGCCTTTGTCATATGCTTCATGCTTTGTATAGCTGTAGTGTAATTGGCCTTGCTAGTTTTGTGTTTTGATGCCTCATGCATGTTATCTTTGAGCTATTTAGATGATTTAGCATCATTTAATACTTGATTTCAGAGCACGTAGCATTGCCATATACCCACTTCATCCATGCTTTAAGTGCCTTTGAATGTTGTGCATTGTTGCCTAGTCTATGGCTTAGCTTGTATGCTAGCATGCCTAGGCCTTTGAGCCCTCATCTCAGCATGTTTAGCTCCTTGTTTTGACCTATTTGAACTCTATCCATGCTTGGTTCAATCATTTGTGCCATGTATTGCATGCCTTCTTTGTAGTCCTCTTTGATAGCTTCATGCTTTAAGGACCCTACCATGCTTTACTTGTGTTGATTAAATGATTTGGCATCATTTCTTACTTCATTTTAGTGCACTTAGTGTTGTTACACTTCCATGATTTTCACTCTTCAAGTGCTCTTGAGGGTTGCACCTTAGTGCCTTAGTTGGTGAGCCAATTGGCATACATGTTTGCATTTGTTTTCGGTGCCTTCTTTCTAGCATTACGGCCACTAATTTGGGCTGGCTGAGGTCTACTCATTTTGGTTTAAGTCCATTGAGCATGTCTTATTGCATGTTGTTTGCATGCTTATATTACATCGCATTGTGTATCCCATGTTGTTCATCGCATTGTGTATGCCTCATATTTTGCATTGTGTATGCTTAGGTTGCATCATTGCATTGTGCATGCTAATTGATATCTGCATTGTGTATGCTAGTTGTTGCATGCATTAGTATTGTGCATGCCATTAGCCTTCTTAGGTTGTTCATATTGCATTGCATATTTGCATGTTTAAGTCATATTGCATAGTTGCATGCTTGTGTTGCATTGCATTTTTGCATACTCCATGTTGCATAGCATTGTGCATGCCATGTTATGTGTTGCATTTTGTTTGGAATAGGTGTTAGTCCAAACACGGAAAAAGAGGGACGTTTCATACTTAAAGTGATGAGACGTACCTCAATTCCCGGTCGCCGACGCTCTTGATCATACATGATAGAGTTTTAGGCTTTATGTGTTTACTTGTGCATTCATTTCATATTGAATTGTGCAACTTCGCCTCTCAGCCATCATGCATTGAAATGCGCGATTGGTGGCCCGAGGGTCAAGAACCACACTCCCTTGAGTTCATGACATGATAGGGAGGGTGGTTGTGCACACATATGCTGCAAATACATTGTCATGCCCTTTCTTGCTCTCTGTTGCAGAAAACTAGAATTCAGCAGCAACAACTGGTCGGCCGACCAGATAAAGTGGCTGGCCGACCACTTTTCCTGGTTTTTGGCAACAAAAAGTGGTCGACAGGTGTCTAGAGAGACCAAAAGTGGTCAGCCACCCTCCCACAGGATTCCCAAGGTGAAGTTTTAGCTTTCTAGAGCTTGGTGCAGTGTTCTGAGAACAAATGAAAACAGAGGCAAATCGGGGCATCGCATTGGATTTCCGAACGAGGCGACCGGACATGCATGCATCCTTCTCCCTCTGAGAGCTCCTGTTTTATTACTTTCCTTAGCTGTCATGCTTAGATAGCTAGCTTATGCTTTGGTTTGTAATTTAATAGTTAATGCATTTAGCTATTTCAATTTGTTTTGTAATAATTAGTTAACTAGGATTAGTTAATTAATTCGTTATGTAATAATTAGTTAATTAGCTTAGATTAGCTAGTTAGCTTTGTATTCGGTCCCTCCTGCGAGAGGGCATATTGTTGTAATAAGTGTGCGTGTGTGTGATGCATGTCTTCCAACCCCCATTTCTTTCTCCCTTTTACTTAACCGCTTACGATGGTTAGTTTTAGGGCATGTTTTATTTAGCATACCTTATGTTTGCATGTATGCATCCATTCATCAGTTTTGCATACACCGGGCTCAGCGCATCATACTAACTGCATTGTATTTCAATTCCTATTTGAATACATGTATCAAGTTGCATTTTCACATGACATCTTAGGATAGCCGAGCCTATCTTAGTCGCATTTTCGCATGTGTTGCATTAGCCATCTTAACATGAACTAGGATCATGCATGATTTCTAACTAGTTCTCTGTTTTGGCTTGGAGTACACTGTGAGTGTTTACGCTTTAGCATACTGCATGTGTGTTAATGTTTCCATGAAAGCATGCTTGCCATAAGGCTAACTACTTATGTGATATAACTGCCTGAATGCTTGTGGGTGAAGGTTGGATTGCTTGAATTGGAACAATTCATTGAAATCCACGTTTTAGCCTACTTGTGAGTAGCAAACTTCAAACCATTTTCAAACAAATATGCAATGTTTTGTTCCAAGTTAGGCGATCTAGTCTATACTTGTTTGCCGTGCACATCACATAGTAATTTTAGGTTAAATAACCAGAATAAGAATACATGTGTTTTCAAAAACAAGATATCATGCTTAGTAAAGGCCGATCTTTTGATCGGGCGAGCGAGGGTGCTCATTGCATGACCTTTCCCTCTTGTAGCCAAGTTCCCGAGCCGAGGCAACTTTGGTGATGACGGACACGTGGCCTTAGGCACGAGTTAGGGTTTCCTAAATTCCCCCAAAATAAAATATTTATGTGGCAACTCTGTATCTGGCAAAGCAGTCCATGTTTGGTACTTCTTTATTAAAAATCAGTTTTCCAAAATGATTTGTCGGATTTGGACTCTTTGGTGATTTATCGGTCTTGCATCGCACATTGCAAGACTAGATTTAGAACCGTGACATTTGAGTCTGAACTGTAGTAGCTCAGAACAAAACGAGATCCTGCCCCCTCGCCAAGGCACGCAGATGTTGGAGAGTTCCTGGGAGTGCTTTTACAACGTGGTATTTATACATTTGCTAAACCTCATAAATTGTGTTAGATTATTTCCACTGGGCTATTGGCTCACCTTATATGGGAATACCATTTTCAGGTACATGTGAGATGCTTCCTCTAAGGCAATAGCATGGATGGAGTTTTGGGAAGCAAGAGCTTCTTAATTATGCCTTATGTGTGTACGTTTGTTACTTGTAAAGTCAAGGGCTTAAGATGTAATGAGCGAGACTCAATTTGGGTAACCAAGCAATTACTTGGAAACATATAAGCCTACATGGCATTTAACTGGTTGTTAAACAGTGAACTCTGATATATGAAAGTATGTTGTTTCTCATATTTATTCCGCATATGAGTTATCTTTATTGTATTATTTTGGGGGTGTTACATGTGCTGCAAATCTTGATTGATTTCGTTAGATCTATGTAATGGGTTTGCGTTTTTAATTGTAGATATGTACGTGTTTTTATGTCCGCTATTGCATATTTTCTTAAATTGTAGTATGATATGTGAAGTCAATGGATGAATTTGGGCATAGGCTGATTGTGCTCTAATCAGTGTTTTTGAATTTACATGAATTGTTAGCGGAATTGTAGATCTTTTGAGGGTTAGAGGAGCCAATTTTCAAGTTGAAGAATAGATTTTTATTTAATTTATACATGAATTTAATACTTGAATACAATGTATACTTGAGTCTATTCAGAAGACTAAAACCTAGTTTAGTGTTTGGTTTTGTTTTTAGAAGCTGTTTTCTGAAAAATACTAGAAACTAGTTTGGTAAAAATTACTCCAAAAGATAGTCATATGAAAATGATGAGTGCTTTTTCAATTTTTCATTAAATTTTTTTTTATCAAATTGGTTTTTAGTGTTTTTCAGAATACATGTTATGAAAGCGGTTTATATATATACATTGTAGAGCCTCTTAGTCTTGCTCATTCTTTATTTGTATTTGGGTGGCATCTCTTTTGAACCTTTGCTTAATATAATCTCGTTTATTGGTGGAAAACAAAAGGGGTTTTACATTGCATCATCCAGCTGGTAGCGTTCTTTGAGCTTGCCAAAAAATCCATCCATCCACTTTGTTTATATTCTGCTCATACCCTTTTTGCTCAATAAATTATATTTCAAATGCAGCCATTTGAGCAATTTTCTTGGATTAGTAGGCAAAAGAATTAGCCCCTGGAAGGGGATGAAAATTTTCTTTATTTATCTATCAACTGATTTTAAAGTAGTTAATTCTCCTTGTATATGATATTCCATGGACCAATAATGTCACCTTGAATGATAATGAGTTCACCAGGCCAATACCAAAAGATCTTGGAAAACTTTTACGTCTTCAGGATGTGCAATTTAGCTATAATAAAGTACAAGATGACCTGACTACTTTTATCTCATCTTTAACAAACTGTTTAGAATATATTGTTACTGATGACAATCTTCTCAAACGTTCATTACCTGACTTCATAGCCAATCTCTCCACGCATATTAGCTACATCTCTATAGGGGGAAATCAATTCCATGGAAGAATTCCTTCAGGAATTGGGAACCTCCTTAACCTTACTGTCTTTGATATAGTAATGAGTTTTGTGGAAGCCGGATAATGTGAGGGCAATAAAGCCAAATAACGGTATGAGGACAGTCAAGGACGGAATTTGTATTCGGCTCCATCCTGGATGATCCCAAAGCCGAATAGATTAATCAGCCGTAGAATCAGTTGAACAAAAGCCAAATAAATAAACGTGCAATGGAATAAAGGTGGGCTCGACCTTGAGGCCCAAAAGAAAAATATAAATAGAGGAGCATCAGCCAAAGAAAGGTACGTGAGAACAGACCTAAGAAACTTAATTTACAAGAAACCAAGATAGTATACACTGACTTATCCATCGTACTGCTAATTCTGGCATCCCCGACCGGAGTGTTCATTCCTTTTTTAGGTGATTAGCTGAGGATCAAGAGCATCCTATAGGATCTAGAGAGTATTTCCAAACCACATCTCCATAATTGGCGCCATCTGTGGGAATACTCAAGTGCATCCATAGCGGGCGTGACAGAAGATCCTCCAGTAGTCACCGACGACCTTACGCCACGAGATGGTACCACTTCAAGAAATATGCTGGGCCAGAGAACATTACTGCACGAAGGGCCTTGAACTTTGACTCAATTGCCTAGACCTCACTCTCGACATCAGTACATGAGACGATGCAAGCGATTATGGATTAGGCAAAGCAGAATGAACAGAGGTTAAAAAACATGATGGCTGAGAACGAGCACCTTCGACAGGATTTGGCCCTAGAGGTGGCAAAATCTCAACAGGCCACGTGCCAAGATTGGGGACGACCTTTGGGAAAGGATGGTCGATGACGTCGAATTTGGAGACTTGATAGTGACAGTGATTCTGACTCATCATCCCCAGAATCCAAAAAAAAAGGACGAGTCGAAGTCTCCAGTTTTTCCAGAGGAAGTCTGCGTGTGCGGAATAAACGAAGAAATGATTCAGACGAAGAGGATCAACATGACCTCTTTGTGCGACGAATCGCAAGGGCAGTGCTACCCAAAAAGTTCAAAGCGCCATCATTCACCCTGTATGATGGAAAATCGAACCCCATCGATCACATTCGTCATTATAAACAAGCCATGACGCTTTATGCAAACGATGAGGCCCTCATGTGTCAAATATTTTCGAGCAGTTTGGGACCACTGGCTGTCAGATGGTATTATAAATTGGAACCAGCATCGATTAAAAGCTTCCACCAACTCCAAAAATCCTTCAAGGCAAGGTTCATCACTAATGAAGTCCAGCCAAAGCAAGCCGATTCTCTCTAGGCAATGCAAATTCAACCAGGAGAAACCCTTCGTGCATATTCGGCGTGCTATTGGGAATGCTTTAATCTAGTAGATGATGCCTGCAATAACTTCATGGCCATCATCGCCTTTAAGATGGGGTTGCATCCTGATAATGCCCTCCGTAGCTCTTTGACCAGACGGTCCCCAAAAACAGTCTAGTCGTTGATGAAAAATGTCGAGGAATATTGCAAAGTGGAAGATGATGCTCTACGGGTCAAAGTCGGGCATAAAGCCAATAAGACGGCCCCGTCTGAAATCGTGTAGTTGATAAACAATGTACCACCACGGAGCCCTGGATCATGGAATCGGGCTAAATGAGATAAAAGTCGGGATTCGTGCCGATCAAATGACTAATGTTCACATCAAGCTAATGAGCAACTTCAAGTGGATAGCAGGCGCACAAAGCGTGTGGACAAGAAATACACGAAGTTATCGGAGCTGATCAGTATGGTTATGTCTAAAGTTCAACACATGCCATTCTTTAAATAGCCACCCAAGATGGTGGGACCTCCCGACACGAGGAGACGGGATAGGCAGTGTGAATATCGTAAAAACCACGATCATGACACCGACAGTTGTTATGCGTTGAAGGACCACCTTGAGGAGTTGGTGCAAGACGGTCGGCTTATGTAACACATCCGAAAGAATAATTCAACAAAAACAGTAGCTTTGCGGCAGGATTCACCTTCCCTCGGCGTAATTCATATGATATATAGTTTGTCGACGGCATCCGCGGTACATACAATTCAATTCCAGCCTAACCCCCAAAAGCAAATCACACCAACAAAACAGCCCCATAAAGCTATTTCAATGAGTCTGATTTGGTGGGCGTGGCGCTCCCCCACACTGATCCCTTAGTCATTGAACTACGCGTAAACCGATTCACCATTGAACGTGTGCTCATTGACCAGGGAAGTACTTTAGAAGTAATGTACTACAAGACCTTTGTTAAACTCGGCTTCACTAAGTCGGACCTGTCTCCAATTGACTACCCGTTATTCGGTTTCAACGCTAATCCAGAATCTCCGTTGGGTAAAATAACACTGCCAGTTCGGGCGGGTTCCCGATCAGTGTACGTAGAATTTCTGGTTGTCAAGCTTCCTTTGTCGTATAATCTCATTATGGGATGAACCTGGTTGCATACCATGCAGGTCGTGCCAAGCACCTATCATCAACTACTTCGCTTTCCGACTGAATACGGCGTAGAGCGAATTCGAGGTTCCCAGCAATCGGCGCATGCATGTTATCTTCTCACTGCGAAGACACCAAGAGAGTTGGAAATAAATTCAATTGAGGTGCCGAATCGGGAAAGCCTTGACGACGTTGGGCGGCTTCCAAGTGAAAAGGCAACCAAAGCCCTGGATCGGGTTGAAATCGACAAAAATCCTGACAAGTTCTTCATGGTTGGCACTTCCCTGAGTAAAGCCGACAGGCAAGAGCTAATATCCTTCTTACTCTGCAATCTTGGTGTATTTGCATGGTCACCATATGAGATGTTGGGGGTGGATCCATCCGTGTCACAGCACCGCTTAAACGTTGATCCAAAATGTAAGCCAATTGTTCAGAAAAGCCGGCGGTCAGCCACAGAGCATACTACTGTCGTTGTTGAAGAAGTTGATCGGTTACTTGATGTCGGGGCAATCCGCCAAGTGACCTATCCCACATGGTTGTCGAATACTATGGTTGTAAAGAAGAAAAATGGAACTTGGCGTGTTTGTGTGGATTTCACGGACTTAAAAAAAAGCTTGTCCCAAGGATTGCTTTCCCCTCCCCAAAATAGACTAACTCGTAGATGCAACAGCACATCATCAACGTATGAGCTTTCTGGACGCCTACAAAGGCTACCATCAAATTGCCATGCACCTGGAGGACCAAGAAAAACTACATTCCTCACCCCCAGAGGCACTTATTGCTATAAGGTTATGCCTTTCGAGCTGAAGAATGAGGGGGTAACCTACCAAAGACTAGTGACTGCTATGTTCAAAGAGCAACTCGGCCGTTCCATGGAAGTATACATCGACAATTTGGCATTCTTCGCAAATACAAAATGAAGCTGAACACTTCCAAATGGGCATTTGGCATCAGATCCGGCAAATTCCTAGGCTACATTATTAACCACCGCGGAATCGAAACCAACCCAAGGAAAATCACAACAATTCTAGAACTTGGCTCTCCTCGGTTGGTCAAAGAGGTTCAGAAGCTGATGGGAATGGCCGCCACACTCAACAGGTTCATTAGTCATTCCACATATCGCTGCCAGCAATTCTTTCATACCCTTCAGCAAGGTAAAGTTTTTGAATGGTCCCCTGAGTGCAAAGCTGATTTGGACGGTTTGAAGACTTACCTCTGATCAATCCCACTCTTGGCAACACCTTCGGCAGGTGATTCGCTCATTTTGTATCTGGCAGTTTCCGACCGAGCGATCAGCGCCGTGTTGTTAAAGGAAGAACTTGGGGAGCAGCGGCCAGTTTATTATGTAAGCAAAGCAATGGTTGACGCCGAAACACGTTATCTTCCATTGGAAAAACTCGTCCTTGCTCTCGTCATGGCAGCAAGAAAACCGATGCATTACTTTCAGGGGTATACCATTGGAGTACTAACGAACTACCCCCTCCGGTCAGTGCTCCATAGCGCGGAAGCATTAGGGTGTGTTTCAAAATGGGCTCTGGAACTTGGACAGTATGATATCCAATTTTTACCCAGAACCTCCATCAAGGGACAAGTGCTCGCCGATTTTGTTACCGAATTTACAGGATGTCTCGCCGACTTTAAGTCTGATCAAATTCAACCTAAGCCAAACTGAAGGATATACGTTGGGGACATTTGGCAGTTATACTGTGATGGGTCATCCAACCAATGTGGCAGTGGGATCGGCGTAGTAATCATGACTCCCGACGGGACAATAATCGAGCAGGCTGTCAAACTAAGCTTCGAAACATCGAACAATGAGGCCGAATACGAAGCACTATTAACCAGCTTACAAAATGCACTTCTCCTTGGTGCTCGACGTCTCCTTATCTTCTGCGACTCAAAATTAGTCATCAATCTATTGAAGGGGGAATACACTGCCAAAAATGACCGTATGGCAGCCTACATGAAAACGGCGAATTCCTTGCTGGAAAAATTTGACCATCATGAATTGAATCAAATAACCTGGGATCAGAACACACATGCAGACGCCCTGGCTTGCCTAACCTCCACCATCAACTCAGGAATTAAATGGATAATTGAAGTACGATTCATCCCTAAGCTGAGCATTAGCCCTTCGGAGTCAATCTAGATCAATATCACAGAATCAGGTCCAAGTTGGATGGACCCTATCACTGCATTCCTATCTTCCGAGCAGCTCCCGACGGACAAGAAAGAAGCACACAAACTGTAAAACAAAGCTCTGCGATATTACTTAGATCCACAAGGAAAGCTCTACAAAAAGTCCCTTTCTGGTCCATACCTAGAATGCGTTCATCCGGATAAAGTCGAGGAACTCTTGACTGAAATACATGAAGGCAGTTGTAGTGCCCATTCTAGCTGGCGCTCTTTGGCTCATTGAGCTGTGGCACAGGGGTACTATTAGCTAACCATGAGAGCTGATGCCGAGTGTTACGTCAAGAAATGTGAACAGTGCTAGAAGTTTTCCCCTTTAAACCATTTGCATGCTGAAGAGTTAAGCTCTATCACCAGTCCTTGGCCATTCGCTGAATGGGGATTTGATATTGTCGAACCATTACCTTGGGCCCCAGGAAACAAGTGATTCTTGATTGTCGCGACAGATTACTTCACAAAATGGGTCGAAGCAGAGGCACTACTACACATTCGAGATACTGATGTTAGGCATTTTGTATGGAGAAATATCATAACATGATTCGGCATTCCAAGAGCACTTATTTTAGACAACAACACCTAGTTTGATTGCGGCGTCTGTAGGCACCCCATTTTTGACCGACCTTAAGACTCCGACGTCACCAACTGAGCGCTCAGTGATGTTGCATATTGTGCTCGTTCTAAAGTTACGGAATCTCGGCTGCGAGCCTTGCCTCCGGACTTCCGGACTCTTTTGTGCTTTGCTTCGGTTTGCGAACTGGGTCCCGTTTTCTCCGTTTTCTCTTCCCAAGGGGAAGGAGAGGTCTCGTTGATCATCTCTCAGTGGCCGTAGGCTACGTTTCATGGTCGTAGGCCATTTTTCCCGTTTGGAGCCTGGTTCCCGGTTTTCGAAGCCGTCGGCCGTATGCCTCGGTTCAGGACCGCTTAACCACCTCCCTTTGCTCCGATTTTTGGCACACACCTTATTTACTCCCTTTTGAGGGACACTGTGGCATGAGAGACCAACTTCATGGTCAAACGCCACCTCCGGTGCTTAACAGTCAGTTTTCGGGGCCCCGGGTTGCGCGTTTTGGCCCCTGAACCTTCGTTTTGCATCGATTTGGGTTCATTTTTGGTGGAGACCTTATTTTCATTGTTAGGAAGGTTTTAGAAGGATGGGAGGCCAGCAATTTTTCTGAAGACCAGCTTTATTCCTTCATCGCTCTTCATCGCCCATTTTCTTCCCTAGAAAGCTGACTTTTTCCATCCCCGGGCCACTTTTTCTGACTTTCCACCACACCATTGTGTTGTACACACCTGGGAGGCCACCAATATGGATAGGCCGGCCATCAACTCTTCCTGACCCTTTTCAACCCCTCTAAAAAGTTGGTTTTTCTCTCTCCTGGGTTACATTTCTTGGTTTTTCTCCACATAGCTGTGTTGTACACACATGGGAGGCCACCTTTTTGGGGTGGCCGGCCACTAATTAAGCTTGACCCTTTTGACCCTGGTCGGTCGGCCAGGGGAGGTGGCCGGCCGACCACCTGAACCTCCTGAACCTGGCCGGCCAAATTCCTCTCTCCTAGTTCTTTACAGCTGTGCCAGCTGTTTTGACCTAGACCCCTGCCCGGGGATCTGCCCTTTTGGGGGGGAAATTTGAATTTGATTTTCCCCCCCCCCCCTTTTCCCTTAGCCTCTCCTCTATAAAACCAGCACCTCACCTCCATTTTGAAGGGTTACAAAAATTGGTTAGAGCCCTTTGCATACAATCCTCCCTCTCTCTCTCTCTCCTCCAAGCTCCAAAACCCTAAGATTCTTGCACCTTTTACACTATAACCCATAGCACAACACCTCCATCACTCATTCCAGCATCTTGGAGGACATTTGAAGAGGTTGAAAGTTCAGAAATTTGGTCCAAAAGCTGCTGGTTTATTGCTCTTCAAGGGTAAGCACATATTTCCCTTAAACTTGCAATTTTTTGCTTCATTTATAAGCCATACTTGCAAGCATTTTTGGACTTTGTCATGAACTGAAAAAGATCATATTTTGAGCTCCTCTACATGTTTGATTAGAACTCTTTCCTGTTTGAGGTCTTCTACTACCTCTTGTCTCCTATCTCTCTTTTGGGGCTATTTCTTGCATGATATGTTAGCCCTGTTTGTAAGCATTTTTGGGCTTTGAGCCAAACTGTAAAGTACTTTATTTTGAGCCCCTCTTCAACTTTGTTTAAGGGATCTTCAATGTTTGAGGCCAGCTACTGCCTCTTGCTTTCTATCTCTCTTTTAGGGGCCATTTTTGCATCATATTTTAGCCTTACTTGTGAGCATATTTGAGACTTTCCATAAACTGTAAAGTGTCTTTTTTTGAGTCCCTCTTCGACTTTATTGAAGGGCTCTTCTCTGTTTGAGGTCATTTACTACCCTGTTTGCTCATTCTCTCTTTTAGGGTTGTTTTTGCATGATATATTAGCCCTGCTTGTGAGCCTTTTTGGACCTCAACCTAAACTGAAAAAAGCCTTTTTTTAACATCATCTTCATGTTTGATTAAGGTCCATTCTCTGTTTGGAGTCATCTTCCCCTCTGCATGCTTCATTCTTTCATGATTAGGGCTATGCATTAGAGCACTTGCATTGGCCATGGTTTGGCCTCTTAGCCACTGAAATCCAGTATATTTTCACTGGCTTTGATGCATTTTTGAGCCTCAAAATCAGAGGGGGGTGACCCCCTCTCACCTTGTTTTGTTTGATGGTCATTTTGGCCTTCCAAAGAGGCCCTATCTTGCATGCTTTGTTGATTGATTTCAGGGCCAATTTGATGAGTTTTAGGGCTACCATATTTGATTTCCAGAGTTAATTTTTCCATGCTAAGTGTCCTTGATGTATGTGCTTAATAACCCCTTGTATGCCCTTCCAAAGGAGCCCCTCATTTGTGCATGTATTGGCTGCATTTCCATACTTATTTGGGCATATTTTGGCATGTTTTGTTCATTGCTTTTTTCTGGTTTGATGAGTTCTCACATGCTTCATGCACATGCCATGTACCCCATGTTTACTAGTTAAATTTACATGCTATGTTAGGCCATCTTGCTAGCATCTTTTGGTCATGCTTTGAACTGGAAATGTTCATGTTTTAGGACCACCTTGGCTCTGTCTTAGTGCTTCATGGTCAAATAATGCATGCTTTGTATAGCTATAGGTCAATACATGTGCCTAGTTTTGAATTTCGGGACCATTCCATGCATTGTATGATATATATCCATGTTTCGGGACCACTTAGCATCATATTTCAGTTCTGAAATTCACATGCTTGTGTGCCATATTGCATCCCTTGCCATGCCTTGTTAGAGTGACATTTCGTGCCTTAGGATCGGTCCTCGGTTTGCATGTATGTGTGCACGCATTTCGATAGTCTCATTTTCATCTTATGGCCACTGATGTGAGTGTGGCTGAGGTCCACTCATATTGTTGTAAGCCCATATTGCATTATGTATGCCATCTTATTCATAGCATTGCGTATGCTAAGTTGTTTGTTAAAGCATTGTGTATGTCTCGCTACATCATGCATTGTGTATGCCATCTCATAGCATTGCGTATGCTAGGTTGCATGTTAGGATCGCATTCATGCATGTCATGCATATTGCATTTTTCTTGGGATAGGGGTTAGCCCAAGCAAGGGAAACGAGGGACATTTCGTACTCCGAGTGACGGAACGTGTCTCAATTCCCAGTCGCCGACACTCCGGATTAACCATGATGGAGTCTCGGTCTTGTTATGTTTATATGTGCATTCATTTCATATCAAGTCGTGCAATTTGACTCCTCGGCCATCATGCATCGAGATGCGTGATTGGTGGCACGAGGATCGAGAACTACACTCCCTGAAGGGTAGTCAAGCATACATATGTGAAAATACTTTGCCATGCCCCTTTCCTGCTCTCTGTTGCAGCAAATCAGAAACCGGCAATCTTTTGGGGCTTCGCGCAATATTCCGAGCGTAATTGTAAATATAGGCTAATTGGGACGTTGCAATGGATTTCTGCGCAAGTAACCCGAGCATGCATCATTCATCATTACGGAGCAGATTTGAGGCAGTCCCTAGCTTGCATGCTAATTTACTGCTTTCCTAGATTAATTTGTTAATTAATTAGGATTTTGTATTTATTCGGACTGTAATTATTCATTTGGGACTGTATATTATTTATTTGGACCCTCCGAGCGAGGGCACAATTGTAATAAGTGTGCGTGCGTGTGATGTATGTCTTCCAACCCCATGTCTTTCTCCTTTTTATTTACCAACTTATGATGGTTAGAATAGGGCATGTTTCAATTAACATACAGTATGATAGCATGTTTGCATCCATTCATCTGTTTTACATGCATCGGGCTCGGCGCATCATACTCACTGCATTGTATTTCAATTCCAAGTTGAATACATGTTAGCTGTAGCATTCCATATGCCATGTTTAGGATAGCCGAGCCTATCTTAGTTGCATTACTGCATGTGTTGCATTAGGCATTTCTGTATAGTTAGGATTATGCATGGATTTCTAACATAGTTTCTGTTTTAGCTTGGAGTACTCGGTAAGTTTTTACACTTTAGCATCCTTGCATGTGTGTGAGTGACTGTCATGATAGCATGCTTACCATGAGGCTATTTGCTTATGGGATATAACTGCCTGAATGCCTGTGGGTGAAAGTTGGGTTACTTAGATTGGAACAATGCATTGACTGTGAGTTTTAAGCCCACTAGATAGTGGCAAAATCATATTTTCTAAACCCACCTGAGGGTGGCAAAATCTGCATTTTAAGCCTACTTACGAGTAGCAAACCATCTTTCAAAAACAAACATGAAATGTTTTTTTCCAATTCAGGCGACCTGGTCTATACTTGTATGCTGCGCGCATCACATAGTAAATCTAGGCTAATAACCAGAATAAGAATGCATAATGTTCTCAAAACTAGATATCATGGTTAGTAGAGGCCGATCTTCAATCGGGCGAGTGGGGGTGCTCACGAAATGACCTTCCCCAATCGTACCCAAGTTCCCGAGCCGAGGCAACTTTGGTGATGACGGACACGTGGCCTTAGGCAACGAGTCAGGTTTCCTAAATTTCCCAAAATAAAATATTTAGGTGGCGACTTTGTATCTGGCAAAGCAGTCCATGTTTGGCACTTCTTTCAAAAAATCTGTTTTCTCAAAACGATTTGCTGGATTTGGACTCTTTGGTTCAGATTAAGAACCGTGACAATTAGAGTCCTGAACTATAGTGAGCCCAAAATGAACGGAACGGGACATCATCCTCCCGGGGCGTTCGGGGACGTCTACAGTGTCTACCGAGAATTGTGCAGCATGTATGGTATTCGGCCCTATTTCTTCACCTCAGCTTATCCACAGAGCAATGGTCAAGTTGAAACCTCCAACAAAGCCATTTTGGACGGCATCAAAAAAATGTTGGAGAAAGCTAAAGGCAGGTGGGTCAAAGAGCTCCCCAGTGTGTTGTGGGCTCATCGCACTACACTAAGGCGGTCCACCAGGGAAATGCCGTTCGCCCTTTGTTTTGGAACTCAGGCAATTATCTCCCTGGAGATTGGCTTACCCACTTTGAAAACAAAGGTCTTCGACTTGGGCCGTAATGACATCATGTTAGCTTTGGATCTGACTCTGATCGAAGAACACCGTGACCATGCCCTCGCGTCTATGGCGCGGTATCAGCAGCAGCTTGTTAAATCATATAATCAACGTGTGCAGCTGCGACGTTATATACCCAGAGAATTGGTTCTGAAGAAAGTTCTTCCCATTACTAGGAGCCTTGCCAACGGAAAGCTAGGTCCTAATTGGGACGGCCCCTATCAGGTTGAGTCAATCGCCAGCACAGGGGCGTATCGGCTCAAAGACATGTCTGGGAAAAGTCTGCCACGTCTTTGGAATTCCACGCTTTTACGTAAATTTTATCATTAACCCGACTTGTGGGGCATGATAACTTATTTTGAATGTTCGCCGTGTACAACCTTCACATTTACAAAGCAACTCTTATTTCCTACTATATGAAATTTACTTCGGTAAATCAAAAGCCTCCGGATTTGGAGCGCCCTTTGTGGATATCACGATTGGCCAAAATAAGTCTCTGAATTCGGAGCCCCATCCTTGCAAGACATGTTTGGACCGAATAAGCCTCCGAATTTAGAGCACCCTTCGTGTACCACGATTGGCCAAGACAATAAGCCTCCGAATTCAGAGCCGCATCCGTGAATGACACGTTTGGGCCGAATAAGCCTCCGGATTCGGAGTGCCCTTCGTGGATATCATGATTGGCCAAAATAAGTCTCCGAATTTGAAGCCCCATCCGAGTAAGACATGTTTGGGCCGAGTAAGCCTTCGGATTCGGAGCGCCCTTCGTGGATATCACGATTGGCCAAAATAAGTCTCCGAATTCGGAGCCCCATTCGTGCAAGACATGTTTGGGCCGAATAAGCCTCCGGATTCGAAGCGCCCTTTGTGGATATCACGATTGGCCAAAATAAGTCTCCAAATTCGGAGCCCCATCCTTGCATGACATGTTTGGGCTAAATAAGCCTCCGAATTTGGAGCGCCCTTCGTGGAAACCACGTTTGGCCAAGGCAAAACGCCTTCGAATTCAACGCTCTTTTCGTGAATATTATGATTGACAAGCACAAACGTAGTTGACGAAATATGGAAGATGATCATAGTTGAATTTATAAACATAAATTGAAACAATATGCAAACATTTAAAATAATATGTTTCATTGAATTAATCGATAATACATAATTTGCTTCCAATTACGTTAGAGCGGTACAATATGTTCAGTTTTATTCGGCATTCCCCTCGTCATCGCTCTTCTCGACTTCGAAAGTCGCGAAGGGAAAATGATGACCCTGATATAACGGTGACGCCGAATCAACGCCTGCTGCACAGAGAGCCTCCACAGCCTGGAGAGCCTTGACCCACCCATGCTTAAATCCATGATTCTCGGATCGGAAGACCTCCTCGGCGAGCTTTTCCTTAGTCTTCTCTATCCCAACTTTTCGGCCGTCATGGAAGCCTTGTTTATAAGCCCTGGTGTTTACAGCCTCTATTGCAAACATGTTTATCATATCTCGATCGGCAATCACATGACTTATAAGCCGTTGGGTCACCTTTTCTTCCACAATCGGGTTAGCTTGGCCGGCCGACTGTGTCTCGGCAGTTTTGACCTTTCTTAGTTCACGCTCAGCCTTCTCTGCGCGAGCTTCTAAGTTTCGAATGTGTTCATCCTTCTGCTCTATCTCCTGCCACTGCGGTACGTAGACGCATGCCAATTTCATGGGCAGTATACAACCCTTTCACCGCACCATGGATGCCCTCCCGAAACCCTTCAAAATCAGGTCGACCGACCATCGACTGCTGAACTTCTGGTGGAAAAATCTATCGAGTGAACTCGACTGCCACATTTGGGTCGTGAACAATTGAATCTACTTCCGTCATCGGTTTGTTCCCTTCAAAAACCGCAAAACATAACAGGTGCGGCGTCGCACTAGTTTCTCCCCTCGAGCATGTTTGAGGGGAGTTGCCCCGTTGCAGTTTTTCCTTTCTGGGTGACCTACTTCGACAACATGGGGACTGGCATTTTTCACACTCCCTCGACGTCCTACTCCCTGTGCGCATAGGCTCGCCACCTCAATTCATCTTCGTGAGTGTTCTCCCTTCTCCTTGCTGTTGAAGAATAATCTTCTTGCCATCCACAATCGTCCACACTGCTCTTTTCCTCCCTCACTTTATTGGCTCTGAACGCAACAATAACCCCTCCGCACACCCAGCACCCACCCCATTTATTCCTTACGGGTGCAGCACCCCCGAGGCAATCTCATCAATACTAAATTTCAAAACCTTGTGCTAGATTCGATCAGGTCGTGTGCCCCAGTCACTCCATGAACTAATAGCATTCGGCATTCCAATTCATGTATCAGTTGGGGCAAGGACAGATTCATTAATCTAATCGGCCAGACATCAAGGCTTGGCACTGATCATCTCATATGCCGCAGCCACTCTATGAACTAATAGCATTCGGTGTTCCAGTTCATACATCAGGTGGGGCAATGGCAGATTCATTAATCTAATCGGCCAAACGTCGAGGCTTGGCGCCGATCATCTCATGTGCCGCAGCCACTCCATGAACTAATAGCATTCGGCGTTCCAGTTCATGCATTAGCTGGGTTAAGGGCAAATTCATTAATCTAATCGGCCAGATGTCGAGGCCTTGCGCCGATCAGGTTGTGTGCCCCAGCCATTCCATGAACTAATAGCATTCGGCATTCCAATTCATGCATTAGCTAGGTCAAGGGCAGATTCATTAATCTAATCGAGGCCTTGAGCCGATTTACTTGTTATTTTATCGAATATTCATGCACCTTTCCAAATTGTTAACTGCTGATTCGTTTATTTATTCGGCTAAATAACAAAGACAAGCATAGAATGTTTAATTGATTCGGTTAATTTATCGGATGTTTAATTTACTCATATGCAGCAGACAAAAAAACATAAGGAATTTTCATTAATAAATTGAAGACAAATAGTATATGCAGTAAACCGAAAAGCATAGGAAATTTTCATTAATAAATTGAGTACAAATAATAGTCATTTTACACATGAAATTTACCTTACATTTAAACCCTCAGTCGAGGTAAAGAAATGAAAATCTACTAACAAAAACCTACAAAAACTATGCGTCTAAGATGCCTAACAAAAATCAAAATATCACCCTAATCAATCTTCATCCAGTGGCTCAACGTCCACCTGGACGTATGGAATCGGCTGCGCCAATGTCACATTAGCGGTAGTGAGGGCTTTGAGCCAGCCGTGTTTGAAGCCCCGATTCTCAAACTTGGGCACTTCCTCTACGTAGTCGCCAAGGCGGCGTCTTTCCCAACTTGAAACGCTTTGGAGACCTCGGAGTCGGCTATTTCCTTTGCCTTCTTCAACTCTTCCAAATCGACTTCCAGCTTGGCAATCACCTCCTTGGCTAACTTGAGCACATCTTCACTCACGTTTGCCCTCTCTTCGGTGGCCAGCCTTAGTTGTTCGGCATTCTTTGCATTCTCGGCCTCGGAGTCAACTCTCACACGTTCCTCCGCCGTTTTCGCTACCTTGGAATCGACTCTTTGAGAGGCTTCCACGACCTTGCTCCTTTCACTTTCAATTTTGGCTTTCAGCAAGCTGATCTGGTCAATCGTGTCATGTTGACAGCTACTGATTTCGGCTATCCTGCCCACCATCTGCAGAGCAAGGAATAAAAGTTATACAAATAAACAAAAAAAATATAATAAAAAAAAACCATATATATTTAGGCGAAAGACTGCAGATAAGGCAAGTAATGTACCAATAAGGCCGATTGAGTGGCTAATGCAATTGATAGTAAATCTGGCTCTGTCCGAAATATGGCTCTATCAACCGCCAAGGAAATTGAGGAGGCCATACTCAAGGCCACAGCCGGGTCCTTCAAAGCCGATGCATCAGAGGCAACCGGCACATTCCTTATCTTTGGTTGAACGGTGAACGGAACAACCAAGTCTGACTCCTCAATGCACAGTCGTTTATCGGCTTGGTCCTCCCCAGTGATGGTTTTTTCCCCCTTTGATCGGCCTCGTGATCCCCCTGTTCTTGTTCTGTCTCGGCTTCGCGCTCGGTCTCGTTCCTTATCTGAGCTGTTTCTTCCACAATAACAGGCGGGAAAGGCTCAGTGACGGCAACGGGTGGAGTTTTCGATCAGATGGTCTCGGCTCTCCTCCGGGCGGCCATCCTCTCGGCGTTTTTCCTCCTACCCAGTAGCGTGAGCAACTCCCCAGCCATGTTCTCAGGCTACGCACCAGGAAGGTCTCCTAAATCTATGAAAATCTCTTCGCAGAAGACATCCCCTCGGCCTGAAGTGGACGGAGGATTGGATGAATTGAGGCCGACTTCCTCAAAGGCCAAGTTTAGAGCCTCGTTTACCTCGACTTCTGACTGGCTCGGCTCCTCGGCAACCTCTTCGGCTACTTGTTCTTCTACTTGCTCCGAATCGAAGGCTTCCAAACCAATCTGCCTTAGGTTTTTGAAGTTGGAGAAGATGAAGGTCGTAAGATGCTCTTCGCCCCTCAGAATTAGAATGTTGTCTGCCGCCGAAAATGTTGTGTAAGTCAGCTCGTACCTCAGAATGATGTGGGTTGCCCTCCCTTGTTTTTGAAGGTTTGGACTGCCAAAGAACTAGAGTGCGATTTTAATTTCCGCAAGTATGGCGTCGTCGGCTAAAACCAAAACTTTCTTCAAATCGTTGCCTGCACAAACAAAACGGTAAGTATATAGAAGGAAAGCCGAATAAATATATAATAATAATAATAATAAGGAGCCATACGGCCACCTGGTTCGCCTTTTTGTCTTGGCACGGAATCTAGGCGATCTTCAACCTCGCCGAATTCCCAGTTCCCTCGGACAATGACCATTACACGCTTGCCAGAGCTGGCAAGCATAGTCATTGATGATCGGTATCCTTAGCCCTGAGAAAATAGCGTCCCAGCTGGCCAGAAGATTTGGCTAAGGCATAACAATGCCGAATTGCAGATATACCAAGGTTAATCCTAAGGTGTCGATTCAACTCTATAATTCCCATTATGATTCAGAAAAAATTTACATTAGGTTAGGAAAGGATTAGACCCCAGTGTCGAATGACAGCCCTTAAAAATGGGTGAAGGGGAAAACGGACTAAGCCCTCAGCAATTGATAGGAGAAGAAAGATGGTTGTACTTTCATCAGTCCTCTCAATATCAATGGTGTTGTCTACCACGAGTGACAAATGGACGTCGTTGGAGATGGAATAATGGCATCGGAAACTGGAAATTCAATCTGCAGAAAGGAGTTCTTTCAAGTGTTTTGCCATCCTAGCCAGTCTAAGGATTATGCAAAACTAAAAATAAACAAGGAAATGGGATTTGAAATGAAGGAAAAGAGAACTTACAAGAAGCAGAAGAGACAATGAGAAACAGGAGGAAGTTGCAGAGGTCGCGAAATAGAGGTATATTGAAAGGCAAACCAGAAGCTTTGAGTATTCAAAAAAAACTTACATTCGAAGGGACAACATAGTTTCAAATCGCATTAAATGAAGAAAGCGTACGAAGAGGCGGAAAGATGTAATGATGCCTAAAAAGCGTGTGTTCTGACATACATTAGAATGGGGTTAACCGTCGTTCTTTCCTTAACTTTTCAACCAAACACGCTGTTCGAAACCAAACATGCCAACTAACTGGCGTTAATAGGATGTTTGGGGGGCAATTGTGGGAGCTGGATGTTATGGGGGCAATAAAGCCGAATAACGGTATGAGGACAATTAATGACGAAATTTGTATTCGGTTCCATCCTGGACGATCCCAAAGCCGAATAGATTAATCGGCCGTAGAACCAGTTGAACAAAAGCCGAATAAATAAACGTGCAATGAAATAATGGTGGGCCCGACCCTGAGGCCCAAAAGAAAAATATAAATAGAGGAGCATCAGCCAAAGAAAGGTACGTAAGAACAGACCTAAGAAACTTAATTTACAAGCAACCAAGAGAGTATACACTGACTTATCCGTCGAAGTGCTAATTCCGGCACCCCGACCGGAGTGTTCATTCCTTTTCAGGTGATTAGCTGAGGATCAAGAGCGTCTTACAAGATCCATAGAGTATTTCCAAAGCACATCTCCACAAGTTTTCTTACTGGCCCTATTCCCGCTGATATTGGAAAGCTATCTAAATTGCAAGGGTTGTATTTACAAGGGAACAATTTCATAGGACTACCTTCTTCACTTGGTAATTTAACATCATTGAATATTCTCTCATTGGGACAAAACACTATCCATGGAAGCCTACCTCCAAATCTTGGCAATTGTCCTAACTTGTTAGAATTAAATCTTTCACATAATAACCTCTGAGGTTCAATACCATCTGAAATTATGAATCTCTCTTCCATTTCAAAATCCTTTAGTTTAGCTCACAATTCATTGATGGATTCTCTTCCGTCAGAAGTTGGGTCGTTGAAAATCTCAGGAAGTTGGATGTATCCAATAATAGGTTTTCAGGAAGAATAACAAACTCTCTGAGCAATTGTTTGAGCTTGGAATATCTTTTCTTGGGCAAGAATTCATTAAAATACCTCAAAGTTTGAGAGAGCTAAGGGGTTTACGAGAGTTGGACTTCTCCCGCAACAATTTATCGAGGTTGATCCCATGTTATCTAGGTGAGCTTCAATTGGAAAAGTTGAATCTTTCTTTTAATTTTCTACATTGGCTAGTTTCAATACAAGAAGTGTTTTGAAATGCGAGTGTGATTTCGATTGTTGGAAATAATGATCTCTGTGGAGTTATTATAGAATTGAACCTTCCCCCTTGCCCGTCCTCAAAGTCAAATGAGAATAAGTTATCTTACAAGATGAAAGTGATATTGTTTGTGGTGATTGCTCTTGTGATATGTGCAACTTTGTTAGTTGTCTTCTTTATATTTCTCCAAACGAGGACATGTCCTGAAAAAGAAGACCCCTTCCATGCCATCATTCAAAAACAACATTTTGAGGGTTTCTTATGCAGAGCTTCTCAAAGCTACCAATGGATTCTCATAGGCTAATCTAATTAGTATTGGAAGCTATGCTTCTGTTTATAAAGGTATTCTTAATCAAGGTCAGATGACAATTGTGGTGAAAGTGCTCAATCTTCAACTTAGAGGAGCTTTTAAGAGTTTCATGTCAGAATGTAAAGCACTAAGAACTATAAGACATTGAAATCTCTTGAAACTTGTAAGTGCTTGTTCCACTGTGGAATTCCATGGTAATGAATTTAAATCCATAGTATATGAATTAATGGCTATAGGAAGCTTACATAAATGGTTGCACCCATATGGAGTTGCAGAACAAGAGCAACAAGAACTCAGAAAACTTAAATTGATCAAGAGACTGGACATTTCCATTGATGTTGCTTGTGCACTTGAGTATCTTCATTGTGGTGTTGGGTCAACAATTATTCATGGTGATCTTGAGCCAAGTAACGTTCTTCTTGATGATGAGATGACGGCCCATGTTGGAGATTTTGGGTTAGCAAAAATTATTTCTGCAGCTTCAAATGATACATCACAATGTCAAAGTGATTCAATTGCAATACGTGGAACCACAAGCTATGTTGCTCCAAGTACAAAATCTTTATAATTTCCGTAGAATGAAAAAATTGAACTTGCATTAGGAAAATTAAACTAATCATGGTTTCCTATATTAGATTGTCAATGATCCTAGGCTCTGCTGACAAGTGTATATGCACTAATTGCTTTGGATTCATTTATTTGTACTTTCTTTCCAAAGCTGGAAAAAAGCAGAGTTTCACTTTGGGAGCTTCAAAATGCACTCCTTTATTATCTTTCAACACCCATTATGACATATATACAATTGTACTTCCACACACATAGATCACACAAGACACCATAACATGACAAAAAAAATTTGTAACAACTTGGATTAATTTTCTCTGTCTCTTGGCATTTGACTAAAATTTTCATGCAAGTCTAGTTTCTGTTAGCTTCAATAAAAAATACAATTAAACAATAATGATCTCAGACAATCACACTCACAAGCAACTAGCAAAAAAAAAATATTGTTGCTCAGAGATATGAAAGGCCATCACATATCATAAAAAAAAAAAAAAAAAATTCAAATTTTCATTCAATGAATTATTAAAGGCATTTTCTATTGGAATTGCAATCAATTTGCAGAGTTCGGCGAGGGCGCCATGGCTTCCACACTAGGGAATGTATATAGCTTTGGGATTCTTTTACTGGAGATGTCTATAGGTAAGAGACCAACTGACAATATGTTTAAGGATCATCTAAATCTTCATAACTTTGTTAAGGAAGCTTTACTTGATCGAGTGATAGAGATTGTGGATCCCTACATGCTATTGAAGCACAACACAAGTAGTTGGATCAGGGATTCCATGTTTGCCATTATGAGAATTGGGGTTGGATGTTCAAATGGAATCGCCAAGAGATCAAATGGAAACAGAAAGTGCTATTAGTGAATTGTGTAAGATCATAAATACATACATGAATGACAGGTTGAACCAAGGCTAGGAAGTTGGAAGAGATTTCGCAACATAAAGGCCAAAGGTGTGTATCATACCCTCTTGACCTATGCCTATGCATATGCATATGCATACCAAAATGAAAAATGTTATACACAAACAAATTTTTTACCTTATTTTCTTACAACTAGACAATGACTTGAGTTTCACATATATTTATTAATGTAGACCTCATTGCTTTGCGTCTAGTAATAAGAAATTTTGGTGAGAAATCTATTTACGTATAGCATTACTCTACCTAGATACATCTTTCCCTCATTGAAACGTCACAATTTCAATCTCTCATATTCTTTTTCTTTCTTTTTTTATTATAATCTATTTATGCAGCAAAGATGAGTGAGTGGAATTAAGCACTTGTCTTTTCCTTCTTTTTGTGTGTGTGTGTGTAAGTGATTTTTGACAGTGAACTAAAGCATGTTTATTCTTTTGGCTCAATCAAGATCAAAATCACTGTCAAAAGCATGCTAATTTTTGTCAGTGAATTTGGTCATACGCTACAAATAATCAAAATTCAAAAATATGTATGTTGGAAGAGACATTACATGAAATTAAAGATTACTGACTTGAGGGTAAGGCTGCAAATGAACCGAGCTGTTCATGAATAAGCTCGGCCCCGCTCGGCTCGATAAGGGCTCGGCTTAGCTCAGTTCGTTTAGTAAACAAGCCAAGCTTGAGCTCGAATATTAGGCTCGTTTAGTAAATGAGCCAAGCTTGAGCTCGCATAAGTTCGGCTTGTCAAGCTCTGCTCGTTTATCCTTATTTAAATTATGTAATAAATATTTTATTGATATATTAAATAATATATAAATATATATATATATATATAAAAATAACAATATAAATACATTATTTATATAATAAATAATATATAAATATATATAAATAATAAAATAAATACATTATTTATATAATAGATAATATAAATAATATTTTTTATTTAAATAATATAAATAATATTTAAAAAAATTAATCTAGCCGAGTCGAGCCGAGCCGAGCTCGAGTTCTATTAATGTTAACAAGCCGAGTCGAGCTCGAGTCTAATTTCTTATCAAGCCGAGCTCGAGCTTAATAAACGAGCTCGATAAGTAAACGAGCCGAGTTCAAGCTCAGCAAAGCTCAGCTCGGTTTGGTTCGTTTGCAACCCTACCTGAGGGGCTTTATTCCACTAGACGACTCCCTCCGACACTAGTAACAAACACACAGTTTTGGAAGGTATATGCATGCTTTTGTGGCTCAGCGTATAAGCATTCAATATATTAAAGTGATCGGGTCCAACATCTTGCCAGTTGTTTGTTAATAAGTTCAGGAACAATCTCGACAAGATCTTGCAGCTCAAGTGTTTCATTAGCTATTCTCCCATGGAAAGTTGTCTTCCGAACAAGATGTTTCCTTCAACACATAAAGTGAGGCTTTCTTTAGGTGTTGGCTGCACATCAGAATCGTAACGGTCCTTTGACTGTTTATCCATACTTTGGTTAAAGTAGTTATATGCTCAACACGGTTTCTGTGAATAATTTCCACTGAACGCTGCAAAATCTCAACCATCTCCTGGCTGGAATTTTAAAAAAAAAATGCAGTTATGAAGTATCCTTCAATTCCCATTGAAAAATGAGGTTGTTCTCAGTTTTGAAGTAGAGTACTTGAATAAAGACATGGTTTTCAAAATTCAGTGACTAGGAATGACCATGCTCAAAGCCAATTTACAAGTTCGGGCAGATAACTGAATTCACTTCAGATTTGCCCATACTGAATACAAGACAACTAATAATAATCCAAAAGTATGGATTCCATGCACAATACTTGTATCACAATCATTTGCCTCAATTTAATTTATTAAACTATTGTCATTTTTTTATTATTATTTAATCCCTAAATTATTAATTAAAACTATTTAGACAATCAAATTTCCGACCTCAGTTGATATGGTCAAATTGAAGACAATCGGCAATGGTGTAAACCCAACAAGCAAAAGGATAATTTTTTTAATTTGAACAATCCAAATCATACAATACAACCAAACATTCATGTTCTTACCCACAGTATACTTCATAACTTACCCTATACAATTAAGCATCCATTTCCTTCTCTCATCATTTAAAAAAAGTGAATAAAAAAAATTAGTGTTTAGTGGAATAATTTAAGTTTTTCATCATCTTCTTCTTCTCTCCTCAAGCTAAAATAGTGAATGAAAAAAATCAGTGATTACTAAAATGATTTAAGTAGTTCAAACTTTGAAATGACATAGACATTATTAAATTAGGTTTTGACAATTACTAGTTAGACAATCATTTTCAATTGGACCAAAATTAAAAAATTTGAGACTAAATAGATGAAAAATTAATAGAAAATTAGTGCAATTTAAAGAATAAAAAAAATATTTGGGGTTGGATGGGAAGGTTTTTGAAGACAGAAAGCAGAGAGAGAAATACTACGTTATCTTTGTAGAGTTGTTTTGAGCTGAGTAGCAACACCGGCAAATGCAACACAACCCCAAGCCCAAAACTGGGTCCACATTGCCAATTGGACATTGGCAAATAGGATAAGCGTTGTTGGTTACAAAAAAGCGACAAGTGGTAGCGGGCCATAACAGATGGGTGGAGATGACTTACTCGGATTTGTGTGTTAGTTACGCATTTTTATGAGAATAATTACGTGTATATAATATAATCTATTATTTTAATATGATTTATTTGGTAGTTGACCTGATTAGCGGTCAACAATGTATAATAAAAAACACAAAATTGTGTAAAACAAAAAGTATATATATATATACATACCAAAATAGATATGCCTTCCAAACCTTATGCAAGGCATACTTAAAAATCCTCTTAATATCACATGGGTTAACATCCACAATAAAAAAAAAAAAAAAAAATGAATGTTTGGTTATGTTTTTCTAAAAACAGTTTTCAGAAAATTCTACTTTTTTATTTTTCGTGTTTTTTTGTTTTTACTGATTTTTTTTAATATTTTATGCAAATTTTTTTACTTTTTAGACACACCTAACATAAATACACCTAAAAAGTAAAAAAAAATGTTAAAAAAATCTTTTAAAAATTCACTAAATACCAAAAATACAAAAAAAATACTAGAATTCAGTAAATTTTTTGTATTTTTATGTATTTCTTAATGTTTTAAAATATTTTTTCACATTTTTTTTACTTTTTAGATATATCTAAGTAAAGTACATCTAAAAAAGTAAAAAAAAAAAAATTGTTTAAAATTTAAAAAATATTCACTAAAAACAAAAAAAGACGAAAACCAAAAAACTCAATTTTTAAAAAACTTAATCCAGAAAATTCAAACCAAACACACAAAATAATATTAAAAAAATGAATAATAAAAAAATTGACAAAAAGATTGAAACAGATGTTAATGTCATATATGGTGGAGAAGATATTGAAATCTCTAAGTAATATAACTGCTATGGTTGTTTATGATTTTTGTATTGACAATGTTTTTGCTTTAGGGTTTTTATTTTTATTTTTTAAAACGACTATATTGTTATATATATAGGTTCATAGCGTATAGATAAATATGAAATAATATCATAGCAAATCAAAATTGTAAATCATGAGATTTACCATGGAAGTGTTTCCTTTTCAATTGAATTTTAAAATAAATTAGTATATTCCCTTCTTGAAAGTTATAAATCATGAAATAATTAACTAATGCAATTTTTTTAATTGTTTAAAATGAAAAAAAAAAAATCAAGAAATTAAGTATAGTGTTTTGGAGGTCTCAATAGGCTTATCAATAGAATGTCATTTTATAACTCTAATAAAGTTTTTTGTTATAGATAAATATGAACATAGATGAAATTTATTGTAATTTTTTAAAATATTTTGTTATTTTTTGTGTGTAGCACAAAATTTTTGCAATTTGTAATTTTTTTTTTTTTCTTTTTTTGGGTGTGAGAATAAGAGATTTGAAAATTTATTCTAAAGAAAAATCATGGGTATGAAAAGATAGAAATATATGTATAACGATCCCGGTTTTCCCTTTCTGTAATTGTTGTATTCCGGACTTTGGTTCCGTGGAGTTGGTGGTTGTTTATCTTGTTGTCATCCTTTAATTCCATATGTTTGAGTTTTAGGATGTGTTCGGCATGTTTCGAACAAGTAGGTTAAGTGTTGGTCTCAAATGTTGTTGCCCAGGTTTTTGGTGTTACGCTCGAGCGGGTCATTATACGCTCGAGCGGAGTTTGGTTTTTGGTTGTACACTCGAGCGGGCCGTCTTGCGCTCAAGCGGGGTTTACACACTCCCAGTATTTCGTACCTCTGCAAAACTTCTGCAGGTGTGTTTTTCACGCTCGAGCGGTCTCGCTCAAGCGGGTAGTGCTTTGTCTGTGAAAGTTCTGGGAGGGGGAAATCTACGCTCGAGCGGACTAGTTTTCACGCTCGAGCGGATGTACTTTATTCTTGTGTCTTGGCGCTCAAGCGGGCCTTCTTGCGCTCGAGCGTGTCCAGATTTTTGTTCTCGACGCTCGAGCGTTATGTTCTCCGCTCGAACGGGAGTGTCGTATATCAGTTGGCAGCTGGGCATTTTTGAATCACTTTTTACATTCACTCTCTCTCTTTCTTACTTTCTAAAAACACTTTTTGAGAGCCTCTCTCTCTAGGATCTCCCTTCTCTCTAGGGTTTGATCTAGCTAAAGTGTTCCACTTCCTTTGTGCCTTTGTAAAAAGTGTGTTGATCGTCGAGGGCTACGTTTTGATCCGAGAAATTGTTGATTTGGACCACTTTGAATTTCTTCATCTCCTTCATTCGAGCTCTAACTTCGAGGTAGGGATATCCTACTCCATCTTATGAGCTTTGTATTCAAATTTTGGCATTTTGATATGTTGGGGGTTGTTGGGTAATTTTGAGAAGGTTTTGGGGCATTTGTGTAATTTTCAAAAGATGGGGTTTCAAACATATAAACCTTTATGTATGTAATACATTGGAAAATGGACTTCATGTTGGATTATTGATGGAAAACGGAACCTTAGGGTTGGTGTTGTGAATATGGGAAAAAGCCCTTATTGTTATGATAAATTACTTTGTATTTAATTTAGGGAAATGAGAAATTAAATAGAAAATATTCAAATTGGAAAGGCACAGGATCAAAGGGTGTTGTTGGATTAATTTATCGTTCACCTAGATAAAATGTTGATACTTTATCCATTTGGTGCATTTATTTCCTGTTTAGAAATAACTGCTTTGGGCTATCGGTAGAGAATAGTCTTGATTGTTGTAGATAGTGCATGATGATTAGGCAAACTAAAACTAATCCATTGGGGATGCTATCGAATATAGCGGTTGGTATAATACATCAAATGTTGTCATGGTTGATTGAACTTGTATATGATAATTGTTTATATACATTGTTTTGTGTGGGAGGAGATGGGGGATGTACTCCACGGTTTATTGGAAGATGGGGGATGGACCTCTAAACCGGATTTTGTTTGAGATTAATACAGCACTACAATGTGTATCATTTGCGAATTATAGAAGTGTTTTGTTTGACATTGATATAGCACTAAAATGTGTATCACTTGTCTTAATTGATTAAATTTGTATATGATAATTGCTTATATACATTGTATTGTGTGGGATGAGATGGGAGATGTACTCCACGGTTTATTGGAAGATAGGGGATGAACCTCTAAACCGGATTTTGTTTGAGATCGATACAGCACTAAAATGTGTATCATTTGTGAAGTATGGAAGTGTCTGTTTGATTTGATATAGCACTAAAACGTATATCATTATCATTTGTGAAGTATGGAAGTGTTTGTTGATTTGATATATCACTAAAATGTATATCATTATCATTTGTGAAGTATAGCAGTGTTTCTATGTTGTATTGATACAGCACCAAAATGTATATCCATAATGAATTTCGAAAGTATTTTAGTGATGAGTTATAATCTCATTAAATTATTTGGCCAGACTCTGAGCCTTGTTTTCAAACTTAATGCCGAATAAGGAATGGAAGATGAAATATAACATGGTTATGATTGTCATGAAACTGTAATATGATATAAGTTAGAATATACGTGTGGACCATCTATTGAATGCTATTATTTTAGTCATTGTTTATAGTTGGTTTAGTATATTTCTACTGGGCTGTGGCTCACCCTGTATGGGACATCATTTTCAAGTACAGGCAGCATGCCCCACTTCCAATGACGTAGCTTGGGAGGCTTGAGACTGTTGGACTATTTTGTATTTTTGGTTGTATTACATGTATATAAAACCAAGGGCTTATCTTTGTGTAGAGTTAGTACTCTCTTGTTGTAACCAAGTGTTGGCTTGGAAAGTTGTAAGCCCATAGGGCATTTACTTTTGATGTCAACATGTAATACATTTTGTAAGAATACTCTGATGTTTGTAATATAATATCTCTTTTCAGTATCTTGAATGTATGATATTTGGAGGTTTATTTTGAGAGCGTTACAACTTAGTATTAGAGCGTACTGGGTTTGAATACTTTGGGTACGTGGGAAGTGATTAGTATCACAATGGGTTTGTCTCGCTTGTTAGAGACTTAGATGTAATGTTATATGCTTATGTAATAACATGTTTATGTGACTATATGGGCATGGGATTTAGTTTCTGGGATGTTGATTGGATCCTTGGGTTTCTGTGAGTCTTGTTGGAAAAGCACTTGATCAATGCTATTTCTGACCGGAACTCTAGTAACGCCTCGGGACTATCATTATCCGAAAATGAAATTCGTAAGTGCTTATGTGTTTATGTGCTTACATGGAATGAATTACAGCCGTCCATCGTGTTGGGACGCAAGTGAGATAGTTTTGGCACCCTTGTTGTTGTGCTAATACCTTTGTTACTTTTACTAGAATGCCTAGACGAGGGAGTTGTGATTTCCCTCCTTCCGCACGGGAAGAGTTACGGAAACAGTTTGTGGAGTTACACCAAGGTACTACACCTTTGGTACGGTTTGAAAGATGGTATCCAGAATTGGTGGAAATTGAGGAAATGCGTTGCTCAGAATTTGAGAATAGGTTGCATGATGATGTAGACGTCCCCGAACGTCTCGGGGGGAATCCCCCTGTTTTGTTCATTTGGTCTCACTACAGTTCAGGACTCAAAGTCACAATCCTGTATCTAATCTCACAGAGTGCAATGCAAGACCAATGAATCATCAAAGAGTCCAAATCCGGCAAATCGTTTTGAAAAACAGATTTTTAGAAAAAAGTGCCAAACATGGACTGCTTTTCCAGATACAAAGCCGCCACCTAAATATTTTATTTTGGGAAATTTAGGAAACCCTGACTCGTTGCCTAAGGCCACGTGTCCGTCATCACCAAAGTTGCCTCGGCTCAGGAACTTGGGTACGATTGGGGAAGGTCACTTCGTGAGCACCCCCGCTCGCCCGATCAAAGATCGGCCTCTACTAACCATGATATCGAGTTTTGAAAACATTATGTGCTCTTATTCCAGTTATTAGCCAAGATTTAATATGTGATGCGCACAACATACAAGGATAAACTGGATCGCCTGAATTGGAAGGAAACATCTCATGTTTGTTTTGAAAACGGTTTACTACTCGCAAGTAGGCTAAAATGCAGATTTTGCCACTCTCAAGTGGACTTAAAACTCACAGTCAATGCATTATTCCAATTCAGATAATCCAACATTCACCCACAGACATTCAGGCAGGTATATCACATAAGCACATAGCCTCATGGTAAGCATACTATCATGGCAGTCACTCACACACATGCAAGGATGCTAAAGCATAAATACTTACCGAGTACTCCAAGCCAAAACAAAAGCTATGTTAGAAATCCATGCATGATCCTAACTATACAGAAATGCCTAATGCAACACATGCAAAAATGCAACTACAATAGGCTCGACTATTCTAAGATGGCATATGATGATGCTACAACTAACACGTATTCGAAATTAAAATACAAATACAGTTAGTATGATGCGCCGAACCCAGTGCATGCAATACAGATGAATGATGCAAACATGCTATCATAAGTATGCTAATTGAAACATGCCCTAATCTAACCATCATAAGCTGGTAAATAAAAGGGAGAAAGAAGTGGGGGTTGGAAGACATACATCACACACACGCACACTTATTACAACATTGCCCTCGCTCGGAGGGTTCGAATGAATGATACAGTCCGAATAATTACAGTCCGAATGAATAGTTAAATATTACAAAACCCTAATTAATTAACAAATTAACTAGGAAAGCAATAAACTAGTATGCAAATTCATGGACCGCCTCAGCTCTGTTCCGAATGATGAAAGATACATGCTCGAGTTGCCTTGCGCGGAAATCCATTGCGATGCCCCGATTCGCCTCTGTTTGCAATTGATCCCGGAATGTTGTGCAAGGCTTTAAGAAGTTGTCGATTTCTGATTTGCTGCAACAGAGAGTAAGAAAGGGGCATGGCAAAGTATTTTCACATATGTATGCATGATTACTCTTCAGGGAGTGTAGTCATCGATCCTCGCGCCACCAATTACGCATCTCGATGCATGATGGTCGAGGAGTCGATTTGCACGACTTAATATGAAATGAATGCACATATAAACACAACAAGGCCTAGACTCCATCATGGTTAATCCGGAGTGTCGGCAACCGGGAATTGAGACACGTTTCGTCACTTTGAGTACGAAACGTCCCTCGTTTCCCGTGCTTGGGCTAACTCCTATCCCAAACTAACTCCTATTCCAAACACAATGCAATGGGATGGCACACACAATGCGACTAACATGTAACCTAACATACGCAATGCTATGGACTAAAAATGGCATACACAATGCACGTGATGTAACATGGCATACACAATGCTCTAACATGCAACCTAGCATACGCAATGCTATAGACTGAAATGGCATACACAATGCACGATGGACTTACACCAACATGAGTGGACCTCATCCATGCTCACATCAGTGGCCATATGATGGAAATGAGATAACCGAAACACATGCAGACATGCACGGATGTAAAGGACCGATCCTAAGGCATAACATGCAACTCTAACTAAGCATAGCAGAGGATGAAACATGGCATAGAATGGGACATAATACAGCTCTGAAATGGCATAAAAGATGGTCCCGAAACATGCAAATATGTCACATAATGCAAGCTAGGGGGCCCGGGTACCGAAACTAGTGAAGTGCGTTACCCTAGGGGTACCCAAAGCAATGCACCAAAGGCAAAACTAACCCCAAACAGACCCTAGGCAGGTCTGAAACAGTGGGGAAATGGCCTCAAATGATGGCTCGGAATGCGACGAAATGAAGCTCATTCAATGGACGGTAAATGAGGCATACAAGCCCGACTCTCAAACGCATTTAAAGGGTACAAAACATGGCAATATGGCATTGATACAAGCTCTGAAATATGATGTATAATGGCCCCAAAACAAGGAAATACCTCAGTATATGCATGTAATGGACCCCGAAACTCAAAATTAAGCAAGTGTATTGAACCACAAGCATGCAAAACAAACACCATGAGACCATGAGACCCAAAAACAGAGCTAAAGCAGTCCAAAATATGCCTAAGATCAGTTTAAGGCATGGCCAAAAAGTGCTAACATGAAGGGCCAAAACAACATGCAACATAGCCTGGTAAGCATGGTTTTCACTACAGGTATATGAAGCACAAGAGAGGTCACCAAACCAGCCAAAAACAGAAACATGGCATGTCAAATAAACCCCAAAAACCCATGTAAACTCAGTCAACACATGCTAGAATGAGGTGCTCCTTTGAGAGGCCAATAAGAGGGTTGTTCAACACATACAAGATAGACATGCAACATGGCAAAACCACCTCTGGAAATCAATTATGCGGGTCCTAAAACTCACGAAAAAGGCTCTGAAATGGGTCAATGAAGCATGCAATGAAAGGTTCCTTTGAAAGGCCTTGAATAGGATTGCTCTACACATGCATAATAGACATTTTATATGGCCAAAAGGGTTCTGGACAGAGCTAAGGAAGACCTTAAAACTCACCAAATAGGGCCTGAAATGTGACTTCATAACATGCAAGTAGGGGCCCCTTTGGAAGGCCAAAAGGGCCAACAAACAAGATAATGAAAGAGGGGGTCACCCCCCTCTGATTTTGGCTCTCAAAATAGTGTGCTAGCCATTGAAAATCCACTGGATTTCAGTGGCTAGGAGGCCAAACAAAGCATGAAACAAAGGCCTAGATGCAAGGCTCAAAACAAGAGGCAAACAAGCATACAAGGGGGTAGATGACCCCCAACAGAAAAATGCCCTTAACCAAACTTCAAGAGGGGCTCAAAATAAGACTCTTTTCAGGTTATGACAAAACTCGAAAATGCTTGTAAGTAAGGCTAAGATAGGAAGCAAAATAAGCCTACAAAGAGGGATAGAGCATACAAGGAGGTAGATGACCTCAAACAGAAAAGTATCCTCAATCAAACTTCAAGAGAAGCTCAAAATAAGACACTTTTTCAGTTTAAGATGAAACCCAAAAATGCTTGCAAATAGGGCTAAGTTATGAAGCAAAATAATGCAAAAATAGGGGAAATGATGACTTACCCTTGTAGCACAGCAATGCAGCAAGTTCTGGACCAAGAAGGTGAGCCTTCAACCTCTAAAAAATAGCTCTGGGGTGATTAAATAGATGGTGGAGGTGGTAGGCTATGAGGTGTAGTGTAAATGGCCAAGAATATTAGGGTTTGGAGCTTGAAGAAGAGAGCTATGGAGGGTGGCGTGTATCTATCTCAGCCAAATGTTTCTAACCCTTGCAAATGGAGAGGGAATGTTTGTTTTATAGAGGAAAAGAGCCAAGGCTTCTTGGAGAAGCCTCAAGAAAGGGTCAAAGCTTCTCAAAAAAGCTTAACCAAAAGGGTCAAGCTTCCACAAGAAGCTTGACAAAAGGGTCAAGCTTCTCCTTGAAGCTAAGCAAAAGGATCAAATCTTCCTTAAGAAGACAAGCAAAAGGCTCAAAATCTCGGAGGAAGGGTCAAGTGCTTCACAGCTAGCACAGCTGTGTTGCACTCAGGAGGGCCAGTTTAAGTGGTCGACTGACCACTTGCCCTAGTCGGCCGACCAGGGTTCAAAAGGGTCAAGGTGCAAAGCTGGTCGGCCATACTAGAAAGGTGGCCTCCCAGATGAGTAGAATATAGCTGTATGGTGGGAGACCAGAAAATGTAGCCCATGAGTGAGAAAAACCAGCTTTCTAGCAAGGTTGAAAAGGGTCAGGAAGAAAAGCTGGTCGACCTACCCATATTGGTGGCCTCCCAGGTGAGTACAACACAATGGTGGTATGGGAGACCAGAAATTATGGCCCAAAAGTGAGAAAAACCAGCTTTCTGTCAACAAAACCGGCTGGAGGAGAGAGAATGATTTCCAAAAGAATTGCTGGTCTCCCACTATAGTACCACCTTCCAAACAATGAAAATAGGGTCTATACCAAAAATGAACCCTAACCGATGCAAAACAAGGGTTCAGGGACCAAAACACGTAGCCCGGGGCCCCTAAAACAGGCTGTTAGGTACCGGAAGTGGCGTGCGACCACGAAGGTGGTCTCTCGGGCCACAGTGTCCCTCAAAAGAGAGGAAACAAGGTGTGTGCAAAAAATCAGAGCAAACGAAGGTAGTTAAGTGGTCCCGAGCCAAGGCACACGGCCGATGGCTCCGAAAATCGGAAACTAGTCTCCAAATAGGAAAAATGGTCTACGAAACGTAGCCTACGGCCACTGAGAGATGGTCTACGAGACCTCTCCCTCCCTTCGGGAAGAGAAAACAGAGAAACCATGACCTGGTTCGCAAACCGAGGCAAAGCACAAAAGGGGCCCAAAGTCCGGAGGCAAGGCTCGCAGTCGAGACTCTGAAACCTCAGAACGAGCACAATATGCATCATCACCCAGCGCTCAATTGGTGACGTCTGAGTCTTAAGGTTGGTCAAAAATGGGGTGTCTACAGTTGCCTCTCTTTGACAGAACTCGGAAGTCATAAGTGACGGGAGTGAATGTCAAAGCCCAGAGACGACCCATTTTTGACAAGGCCGAAGACTTAGACAAATAGGCGCAATAAACAAAGATGTGCCCGTAGGTAGAGGCAAAATGCAAAATGATATGCACAAAGCTGGACGCAACTCATCATCATGCAAAGCAGCAAACCGTAATGAAGCAAGTATTCACAATAGATGCAACAGTTTTAAGCAAGAATGCAAAGCAACAACTACATTTCATGCAGTTTAAGAATGCGGAGAATTATTCAATTCTCGCCACGTCTCACACGGAGAAGATACAATACCTGCGCGGTTCGTCTGGTCGCACCAGCCTCAAATGAACCGTATATACAATATCGTGCCTGCAAGAGAGAGAAACTTAAAAAGCACAAAATAGTTAGCAACATATGTTCAATGCTATATCGAACGCAAACGAACATGGTGCCGATGAGAAAGTGCATCGCAATGCAAGAAGAAACGCGCGTGACAACGCAAGTTAAGCATGGAGGCATGACAATACCAATGAAACGTGCACAACAATGCAAGTGGTGTGCATGAGAATGCAAGTGACGTGCATAACAATGCAGGATAAGTGCAAACTCAAATGCATATTTGACACAAAACAACGAGTAAAGAAATGCAAATTTCGACGAGGGCGACTCGATCGCGGCCTCCGGTTTACCTCCCAGAAGGGTCACAACATATTCACAAAGGATACACCTCACTCTTGACGAGTGATGATGAAACACGCATCGAAAGTTGGAGTTGAAGTTCCCACGGAGGGATTTCGCGACGAAAAGTGCACTTTCCTTATACTTTCTTGGGTGCCAAGGACTCCGATCACTACCAAAATTTGCAGGGAGTTCAAAGAGACCTTGGAAACCACCTTGGGAACACCACCGACTAGGTTTGGAGGCCATTGGAGGCCACCGAACAGGTTTGGTGAAGAGGGGTGGTCGGCCTACCAGAAAAGGTGGTCGGCCGACCACCTAGCCCAAATCCAGGGCAATTTTGTCCTTTCATGCTCATTTCTTTAAATACACAAAGCCAAACACTTTTTTCTCATAACTCCAAGTCCAAAATCAGTCCCTCTCCCTTCCTAGAGCATTTTCTCTCTCAGATCTGCGCTCTATACGCATTTTCCAATGCCCCACGAAAAGTTGTTTCGCGAAAACTTTCAGTTCTCTTCACTTTGAACCGATTAGATTTTGATTTCGGAGCTCTTTTCCTCATTTTCACCACTTGAGGTAAGTTTGTCTCAATATTTGGAAGATTTAGTTGACTTTTGTTGACTTTTTCCAATTTTGGCTCATTTTGCTCATTTTTGCTCCTTTTTGCAGATTTATTGAGATGGCAGGTCATTTTCCCCATGGCGGAGGTCCTCCAGGTGCCGGAGGTGATCCAGACATTATGTCCTTACCCCCGAGGATTCGGCCCTTTATTCCCGAGAGGTACGACCCTCCGGCGCATATCCTTCCGCAGGCCGTTTTCTACCACTTCACTGATTTTGATGCACGAGCGCCTGTAGATTTGTTGTTGCGGGAGCCAGAGTCCCACCTCTCCTATCAGGCACGGGAGGTATGCACTTCACTTTTTACATTTTCTGCAATATATTCTGCATTTTCCGTGCATTTCATGCTTTCGCTATGTATGCTTATCTACTCATTATGAACACATTCGCACACCACACTTCTGCTCATCTTAGCACACAACTTGTTTTGAATACTTAGTCTATAACACAGTATTCTGTTTTGTATCTTGAACACACAGCTCAATCACTTGAATTTCTGAACCCGCAGCCCATATTTGATTGTGAACACGCAGCACACACTTGTTGAGAGTTGAACACGCAACCCAAACTTTGAATTTCTGAACACGCAGCCCATATACTTTATGTTGAACACGCAGCTCGAACTTTGAGATGAACACACAGCCCATTGATTTTGAAATATGAACACATAGCTCAAACACTTGAGATGAACACACAGCCCACTGATTTTGAAATCTGAACGCACAGCTCAAACACTTGACGTTGAACATACAGCTCGAATTTTGAGATGAACACACAGCCCACTGATTTTGAAATCTGAACATACAGCTCAAACACTTGATGTTGAACACCCAGCTCGAACTTTGAGATGAACACACAGCCCACTGATTTTGAAATCTGAACACACAACTCAAACACTTGAGATGAACACACAGCCCACTGATTTTGAAATCTGAACGCATAGCTTAAACACTTGACATTGAACACACAGCTCGAACTTTGAGATGAACACACAGCCCACTGATTTTGAAATCTGAACACACAGCTCAAACACTTGACGTTGAACACCCAGCTCGAACTTTAAGATGAACACACAGCCCACTAATTTTGAAATCTAAACACACAGCTCAAACACTTGAGCTAAACACACAGCCCACTGATTTTGAAATATGAACGCACAGCTCAAACACTTGATGTTGAACACACAGCTCGAACTTTGAGATGAACACACAGCCCATTGATTTTGAAATTTGAACGCACAGCTCAAACACTTGACGTTGAATACACAGCTCGAACTTTGAGATGAACACACAGCCCACTGATTTTGAAATCTGAACACACAGCTCAAACACTTCCATTCTGAACACACAGCTTATATACTTCATGTTGAACACACAGCTCACAGCACTATATCTGATTTGGTTTGCACACAGCTCATACATTTCATTTGCACGCAGCTTATTCATTTCATTCTGAAAACTGAATACATGTGTTCATTATGAATGCAGGTGTCTTCCCGTGTTACACGAGGATATGGCTCCATTGTTGCGAGGGAGTGGTACACAAAGCTCCCGGAGGCTGTTCATGATTGGGTTGACCAGGCAGGGTTCGGACCCTTCTGCACAGGGATATCTCGCTATCTTGCTAGCAGAACGTTGATGGGTGCCCTTGTAGAGAGATGGTGGGACACCACCAACTCCTTCCATTTCTCAGCCACCGGGGACATGACTATGACCCCGTTCGATTTTGCCATTCTGACAGGCCTTGACATGGGAGGCTAGCCGATTCCTTATGATGAGGATATAGGCAAGTGAGAGGCCACCTGGATCTATCTACTGGGAGCTCGCCCACCGATTGACAGGTCTTCACGCAGAGTCCGGTATACCTGGTTCTCTACACATTTCAGAGAGATGGTCCCCTAGACTCCCGAGGAGATAGAGCAGTATACTCGGGGGTTTTTGATGTTCCTCCTTGGGACCACTCTGTTCTCCAATAGGGGGAACACGGTTGGACTGTATCTGCTCAATGCTCTGGTGGACCTATCGCGGGTCAGCCAGTATGACTGGGGTGGCACTGGCTTGGCTACCCTCTACTGCTATATGAGCGTAACCTCCCGCGGACGGGGAAACATAGTCAGTGGCTACTGGAGAGCCTGGGAGGTATTATCTGCCCTTTTGATTTACATTTCTGCTTTTCATTATCTGTACTTTGCACACACGGCACACTTTACATTCCGTACTTTGCATTCTGCTCTTGGTATTCTGCATCCTCTGTACATTCTGCACTCTCTGTACATTCTGCACTCAGCATTCTGTATTCTAATGGCTATTGCCCTATTTTCCACAGCTATGAGTTTTCGCATACTTTCCCACACTAGCCCCGGAGCTTGAGGTGGAGGTGCCTCTTATGATCCCTTATTCGCTCGTGTTTGAGGGCCAGTATTGGCCGAGAGCTCGGGAGACTCTCCCCTACCTGCGGTAGTTTTTCAATACAGTGCGGCCGACAGAGGTAATTCAGAACTCTCAGTTCTCCATGTTTTCACCTTTGATTTAGCTTGCACATTTACGATTTCTAATCGGCTTATGCTTTGGTTATCCGTAGATCACATGGCAGCCCTGGGCGCCCTTGGGTGGAGACACCCGATTTCAGTTTGCTGGAGAATGGGCCGCTTCTCGGTACCGGAGCCTATTCAAGGGACCAGTTGGTAGGGCCTGGTTTCTGGGGGATCGCTTCATACGCCAGACGATAGGCTACCCTTATCAGGACGTCCCCTCAGCACCTCCGGACGACATGCGGTTCACTGGGAGGCTCACTCCTCAGGAGGTTGCTAGTGCCATGCTGGGTACTGACGTATTGCTACATTTAGAGGAGGGGGACTATGCGATCTACCGCCATACATACTTGATGCCTCCAATGACCGGTGTTTGTACTCCCACGAGGAGGTCTGCTGGCATGCCATCATCGAGCCGACCCCGGGCTGCAGATGTCCCTTCGACCAGCAAAACCGGCACATCGAGAGGTGGAGCTGGACTAGTTCCCCCTATTCTCCCGACTTATCATCATGCCGGATGGCCAGACATGCCGACCGAGTTGACAGGATGGCGGTACGGGACTTCCTATCCGATTCCGACAGAGCCTCTTATGCCTGATCACCGATACGTCAGTGATCCTGACTCACCACCGGTATGCTCCACTACTTTTCATTTATCACTCAGATACTTAGGGACTCATTTATTCATTGATGATTTGAACTTGTATCTGCAGCCACCCAGAGAGTACATGGAGGGAATGCTCGGATTTGTGGCCTCACTTGAGGGCATGGTCTTGCGGAGAGAGGCACAGCTGTCCATCATGGGTTTCCCGGTACTCTTTAGTTTTCTCGCATTTATCATACTTCTAATGACATGCTGAACTTGAACATCTCACTGCATTGATTAACTGTAAGTGTATAGCACATCTGACACACACCACATTCATGTACTATATCTGCATGCACCCACTTCATGTAGTTTTCTTGCATCTGCATCTGATATACATACTTTGGCTGATGTATTGCGCTCTTTCTTTTCAGATGCCTCCACTACATACTAGACCACAGGACGGGCCATCTAGGCCTTCCCGAGGAGCCAAGAGAGGGGGTTCTACTTGCGGCCGAGGCAGACGTAGAGCGCATGTCATAGAGGAGGAGTCCAGCGAGGAGGAGGAGCCTGCACATCTCCAGTCATAGAGATCCGCTGACAGAGAGGGTGGCTCTGGTTCTGGTTCCGAGAGTGGAGGTGATGTCGAGGAGGATCCTGAGGATGACAGCTCCAACTCAAATGATGCTGGTGGTGCATAGGTTGTTCCGCAGAAGAGGACGAAGAGGGCCTCTTATTCCTTCAGTTGATAGCATTGATGCAGCTGTTCCCTGTTTTATTTGCCTTTTTTTACTAGTAGTTGTAGCACATTGTACATTATTAGGCAATTTTATTTTCTGTAAAACTTGTACCCTTGTTGTAAAATACTGTAACAAAGGAAGCATGATGGAATGAAACAGCTTTTATTGCAAAAATGTTGTATTTTATGTTCTTAACATCGCATCGCATCATTTTGCACAAAAATGAGATTGAATGAAAATGTGCATTGTGTATTTGCCAAGTCAGGTAGTGAACCGACGCAACAAACTAAACAACCTAACTTACTAAGAAACAACAAAACCTTAGCAAGTTTACAACACGATAAACAAGACACAACAATGTTGATTAAACAAAGAGTAACAACTCAATATACAAAACTTGACAACTCGACAAAACTTAACAACTCAATAAGTAAAACAACAACTCAATAAAGCAAGACTTAACAACAACTCGATAAACAAGACTTAACAACAACTCGATAAACAAAATGCATTTCGGACGATCTGGGTGATGGAACACATCCGAAACAAAGGAAAACTCGCACCTTCAACACTCCCGATGCATGGAAATGCTAGGAACTTTCTTCTAGAGGGTAGGAAAAGACCAAAGCCCCACTTTCCTCCATGGCCAACCACTATAGAGAGCTGGCCGACCAGCTTTTTCCACCAGAGACCAAGGGGGGTGGTCGGCCTACCAGAAAAGGTGGTCGGCCGACCACCTGGCTTAACAACCACCAGATTCTTGACACGTGTCTGTAGACACTCCGTTTTTGACCGTCCTCAAGACTTGGATGTCACTGTTTCAACACCCGGTGATCGTCCATATTTGTGTTCGTTTGGAGTTCCCGGGGGGCTCGGCTACACGCCTTGCCTCAGGATCTCCGAACTCGACCGTGTTGTATCTGGTTTTGCACCAAACACTTGTGTTTTGTCTTGGAATGGCAGGGAATGGCTTATTAGCCATCCCTACACACCACCGGCCATCCCCTACCATCACCGGTTACACTTTGGTTCCACCGACACTGTTTTGTTAAAAGATTTGGCCGGTCGGCACTATATGTTGCCGACCGGCACATTTTTGTGCCGATGATCCCTTTTGTGGCCGGCGTGCACCCTGTACACCTCTGAGGCATGGTGCATGCCAGCTGTGCCAGCTGGAATGCACCCTCACACTCCCCCGTGCACAGGTGTGACCATTTTGCACCCTTGAACCCTCTAAGCTTCTAGAAGCTTGACCCTTTGGCCAAAGCTTCTTGGAGAAGCTTGGCCAGCTATCTTGGCTTCTCCAAGCCAAGACCCCTTTGCACCCCTCTTTGAACCTTTTCCTTTGCTTAGCCACTAAGTTTGGCCTTGCCTTGGCCTATATAAACACCACCCCTCTCCCTTTGAGAGGGGTTAGCCATTTTCAACACAAAACCAGAGCTTCTATATCTATATATCTGTGTTGTACTCTCTCTCTCTATATCTCACTCTCTCTTATCCTTGTGTGTGTGTTTTGAGCCTAAATAGTGTGTTTTTACCTCATTTTTGCACTAATACACACACCATTACACCTTATTTCGAGATTGAGGGACTTGGAGGGTTGTTTGTTGAGTTTTTGGACTGGTTTTGATCACTAGAGGAGGGCTGCACCACCTGTTTTTCAAGTGTTCTTCAAGGGTGAGCTAGTTACTTTAGTTTTCCCATTTTTACAACTAGTTTTTACCTATCTTGCTTTGTGATTTAGGCTTTGTGTATAACTAGAAAAAAGTCTTATATTTTCTTGCTTTTGAATTCTCATTAAGGTTGTTTTATGGTTTGAGTGCAAACTCACCCTCTTAAACCTTATTTTGGCCTATTTGATGTCTTTTCTTTGAGGCCTTGTTTGCTTTTTTTGTTTTTGTTTTCTCATCACTGAAAATCAGAGGGTTTTTGGTGTTGAGGAAAGTGTTTTGAAGTCTTGTATAGGGGAGGGACACCCCTCTCCCCTTTGTCCCTTTCTTGCCTTTGTCTTTGGCCAAAAGGGTAGCATGCATGAGTGGTTGCATTTGGCTTTATTTCAGAGCTTTTCTTGGTGTTTTGGAGCATGTTTAACCTCTGTCTAATGTGGGTTTGTTGGCCCTTAACATGCTTTCTATACTTGCTTTGTACCCCTCCATTTTGCTTGGAAATGTGCCATGCCATTAGCTTAGTATATCCTCATGTTTTAGCCTAACATTTTGAAGCACTTGATCATGATTTGTCAAGTTTTAGATCTGTTAGCCACTGATTTTTCTATGTTTGGTGTGCTTGATGTGGTTACTTTGTGTTTTGGCTTGTAAGCCTTAAGCATGTTGACCTCTAACATGCTTAGCTTGGACCATCCTCATGATTTGGCATCATTTAGGGTCATATTTCAGTCTATAAATCATGTTTGTATGTTTGCATATGTGGCTTATTTCATGCTTTTAGGGTGTGCCCTTTTATGCCTAGGAATAGGCCTTATGCAAGCTTGTATGTTTAGAGTACTTCGGGGCTGCCATATCAAGGGGATTTGGGTGTGTTTTTGCATGCTAGAAATCAGTTTTTGGTGGCCTAATACATGCTATGAGTGGTCATGTCAATGGTAGTAAGATGCTCTCTTTAGGTGCCTTAGGTTTAGGCTCATTAACTTGCATGCTTGCATAGCATTTTGCCCATGTTTTTGGGCATGTTTTGCCATTGTTTTGGGGAGATTTGAGGTCTGCCCCATTGTGGTTAAGTCCACCATTGCATGTTTATTTGATGCTTGTTGCATGTTTGGTCAATATGGTCTTAGCACATGTCAATCCTATTGCCTTAAGTGTCCATGTTTGCATCACACTTTGTATCTTGCATACCTAGTGTTGCACACTTGCCATAATATGTTGCATTACATTTGGTATGTCTTGCATTTCATGTCATATTGCACCTTTTGAGCCATGTTTGCATAACATGCATTGCATTACTTGGTTTGGGGTGTCAAACCAAGTGTGAGAAATGAGGGGTGTTTGTACTTCAAGTGGCAAAACACACCTCAATTCTCATGTCACTAAGACCCTTGACTTTGACATGATAGGGTCTTGGTTTTCATTTTGTGTGTTACATGCATATTTACATTGAATTGCCATCTTGGTCCCTTAGGCCATCATGCATCAAGACGCATAATTGATGGCCCAAGGACCAAGGGCCATGCTTCCTTGAGTCCTATACATGATAGGGAGCATTGGCCATGCTTACATATGCTCAAAATTCCACCATGCACTGTCTGTCTGCTGTTGCTGTCAAAATTGTCCTCTACAGGAATTCTCTGCCGACCGGCAGTATGTAGTGCCGACCGGCATTATATTCAGGGCCGATAATCTCCTAAGAAGCCGATGGGAATTGTGAGTGCCCAGTGGACATTTCCTCCAACCGGTGGTATACAGCAGCATGAAAGGAAGGCATTTTGGGACTTTGGTAATTTTTGGGGAGACAGGGCAGTAAAAACAGAGGCAGCAGTGCCATGGCGCGGGTTTCCGGGCAAGTCGGATTCGAGCATGCATCATTCGCGCATCCCGAGGCGAGAGGCCGTGACCTCCTTTCTTTTCGCATTTCAATTATTAATTAAATTAGAATTTTGTTGTAATAATTTATTATGTATTTGGACTGTATTATTCGGACTGTATATTCTTTTGGTTCCTCCGAGTGAGGGCGTATTTGTAATAAGTGTGGGTGAGTGGTGTGCATGTCTTCCAACCCCCACTTCTTTCTTCCCTTTTATTTACCCGCTTATGATGGTAGATTAGGGCACGTTTAATTTAGCACACCTTATGCAATGCATGCGTGCATCCATGCATTTGTTGACATGCACCGGGCTCGGTACATCATACAAACCGCATTGTATTTTCAAATCTAACTTGAATACGTGCATCAAAAGATTGCATTTCACATTCCATTTTAGGGTTAGCCGAGCCTATCCTAATCACATTCTGTATGCGATGCATTAGTCATTCTAACATGAACTAGGGCATGCATGTTTGCTAACTAGTTTATTGTTTTGGCACGGAGTACAATGTAAGTATTTATGCTTTAGCATATCGCATGCGTGTGAATGTTGACATGACAGTAGGCTTACCATGTGGCTAAATGCTTATATGAGATAAACTGTTTGAATGCCTGTGGGTGGAGGTTGGATTGCTTGAGTTGGAATAACTCATTGAAATCCGTATTTTAGCCTACTTGCGAGTAGCAATTTCAAATTGTTTTCCAAACAAACGGGTATGCAATGTTTATTTCCAAATTAGGCAATCTAGTCTATACTTGTTTGCTGCGCGCATAACATAGTAATTCTAGGCTAATAATTGGAATAAGAGCATGTAATGTTTTCAAAAACGGATATCACGGTTAGTAGAGGCTGGTCTTCGGACCGGGCGAAAGGGGGTGCTCATAGCTGACCTTCCCCGATCGTACCCAAGCTCCCGAGCCAAGGCAACTTTGGTGATGACGAACACGTGGCCTTTGGCACCGAGTCAGGGTTTCCTAAATTTCCCATTTTAAAAAAATATTTAGGTGGCGACTCTGTATCTGGAAAAGCAGTCCATGTTTGGCACTTCTTTTCAAAATCTGTTTTCTCAAAACGATTTGCCAGAGTTGGACTCTTTGGTTCAGATTTAGAACCACAAACAAAAAGGGGAGTCCGAACTGTAGCCGAGGTCCCTCGCGGGCGTGTTGTCCCTCGAACAGTGCCTTATCCTCTTTAAAAGTTCCAGCTTCGTGGTTCATTCAATTCAATATCAGTTTTGCATCAAAATGGAGGCGTTCCTCACCCAAAATCTCACAGCTTGGATTGCTTCTTTAGATGGCTCGGAAAAGTTGAACTTCCGGGGCTTCGGCTTGAATATATTATTCACGCTGGACCGTACTCCGCTGCATCTTCCTTTCCTCCATGTCGCGGCAAGGTTTTGGAATCCAGTAACACACGTCTTTAGCTTTAGCGGGCAAGAGATGTGTCCTACTTTCGAGGATTTCCAAGTTTTGATGGAGTCCGAGCGCAACGAGGAAATCTTGCCTCAACTCCGATTTGGCTACGTCCAAGCCTTAGGACAAATGTGCGGCCTCACTTTGCGTGATGCTCGATCATTGATTCATGACGGGGAGCTGGTCATCCCAAGCTTGGTTTGCCGGCTTTCTGATGCTAGTGACCGCGGCGACCATCATTGGCAGGGCTATCGGCAACACACGTTTTGCTTATGCTTGCTATCTCGTTTCTTGCTTGCCTCAGGTTCTGGAGGATTTAGTGTCCGGTTGATCGAGGTTGCCCAAGGTTTGAAGGAGGGCAAGAGCTGTATTGCCATGACGTTGGCTGAGACATTGATGGGCTTGGATGCTTTCCATCACCGGGAGACGACTAGGCTTGCGGGGGGCCCACTACTATTGCAAGTAATGTTTCCCACCCAATCTCAAAAATGGGGTGTCTACAGACGACATCTATGAAAGGATTGCGGGGTCTTGGCATAGGAGTTACAGTGTACTTGTTGAGGCTGCGGCTCATGTGGAGGCAACAGTGCTAGCTATGGACCAAAATAGGGAGGAGGCCATTTCGGCGACTCCTGTGACTCAAAGTGTTGGTAAGCCTTTTAAGAGGCAGAAGGGTTTTAATCCACAACAATTTCAGAGAGCTCAGTCTGGCTCTACTTTTCCAGTGCCGAGTCTAGGTTTGGGAAAGGGTGAACGTAAGGTTGTCACTTGTTTCAAATGTGGTCATCTAGGCCACAAGTCCCCAGCTTGCCCACAGAGGGAGAGGGCAGGGTTGGCAGTCCAACCGGTAGTTGCACTACCAGAATCTTCTAGCCAGCCAAGTTTTGGTTCGATCGAATGCTCAGTGGGGAAGCAGTTGTTGGGGTCTTCATCAGCTCAGACTTTGAACCAGTCTCGTGCTCGGGAGCTGCTTACTTGTTGGGTGTGTAATCAGCCGGGTCATATCCAACGTTTCTGTACTCAGCTAGGGGCTTCTTTAGGGGTTTTGCAACCTAGTCGGGCTTAGTTTTATTCGATCAGGCAGGGGCAGTATCACTTTGGGGGACAATCAGGCCAGATTTCGAGGGCCTCAGGAGAGTCGAGTTCCCAAGTCCCAGTTGGGGAAATCTGTAGTTGTTCCAGGTGTGGCCAGATGGGGCATGTCAGTGGTTCTTGTCCGTGGCTTGTAAGCTCGTAGGATATTTTGGGTTTGAGAATGACCAACTTTAGCGGTCTATCGAGGGACGGTAGTAGTGGTAATACCGATGGGGTGGTTTTGTTTTGACTAATCCATTTTGTAACCGGTGGATTATCATTTTGTAATCATTGGGTTCTGTTGTGTAACCAATGTGTTTTGGAAATGTTGGAACATCAAGGTTGTTTGTTTCTATATATATATAGTTATGTGTGTATGTGCTTATCTATTTTCTTGAAATGGGCAGATTAGAGCATGTAGTGGCTCTAAAAGTTTTATTAATGTAATAAGTTGTTGTGAGACCATAAAATTTTTGGTAATAATGCATTTATATACGTGTGTTTTGGTTTGGAAAAAACGAGGGCTGATGAGCCATGTTTTCAATTTGGAAGGATTACTGAGGGATGCATACCTTAATCAGGATTACTAGGGGGCGAGAACAGTTATACTTGCCGGGCGTTCGGAATCTCATTAGTGTTATCTAATTGATCTTATATGCATGAAAGTGATGTTGACCTACTGTCACGGGAACTCCTCGAGGGGATGTGAAGTGAGAGATTAATACTAGTTGTAGTATGTATTTAACATGGTATTTTACAGGGGCATAACGCATAATCTTGTTAGGAATAGACTTGTACCTTCGTGGTAGGTAACGTTGCCGAATTTACATGTGCACTAATTGGTTGTTTCGATAGAGGGAGTGTTAATCCCAATATAAGGGTGTAGTTGTTGGCATCGGGGAGTGATGTGTTGTGAGCAGCTGGTGTTATATCTCTGGTAGTAGTATGTGGATGTTTCCTAAGTTTTCGAGCTCCTTTATTTTGATCGAATGCGATAGGTTTGTACCTTAGCACTGGTTAGGTCAGGGGATGCTATCGGAAGGGTCGATTGGGGTGTATAACCCGTAGTTAGGGTGTGACCCGTGGGTGGAGTCACAGTGGTATAGTGTTTGCGGCTGGAGACTTGGGATAATAGCGAGGAGGATGAGGACTTTTACTCTTCTGGAAGGTTAGGTGGTGAGTCTTTGAAAGCCTTGTCGGCGACATGCAACTGTGCCGGGGTTCGGTGCAAGACAGTTGTTCAGTAGTAGTAATGGTTGGTTGTTGGCACGGAGACCTAGTGTCTTGGTTGTACTCTCGAAATGAGTGACAAATAGGATGTGGAATAAAGGATGGACCCTATAGGTCGTTGGCGGATGAAGGTGCTATGTTTGCTTGTGTTCGGTACGGGCAGTTACTTGGTAATGTTAAGTGTCGTGGTGTAGCGAACCCTATCAGTTAACTCGGTACGAGGGAGGGGGTATGCAAATTCTGTTACTTCGAGTTCAGTCGAGGTGGTGAATGAAATCTCTAAATAAGGAAGATTTGTATAGTACGATGCGTGATAGTATGTGGTTCGCATGTTGTTATTAGATGATGTATAGAAGGGGATTAATATTAGGGAATCCTAGGCGAATACCTTGGTAGGGCTATGTGTGGTTACTAATGGAGTCGCGTGGTTTGAGATTTGGTAAAGCTATGTCACTTTGATATAAGTGTCTGTCGTCCAGTTTGGATAGTGGTAACACGAGTGAGGTAGCGAAATTGTGTAAAGTGAGTGTGGCACACTGTTAAAGTCGTTCCGACTTGTTCAGTCTTGTCTGTGCGGTGTAAGGCACGGGGGTATAAAGTTATCCTTTATGTTGTTGCGTGGTTAGGAATTTCAAATGCTTAGGAGTCCCCTATCATGAAAGTATTTTTTTTTTTTTTTTTTTGGGGAGGGGGATTGCGTCATCACCGTGAGTATGGCGGTTTTTGTGGATTTACGTTGAAATTCATTTGAGGGTCATTGAGTACTCTTCATAAACTAAAATGATTTTGAATCAAAACGTGAGTTCGCGATCCTTACTTTTCGAAAAATAATTTGACGAGAATCTCTGAGTTTGGCTGTGACCAGTTATAAATGACGTGTTTAAGTGGTGACGGTATAAGTCTGAATATTTTATGGGAAGTTAGATTTGACCTAGCCTGAGTTCCTGGTTACATATTGTGTGTCTTTGGCGAGACCTTGAAATTTTGGGGTATTATGTACTAAATTCTGGTTTGAGTACTGTTGGTAGTCGAGACGTAGTGGATGTCTCAGAACACTGTAGTGATTGTATGTGTCATACTGTTATCACTGTTATCGGGTCTTGAAGAGCGGGACCTTCCCATTAATTGGGTGTAGACACCCCATTTTTGACCGACCTTAAGACTCAGACGTCACTGATTGAGCGCTCGGTGATGTTGTATATTGTGCTCGTTCAGAAGTCTCAGAGTCACGGCCGTGAGCCCTGCCTCCGGACTTCCGAACCCTCTTCTGTACCTTGTCTCGGTTTGCGAACCAGACTCGGTTTTCTCTATTTCTTTTCCTGAAGGGAAGGAGAGGTCCCATAGACCATCTCTCAGTGGCCGTGGGCTACATTTTGTGGCCGTAGGCCATTTTGCCCATTTTTTAGCCCGGTTCCTAGTTTTCGGAGCCGTCAGGCCGTATGCCTCGGTTCGGGACCGTCTAACCATCTCCGATTCCTCCGGTTTTTGGCATACATCTTATTTACTCCCTTTTGAGGGACACTGAGGTCTGAGAGACCCACTTCGTGGCCGAATGCTACTTTCGGTGCTTAACAGCCTATTTTCGGGACCCCGAACTGCGTGTTTTGGCCCCCGAGCATTCGTTTTGCATCGGTTTTCGTTCATTTTTGGCAGGTACCTCTGTTTTATCACCAGGAAGGTCACTGAAGGGTGGGAGGTCAGCAATTGTCTCAGCAACTAGTTATATTCCTCCGGCGCCCTCCGACGCCCGTTTTTCTCACTTCCAAGCCAATGTTGACCACCCTAGGGCCATTTTGTTCAACCCCAAACCACATATTTGTGTTGAACACACATGGGAGGACCCTAAAAGTCTATGGCCGGCCAGTAATTGTTGTTGAACCTTTTGAACCCCTCCTAAAAGTGGCTTGTTGTCTCTTCTGTTTTACAGTTGCCAATTTTGAACCACAGGGTTGTGTTGAGGAGACCTGGGAGGACACCAATATCTGGTGGCCGGCCAGAAATTGTTTTGGACCATTTTGCCCCTTGGCCGGCCGGCCATAGGGGGTGGCCGGGCGGCCACCTGCAACAAAAATAGCAGGCCGGCCATGCTCCTTGGGATGTGTGTCTTGCAGCTGTATAGCTTTTTCCCCCAAAATATCTGATTTCGGGGGACTTGGGTAGAAAGAGGGAACTTAATCCCATTTCTCTACACATTTTCCTCTCCCTTTCTCCTCCATCCTTGCATACATACAGCAGCTCCCTCTCTATCTCAAGGGTTGGAAAACTTGCTTTGAGGATACACATACATATCTCTCTATTTCTCTCTCATTTTCTCAAGTTTTGGCTCCATTTCTTCACTACCACCAAGCACCACTACCACCATTCCATTTCCAGCAGCTTGGGGAGCTTTCCAGCAGCTAGGAAGCAACATTCCTTGGTCCAAGAGGTAGCAAAAGTTTGGTCTTCAAGGGTAAGTTCATCTTTCCCTCTTTTGTAGCACTTTTTTGCACCATTCTTCTAGTCTATTTTCTTGCTGTTTTGGGCTCCGACCCTAACTTAAAGGGTCATTATTTTGATCCATTCTTCATGTTTTTTTAAGGGCTCAACCCTGTTTGAGCCCCCCATTTGGTACTTGCTTCAATACCCTCTTGTATGCCATTATTTTGCATGGTATTTCTAGCCTATGTGTGATCTGTGTTTGAGCATGATATAAACTGTGAGTTGGCTTATTTTGAGCCCTTCTACAACATTGTAGAAGGGATCAACACTGTTGGGGGCCTCCATTCTGTACTTACCGTTATACCCCTCTTTGGCCCCCATTTTTGCATGCTTTATTGGCTTGTCTTGCTTTTGTTTTTAGGCCATAATCAGAACTGAAAATGGCCATATTTTGACCTTATTGGCATATGTCATTAAGGGTCTTTGGTTTTTTGATGTATATTTGGCCTACTTCATGTTATACCCCTCTTTGGCCCCCATTTTTGCATGCTTTTTTAGGCTTATCTAGCTTCTGTTTTCGGCCATGATCAGAACTGAAAATGGCCATATTTTGACCTTATTGGAATATCTCATTAAGGTTCTTTGGCTTTTTGGTGAATTCTTTGTATACCTCATGTTATACCCTCTTACGACCTTAATCTTGCATCGCATTTTGAGCATGTTTTCATATGGATTTGAGGCTTGTCATCTACTGTAAATGTTCATATTTTTAGTCCCTCTTCAGTGTTGTAGAAGGGTATTTTTATGTTTGGGCATTGCATGTACCACTTGCTTCATGACCTCCCTTGCGGAGCCATTTTTGTATGCCATTTTAGCCCTACTTATGATTGCTGTTTGGCCATGTTTTGTACTGTAAAAATGTGAGTTTTGGGGCTGCCTTGCTTCTTCTTTTTCATTTCATGTATCAATTATGCATATATTGTATAGCTGTAAGCCATTTTGTGCACTTATCTTCGCATTTCGGGATCATTTCATGCATCGGGTATTATTTCGCCTCATTTCGAGGCTGTTTTGCCCCTCATTTTGCCACTGATTTTTGCATGTTTGCATATCATATTCCATGTCTTTGCCATGTCTCATTAGAGTGGCATTTCGGTGCCTGAGGGTCCGTTCTCGGTTTGCGTGCCCGCGGGCACGCACTTCGAGGTATCTTGTTTTCATCTGATGGCCTCCTATGTGAGTGTGGCTGAGGCTCTCTCATATTGGTGTAAGCCCATTATTGCATTACGTATGTCGTTTCATCCATAAGCATTGTGTATGCCCGGTTGTGTATTACCTCGTATAGCGTGTATGCCATTCCATGACATTGCGTATGTTAGGATTGCATATTAGCTGCATTTCATGCATATCATGCATATTGCATCATGTTCGGGATAGGAGTTACCCCGGGCACGAGAAACGAGGCGCGTTCCGTACTCCGAGTGATGGAACGAGTCTCAATTCCCAAGTCACCGACACTCCGGATTATCCATGATGGAGTTAGGTTTTGTTGTAGCATTCATATGCATTCACCCTATATTGAGTTGTGCAATTCGGCTCCTCGGCCATCATGCATCGATATGCGTAATTGGTGGCACGAGGATCGAGGCATGCATATATTTGTGAAATACATTGCTATGCTCCTTTCCTGCTCTCTGTTGCAGCAAAATGAAGAATCAGTAACTTTTCGGAGTCTGGCACACATTTCGAGAAACATTGCAAACAGAGGCTAATTGGGGCATCCCAGTGGATGTCCGCGCAAGGCAGCCCAAACATGCATTATTTCATTATCCGAGGCAGTCAAGGCATGCCGATTCTGATTTTCTTAGTTAATTTGTTAATTAATTAAGAATTTGTATATTATTCGGACTGTATTATTCTTTCATTTGGGACTGTATTATTTATTCGGACCCTCTGTGCGAGGGCATAATTGTAATAAGTGTGGGTGAGTATGATGTATGTCTTCCAACCCCACGTCTTTCTTTCCTTTTATTTACCTGCTTATGATGGTTAGATTAGGGCATATTTCAATTAGCATACAGTATGATAGCATGTTTGCATCATTCATCTGTTTTGCACGCACCGGGCTCGGCGCATCATACAAACTACATTTGTATTTCAATTCCAAATTGAATACGTGTTAGTTGTAGCATTCCATATGCCATGTTTAGAATAGCCGAGCCTGCTATAGTTGCATCTTTGCATGTATTGCATTAGTGTCACGACCCCATTCCGCCCCTAGTAGAATGGTGCCATGATGGCCAGTAATTCGGGGTTACCAAAGGCCACTTACAAGAAAACACACATAAATCAGAGTAAACATATGGGGCTTACAAATGCGGAAGCAATAAATAAAACTAAGTAATCCATAAGAGCAGTGCGTAAGTTAAATGAAATGACAAACGTCTTATAGTAGCTTTAGTACAAAATAATGAAGTACAAAAATTACATCTTGATCAAAAGGCTTCTCAGCCATCAAATACAAATTTCAATGGAATAACCAAGAAGCATGATCTTCAAGATGCTGCAAAACATGGGTCCAAAAACACATCGGCAAAATGCAAAGGCAAAACACGTCGGCTAAGCACATCTAGGCATCACCGCCGACCTGCTCATCACCTACATATATATATAGAGAGGGTGAGCTTGGATACTCAGTGAATGGCATAAATAATAAAGGGTTTTCATGAATGACATCCGAGGTCTTTAACAAAATAATACATGGAACAAATCAAGTTCATCTATCAAATCTTTCAAAGCTTCAAGGGATGTTTACTAACATCAATATAATTCAAGAGATGACATCTCGGACAAACAAGCCCACGCGGTAAAACCGTCAGTGGCAAGGCAAGACAAGACAAGAGAGATCTCAAAACAATGGTGTCGTTGCATTATAGTCCCGAACACTAAGGACTTGTGCTACAAATGCTTATAGTCCCCTAGCACGCAATTTGGTGCCACAAATGCTTAAAGTCCCGCACGCGTCACGGACTACCCGAGGATGTCATCAAAACAAGATATAATACTTACTGCAAATAGGGATAATCATTCATGTTTACAAATACTTTCCAAACAAGGCAAAACAAGGTTTCATCAAAGCTTTAAAACATATCTTTATTAAAATACCACTCACTTAGTTCTTCGGATGTCGGCGTCAAGGCGAGTCCAAGTCCTACAAACACATGGCAAATCTATTGAATGCACTTCCAAACAAGTTTCTCATGCATACAAATGATCTCGGCATTCTTCTAAACTAAGTCAAATCAAAACAAACATTGTTTCCCACCTCGGAGAAACATCTTTGGGCACCAACAGTCTTGCCGAGGTCCCACACCTTCGCCGAGGTGTGGTCCCGAGGGCCACTTGCAGGATGAATGAGGTCGGAAAAATCTGGGTTTCCCTCAGCTCAACAACATAAAGAACATGAACATGGAGATCACGAAGGAGGTGAATGCAAGGATTATAACTTATGATTGTGAGACCAAAGATTTCATGCTATGAGTTTAAAACCATGGACCTGGGTACCCATTCAAGAAGACCATGCAAGAACAAACACAAGAACATGATTTTTGTTGCAAACTTTCGGATCAAACAAGGCTTTTTCTTAAGAACACAAGAATACCAATTTTCTTTTTTTCTAAAACCAACTTTAAATCAATGCATGACATGCAAGACAGATCCGATCAAGCAATGCAGCTAAGTGATTGATAAGAACAATCAAAGTAGGGCAAGAATCTAACCTTAAAGCTTAAATCCAACGGCTCGATCCTCAAGGGTAAAGCTTGAAACTCCACTTCTCTCACTAGAACTCTTCCTAGAGCTTCTCTCTCTAAAACAAGGCTTTGAGACCAATAATGATTTGGTTCTAAGTCTACCAGCCGTTTATCATACCTTTCGCGGACACGTGGCGCTAGGGTTGGTTTAACTCAAAAAGTGACTGATGGATAAGACAAGTCTCTGACAAAGCGTGTTCAACAAGCTATGCGGCAAGGGACTCTGGTGAGTAATGACATCGGCTAATAACAAGACTTCGGCAACAGGTCAACAAGGACTTCGGCTAAGGAGGACGGCACTTGACTAAGCTGTGCCACACCTTGGCCTGGGTGTGCCACATCTCGGCCTAGGCCATACCTGTCCAAGGACAAAGATCACTCAACACAAAACATCTCGGCCACGGCCCTAAACACTTCGGCTTAAGGGTGACATCTCGGCAAACACGCCGGGTTAAAGGTGGAGGTCGGCTAAAGTTCCAAAACTGTTCCTTATGCAAAGGCTCAAAAGTAACCTATGCTAAACTGACCTCGGCTATACTCTAGGCAAGGTGCGAATTCAAGCAAGCATCAAATAGACAAAGCAAAGCAAAACAAGATAACAGATTACAACCTCGGCAAGGCAAGATTACACCAAAAAGAAGAATGCATGCAAGTATGCCAAGAGTAAGGTGAGGGTCACTACAATTAGGCAATTCTGTGCATCTAGGATCATGCATGGGTTTCTAATGAGCTTCTATTTTGGCTTGGAGTACTCGGTGAGTTTTTATGCTTTAGCATCCTTGCATATGTGTGAGTGTTGCCATGAATACCATGCTCACCATGAGGCTATGTGCTTACGTGATATAACTGCCTTGAATGCCTGTGGGTGGATGGAGGTTGAGTTACTTGAATTGGGACAATTCATCAAATATTTGTTTTTTTTTAAGCCCACTAGATAGTGGCAAAACCATTGTTCTTTTAAGCCCACCTGAGGGTGGCAAAATCTGCATTTTAAGCCTACCTGCGGGTAGCAAACCATTTTCAAACAAACATGAAATGTTTTGTTCCAATTCAGGCGATTCAGTCTATACTTGTATGCTGTGCGCATCACGTAGTAAACCTAGGCTAATAACCGGAATAAGAACTCAAAATGTTTTCAAAATAAGATATCATGGTTAGTAGAGGCCGGTCTTTGACCGGGCGAGCGGGGGTGCTCACGAAGTGACCTTCCCCAATCGTACCCAAGTTCCCGAGCCGAGGCAACTTTGGTGATGACGGACACGTAGCCTTTGGCACCGAGTCAGGGTTTCCTAAATTTCCCATTTAAAAAATATTTAGGTGGCGACTCTGTATCTGGCAAAGCAGTCCATGTTTGGCACTTCTTTCAAAAATTAGTTTTCTCAAAACGATTTGCCGGATTTGGACTCTTTGGTTCAAGATTAAAAACCATGACATTTGAGTCCTTGAACTGTAGTAGACCCAATATCGAACCAGAATCGGGGGGGGGCTCGCACTTCCTTTCCCCAGGATGCGTTCGGGGACGTCTACATTGGGGTGTTACAGAAACATAATGGGGTTGAGGGAAACCACTTGGGTAAGTGAATTTCAGATCCGAGAGAAATATCTGAATCCATTTGTGGATGTTCGAGTATGTGTTGTATTTTGTTGTATTGTTAAACTTTAAGAGCATTGAATATGCCTTAAGTTGAAAAACATAGCATATGTTTTAGTTTATGGACGTATTTTGAAACTTGCCCTAAAATGGAAGTTTAATGTAACATTGCATGTGTTGAATGTAACGTAGAACTAGAGATATATCACGAACATTGACTCTGATATGAAATTGTGAATCATGTATATTGGAAATTGTTGGATTTGGAAGAAATGCATGAGAGTAATACGTGTTGTAATGTATACTGTAGGTTGTCTCTTGAATAGAGATGAAGTGACCAGTAATGGGTCAGGTTGTTGAATATTGAATGGTAATATTGTTGAGGAATTTCAATGTGAAGTCTTTGTCAAACAAATTGTGGATGGTTATGTGTTATGAGCAACACCGTGTTTATGAAAAGAATATTTACCAAACTTTTGAGTTTCGCATGAAAAATGCAAAAAAATTATTTCAGAATGTCAACGTTGAAAACTTGATTACCTTTGAGAAATGCCTCACGAATCAGAAAATAATTTCCCGTATATTTATACAAAAGGTTTGCATTGGTTGTTTTATTTGGAATTATAATTGTTGAGAAGTGACTTAGCTAGAAGCGCTAGTCGGGTGTTTTGGTGATTTGTCTCGGGCAGAGTTCGGTTTTGTTGAGGTCTTTTGTGCCTGAGTGTTGTCTTTGGAACGTGTTTCCATAGTTAGCCCTTTCTTTTGTGAGAGTTAACCGGAGGTTTCTTGTGAGAATGGTTTCTTTCCTAAGTGCCCGGATGTTAAGTGCTTTGTTGTCGGTTGGCCTTGTAATCTTAGGTGTATTCTTAATTTTGGGGACGAAATTCTTTAAGAGGGGAAGGTTATAGTGATCCCGGTTTTCCCTTTCTGTAATTGTTGTATTCCGGACTTTGGTTCCGTGGAGTTGGTGGTTGTTTATCTTGTTGTCATCCTTTAATTCCATATGTTTGAGTTTTAGGATATGTTGGGCATGTTTCGAACAGGTAGGTTGAGTGTTGGTCTCAAATGTTGTTGCCCAGGTTTTTGGTGTTACGCTCGAGCGGGTCATTATGCGCTCGAGCGGAGTTTGGTTTTTGGTTATACGCTCGAGCGGGCCTTCTTGTGCTCGAGCGGGGTTTACACACTCCCAGTATTTCGTGCCTCTGCAAAACTTCTGCAGGTGTGTTTTTCACGCTCGAGCGGGTTTCTTTACGCTCGAGCGAGTATGTTCGCACTCGAGCGGGTAGTGCTTTGTCAGTGAAAGTTTTGGAAGGGGGAAATCTACGCTCGAGCCGACTAGCTTTCGCGCTCGAGCGGATGTACTTTATTCTTGTGTCTTGGCGCTCGAGCGGGCCTTATTGCGCTCAAGTGTGTCCAGATTTTTGTTCTTGACGCTCGAGCGTTATGTTCTCCGCTCGGGCGGGAGTGTCGTATATCAGTTGGCAGCTGGGCATTTTTGAATCACTTTTTACATTTACTCTCTCTCTCTTACTTTCTAAAAACACTTTTTTAGAGCCTCTCTCTCTAGGATCTCCCTTCTCTCTAGGGTTTGATCTAGCTACAGTGTTCCACTTTCTTGGTGCCTTTGTAAAAGGTGTGTTGATCGTCGAGGGCTACGTTTTGATACGAGAAATTGTTGACTTGGAGCACTTTGAATTTCTTCATCTCCTCCATTCAAGCTCTAACTTCAAGGTAGGGATATCCTACTCCATCTTATGAGCTTTGTCTTCAAATTTTGGCATTTTGATATGTTGGGGGTTGTTGGGTAATTTTGAGAAGGTTTTGGGGCATTTGTGTAATTTTCAAAAGATGGGGTTTCAAACATATAAACCTTTATATATGTAATACATTGGAAAATGGACTTCATGTTGGATTATTGATGGAAAACGGAACCTTAGGGTTGGTGTTGTGAATATGGAAAAAAGTCCTAATTGTTATGATAAATTAATTTGTGTAATTAATTTAGGGAAATAAGAAATTGAATAGGAAATATTCAAATTGGAAAGGCACGGGATCAAAGGGTGTTGTTGGATTAATTTATCACTCACCTAGGTAAAATGTTGATACTTTATCCATTTGGTGCATTTATTTCCTGTTTAGAAATAACTGCTTTGGGCTATCGGTGGAGGATAGTCTTGATTGTTGTAGACAGTGCATGATGATTAGGCAAACTAAAACTAATCTATTGGGGATACTATCGAATATAGCGGTTGGTATAATACATCAAATGTTGTCTTGGTTGATTGAACTTGTATATGATAATTGTTTATATACATTGTTTTGTGTGGAAGGAGCTGGCGGATGTACTCCACGGTTTATTGGAAGATGGGGGATGGACCTCTAAACCAAATTTTGTTTGAGATTGATACAGCACTACAATGTGTATCATTTGCGAATTATAGAAGTGTTTTGTTTGACATTGATATAGCACTAAAATGTGTATCACTTGTCTTAATTGATTAAATTTGTATATGATAATTGCTTATATACATTGTATTGTGTGGGAGGAGATGGGGGATGTACTCCACAGTTTATTGGAAGATGGGGGATGGACCTCTAAACCAGATTTTGTTTGAGATCGATACAGCACTAAAATGTGTAACATTTGTGAAGTATAGAAGTGTTTGTTTGATTTGATATAGCACTAAAACGTATATCATTATCATTTGTGAAGTATGGAAGTGTTTGTTGATTTGATATATCACTAAAATGTATATCATTATCATTTGTAAAGTATAGCAGTGTTTCTATGTTGTATTGATACAGCACCAAAATGTATATCCATAATGAATTTCGAAAGTATTTTAGTGATGAGTTATAATCTCATTAAATTATTTGGCCAGACTCTGAGCCTTGTTTTCAAACTTAATGCCGAATAAGGAATGGAAGATGAAATATAACATGGTTATGATTGTCATGAAACTGTAATATGATATAAGTTGGAATATACGTGTGGACCATCTATTGAATGCTATTATTTTAGTCATTGTTTATAGTTGGTTTAGTATATTTCTACTGGGCTGTGGCTCACCCTGTATGGGACATCATTTTCAGGTACAGGCAGCATGCCACTTCTAAGGACGTAGCTTGGGAGGCTTGAGACTATTGGACTATTTTGTATTTTTGGTTGTATTACATGTATATCAAGCCAAGGGCTTATCTTTGTGTAGAGTTAGTACTCTCTTGTTGTAACCAAGTATTGGCTTAGAAAGTTGTAAGCCCATAGGGCATTTACTTTTGATGTCAACATGTAATACATTTTGTAAGAATACTCTGATGTTTGTAATATAATATCTCTTTTTAGTATCTTGAATGTATGATATTTGGAGGTTTATTTTGAGGGCGTTACAATATGTATATAAGATAGTCAATTTTTGAATATTTAAAATTTGACATCTTTATTTTTCTATTCTGGTAAATTACTTCCTATATTTAATAGCAATATTAAGGGCATTGATTCAGACCCCCTTAAAACTCCCACCCCCACCCCCCCCCCACCCCCCAAATTGGGGATTGGGAGAGAAGAAAAAAAAAAGTTGACCAATCAAAAGCAGAGGCGGTCATGGGGGTGACTCCCAAAGGGGGTCCGAATCTTTATTCCAACATTAACATGCATTTTGAAAAGAATAAGTATATTTTCCTATTAAAAGTCATAAATCATGGAGTAATTAGAGTTTTATTTTTTATATAGTTAAATGGAAGCTAACCAATAGAAATTTTTTAAATTATTTAAAATTAAGAAAACTAAGAAATTTAGCATGATATATTGAAGCTCTCACATTCCTTTTCATTAAAAATTTCATTTTCCTTAATATATAGTATAAATACTAATATTTTGAAATTTTTTAATTATATAATTTGAATAAACTAACAATTTTAGAAATTTAGGGAAGCTATAGTGACTCCTTACATATTGGGAGAACTACATATTGGAAGAAACTGTAGCAACCCCTTAAATGGGAAGTTGAAGTAGAGAAGCAGTTGGATATGATTTTGTTACAATTGACTCCTCAAACTATCTAAAACACAAATATAAGGCATTTGTTGGAGATGCTCTAACGAGTTGGGTAAATTATACTTTTTGCACTTTTATTTTTTAATTTTAATTCTTGAATTTTTTTTCTTCTTGCTTTGGCTTTTAGGTTTGGGAAAATTAGTCTAAGGTCCCTCTCCTATTTTTAGTAATGGAAAAGATCCACAATATTATTTTATAATGTCTAAGGTCCCTCAATTTTACACCCATATATCACTGAGAAATTTGACTCTCTCAAATCAAATCTCATTTCTCTCTCTCTCTCTCTCTATCTCTCTCTCTCTCTCTGTGTCTTCCTTCTTTCGTCTCTCTCTCTCTCTCTCTCTCTCTCTCTCTCTCTCTCTCTCTGTAAATCCAAACCTCACTTGATCAAATCCCCAAATCTCTCTTTTGAAAACGAATCGGAATCCAAACCCAAATTCGAATCCGAATCCAAATCCAAATTCAAAGTCAAAATTGCAAGCGAGTTCATCAACCTCGCGTAATTCTCTCTCTGAATCTGCAAATTTATCAACCCAAATTTGGCGATGCAATCTGATTGTAGTGCCCTAGATTGTTCAGCTCCAGTTGGTTTTGTCAGAGAAGAAGTAACTTTTCCGACAAGTAATCTACGAAGCAACTTTTCACTTCACTCTTGGTGGAACTGAATCCTTTTTCTATTGAGACAAGTAAGAAACTTTGTTTGATTTCTTGCAACATATACCATTAGACTTTGCAAATAAATATTTTAGTAAGAAGCAAAGTGGTGTCATACTTAGGGTTTCAGATGGGAGAACATGGTCTGCAAAGTTCTATAGCAAGAAATGCGGTCCAAAACACAAACTTGGTTGGATTTCATTTGCACTAGACAACAATATACTCGCGGGTGATGTTTGTGTCTTTGAACTGATGATGAAGAGCAACATTGAACCACCTTTGCTCAATGTCATGATATTGAGAGCTACAGAAGATTGGAGTGTTTGAAAATCTGTTAATTTGAAAGACCAACAGAAAGCAGCAAGAAATTGGATGGGTGAACGAAATGTGTGTTATTTTGCAATTTGTATGCAAGTGTGTTCACATTAAACAAAATTTTTGTGAGAAATTATGGTTATGCTAGCAGTATTGCTGTGTTTTAATGTTTTTTATACATGTTTTGTTGGTGTTTTGATGAATTTATTCTTATCCTCATGGTTTGCCTTGTTCACTAACTTTGTTTCTATTTAGTTTTGAGTTTTCAATTTTTTATATTATTTATTTTTAGTGAATTTTTTTTAGATCTTCATAATCTAAATACAGTTTAAAAAGGCACGATTTTTAGAAGGCCAAGCCAAATTGGCTTATAAATTTGATTAGTTCAATGAGACCATAGATTTAAACAACCAAACCCAGTTGCAGTGTTACAACCCCGACTCATGATTAACGTTAATCCATGATTTCATGTGTCTAATAAGTTATTAAGATCAAATCCTGAATTAATTACATACGTGTTGCATGTATATATTGCCTTATATGTGTGTATATCTATTTAACATAGAAAGATTTGTTCGTGCTTTTATTTCGATCTGCGAATTGAAGGCCTTATCAGTATCTTGTTTAGAAATTAACTTGATATACATGTTATTTGGAATTTTTAGGAATTTGTGGTGAGTTCAATTTGAAATCGATTCAGAATCAAATAATTAGAATAAAATAATTCCAATTGATTAGTCTAAACTTGAATTGATTAAGCTCCACTAATTAGCCTATATAAGGCCACTATCAAGCCCAAGACTTCTTTTCTCTTGATCCATTTTGAGCTGAAACGTGTAGAAGAAGGAGAAGAGAGAGATTGAAGCTAAACATTTAAAGAAGAGGAGAATTAAGAAGGAATTATGGGAGATTGAAGGGAATTAAGGAAGTATAGCTCCAACACTAGCTCACTCAAGACTTAAGATAGGAAATTTAACTCTTTAATTATGAAATTGAATTACTTAGTGCAAGAATTTAAGGGAACTAGGGGTTTGAGCATGAGAGTTAAATTAAGAATGTAGAATGATAGAGTAATTCATGCATACATGCATATTTTCTCATATTTGAGTTTAATTTCCAAGAATTCTCTCATGCATGTCTTGAATTCACCCTAATTTTGGAAAATCATCAAGTTTCATGTTGTTTTGTAGCATTTGATCATGTTTTGAGAATATTGAGTTCAAAGGAATTCATGCATCTCATGTTCATGGAACATTTATAAATTTTAAATTGAATTTTTGCTTAATTGGCAAGCTATTGGGCCATGATTTCTTGAAATGATCCTTAATTCATGATGTTTTATGAGTTGCTAAGTGTTTCCTCAAGTTTTGGTCCAGAAAAATCAAGTTTGGATGCCTTAAGGTTGAGTTTTGAACTTGGGGAACAAATCTGGAAATTCCAGAATTTGCACCTCCGCTCAAGCGTAGGACTCCATGCACGAGCGACCACTCTGAGTGCATGCACCTCTGCTCAAGCAACCATGAGTCTGCTCGAGCATGAAATGCAAGCACCCAGAAGTTCATGTGTTTTTGCAAATCGCTCGAGCAACAAAAGTCACGCTCAAACGAGGGTCTGAGTCTCACGCTCGAGAGAGGATCGAGCGTCCGTCGAGCGTGAAAAACAAGCAACCAGTACTTTTTCAAAGTTTGCAGACCGCTCGAGCAAAGAAAGTTGTGCTCGAGCGGAACCTCATATTTTGCATGTACGCTCGAACGAGGAAAGCCACGCTTGAGCATGGACCCTATTTTCAGCAAGTTTTGAAAAATGTTTTCAAGTACATTTTTGCATCCTCATTCCATCCTAGGCATTCCTAGGCCATGATTAAGACACTATAATGGGGATAATGAAGTAGAAACACACCAAGTCAAGAAGGGACTAAGTTAGCATTTCCGGGTGTGTGATTCAGTATACGTTCGTTCTGTAACTATGTAGGTCACGCGCTACAAGGAAGCTAAATTGCCTACTCTGTCTATCTACTTGGAGCATCTGTTATTTGTGAGTAATAACTTAGTAAAGTTGTGTTCAAGATAAGATACTTTTTGCCTATGAAATAAGATCTGTTCAATGAGATGCTATGTTTATTCTATAAATGATTGTCCAACTCTAATAAGTATTTGTGACATTATGCTATGATTCAAGTATACTACCTGTACCCGGACCAGAGGTTCCTTATGGAATTGACAAGCTATGTATACCTGGCTAGAGGTTCCTAGGTGGAACTGACAAGTTATCTGTTCCCAGTCTGAAGGTTTCTTTATGAAACTGACAAGCTATGTATACATGGCTGGAGGTTCCTAGGTGGAACTGACAAGTTATCTGTTCCCAGTTCGGAGGTTTCTTTGTAGAACTAACAAGTATTCTATACCCGGTCGGAGGTTCCTCTATGGAACTGACAAGTATGATCTATGATGTTCTGTATATGATTTGTTAGCGCTAACGGATGCACTATGTAAGATTAAGCATGAACTTTGATTTCTATATATGCTCAGAACGAGAATACGAACATGAACTTTGGTTTCAAAAATGGTTATGGGACATCATTCATCTACCCCTTTACTTTGTTATTATTCACTGGGCCCCGCTCACTATTTATTATTATGTATGTAGGTAAGCAGGCTCGAGATTAGGCTTAAGATGATGCCTAAAGCGTTTTGTGTTTGTCAGCCACCTATTGCGCTTCACGAGGAGGTTCCAAATCAAGACAATCTTGTGGCTACGTTTTGTAAATGTTAAAGACTTTATTTCTTTTGCTCCACAACAAGTTTCTCTGTGTGTATGTACGTGAAGTGACGTGTAAATACAGTGTCTTTTGACGTCACTAGTATGCTTATAAGTTTAAAATTATCTGATCCATGTATGTCTGCGCAGCTCGATGGACTATGTATATTTCTTTTTATTGCTTCCGCAGCCCCTAATTACAAGTCTATTCGGTAAGAGGCCTTCGGTAATCCAAGGATTACTGGCAGGTTACGACACTAAACCCATAGGGGCGGGTTTGGGTCGTGACATGCAATTAGAATCAAGGAAGGTATGTATTGGTTTGTTAAAATTTCTCTAGTTCTAGTTATTCAAATTTCTCTAGTCTCTGATTTTCTCTGGTTTGTTGTTGTTCAATTTTTTCTGATTTGCTGTTGTACAAATGTCTTACAGTCCAAAGAAAATTGGTCAAAATGGTGATTGTTCAATTTTCTCTAATTTGTTGTTGTTCAATTTTCTCTGGTTTGTTGTTGTATGAATGTCTTACAATCTAGAGAAAATTGGTCAAAATGATGTTTGTTCAATTTTCTCTAATTTGTTGTTGTTCAATTTTCTCTGGTTTGTTGTTGTATGAATGTCTTATAGTTCAGAAAGAGTTGGTCAAAATGGTGTTTGTTCAATTTTCTCTAGTTTGTTATTGAGTGAATGTCTTACATTCTACAGAAAATTAAACAACAAAAAATCAGAGAAAATTAAACAACCAAAAACCAGAAAAAATTGAAAAAGAGCCATACAAATTTTCTCTAGATAGAGCCACACAAAGCCACACAAATTTTCTCTGACACAATTTTCTCTGAATAAAGCCACACAAATTCTAATGGTATGTGAGTTTGGGAATAATTTCTCTTCCCTTCTCTTTGTATTATCTTCTATTTCAATTTTGAAAATTGAAGTTTTTCTTCAATGTAGCTATCTATGGAGTCCTTTTTCTGCATTTTAATCTCTTGAAATGTAGACTAAATTGTAGATATCAACAACTTCTCTGATTCAAACCAGAGAAAATTCAACAATAGAGAAAATTACTCAAAGAAATTCTTTGGGAAGTCCAGAGGAGAAAATCTCTGAGAGGTCCAGAGAAATTCTCTAGAAAGTGCAGAGAAATTCTCTTTAACTTTTGGTAGTAGGAGAGGTCCAATATATTTTTTTCTTATTAGTTAAGATCCCTTAATAATATTATTAGAAAAATTTCAGCCCATCACAAAAAAAAAAAAATTTAATTTCTATGTGACAAATTTCTTTGTGACGAGTTGAAATTTCTCTATGAAAATAAATTTTTTTGTGCTAAAATCTTTCTATGCCGAAATTTTTCTGTGAAAATTTTGAGGGACCCCAACTGCTATAAAAAATATTGCATGTCTTTTATTTTATAAAATCTTAATATTAGGATCTTAAATTAAAATTTTTATTTTTTATTTAATTTTAGATGACAAAAATTAACTTTATGAATAAATTATAAAAAAAAAAAAAAAAAAAAAAACTTTAAAAGCTAATGTAAAAAAATAGTAAAACATATCAAGGACAAATATAATTTATCTTGATAAGGTATCTTAATGACGGGTGAATTAGAAGAATGTCTTCTTCTTTTTTTTCAATTTTTTTTTTTTTTTCAAAAGATCACAAAAGATTAAAAAAAAAAAATTAACAAAAAAATCACTCCAAAATTAAATCCAAACATCACCTAAAAAAAAAAAAAGAAAAAATTAATTGGTATTGTATCAAAATGACATGTGACCATTAGAATATTATTACTATAATTTGGTATTTTTTACTACTGTAAGATACAAAAATTATAATTTTAACATTAATAATCATTGGAGATGCCCTAACAACATCTCCAAGCACTTTACTATATCCCAATTTAAACCATTAACTGTTTAAATTTAGTTTGAAAACTTCAATAAGTTTTAAAATTTGTTAAGTTTGGTTTGTTAAGTTTTCGAGTTGATTTTAAACAAGGTTTTGTTGAGTCGCATATTTACATAGTGTTAGGTTTATCGAATCAAGCCGAATGAGCATTTTTACATAGTGCTAGGCTTATCGAATCAAGCTGAATGAGTAATTGACTATTCAAATTTTATTTGAAAACTGGAAGGACTCCAAAATATGTTTAAGATTAACTTATTTACTTAACAAACTAAGTTTTTGACGAACTAAACATAAGTCAAGTTCAAGTTGTTTGACTCGTTTATCACCCCTAGTTAAGACTATTATAATTATGGGATGGGTTTTCCACCCATTTATGATTTGAGTTGGAAGGTGTCGTCTGTAAAGCCCATTACAAGACTCATTTCGATAATCTGATCTATTTATTTTGTAGTATTCTTTGTGTAAATCATTTTTAAAATATTAGGTTTATTTGTTAATTGTACCGTATTTAATTTATTATATTTATCTTTAAAAAAATAAACGATAAATATGTTTTTAGATCATCAATTCTTTTTAGGGTAAACTACCAATAAGTCCTAATAATTGGACTTAATTTTCATCAAGTCTTATTAAAAATAAGTCTTGGTAAAATTATCGTTAAAAATAATTTTTTTTGTGACAATTTTTTATATATGTCGCTAAAAATTGACAATTAGTGACTTTTTGTCATGATTTTTATAAATTGTCGATAAACTTACAATTAGTGACCTTTTTTATGACAAATTTTTTCCATAAAACCTATTAGACAATAAGTTCATTTATTAGGACCTATACGTAAGTACTCCTTTTTATTACAAATGTAACAAATTGAACATATTATGATTATTAGATCAACCTAATTTTTTGAGAGAATAATATATATGAAAAATCTTATAAAATAAACAATTTAAATTATCAAAACTACATCCGAACAACACCCAATTTGGAATGGAGGGTAGCCGTTTTCTATAATTATCACCCATAATTGAATATAAATAAATAATTAATAAACGAAAAATAAATATATAGCTGATACGGATTACACATCGACGACCTTAAGTCTTTTTAAAAAGAGACATGGATTAGAATAATTGCTCCTCCCAAAGACATGCCTAGGAGGGACGGACAAGGGATGCTGCTATTACTTCGAGTCATAATCCCCTGTTGTGAACTTTCATGATGGTTGGTACCGGATTTGTTTTTATGGCCCGAATGATTTATAATGTAAGGTTCATTGAATATATGATTCGTGAAAAAAATTAAATTAATTAGACATTTGTATACCTATGATCAAGTCTTAATTGTTTTAAAAAATTATCAAAATTATGTTAATCGTTTATTTTTTAAAAAATAAATATGTTCTTGTTATAGAACAGTAGATATCTAGTCAATTTGATTTTTTATATGAATAATCTACTCAACAAAACTTACAATATGAACGAATCGAATTATTAAAAAAGATTCGAGACGAGCATCCACAACAACTTGTTGTATAGCAGAGCAGGAACCCCAATTGCAAATTGGACCAATCTTATCCTCTTTGAAGGATTCCTTCTATGAAGCACAGATACTTCAAATAGGGTGACGTATCCGTATTGTATCCGTATCGAATACCGATACTCTTTGGATACTCACAGATACGTATCGGATACTTATTAAAAGTATCGGATACTTCTTAATTATTTTTTCATTAATTTTGGAGTACCGGATACTTAATTTTGAAGTATCGGATACTCCAAGTCATGTTTACTTGTTTTATGAAATTAGAATTGTAACATTTCTTGCATAGTAATATAATATAATATAATTACAAGTATAAATATAAGAATATTTTTCTAATACTTTGTTAAATTCTTCAATAAGAAGAGCATAGTGAGTTAAATAATATAATTTATCAAATTGAAGTATCCTAATTATTTCATGCATCTCCCATATAACTACATAGAAAGTAAAAATTAACAAGAGAATATAACAATGGTAAAATTAAATATCAATAAATAAATAAACAAGTAAACTTGAATACAATATGTTTCACTAGTGTCAAAGGAAAAAGTATAGGGACAAGTTGTGAATTGTTTTATTATTGTAATATAAATATATTAAACTTGATATTGAAATGAAATATTTGCAAGAGCTCTTAAAAATTTAAAAAGTAAACAAGCTACTAGCTTAAATTAATACAAAATTCTTAAAGGTTAGTATTTTGCATTATAAAATTACATTGTGGTTTTTCAACGTTCTTAACTTATGTGTAACTCATTATTAATAATTTTAAAAAATATATTTTTTACAAACGTATCCTAGCTATACCGGTATCCTATTTTTTTAGGTTTTGTTGTATCGCCGTATCCATATCGTGTCGTATTCGTATCTCGTATCCGTATCTATGCTTCCAAAGATTCCATCCATGTGCGGTCTTGTTTTTTGTTTTTGTTTTTTTGTTTTAATTACGAAAGAAGGAATCCACCTACCATATATCTAGTAATCGTTAGTTTAGGGAGGTCTTTAATTAATTATAGTGAGTAAAAAAGAGGTGTTACAGTTAAAAAAAAGTGAGTGTCTCCTTGTCGTGGAATATGCCACATGCCAAATCAGCTAAGTTTTTATTGCGTGTTACAGTGGAAAAAAGTGAGTGTCACAGTGAAAAAAAGTACACTATAATATATTTGGAACCCTTCCTTGTGGTGAAACATGCCACATGCCACATCAAGTGGGTTTTGATGGGTGTTATAGTAGGAAAAAGTGGTGTCACAGTGGAAAAAAGGTACACTATAACCTTTTTAGAACCATTCTTTTTAGAGCTTTTCCTTGTGGTGGAACATATCACATGCCACATCGGTTGGATTTTTGTTGTGTGTTACAGTGAAAAAAAAATGAGTGTCACAGTGGCAAAGGGTACAACCGTCCAACAAAAATTATCAGACACACAAAATAGGATCTCACGGTTATATTATCAATACCAATAGGACTTATCAAAGCAATAAAAAAAAATATGGAACTCATTGGAGTAACTGTTTCTAATATGGCACTTTCTAATAATTTTTCCTAAAAAGAAACTTCTTCAATTTGTCCGACAATGTCAATTTTTAATTTTCTATACACACAACTATATGGAAAATTATTTGGTGATTAGGCGAGTCTATGTGTTGCTTCTACTTGATTTCTATTGGTCAAAATAGTAAGACTCAATACTTTTGTTTAGTATTTGAGAGACAACATGACAAGTATCATCTGATGAATGGTGTGAAGTTAGTGGCACACGTAAGAATTATTATTAGGGGGGTTGCGTTCAAAATCCACAATAATTTTTTTATTTTTTCATTTAGAGAGAATCATTGTACATAAATATATTGAAGATAAAATATTATTTTGCCCTCCAAATTTTCACATGTTTTTCAATTTGACTCTCAAATTTCAATTAATATCAATTGTACATCTAAACTTTTGAAACTTTGATCAATTTGGCCCCTGCCGTCACATTCCATTTACAATTAAACGGAATGTGTTGACGTGGGGGGCAAATTGATTTTTAAGGTTTAGTTTGGGGGGCAAATTAATTTTTAATTTGGTGGGCAAATTGATTTTTAAAGTGTAGTTAAGGGGATAAAATGAAATTTCAAATGAACTTTGGTATCACGTCAACACATTTAGTCTAATTGTAGACGGAATGTGGCGGCAGGAGTCAAATTGATCAAAATTTCAAAAGTTTAAGTATAAAATTGATATTAATCGAAATTTAAATGTCAAATTGAAAAATGAGTGAAAATTTGGGGGGCAAATTGATATTTCCTCAATATTGAAATATACACTTTCATAAATATAAAAATTGAAGTATTATTTAATCTAAAATAGGGAAAGCTCAACCTAGATAGAGGTTCTAGGCAAAATCTCAACTATAACTCTTTTTGACATTTAAATATGATCATTTATTATAACTTTTTAATGTAAAATACATTTATCTACCACATTGGACACTTTTTTTTAAAGCTTCGTTATTGAGGGTCTTTAAACAATGAAATTTTTTAAGTTTAACTACTTAAGGTATTTGAACAAGGAAGAAATTTATCATAGTTTATTATTAGAGTTTCTTTTCTTTTCTTTTCTTTTTTTGGCTCCTTGTAAGTCATTCCATGATATTGTTCCACACTAATAATCATCACCCCTCATGCAGTTGGATAAACATCAGTATAAAAATTAGAGATCCTACTATATAAATAAATCACTATAAAATAAAAAGATAAAAATACCATACAAGCTTCCATAAACTTAGGAGTGTAAATTTTAATTATATCAAAAATTTATTAATATAAATAATAAACTTTATTATTTATAAGTTTTTGAAAATTTATTTACTTGTAGGGGCCACCTCTCTTGGGAGTGATGAGATTGTTGGGGAGCCCATCCCTTCTCAATCTACCAACGAAGCCAGCAATACACCATATGTTAATGAAGTTTTGAGAATGTTTGGAGGGAACACGGCATCGTAGCCACCCCCTCCGTCCGCCAATGTTAGAAGTATTATTTCAAAATTATCAAATAATCGCTCTTAATTATATAGGGCTCACCTCCTTTGTTTTGTCACATCATTATAGGTGAATTTAAAATCTCAAATATTTCTCAAAAAAATTATGTAAACCATGAAAATTTTAAGAATAAAAACAACTATTGCCTTTCACAAAACATTTCAATTACAATTTTTGCAAAATATTTTGCAAGATAAAAGCCAAAGATGCCATACCCTCTTTCCCACTTCCAAAGATTTAAATTTCATTTTCTCATAATTTTCTTTATTTACGTTTTCTTTTTTGGTTCCAATCTATTTGTGTAGCAAAGATGAATCTATTGATCTATTCAATAAGTCTTCATTGGGGAAGAGGTTATTTGGTGGTTTTGAGGTAATGTTTCACACCATTCACCGTGTTACATTGATTCTGTAGCGAACAATAAAGTAAGGGATCCCACTCTTTCAACCAATAAAAGGTAAGTTGATAGACCGCATGAATTTGCATCAGGACCATTGTATAATTTTCCCTTTTGGGTTTTTTTCCTACTTAAGCTTATTTATGGGTTAAAAATTGATAACAACAGCTGTATGGAGAGTGCGGTCCACAACAAACAGTGTAAATAAGAACCCAAAGACATGTTCAATTGACCCATTGATGGTCCATAGCAATTGTTTCTTAGAAGACACCGGTCTTGGTCCACTATGAAAGATTAATTTCCATCCTAGTGCCATCTTGTAAATTCACCTAGTCTTTCAGTGTCACCGTTTCCACAAAAATTGAGATCTTTATATATATATATATATATATATTTTTTCCCGTGTGTTTGATGCCTTTACATTGGCCTTGGTCCATTAGAGATTGAATCTATATTAATGATGATGTGATATTACCATTCCACTGAAGACATTGGTTTTGGTCCACTTGATATTTTGAATCTCTATTAATCCGTTTAAGAAGTCTTTTGAGGCTCTCTCTTCACTAACGTGTTTATGGGTAAAATTTCGATAACAATAGTTGAGTAATGTTAGAGACTCTTAAAATATCATTTTTTTCATTTATCAATATGAAAAAGTTTTTAACAAGTTAAATGCCAGTCAAAGGTATTTTTTTTTTTTTTTAAAAATTCCTATTTTTTGACTTGTTAGGATCTCTTCTAATCTAGATCTAAGGTGAAAGAAAAGGGATCATTCTCAACACCTCACATAGACTTGAACTCACAACCTTTATTGTGAGAGTTGGACAACATACCACAGTGGCACATAGTCACGCGTCATAAATATTAATTCCAATCCACTTGAATTGATTGCTTCCAAAGTTTCTATAATGGACCAACGCTAGGCTACAATAGACCAACTAGTGGTCCACAGCAAATTTTTTCTTTTTCTGTTTTTTTTTTTTTTTTTTTTTTTTGGATAATTAAATCATAAAATAAAGAGAATGAAATACACACGTTTACAGGGGTATACCTCAGGCTTTTCTTACAATCCTAAACAAAATTCTACACCACCCCCTAATATAGGGGGGAGATTTGCACATTAAATATCCTAAAACAAATATGAATAATCCTTGCACATTCTGCAAGGTCCCCTACAAATTAAACTGCATTTGCCCATGTATCAACATTCCCTAGTTGCACCGACTATCAAAGAGATAGATGGAAACTGGAGAGAGACACATGGGCAAATTTCAACGAAGTGACTCTTTCTAATATGATTTCTTGGTAATTTATCACTTCGTGGCTTGCCTCAAACCAATGCATTCAGAAAATGCCCCAAGTCTTCTTGATAGGCTTGTTCTTCATGCAGTGAGGTGTGGTCAATGTTTCTACATTTGTACCTTTTCAAGCCTGGACTTCATTAGCGTGTGCAGTCTTACTTTTGAACCTTCTTGTTATCGATTTTAAGTGACCAACCTTTGCTTGTTTATTAGTTCAAAAAAAAAAAAAAAAACCTTTGCTTGTTTATCCTTACATACATGTTAGGTATATAATGATGCATATTTACTCATGCAGGCAAGCATTGTTTAACTATGTTTTCTTTATCGATACACTATTTTGGTGCTCCTGTTACTTACATTTCTATAATATTTTTAATGTTGGACTCTTAACTGGTTTATTTGCTTAACTTTTCTAATAATCAAAAAGTCCTAGCAATGTTAAGGGATGTGAAGTGATAACGGCCTGTACGGGAAAGAAATACACCTTCTCGTATAATCCTGTTGACCAAGTCTTCGTTCCTCTGTACGATGTCGTTCTACCACCTGAAAATATCAACGTGAGCTAGCCGGCGGGTGTGTGCCGGAAACCTCTCCGATGCCTAAGTCAGTAAGCAAGACAAGAAGGCAAAAGCTCAATGTATTCAGGAAGCAAAATTGTATTACCTCTCCAAAGGTGATATTGGTGAGCTTATATAGGTTACGCATGGCACAGTCCTGGTAGGACTCTAACTTCTCCATGCGAAGAGTCCTCCCAGGACTCTTATTCCTCCATATGTAGAGTCCTTCTAGGATTACTCCTTCTGGAATCTTCCAACACCCCCCTCACTGCATAAGCCAAGTGAGATGGCTTTACTACGGCCGAACTCCATTACAACCGAAGTAACCTATAGTCCGGACTTCGCTTTTACTCCTCTTACCTCGGTTTCTCATGCACAACCGAGCCAACCATAAGAGAGCTTAACCGAACTAGGAGTGCGACCCAACCGGACTACCGAGTCCGAACCGGTGTCAGAATACGACCGGCCTAGCATGCAAGAACCGACATGTCTCTACGACCGGTCTACCAGCTTCAACCGGACTATCTCGACACTTGCCGCAATCAAAGTACTCGTTTGGCAACCGAACTACATATACTTCCCCTTTCTTAGTGGGTATCCCCCAATCTTAAACCGAGCTCGGCCCAACACCTAGCTCGGCCCAATTTATGAATATAAATTACCCTCTCAATTGCCCCTTAATTCCATCTGCGAAGCATGATAGGGATTACCAATGTAACAACCGAGATAGAATTCTAACATCTCCAACCGAGCTAAAGCCTTTCGAGCCTTTCCAACCGAGCTAAAGCCTTTCGAGCCTTTCCAACCGAGCTAACAACCGCTTAGCCTCTCCAGCCGAGCTAAAAAACCCTCAAGCCTTTCCAGCCGAGCTAAGACATACTTAGCCCATTCAGCCGAGGTAAAACACCTTTAGCTTATCCAGCCGAGCTAAGCTGGGGCCGTACTGCGCACGTCCGGCCAATACGTCTCTTCATTCTTCAGAAACTGAATCGATTGTCCTTCCCAGACACGTGGCACACCCTGAATGGCCTTCTACAGCTGTCGCGCCGTCCTCGTGTCTCGTAATGTTTGAATAGTTCCCTCCAAAAACAACTTGACACAAAACTAACCCTTCATTTCAGAATCGCCTCACTCTGTTCATCTTCTCTCTCCCTGAGCTCGTGTCCTTGTTTACTATCTGCATCACTCCTTCAGCTCGTCTCCTCTTCCTCTTGGTAAGTTCACGAATCTGCTTTCATTTGTCTGTTTCTTACTTTCATGTAAGTTCATAGCTGTTTACGTTGTGTGTTTTTACAAAACATTTTGTTTTTCTTCAACTGCACATGCATTTCCTGAAGAACTCCATAAGAACACTCTGAACACACGAATTCACCTTGTAAGACACCTTTCCGATCTCTTCACACACTACAACCGAACTAGAATCTTGTTACTTTGTCGAACAAGCTGAACCGAACTAGCACTTGCAACCCACAATAGTAGTTTCAATAAGTTGCCACTTGATTCACCTTAGCGAAATAAAAGCCCGACTTGAGATAGGTATTTCGGCCCGACCGAACTAGGCCTCTGACCGAGCTAAGTCACAGGGCTAAGCCATCCTTTTGAGTTTCTAAACCGAACTCGGAAAGATGCCCTCGAGGCCTAACAGTGGTAAGAAAACCATAGGTGCAACCGAGATAACCACAAACCTTTCACAAGCGGTGTAGATAGCTTAGCACCTGTAGAGCCAAGTAAAACCAACCTTTTCTTGCTTTATTTTTTGTACGGTCTTTGATCTGCTTGACACTTGCTTTTTCCACTTTGCGGACTTAGGCTGTCGGGCACTCCTCTCTGCGTCCATGGGACTACCGAGCACGCTCCTTCAACCGAGATAAATTATTTCATAACTTTATAAAATAAATGGGAAATATAGAGTCCTTGTAGAAACCCGGAGGCCTTCATGACTTTAGGAGGGACCACCAAATCGCAGCCGATGTAAATATGGTTTTGGCCGAAAAGGTTATAGAGCCTTGGGGAAAAGAAGGTTTTGTCCCTTTCACCCTCCAATCAATCATAGAAACCGGACTAAGATTCGATCCGGCCCTTATATGTGAATTCTTGAGACAAACGGACTATGCCCCACCCGGTGTCCTGTACGTCTTAGAATAATCATGGGCATAGCGCCCTAAACCAACAAACCGGTCTAAACCTTGGCATGGCGAAATACTACACCGATACTCAATTGGTTCCAAAAGCGAAGGTGGTGTTATTACCTTAGAATCTGAGGTAGAAAAAATAATCAAACATACAGGATAAAGACTTGAGCAGCGGCGATTTCTTTTGGGTTTACGGAAATTTTGAAGACTTCCAAGCCCGAATCGGTAGAAGAATAAATTGGAAACAAGGCGGCCGGTACAAAGACTTGGTTTCCATTCCTCCTTTCCTTTTGAAATGAATCTCATCTTGAACAGGACTAACACTTGTTCTCTTTTTTGCAGTTAGCTTTCCTTCACTCGATGCGGCCACCCCAATCTAGGCGTTCTCCGCGCCGCACTGCGTGTTCAAGAAAGGAGTTGGGGTAAACTCCTCGACTTTGAACCAACCTACCGCTACTCCGGTCACCGAAAAGCGAGGGTGACCGACTTCCTCCTCGAGGACCAACCTGAACCGGACCCAACCTTGCCAGAAATCGTGCTAGTGCCCTTAACAGCCGAACAAGAGATGGCCAAGAGAAGCAGACTGCGGGCTATGCTCACCGAAACAACCCCAGCCGAGGTACCACAGACCGGCCAATCAACCGAAGCCGTAGTGGCTCTTCCATCCCAGCAACCTTCTGCTTCTCGCCGAAACAAGCGTGCCCGGACTATCCAAGCCGGGCCACAACTTGTTGACGAAGATGAGAATGCTCCGCCACCAAACCCGCCAGCAATCATGCAACCGAACCCCCAGGCTGAGTCATCACACCGGTCTGAAACCCCTCAGTGGACTCCACCCCTAGTCTTCAACAACCGGGCTATCAATGAGGATGACTCCGTTGTCTCGGACAAGGATCACCTTCTGGCCTTCAATTTGGCCAGAGGTGTGTGCCTTCCAAAAGACATGGAGCACCATGCCAAGAAGCTCAACACCGAGGTAAAGTCACTCCGGTCTGCTTCGAAGTCCATGATCGTGGTAAGCAATACTGTCCTTTCTGTCTCTAAAACTTGCCAAACCTTCAGTTCGGTCAATCAACTAAAAAACTTTCCATACTCTGTGTAGGCTCTTCAGAAAACCACGCTTGCACACCGGCAAGTGATGGAACTTCGTAAGACCGCCAGGCAGGCCATGAAAGACTGTGGCGAGAACAACCGAACTAACACAGCCCGAACAAAGGCGGCGAACCGGAGGCCGAGGTATCACGTCTCACGGATTTGGTTACCTCGGCTGAAGGTGATAAACAAAAGGCTGTAACCGAGGTAAAAGATTATTACCTGTGGGAGATGGCCCAGTTAGAAACAAAGAAAAACGCCGAAGTAAACCAACTGAAAGCCGAAGTAAAAAAGGCCAAAAAGCAAGGCTTTAAGGAAGCGAAAGCATCTGACCTTCAATGTGGCGACAAAGGACCTCTTCTTTAAGTGCGGTTGGCGGTGCGGTGGAAGCTCGGTTGTACTCGACACCGGCGCCACAACGCTCCACCGTACTCTATTCCGACCTCGCTTAAACAATATGCAGACGATCTTCAAAAAGCCTTCCTAGAAGGGTCTGGTGATGAAGAAGAGGATGAAGATGATGAAGATGATGAGGGGGAGCCATCTCTGACTCCGGTCAACACTGCTCAAAGCAATGAAGAAGCTCGGTTGGAGCCAACAGTGGATTTAGCTGACGAGATACCAGCTGACACCACGGTCCAAACCGGGCTCCCTCCTCAAACCGGTCTCCAGGCAGCTGCTGAAGCGGAGCTTGACGCCGAACTAGATGCACTCCTAGGATGACTGTTTCTTGTATTTTTTCCTTCTTTTTTCTCTTGTACTTCGGTTTTGGAACTATGTAACCGGACTATGGTCCCACAATTGCACTTCCTTTTTGATTTGAATGAAAAAATCTTTTAACTTGCACTCCGGTTCTGAACTTGCTTGGTTGTTTGCTTTCCCATGAACTTGATTACACAACTGTGATCTCGGTTGACCATATACCTCACTTGCCAACCACTCTTGACCGATGTAACTTACTTGGTGAAGAGTCTAAGAGTTGGTTTAATCCGATAACCACTCTTGGTAGGTATAACTTACTTGGTGAAGAGTACAAAGAGTTGGTTTAATCGACCAACCACTCTTCGTAGGTATACCTTACTTGGTGAAGAGAACAAAAATCGGTTTGATCGACCAACCACTCTTGACCATTCCCATACTTTGGCCAAGTGCTGATTTAGCCATTCCCATACTGTGGCTAAGTGTTGGTTTAATCCAGCCAACCTCTATGTAGCCATTCCCATACTTTGGCTAAGTGTTGGTTTAATCCAGCCAACCTCTATGTAGCCATTCCCATACTTTGGCTAAGTGTTGGTTTAATCCAGCCAACCTCTAAGTTGGTTTTTCCAGCCAACTTAGAATGTTTGGTTATTCGACCAAATGTCCTGCGGCACGGATCTGATCACAGGCTTAGGAGGGTTAATAGTTGGTTATTAGGCCAACTATGTTTACAATGCTACTAACTTGCTAAAACTACTTTCTACGGAAAACAAATATACTAAAAAGAATCGACTTGTTTCATTGAGAAAGTAGAAAATTACACATACTCAAAAAGAGAAAAAAAAAAAAGCTAAAAGTAAAATAACTTTAGATTGGCAGTGTTCCACGGCCTAGGAATTGCTTTGCCATCCTCATCTTCCAAGTGGTATGCCCTTTGCTGCTAATCGACCACTTTGTAAGGACCTTCCCAATTGGGCCCTAACTTGCCATCTCCAGGACCAATGTGTTTCCCATCACTTTGAAGTACCCAATCGCCAATCTTGAGCTGTCTTGGATGTCTTTGTTTTGTTGTATTTTCTGGACAACTCTTGCTGATAGGAGGCGATGTGTACCAGCGCACTTTCTTGTCTTTCTTCCGCCAAGTCGAGTTCTAATGCTATTGCTTCGCCGTTTAGGTTTGGATCAAAGTTTTCACTCCGAATCGTGGGGAGGCCGACTTCTAAGGGGATGACTGCTTCCATGCCATATGCTAAGGAGAATGGTGTTTCCCCAGTTGACCGCCGCGGTGTGGTGCGATAAGCCCATAAGACATGAGGGAGCTCTTCCGCCCACTTGCCTTTGGCTGTCTCCAACCTTTTCTTCAATCCGTCCAAGACAACTTTATTTGACGCTTCTGCCTGACCATTTGCTTGGGGATATGCCGGTGTGGAGTTGTAGAATTCTATCTTGTAATCTTCGCAAAAGCCCCTGAAAATTCTGCCATCAAACTGAGTCTTGGTTATGCGAAATCGATGCTTTTGGTATGCCAAAGCGAGTAATGATGTTACGCGGACAAACTTCTTCACATCTTTTTCCTTGATTGGCCTTAAGGCTTCTGCTTCCACCCACTTTGTGAAGTAGTCTGTTGCCGCAAGAGAGAACTTCCTGTTGCCTGGAGCTGTTGGGAGTGGTCCCACTATGTCCAAGCCCCACATTGCGAAAGGCCACGGACTAGTGAGAGGTAGGAGTTCTCTTCTTTGGTTGGTGAATTTGATCATAAACCGACACTTTTCGCATTTTTTGACATACTTCTCTGAATCCGCTTGCATGTAGGGCCACCAATATCCTTGTGAAATAGCTCGGTATGCCAATGACCTTCCTCCTTGATGGCTGCCGCATACACCTTCATGTATTTGAACAAGAATGCTTCTACCTTCTTTGGGGTGGACACACTTTAAGTAGGGTCTGGCGACTTCTTGTATAATGCTAAGGATGGAGAGCCAAAATCGTTGCGACTTGGCTCTTATTCTGTTGGCTTCTTTCTTATCTTACGGTAGAGTGCGTCTTTCGAGAACGGTATAATGGGATCCATCCAAGAAGGACCTAACTCGCGCAACATACCTCTTGACACGGGTCTTCAATACTTGGTGCAGGCGGATAGTCGACCAATAGTGGATGAGGATGGAGGTGTACGCCATCGGCGAGGCACGCAAGTTAAATGCTGCTCTACTATTCTCCTCCACCTTAATCTGTTCTATTCGGCGACTTCAAACTTCTTGATCTCTGCCTGACTAAGTCTTGGTACTTAGCCTTTCTATCATCCTTTGCTTCATAAACGCAGAAATTTGATTCACCACCAACTGCGAGTCGCTGTAAACCATTAATTCAGTGGCCTTCATGTATGCTGCTGACTTGAGCCCTGCAAGAAGCGCTTCGTACTCCGCTTCGTTCGTATTTGGGAAGCCAAGGTTGATCGCTGCTCCACTACCAAGCCGTGCGGAGAGATGAGGACTATGCCAAGTCTGCTCCATGTCGATTGGCGCCATCCACAAAGAGTTTCCACATCTCCCCAACGAACAACTTCCAACAGTGGAGGGTCGTCGATGCCTTGGGGTCTTCGGGTTGCTAATGTCTTCTTGAGAATCCATAATCGATCGCCTCTTGTCTTCCACTGGGCCCAAGTCATTAGTTGCTAGTGAATTTTGACTTGGTGCGGTAAGGTTGGCCTCTTCTTCGCCTTCTTTATCTGATGCCTTTGGTATTGAGTAACTTTGTACTAGGGGTTGCGCTATTCGTCAAACTCCATCCCTAGGTTGGTTGTATCGGTCAGTCAATTGGGCAAACTTGGTGGCTTCAGAGTGAACTTCTGCGGCGAAGTCTGCCAAAGATTGGGCTTTCTTTGCGGTTACGGGTTGGAACTTCACATCATATTGTCCCAACTCTCGGCCCACTTCAAAATTCGCCCGAGAAAAGTTGGCCCTCTCAAGCAGCTTTTAGTGGAAAAGTTGTGAGGGCGACAATTGTGTGGGCGTGAAAGTAGTCGCCAATTTCTGGATGCCATCATTAAGGCCAATGCTAGCTTCTCTAGAGGCAAGTACCTTGTTTCGGCTCCTAGCAATGTCTTCTTGACATAGAAGATAGGTAAGTGTTGGATTCATCGCTCGAACCAACCTTTGCACTTCTTTGAGAGAGCGCCAAATAGAGGAAGAGTTCTTCTCCAGGTATGGGGGTAACGAGTAATGGTGGAGAAGACATGTACTCCTTCAGACTTGCCAGAGCTTGGTCGCATTCTTCGTCCCACTCAAACTTAGCTTTTAATGTCTGAAAGAATGGGCCTGTCTGTCTGAAGACCGGCTGATGAATCGGTTAAGTGCTGCCGCCATGCCGGTGAGGTGCTGTACTTCTTTCACTGAGTTAGGCCGCTCTAACTCCTGAATTGCTTTGGTTTGAGAAGGATCCGCTTCTATACCGCGGTTGGTCACCAAAGCCTAGAATTTGCACGATCCTACTCAAAGCACACTTCGGCGTTGAGGCGTAACTTATGCTTTTTCAGGATCTCGAACATCTCACTTAGGTCCTTGAGATGGTCACTCTCACTCTTGCTCTTGACCACCATATCATCGATGTAAGCCTCCATTGTTTTGCCTAACAATGGCTCGAACATCTTGGTGACCATTCTCTGGAATGTCGCCCCCGCGTTCTTTAGGCCAAAGGGCATGACCTTGTAACAGTATAGTCCTTTTGGAGTGGTGAAGGATGTGATCTCCTGATCTGGTTCATGCATTGCGATCTGGTGGTAGCCTCTGTATGCGTCGAGGAAGCTAAACTCTTTGTGACCAATTGTTAGGTCCACCCGATCTATCCTTGGTAAGGGAAGCTATCCTTGGGGCATGCTTTGTTGTGATTTTATAATCGACCTTGAGCGCCACTTCCCATTCTTCTTTGGCACTACTACTGTGTTAGAGATCCACCTGGGGTAGTGCACCTCTCTAATCGCCCCAGCTTCTAACAAGTTACCCACCTCTTCTGCCACTATTTCGGCGTGGTGGAGTGCCGATCTGCGCGTGCGTTGGATGACCGGTCTAGCAGAAGGGTGGACATTGAGTTGATGGCAAATAAAGTTGGGATCAATGCCTGGCATGTCGTATGGGGTCCAGGCGAGCACTTCGGTGTTTGAGGTCGAAATTCCAAGACTTCCAATCTCTCGGTCTTTGGACAACGACGATCCAAGTAGGAAGAACTTTTAGGGTTATTCTCATCTATTTTGACTTCTACCAAGTCCTCCTTTGCTTTTGATCAGCAGCTTTGCCTACATCCGCGAGTAGTTCGTTAGTCTCGGGTTCTTCTACCGAAGGAACATATCCTTTGGCGTAGCAGCTACCATTCGTTCTTGACGAAACCTTTGCTTGGACATAATCTGGTCCCCATAAACTTCTTCTATTACTCCGTGTCGTTGGGGAACCTCATCACTTGGTGGTAGGAGGATGCCACCGGCGCATGGCATGCACCATGTTACGCCTAAGATGATGTTGTAGGTGGATGGGACCTTGACACGAGAACTCCACTTGTTTTGTCACACTCCTGCTCGTGGGAGGATGATTTTGCCGACCGCCACTCGGCATGGAGTTGAACCCAATGAGGGAGATCTGCGGGGCCAAGTCTTTATCCTGCGGCTTGAGTTGCTTGAAAGTTTCATAATACATAATTTCACACGAACTACCTTGGTCGATCGAGAATCCGCAGCGTCAAAATCCTTGACTCGGAGAGTGGCGACCAAGGCATCATTGTGGGCAATATATTCTCCAAGTCTTTGTCGAAAAGGACATAACATTTGTAGGTTCTGTCCTCCCCTTTTTGACGACTGGTTGGGCACTTAGCACCTCTTTCAAGTGCTCTGCCTTTTTGATGGAACCTCTGAGCTCGCATACTCGCTCTGGTTCAAAGACTCCATGGATTACGTTGATGGTGCCTTGCGGCGGGGCGTCGTTTGGCATTCCATTGGGGAGGGTGTGGGCCTGGGGGGTGCGCCCCTCCTTCTATGTATTTATCTAGGTGGCTCTTGCCACCAACTCTTCCAGATGTTGCCTCAATGGCGTACAGTTCTCAGTGCGGTGCCCCTTTTCCTTGTGGTAGGTGCATCTGGATCTGTCATCATAGTCCTTCTGGGCCTCGCCCAACTTGGCTGGCCACCTGACGAATGGCTCGTCTCTAATCTCACTAAGTATACGGTAGATTGGTTTTTTGAACACTGTGGTAATGGCGGTGCGGACTCTCAGCCACCTCTTCTCCTGGTCTTCGTCATTGTCTACTTTGCCCGTCCGTTTTTGTTTCGGCGATCTACCGTATTGACCTTTGCCGAGGTCTTCTTCTCTGGTGTTGCGATCGCACCAGTCTTTGCCTTAGCACGAGCGCCATCCTCTTCCACCCTGATGTGCTGATGCACTCTCTCCATCAGGGCCTCCATGGTAAGTGGTGGAGTCATGGTGATAGAGTCCCTCAGTCTATTCCCGACTGGAAGGCCTCTTTTGTACTGCGCGATGGCCAGATTGGTTGGGCAATCCCCAATCTGGTTGAAGGTCTCCCAATATCGGCTGTTGTAGGACCTTAATGTCTCCTTCTCACCCATGTCGATGGAGAGTAACTGATCGATCTCCACCGGGGTCTTTGTGTTTGTTCTGAACCGTGTTACAACGCTTACGCCAATTGCGCCCAGGAGGCTATCTTTGCCCTCTGAAGCTTCTCAAACCAAGTTAGGCCTAGGTCGCCGAGGCTTGAAGGGAATAGGATGCACATCGGCGCCTCATTAGTCGGGTATCTGACCATAACTGCGAAAGTGGCTTAAGTGGGTGTAAGGGTCCGTCTTTCCTTCATCGTCGTGAATTTGGGTTGTAGGAAGCTTTGACGGAAGGCGCGTTCTCAATCTCTGGGGCGAATGGTGAGGTCTGCGGCCTCGCCAATGCCTTATCCATTGGTTCGTATGCCAAGTGCGGCCTTGGCATTCCAACCTCGGCGCTTCCATGCGTCAGGAGCCAATCGCCGCAAGGCAGAACCTGTGGGGATCGCGTCCTGGCGTCCTCCTTCCATCGCGCCTTTTCTTCCAACATGGACCTTAGGTCGGACGACCTAGGTAATTCCGTCTGTCTGGATCTCGTATGATGCGGATGTGAGGGCCAATAAGTACTTCCCTCCGTGTATGACCTTTCAGGCTTCGTCCTCTCAGTCCTGGAGTGGCGAGTCCTGGAAGATACGGATCGCGTGTCGCTGTCACGAGGCTTACGTCCTCTGGTTGAGGGTGTAGAATTCCTACCACGACCCTCGGAGTGGCGAGGCGTCTTGTTGTTGCGCCCCTCCTGTCGCCACTTCTTTTCCTTTCATCTGGCGCAGAGACTCCATGTCCGCCGCCATCTTGCGGATCGATTCGTCTTGTTCTCGACGCGATCTTCCGGTGAGGATCAACTCTGCGCCTTTGTCTTTACGGGCTTTGCGGCGAGAAGGATGAGGGTGCTATTCCTCCTTCGTCCCTCGCATCCCTCCCGGAATTACGCCTTTGTGGTTCGGGCTCGCCATGGGAGGGACCAAAGGAAGGCCTTGGCGCCTTGCACCTCCTACAGGTCGATCCCGTCAACGGTGAGGTAGTTCTTCATTGTTCGCCATTGATGTTTAAGAAAAAACTTGATCAAGAGGTTGTTCTTATGCATTATTTCCCGACGGCGCCAATTATGCAGGAAAGAAATACACCTTCTCGTATAATCCTGTTGACCAAGTCTTCGTTCCTCTGTACGATGTCGTTCTACCACCTGAAAATATCAACGTGAGCTGGCCGGCGGGTGTGCCGGAAACCTCTCCGATGCCTAAGTCAGTAAGCAAGACAAGAAGGCAAAAGCTCAATGTATTCAGGAAGCAAAATTGTATTACCTCTCCAAAGGTGATATTGGTGAGCTTATATAGGTTACGCATGGCACAGTCCTGGTAGGACTCTAACTTCTCCATGCGAAGAGTCCTCCCAGGACTCTTATTCCTCCATATGTAGAGTCCTTCTAGGATTACTCCTTCTGGAATCTTCCAACACCCCCCTCACTGCATAAGCCAAGTGAGATGGCTTTACTACGGCCGAACTCCATTACAACCGAAGTAACCTATAGTCCGGACTTCGCTTTTACTCCTCTTACCTCGGTTTCTCCTGCAACCGAGCCAACCATAAGAGAGCTTAACGAACTAGGAGTGCGACCAACGGACTCTAGAGTCGAACCGGTGTCAGAATACGACCGGCCTAGCATGCAAGAACCGACATGTCTCTACGACCGGTCTACCAGCTTCAACCGGACTATCTCGACACTTGCCGCAATCAAAGTACTCGTTTGGCAACCGAACTACATATACTTCCCCTTTCTTAGTGGGTATCCCCCAATCTTAAACCGAGCTCGGCCCAACACCTAGCTCGGCCCAATTTATGAATATAAATTACCCTCTCACGGCCCATAGTTCAGGGGGTAAAATGTAATTTCCCTACAAATAATGGTTTTTAAATAATTTTATTGCTGGTGAGATTTAGATTCACATCTCTTGTTATGAAGGTAGTATCTTATGAATTAGACGGTATTATCACTTTTATAAGACTGTATTTTATGACTTTTGAATGAATTAAGATTTTTATTTGAAAATGCTAAATGTGTTTGAAATGTAGTAACTAGCAAGTGAGAGTCAATTTTATAAAAATTGACTTATGGAATTTTAAAAGGAAAGTCATTTTTGAAAAAATAATGCAGACATATTTTCCTTAAAAAATGTTTTAAACTTACTTTTTGTTCAACCAAATAAAGAAAAATTACATCAAAACAAACGGAGCCTTAGTGTCTTTTAATGGATTATTAGAAAAAAATTTTAAAAAAAAAAAAAAGATTTGTTCCTTATAATAAAACACATTTTTAATTTTTTCAATTTAAATTTTGATCTTATAATTTTTTTTAATCTAATATGTTAATTTTTGTTAAGTGAACCTGATGAAAAAATAGTATTTTAATCATTAAACTTAACGAAAAAAAAATATTTTAGACATTTTATGTATACCTATATTAAATTTAATGACTAAATTTTTTTTTTTCATCAGTTTTATTGAATGAAAATAAACAAATTGTGTAAATTAAAAACAAATCAAAATATTAGAGTTTAAATTGAAAATATTAAAAATTTAGAATTTATTTTGTTATAATAGTCAAACTTTTTAAATAATTTCTTCTAGATTATTTATATAAAAATTCAGGTTGATCAAATTCATCATAATTCAAAGAATAATGTTATATACACCAATTTGTATACCAACTAGTGTACTAATAGATGATGTGCCACAATTTTAGAGGTTTTAGGTATTTGTAATTTGTATAATAGGTGGGTTCAATAATAATGTCATAAAGTATGTTAATACATTAGTTGGTATACTAATTGGTGTATGTTTTTTTTTTTTTTTTTTTGAAACTGAGGTGTCCGGCTTCTACCGCTGGGCTGCGTCCACCGACTAATCCTCAGGGGGAGTAATCACAGCATCCCACCGCCGCAGCTCCCCGCTTAAATCTCAAAGTGTCCCAGAGAAAAATCGAACCCATAACCGTGCGCCTAACCCACACAATTCAAATAGTGTTATCATAATTCAAATAGTGTTGAGTATAGAACTAATATAATCAAAAGGACATATTTTTAAAGAATAATTTGGAAGAAAAAATAAATCTTTGTCTATTACGATTGCTTCCAAAACTGCTTTAAATCGGAACCAAAGACACGCTACAATTGATGGTGCATAGCTTCCACCACCATCATAGTCAATATTCATTTTCCATCCCATTGCGATTGCTTCGCAATCAACGTTCATTGCGATTGCTACCTTGATGAAATAATCAACGTTCAATTCTCGATCAAATCAGATGGGGGGACCTAAAATTTTCTCTATTACGATTGATTCCATCACCATCAATATTAATTTCCATCATATTGCCGTATTGTAACCTTCACTCCCAAGTCTTACATATCTGTCTCAACAAACTTTTTTCTTTTAACGGCTCACATTTTAAGAAGATAAAATAATATTAAATATTTTTTTAAAAAAAAGCCTAGGAAATCTCATATTATAAAATATTAGCATAATACTAAAACTAGCATATCATCCGTGCTATGCACGGATTGTGTTTATAATTATCTATATATGTGAATTGTGATTTTTTAATGTTTTTTTTTTTAAATGTCTTCTTTTTTTTCTTTTTTATATTATATTAAAGTTTAATATTTTTATAATAATTATATGTGTTGGACTTTTCAAGAAATTAAATGTCTTTTTTTTATTATTATATTATATTAAAGTTTAATATTTTGATTGTAATCATATATGTTGAACTTTTCAAGAAATTTTTTTTTATGATTGTTCTTAATGCATTAAAGTGTTATTATGAGGGATAATAATCATATGTGTTGGGATTTTTCAAAAAATCATATGTGTTGGATTTCAAAGAATTTTTTTTATGTTTGTTCTTTGTAACGCCCTCAGAATAATAACCCAACATACACAATAATAAGATACATTACTGAAGTAAATAAACCACAATTCATTCATCAGAGTATTTCTAAATAAAGACATTACATGTAACATCAAAATAAATGCCCTAGGGCTTACATCTTGCCAAGCCAACACTTGGACACAAAATTATGAGTTCTAACTCAAATACAAATAAAGCCCTAGGCTTGAATGTTTACATGTAATTCAGATAAAAACAAATAACTAAAATCAAGGCTTCAAAGTCCAATTCCTTCCAAGCTAATTCCTTGGAGGTAGCGAATCACCTGGACCTGAAAATGATGTTCCCATATAGGGTGAGCCACAGCCCAGTAGAAATATACTAAACCAAATATAAGCATTGAATAAAGTAATAACACTTAATAGATGGTTAACAATGATAATCAGTTATGTCAATATACAATCTTAAGACACTAATGTCTATGACACTTATCAATATCCATTATTATCAATGTGGCTCAGAACCTGGCCAAACTTACAACGGTGAACTATATAGCATATTCACATTACTTCCAATATCAACAACACAAATGAGACTCAGGCTCATATCAAAACACTTCATACTTCCAGATTAATACATATTTTAGTGATGTATCAATAAAACACTTCAATATAAATAAGCACACATAAAAGTGATGCTAATGGAGTCCATCCCCTATCTCCTCCCAAACAAAATCCGGTTTAGAAGTCCATCCCCTATCTTCCTCTAAACCGTGGAGTACATCCCCTATCTCCTCCCACACAAAATAATGTATGTAAACACATAACATATACAACACACAATCAATACACATAATGTCTGTATTAATTCAACAGCCAAGATTAATGACTTAACCAATGATTAGTTTCAGTTATCCCTAATCCACATGCAATGTCTACAACAATCACGACTATCCTCCACCGATAGCCCAAAACAGTTATTTCTAGACTTGGAAATAAATAATTCAACAATTAAATAGACGAGTGATTTAAATTAACCAACTACCCCATTTAATCAATAAATTCTTCAATCTCATGAGTTCAACTAATTTTCTCAATGTTCCTCAAATTAAATATACAATTCAATTTATTTAAACAACTAGGGTTTTTCCCAAAATTACCAAAATACCCCCAACATATTACAATGCCAGAACTTAGAACAAAACGTATACATTGGAGTAGAAAATCCCTACCTCGAAGAAATAACCCAAAAATTAGAAGACGAAGATGATGACCCAAACTCAAAGTGCTCCAACTCCAAGATTGTTCAGATTAAACTGAAGCCCTCGACCCACACTACCTTTTTAATAAAGCAACTAGGGTAGAAACGCACTCTAAATAGATCAAACCTAAGAGAAAAGGTGAGTAGGGAGAGAGAGAAGTCGGACCTAGGGTTTGGAATCCAAAAAGAAGATGAAAAACTGATCAAAAACCCGCTGCTGCCTATATAAACTAAACAGGCTTGCTCGAGCGAAGACATGGTCGCTCGAGCGACCAGACACAAGAAAGTCTCACTCGAGCGAAGAAAAGCTCACTCGAGCCAAGAATGCAATGCTTCAGGTCTGCAACCCAGAAGCATGCTCGAGCGACAGAATGCTCGCTCGAGCGAAGAACTCGAAAACATACACCTCGCTCGCTCGAGCGAAGAAACACTGCTCTCAGGTCTATACTAGACGCAATCGCTCGCTCGAGCGAAGAAACCCTGGCTCGAGCCACCAGAGACAAAACTCAACCCTCGCTCGAGCGACCAAACCCTCGCTCGAGCGACCAACCCAAAAACTAGACAGCAACACTTGGTTTCCGAACCCAACCAACCTGAAACAAACCTGCCCAACACATCCTATAACTCAAATAAGGAAATAAAGGACGACAGCAACAATTATACAATGATAGGATCCACGGAACCTAAGTCCGGATACAGCAATAAATTAGGAAAAGACCGAGGTCGCTATAACCTCCCCCCCTTAAAAGAATTTCGTCCCCGAAATTAAGCATAAGTTTTTAAAAACAGGTTTTTCTCCAATTCCAATAACATGACCTTACAATAATGAACAACTTGACCCAATACCGGTCATTTCATCTCTTATCAAGAGGCATCTCACAATATGTATATAAAACAACATATATTACAACCTGCAACAATATTATGCATTTTTCCTTTCAATCTCAACAGTTTCAATATCATATTCAATTTCATGATAGAACTCGAATTCAACATAATGAATGTTATACTAAACTTCCATTATAAGGCAAGTTTCAAATTATTAACATTAAACCAAAACATTCTCAATGTTTTCCAACTTAAGACATATATAAAGTTCTTAAGTCAACAATATTACAAAATCTAAATACAAAGTTTCAAATCACTAAACATGTCCGGATATTTTTCTCGGACTTCCAATTCACGTTCCCAAGTGGCTTCCTCCACCCCGTGATGTTTCCACAGAACCTTTACCAAATGAATGGTCTTGCCTCGCAAAACTTGATCCCGTCTATCCAAGACTCGAATTGGTCTCTCCTCATACGAGACATCCTCGTCAACCACTAAATCAGTCAAATCCAACACATGTGATGGATCTGGCTCATACTTCCGAAGCATACTCACATGAAACACATCATGAACTCCGGACAACTGCGGTGGCAAAGCTAAACGATAAGCAGCTTCGCCAATCCTCTCGAGGATTTCAAAAGGACCTATGAACCGAGAGGACAACTTTCCGCTCTTCCCAAACCTCATCAATCCCCGTCTATATGATATCTTCAGAAAGACATGATCACCCACCTCAAACACTAAAGGTCTCCTCCTACGGTCGGCATAAGATTTTTGACGACTCTGGGCTGTAACAAGTCTCTTATGGATAAGCTCAACTTTCTCCGTCGTTTCCCTCACCAATTCCGGACCCAATAGAGGTGCATCACCCACCTCGGCCCAACAAACTGGAGATCTTCACGGTCGGCCATACAAGGCCTCAAACGGTGCCATACCAATACTAGACTGGAAACTGTTGTTGTAGGCAAACTCCACCAAAGGCAAGTGCCTCTCCCACGACCCACTGAAATCAAGAACACAACCCCGAAGCATATCCTCAAGGATCTGAATAGTACGCTCGGACTGCCCATCATTCTGAGGATGATAAGTCGTGCTAAAAGTCAACTTGGTACCTAGAGCACTCTGCAAACTCTGCCACAACCTAGCAGTAAAACGAGGATCTCTATCTGAGACAATCGTTACTGGGACCCCGTGCAACCTCACTATGTCCCGGATATACAAGTCAGCTAGATGATCTACTGAATCTCTCACGCGCATAGGAATGAAGTGCGCCGACTTAGTCAACCGATCTACAACCACCCAAATAGCATCACTACCCCGCTGAGTCCTTGGAAGACCTACAACGAAGTCCATAGTGACATGCTCCCACTTCCACTCGGCAATAGGCAAGGGTTGTAACAAACCCGCTGGCCTCTGATGTTCGGCCTTTACTTGCTGACAAGTAAGGCACTTAGACACGAAAGCTGCCACATCTCTCTTCATACCCCGCCACCAAAATTGGCGACCCAAATCCCGATACATCTTAGTACCTCTTGGATGCATCGTAAGGCGCGAATGATGAAACTCTCGGAGTACCTCCTCTCGGCAAGACTCCGGCACAAACAGACGGTCTCGGTATCTCACACTCAGGTCGGGATACACCGTCAAACCCTTCTCAACCTTCCCACCGGAAATCTTCTCACGGAGGGATTCTACCTCATGGTCACCTCTCTGAGCCTCTAACACTCGGGTCACAAGTGTAGGCTGTGCAATAACAGAAAACAATGCCGCAGTCTCAACTGATTCGCTCAGAAGCAAATCGAACTCTCCAAGTGCAACCAACATCTCCCACTCCCGGATGGCTATACTAGCAATGTCACCAACAGATTTCCTGCTAAAGGCATCGGCCACAACATTGGCCTTCCCCGGATGATAATGTAACTCGAAGTCATAATCTTCAATAAACTCCATCCACTTCCTCTGCCTCAAATTCAAGTCTTTCTGTGTAAACAGATATTTCAGACTCTTATGATCCGAGAATACCTCGAACTTCTCACTATAAAGATAATGCCTCCATATCTTCAAGGCAAATATCACAGCTGCTAACTCTAAATCATGCGTAGAGTAATTCTTCTCGTGAATTTTCAACTGACTTGAGCCATAGGCAACCACTTTCCCCTCTTGCATCAACACACAACCCAGACCCTCTCGTGAGGCATCACAATAGACTGCATAACCCAACCCTCTCTCCGGAATAATCAATACTGGAGCGGTGGTCAGTCTAACTTTCAACTCCTGAAACGACTTTTCACAAGTCTCACTCCATACAAATTTGACTCAATTCCGAGTCAATCTAGTCAAAGGCAAAGCTAACCTGGAGAAATCTTTCACAAACCGGCGATAATACCCAGCTAATCCCAGAAAACTACGGATCTCAAACACACTCTTAGACTGTGCCCAGTCTTGCATTGCCTCCGTCTTAGATGTATCAACCGACACCCCTTCCCCAGAAACGACATGGCCTAAGAATTTCACCTCTTCTAACCAGAACTCACACTTTCCAAACTTAGCATAAAGCTTATGGGCTCTAAGTAACTCAAGCACCACTCTCAAGTGTTCCTCGTGCTCCTCCTCTGAAGGTGAATAAATCAGAATGTCGTCCACAAAGACGACTACAAAACGATCTAAGAATTCTCTGAAGATCCGGTTCATCAAATCCATAAACATCGCGGTGCATTGGTGAGCCCAAATGGCATCACCAGAAACTCATAGTGGCCATACCGCGTACGGAATGCCGTCTTCGGAATATCCTCCTCCCTGACTCTCAACTGATGATAACCCGATCTCAAGTCTATCTTAGAAAAACAACGGGAACCCTTCAGCTGATCAAACAAATCATCTATACGAGGCATAGGGTACTTATTCTTTACCGTAACCCGATTCAATTTCCGGTAATCTATACACAGTCTCAAAGCACCACCTTTCTTTTTAACAAAGAGGGCCGGTGCTCCCCACGGCGAAACACTAGGACGGATATAGCCCTTATCTAACAACTCCTAGAGCTGAATCTTCAACTCAACTAACTCGGCTGGGGCAAAACGATAAGGTGCCATAGAAATTGGTGCCGTGCCGGGCACTAGGTCAATAGAGAACTCAATCTCTCGATGCGGTGACAAACCAACAAGATCTTCGGGAAAGACGTCCGGGTACTCACAAACCACCCTTGGCAACACAATATGAACCTCATCAACCTCACTAATCGAAAGATTAGCAAGTAGACCACTAAGCTCACCCCGCCCTCGTGAAACATATTCCGGTGGCAAAACACCACCAACCCGGTCCCCCAGAAAATGGAAACACTCTCCGCTAACGGTACAACAAGTGACCCTCTGACGGTAGCAATCAATAACTGCCCGGTATGATGATAACCAATCCATACCCAAAATAACATCAAAGCCCTTCATAGGCATAACTACAAAAGAAAATGGGATTCTATGATCATCGACCTCTATATCACAACTCCTAACACCTTGTTTCAAGATCAATTCACCCCCAAGAGGTGACACTACGCAAATAAGGGATGCCAACTGTGCTAATTCCAACTCCAAAACAGATGCAAATGCAGCAGACACAAAGAAATGAGATGCACCCGTATCAATCAAAACACTAGCAACAAAATTGCAAAACAAGAAGTTACCTCTCACAACAGATGGAGCCAGTACCAAATCCTGCGCAGTAACAGCATACACGCACCCAGATGACCTCTGATCAACCTGCTCACCCCTAGGAGCATACGACTGCTGCACAGATTGGGACGATGACGTCCCCTGATTGGCCCTCGAGGCTCGACCGTGGTAGCTGGCCGACCTGCGCCTGCCTCAAACCTGATGCACTAGGTGTGCCACCCAACTGCGGGCAATACCTCTTCATGTGCCTGCTGACCAAGACTGAAAACAAGTGAGCGGCTGGCCTCTACCCTGACTCTGGCTCTGAGATCGAGCCGAAGAAAATGCTATTCTCTGCCCTCCTCCCCTCTGAGGACAAACTGGAGACTTGTGGCCCAGCTGGCTACACTTGAAACAGGTAATGTCTCCCTGGCTGCCTTTCCCCGAACTAGCACTCGACACAGGAAAAGTGGATCTAGAAAAGCTACCTTGAGACTGCTGAGGAGTAAAACCTCTCTGCCTCTTGCCATCACCCTGGCCATCCTGACTCCTCTTGGAGCCTTTCTGCCCTTCCTCCTCTTCCTGCATCATAATCTCCGTATGGGCTGCAGCATCAACCAGACGCCCACAATCACGAACCATAGACCCAACAATTCTCAACTTGAGGTCGCGCCTCAACTTCTTCTCAAACTCAATGCAACGGCGTTCCTCGGACGCCACCAACTCAGGTGCAAACCTGGACAAACTAGTGAATCTGACCTCAAACTCGACTCTTGAAGAACTTCATTGTTTAAGGGTGCAGGCGGTCTCTCAGCTTCTCCCTAACTGCTGGAGATAAGAACCTCTCCTGGAAAGCATTCACAAAAGCCTCCCATGTAGCTCCTATGCGACCCTTAGTGAACTTTCACCAATGACCCGCATCTCCCTTCACCTGGAACGATGCCAAGGTCACTTTCAACCCCTCATCTTTGATGCCAAGCATCTCAAATGTCTTCGTTGTCTGTTCGAGCCATTCATCTGCCTTAAGCGGCTCTTTAGGATCACCTAAAAATTCGTCCGGATTGGACCGGAAGAACTCCCTCTTCAGAAAAGAAGGTCCAGCATCTGCAACAACAACTTGGGCTGGGTTCGCAGCCCTCAGAATGCCAACTGATTCCCTGAATGCCCCTGCTATCTCTCGGGCTAAAGCGCCCATAGCCTGCTGACCTACTGGCTCGGCCACATTAGCCTGACCAACACCCTCCTGCACTACTGGAATCTCCTCTGGCACAGGCACTTCCTGCCTACCCGGCCTACCACGCCTACCGCGTCCTCGTCCTCGCCCTGACATCCTAATACAAGAAACAAAGACGTTAGCACATTAATAAATGTGCCGAAACTAAACACTCTCGTCCTAATGCATTGGACAACAATAATTCATTCCACATAAGCACATAATCACATAAGCACCTACGAATTTCATTCCCGGATAATGATAGTCCCAAAGTGTTACTATAGTTCCGATTGGAAGTAGCAGTGATCAAGTGCCTTTCCAACAAGACTACTAGAAACTCAAGGGTCCAATCAATATCCTAGAAACTACGTTCCATACCCACATAATCACATAAACATGTTATCAAATAAGCATACAACAGTACACTAAGTCTCTATCAAACGAGACGAACCCAATGTGATACTAATCACTTCCCACGTACCCAAAGTATTCAAACCTGGTACACTCTGATACCAAGTTGTAACGCCCTCAGAATAATAACCCAACATACACAATAATAAGATACATTACTGAAGTAAATAAACCACAATTCATTCATCAGAGTATTTCTAAATAAAGACATTACATGTAACATCAAAATAAATGCCCTAGGGCTTACATCTTGCCAAGCCAACACTTGGACACAAAATTATGAGTTCTAACTCAAATACAAATAAAGCCCTAGGCTTGAATGTTTACATGTAATTCAGATAAAAACAAATAACTAAAATCAAGGCTTCAAAGTCCAATTCCTTCCAAGCTAATTCCTTGGAGGTAGCGAATCACCTGGACCTGAAAATGATGTTCCCATATAGGGTGAGCCACAGCCCAGTAGAAATATACTAAACCAAATATAAGCATTGAATAAAGTAATAACACTTAATAGATGGTTAACAATGATAATCAGTTATGTCAATATACAATCTTAAGACACTAATGTCTATGACACTTATCAATATCCATTATTATCAATGTGGCTCAGAACCTGGCCAAACTTACAACGGTGAACTATATAGCATATTCACATTACTTCTAATATCAACAACACAAATGAGACTCAGGCTCATATCAAAACACTTCATACTTCCAGATTGATACACATTTTAGTGCTGTATCAATAAAACACTTCAATATAAATAAGCACACATAAAAGTGATGCTAATGGAGTCCATCCCCTATCTCCTCCCAAACAAAATCCGGTTTAGAAGTCCATCCCCTATCTTCCTCTAAACCGTGGAGTACATCCCCTATCTCCTCCCACACAAAATAATGTATGTAAACACATAACATATACAACACACAATCAATACACATAATGTTTGTATTAATTCAACAGTCAAGATTAATGACTTAACCAATGATTAGTTTCAGTTATCTCTAATCCACATGCAATGTCTACAACAATCACGACTATCATCCACCGATAGCCCAAAACAGTTATTTCTAGACTTGGAAATAAATAATTCAACAATTAAATAGACGAGTGATTTAAATTAACCAACTACCCCATTTAATCAATAAATTCTTCAATCTCATGAGTTCAACTAATTTTCTCAATGTTCCTCAAATTAAATATACAATTCAATTTATTTAAACAACTAGGATTTTTCCTAAAATTACCAAAATACCCCCAACATATTAAAATGCCAGAACTTAGAACAAAACGTATACATTGGAGTACAAAATCCCTACCTCGAAGAAATAACCCAAAAATTAGAAGACGAAGATGATGACCCAAACTCAAAGTGCTCCAACTCCAAGATTGTTCAGATTAAACTGAAGCCCTCGACCCACACTACCTTTTTAATAAAGCAACTAGGGTAGAAACGCACTCTAAATAGATCAAACCTAAGAGAAAAGATGAGTAGGGAGAGAGAGAAGTCGGACCTAGGGTTTGGAATCCAAAAAGAAGATGAAAAACTGATCAAAAACCCGCTGCTGCCTATATAAACTAAACAGGCTCGCTCGAGCGAAGACATGGTCGCTCGAGCGACCAGACACAAGAAAGTCTCGCTCGAGCGAAGAAAAGCTCGCTCGAGCCAAGAATGCAATGCTTCAGTGCGCAGCGAAGCATGCTCGAGCGATAGAATGCTCGCTCGAGCGAAGAACTCGAAAACATACACCTCGCTCGCTCGAGCGAAGAAACACTGCTCTCAGGTCTATACTAGACGCAATCGCTCGCTCGCTCGAGCGAAGAAACCCTAGCTCGAGCCACCAGAGACAAAACTCAACCCTCGCTCGAGCGACCAAACCCTCGCTCAAGCGACCAACCCAAAAACTGGACAGCAACACTTGGTTTCCGAACCCAACCAACCTGAAACAAACCTGCCCAACACATCCTATAACTCAAATGAGGAAATAAAGGACGATAGCAACAATTATACAATGATAGGATCCACGGAACCTAAGTCCGGATACAGTAATAAATTAGGAAAAGACCGGGGTCGCTATATTCTTAATGCATTAAAGTGTTATTATGAGGATAAGACTTGGGAGTTAGGAGAAGTTAATAAATGCTAAAAAAAAAAAATTTTTTTAATCAAAAAAGCAAGAAATTTAGATTGGGAGATTGGAGCTCCCACAAGGCTTGAGGTTAAAAATCCCCTTTTGCTTAATATATAGTATAGATATAGATACTATGCACGGTTTCAAATAAATAATTAATAATTAATTTTAAAATTAAAATGAAATAGTAAAAAAATAAAATTAATTAAATTTTATCTATTTTTATCACAATTTCGCTTATGATTTTTTTTTCCTATCATTAATGCTATGTTTTAAGTTTTAAATAATAGTAACATGAATCATAATATGTAATTAGTAAAAATTAAACAAAAATTATGATAAATTATAAAATTACCCTTTTTAATTTTTATTTTTAGGAACAAAAACTACACACATGATAAAATATAAATACATTATTATTTTCTAAGGGTTTCATAATTTGAGTTTGTCATATATTAGATGATATCGTAAACTAGGTGAAACTCAATAATTAATATTATTGTTTTTTACTAATTACATTTTTTTAGTTTGCCATATAATAGTAATAATAATAATATTTTTTTTTATGAAACTCAATCTAGTAAAATTTGTTTAAATCAAAAAAAAAAAATTGAATAACAAAATGAAAATAACAAACAACAAACTAACAATGATCCTGATCCTTTTATCTTTCCTAAAATCAAGATTTACTTACCAAGTACAACTTTTAGATTTTCTCACACTCGCTAGTTTTGGCATTTCACATTGTGCCCTTTTTTTATTCTTCTCTCACTCACATTTTCTTAATGGATCTTCATGGCACGGGTATAATTTTTTTAAAATTACTTTATAAACCATAATACCCATGCTATGCATGGGTTTAAATAAATAATTAAAAATTAATTTTAAAATTAAATAATAACATAAAATTTATTTATAAGAAATAAATAAACTGTAGTAGAATGTATTTTTTAAAAAGTACAATATGATTACAAAAACTCTATTTACAATGAAATATATATAAATGTATTTTATTTTATAAATTTCACAATTTGGTGTATTTTAAGTCAGAGATAGCCCAATTATATAATAAATTATAATTGTCAATTTATTAACTATCCATTGTTTATTTTGTAAAAGTTTAAAAATAGGGCAAATTACACAAATGGTCCCTATAGTTTGAGACTTGTGTCACTTTGGTCCTTGACTTTTCAATTGTGACACATTTGACCTTGAATTTTGAATCTTGTTCCAAATAAGGACAATTGAATATATAATTAGATTTTTCAAGGGTAAAATTGTCAATTTGATAAAATATAAACTAATTTGACAAAAATAAATGTCAAACAAATATTTTTTATTTTTAAAAAATTATTTCTACCTACTAAAAATAAAATTATGTAAAATTGATAAATCTTTTGTGATGATCATGTAAAATTAATTTTAAAAAATTAATCATGTAATTTTTATTAATTTTACATAATTTTATCATTGGTGGATAAAAATAATTTTAAAAAAATTAAAAATATTTTTTGACATTTATTTTTGTCAAATTAGTTTATATTTTATCAAATTGACGATTTTACTCTTGAAAAATCTAATGATATTTTCAATTGTCCTTATTTGGAACAAAATTCAGAATTTAGGATCAAATGTGTCACAATTGAAAAGTTAGGAATCAAAGTGACACAAGTCCCAAACTATATGGACTATTAGTGTAATTAACCCTTAAAAATATGCTACTTAGGCATAAAATTATTGTTTATCCTATTCCATAACTCACGAATACAAAAGAATACCAAAAATGACTTAATCTAATTGACTTAACATTTATCTCAACTTGATTATGATCTAATCATTAGAAAATTGTTTTAGTCTATGCCTAAGCATGAACCACTTAACTCGTTTATTTATTAAATTTGAGAATAAATATATGTTAGTATTTTTTATAATAAAATAAGAAATATGTACATGTTTATGCATAGTTATTTTAAAAAATTCAAAATTTGATACAATTTTATATTTATATTTAAAATTATTACATGAATAATTAAGTATATTTATGTGTGAAAAAATTGTCCAAGGTCAACTTAAAATAGGCACATTGTTCTAGCCATACTTTGTACCTAATTTAAAATTTTGATTGGTCAATTAATAGAAATAGTTGATAATAATTAATTTAAATTTTATATTTAACTTATATTATAATTTCTCATGTTTTGAATAGTATGAACTAATTTGAGGAATAGTACTTGTATTAAACACTAAAAGTAGTTTAGAAGTTAGATTAAGATCAATTTTATGCCAACAATTAAATTCTTGGATAATTATTTTCATTCATACCCAATTCATGATCGCTTAATCCACTTATTTTTTTGTTTTTAAAATTGGTAAATATATTATAATTATTTTTTATAACCAAAATAAGAAAATGTCTGCATATTTTTGGCATATTTATTTATTTATTTATTGTAAAAAAAATTATATATTTATATTAAAAATTATTACCCAAATAATTAAGTATATTTATGTATGAAAAAATTATATAATACTTGGTCGATCTAAAATATGGAGTTTGTTTTAGTCCAACCTTGGGCTCAATTTAAAAATTGATCGGTCAATTAGTGAAAATAGTTAATAATAATTAATTTAAGCTTATTTTAATAATTTGTTAAGTTATGATGAGTATGAGTTAGTACTAGATCAAATATTAAAAGTAGTGAAGAAATTGGATTTTGTTAATTTTTATGCTATATAGGGATATGCAAAATACTGTCCAATCCACTAAAATCGCATTAATCTGCATTGCTCTATCCGCTAACCGCAGATTAAACTTTAAATTTTATAATCCGCTTTTGAAACCACTCCGCTCCGTTATAGGTAATACATATATATTTTTTACCCTCTAATGAAATATCAAAGTAAAAATAAGTGTAAGAGAGATTTAAAATGTGAAATTTGTTACAAATTAGTAATTATATATATGAAACATATATGTAAAATTAGTTTGTGTTATATATATGAAAAATATTATGCAAATTAGTATTATAAATTATGCAAATGTTTGATAATTGGTTAGAATATTCTTCAATCCGCTCAAGCTACCAAAATCGCAATTTGCCAATTCGCCATTCGGCATTCAATTTGTAATTTTACTTTCAAATCGTCTGAACCGCACCGCACACACCCCTAATGTTATATAGTCAATCCAATTTTTAGATAATTGTTTTGGTTCATGCCCAACCATTACATTGCCACTTATTTATTTTTTAAAATGGTAAAAATATTGTAGAATTTTTTATAACGAAAATAAAAAAAATATGAATATATATATTTGGCATATTTATTAATATTCTAAAACTTCAATTAAGAAATTATATATAAATTATGGTGTTTGGGAAGAATTGTAGTTGGGTTTTTTCTCATTTTTTCACTAAAAGACAAAAATTTTGCAAAATCAAAAAAAAACACATCCAAACAAAATATCACATCCAACCCCATAATCATTTCACTTTTTCTCTCACAAACATCACATCCAACCACAAAAAAACTCAACTTTCTTCCCAAACACAAAAAAAAATTTCTTCAATAATATCTTACATCTAAAAAAAATCTACATAAAAACTCACTTCCCAAACACCATCTAAAATATTTCTAATATTAAATTATATTTACATCTGAAAGAATTGTTTAAGATCAGATTAATCTAGTTCATAGATTTCTAATATTAAAAATATTTTGAAAGTTCCTAATTTTATCATGAATTTTAAAGATTTGAGAGTAATTATATATTGTATGAATAATATAGCAATGTAGTAAGAAACAAGTTTAATTTTTTTTAAAGGAAATAAAAATCAATGGGAGAGGATTAGGTTGGAAAGATATGAAATTTTTTTTTTATTTTTTCTTTTGAAAATTATAAATTATTAATATTTTAAAAACTATAATGGATTGGTCAATGCTACTTTTTAAATTTTATTTTTTAATTCAATAAATTTACATATTTATTATGAGATTTTAAAACTTCCACGGCACTTCTCACGAAAATCTTCTTTTTGCTTATATAATAGATAAATAGATACATAGATTACATACTACATTGATGAAATAATCGATTCATCCATTACAAAAAAATCATGTCAAAGTGGCTTACTGTGCTCTGCACTGCCCTTGTGTGGTGTTGCTATTTCTGCAGTATCCCTGCTGCCACTTCTGTGGCAAATAATGAGACAGATAGAGTTGCATTGCTCGCCTTCAAGGCTGCAATTGTTGAAGACCCATTTGGTGCCCTCTCTTCCTGGAATCATTCATTCCACTTCTGTCTCTGGAACGGCATTTTGTGTAGTCGCCGACATCCTGATAGAGTTATTGGGCTAAACCTAACGTCCCAAGGCCTGGTTGGATTGCTCTCACCTCATATAGGAAACCTCTCCTTTCTCAAAAGTATCATTCTTCACGACAATAGCTTCCACGGCCCAATCCCACAGAATATGGGTCGCTTGTTTCGGCTACAAACAATAGAATTCAGCATCAATTTGTTTGGCGGTGGAATACCCAACAACCTTTCTCGCTGTTCAGGACTTGAACGGCTCAACTTCACCCACAACAACCTAACCGGAAACATCCCAGCTGAGTTTGGCTCTTTGTCAAGGCTTGGAGTTTTATCCTTGAGTAAAAACAAGCTTTCAGGAACCATCCCTCCTTTCATTGGAAACCTCTCATCTCTTTCCAATCTCGCTTTATTTGAATGCAATTTTCATGGAGAGATTCCAGCCGAAATTGCTAGGCTTCGAGGCCTGATGATTCTCCGGTTAGCGGAGAATAACCTATCTGGCAAGGTTCCATCTGGCCTTTACAATATCTCCACCATCTATTACTTATCATTAGTTTTCAACCAACTTGAAGGAAATATTCCACCTGATATAGGCTCCACACTTCCTAATATCAGGTTTCTTTATATTATGAACAATTCGTTTACTGGAACACTTCCTACTTCTCTGTCAAACGCTTCAGAACTTAAAGATATATTCTTCTCTGAAAATCATTTCAGCGGGACAATGCCAAGAGATCTTGGAAAACTTCCGAGTCTTACACGAATAGGCGTTTCTCAAAATCGGTTGCAGGACGACCTTACTTTTATTTCGTCTCTAACAAATTGCTCTAGTTTACAAGTTATTGATGCGGGTAGAAATCTTTTTAGAGGTTCATTGCCTGACTCCATAGCTAATCTTTCCACATATCTTTTCTGGATGAAATTGGACAGTAATCAAATACATGGAAGCATTCCTTCAGGCATCAGGAACCTCCTCAACCTCACAGTCTTATCTATGGCAGAAAATAATCTTGCTGGCCCTATTCCATCCTCCATTGGCAGACTTCATAATCTGCATACTCTATTGTTAGGCCAGAACAAATTCACAGAACTTCCATCTTCGCTTGGTAATTTGACTTCGTTGATTACTCTCAACTTGGAAGAAAACAACATCCATGGAAGCATACCTCCGAGTTTGGGCAATTGCCATAGCTTGTTGGAATTAGTTCTTTATAAAAATAATCTCAATGGTTCAATACCCCCTGAAATTATGAGTCTCTCATCCATTTCAATATTCCTCTTGTTAGATCACAATGCACTAACTGGTTCTCTTCCATTAGAAGTTGGGTCTTTGAAAAATCTTGGATACATGGATGTATCCTATAATAGATTATCCGGACCGATACCAAACACTCTAAGCAATTGTTTAAGTCTAGAATGGCTTCTGTTGAAGAATAATTCATTGGATGGAGAGATACCTCAAAGTTTGAGAATGCTGAGAGGTTTAAGAGCATTGGATCTTTCATGCAACAATTTTTCAGGCGTGATCCCAAGTTATCTAGGTGAGCTTCAACTAGATATCTTGAATTTGTCTTTTAATAGGCTACATGGACAAGTTCCACTGCAAGGAGTGTTTCAAAATGGGAGTGCAATTTCAATTGTTGGAAATAATGAGCTATGTGGAGGTATTGCAAAATTAGACCTTCCTCCTTGTCCATCCTCCAAATCAAGCATGAGTAAGCTATCTCACAAGATGAAAATGATGCTACTAGTGGTTGTTCTTGTGATATTTTTATCTTTGTTTGTTAGCTTCTTTATATTTCTTCAATGGCGTCGTGTTTCAAAAAAGAAGACCTCTAGCACGCCATCAATCAAAGATCAATTTTTGAGGGTTTCTTATGCAAAGCTTCTCAAAGCCACCAATGGATTCTCAGAGGCTAATCTAATTGGTGTTGGGAGCTATGCTTCAGTTTACAAGGGGATTCTTGATCACATTCAAATGGTTGTTGCAGTGAAAGTGCTCAATCTTCAGACCAGAGGAGCTTCTAAGAGTTTCATGTCAGAATGCAAGGCACTAAGAGCCATAAGGCACCGAAATCTATTGAAAATTTTGAGCGTTTGTTCTAGTGTAGATTTCCATGGTAATGAATTCAAAGCTCTGGTCTATGAATTTATGGCCAATGGAAACTTGGACAATTGGTTGCATCAAGCCGAAGTTGGAGACCATGAGCAACTAGAAGAACCTAGAAATCTTAAACTAATCCAGAAGCTGGACATTTCCACTGATGTTGCCTTTGCACTTGAGTATCTTCATTGTGGTTGTGAGTCGGCTATTATTCATGGTGATCTAAAGCCAAGTAATGTTCTTTTGGATGATGAGATGACAGCTCATATTGGAGATTTCGGGTTAGCAAAAATTATTTCTACCGTTTCAAGTGATGTGGCACAAGGTCAAAGCAATTTAGTTGCAATAAGAGGAACCATAGGCTATGTTGCTCCAGGTACAAAATCTTTTCAATTTCCTTGGAGTAGAAAAACTGAACTTGCAATAGGAAAAGTAATAATTTATGTACGCACACATACATATATAGACGCCTTGCATAGCAGAATAATTTCAGCACAAACAACCATACAAAAAACCATGGCGTTCTACAAAATAGTGAGCTCCTACATATTTTTAAGCATTGTTTTTATACAGATGTTGTGCCATTTTTTAATGCTCCATATGTGTGCTTCCACCTCCTCACTATTAAGAAACCAAGTACTAAGTTTATTTTCGTTAATGTGGACATGCTTAATCTCAGTGTAAATGTTGCCATTCAATTTCAAGTTTACTTTGTTTAATGTGGCCATGCTTGAACTTGGCTATGGAATACCTAAGTTAAACCTCTATGCCGCCGCCTCTATTTTTTTTCTTTTCTATCTTTTTTTCCCCTTAAACTCTTCATTATGTAATTCTAGTATGAAATTTTACTCTGATCAAAATAGTCTGTGGTATCTACTAGTAGATAGAATTTTGCAATCAAAGCATTTTCCAAGATCTTGCTCAATACTTGGAAACTTGTGTAGTTGATTTTGACAGAACTTTCATGCAAGACTAATTTTTGTTTGCTTCAATAAAACTTATATTGTTATTGATAGAGATGAAATTAAGGCCATCATACCATATTTTCTATTGGGATACAACTATGTCAACTAACTAGACTCGCTTTTTACACTAACATTACAAACAACTTGCACACTAACATTAGAAACAATTTGCAGAGTACGGCATGGGTGACATGGCTTCCACACTAGGAGATGTATATAGTTTTGGGATTCTTTTACTGGAGATGTTTACAGGTAAGAGACCAACTGACGCTATGTTTAAAGATCATCTAAATCTTCATAACTTTGTTAAGAATGCTTTGCCTGATCGGGTGATGGAGATTGTGGATCCTGGCATTCCATGGGAGCATAACACAAAAAGTTGGATTAAAGACTGCATGGTTTCCATTATGAGAATTGGGGTTGCATGTTCAATGGAATCACCAATAAATCGAATGGAAATGGGAAGTGTTATTAGCGAATTGCGTAAGATAAAAGAATACATACATGAATGAAGGGTTGAACCAAGACTAGGAAGTTGGAAGAGATTTTGCGACATAAAAGCCAAAGGTGTGTATCACACCCTCTTGACCCATGCATATCCATTACCAAAATGAAAAATGTTATACACAAACAAATTTTTTACCTAATTTTCTTATCAATAGATAAAACGACATTGAGTTACGCATATATTTATTAATATTATGGACCCCACTAAATTTGTGACTCGTGGTAAGAAAATTTGATGAGAAATTTGTTTATGTATGGCATTACTCTACTAAAATGCATCTTTCCCTCTTCTGAAACATCTCAATTTCATGTTCTCATTTTTCTTTTCTTTTTGATTGACTCTAATTTTATTTTGTTTCTTCTTCTTATTTATTTATTTATTTATTTTTAATGTGAACTAAAGCATGTTTATTGTTTTGTTGATCAAGGTTACTTCCAAGGTCCTCCAATAATGGTTACCTCCACAATATGCTATTCCATCGGCCAATAGAGTGCAAGTGGTAGCTTTGTGTTTTATTGCCTCATTGATGAGTTCATATGATGATTCATCATCCTCATCAGCTGCTTGAATAAATAACTGTCACTTTTTTTTTTCTAATTTTTTCCTTCCTTTGATTAGATTGTATTATATAAAAATATGTTCATGTGAGATATTTCCAACTAAGATTGTGTGTTAGAATTATCATTTTGTTGTATCTTTCCTTTGAAATTGCATGGCCATATAGCTCCCGCTCTTTAATCATTGTTAAATTGTTTCTCAAAATTGGCATTTATGTTCTGTTTGTTTTTGCAAAAAATGTTATTTATAGTAAGCGTTTTCCTATGTTTGATAACGTCCGTGAAATTGATAGGTCAGAAGGGAGATCAAACTGGTTTGTATGGATCTTTGTTTGTGTTTGTGTTTATATGATTTTTTTTTCAAGTTGGTCTTTGTCCTTTCACATCAATACATGGGGTTACGTTGTTTTTTTGATGAGTGTGATCTCTAGAAAAAGGATCACATAAACCTTGCACTTTAGTTTTAAACAATTCAAATTATTCCGTCATTTGCTGTTAGAATTTTGAACGAAAAAAGATCATGTGTAAGATTAGAGGGATCAAAGTGGAATTCAAAAGAAAGTATAGAAGACTATAGATGTATTAAATAAATTTCATTTTAATCTCTTTAATTTTTGCATGTGGTTTTTTTTTTTTTTTTTTTTTTTTAAATTTTAACGGCACATAACAGAAGGATTATATTATACTCCCTCCGTTCCAAAATATATATGAATCAAATTATCTAAATTAAAACTGTAATGACTAAAATGAAAATTTATTTAAATTAAAAGAACTAATAGTATAATTTACTAAAAAATAAGTTCTTTCTATGTTTCATGGAAAAGAATTGCAGCAAAGTTTTTTAGAATACTGGTCTGTTACTGGTCTGTTGGAGTAGTATCAGTAGTTTTTTTGCAAGAAGATTTTAGCTTAATATTCAAATTTGTCCCACTAGTTATTTTCACTTTAGTCTCATAATGAGGTGTAAGGAAGGATCGGGGCTGGGGGTTGGGTGCTGTGACAGCACTCATGCTGTCACAATTTGTGAAGTTTGTTTCGATTATATTTTAATAATTTAAATTGTTCATATTATAGAGTTTGTTGAGTATATTATCTATATAAAAAAATGAAATTAATCAGATAAGTATTCATGATCAAGATGAATAATAATCCTAAAAAATTATTAAAATCATACTCACTGTTTATTTTTTTTAAACATAAACGTGGTCTTGTTATGAATTACAGATGTCTAATTAATTTGAATTTTTTCATAAATGATCTATTCAATGAACCTTACATTATGAATGTTTCGGATCATTAAAATAAATTCAAAATATGCCTTCATGGATTCACAACACGATGCTATGGTTTTTTTTTTTTTTTTGATAAATCAGGTATCCCCAACCCACTGATTTTAAGGGAAGCCAGGACTAATCCTGAGGGCCCTGAAGTTAACGACCGGGCAAACCTCCAGTGACCCCAAGGGGTGACTCGAACTCGAGACCTATAAATTTTATCCTCCAAACTTTATCATTCGACCACTTACCTTGGGGTTACGATGCTATGGTTATAAGTCACAACACCAACCTCATTCCCGGAGGGTCCATGTTAAAATAAATTTTATGATGTGAGATTTAAGTATAACCTGCCTCAGTTGTGATTTTACATTATCTCAAGTAAATGTTGGTTATGAATAAAAATGACTGATTGATACCTATTAATTATTATTATTACTTTTTTAACAGCCAACACTTTCAAGTTGAGGTAGAGTAATATTTTAGGCTATGCTTGAATTATAAATTTAGGTAAGAATTTAGAAATAGAATAAAAAAAGACCAATGAAATAATAAAAAAAATTAACTTACATTTTATTTATATTTTTTTCATCTTTTTCTTTACTTTTTAAAATCCCTATTCAAATTTATTATCTAAATACAATTTTAAAATAACGATAATACCACATCACTATTAACCAATAGTATAACAATCTAATATTAAAACATTACATAAGGAGGAAATCCCCATTACATGAATGTTAACTATTTTATTTTATTCACTTTACAAACTAACACATCTACATAGTAGAATACGCTATATCTACATGATAATTTATGATTGGATGATTACTGATAATGTGATATCGCCCACATATTGAAGGCATTGGTCTTGGTCCACTTAAGGTTTTAGAGCTTTTGAACCATTCAAGAGGTCTTTTGGTGGGCTCTCTTTCTAGTAATGTTTTTATGAGCAATAAGTCTGTATGTATAAAAATTAAACACACAATAAGATATAGATGTCTTATAATGGCTGGAGACGCACCGTTTGTAAGATATGTGTATTTCATTATGTATTTAGTCTCTATATTCCTAATATTACCCTTTTATGGGTTAAAAGTTGATAACAATAGCTTGTTTTATTTGTCTTCTGGGCTCTCTTTCTACTAAGGTGTTAATGACTTAGGCCCCGTTTGTAAAGTGGGTTGGGGCTAAAATAGCTACAAAAGACAAAACAGGCTATTTTAGCTCCAAAAAAACAAAACATCACATCCAACCCATAATCATTACACTCTTCTCTCACAAAAAAACTCAAAAAACCCAAAAAGCCAAAAAGCCCTTCCCAAACCAAGCTTTTAAGCCCAAGCTAAAATAGCCAAAAAAGCCAAAAAGCCAACCCACTTCCCAAACCCACCCTTAAATGTTGACTATCGACAACGATAACTTGTTAGGAAATCCTATTAGGGGTGTGTACCATATGAACCCCATTAGAAATTGGTATAATTTCATCACAAAATTTCATAACATCAATCACGAAATATGTAACTTATCCACAAATTAGTATAACAAAATGTTCAAAATTTTGTGATTCATTGTGACAGCCACCTCCTTAATTAATTAAGTTAATTACGTGATTTGCATTGAGCAAGTGATAATTAAATTTAGTATAATTAAAGCCTAATTCACATTAGTATAATTAAATTTAATTTGATTTAAGTCATAAAATGATGAGGATTAATTTAATTTGAGTGAATTTGATTTAATTAGTTAAACCTATAATTAATTATGTCACGGTTCTTAATCTTGAACCAAAGAGTCCAAATCTGGCAAATCGTTTTGAGAAAACAGATTTTTTGAAAGAAGTGCCAAACATAGACTGCTTTGCCAGATACAGAGTCGCCACCTAAATATTTTATTTTGGAAAATTTAGGAAACCCTGACTCGTTGCCTAAGGCCACGTGTCCGTCACCACCAAAGTTGCCTCGGCTCGGGAACTTGGGTACGATTGAGGAAGGTCACTTCGTGAGCACCCCCGCTCGCCCGGTCAAAGACCAGCCTCTACTAACCATGATATCTAATTTTGAAAACATTGTGCGTTCTTATTCCGGTTATTAGCCTAGATTTACTACGTGATGCGCACAGCATACAAGTATAGACCGGGTCGCCTAAATTGGAACAAAACATTTCATGTTTGTTTTTTTGAAAGATGGTTTGCTACCCGCAGGTAGGCTTAAAATGCAGATTTTGCCACCCTCAGGTGAGCTTAAAAAAGATGGTTTTGCCACTATCTAGTGGGCTTTAAAACTCACAGTCAATGATTTGTTCCAATCTAAACAATCCAACCTTCACCCACAGGCATTCAGGCAATTATATTACCTAAGCACGTAGCCTTATGGTAAGCATGCTATTTATGGCAGTCACTCACACGCATGCAAGGATGCTAAAGCATAAAACTCACCGAGTACTCCAACCCAAAACAGAAACCGATTAGAAATTCATGCATGATCTTAAGTATACAGAAATGCCTAATGCAACACATGCAAAGATGCAAACTATAGCAGGTTCGGCTATTCTAAACATGGCATATGGAATGCTACAATTAACATGTATTCAACTTGGAATTGAAATACGAATGCAGTTTGTATGATGCGCCGAGTCCGGTGCATGCAAGACAAATGAATGAATGCAAACATGCTATCATACTGTATGCTAATTGAAACATACCCTAATCTAACCACCATAAGCTGGTAAATAAAAGGGAAGAAAGACGTGGGGTTGGAAGACATACATCACACTCACGCACACTTATTACAATTATGCCCTCGCGCAGAGGGTCCGAATAAATATACAGTCCCGAATAAAAGAATAGTACAGTCCAAATAAATATTACAGTCCAAATATGTACAAATTCCTAATTAATTTACAAATTAACTAAGAAAATAATAAACTGGCATGCAAGCTAGGGATTGCCTTGATTCTGATGAATGATGTATGTTTAGGCTGCCTTGCGCGGAAATCCACTAGGATGCCCCAGTTAGCCTCTGTTTCGCAATTGTTTTTGGAAAGCGCGCCAAGCCTCGGAAGACTGCTGATTCTTGATTTTGCTGCAACAGAGAGCAGGAAAGGGGCATAGCAATGTATTTTCACAAATGTATGCGTGCCTCAATCCTCATGCCACCAATCACGCATTTCGATGCATGATGGCCGAGGAGTCGATTTGCACAATTCAATATGAAATGAAATGCTCATGAAAACATAACAAAACCTAACTCCATCATGGATAATCCGGAGTGTCGGTGACTAGGGAATTGAGACACGTTCCGTCACTCGGAGTACGGAACGTACCTCATTTCCCGTGCTCGGGCTAACTCCTATCCCGAACACAATGCAATACGCATGACATACATGAAATGCAACTAAGATACAACCTAACATGCACAATGCTATGAAATGGCATATACGGTGCACGATGCAACATGGCATACACAATGCTCTAATATACAACCTAGTATACACAATGCTATGGAATGAAATGGCATACGCAATGCATAATGGACTTACACTAACATGAGTAGACCTCAGCCACACTCACACAAGAGGCCGTCAGGTGAAAATGAGACACTCGAAATGCGTGCATACGTGCACGCAAACCGAGGACCGATCCTAAGGCACGGAATGCCACTCTAACAAGGCATGGCAAAACATGAAAAATGGCATACTATCATGCAAATTTCAGAGGCAAAATGAGATGCAAAACAGCCCCGAAACATGGCAAAATGGTACCCGATGCATGGAACGAGTCCCGAAACATGAAATTTGGCGCATGAAATGGCCTGTAGCTATGCAATGAATGCATAATTTGAACATGAAGTGTAAAGACAGAAGCAAGGCAGCCCCAAAAAAAGCATGTTTACAGTTTAAAGAAAGGCCAAAAAGTGGGCCCAAATGGGGCTAAATTAGCTTGCAAGAATGGCCCTAAAAGCAAGATAATGAAGCAAGTGCAAGCTTCTGTCCCTAAACAGAGAAGGGGCCTTCTAAAATATTTAAGAGGGGCCAAAAATATGATGTTTTACAGTTTATAACAAACCCCAAAAACAGATACAAATATGCTCAAAATGCTATGCAAAATAAGGGCCAAAATAGAGATAAAGAAGCAACTGATATATTCTGGTCCCAAACAGGTAAGGGCCCTCAACAATTTTGAAGAACGGCCCAAAATATGACTTTTTAAAGTTGATGGCCGAGCCCAAAACAGTGTACAACTATGTCAAAAATGCAATGCAAGATATGGCCTAAAAGAGAGGCTACAACACAAAGTATAAAAATGATGATCCAAACAGCAATAGACCCTTAATGAAACATGGAGAGAGGGTCAAAACAAGGCCATTTTCAGTTCGGACCAAGGTCCAAAAATAGAAGAAAAATAGACTACTAAATCGTGCAAAAATGGGGCCAAAAGATGGATATCAAAGCAAGTGATACATGGAGGAGTCAAAAAGTAATAATCCCTTCTACAATGTTGAAGAAGGGCTCAAAATAAGCCTATTTACAGTTTACCACATGCTCCAAAACAGATTATACACAGGCCTAAAATAACATGCAAGAAAATGGCATATAAGAGGGATAATGAAGTAAGTACAAAATGGGGACCTCAAACAGTGAGAGGCCCTTAATGAAAGATAAATTAAAGCTCAAAAAAATTCTACTTTCAGTTATGGCCGGAGCTCAAAGATACAAGCAAGAAGGGCTAAGAAAGCATGCCAAAAATGAGCTAAAAAGAGGGAAATGGTGCTCACCCTTGAAGACCAATCCTTTGCTGCCTCTTGGACCAAGAAATGCTGCCTCCTAGCCTCTGAGAAGACCCTCCTAGCTGCTGGAATGGAGTGGTGGTGTGGTGCTAGGTGATGGTGTAGAAATGGTGTAAGAACTTGGGTGTTTGGAGCTTGGAGGTATAGAGATAGGGGAGCTATGCATACAAGGCTTGAAGGCAAATTTTCCAACCCCAAAACCAGACCTGGGGTGTTGGTTATATAGGCCAAAGAGGGGAAGAAAGAGGGGGAAAAAAGGAAGGGAAATCAACTCCAAGTTTCCCTCCAAAAATTGCCCCCCCGGATACAGAATCTGGGGAGAAAAAAAGTACATTTCTGTGATGTGCCAGGTGTAAGGAAGCTAGCCGGCTGGTTATTAGACTTGGAGGTGGCCAGCCGGCCCTCCCCATGGCCGGTCGGCCAAGGGTCAAAAGGGTCAACTAGAATTACTGGCCGGCCACCAGATATTGGTGGCCTCCCATATGTGTACATCACAAATATGGGGGTTAGGGTTGAGGAAAGTGGCCCTAGGGTGGTCAACATTGGCTTTGGAGTGAGAAAATCGGGCGTCGGAGGGCGAGGATGGAATATAACTGGTTGTTGGAACAATTACTGGCCTCCCACCCTTCTACGACCTTCCTGGTGATGAAACAGAGGTCCCTGCCAAAAATGAACGAAAATCGATGCGAAATGAAGGTTCGGGGGCTGAAACGCGCAGTCCGAGGCCCCGAACACCGACTGTTAGGCACCGGGAGTGGTGTTCGACCACGAAGTTGGTCTCTCGGACCTCAGTGTCCGTCAAAAGGGAGTAAATAAGATGCATGCCAAAAATCGGAGCAAACGGAGGTGGTTAGGCAGTCCCGAACCGAGGCACACGGCCTGACGGCTCCGAAAACTGGGAACCGGGCTTCGAAATGGGCAAAAATGGCCTACGGCCACGAAATGTAGCCCACGGCCACTGAAAGAAGGTCTACAAGACCTCTCTCTCCCTCTGGGAAAAGAAATTGAGAAAACCGAGCTTGGTTCGCAAACCGAGGCAAGGCACAGAAGAGCCCGGAAGTCCGGAGGCAAGGCTCACGGCCGAGACTTTGAAACCTCTGGACGAGCACGATATGCAACATCACCAAGCACTCAATCGGTGACGTCTGAGTCTTAAGGTCGGTCAAAAATGGGGTGTCTACATAGAGCTTAAGTATATTTCTAAGCTATTCATCAACAATAAGAGAAAAGAGAGAGAGATAATGGACTTTGTTGGAGTCATATAGCTACATACACTTGAGAAGAGTTCTAGAGAAGAGAGAGAGTTCAAGAAGAAGAGGAAGTAGAGAACTAGGCAATCTTCAACAATTCAAGCAACCAAGGTAAGGATTCTTCTCTAATTTCATGAAATTGAGAGGCTATACACATAATCCTTTAGGTAGTGAGTTGAAATAGGATGAATTTCTTTAATAACTAGAGGTTTTGTTCATGTTATTAGGAGTTTATTGTTGGAAAATTAGTTTTATATATGCTTATTTTGGGCAATCTTTGAGTCTAAAATTGTGTGGGCCCCAAACGTCTTTTGGAGTGGGTCCGAAGAGGTGATGTGTTCATTGTCGCTTGGTAAGTCACACGGTGAAGACGGTTCGTCAAAACCATTTATGAGTGAATGGGAAGTTGACGTCGTTTTCGGGTTCGTGGAATTGGACATTTAAAATTTTAAATGTAGGTTTCTTTGGAAAGCTAATCCCACATTGAAACTTGAAGAGAACTTATGTGTGTATATAAGTTCTAGGTGACAACACTTAGGTCAGGCCCCAAGGGACACCCCAAGTTTGTAGAAGGAAAAAGTTGTGGACAATTAAAACCTTAGCCCAAACCACCGCGTGCGCACGTTGCCGCCGGCTGAGCCGTGTCGGGCGTGGGTGTGGGTCAGGTCGGTTCTAATATTAATTTTTTGGAGAAAATTTATTTGAATTTTTTTCAAAATTCTTAATGAAATTGAATTCAAATTTTGTCCCAAAATAGAATTTAATTTTTTGTCCAAACTGTATCCGGTTTTCAGTCCATTTTCCAACAGTTCAACATGTTCAAACTGTCCAACAGATTGGAAAAAACTGCCCAGCAGTTCCGAGCAGTTTTAAAACTGCCAAACAGTTTGCATATCTGTTCAAAACAGTTTCAGATCTGTTACACCTGGACAGATTCATTTTCGGACAGATTCAAATTCAAAACTGCTTGGGCAGTTTCAGCAGTTGATGAACAATTATATAACTGTATAGTTACCATATTTGTTCAGTTTCAAATCTGAATCTGTTCAAGAGTTTTGCACCTGTTCAAGTTCAAATTCATACATTTTCAAGATTGTTTTTTGCCTATAAATACCAACATTTCCAGCAGTGTTCAAGCATCAAAAACAGTCTGAAAAAACACATTTTGCTGTCCAGATTTTGTTTCTTTGCATATACAATCTTCATTCTAGTTTTAGAGAAAATTAAAGAGAGTATAGAATACAAGGTTTAGTTCGCCGGACAAATTTGTTTGGAATGCTACTACAAATTTGTGAAGATCATTGTATCCTAGGAGATAGACACCACTTAACTGTAAGCACCGTAGCGGGGCAAATCTGTTTTAAGGACAGAGTGTCTCACACTCGACTTGATCTTTTATTTTTCATTCGGTTCGATAAAATAAATTATGTATGTTATTTATTTTATTTATTTGATTTTGTTTCAATTTATTTATTGTACACAGAAAATTGTTCCAACAATCTTAAGACATATTTGAATTATTCTGTTTACAAAATTTTTCGTTTATTTCCTTTATTCTTTCTTCTTCTTACAGAAATTATTTTCTATGATTTTACAAAATAATATTCTGGTTGAAAAATAAATAGTAGTAATATACTGTTTGACAGATAGTAGTAATATACTGTCTATTTTTTTTTACAACTAGTAGTAATATACTAGTGTCATTAACAATTCAAAATATTTATTTGTGAAGTTTGTCAGAAATTAATTTTGGTTTTCTTAAATAATTTCTGAGTGTTCATCAATTAAAAATAAATTCATTTTTTTTAATTATTGAAGTGTTACAGAAATTTAATTTTCTGTGTGGAATTAATTTGGTTAAATAAAATTTTATTTTATTTCCAAATTAATTGAAAAATAAAAGTTACATTCTTGTTTCTTTTATTTTTACAGAATTTAATTTTGTGAATTTGGATTAATTTTTTGTGTAGTATAAATTCTAATTATAATTTTGTTTTATAATTTAGAATTCATGGCTACTGAAACTAATGCCTAAACAAGTACTAGTGTGGTGGTTGCAATTGCGCTAACCCCCTCTCCTGTTGTGACAGTACTGGTAAATCACGATGAGAACCCAGAGAAGTTCTCTAGAACTGATTTTAAAAGATGGCAACAGAAAATGTTATTCTATCTGTAGACACCCCATTTTTGACCGACCTTAAGACTCAGACGTCACCGATTGAGCGCTCGGTGATGTTGCATACTGTGCTCATTCAGAAGTCTTAGAGTTGCGGCCGTGCGCCCTGCCTCCGGACTCCCGAACTCTCTTCTGTGCCTTGTCTCGATTTGCGAACCAGACTAGGTTTTCTCTGTTTTCTTCCCTGAGGGGAGGGAGAGGTCCCGTAGACCATCTCTCAGTGGCCGTGGGCTACATTTCGTGCCCGTAGGCCATTTTGCCCATTTCGGAGCCCGGTTCCCGATTTTCGGAGCCGTTAGGCCGTATGCCTCGGTTCGGGACCACCCAACCATCTCCGATTCCTCCGGTTTCTGGCATGCATCTCATTTACTCCCTTTCGAGGGACACTGGGGTCTTAGATACCCACTTCGCAGCCAAACACCACTTTCGGTGCTTAACGGCCGGTTTTCGGGGCCCCGAACTGCGTGTTTTGGCCCCCGAGCATTCGTTTTGCATCGGTTTTTGTTCATTTTTGGCAGGTACCTCTGTTTTATCACCAGGAAGATCATTGGAGGGTGGGAGGACAGCAATTGTCTCAGCAACCAGTTATGCTCCTCCGGCGCCCCCCGGCGCCCGTTTTTCTCACTTCCGGGCTAATGTTGAACACCCTAGGGTCATTTTCGTCGAGCCAAAACCACATATTTGTGTTGTACACACATGGGAGGACCCTAAAAAATAGAGGCCGGATAGTAATTCTTCTTTTCATTTTTGAACCTCTCCTAAAAGTGGCATGTTGTCTCTCCTGTTTCAGAGTTGCCAAATTCCAACCATAGGGTCTTGTTGTACACATATGGGAGGACACCACCCTTTGGTGGCCGGCCAGAAATTCCCACTTTCCATTTTTGCCCTTGGCCGGCCGGCCATAGGGGGTGGCTGGCCGGCCACCTCCAGCAAAAGTAACTAGCCGACCATGCTCCCCTCAGTGCATACTTTACACCAGATAAATTGTTTCCCAAAAAGATCTCAGATCAGGGATATTTTGGGAGGGAAAGCTTGGATGCATTTCCCTCCACTTTTACACCCCTCCTTTTGTCCATATAAGGGGCCTCCCAGCTCTGTCCCTAGGGTTAGAAAAATTGTTTTGAGTATATCTCTCTCTATCTCTCTCAAACTCTCAAGTTTTTGTGCCATTTCTTCATCATCTTCAAGCTCTACCATTACACCTCCATTCCAGCAGCTAGGAGAGCTTTCCAGCAGCTAAGAGGCTCCCATTCTTCAAGCAAAAAGCAGCCAAGAAGAGGTCTTCAAGGGTAAGTCTCACTTTCCCTCTTTTGTAGCCCATTTTTGCCTCATTTCTTAAGCCTATTTTCTTATTGTTTTGAGCTCCGACCTTAACTGAAACTAGGTCTATTTTGAGCTATTCTTCATGTTTGTTCAAGGGCTCAACCCTGTTTGAGCCCTCCATCTTGCACTTGTTTCAATATCCCCTTATATGTCATGATTTTGCATTGAATATTTGGCCTATGAGTGATCTTTTTTCGAGCATAATGTAAACTTTAAGAGGGCCTATTTTGAGCCCCTCTTAAACATTGAAGAAGGGCTCAACCCTGTTTAGGCCCCCTATCTTGCACTTGCTTCACAATCTCTCCTATTTACCGTAAGTTTGCATGATTTGTTTGGCCTACATGTAGTCTGTTTTGGAGCATGTAATGAACTTTTAGTAAGCTAATTTTGTGTCCCTCTACAACATTGTAGAAGAGATAAACCTTGTTGGGGGCCTCCATGTTATACTTGTTTCAATACCCCTCTTTGGCCCCCATTTTTGCATGCTTTTTAGGCCTATCTAGCTTCTGTTTTCGGCCATGAGAAGTACTGAAAATATCCATATTTTGGCCTTCTTGTAATATTTAATTAAGGATCTTTGCTGGTTTGATAAATCTTTGGGGTACCTCATGTTATAGCCTTATGTATCCTAGTTCTTGCATGGCATTTTTAGCATGTTTGCATACTGAGTTGGGGGATGTCTTCTACTGTAAATGATCATATTTTTAGTCCCTCTTCAGTGTTTTAGAAGGGTATTTTGCTGTTTGGGCATTGCATGTATCACTTGCTTCATAGCCTCCCTTGTGGAGCCATTCTTGTATGCCATTGTTGTCCTATCTATGCTTACTATTTCGCCATGTCTTGTACTGTAAAAAATGCTATTTTGGGGCTGCCTTGCTACTGTTTTGCATGTCATGTACCAATTATGCATATTTAGTATGGCTGTAGGCCATTTCGGGTGCTTAATATCGCATTTCGGGACCATTCCGTGCATTTGGTGTCATTTCCCCACCTTTCGGGACTGTTTTGCATCATTTGTGAGTGCTGAAATTCATTTGCATGTTTGCATATCATATTCCATGCCATTTCATGCCTTTGGGCCATTGCTTCGATTTGCGTGCCCATGCGCACGCATTTCGAGGCACTTCATTTTCATCCATCGGCTTCTTATATGAGTATGGCTGAGGCTCACCCATGTTAGTATAAGTCCATTTTGTATCCTGTATGCCATTTTAGTTCCATTGCACTCCGTATGCCATTGCCTCGGTTTGCGTGCCCGTGTGCACGCATTTCGAGACACTTCATTTTCACCTCCCGGCCTCCTGTGTGAGTGTGGCTGAGGCTCGCTCATGTTGGTGTAAGCCCATATTGCATCGCGCGTCTCATTTTAGTCCTATTACATTCCGTATGCCATTTTCTCTGTTTGCGTGCCCATGGGCACGCATTTCGAGACATCTCATTTTAGGCTCATTATATATCATAGTTCAGGCCGTTTCATGCCTTTATGCCATCGCCTCGGTTTGCGTACCCGTACGCACGCATTTTGAGGCACTTCATTTTCATCCGACGGCCTCTTATGTGAGTGTGGCCGAAGTCCACTCATGTTAGTGTAAGCCCAATTTGGATTGCATATGCCATTTCATGCTTTAGGATCATCGCCTCGATTTACGTGCCCGCGTGCACGCATTTCGAGACATCTCATTTTCATAGCATTGTGCATGCTAGGATTGTATTTTAGTTGCATTCATGCATATCATGCATATTGCATCGTGTTCCGGATAGGAGTTAGCCCGGGCACGAGAAACGAGGCGCGTTCCGTACTCCGAATGACGGAACGGGTCTCAATTCCCAAGTCACCGACACTCCGAATTACCCATGATGGAGTTAGGTTTTGTTGTAGCATTCATGTGCATTCATTCTATATTGAGTTGTGCAATCCGATCCCTCGGCTATCATGCATCGATATGCGTGATTGGTGGCACGAGGATTAAGGCATGCATATATTTGTGAAATACATTGCTATGCCCCTCTCCTGCTCTCTGTTGCAGCAAAATGAAGAATCAGCAACTTTCCGGAGTCTGGCACGTATTTCGAGAAACATCGCAAACAGAGGCTAATTGGGGCATCCCAGTGGATTTCCGCGCAAGGCAGCCCAACATGCATCACTTCATTATCCAGAGCAGAGTCAAGGCACCCCCTGGCTTGCACGCCAATTTTACAGCTTTCTTATTTAATTTGATAATTAATTAGGAATTTGTATATTTATTATTCGGACTGTATATTTCGGACTGTATTATTCTTTTATTTCGGACTGTATTATTTATTTGGACCCTCTGTGCGATGGCAAAATTGTAATAAGTGTGGGTGAGTGTGATGTATGTCTTCCAACCCCACGTCTTTCTTCCCTTTTATTTACCCGCTTACGATGGTTAGATATAGGGCATATTTCAATTAGCATACAGTATGACAGCATGTTTGCATCATTCATCTGTTTTGCACGCACCGGGCTCGGCTCATCATACAAACTGCATTTGTATTTCGATTCCAAATTGAATACGTGTTAGTTGTAGCATTCCATATGCCATGTTTAGAATAGCCGAGCCTGCTATAGTTTGCATCTTTGCATGTGTTGCATTAGGCAATTCTGTGCATCTAGGATCATGCATGATTTCTAACAAGCTTCTGTTTTGGCTTGGAGTACTTGGTGAGCTTTATGCTTTAGCATCCTTGCATGCATGTGAGTGACTGCCATGAATAGCATGCTTACCATGAGGCTACGTGCTTATGTGATATAACTGCCTTGAATGCCTGTGGGTGGAGGTTGAGTTACTTGGAGTGGGACAATTCATCAAATGTTTGTTTTAAGCCCATTAGATAGTGGCAAAATCATATTTTCTTAAGCCCACCCGAGGGTGGCAAATCCACGTCTTAGCCTACCTGCGGGTAGCACCATCAAACCATTTTCAAACAAACAAACATGAAATGTTTAGTTCCAATTCAGGCGGCTCAGTCTATACTTGTATGCTGTGCGCATCACGTAGTAACCTAGGCTAATAACCGGATTAAGAATTCACAATGTCTTCAAAATCAGATATCATGGTTAGTAGAGGCCGGTCTTTGACCGGGCGAGCGGGGGTGCTCACGAAGTGACCTTCCCCAATCGTACCCAAGTTCCCGAGCCGAGGCAACTTTGGTGATGACGGACACGTGGCCTTTTGGCACCGAGTCAGGGTTTCCTAAATTTCCCATAAAAAACATTTAGGTGGCGACTCAGATTCCGCAAAAGTCCATGTTTGGCACTTCTTTCAAAAATCAGTTTTCTCAAAACGATTTGCCGGATTTGGACTCTTTGGTTCAAGATTGAGAACCGTGACATTTGAGTCCTTCGAACTGTAGTGACCCAATATCGAACCAGAACAGGAGGGACTCGCACCCCCTTTCCCCGGGATGCGTTCGGGGACGTCTACAGTTTCTGGCGACTCTGCTGGGGATTTAGAGAACTTGACTCGAACTCGTGATATCTGGTTTTGACTACATTTGTGTGTTTCTTTGCATTGCATTTGCATTGGTGCGCCTAGGACACCGTATTTGCCATATGCCATTCCCGAACGATTTGCCGGAGGCTTGTCTTGTCAAGTTATGTCCGTATGGCTGATCGGCTCTGGGCTCTGACAGCATGGGAACACAAACCCCGGTTTTACCGGGGCACCCTTTTTGACCATTCGACCTAGTGCATATTCGGATCCATAGTGACCATTCCAAACTAGGACAGGTTACTTACCCGTTTGTAGGTTGTTTGAAGCCGCTGCGTGCGTAGTGAAACCCTAGCTCCTGACAAAATAGGACAGGGAAACCCAACCCCAATATAGGGGTGTTTTGGTTCTCATTTATCTGTTATGTGCTTGTTAGAGTGCGTCTCTACAGGGAATGCATGTATCAGTTTATGAGTACAGGTATCAAGCCTGCGGGCATCAGTTTTTTTTGAGATAGGGCATCACGCCTGCGGGCATCAGTCAGTATCTGAGAATCAGTTGTCTGCGGATATCCGATTCAGTTTTGGGGAACAGTGATACAGGAACAGTGATCAGTTATTGAGGACAGTGTATTTTCAGCTTATCAACTGCGTGTTGTATGCCCGACTGTGTGTTGTGTGTATTTAATTTAAGCTGTTATGCTGCCCGTTTTTCTGGTCATTTATTTCCTTTTTTGCTTTATTATCTTTTTGCTAGGGGCAGTTTTTAGCACGATTGCTTCCGAACCAATAGATACCCGCCAAGCACTTTGGACACGAGGTCGCCGACTCAACCGATTCGAGGATCTCGTTGACGGACATCCAGTGTTCCACTCTCTACCCCCAGTTATCAGAAGAAGGCCGAGAAGGCGCAGTATGTCGAAACAGGGATTACCAGACGAGGGTCGCTGGACAAGAAACAACAAAGTTGAAATTTACGGTTCCGCCATAGAGGTACACTTACCGGATATTCAGATGGAACCGCAGAATACATCAGGGATGGAGGCGATGATGCGCCAGATGCATGAGAGCATGAAACAGATGCAAGATGATGCCATCCGCCAAGCGGAATTCTCCAAACAACAAGCTGCAGTCATGGCCCAGCAGGCCGAGCTGATCACTAGGCTGCAACAGCAGAATGCAGCGTCTGCTTCACATCAGGCTCCTCCTCCACCAGCGGCTCCACTACCTGAGCAGGCATCTACTGGTCAGAATACCCTGCCAAATCCTCAGAATATCCTCCCGAACACCCAGAATACCTTACCCGATGTCCGGAACACTCAAGAGGACACAGGTCTTCCAATCTGGCCGCTCCGCCCCACTTCGCCAAGAATCGTCCAAGAATCTTACACCCAACCACCCGGACTCTCCATTTGAGTTCGAGGTAGATCAGACAGCTCTGAAACTGAGTAAGTTGGAAAAACTTTTCAAGAAATCGCAGGGGGTGAAGGCCATCCCAGACATCGAAGATGGCTACACTGATGTGGCCGTAACATTGCCGGACAGATTTAAGATGCCCCAGATCGATCGCTTCGATGGGTCTGGGGACCCCATGGTCCATCTTCGGTTATTTTCAGATATCCTGAGGCCAATGGGCCTAACCAGACTACAGAAACTCTCGTTATTTGGCCGAACCCTGTCAGGAGTGGCCGCCAACTGGTATGCAAAGTTGGATAATGATGTCAAGAGGAACTGGGATGAGCTGGCTGAGGCCTTCGTTGCACAGTACTCATATAATACACAGATCGAGATTACAACACGTGATCTCGAAACAACGAGGCAGGAACAAAAAGAGACTTTCTCTGATTTTGTAACTCGGTGGAGAGCAAAGGCATCGATGATGACTTTGAGGCCAACAGATAAAGATCAAATTCGGATGATTGTATGCAATCTCCAACCGAAGTTAATGCAGAAGATGATTGTAGTTCCCTTCCCCACCTTCGCAGATCTACACGATATGGGGGTACAAATCGAGGATGCGATGAAGCAAGGTCCGACGATCAGACCGAGAGCGACTCAAGGACATTCAACCGTAATAACACGCAGTCTGAGTGGCGCCGCCAACACAAGGACTTCAGAGGTCGGTATGGTCACCACCACTCCTCCCCATCCAAGGCTGCTGCCACACCCTTTTCCAAAGACATCCTAAGTAACACCCAAAACAACAGATTCCAACCCCGGGGCCAAAGAACTTTTACCCCACTATACATGCCCTTGTCCAAGGCTCTCGGCGTTCTAATCAAAAAGAAGCATCTGACGCCCCTAGAACCGAGGCCACTACCGAATCCACTCCCTCCTTCCCACAACCCAAATGGCATCAGGCGTATTCACCAAAGAAGATGGCCATGACATAGATCAATGTTTCTGACTGCGTCACGAGATTCAAGACCTCGTCGACAAGAATATCATTGTGCCTCCCGAAAGACCCAACGTCACAACTAACCCACTCCCCGCACATAACCAAGATCCACCACCCAAAAGAGTCAACCTCATCCAAACTGGGGTCGTTTCCTACGATCCTAGTATCTATATTACTCTCTCTCACCTACCCAAGCCGGAGGTGATCCTTCCTGATTGCACTGACTTGTGCATGTTGGACACCTTCATAACCCAATCTGAGCCAAAGGTGGTGACCACCGAAGATGGAACGGGGCAGGTTTCAGAGGAGAGCAAAATTGGTGAGTCTGAGATGGGACAGTCTGGGAATCTAGCTGGGAGAGCCTATGATCCGAGCGGATACATCCTATCAGTGGGCCGGTCTGAGCCGAGTGTGGGATCGCTGTAAAAAGTCGAACTGCATGATTCAGGGAGACGGACTTGAACAAGGGGCAGATGATCTGACAACGGTGGAAGAAGATTTTGCCAATCTCCAGTTCTTCAACGACCAAGAAGCAAGGGATGCAACAATCAATTGGTTTGAATATGGGGAGTCGGCAGAGATTGCCGGATGGTTAGATGATCAGCCAGATGTTGTGGAAATTCAGCTAGAGCGAGGCCCGGCAGGGGCAGGGGTATCAATGATAGCCAGAAGGGCCGAGAGTCAGAATGAATTGCCGGAGAGCGCCGGTACCAAGAATTTCGCTCGGGATCAAGATATTGTGAAAACCGAACAACAAACCCTACTAACACAGGAGGAGCAAGAGAAAATGTGGGATTCTGAGAGAATCCGGAAAGCCAAGAACCATGAAGAGGTTGAAAGTGCTGCGAGCACAAGAGCAGGACATGCTGTGAGCATGTGGGATGAAAGTACCGAGAGTACAAACTTGCCAGAACCAGATAGGTGTTTGTTGAACGTCAATGGGATGTGGTGTGAAGACGATGACTTATGTCTTGCCCACACAGAAAAAGATTGGGCAGGTGCTCAACCAGATGATACTTGGTACCTCGATGAGATAGACCATATGACCAGGAGTGGGCGGTATTTCAAGCCCCCACACCTTGACCAACCTGAAGCATCTGGGAAAGATAAAGAGGCAGAGAAACAGAGAGAGAAGCAAATTGAAGAAGAAGCTGTACTGAGACAGTTAAAGAAAATACAGGCAGACATCTCCATCTGGGGACTGCTTATGGCTTCAAGGGTGCACAGACAGGCTGTCCTATCTGCTATGGACAAGGCCAAACTCTCTATCGAAACTACGCCAGAGCAAATTGGTTACTGGTTTTTCCGGAGGAGGTTCCCCAAGATTAACCTTTTCGAGACAAGGAATTGCACCGAGGCGTGAATCATAACAAACCCCTCTACATCTCCGTGGAATGTAGAGATAAGTGGATACCGGTGGTACTTGTTGATACCGGGTCTGCTATCAATGTCTGCCCAGTCAGAACGGCATATGCAATCGGGTTAAAACCCGCAGACTTCATACCAACCACTCAGGTGATCAAAGCTTATGATAATACCAGTAGGGAAGTGATGGGGACTGTCAAGGTTCAGACCCAGGTTGGTCCAGGACAACACAACATTGAATTTCATGTCTTGGACGTTCCCGCAACCTTCAACTTGCTCTTGGGGCGGCCGTGGTTGCACCAAGTGAAAGCAGTCTCTTCCACTCTGCACCAGATGTTGAAATACCCTCACGGGAAGGGGGTTGCAATTGTTTTCGGAAATTCATCCATCCATCCACCGCCAGAAGTGTCTACGCCAGTTTTGGAGATCGAGCACGGCACCGAGGATGTGTTCTTATCGGGGTTCAATTTGGCGGAGGCCCGGGTAGTGCAGAATATTATGGTTGTGAATGAAGGTGTATACGTCAGTGCTCAATCCGTTTACCTCATGAACAAGCTACAACATATTCCCGGGATGGGATTAGGAAGGAGCGGCAGGAAAGGAGTCGCTGCGTTGGCCGAAGTGCCACACAACCCGCATACCTTTGGACAGGGTTATCTGCCCACCAAAGAAGACTGGGTGAGGAAAGAAAAGGAAATGGTCGGCAGAGCCAGAGCAAAGCAGGCTGGGAAGCCTTTTGACTTAATGCACAGGCCCATCCAGGGTACCCTGAACGGACGCTTCGTCCGGGAGGGGAGGACTTTCCATTTTGCGGCTTCGAGCCATGGTTAAACGGAGAAGAAGCGCGTGCAGTTTCAAATCTTCTTCGACCGCAACTACCCGGGGATGACGTTGCCAGAGCGCATGCACCCAACAACCGAGGTTGAGCAGATAAAGCAAGGATCCGAGGGCACAGAGTTAGAAATGGGGGTAGCATCGCATGTCTCTCTCGATCCTCCGATCGACCAAGAGTGTTTGGGGGATAACCGTGGTTTCCATGATTGGGGATGAAAGCCGACCAAATAGCCTATCTTGGATGCATCAATCGCACCCTCTCTCACTTGGCAGTACGAGGAGGGATTTTTGTCCGAAGATCGGGTCGGAGTAGTGGCGGAATCTGATTCCACCGAGTCTGTGGAGTCGAATCAGTTCCACTCAACTGAGTCTGAGTCTGGTACTCCTGGGGAAGCTAACCCGGATGCCACAGTCCTGTCTAGGTCGTCTTTTTCCTTTTCATTTGAGTCTGTTGTAACCAATGAATTGGACGATTTGGATGTGCCTAATGAGAATGAACTATCTGTGGTTTCCGAGTACTTTTCTGTGCCCCTAATTTATTGCATTAATTCAGACTTTCAAAATTTTGATCAAAACGACGAGGACGAAGTTCCTCCGGTTTTACAACGTTTAATTGAGCAAGAGCAAGAAAGATTTGTTAAACCATTAATGGATGAAATCATTACCGTGAACATTGGTACTGAGGAGGACCCGCGGCTGGTCCAGATCGGGTCCACGTTGTCTTCGGAGGAACGCGAGCGCTTAGTCGCTTTATTAAAAGATTTCAAAGATGTTTTCACGTGGTCCTACGAAGACATGCCTGGAATCGATCCTGAGATTGTACAGCATCGGATCCCCCTGGACCCCGAAGCCCGACCTGTCAAGCAGAAACTCAGAAGGATCCGCCTGGATTGGGCTCTTAAGATTAAGGAAGAGGTCACCAAGCAAATCGACGCAGGCTTCCTGCTGGTATCTGAATATCCGACTTGGTTGGCCAACATTGTTCTGTACCAAGAAAGATGGCGGGATCCGTGTGTGTAGACTTCGTGGATTTGAACAGAGCTAGTCCGGCGACGACTTTCCTACCACACATCGATGAGTTGGTAGACTTTACAGAGGCATGCATTGCTCTCATTCATGGATGGTTTCTCGAGATACAACCAGATAGTGATGGCGCCAGAAGACGAGAAAAAGATCAGATTCACCACCCCTGGGGAACATATCGCTACGGTAATGCCGTTTTTGAAGAACTTTGGAGCTACTTATCAACGGGCCGCGACCACAATACTACATGATATGATCCACAAAGAGGTTGAGGTGTATGTGGACGACATGATTGTCAAGTCCAAAGAAAGAGAGGGCCACTACACCGCCTTGCACAAATTTTTTCAAAGGATCAGGGAATTCCGATTGCGGCTAAATCCTCAAAAATGCACGTTTGGTGTTACAGCGGGAAAAATGCTAGGGTTCTTGATCACACAAAGGGGCATCGAGGTCGACCCTTCCAAGATCAAGGCCATCCTAGAAATGCCGCCACCAAGGACTGAAAAGGAGGTGTGAGGCTTTCTGGGTAAAGTGCAATTCATAAGACGGTTTATTTCAAAACTAACCTTGACTTGTGAACCACTTTTTGGCCTCCTCAAGAAAGGAAAGAAGTTCCAATGGGACGGCCGATGCCAAGCTGCATTTGAACAGATTAAAGAATATCTACAGAACCCACCCGTTTTATCGCCACCAGAACCGGGGAAACCGTTGATTTTGTATCTGTCAGTAACTGAAACTACAATGGGCTGCATGCTTGCACAAGAATCAGAAGACAAGGCAGAAAGAGCCATCTACTATCTCAGCAAGAAGATGCTGGAGTATGAGACCAGATACAATCACCGAAAAGGCTTGCTTGGCTCTAGTATGGGCTACCGTGAAGTCTGCACTACCTGTTAGCTCACTCTGTAATGTTGGTTTCGCGACTTGATCCCATCAAATATCTCTTCAAGAAACCAGCGCTTACGGGTAGGCTAGCTCGTTGGTTGCTTTTGCTCTCCGAATTTGATCTCACGTATGTGACACGCAAGTCAGTGAAAGGAAGAGCAGTGGCAGAGTTCCTTGCCGACCACCCGGTCGAGGGGGATGAAGCAGTTGAATATTTGTTCCCGGATGAATCAATTCTGCATATCGACGATGAAACTTGGACGATGTACTTTGACGGAGCGTCAAATCAATATGGGTATGGGATAGGAGTGTTGCTGATAGCACCCGACAATTCCCGTATCCCTCTCGCCTTCAAACTCCAGTTCAAAGTCTCGAATAATGAAGCAGAATATGAGGCGTGTATCGCTGGTCTAGAAGCATCCCTAGAACTAGGGGCAAGACGACTGGACGTTATTGGGGATTCGAACCTTGTTGTGTCTCAAGCTAAAGGAGACTGGAAAGTGAAAGAGGAAAAGATGATGATGTATCACCAAACCTTGGATTTGCTGATTCCTCGGTTTGAGAAGCTAAGTTTTACTCATCTACTAAGGGAGAACAACAGGTTCGCAGATTCTTTAGCAACTCTATCTTCTATGATAGACATCCCGTGTGGAGTCCGAATGCGTCCGGTCATCATTGACCAGAAATTTGCTCCTGCTTATGAGTCGATTGCAGCCATAGATGAAGTTCAGGACGAACACCCCTGGTATTACGACATCTGGAACTTCTTGGAGAAAGAAGCATACCCGTCAGGGGTAAATGCCAAAGACAAGAGGGCAATCAGAAGAATAGCGATTCACCATCATCTGCGGGGTAAATCAGATAAACAGGGTCATTTGGGAATGCATAAACTGTGCGTCGATGCTGAAGAGTCAAAGCGTCTGATAGAAGCCATCCACGGGGGTGAATGTGGTGCACACATGAATGGGGTAATGTTGGCGCGGAAGATCCTTAGACAAGGTTATTACTGGTCCACCATCGAGAAGGATTGTATTGGCTTCGTCCGGTGATATCACAAGTGTCAAATTCATGCAAATCGCATGAACATCCCGCCGTCAAAGCTGTACAACATGACTTCGCCATGGCCGTTTTCTGTCTAGGGAATTGATGTAATCGGAGCTGTTACGCCAAAGGGGTCGAATGGGCATGAGTTCATCTTGGTAGCGATAGATTATTTCACAAAGTGGGTTGAGGCCCAATCTTATGCAGTGTTGAAGGCTTCGCATGTAGCAAAATTTATCAGAAACAACATTATCTGTCGCTACGGGGTCCCAAATGAAATCGTTTCAGACAATGGTTCCCACTTCAAAAAGGAGGTGATCGATTTGTTGGAGAAATACAATGTGGCTTTTCATAAGTCGTCTACTTACCGCAAGAAACCAATGGAGCGATTGAGGCCGCCAACAAGAACATCAAGCGCATACTACGAGATGGTGGAAACCTATCGACCGCTGCATAAGCTGCCGTTCGCTCTGTGGGGCTACAGGACTTCAATCAGAACTTCTACCACGGCGACTCCGTACTCATTGGTTTATGGGATGGAAGCCGTTCTGCCTATTGAGATTGAGGTCCCGTCATTACGAGTATTGGCCGAGTGCCAGATAGCCGAAGCGGATTGGCAACAAAACAGATTTGAGGAACTCATGTTTTTCGATGAAAGAAGGCTGAAAGCACTGTACCATATCCAAGGTTATCAACGCAGAATCGCCCGGGCTTTTAACAAGAAGGTTAAATCCAAGAATTTGAAAGAAGGAGATTTGGTACTCAAAGACAACCGAGCTCCCATCCACGACCCAAGGGGCAAGTTCGCCCAAATTGACCGGGTCCCTATATTATCAAGTCAATCTGGTCCGGTGGAGCTGTGGTTCTGATGGATTTAGATGGCTTAGAGTTTTCTCAACCGATCAACATGGACAAATTGAAGAAATACTACCCCTGAGAGGCTCGCTAGGCCGAAAACCCGAAAGGGCGACCTAGGCAAAATTCAGAGCATAGAAAATTTGAAATTATAAGAACTGAGCTCGCAAGGTTGAAAACCCGCAAAGGGCGGCCTTGGCAAAAGTTAGAGCGCAAAAGGAGAGTAAAAATACCCGAGCGAACCCAAGCCTGAACTACGTAAGGCTTGATTCCCATCTATGGGATACGTAGGCAACTTCATCTTGAAGTTCATTTCAATCTTTTCCCCGATCAACTTTGTCCATTTGATCATCTCTACCATCTCTATTCATCAAGATTTATCGTGATCTCCGACATACGTTGTTATTCAGACTAGGGCAACTTTCCGTTGCAATGAAGTGTTACGGCACCATCTGGACTAGGGGCAACTTTCCGTTGCTATGAATTGCCGAGGCACTTTTCAAACTAGGGCAACTTTCCATTGCTAGGATCCGGGTTGTGCATCTTCGGATGATCTCAGCGTGTCGATTCGATCCTTATCGAAAATAGTTTTGAAAAGTTTTAATAAAAGTTGACTTTGCTCAAAATTAATCTTTTTACAACTAAGACCATTTTTGGACCAAAAACGGAGAATTTTCAGTACCACAACCTTCAATTTCATTGATTTCAAAACAGAGTTCTCTTGCTCTTGCATACAATTGAAGTTGTTTTTTTATTACACTCATAATGAAAACTTGAAAGTACTAATAAAGCAATAAATCTGGGGCATAGTCAAGTCAGGTGTCCCTGCGCCCCCTCCCAGAGCTGGTTGAAGCCTCCGATGCCAACCTAAGCCCAACTTGTGCTTCTTCATTAAGCCAATCCCAGCACTCGTCAGACAAAGTGCAACTAAAAGTAAGGGCGGGGGCTAGAAGCTCTCTAACTCTCCACGCCGCGGCTTGCCGAGCCACGGTGGCACCTCAAATCGAATGTAGCCGATACTCTATCCTCCGTGGGCAAGTCTGATCATGGCCAAACTGGCGCAGAATACGGAATGGGAAATAGAATATGCAGTGAGTCAAGCCGATCAGTCGAATCCCGACCTGCCGGGACATGCTGTAGCTCATTGCCGGGAGATTGAGCCAAGGACAACGCCACGTAATGCGATCTACCGACAAATTACACATCCACTCAAACCACTATCCCTCATCAAGGGCACCGACTAGGCGTTGTCGGAAGAAGTAACCGCGGGCTGAGTAAGCAGGGCAAGAGTCCACAACTTGCAATTTATCCATCAACCATATCTGGGGAGGGATGAAAAATGAGAGAATAAAGAATAGAGAGATGTGCGATGAGAGAAAAGTAAGATAAGGGTTTTGTGAGAAAAACCGAGCCCGAGGGCCGAGTGATGTGAGCAAATACATATGTGAGCTTGGGTGGGAAACATTACCTGCAGCAGTAGTGGACTCCCTGCAAACCTGGTTGTCTCCCGGCAGTGGAAAGCATCCAAGCCCATCAGTGTCTCGGCCAGAGTCATGGCAATGCAACTCTTTCCCTCTTTCAAGCCTTGAACAACTTCAATCAGACGGGCGCTGGATCCTCCGAAGCTTGAGGCAAACAGAAAATGAGATAACAGGCACAAACAGAGAGCATGTTGTCGGAAGCCTTGCCAATGATGGTCGCTGCGGTCACCAGCACCGGAGAATCGGTAAATCAGGCTCGGGATATCCAACATTCCGTCACAGATCAGGGATCGAGCATCATGCGCGTTGAGTCCGCACATCCGCCCTAAGGTTTGGGCATAGCCAAAATTGAGTTGGGGCAAGATCTCCTCACCTCGCTCCAATTCTATCAAAACTTTAAAATCTTCAAAAGTGGGACATACCTCTTGCCCTCCGAAGCTGAAGACGTGCGTCACTGGGTTCCAAAATCTCATCGCGGCATGGAGGAAAGGAAGGTGTAGTGAAGTCCGGCCCAGCGTGAATAGTACATTCAAGCCGAAACCCCGGAAGTTGAACTTTTCCGAGCCGTCCAGAGAAGAGATCCAAGATGTGAGATTTTCTGCGAGAAATGCCTCTATTTTTGTGCAAAACGGTGATGAAATGAATAAGTTCCAAGGTTGGGGCTTTTATAGGGGGGTAAAACACTATTCAGAGGACACGTGTCAAAATTCTGGGGGTTGCGGGAGAGGTGGCCGGCCAGCCATCTGTTCTAGTAGGCCGGCCACCCTCTAGTCTCTAGATGCAAAATGTGTTCGGCCACGCATTGGTCCTGTTTTGCCCTCCGGAAGGAAGTTTGAGGCACTTTCACGCATCGGGAACGTTGAAGGCCTCCATTTTTCTCAGTTTCGGGTACATTCCATCATCCAGATCGTCTGTCCGAAGTACGCTTTGTTGTATTTTTGCTTATCGAGTTGTTCTTTTGTTTATCGAGTTGTAAGTTTCATCGAGCTGTCGCATTTTGTGTTTTAAGTTATTACCTTTTGTTTACGCGATTTTGTTAAGTCTTGTTTATTGAGTCGTTAACATTGTTGTACTTTGCTTATCGAGTTGTAAACTTGCTAAGATTCTGTTATTTCTTAGTGAGCCGAGTTTTTTTGATTTGTTACGTCGGTTCATTACCTGACCCGGTAAATACACAAGGCACATTTTCATTCAATTCCATTTTGTGCAAAATGATGCGATACGATGCTAAGAACTTCAAATACAAACATCTTTTCAAAAAGCTGTTTCATTCCATCATGTTTTACAACAAAATAAAGGTACAAGTTTTACAGGAAATAAAACTGCCTAACAAAATGCAAAGTGCTACAAACTACTAGCAAAAAGTAAAATAAAGCAGGAAATAGCATCAATATCCTCGGGAACGGGAATGAGGAGGCCCTCTCATTCTCTTCTGGGGGATGACCTCTGCACCATCATCACCATCCGGGTCAGAGCTATCATCCTCCGGATCCCCCTCGGCCTCGTCTCCACTCCCAGAACCGAGACCGGAGCCTCCCTCCCCAACAGACGTCTCTGACTCCCGGTCTGCGACCTCCTCCTCCTCCTCAATAATGGGTGCCCTGCGTCTGCGAGACGACCCTGTTCCTCGAGCTCCTCGAAAAGGCCTAGATGGCCCAGCTCCTTGAGAAGGCCTGGATGGCCCCGCTCCTCGAAAAGGCCCAGATGGCCCAGCACCTCCAGCTCCCTAAAAAGGCCCGGGTGGCCCGGCCCGCGGCGGTGCATATACAGGAGGCATCTGAAAGTGAAAAGTTCAAATACATCAGTTCAAATATGAAAAGCAGATGCAAGTACAATATGCGAGTGGGGTGTGTGCCAGATGTGCTCTACACAGCCTATCAATACAGCAAGATGTTCAAAACTAGCGTGTCATCAGAAATATGCTAAATACAGGAAAGGTGAACAGTACCTGCACGCCCATAATGGCCAGCTGTGCCTCCCTCCGTAGGATCATGCCCTCGAATGTGGCCAGCATCCCGAGCAGCTCGTCCGTGTACTCAACTGGAGGCTGCAAATACAAATGCAAAACTATCAGTGAGGGAATGAATGTCCAAGTAATCTGACTGATAAATCAAAGCTGTAAAACATACCGGGGGCGAATCAGGGTCTCTGACATATCTGTGGTCAGGAAGAGGAGGCTCTAGCGAGACCTGGTAAGGAGTCCCGAACCGCCAACTCGTCAACTCGGTCGGCATGTCTGGCCACCCAGGATAATGAAGAGACGGAGGGATCGGAGGAATCGAACTACCTCTACCCCTAGATGCACCAGCCCTGCTAGAAGAGGGGATATCCGTGGTATGAGCCCGACTCGAAGATGGTACATCAGTAGACCTCCGTGACGGAGCACGCACTCCCGTCAAGGGGGGCATCAAATATATACGACGATAGGTGGCGTAGTCCCCCTCCATGAGATGTAACAAAGCATCAGTGCCTTGCATAGCACTAATGACCTCCTGGGAAGATAGTTTATCGGCAGTCCGCATAGTAGCTGAAGGTACAGTAGAAGGGTCCTGAGAATCGTACCCCCACACCTGACGCAGAAAGCGTTCCCCCAGGAACCATGCCCTACCAACTGGTCCTTCGAGCAGGAACCTATACTGGGAATTACCCGATCCCCCGGGATACTGATGTCGGAGACCATCACCAATGACCGCCCAGGGCTGCCAAGTAATCTGCGGATAACCAGTGCATAAATCGATCAGAAATCAGGAATATACAAGGCAGATCACAGATGAAAATGAAAGGAACTGAGAGTTCTGAAATACCTCTGTCGTCCGCACAGTATCAAAATACTGTCGCAGGTAGAAGAGAGTCTCTCGAGCTCTCGGTCGGTGCTCGCCCTCGAATACCAGCGAAAACGGAGTCATAAGGAGTCCTGCCACCTCCATCTACGGGGCTAATGTGGGAAAGTATACGTACACCCATAGCTGAGAAAAGCAGTGCGGGATGTGAATACAAAGTACTAAAGGCAGAATACAGAGTGCAAAGTGCGCCGTGTGTGCAATGAACAAGTAATAAGGAGCAGAAATGTAAATCAAGAGGATGAACGCATTCTCCTGTGCTCTCCAATAGCCGCCAAGTAAGTCTCCCCGCCATGAGAGGTCAAGACTCATGTAACAATAGAGGGTAGCAGGCCAGCGCCACCCATCATATCGACCGACTGTGATAGGTCCACTAGGGCACTCGGAAGATACAACCCGACAAGAAATTCCCCTATCGGCAAACAGAGTGGTGCCAAAGAGGAACATAAGGAAGCCACGGGCGTACTGCTCAACCTCCTCGGGAGACTCAGGCTCCATCTCCGGCCTCCGAAAACGGGAAGAGAACCAGATGTACCGGACTCTCCCGGAAGCTCTGTCTACAGGTGGGCGAGCTCCCAATAGATGTGTCCAAGCGGCCTCCCACTCTCCCATATCCTCGTCATAAGGTATGGGCCAACCGCCTATGTCTAGGCCGGTGAGTACGGCAAAGTCCAGCGGAGTCATGGTCATATCCCCGGTGGCAGAAAAGTGGAAGGAATTAGTGGTGTCCCACCATCTCTCCACCAAAGCAGCTAACAAAGTCCTGCTGGCAAGACAACGTGATAATCCCACGCAGAATGCTCCGAACCCTGCTAGATCGACCAGATCCCGGATAGCCTCTGGAAGCTCAACAGTCCCCCGCGGCGTAGAGCCGTACTCAAGACGCGAGAGCCACCTGATTCGTAATGAATACATGTGTTCAGTACACAATAAAATGCAAGCTGTGTGCAAATGAAATGAAATAGCTGTGTGCAAAAGAAATAAAGAAGCTGTGTGCAAATGAAGTGAAATAGCTGTGTGCAAATGAAGTGAAATAGCTGTGTGCAAATGAAGTGAAATAGCTGTGTTCAATCCTGAATCTGTGGGCTGTGTGTTCACTTCAAATCTGGGCTGCATGTTCAGTAAATCTGTGTTTTGGGCTGCGTGTTCAAATTCTCAATCAGTGGGCTGCGTGTTCATTTCAAAATCTGGGTTGCGTGTTTAGTAAATCTGTGTTTTGGGCTGCGTGTTCAAATCTTAATCAGTGGGCTGCGTGTTCACTTCAAATCTGGGCTGCGTGTTTAGTAAATCTGTGTTTTGGGCTACGTGTTCAAATCTCAATCAATGGGCTGCGTGTTCACTTCAAATCTGGCCGCGTGTTCAAGAACTGTTTTTGGGTCATGTGTTCAAATCTTAATCAAGGCTGCGTGTTCACTTCAAATCTAGGTCTGCGTGTTCAAGAACTGTGTTTTTGGGCTGTGTTCAAACCTTAATCGATCAAATTGCGTGTTCACTTCAACTGGATCGCGTGTTCGTAAAATCGGAGTTTGGGACGTGGTGTTCTACTCTCAATCAGTGTGGGCTGTGTGTTCACCATCAACTTGGACTGCGTGTTCAGAAAATCGGAGTTTGGGACTGTGTGTTCTACTCTCAATCAGTGTGGGCTGTGTGTTCACCATCAACTTGGACTGCGTGTTCAGAAAATCGGAGTTTGGGGCTGCGTGTTCTACTCTTAGTCAGTGTGTGCTGTGTGTTCACCATCAACTTGGACTGCGTGTTCAGAAAATCAGAGTTTGGGCTGCGTGTTCTACTCTTAGTCAGTGTGTGCTGTGTGTTCACTTTCAAATTCGGGCTGTGTGTTCGACAAATCAGTGTTTGAGCCGTGTGTTCATTTCTTAACTAATGTGTACCGTGCGTTCACAATCAATCAGTCAATGAGCCTAGTGTTCAGAAGTTCAAGTGTTTAAGTCACATGTTCAGGATGCAGGCAAAGTACTATGTCATAAGCTAAAACTGTGTGTTCAAGCATGACAAAGCTACAAAATGCGCGAAAAATGCAGAAAATAAAGTAAAATACCTCTCGTGCATCGTGAGAGAGGTGCTGCTCCGGCTCTCGCAGAAGTAAATCCCCGGGTGCCTGGTCATTGAACCCAGTGAAACGACGAAAAACAGCCCGCGAAAGCACATGTACCGGTGGGGCATATCTCCTGGGAACAAAGGGGCGGACTCTCGGGGGCAATGTCATGATATCAAAATCATCCCCAGCACCTGGAGGACCTCCACCATGAGGGTAATCACCCGCCATTTCAAGAAATCTGCAAAAAGAAGCAAAAATGAGCAAAATGAGCCAAAATTGGAAAAAGTCAACAAAAGTCAACTCCCGGGAAATGAAAAAGTCAACAAAAGTCAACTCCCGAGAAAATCTTCCAAATATTGAGACAAACTTACCTCAAGTGGTGAAAATGAGAAGAGAAGCCCCGAAATCAAAATTTAATCGGCTCAAAGTGCTTAAAACTGAAAGATTTCGCGAAAACAACTTGCGTGGAAGGCCGAAAAGCGCGTATAAAATGCAGATCTGAAGGAAAAAATGGTTTGGGGAGCAAGGGAAGGAGTTTTTGCAGCTATGGGAGTGATTTCGGAATGAATGGAGGTGGATATATATAGAAATGAGCAAAATGACAAAATTGCCCCTACTTTTGGATAGGTGGCCGGCCGGCCACCTTTTCTGGCTGGCCGGCCATCTGCTTTTTGTCCCCTGGCCGGTGACCTCCCCAAGGGCAACCACCTGGCCGGTGGTGTTCCCCACTTGCCCACCTAGCTCCCTGCAAATTCTGAGGAAGATCGAAGTTCCCGGGACCTAAAAAAGTTCAAGAAAAGTGCACTTTCTGGCGCGAAATCGCTCCACCAGAACTTCAGCTGCAATTTCTGACATGTGTCTCATCATCACTCATCAAAATCAAGGTGTATCCTTTTCAAACATGTTGTAACCTCTCCGGGAGGTGAATCAGAGGCCGCGATCAAGTTGCCTTCGCCGAAATGCGCGTTTCCCAGCTCGTTGTTTCGCAACAAACGGGCGCCCTGATTTATGCTCGTTTTGCATTGTTTTGCATATAACTTGCATTCTTATGAGCATTTTGCATTATCATGCATGATTTCTTGGTCTACCATACCTCTGTGCTTGAGCATGCGTTGTCACGCACGTTCCTTTCTCGCATTGCAATGCATTTACTCGCCGACACTGCATGCGTCAAACTTTCGGAACCACAGGAATCACATTGAATATATGTTGTTAGCATATAGTTCTTGTTGAATTTGTCCCTTTTGCAGGCACGATATTGTATGTACGGTTCATTTGAGGCTAGTGCGACCAGACGAATCGCGCAGGTATCGTATCTTCTCCGTGTGAGACGCGACGAGAATTGAATGATTCTCCGCATTCCTAACTGCATGAAATGTAGTTGTTGCTTTGCATTCTTGCTTAAAACTGTTGCATCTATTTGTGAATACTTGCCTCATTACAGCTTGCTGCATTTGCATGATCATTTGGCTCTGTACATGTCGCTTTGCATTTTGCCCCCCCTACCTGCGGGCACATATCTCTGTTCATCTTGTATGATTGTCTAAGTCTTCGGCTTTGTCAAAAATGGGTCGTCTCTAGGCTTTGACATTCACTCCCGTCACTTCTTGACTTCCGAGTTCTGTCAAAGAGGGGCAACTGTAGACACCCCATTTTTGACCGACCTTAAGACTCAGACATCACCAATTGAGCGCTCGGTGATGTTGCATACTGTGCTCGTTCAGAAGTCTCAGAGTCGCGGCCGTGCGCCCTGCCTCCGGACTCCCGAACTCTCTTCTGTGCCTTGTCTCGGTTTGCGAACCAGACTCAATTTTCTCTGTTTTCTTCCCTGAGGGGAGGGAGAGGTCCCGTAGACCATCTCTCAGTGGCCGTGGGCTACATTTCATGCCCGTAGGCCATTTTGCCCATTTCGGAGCCCGGTTCCTGGTTTTCGGAGCCGTCAGGCCGTGTGCCTCGGTTCGGGACCACCCAACCATCTCCGATTCCTCCGGTTTCTGGCATGCATCTCATTTACTCCCTTTCGAGGGACACTGGGGTCTTAGATACCCACTTCACAGCCAAACACCACTTTCGGTGCTTAACGGCCGGTTTTCGGGGCCCCAAACTGCGTGTTTTGGCCCCCGAGCATTCGTTTTGCATCGGTTTTTGTTCATTTTTGGCAGGTACCTCTGTTTTATCACCAGGAAGATCACTGGAGGGTGGGAGGACAGCAATTGTCTCAGCAACCAGTTATGCTCCTCCGGCGCCCCCCGGCGCCCGTTTTTCTCACTTCCGGGCTAATGTTGAACACCCTAGGGCCATTTCCTTCGAGCCAAAACCACATATTTGTGTTGTACACACATGGGAGGACCCTAAAAAATAGAGGCCGGACAGTAATTCTTCTTTTCATTTTTGAACCTCTCCTGTTTCAGAGTTGCCAAATTCCAACCATAGGGTCTTGTTGTACACATATGGGAGGACACCACCCTTTGGTGGCCGGCCAGAAATTCCCACTTTCCATTTTTGCCCTTGGCCGGCCGGCCATAGGGGGTGGCCGGCCGGCCACCTCCAGCAAAAGTAGCTAGCCGGCCATGCTCCCCTCAGTGCATACTTTACATACAGATAGTGTTTCTCTCAAAAAGATCTCAGATCCTGGGATATTTTGAGAGGGAAAGCTTGGGTGCATTTCCCTCCACTTTTACACCCCTCCTTTTGTCCATATAAGGGGCCTCCCAGCTCTGTCCCTAGGGTTAGAAAAATTGTTTTGAGCATATCTCTCTCTATCTCTCTCAAACTCTCAAGTTTTGGTGCCATTTCTTCATCATCTTCAAGCTCTACCATCACACCTCCATTCCAGCAGCTAGGAGAGCTTTCCAGCAGCTAAGAGGCTCCCATTCTTCAAGCAAAAAGCAGCCAAGAAGAGGTCTTCAAGGGTAAGTCTCACTTTCCCTCTTTTGTAGCCCATTTTTGCCTCATTTCTTAAGCCTATTTTCTTATTGTTTTGAGCTCCGACCTTAACTGAAACTAGGTCTATTTTGAGCTATTCTTCATGTTTGTTCAAGGGCTCAACCCTGTTTGAGCCCTCCATCTTGCACTTGTTTCAATATCCCCTTATATGTCATGATTTTGCATTGAATATTTGAACTATGAGTGATCTGTTTTCGAGCATAACTTAAACTTTAAGAGGGCCTATTTTGAGCCCCTCTTCAACATTGAAGAAGGACTCAACCCTGTTTAGGCCCCCTATCTTGCACTTGCTTCACAATCTCTCCTATTTACCGTAAGTTTGCATGATTTGTTTGGCCTACATGTAGTCTGTTTTGGAGCATGTCATGAACTGTGAGTAAGCTAATTTTGTGTCCCTCTACAACATTGTAGAAGGGATCAAACTTGTTGGGGGCCTCCATGTTATACTTGTTTCAATACCCCTCTTTGGCCCCCATTTTTGCATGCTGTTTAGGCCTATCTAGCTTCTGTTTTCGGCCATGAGCAGTACTGAAAATATCCATATTTTGTCCTTCTTGTCATATTTCATTAAGGGTCTTTGCTGGTTTGATAAATTTTTGGGGTACCTCATGTTATAGCCTTATGTATCCTAGTTCTTGCATGGCATTTTTAGCATGTTTTCATACTGATTTGGGGGATGTCTTCTACTGTAAATGATCATATTTTTAGTCCCTCTTCAGTGTTGTAGAAGGGTATTTTGCTGTTTGGGCATTGCATGTATCACTTGCTTCATAGCCTCCCTTGTGGAGCCATTCTTGTATGCCATTGTTGTCCTATCTATGCTTACTATTTCGCCATGTCTTGTACTGTAAAAAATGCTATTTTGGGGCTGCCTTGCTACTGTTTTGCATGTCATGTACCAATTATGCATATTTAGTATGGCTGTAGGCCATTTCGGGTGCTTAATATCGCATTTCGGGACCATTCCGTGCATTTGGTGTCATTTCCCCACCTTTCGGGACTGTTTTGCATCATTTGTGAGTGCTGAAATTCATTTGCATGTTTGCATATCATATTCCATGCCATTTCATGCCTTTGGGCCATTGCCTCGGTTTGCGTGTCCATGCGCACGCATTTCGAGGCACTTCATTTTCATCCATCAGCTTCTTATATGAGTGTGGCTGAGGCTCACCCATGTTAGTATAAGTCCATTTTGTATCCTGTATGCCATTTTAGTTCCATTGCACTCCGTATGCCATTGCCTCGATTTGCGTGCCCGTGTGCACGCATTTCGAGGCACTTCATTTTCACCTCCCGGCCTCCTGTGTGAGTGTGGCTGAGGCTCGCTCATGTTGGTGTAAGCCCATATTGCATCGCACGTCTCATTTTAGTCCTATTACATTCCGTATGCCATTTTCTCTATTTGCGTGCCCGTGGGCACGCATTTCGAGACATCTCATTTTAGGCTCATTATATATCATAGTTCAGGCCGTTTCATGCCTTTATGCCATCGCCTCGGTTTGCGTGCCCGCGTGCACGCATTTCGAGGCACTTCATTTTCATCCGACGGCCTCTTATGTGAGTGTAGCCGAGGTCCACTCATGTTAGTGTAAGCCCAATTTGCATTACATATGCCATTTCATGCTTTAGGATCATCGCCTCGATTTGCGTGCCCGCGTGCACGCATTTCGAGGCATCTCATTTTCATAGCATTGTGCATGCTAGGATTGTATTTTAGTTGCATTCATGCATATCATGCATATTGCATCGTGTTCGGGATAGGAGTTAGCCCGGGCACGGGAAACGAGGCGCGTTCCGTACTCCGAGTGACAGAATAGGTCTCAATTCCCAAGTCACCGACACTCCGGATTACCCATGATGGAGTTAGGTTTTGTTGTAGCATTCATGTGCATTCATCCTATATTGAGTTGTGCAATCCGATCCCTCGGCCATCATGCATCGATATGCGTGATTGGTGGCACGAGGATCGAGGCATGCATATATTTGTGAAATACATTGCTATGCCCTCCTCGCCTTCTGTTGCGCAAAGAAATGAAGAATCAGCAACTTTCCGGAGTCTGGCACGCATTTCGAGAAACATCGCAAACAGAGGCTAATTGGGGCATCCCAGTGGATTTCCGCGCAAGGCAGCCCAACATGCATCACTTCATTATCCGGAGCAGAGTCAAGGCACCCCCTGGCTTGCACGCCAATTTTACAGCTTTCTTATTTAATTTGATAATTAATTAGGAATTTGTATATTTATTATTCGGACTGTATATTTCGGACTGTATTATTTATTTGGACCCTCTGTGCGAGGGCAAAATTGTAATAAGTGTGGGTGAGTGTGATGTATGTCTTCCAACCACACGTCTTTCTTCCCTTTTATTTACCCGCTTACGATGGTTAGATATAGGGCATATTTCAATTAGCATACAGTATAACAGCATGTTTGCATCATTCATCTGTTTTGCACGCACTGGGCTCGGCGCATCATACAAACTGCATTTATATTTCGATTCCAAATTGAATACGTGTTAGTTGTAGCATTCCATATGCCATGTTTAGAATAGCCGAGCCTGCTATAGTTTGCATCTTTGCATGTGTTGCATTAGGCAATTCTGTGCATCTAGGATCATGCATGATTTCTAACAAGCTTCTGTTTTGGTTTGGAGTACTTGGTGAGCTTTATGCTTTAGCATCCTTGCATGCGTGTGAGTAACTGCCATGAATAGCATGCTTACCATGAGGCTACGTGCTTATGTGATATAACTGCCTTGAATGCCTGTGGGTGGAGGTTGAGTTACTTGGAGTGGGACAATTCATCAAATGTTTGTTTTAAGCCCACTAGATAGTGGCAAAATCATATTTTCTTAAGCCCACCCGAGGGTGGCAAATCCACGTCTTAGCCTACCTGCGGGTAGCACCATCAACCATTTTCAAACAAACAAACATGAAATGTTTAGTTCCAATTCAGGCGGCTCAGTCTATACTTGTATGCTGTGCGCATCACGTAGTAACCTAGGCTAATAACCGGATTAAGAATTCACAATGTCTTCAAAATCAGATATCATGGTTAGTAGAGGCCGGTCTTTGACCGGGCGAGCGGGGGTGCTCACAAAGTGACCTTCCCCAATCGTACCCAAGTTCCCGAGCCGAGGCAACTTTGGTGATGACGGACACGTGGCCTTTTGGCACCGAGTCAGGGTTTCCAAAATTTCCCATAAAAAACATTTAGGTGGCGACTCTGTATCTGGCAAAGCAGTCCATGTTTGGCACTTCTTTCAAAAATCAGTTTTCTCAAAACGATTTGCCGGATTTGGACTCTTTGGTTCAAGATTGAGAACCGTGACATTTGAGTCCTTCGAACTGTAGTGACCCAATATCGAATCAGAACGGGAGGGACTCGCACCTCCTTTTCCCGGGATGCGTTCGGGGACGTCTACACTATCTTACAACTCTGAACCTGGCTTGTTTTCTCCTTGAGGATACTCCTATTTTGAAAGAGGATGAAACTGACCAGCAAGTGGTTGTTGTGGTCGATGCTTAAAAACATGCTGATTTCCTTTGCCGGAGCTACATCTTGAACGGACTTGACAACACATTATTAACATCTACAATCCTATCAAAACAGCAAAGGAACTTTGGGAGTCTTTGAATAAAAAGTACAAAACGGAAAATGCCGGCTCAAAGAAATTTGTGGTTGGCAAATTCCTAGACTTTGTGATGGTTGATTCTAAGACTGTGATGAGCCAAGTTCAAGATCTCCAACTCATTCTACATGACATTCACGCAGAAGGCATGTCTCTTAGTGAATCCTTTCAAGTAGCAGCCTTAATTGAGAAATTACCACAAGGCTGGATGAAATTCAAGAACTACCTCAAACACAAGCGCAAAAAAATGTCTTTAGAAGAATTAATTGTGCGTTTGAGGATTGAGGAGGACAACCGCAATTCCGAAAGCGGGCTGGTAAGCATCCTATGGAGTCTGAGGCAAATGTGGTAAAACATGCTCCAAAAGCAAAGAAACGAAAGTTTTCTGGAGAAAGTTCATCACAAGGCTCTAAAGGAGAGGGAACTAAAAAGTACAAGTTTAATGGCAAATGTTACATCTGTGACAAAGAGGGACATTGGGCTAAAGATTGACATAGCAAAGGCAAAAGCAAAAGAAGAACAAGCAAGAAGCTTGCTCAAGCCCATATGACCGAAGAGAACAATATTTTCAATGGTGTAGATGACATCAATCTTTCTGCAGTTGTTTCCGAGGCAAATCTTGTCGGAAATCCTAAAGAATGGTGGGTGGACACTGGTGCTACTCGCCACATTTGTGCCGACAAAAAGGTGTTCACATCTTATTCTACAGTGGACAACGGTGAACAACTTTTTATGGGTAACTCCTCAACTTCCAAAGTTGAAGGATAAAGGAAAATTGTTCTAAAGATGACATCTGGGAATGAATGCACTCTCAAAAATGTGCTACATGTACCGGACATTCGCAAGAATCTTGTTTCCGGATCTTTGTTGAGTAAGAATGGGTTTAGACTAGTGTTTGAGAGTGATAAATTTGTACTTACTAAGAATGAGATGTATGTAAGAAAATGTTATATGTCTGATGGTATTTTCAAGATGAATATAATGACCGTTGTACCCTCAGTTATAAATAAAAATACATCTTCTTCTTACTTGCTTGAGTCTTCGAATTTATGACATGGTAGACTTGGACATGTTAATTATGGATCTTTGCGTGGATTAATTAATATGGAATGTTTACCTAAATTTGACATTGATTCAAATCATAAATATGAAATTTGCGTTGAGGCAAAATTATCCAAAACTCATTTTCCTTCAATTGAAAGAAGTACGGAACCACTTGAATTAATTCATAATGACATTTGTGATTTTAAATCAATTCAAACAAGAGGTGAGAAAAAATATTTTATTACTTTTATAGATGACTATACTAGATATAGTTATGTTTATTTAATTCGAACCAAGAATGAAGCTTTGGAAACTTTCATTCAATATAAGAATGAAGTTGAAAATCAACTTGGTAAGAAAATTAAGAAACTTAGAAGTGATAGAGGTGGTGAATATGAATCATCTTTTGGTGAATTTTGTAAAGAACATGGAATAATTCATCAAACCACCACTCCTTACTCACCTCAGCAAAATAGAATTGCTGAAAGGAAAAATAGGACTTTAAAAGAAATGATGAATGCCATATTAATAAGTTCCAGATTAACTCAAAACTTGTAGGGTGAAGCAATACTTTCTGCTAATTATATTTTAAATAAAGTACCCCGAAAGAAAGTGAATCAAATACCTTATAAATTGTGGCATGGGAGAGTACCATCCTACAAATACTTAAAAGTGTGGGGGTGTTTGGCAAAAGTGGCTATTCATAGTCCTAAAAAGACTAAGATAGGTCCTAAAAACATTAATTGCATTTTCATTGGTTATGCCAAGAATAGTAGTGCATATCGGTTTTTGATTCATAAATCAGAACATTCCGAAATGCATGTAAATACTATTCTTGAATCTCGGAATGCATCTTTTTTTGAACATGTGTTTCCGAATTAGATTGGACAAGAGACTAGTACTAATAAAAGATCTTTTGATGCTATTACTAGTAATGATCAAGAACAAGATCAAGGGCAAGAGATAGGTCAAAATGAGGAAGAAGAACCTAGGCATAGTAAACGTGCTAGAACCTCAAAATCTTTGGTCCAGATTTTCTAACATTTTTGTTAGAAAATGAGCCTTTAACTTTTAAAGAGGCTATGTCCAGTCTTGAGGCTCCTCTATGGAAAGAAATTGTCAATAGTGAAGTTGAATCCATCTTACAAAATCACACTTGGGAATTGATGGATTTGCCACCAGGTTGTAAACCTCTTGGATATAAGTGGATTTTCAAAAGAAAAATGAAAGCGGATGGATCAATTGAAAAATACAAAGCAAGACTTGTGGTCAAATGGTATAGATAAAAAGAAGGTCTTGATTACTTTGACATATACTCATCAGTTACTAGAATAACATCCATTAGAATGCTAATTGCTATTGCGTTTTATACAATCTAGAAATTCATCAAATGGATGTGAAAACTGCTTTCTTAAATGGCGAGTTAGATGAAGAAATTTACATAGAACAACCAGAAGGTTTTCCTGTTCCAGGAAAAGAAAATAAAGTGTGTAAATTGATTATATCATTATATGGTTTAAAACAAGTGCCAAAGCAATGGCATGAGAAATTTGACAAGGCAATGATGTCAAATGGATTTAAAATTAATGAGTGTGACAAATGTGTTTATATTAAAAACACAAACAAAGGTTATGTCATTGTATATCTTTATGTAGATGATATGCTCATCATAGGTAGTAATAATGACATGATTAAAACTACCAAGAAAATGTTGAATAAACATTTTGACATGAAAGACATGGGCATTGCTGATGTAATTCTTGGTATGAAAATTACCAGAACATCAGAAGGTTATGCTTTGTCATAATCTCATTACATTGAGAAAATACTTGACAAATTTAGCAAAGATGATGATCATCTTGCTAGAACACCTATGGATGTTAATTTGTTTCTTTCTAAGAATGCACAGGAAAATATTTCTCAATTAGAGTATGTCCAAATTATTGGAAGCTTAATGTACTTGATGAACTGCACTTGCCTAGATATAGCTTAAGCAGTAAGTAAATTAAGTAGATATACGAGTAATCCAAGAGTAGAACATTGGAATGCTATTATAAGGGTTCTTAAATATCTCCGATTTCCTCGTAACATTGGGCTTAATTATACTAGATATCTAGCAGTACTTGAAGGATACTGTGATGCAAATTAGATATCGGATACTAGAGACTCAAAATACACCAATGGGTATGACTTTACACTTGGTGAGGCGGCTGTATCTTAGAAATCTTCCAAACGGACTTGCATTGCTAGGTCTACTATGGAATCAGAATTCATAGCTTTAGATAAAACTGGGAAAGAAGCAGAATGGCTTCGCCACTTCCTTAAAGATATTCCAATGTGGCCAAGACCGGTGCCTGCTATATGTATACATTGTGATAGCCAATCAGCAATTGGTAGAGCACAAAATCATATGTATAACGGTAAGTCACGCACATTCGTCGTCGACATAACACCGCGAAACAACTGCTCTTTAAAGGAATTATTTCCATTGAATATGTGAAGTCTAAAGACAACATAGCGGATCCACTAACCAAAGGGTTAGCAAGAGAGTTAGTTGAGAATTCATCGAGGGGAATGGGACTAAAGCATATTAAATAAGAGTTATCACAACGGCAACCCAACCTAGTTAGCTGGAGATCCCAAGATCTAGGTTCAAAGGGACAACCGAGTTGTGAATGACTCAGAAGGATCACTAGGAAGTCCAACTCCTACCCATTTCTAGGATGAAATAGTGATGTCTGCAGCGTTTTTAGGTTAAGTAATACTTTTAATGATTCTTATATCTAGATAAACCTAGTGGAGTATGGTAAGATACTCTTCATAAGAATCACCTATGTAAGTGTGAATTGGGCTGGTTCTATGAGATTTGTGAATGGCTACAATTCTCTAGAGCACTCATGAATGACCAGGTTGTTCAGGGCCAAAATGAACACAATAGTGAGAACTAAACTGTGTCTGGAGATATACTGTTTAAGTTCTATTGTCTTGGTTTACACAAACGGCTGAACAGTTCAAGACATCATGTTCACTAGTTAGCTAATAAATCTGATAATGTCTCATAAAGGAAGGTTCAAAGCCAAAAGCTACATATTCTTTGCAGAATATTTCCAATTTCTATACTCTCTATAATTATATCATGTTGTTGCATTTTCTCTTCGTCAAATTCCATTCATGTGGAGGATTATTGGAACATAGGTTTTATATATGCTTATTTTGGGCCATCTTTTGAGCCCAAAATTGAGTGGACCCCAAACGTCTTTTGTGGTGGGTCCGAAGAGGTGATGTGTTCCTTGCCGCTTGTTAAGCCACACGGTGAAGACGGTTCGTCAAAACCATTTATGAGTGAATGGGAAGTTGATGTCGTTTTCGGATTCGTGGAATTGGACATTTAAACTTTTAAATGTGGGTTTCTTTTTAAAGCTAGTCCGACATTGAAACTTAAAGAGAACTTATATATGTATATAAGTTCTAGGTGACAACACTTGGGTTGGGCCCCAAGGGGCACCCCAAGTTTGTAGAAGGGAAGAATTATGGACAATTAGAACCTTAGCCCAAACCACCACACGCGCGCTGCCACCGTCGACCGGCCGGCCGAGCCAAGCCGTGCCGAGCGCGGGTGTGGGTCGGGTTTGTTCTAATATTAATTTTTTGGAGAAAATTTATTTGAATTTTTTCCAAAATTCTTAATGAAATTGAATTCAAATTTTGTACCAAAATAGAATTTAATTTTTTGTCCAAATTGTATCCGGTTTTCAGTCCATTTTCCAGCAGTTCAACAGGTTCAAACTGTCCAATGGATTGGGAAAAACTGCCCAGTAGTTCCGGGCAGTTTTAAAACTACCAAACAGTTTGCATATCTATTCAAAACAGTTTCAGATCTGTTGCACTTGGACAGATTCATTTTCGGACAAATTCAAATTCAAAACTACTCAGGCAATTTCAGCAGTTTATGAACAGTTATATAACTATACAGTTACCATATCTGTTCAGTTTCAAATCTGAATCTGTTCAAGAGTTTTGCACCTGTTCAAGTTCAAATTCATACCTCATCGGGATTGTTTTTTGCCTATAAATACTAACATTTCCAGCAGTTTTCAAGCATCAAAAACAGTCTGAAAAAATACATTTTGCTATCCAGATTTTGTTCCTTTGCATATATAATCTTCATTCTAGTTTTAGAGAAAATTAAAGAGAGTATAGAACACAATGTTCTAGTTCGCCAGACAAATTTGTTTGGAGTGCTACTACAAATTTGTGAAGATCATTGTATCCTAGGAGATAGACACCACTTAACTGTAAGCACCGTAGCGGGGTGAATCTGTCTTAAGAACAGAGCGTCTCACACTCGACTTGATCTTTTATTTTTCATTCGGTTCGATAAAATAAATTCTGTACGTTATTTATTTTATTTTGTTTCAATTTATTTATTGTACACAAAAGATTGTTCCAACATTTAGAACTTGCATGTCTTAACATGGAAAAATTGAATGAACTAGCTCCTAATTTCACCATGCATGGCATAATTTCATGGAATTAATTATCATACATTTGTTTTCTTGCATGAGTTTTCAAAATTGAGGGGAAATTCCAAGAGATTTGAGGATTTGAAGCTCAAGCATGTAACTTGTATGAATTTACATGTCAATTCAAGGCCTAAAGTTTTTGTTTGGAAAATTGGTTTTGATTTGAAGATATGATTTGAATTCAATGTTGAAAATCCAAGTTGTTGATGTTTACAAGACATTTTTGGGAGTGAAATGTATGGAAATGAAGTTAAAATTGCAAAATGTGAACAGATTTTTGGACCCAAACTTACCCAATTCCACATATGCGGCCTAGGGTCCCGCACGTGGGGAAAACAGAGCACAAGAAGCTAAACTGTAACAACCCTCATCACTAATCACCGATTAATTACCGATTTCTGCTAAACTGAGAATGATTATGATTGGTAATTGAACTGACTGGATTACTGAACTGACTGACTAAAATCTGAAACTGAATTGATTGCATGTATCTGTTTGAATTACATTTTATCTATTTGGCTATTTAATTATCTGTTTAGTTTGTTTTGTTTAAACTGTTAATTGAAGGCCTTATCGGCGGCCAAACCAGAAATTGATTGATGTTTTAGGACCATCATAATTTATGTGATTTTATGGTGTAATTATCTAAAAATTGATTTGTTATGATTAAATTAGATTAAAATAAGTTAAATTGCATTGTTGGACTTATTTACCGAAAAGCCACTCTAGTGGCCCACTGTCTTGAACTTATTTGAGCCTTGTACACATGATCAACATATTTCCTCAGGCCATTTTGAGTGTTCTAGCCGACCATAGAAAGAGAGAGACATAGAAGATTATTTTCATCTAGGCATTACTTGGTGATCTTGAAGAAATTGAAGTATAGACTTCATATTTAAGCTTCTACACTTGAATTACAAGACCTAAGGTAGGAGAATCAACCTTTTATTGTTGTATTTAAGATAGTTCTTACATGCCTCATGCTTAATTGTAGAGTTAAGGCATGAATTGGTTCAATAATGTTGAATTAGAGCTCAATTGTTGCATGCATGTGCATATCGTCAAGTTTGGAGGTTGTAATTCATCATTCCTCACATGCATGTTGATAATATTGTTGTAATTCATGTTGTCATCATGTTTTTGAAAGATTTGAGCTCATTTGAGCTAGCATTTGAAGCTTTGAAATGATTTAACTTCATGCATGTTTGCATGTCCATCTTGTTCATGAAAATTGGTTTGAAATTGAGTTTGAATTAAACACCCTTGGGCTTTGATTTACCAAATTGATCTTTGAAATACATAATGTCATGTGTTTACAAGTGTTTTCTAGGTTTTTGGCCCAAGAGGATCGATTTTAAGGCATTTGAACTGGATTTTGAGCTTGAGGTTCAAATATGGAATCTCCATATTTTGGACCCACGCTCGAGCGAGGAAGTCTACGCTCGAGCGTACACTCTGTGATTGTGCCTTCCGCTCGAGCGAGAAAGTTACGCTCAAGCGTGAAATGCGTGCATCCAGTACCTTGCATGAGTTCACAGTCTGCTCGAGCGAGGAAACTCACGCTCGAGCGAGGACTTGTGTTTCATGCTCGAGCGAGGGTCGAGCGTCCATCGGGCGTAAATTTTGAGCATCCAGTATTTTTATCAGAAGACACTTTCGGCCGAATTCACGCACGCCGAGAGACCCTTTGTCTGCATGTCCGCTCGAGCGTAGAAAGCCACGCTCGAACGAGACCCCTGTTTTCTGAAAATTTTGTAAGTGTTGAAAAGTATATGTTTGCATCCTCTTTCCATCCTAGGCATTCCTAGGGCATATTTAAGGCATCTTAAAGATGTATAGATGTAGAACGCACCAAGACAAATTTAGGGATTAAGTTATTATCTTTCCCAACTGTGAAACTTAGTGTGTGTTCAATCTGTTAACTGTATAGGGTTGGTATTCTGGGGAGACGCTCTAGCTTACTGTAGCCCAGAACTCTGTGAGTAACAATTGTGTAAAGATATGTTCAAAATGATTATCTTCTGAATCTTTGAATCTGCTTGAATCGACATTCTTGAATGAATGTATGTCCTATATTCTGAACTGTACTGTGGCATCCTTAGCACCTACTGTTTACTGTTACTATTACAGAGATCTCTGTCGGTTCCCTCGTGGAACCACTACTGTTCACTGATTGATGGCCATCATTACTGTTTGGTCTTTAAGACCTACTGTTTATTGTACTGTTATGCTAATAGATGTACCACATATGACTAAAAGACTGAAATACTGATTTAATGAACTGTTTTCATTACTGTAAGGACATTCATTCTAAACCTCTTTACGCATTATGTTATTCACTGAGCTTTAGCTCACTGCTCATATATATATGTAGGTGTACAGGCGCCGGACCAATGCTAGAAGCGTCGGGGTAAACTCCAGTTTTGTCAAGCCAACCACCGTGCCTCACTGCGAGGTTCCGAGCCTGCCTAGCTAAGGTTTAGGGGTGTTTTTATTCCCCCGTCTGTCTCTGTACTGTTTTGTATTACTGTATAGCACTGTACCGTACTGTTAAATAGGAATTAAGTCCCTGTCCTGACTGAATGTAAATATTGTATATACTGTTTTGTTATTGTCTGCATATATGTATGAAAAATCTTTTTGCATACAGACTGTCACAGCTCATTGGATATTATTTATTTACTGTATTGGCTTCCGCCATGCCCTTGTACTCTGTTTTACTATATTATTGTTAAGCAGGCCTTCGGTAATCTCGGATTACTGGCCGGTTACGGTGCTAAACCTATAGGGGCGGGTTTGGGTCGTGACAGAGTGGTATCAAAACAATACTTGACCACGAGTTATACCGCACACACGTGTCCAAATGAGCTATAGGATGCCCTAGAAAGGTGATTAGGGCATTGCATGAACATGAAAAGTGTGTGGTTATGACATGACTTAATATATGCTAATGTGTTAAACTATTTAAGTATGCAACTGCTTATATCTATAACTGTTATAACTGCTTATAGTGAAATGGATAACGCAAATGAATCTAAATCCTCATCCACTGAGGCAAGAATGGCAAGAATGAAAAGAATGATGGAACTAATAACTGCTAGACTTGAGCAACAACAGAATCAACAGCCCCCACCTCCTCCTCCGGTACAGCCGGAACCGAATGTGAATGTGAATAATGGGGACATAATTGCTCTTACCCAGAAGTTCAGCAAACTGAAACCGCCATCCTTTCAGGGAGGCCTTGAACCGTTAAAAGCTGAAGCATGGGTTTTGGAGACCGAAAAATTGTTTGAGGTGTTTCCGTGCTCGGAGGCACATAAAGTATTGTTGGCCACTTTCACTTTGCAAGAAGAGACTAGAAGGTGGTGGATGCTTACTCGTGATGACAACGCTGCTATGACTTGGGCTCAATTCAAAGTAGCCTTCTTTGAAAAGTACTTCCCTCAGTGTGTCAGGGACAGAAAGGTGACCGAATTTGAACAGCTGAGACAGGGCACAATGTCTGTTGCTGAATATGAAACAAAGTTCACCGGGCTTGCTAGATACGCACCACACATGGTGGACACTGATTATAAGAAGGCCAGAAGGTTTGAAGGCGGCCTAAATGTTGCGATACTGGATAGAATAAATGTTCTGAAATTACCGACTTATGTGAATGTTCTTGACCGAGCCTTGATGGCTGAAGCAAACATCGAGGCACTAAAAACTGAAACACCAGCGTCTGAATGGCGTGGTAAAAAACAAAACTTTAAATTCAAGAAAGGCAAGCATAACTCATTGAACAAGAAACAGAATACGGGGTCAACAACTAGCCCCAGCCAAGGGAGTGGTTCCGTACCACCCTGTTTCGAATGTGGTAAGAATCATAAGGGAGTTTGTTATAAAATATCTGGTGCTTGTTACAGGTGTGGCAAGGTGGGCCACATGGTGAAAGATTGCCCCTCTGCTTCACGGGGCAATAGCAAAGGTACACCAAGTGTGGCAGCATCAACTATTGCACCAAAACCGAACCCCAAAGCTACCGGGAGGGAGCCTATGAGGCAGGACCGAGTGTTTGCCCTAGTACTGGGAGACGTGCAAAATACTGAAACCGTTGTGTCAGGTATCCTCTCTATTTGTGCTCAAAATGCATATGTACTGATTGATTCAGGGTCTACACATTCATACGTATCGCATGCTTTTTCACGGAAATTGAATAGACCCTTAGAACCCATGAATTATCTGTTAGCTGTATCATCACCTATTGGGGGATCCATGACATGTGCATATATGTATCATGCTTGTGAGATTATTGTTGGGGATATGCATTTGTTTATTGATTTACTGCCACTGAACATTGATCACTTTGATGTAATATTGGGGATGGACTGGTTACAAAAATATCATGCTACCATTGACTGTGTGAAAAAACAAGTTGTTTTCCGTCCACCTGGTTTGCCCGAATTCGTGTTTAATGGGGTTGGAGTAGTACCTCCTCCGTATTTGATTTCTTCTGTGAAAGCTGTTAAGTTGATTAGAAAATGGTGTAAAGGATATCTGTGTTCTGTGCTGACTATATCTATTGATGATAATGTTAAAACTGATGTGAACTGTATTCCTATAGTCAGAGAATTCCCAAATGTATTTCCAGATGATCTGCCAGGGGATTTGATTGACAGGGAGATTGAGTTCACCGTTGATGTGATTCCGGGTACACAGCCTATATCGAAAGCTCCCTACAGAATGGCTCCAACTGAATTGAAAGAACTGAAAGTGCAACTGCAAGAACTGTTAGACAAGAAGTTTATTAGGCCCAGTACTTCACCGTGGGGCGCACCGGTTTTGTTTGTAAAGAAGAAAGACGGCTCACTGAGACTGTGTATTAATTACCGTGAATTGAACAAGGTAACTGTGAAAAATAAATACCCATTACCACGTATTGATGATTTATTTGATCAGTTATAGGGTACTCAAGTGTTTTCCAAGATTGATCTCAGATCGGGATACCATCAATTGAAAGTTAAACCAGAAGACATTGATAAAACTGCTTTTTAAACAAAGTATGGACATTACGAATTTTTAGTTATGCCTTTTGGAGTTACCAATGCACCTGCAGCAATTATGGACCTCATGAATAGAATCTTTAAACCGTACCTTGATGACTTTATTGTGGTATTTATTGATGACATATTGATTTACTCCAAAAGTACGGAAGAACATGAATATCATCTGAGACTTGCCCTACAGACCCTAAGAGAACAGAAACTGTATGCTAAATTGTCTAAATGTGAGTTTTGGCTTGATCATGTTATGTTTTTGAGGCATGTTGTTAGCAAAAATGGAATTTCCGTTGATCCGCAGAAAATTGAAGCTGTAGTGAACTGGCCTAGACCAACAAATGTGACAAAAGTCCGAAGCTTTTTGGAATTGGCTGGATATTACAGAAGATTTGTCAAAGATTTCTCCAAAATTGCCTTACCATTGACTCAACTAACACAGAAGGGGATATCATTTGACTGAACTGACCAAAGGGAATCAGCGTTCCAAGAGTTGAAAACTCGATTAGTGACTACACCGGTTCTTACCTTACCTTCAGGTACGGATGGTTATACTGTATTTAGTGATGCTTCTCATAAGGGTTTGGGGTGTGTTTTAATGCAGAATGGGAGAGTTATTGCTTATGCTTCCCGACAACTGAGACCTCATGAAAAGAACTACCCAACCCATGATCTAGAACTTGCTGCAGTGGTATTTGCGTTGAAAATCTGGCGTCACTACCTCTATGGGGCGACGTGTGAAGTATACACCGACCACAAGAGTCTGAAGTACTTCTTCACCCAGAAAGAACTGAACATGAGACAGCGGAGATTGCTGGAACTGATTAAAGCTTATGACCTACAGATATTGTACCATCCAGGAAAAGCTAACACCGTTGCCGATGCACTGAGTTGGAAATCGATTAGGAACTTAGCTTGTTTGCTCACCGGACAGAAAGAGTTGCTTCGTAACCTTGAAAAATCTGAAATTGAAGTTGTTTTGCGAGAACAAGGTGGGACAATAGCTGCTATTTCTGCTCAACCGGCATTGATTGAAGAAATTAAAGAGAAACAGCAACAGGATGACTTCTTGAAAAAGATCATCGAAGAAAGGGAATTTAAACCGAGACCAGGTTTTAAATTTGAAAACAATGTATTGAAATTTCAAGAAAGACTGTGTGTACCGAATGATACTGAATTGAAAAGAAGAGTTCTACAAGAGGGCCACAATTCAAAATTCTCTATCCACCCAGGGAATACGAAAATGTATCAAGATTTGAAATTGAATTTCTGGTGGCCGGGAATGAAGAAAGAAATTACTAACTTTGTATCGAAATGTCTTCATTGCCAACAAGTCAAAGTTGAACATCAACGACCCGCAGGTTTATTGCAGCCCTTACCAATACCGGAGTGGAAATGGGAACATATTACCATGGATTTTATCGTTGGATTGCCTCGCTCCAGTAAAGGTATGGACTCGATTTGGGTTATTGTTGATAGACTGACTAAATCTGCTCACTTCTTACCTGTTAAGACAATTTATAATGCGGACAAATTGGCTACACTCTATATTGATGATATTGTTAGACTGCATGGAGTGCCTGTGTCCATTGTTTCTACTAGGGATTCGAAGTTTACATCGAGGTTTTGGCAGAGCTTACAAACTACATTAGATACTAAATTGAGACTGAGTAGTGCCTATCATCCTCAGACAAATGGACAGTCAGAAAGGACCATCCAGACTCTGGAGGACTTATTGAGAATGTGTGTCCTTGATTTTCAGGGAAATTGGGAAAGCCATTTGCCATTGGCCGAATTCGCCTACAATAACAGCTTCCATTCAAGCATTGGTATGGCGCCTTTCGAAGCATTGTATGGCAGAAAATGTAGATCTCCGATTTGCTGGCAGAAGTTGGAGATGGGCCTCTGCTTGGGCCCGAGATTGTTTATGAAACGACTGAGAAAGTGAAATTGATACAACAGAGACTGAAAACTGCACAGAGCCGACAGAAAAGTTATGCAGATGTTAGAAGATAGGACAGAGAATATGAAGTGGGTGATCATGTGTTTGTGAAAGTGATACCGATGAAAGGCCAGACTCGTTTCGGAGTCAAGGGCAAGTTAGCGCCTAGATACGTTGGTCTGTATGAGATCATTGAGAAAATCAATCCGGTGGCGTATCAAGTTGCGCTTTCTCTTGAAATGGAGCATATGCATAACGTCTTCCACATTTCTATGTTAAGAGATTATCTCCGGGATCCACTCCATGTGATTGAGCCTACTCGTGTAGTGTTGAGTGACGACTACACTTACGAGGAACGGCCTATACAGATTGTAAACAGACGGATCAAGAAACTGAGAAATAAAGAGATCTCGTTAGTGAAAGTCGACTGTTAGAACCATGGTAGCGTGTATGCCACTTGGGAAAGGGAAGATGACATGGCTAAGAGATATCCTGAATTGTTCCCACTGGATCCTGTTTTCTGCCAGAATGAAGGTAACTCGAGTTTAGAGGACTAAACTCTTTTTAAGGAGAGGAGACTGTAACAACCCTCATCACTGATCACCGATTAATTACCGATTTCTGCTAAACTGAGAATGATTATGATTGGTAATTGAACTGACCGATTCGAATCGACCGACTAAAATCTGGCCGAATTGATTGCTGATCTGTTTGAATTACATTTTATCTGTTTGGCTGTTTAATTATCTGTTTAGTTTGTTTTGTTTAAACTGTTAATTGAAGGCCTTATCGGCGGTCAAACCAGAAATTGATTGATGTTTTAGGACCATCATAATTTATGTGATTTTATGGTGTAATTATCTAAAAATTGATTTGGTATGATTAAATTAGATTAAAATAAGTTAAATTGCATTGTTGGACTTATTTACCAAAAAGCTACTCTAGTGGCCCACTATCTTGAACTTATTTGGGCCTTGTACACATGATCAAAATATTTCCTCAGGCCATTTTGAGTGTTCTAGCCGACCATAGAAAGAGAGAGACATAGAAGATTATTTTCATCTAGGCATTACTTGGTGATCTTGAAGAAATTAAAGTATAGACTTCATATTTAAGCTTCTACACTTGAATTACAAGACCTAAGGTAGGAGAATCAACCTTTCATTGTTGTGTTTAAGATAGTTCTTACATGCCTCATGCTTAATTGTAGAGTTAAGGCACGAATTGGTTCAATAATGTTGAATTAGAGCTCAATTGTTGCATGCATGTGCATATCGTCAAGTTTGTAGGTTGTAATTCATCATTCCTCACATACATGTTCATAATATTGTTGTAATTCATGTTGTCATCATGTTTTTGAAAGATTTGAGCTCATTTGAGCTAGCATTTGAAGCTTTGAAATGATTTAACTTCATGCATGTTTGCATGTCCATCTTGTTCATGAAAATTGGTTTGAAATTGAGTTTGAATTAAACACCCTTGGGCTTTGATTTACCAAATTGATCTTTGAAATACATAATGTCATGTGTTTACAAGTGTTTTCCAGGTTTTTGGCCCAAGAGGATCGATTTTAAGGCATTTGAACTTGATTTTGAGCTTGAGGTTCAAATCTGGAATTTCCATATTTTGGACCCACGCTTGAGTGAGGAAGTCCACGCTCGAGCGTACACTCTGTGATCGTGCCTTCTGCTCGAGCAAGAAAGTTACGCTCGAGCGTGAAATGCGTGCATCCAGTACCTTGCATGAGTTCACAGCCCGCTCGAGCGAGGAAACTCACGCTCGAGCGAGGACTTGTGTCTCACGCTCGAGCGAGGGTCGAGCGTCCATCGGGCGTAAATTTTGAGCATCCAGTATTTTTACTGTAGCACACAGTCCGCTCGAGCGACAGAATTCACGCTCGAGCGGAGACCCTTTGTCTGCATGTCCGCTCGAGCGTAGAAAGCCACGCTCGAGCGAGACCCCTGTTTTCTGAAAATTTTGTAAAGTGTTCAAAAGTGCATATTTGCATCCTCTTTCCATCCTAGGCATTCCTAGGGCATATTTAAGGCATCTTAAAGAGGATATAGATATAGAACACACCAAGACAAATTTAGGGATTAAGTTATTATCTTTCCCAACTGTGAAACTTAGTTTGTGTTCAATTTGTTAACTGTATAGGGTTGGCATTCCGAGGAGACGCTCTAGCTTACTGTAGCCCAGAACTCTGTGAGTAACAATTATGTAAAGATATGTTCAAAATGATTATCTTCTGAATACTGAACTGAACTTTTTACTGAACTAACATCATTTACTGAATGAATGTATGTCCTATATTCTGAACTGTACTGTGGCATCCTTAGCACCTACTGTTTACTGTTACTATTACAGAGATCTCTATCAGTTCTCTCGTGGAACCACTACTGTTCACTGATTGATGGCCATCATTACTGTTCGGTCTTTAAGACCTACTGCTTACTGTACTGTTATGCTAATGGATGTACCACATATGACTAAAAGACTGAAATACTGATTTAATGAACTGTTTTCATTACTGTAAGGACATTCATTCTAAACCTCTTTACGCATTATGTTATTCACACAGTCGCCGGACCAATGCTAGAAGCGTCAGGGTAAACTCCAGTTTTGTCAAGCCAACCATCGTGCCTCACTGCGAGGTTCCGAGCCTGCCTAGCTAAGGTTTAGGGGTGTTTTTATTCCCCCGTCTGTCTCTGTACTGTTTTGTATTCTCAGATAGCCTTAATCTTGTTAAATAGGAATTAAGTCCCTGTCCTGACTGAATGTAAATATTGTATATACTGTTTTGTTATTGTCTGCATATATGTATGAAAAATCTTTTTGCATCTGGTATCACTGACTCATTGGACATTATTTATTTCTTGTATTGCTTCGCCATGCCCACATGCTTTGTTTCTTTGTATTCTTGTTAGCCTTGATAATCTCGGATTCTTGGGCGATTCTGATGCTAAACCCATAGGGATGGGTTTGGATCGTGACATAAACGTACTGTTATAATTGCACATGCGGGGCGCACGTGCAGTGATGGTTTTGCACATGCAGCCAGTGCCCCCACACATGCAGTTTTCAGGTTGGTTTCGGTTTCATTTTCGCTCCATTTTTCTATCTTTCGGGCCTCTATTTGCATGGTTCCTAAGTGTTTTTCATGTGCATTCGCATCTCATGAACACAAATGAAATAAAAGAACGAATAAGAATAACCAAACAACGAGCAACAAAGAAACTGAATAAGTAGTATCGAACTGAATGGAAATGATTGAATGACATGAGTGTAATTGAGTTGTGCTTGGATTTGTTTGTTTAGGTCGGACAATGCGTCTTAAGCACCTAATTAAGGGAGCCCACTGTGAGTAACAATGTTGTAAAGTTATGTTCAAGTGTTAATTATTTTTTGAATGATATTGCTAAGTTCTATTTCTGAAACGATACTATTTATTGAATGAATGATTGTCCTACTTTATGAATTGTATTCGTGGCATCCATAGCATACTACTACTGTTTATTGTTACTGCTACTGTTACAGAGATCTCTGTCAGTTTCAACTACTGTATTGATGGCCATCAAATGACTGTTCGGTCTTTAAGACCTACTCTACTGTTATGCTATTGGATGTACCATGTATAACCGCTATGATTTCATATGACTCTGAAATGTATTAAATATTGCTTTGTGAGCTGATTCGCTACTAAAACTGACTGTTTTGAATTGTTATAAGGACATCATTCCCTACTATTCCAATTGTATTTTCTCACTTATTCCCTACTATTTTCCTACTCTTTTCTTGCAGCCTCCATCCCTTCCCCCCACTGCTCTGGCCATTATTGCCTATAGATTGGTTAGTTATATTACAAGGAATATGTTATCTTCCCAAAGTTTGTGTGATCCATATTCAAATATATATATATATATAGAGAGAGAGAGAGAGAGACTGACTGATAATGGGAATCAGATGAACTGTTAAGTAATTCAGAAAACTTTTCACCCAAAAGGCTGCTCTGGTCCTTTTCTACTGCCTTTGATTGTGAGTTACTTCCTCCAATCCAGCCTTCATCTTCATTCTCCCAATGAATTCTTGTATCAACCCTTGGAGGTGCCCTTTGTCTCCCTCTTTCTGACCCTTGGGCCGCCGATGCAAAAACTCCCAAACTACTATGCCTTGTTTTTCTTCCTCTTCTTCTTGTTGTTTGCCCTACTACCCTTGTTCTCCATTATAGCGATCCCGGATTTTCCCCCTTCATGTATTGCATTCTGAACTCGGGTTCCATGGTTGGTTGTTGAGGTGTTCTTCTTGTTTCCGTCCTTTGATTCCTTGTATTCGAGTTTTGGGATGTGTTGGGCAGGTTTGTAACAAGTTGGGTGTGTTTTGAAACAAATGGTTACTGTCCAAATTTTGGTATCTTCGCTCGAGCGAGGTCTTTGTTGCTCGAGCGAGCTTTGTGCTTTAGTTCCTTCGCTCGAGCCAGGGTTCCTTCGCTCGAGCGAGCTTTGAGTGGTGTATCTCTTCACTCGAGCGATAGGTCTTGCGTTCGAGCGTGCGTATACGTCTCTTTTGGACCTGAAGGTTGCCATTCTTGGCTCAAGCGAGCTTTCTTTCGCTTAAGCGAGCGAGGTCTATGTTTTGGGTTTCTTCGCTCGAGCAAGCGGTCCTTCGCTCGACCGTGCTTTTGGGTTACAGACCTGAAGCTTCGCATTGTTCGCTCGAGCGACACTTATTGCGCTCGAGTGTGGACCTTTTGTGTCTGGTAGCTCGAGCGACCACTCCTTCGCTTAAGCGAGCCTCGAGTTTATCAATTCACAGCAGCGGGTAAAACATCACTTTTCCATCTCCATTTCTCTCAAAACCCTAGATTCGGCACACCCTCTCTCTAAAACACCCCATCTCTCTTCAAGAGCACTTGATTTAGAGGGTTTCTACCCTACTCCCTTTGTAAAAAGTGTGGAGCTTTGCGTGGGCTTCGTTTTGATCTGAAAATTTTGGGATTTGAAGCATCTTGAGTTTCCTCCTTCATCTCCTTTGAGTCTCTCCATTTGAGGTAGGGATTTCTTAAGTTATATATACATGTTTTGCTATCTAAATGTTGATTTTAAAAGTGTTTTGAGAATATGGTGTTGAGTTTGATTTTTGGCTCCAAAGGCAAAAAAAAGAGTTTTGAAGATAGGGGTTTAAAATCTCAACCCTTTTGCTAACCCTAGTGGATTTTCACTTTATTTAACTCAAGGAATATGATTTGGGTGGGTTTCACCATGAAATGGGAAAGGTGGGGTTTTTTTTGAGGAAAACCCTAGAGATTGGGGGGTTTTGGAAAAATAAGGCTTTTGACATATTGAAATTGGTGTTTTGTTTTAAAAACTATTGTTGAATAAATGATGATAGATAGTTGTGAAATGACAATTGTAGTACACCATGGATAATGATTGTAGCCATGTATTAATGGCTCTTGGTGATTTTGTAAAAGGACAATGAAGAGGGGTAATGGAAATTGTGAATGTTGATATTTTTGTGTAGCCATGGAAAATGAAGAAATGTTATAAGATATTATGTATTGCATCATGTTCTCATTTGATTGATTAACATTGTTACACATTTTGAAATGAAGGGGAAAATGTTTACTTTGAAAAAGATTATGTTGTAATGCAAGTTATGGAAATGTGAATGGGGTAAATACGTGATAAATCTGGGTAGGAAGTGTAGTTGAATTTGTTAAGTTGGCCTGAGTGTCCAGGGTGAAAGACCCGAAAGCCACGCAGATAGGTGTCGAGCCTTCCGGTTAATACCGGTAAAAATGACAGTTTGGTAGTACTCGTAGAGTCTACTTGCAAATACCAACCTAGAGATTATCAGTGTCGTATTTACCGCCCCTATTGATTAATGATTGAAAATTTTGGGAAAGAAGTTGAGATTGCAAATGATTGTTGGAAAGAGAGAAACTTTAAATGTACATGAAATGGACTTTCTCACAAGGATGCATGGCATGGTATTAACAATTACATTTGTTTTAAAGAGTTTGCATAACTGTATATACTTTGTAAGAAATTCTCTATTGGGCTTTGTGCTCACCCCTATGGGATTTTGTGCAGGTAAAGATGTGGTGATCCCCCCGAACTAAGGGCGTGGATATTTTTTTTTGTGTAAAGAGTAGATGACTCTCCTTTTTGTTGTAATTTTTGTAAAGCCAAGATCCAACATGTATGGGTCTGAGAGACCATTTTGGTGTAACCAGGCTATTGGCTTGGAAGATGTAAGCCCTTAAGGGCATCGTATTATTTTGAGAATGGATGCTTTACATGCTATAGATTCATATGTTTTGCATTGATGAATGTATACCCGCATGTAAAACCTTCATAAAGACTTATTATTAATTAAGTAAAGATGGACAGATTGTTGTTATTGTTGAGTGGCTGTTAATTACTTGTGGGTAGTTCATGTCGAATTATTTCGGGGCGTTACATCCATAGCTGCTGATCTTCCCTCTGGTTGCTGCCACTGTTTCGAGCCCTCAGCCGGAGGAGAGAGAATGAAGAAGCTGGAGCAGCTGCAGAAGCCATGGGAGTGGGTGACTGAGAGACTGAGAGCCAAAGGTCAGGTATGGTTTTAACAAGTTCACGATGATGAGAAGAGATGGTTTCATCACTTCTTTCTGTGGCCGAGAATTGAATTTGCAAGTGGGGAGGGAGAGAGGGCTCCACTTCCTTGCATCATTTGGCCTTTTATGATTCTAATACAAATCATTCTAAATAAATAATTGTTTTTCCTATTCATGTCAATGATCTCAGAGACATAAGTTCTAATTTAATTTGATTATATTGCCAATGATTTGGATGCAGGGTTGTGCTTGGTTAATTGAAACATAAGGTTAATTTCACTTTTATTCCAACATTATTGTCAATTGTTTTTTCTTTCTATTTCAACACTAAACTATCAATGGTATTTATTTATAGTCTTTAAAATTTTTAATTTAGTTCATGTGGTCCAATATTCAATTGGAGACAGTAGGTCGAAATTAGTAATGGTAGAAACCAAATCTGTTTATAATTTGAAACACTTAAATCGTTAAAAAAAACTTATCTTCGAAAAGTTGATAAAAAATTAATTTTTTTGACTTTTTGTGATTTTTTTGACTTTTTTAATAAAAAAGTAGGGAGATATGTGATCAAAAGAAGTTGAAAAGTCAAAAAATTGGCTTTTTATTAGCTTCCCAAATGGACCCTATATTAAGGCCTTGTTTGGGTACTCCCAAATAATTCAAAAAGTCAAAAAGTTACTCAAAAAGTTAAAAAGTTAACACTATTCACCAAAAGTCAACAATTACGGCTGCACAACTTCCAATTCAAATTTTTCTCTAAAAATCAATTTTCATAATTTTTTATTACACATTTTTCCATAAAAAGTCAAAAAGTTAACCCAAACATCCATATTTTCAACCTCAATTTTTTAGTCAAAAAAGACAAAAAGTGCACTTATTTAGTCTTCCCAAACTTGGCCTAAGTAGGTGTTTGGGAAGAACTAAAAAAATATTTTTTTTTACATACATACACTTATTTGAGTCACATCTATCAACATTTCTTCTCTATTTTTTTACTTATTTTCTCTATTTTTTTACATATTTTTTTTTAAAAATTCAAAAAATATACTTATTTAAAACATTCCAAACCACCCTTAACAAACCATTAAATATTCATGTTCTTCTCTGCTCGTTTCAAAATAATGAATAAAAAGATTTAATTATATAATTTAAATTATTCAAATTTTAAAATGCCTTCTAACTATCAAATTAACTGCTAACGATGATCGATTAAGATAGAGATTCTCAATTGGGCCGCATAAGCAGAAACTAAAGTTTTAAAAAATTAAGCAGATAAAATTATCTAACTTGTTTGGTTTCGAATTCAAGATTTACTTTATAAAAAAATAATTTTTTTGTTTTTATTTTTTTTAATATTTTAAGAATTTTTTTAATTTTTGAATACACTTAACATAAATACACTTAAAAAGCATAATATTTGTGAATTTTTTAAAATAAAATCAGTAAATACCCAAAAAAAATTCAATACATTTTGTATTCTTGTGTATTTATTAAAGTTAAAAATTTATTTAAAATTAAAAAAATATTCATTAAAAATAAAAAAATACGAAAAATAAAAAATCAATATCTAAAATATTGAATCTAAAAAATTGAAACCAAATACAGTAATTAGAACATATTATGAGGTGTTTTGGAAAAGATGGTGAAAAGTTGATTTTTTAATTTTTTAAAACTTTTTTTTAAAAAAAAACATGTAAAAAATGTGAAGGGATAAGACCTAAAATAGGTAAAAAACTGACTTTTCTTTGTTTTTTTTTTTTTTTTCCTTCTGGCCTATATTATAAATTAATAGCTTGAGAATAAAAATGAAATTATTTATTTGGTCCCACACCCCCTTGTCGATCAGCGGCAGTGGTTCGGAGAATGGGTGGTGAAGAATAGGCTTCGACGCAACACCTTCTTCATCCCTTCTTCTTCTTCGTCTTCCTCTTCTTCTTGTGCGTTTCACAATCCAAAGAACCGCGGGAAGCTTTTTGTTCTGCTCTGAAATTTCCTAGGTAATTTCCATTTTACCCTAATTATTCCTCAAAAATTAAATTAAATAAATCCATGTTATTGATTTTTATGTTTCTACTCTTTTAATTATGGTAAATATGAGGATAGTTATTCAGTAATCCGGGAGTACAGACACGTGGTACTCTATAGCATTGTGATTAGTGAATAAGGTGAATAAGTGGGGATATTATATTAGGTGATTGATGAACATTTTTCTTGAACCAAACTGTCTGGACTACAGAAGTTGTTCAACCATAGTGAGCGTTATAGAATGATGTATATTTTTAATTTACCTTAGGGATAGTTTCGTAATTTACCTAAATTATATTTATATTCTATTTTAATAAATTATGTATGATTCACACTTCAAATAATAATTTTATATATTTTAAAAAAGAATAATGTTATGCGATAACATTTTGACATCAAATTTTGATAGTTTACAATGTGATAGCTAATGTGACATTAACCACATCATTTTTCTCACCTAACACTATTGGCACCATAAATCTGTAATTTTTATTATTTATATAATTACAGAACATGTGGCATCCTCCTACTCATTTGGAGGTTATGAGAAATTATGAAATATGGAAAGATGATGGAGAACAAAGTGGAGAACAACGAGCATGAAATGGAGGTTGAAGGAAGTTATGGAAGATTGTAGAGTATGAAATGGAGGAAGTGAAAGAGTGGGCAGTTTTAGATAGTTTTTTCCTACAAATGTTTGCCTATGTCATTCATGGCTACATTGTAAAGGACTCCAGACTCATATATAAAAACCAGTTTATTTACTTTATATTTCTTTCTAGTTTTACATTTCCAGTTCTTTACATTTCAACACTTCAATTTCTGTACTGCACCTCATTTCCTAGGAGTAGTTTCAAGTAGTCATTGCTATAAACATTTTCAAGGCTGGGTCATTTCATTTTAAATTCCTATTTACGCAATGAAATTCTAAATTGTTCTGTACTTGTTATTTCTTATAAATTGCTTCTAAAACAAGCCACCAGTAAAAGTTCCCTTCACTGAGGCTGGAAGAATTTCAACACAATCGTCTGATAATTTATTTGCAATTAAAATTCTGTAAAGACTGATTGATCCTTGCTGGCACGCTTAAATTTATATTATTAACTTTCGAAAGCCAAAAAAGCTAACATATATTTTGGACACGCCCAGTGGGACCTCAACTGTAAGAAACAAAAGATGAATTGGATTCGTCCATTCCAAACAGCCTAGATAAAATCTTTTGGCGTAAACAAAAAAATTTGGATCTTCAAGAAGAGATCCATTTTCTTAATAAAATAAACTTTCATTCCTTACAATATTATTTGGTGAAAGAAAAAAGACACAATTTAATATGAGAAATTCATCAACTTGATATGAAAATTTGTCAATGGAGACTTGAGTTATCAACCCTTCTTGTTAAGTCTTCAATGACTAAATTTTGTGGGGTTTTACAAAATGTTTTCAAATCATTTGTGATTGAAATTAGTGAAAATATAATTTCATTAATGGCTCGGGGGGTTCAAGAGCTTATTTTTAAAGAGCCAAATTATGAAATTAACATAACGAAAGAGCATGTTCTTGAGCCAAATTTGACTAAGAATGATGTTCCATGCATGGCTCGAGGGGTCCAAAAATCAATTTTTAGATAGTCAACTCATGAAAATAACATACCTATAGGGGATTTTCATAAGCCATTAATGGCTAACATGGAAAAACAATTCACTTTGCCAAATAATTATGAAAATCAATTCGGCAAAAGTCATGTTTTTAAACCAAACATGGTCAAGAATAATGAACAAGCCATTATTCATGAATTCAAAAATTTTGACATTTTTCAAAGTGTCAAAAAGTATGAATTTTCATGGTCACACTATACCATGACTTTTGTTGTTCAAAATCCATTTTAGATTTGTGGATCACATCAAACGTTTACTTTGATGGAATGGCTAACAAATAATAATTCGTTATTGCAATATATTTGGCCAAAAATATGGTTATTAGTTGATCAATAAAATCATCACCATTTGGTTTTGTGGTTACTTTCGAAGTATGTCCCAAGACACTTTGAAGCATGTTATTAAAAACATGTGAGGGTTGTTAAATCTCTTTTTCAAATGATAAATGGTTGTGTTGTTATATATATTCATTGAAATATTATTTTATAGCCACTAATGGCTAGTTAAAATGCCAAACTAATTTCATAGTAATCCAACTCTTTAGATTTTGTTCGAAGAGATTTCGTGAGCACTTTCGAATAACGACTTTGATCCTTTAGTAACATATATGACTTTCGAATGGTGGTTTTGTCATCAATAAACACTTTTGAAATGTAACATAGGACGAGAATGCTTTTGAAATGTGTAACTCCCTTCAAATATATGTAAAATGATAATTAATTAATTATCAAACAATGTCTATTTTTTGCATGATAATTAGTGGCTTTACTGATAAATATTTTCATAGTCATTTGTTACATTAAAATGTAACTAGTATTCTACAAAAGTTGGTTCGACAAACAACGGTTTTTGTATCTTCAGAGAATTAATAATTGGTTCGAAGCACAAAATTAATATTTTCATTAATTATGTGTGAATCAGAATATATAAAATTTGAATAACTACAATGTTGGCCAAAAGTTACTTCAAAAGCCCTTTTGTCATAATTTTGTAAGCTTTAAAGCACTCCATCTTGCATCAACAATAGCTTCGAAGAAACAATAATGGTGGTTATGAACCTTCGAAACTTTGCCGAGTATTTCCAAGGATGTAATTCGTTATTTGCTGGCACCTTCGACCTTTGAAGATGATTTTGGTCCTCTATAACACTTTTGATGCTTGTTATTAGTCCATAATAGCTAATGTATGTAACAGCTTCTTAAGGTGAATCATGAAGATATAAGATTCTGAATGATTAGTAACATCAACCCACTTCAAAAGGTTCCAAGTTTTCTGAGTGTTTAAAGTACAAGTAAAATAAAATTGTTTAATTTCCTTCAATGGATTGACGCCGATTTGAAGTACATATCTAATATCCCTTCAAAGCATATATATATATATATATATATAATCCGAATCATCTAGTCATAATTTCATGCTCATTCGAAGCAATTTATTGGTGCTATTATATCATTTGAAGCACTTTTATTGAAATTATTCGAAGCATTTTGTTGCGTAGATTAGTAATGTGCTTGGTTCGGTCCTTCAAAAATTCAAGTAAGCATCATTTTTCAGAGCCGCGGGAGGTAATGTTGGCACCATAAATCTGTAATTTTTATTATTTATATAATTGCAGGGCATGTGGCATCCTCCTACTCATTTGGAGGTTATGAGAAGTTATGAAATATAAAAAGATGATGGAGAACAAAGTGGAGAACATAGAGCACGAAGTGGAGGTTGAAGGAAATTATGGAAGATAATAGAGTATGAAATAGAAGAGGTGGAAGAGTGGGTAGTTTTAGGTAGTTTTTTCCACAAATGTTTACCTATAAATAACCATTCATGGCTACATTGTAAAGGACCCCAGACTCAGATCTAGAAACCAGTTTATTTACTTCATATTTCTTTCCTGTTTTACATTTCCAGTTCTTTACATTTCAACACTTCAATTCCTGTATTGCACCTCATTTTCTAGGAGTAGTTTCAAGTAGTCGTTGCTGTAAATATTTTCAAGACTAGGTCATTTCATTGTAAATTTCTATTTACTCAATGAAATTCTGAATTGTTCTATACTTGTTATTTCTTATAAATTGCTTCTAAAACAAACTACCAGTAAAAGTCCCCTTCATTGAGGCTAGAAGAAATTCAACACAATCGTCTGATAATTTATTTGCAATTAAAATTCTGTAAGGACTGATTGATCCTTGTTGACACGCTTAAATTTACACTATTAACCTTCAAAAGTCAAAAAAGCCAACAAACATGTAAACCTTTAAGGCGTAGATCATATAGTAGCAATAAAAAAGGGATTTTTTTATTTTGGGAAAAAAAAACAAAATAAACAAACAAACAAAAATAAAAACAAAAACAAAAAAGTGTATTTGGTTGGACAAATTCACACTCACCAAACCCCACACACGTTTGGTTCGCAAACAGGGTTGGTAGGTGGCTTTTAATTCCAACCTAGCTTTCTGTATTTCTATTGCACTCAACGTGAAAGAAAGGGACAGCTTAAAAATGAGAAATAATGATAGGGTGATATAATTTTTTTTGAATTTTATACTTGACTTAAATTTTATTTTGTTTTATTTCCTATAATTTTAATTTGAATAATTTGATTTTTACTCTTTAAGTCTAATTTTAATTTGATATTTTTGTTTAAATTTTTATTAATTTTGTTTACGTATACACCTTATAAAATTAATAAATGTCTCAAAATTGTTAAATTTAACCTTCAATTTGAAAACCTTAGAAGAAGCAAATTAAAACCTTAGAAATTGACAAGTGTCTCAAAATTGTTAATTTTAACCTCTAGTTTGGACAGAAGAAGCTAATTAAAATTATAGGGATTAAAGTGAAATTTCAATTAAACTATAAAGGTGAAAAGTATAATTAACCCAATTTTTTTATTTTGTTTTATTATATTTAATGTGATGCATCCTATAACTATTAATAAAATGATTCACAACACAAATTCTATTACTATCTAATTGTTGTCAGTGTGTCATATTAAGTGATAAATAAAATCTAATAAAAAAATAACTAATTAAATTAGCTCAATTGATCATTTTAAATACTTTTAAATGAGAGATTGGAAAGTTAAATTTCAGCAATGTAAAATTTTATTTATTTATTTTCATTATTAAGGTGTTTTTAATCTATTTCATTTTAGGATTTTTTTTTTTTTTTTTTTTTTAAATTGATGTTATGGTTGTTAGTGTTAAACTTACGCCTACCTCTAGTTTATTGCTTAACTTTGATAGAATTCTTTTGATATTTTAATATTAGATAGAAAATTGGATGAGTTGTGCCATTATTGAAAATGAGACTGCAGTTATGTCTCAATTCCGGTGAGACAATCCTTTTTTATCAAGGACAAAAGTGAAAAAGTATAATTTTATTTTAAAAGATTACCAATGGGCTTTTAACTTGGGGGTATGACTCTCTTTCTCACACTTAAGTGGTCAAGGTATCGGGTGACGACGTTACAAGTGTTTATTAGATTCTATCTATTCAAGGGGTAGGTACGCTTTAGGAATAAGTTTTTTTTTAGTTGGTTATTTAATTTTTTAATTATTTTAATTTGGTTAGGAAAGTTATATTTAGGATAATAGTATTTTTTTTAATTGTGTTGGCTTATTTTTCCTACGAAGGAAAATATATAAATGCGAGCGTGCCAGCAAGGATTGAAAAATCCTTACAGATTAAATTCAAGTCAATTATCAAGCGATTGTGTTGACAGTTCTTTTGCCTCAACTAAGAGGACTTCAAAATTGTCAAAGTGTAGAGAAAAGAAAAATTAAAAGAAGAAAGGGAGATGGAGAAAGATGATTGAGTGGTCAATCAAAGTAATAATTACTTACCTCTACTCCTATGCTTCGAAAAGGAAGTGCATGAAATACTTCGAAAATGAAGTGCAAAAAATAAGTGTTTCGAAATATAAATCTATGTTAAACTACTCCTAAGATAATGAAAATGACAAAAAATATTGAAATCAACTGTCTTTGATTTGAGTTCTGGCTCCTTTACAATGTAGCCATTAATGGCTATTTATAGAGGAAAAAATACAGCAATAACTACTTAGTAACTACCCATTTCTTCCATCTTTATTCTTGTCTTGCCATATGTCCTTCCACTCATCCACTTTGTCCTTCATATTCTCCATCATCTCTATAACTTCTTTTAACTTTCAAATGAATAAGAGGATGCCACATGTCCTGCAATTATATAAATAATCAAAATTGCAGATTTATGGTGCTAACAAATTGATTTAATGGTTTTAAGAGAAAAAGTGAAATTATTATAGATTATATGTAATATTTTGTTTTATTAGTTATTTTAGTCTTATGAGTGTTGATTTATGACCTTACAATCAAACCAATCTCTTGACCGACATCTAGAGGAAACTTAGTTGGATAATACGAGACAGAATAAATTAAGTCAATCACCTACGCACAAGAGAGTGAAAAATACTACAATAGTTGTCCACCCAAGAACACTATAATGATCAAGTCAATCAAACAATATCACAAAATATCGACACAAATAAAACAACTCTTAATTAAAGAGTACCTTAGACCCACAGGTGCTCTCTTTATATAATGGTCAATGTCCAACTTTCCCTAGAAATCTTACACTATCATTTATCCAAAACTCCTCTTATTTATATTAGAATAAACTCCCTTAAGAGTCTCATCTCTATCCAAATAAAGAGCCTGAAACCATTTAGAACTCTGGTCCTCTATCTGAATATCTCGAATTCAGATATAACGTGGCGACTTGATCCATCCACGTGACACCTCGGTTAACAACCTCAATCACATGAATAATCCAAAAAATACATCTCTATAAATTTATTTTATCTTTATTAACTACTTTAACTAAATAACCTCTAACTAAACAAACTGTAGACTATAATTAGCTCAGTCACAGCCGACATGTTCTAGTTGAGAGACATTTCTTTATGGGAAAAAAAAAAAGATATAAAATTTGTTCTATTAGCCATGTACACAAAAATATCAAATAAATATGACCATGGATTTTCATTGAATTTTATTATTATCATATTGAGTGAATAAATCCATATAATAATTGGCGTCAATAATAATTTTTTTAAAAAATTTAGGCTTTTTTCAAGTTCAAAAAACTTGAGGGCCTGTAAACCTTTCAACATGTCTCCCTTTAATAATTTGAACTATTCATTTTGTACGACTTTATATATATATATATATATATATTATTAATAAAAAAATAAATCAATTTGATAATCACAACATTTTTATTTATCATGTTTATCTCCAAAAAATTGATAATATATTTTTAAAAATATATTTGTTATCTATTTTTATTTAAAAAAAATGTGATAAAATTTTTAAAAAAAACTATATATAAAATTGATCTAATTTTTTTTATATAAATAATATATTAAAAATCTTAAAAAACAAATAATTTAAATCATAAAAAATAGCCCCGTGGTGGTGGGCTCCAATTAACTTAGTTCACAGCCGACATGTTCTAGAAAGACATTTCTTTATGGGAAAAAGATATAAAATTTGTTCTATTAGCCATCCACACAAAAATATCAAATAAATATGACTTTTCTCATGGATTGTCATTGAATTTTTTTTATTATCCACATAATAATTGGCATCAATAATAATTTTATAAAAAAAAATTAAAATTAAAATTTTTTCAAATTCAGAAAAATTGAGAGGCGTGGAAGCCTTCCAACATGTCTCTTTTTAATAATTTGAAGTACTTATTTTGTACAAATTTTTAAATATATTATTCATAAAAAATTAAGTCAATTAGAAAATCACAATATTTTTATTTATCATAGTTGTCTTCAAAAAGATCAATAATATATTCTTAAAAATATATTTGTCATCTTTTTTATAATAAAAAAATGTGACAAAATAAAAAAATTATAATTTAAAAAATTAATTTAATTTTTTTAACAAATAATGTACATTAAAAATCTTTAAAAATAAATAATTTAAATCATAAAAAATAGACCATGGTGGTTGGCTTGATTGCAGCCTCAAGTTGAGAAGTGATTTTAAGGGTTGTTTGGGCAACTTAGTTAAAAATTAATTTTTAGTTTTTAAATTATTTTAAATCATGTCAATTTTCATATTTTTTATTCACAAAAAATTAAAAAATTAATTTTTAACCAATTTTTTAAAGAATAAAGCTTGGGAGCTCGAATTTCTTCCCCCCGAATCCCCCGAAAGCCCAAAACGACGTCGTTTTGGGCTTTCGTTTTTCCTTTTTCTTCCTTCATTTTCGACACCTGTGAGAGGAGGAAAGGAGAGAGAGAGGAGAGAGAGAGAAGAAGGGGAAGAGTCGCCACTGCCGCCGATCGCCGTCATGTCGCCCGCTGCCTGGCCGACGCAGCCACTCTGGCCGCCTGTCAGAAGACCTCTCCCTCCTCCCTCCCCTCCCTCCTCCCCCTCCCTTCTTCGTCTTCTTCATTGTTAAAAAAAAAAAAAAAAAAAAAAAAAGAAGAGGGATTCAGGTATTTGGGGGAGCTCGGATTCGAACTCCTAATCACAGCTCTTTTTTAAAATATTCCTAAATAATTTAAATTATAAAAAATAGATCCGTGGTGGTGGGGTCCACCGCACCCTCTTGAGAAGTGGTTCCCCGACGACACGAGTACACCCGTTACCTCACCTACCACACACCCTATGGCGGTTCATCAAGACCGTTCTCATTACATTGTCCAAGTTTCAAACAGTAGTGTTAGATTTCGTAGAACAAAGTCACAAACAAAAAAACCAAATTACCAAACTCATGTAATACCAAAAAAACAAAATTACTAGACTCATGTGGTCGTTACACATCACTATCTTCGTTCAAACATTTCGCTAACTTGTTGTATACCATCTCTTCACCTAATTCTCTGCTGGTGTGCCTCACCTGCTCGACGAAATTCCTCAACCAAATCTTCCAGTCCTAACCCAAGTGTTTCTTTAATCTTTTTCCATACACCTATTATAAATTACTTTGAATTAAACAGTTTTCCTGATGAAAATTGTATTGTTTTGGTAACCCATTGATGGCTTTGAACGGTGTTGTTAAGCTGGGGAGTGTTGTTCCTCAACTGGGTTGGGGAGAATTGAGTTTTAAGCCTTCTGGGTTTGTGTGTTATCAGGTGAAAGACAAGGAGGGAGTTCGTAAATGGGAGTGTCTTAATGGGTTTTTGAGTTTATCATCAACCCACCAGACAATAAGATCTGTGGATGATGATGAGAAGTCGTCAAGTTCGGCTACTGAATTGCAGAGGGTGGTTGATCAGACGGAAGGAAATGGCTCCACAAGGTTGCAGAATGATTCAACTTCTCTTCCAAGTGGGTTCTTTCTTTGCTACTTGATGAATATATTGGTTTTTATTCCTGATTGAATATATAGACTGTTTGAAGATATAACCCTTGAATTTTAAATATATTGAGTTAATTCATATAATTACTTACTGATGAATAACAAAGTCATTCATGTGAATAATGACGAAAGGAAAAAGTTAAATAAACAAGTAAAGTGATGTTGTTTTATTCAAGTCTTGTATTTGCAATTTGATTAGTGGAGCATAAGAATCTTTACATTTTGGTGCTAAGAATTAGGAAAGTAATATTGGTGCTAAAAATTTTTCCATTTTGGTGCTAAGAATTTGTCCAGACTGGTGGTTTCACTGTTTCTTGAGCTGAGGGTTTGTAGTTATACTATGAGAGATTTCACAGGATGAGGTGAGATCTAAGAAGCATGGACACAGACATGTGACACGACACGAACATGCCGACAAAAAATGAAGGACACAACACATGAGAGACACGCATGAAATATATAATTTTATATATTTATTATATTTATATATTCGAATATATCATTCAAAGATAATAAAAAATGTAATATGACACTAATTCCTATAAATTTATATGGTTTTTGTTTTATTATTGTGTCTTAAGTTGTTTAATTCAAACTTATAATTAGTTTCACATGTGTCTAATTGATAGACACCTGTGTTTAAGCAATAAATATGTGTGTCCTCCAATTGTCCAAGGAGTGTCCAGATCTTTAAAAAATAGGACACATTTTGAAGAGTGTTGGACACGTGTCCCAAGAGTGTCCAAAGAGTGTCGGTGTTCGACACGGACACGACACAGATACGTCACCTTCTTAAAAGGATCCGTGCTTCTTAGGTTGAGACTATAATCAATGACTCTCATAGTAGAAATTAGGATTGCCTATTATGAGGAGTTCTACATGAGAAAGAATTTTATTATTCCTCAGTGCTATTGTGTAAGCTGGGGCTGCCAGACGTGGGATTGCAGGTTCAAGTTTGAGGGATGGCCACTTTGAGCGAGTAATACAAAAGTTTGAGTCTATCCCCAGGCTGAGGCTTTCCTTTCCATCACCCTTGATTAACTGGACCAGCATTATGGAATGGCCTTTAATAATTTATAGAATTGCAGGAAAATGAATTTTTGTTCTGTATCATTTCTGAGTTCAAGATGGCTAATTTACAAGACTAAACGAAGCTTAAGTAAAATTGGATAGTACTCTTTGAGTATATTGCAAACAGTATCTGGTTTTGATTTTTAGGTTCAACTTTGATACTTACAAGTGAATTGAGAAGAAATCTACCAGTTTTTAATGTTTAAATTTTCAAAAGGATATGGTGCAAGTTGGAAGCAAACAAAAAATGTGTTTGATCAATCCTCGTCTTCTTGCTCAAATCAGAATCCAAGTGGGTAGATGTAGCTGTATAGGAACTTACTTGAACTTGGTGAAACATCGTGTGCGTCTATACCTGCAACACGCACTCATGTTTGTGTCAATTGTGCACTCAAGCGCATTCATGTCATGGTTGGAATATGGATTATGGTAATGGGGAAGCTACCTCTAATCCTACTTTATTCAATAACGGAAAAAGTCCAATTGTAATCTTAGAGGAAATAGCGGCTATGAAGTATGGACACGGACACGGACACGGACACGGTAATTTCCAAAAAATGGAGACACGGACATGGCAGGGGACACGGCGAATTTTTTATTTTTTATTTTTAATATTTTTATGTGTTATGTTGATTCATATTACATTCATCCTAAATCAAAATTAACAAACAGTAACATAGTAACATTAATTCAAGCTTCAAGTAGATGTAGATCCAATTTCTTGCACGTCTTCATCATCATTAGCATCACCATCTTTTTCTTTGTTTGCACCTCCATCATCTGTAAACAACACAACCTCCATCTCAGGTTCATCAAGTGAGATATTTGCATCCTCAAGCATCCCATGTGTCGCCCGCAATATCTCATAACTTGGTCTCTCCTTCAAGGTATTGTGGGGTTCTCCTTGATAAAAGACGGAGGTTGCTATGAACAAAAACCAAGTCCTCTGCACATTGGGGTGTCATCTTGTTTCTTCTCATTGAATGGATAAAAGAGTATATACTCCAATTCTTCTCAGCACATGACGAAGAAGAAGGTTGCACAAGTACCCTTAAAGCCAAAGATTGAAGAGTGGGTGCAGATGCACCATGAACAACCCAGCAACTATGAGGATCCATATTACATCTATCTCCAATGGAATCAATGTCAACAAATGGCCCCTCTTTGGTTGAGAACTTGGCATACTCCAAATTTGCTCTAGTGTGCTCCATTGGATCATCAAAGAACCTTTTCAAGCACTTTTTTCTCTGAAGGCAAACCACCTCATCCCTATGTGGGGGAACTCGGCTTGGATCCTCATGAAGCCACACATCACTATAATACATAAAATTAAAAAAATGTACTACTCATTATAAATGTGAAAGAATAATATTAAGCTTAAATTAATAAAAATAGTAAATTGTGTTGTAATCACCTTAGATTCAATAAGTGTGCCAAACAATAAAGTGGTGAGTTGTTCTTGTTCCACCAGTCTACAAGAATCTGATGTACTACATTATAGAATGTAGACTCTTCTTCTAATTACTTTCCTTCATGCTTATATATCACCATCTTCACTTTTTTCTATCATTGTATCCCACATGTCATATACTAACTGAAGAGAAGGTCTATTGGTGTCACAAACTTTAATCATGTCATAAATAGGAGCAGTAAAGGAAAGTATGTAGTCGATTTGATCCCACCAAAAGTCATCTAACAACTTATCCTTCACAAACCTAGCCTTACCAATATCATCATCCCTATAACAATTCCATTTGTCACTGATTACCATTGTTTGGATACCTTGCTTTATCAACTTGATCCTCTTAAGCATGACAATGGAAGAAGCAAAGCATGTCTCAGCAACTGAAAGAAGTTTCAAACTCACAAACTCATTGTACATTGCCAACCTCATGGAATGATTACAAATAAATTTCTTGATCATCATCACATCACCCACAATCTCACTAATCCAATTACACTCTTCAAATGCAACTAAATTATTTTCCACCTTCTTGGCAGCACAAATATTCTTCAAGGCAAGATTGAGGGTGTGCAAAACACAAGGAGTCCAAAAGATGTGAGGAAATTGTGCTTCAATTAGGTGCCCCACAGCCTTGCAATTTGGGGCATTATCTGTAATGACTTGAACCACATTTTTAGCCCCAACCTCCATGATTACTTCCTTCATCAAGTTGGAAATAAAATACTTGTCATTTGTTTCCCCTGTACAATCAACCGCTTTAAGAAACATAGGCCCACCTCCGGTAAAGCCATAAAATTTATTAATGGCCTTCGTTGGGAATCACTCCATCATCACTGACTATACTCACACCTTTCTCTCTCCATGTGCCTCAAATAGGGTCTAACAACCTATCAATGTTTATCCTTTCTTTTTGAAGTAATGTAGTTCTCAACATTTTATACCCAAGTGGTACATATCCTTGTATGTTGTTATTTGCAGCAAAAGTGAATGCACTATCATAGTAAAGATTTCTTGCCAAATGAAATGGCAAGCCTACTGAATAAAACATTCTAGCTATCTCACCATTTAATCGTTCTCAAGCCCCAATGTTAAATGTTTTCATAATAGGGTTACTACTGCCACTCCCTATAGCAGTTTACCTCTTCCTTTTTGATCCATAGATCTCCTCTGGTTCATTGAAACATAAACCTAATGATGCACTTGAACTAGGAGGAGGCAATGGGACTTTCTTCAACCTAGAGTATTTCAATTTCAACTCTGCTTCTGCAATTACTCTCTCAAATTCAACTTTATCCTTACTTGTTACTTTTGACACACTTCTATCCCTTGATTTTTAATTTGCATCAAATGGGCTTTTACCCTAGTGTATGAACCTTTATGTGTAGACTAAAAAATGTTACATTGAAAAGTGTAGTTCCCCCCTCTTGCTCCAAATTTTTCTAATCTAGTCACATATTTTCACAGTGGCTTATCATCTTCAGCATTAAAGGCAGATGGTGTGTTATTGGCAAAATTTGAACTAGACATTTTTCCTATAAATTATAACCATTATAAATTAACATTCACATTAGAAGGGGGAGAAAAAAAAAAAGAAAAAAAAAAAAAAAAGAAAGAAAGAGAAACAGTCTTAAAATGTCTTAAATTATAGACATTTTACATACTGTATATATATAAACCTATAATTTTTTTTTTAAAAAAAATACAGTCTTAAATATATATATATATATATATAAAGTATAAAAAAATAAAAAATAAAAAACAGTTTCGAGAAGGAGAGAGAGAGAGAGAGAGAGATAGAGGAGCTTACCTTCGAAGTCGTCTAGATGGAAGACGACTAGATGGAGCTCAACTGGATGGAGGTTTGGGGTCTTCGATCGACTGATAGAGAGGTCTTCGATCAACTGGATGGAGGTCTTCCATTGACTTGATGGGGGTCGGGGATCTTCAATCGACTGGATGGAGGTGGTGGATCAAAAAATTCATTAAATTAAAGGGACACACCATCTAACGTGTCTCGTACGTATCCCCAGCCTGTCCGCGTATCAGACACCACCAGGACACCGATTTTGGAGTGTCCATACTTCATAGAATAACGAAATGTTATTCCCTTGGTCCTTGGAGAGGAACGAAGATCCGTCCAAAGTGGCTTTTTTTTGTTTGGTGTGCGTCCCTTCGTGATTTTCACGATTGATAATTTGATTAGACAGAGGCAAGTGCATGTAAAATTGGTGTTGTATGTGTAAGCACAATGCAAAATCTGTGAGTCACCTTCTTATTCATTGTGAGGTGATGAAGGAGTTGTGGTCTTTGACTCTATTTTTGTTTGGAGTGGATTGGACAATCCCAAGTAATGTGAAAGATGGTCTCTATTATTGGAAAGGTGTAGTGTGGGGAGAAGAAGGAAGAAGGCATGGTGCTTGGCCCATTTGGCAATCATCTGGATAATTTGGGGAGAGAGGCATAAACGAACTTTTGTTGGTAAAAATTTTGAGTAAAGAGTAAAATTTTGTCCTTTTTTGTATAGTTCGTTTTTGGAGAGGGTTGACCCATCCTTGACCCAAATTTTGGATTCTTTAGAGACCTTTGAATTGGTTTATGATGAAGTCTTCCATTTTCCTTTGTTCATCAGTTGCACTCTCATGGTGCCTCTTCTTAATGAAATCTTTTATTTATGAAAAAAATGGCCTTTGATGGAAAACAGGATAACCTATTCTGCTGTATATACTGAATTTAATTGATTAATTATTGCCATGTGGTATAGAATAGTTCATTTCTTCTTTTTTTCTTTTCTTTTCTTTCCCTTTCTTTTCTTTTGATTTTTACACTTTTTTTTTCCTTTCTTTTTATACTAAAATCAAGATGACCTTTTTTGTTTGTTATGCATTCATAGTGATGTGGCAAACCTAGAAGAACCACATGGGAGCTCCTTTCCTAGTGTGTTTTCATTGTATTTGTGCCAACATTGTGAATTAGGTTAGGTTTATATATATGGCAGTGTTTCCTTTTTTAAGAGATTGTATAGGTGTATATATATAGCAATATTTAGGTATATATATATGGCAGTGTTTTAGGTTTATATATATGGCAGTGTTTCCTTTTTAGTCTTAGGGTTAGGTTTACTATATAATCAGATGTATTCTTTGTATTAGTACACAATTTGAATATATAGATTTATTCAAAAACTTACATAGTATCAGAGCCAGTAATAATCATATCATCCACATACAGTAATAAGGCAACAAACCCAGCAGAGGTAGGAGGGAGAAACAAAGCAGAGTCCTAGGTAAAAGGACGAAACCCAAGCTCAGTAACAGCAATCTCAAAGCTATCATACCAAGCACGAAAAGATTGCTACAGACCATACAGAGCACGTCGAAGACGACAAACTTGTCCAGAGGAATGGTAAAGGGCAGGGAGAGTATGCATGTAAACCTCCTCAGCTAGATGACCATTAAGAAAAGCATTCTTAGCATCCATCTAATAAAGATGCCAATGACGAACAGCAGTGACAGATATCAAAATACGGACAGTAGTCATCTTGTCAACAAGGGCAAAGGTCTCCTCATAATCAATACCATACTCCTGGGAAAAACCCTTGGCAACCAGGCGAGCCTTATAGCATTCAAGAAAACTTCAGAATGAGTCTTGACTTTGTAGACCCATTTGCAACCAACCAGATTCTTACCAGCAGGCAAAGGAACCAACTCCCAAATACTAGTTTTTTGCAAAGCAGACAACTCATCCTCTATAGTTTGAATCCAATGAGGATCTTGATAGGCCTTCTTGTAAGATTGAGGTTTTGAAAAAGAGAGTATAGTAGACAAAAATGTACAGTATGAAGGAGAAAAACATGTTTTAGCAAAACCAAGTTTAACTACCTATTTACGGATGCGAAGGGGATGCTTACAGTTAGTAAGATCAGAGTCGTCATAAGCAGAAGGATTAGCAGCAGGGGCAGAAACAACTGGTGGAGAGAGAGCCTTTCGACGAGAATAGACTAACACCGAAGGAGGAGAAGGAGAAGGAAAAGGAGCAGGAGAAGGCGGGAAAGGAGAAGGAGAGGAGGGAACAGACTCATGGGAGTCGGCAAATAGGGACTCATTAGGAGGGGTTCCTAACCCTAAGACTAAAAAGGTACACTCTGAGGTCAATGGAGGTGAGGATACCCAGCTATCTACACTAGTAGGTGAAAACATGTTCTCCATGTATTGTTTAGGAGGATCAATATAATCTATGCTTGCAACAATTGTATCACTTCTGGTGTAGGGTTGTAATTGAAGCATACGAGTGTTATTGCTTGTTGGAGAAACTAGAAAAAGTTCAGGATGGATAGAACCCACTTAATCATTTCTCGTCTCTTTTTAAGACTGATAATTGGGTAGGGAGGGTACGTGGTTATCGTATGCGTCTTTGGTTTACATAGGATTTTACGATGAGTGATGAAATAATTTTATGATCAAGAAATTCTTGTCAGTAATTGGCAAAATTTGTTTTTTCATCCTATTGACAAAAAAATTAGTATTTTACCTGATTTTTCAGGGTAATAATTGTTGGGTAACCATAAGAGGAAAACATGATATTATGATATACTCGGCCTTCTTCATCACCTTATGTCTTTCTATCAAGGAATGCCTCAAAGATGGAACACCTCCTTTTCAATTCTAATTGACAGGAAAGCTCAAACAATTCCTCATATTCAATTTTATTGCTGTTATTATTTTGAACAGAAAATGAAAATTGGGACTGAATACTTTTGTAGAGTACATTTAGAGAAATTTTAAGTTAGAATCTCTGTTTTATTGCATAGTTACAGGATTATAACTGTAATTTACCTGCTTATAGCCTTCTTCAATCTAGAAGTCTACTATGTACTTCTGTCTCTACTCCGTTTCATGGTCATGCTTTTTACTATTTAGATTCTCTGTAAGTTGTTTGCATTACTTCTATGAAGCCTGCTTATGATATACTGTCTTATTCATCTCATCATTGACTGATTTCAGTTTAACAATATCTGACTTTTCCCTCTTCCATTTTTCCAATGTCTTCACCAAATGCAGGACCACTATCGGTAACTGATTTTTCTGTTTCTCAAAATGATGGTACCAAGGTTCGGATATCATTTAAGGTATTGCATTTGTATAAAGTTTGATAGTTTCTATTGTGTAGTGAAAAATATAAAAGACCAAGGTTGCTGGAAATTCTCATCTTTCATTCTTATTTTTACCAATTAATGTTGTAGGGGCTACCAGGTGGCTACAGTGAGGATGCTGCCCTCAAAACCTACCCTCACTGTGAAACTGTTCCTTGTGATGAGTTTGAAGATGCATTCAAGGTTGGTTACGATGTAATTTCAACAGCCTGTGGTCAGAATTCAGGACACAGTTCAGAATCACAATTATAAATTTTGTTTGGCATATCACTTAATGAGATTGGGGCTGTGCAGCTTATGGAGCTGCTTGTAGATTTTTTTAATTTTGAAAAATTGTGCTAGACTATTTGGGGCAACTTTTGCTTACAGCTTATGAGGCACAAATAGCTTAAATAAGTAGAAAAAAAAAAACTAATTATTGAGAAGTAGGCAGAGAGGTGCTTTTAGCTCTATGTTACCAAAAAATGCTAATACCCTAGTGACTTACGTATTGGTACGAACATTCCGAAACATGTTACACTTTCATTTCAAAACAGTAAATTCAGTGATCCATAGCGATTCCAAAAGTTTTTTCCAATATATTTCTTTAAATGTTACCTTAGGAGAAAAAAAAATCAAATATATGAACTAAAATCTAAGGCGAGTTAAGCTTTGACAAGACAATAACATAGAAAATGGGTCATAATTTTCATAGAAATGATTTGCTACATAAAAAATAATAAATAAATAAATAAAATTATTGGATACCTAATAGTTAAAAGAAAATTACTCTAGTGTAATATATATAAGTCTACTCCTATCGTATCACATTTTAGAGCATGTGGCGTACCATGTTCCCTTTTCCGTTTCATGTACCAGAATGATCCACGTTCTAGTTAACATAGTTTTAGCTTTTACTTCTAATTATCAACTTTCAATTTGCAAAAAGCTGCACCAAACAGGCCCATTCTTTCTTTCCGTTGACATCTATTTATTTGTTAATGACTCCTATTTTAGTAGTGAACCAAATTCTAAAAGATGGATTTGTCAATTCGAATGCTGGTAAACAAAATGAAGTGGTTTGGTTACAACTGTATCTGAAGGGCTCCTAGCTTAAATTAATATAATCATCCCTGCTTGGTTTGTTCTTGAATATATTTTGCAGGCTGTTGAGCTCTGGTTGGCTGATAAAGCTATTCTTCCAATTGAGAATAGTTTAGGTGGAAGCATCCATCGCAATTATGATTTACTCCTTCGTCATAGACTGCATATTGTGGCTGAGGTTCAGTTGGCCATTAGTCTCTGCCTTCTAGCACTACCAGGTGTCCGAACAGACCAGTTGAAACGTGTTCTGAGTCATCCAATGGTCAGGCTTTATTTCTTTTAGTTTTTTGTTTTTGAGATGGGGAGAAGGATTGTTGAGTTGAGTTTTATTAACTGTGTGAAAAAAGTGTGTGTGTGTGTGTGTGTGTGTGTGTGTGTGTGTGTGTGAGAGACAGAGAGAGAGAGAGAGAGAGCTGATATATCCCAGACTTGTTATTCACTTGTCTCGACTATTCAAGGAGCAATTGCTTCAAGTCATATCCATCGCATGTTTTTTTTTTTTTTTTTTTTGATAAATAAACAGGCTTTATTAGAAAAACATCAAGATGATGCAAAGAATACAAAAATTCAGCCTCCATAGGGATAACAAAGCTAAGAAATCAAATCATCCACAAAATCTACAAAAGCCAAAACGTCTAGATCAACCAAACCTATAACCCAACTATATAACACCATAAGCAACCGCCTCTCTAGCCAAGGGACCGAATGGGACACGCCTTGGAATACACGCCTATTATGCTCCAGCCAAATCAACCACATTAAACAGTGCGAAGCAATCATCCGTGCCTTCCAATGCCTCCTCCCAACCCCACCCCTAGCCCAACTTTGCAAAACTGCCAGCACAAAGCCCAGCTGCACCCAAACCAAACCAAAAGTCACTCCTCTTGGACCGTAGGCAATCCCACACCAAAGAATCCTCTCTTACGCCCCCAACTTGCAACCCATACAGAAAGCCCAAAAGCTCCACCAGCTGGTCCACCGCATCTTGTTTGTGGTAAGAGAGTGATCACTGTTCTAAATTTTGATATTGGATTAAGCTATAACTTTGAAGTAACGTTCATTCTCTTTGGAAGTGGAATTCAGTTGTGAAAAATTGAAAATCATATAAGTTGAAGTGATGTGGAAAACACTCAACTTCTTACAGGAGTATATATATATTTTTTTTATAGAAAGGACAGGAGTATATGGTTTAAACTGTGAATTTGGGTAAAATATTCTCTCTAGAGAAGTGTTCATTTCATTTTTGTAGAAACGCCTAGATCATAGAGTGTTAGGGACCTCACTTTTTGTTTGTCATATGGACAATTACACGCTTTTATAGTCGGGTCATATTTTATTTTATAGACTATAGTCCTTTTGAATAATTAGGCTATGAAGCACCGACACTTCAAAATAGGTGTCGTATCTGTGTCGGACACGTATACACAAACACGGCCTACATGTACATGGTGGGGAAACAACAAAGACTTATTTTAATTTTCCAAAGTTAATTTTGGGGTCATATTATGATACTTGGAAACATGAATGTTGAATTAAAAAAGAAAATAAAACTAATATTGAACCATCAATAACACAGCATGGATCTAAACACAATTGTGAAGTTGAGAGACTGGCTTCTAATAATCTCTGGTACCTAATGCAACACAGATCTTGCCTTTGGCTGATTTAAATTTAATTAGTTTTTTTTTTTTTTTGTTAATGTTAAATCAGTGCTAGTTTTCATTATTTTTTGGTTGTTTATGATGTAATATTCATATGCATAGAAATTAAAAATATAATTAAAAATAAATCCAGTATCCCCACTGTGTTGTGTCTTGATTTTTTTGAAATCGCCATGTCCCATGTCCATGTCTGTATCCGTATACATATCCATACTTCATAGTAACTCGGTTCTTATTAAATAAAAAGTTCTAAATCCTCAAAATTTAAGTGCTACAATTTGACAAGTTCTTTATTTCAGGCCCTTGCCCAAAGTGATGCTTTCCTGAGTAAGTTAGGTGTTGCCAGAGAAAATGTGGACGACCCAGCTGGTGCTGCTCAGGTAATCTATGGTTGTCCCTTTGGCATCTTATTTTAACCTCTCTTATACCACTCCAGCTAATATCTTTGTTCTAACTCTATTAACTTTTGAGTCAGTTTGTTGCCTTAAATGGATTGAGGGATGCTGGTGTTGTTGCAAGTGCTCGAGCTGCAGAAATTTATGGGCTTAGTATACTTGCTGAGAGAATCCAGGTTAGTTTCTCCCTACCTGTTTCTGAACCCTAATTCTTTTATCCTCCATTTGATTGCCAAGAAATAAGAGAAAAGAAAGAAAAATGGTAGCATGAGTATTCTAGTATTTACTTAAATGAAAAATGAAGCTTTCAATTGCAAATCTCACCTCCCTTTCCCATCAGTCAATAAACAATCCATATAAATTTTGGGTGGAGTGCCCTTGAGGCATGACCCCAAGGGAAATGAATCATTTAATAGGAAAGATTATCATATTGTATATTGTTATGTGCAACTTCGGACATGTTTGAGGAAGATTTTTTTTTTGGCCAAATGCTACTAAGTTGTGTAATCATATTATGTTATGAGAAACGGTGCTGAGGTTACTTGAATTCCATGGCCTCTGCAGCATGACTCTGATATTGTTACTCGTTACTTGGTACTTGCAAGGGAACCTATAATTCCAAGAGCTGATAAGCCCTTTAAGGTGAGACTTTGTTTTGCCTAGTCTATTCACTTTAGTGGTTGCCTAAAGGTGTGAAAAGTTAAATTTTTATGTCCTTTATTCTAGACAAGCATTGTATTTACTTTGGATGAAGGCCCTGGAGTGTTGTTTAAAGCCTTATCAGTGTTTGCACTGAGGAACATCAATTTGACAAAGGTATCTTGCTCTATTAGGGTTGGATTGTATCATTCGATTATCCTTCTTTAGAAAATCCCTTGCCCTTAACTTTTTTCATTTCAATACGATTTCAGATTGAAAGTCGACCACAAAGAAAGCGACCGTTAAGGGTGGTTGATGACTCAAACACTGGAAGTGCCAAGTGAGTACTAATTTCACATTTGATTTAAATCAGCTAGACCACCCAAGAGTGCTAGCCTGGTGGTTGGGGGCTTACTTCCATGTGATTTGATGACCAAGAGGACATAGGTTCTAGTCTCGAGGGCAAGACTCATGACCATCAATCCTGGGCCATTGGCCCCTTGCCAGCTAAGAAGCACGAACACGGATGCGGATACAGACACGGATGCGGACACAGGACATAGCAATTTAAAAAATATGGGGACACTGACACGGACATGGCGAGGACACAGAAATAAAATATGTTTTCATATATGTTTATTTGCTATCTAAATTAATATTACATCCACAAACAATCAATTTTAACAAAAATAACTCTAATTCTATAAATTTTAAAATAAAATAAAATAAAACTTTTAAATTAACGCTTACAGTTTATATCTTTTTTTTTTAATTTTTATGGAGGATTTATTAAGTATTTAAATCTAAGAAAATAATAATAAACATTCAACATTCATCAAAAGAACTAAAGAAAATGGGAGAAAAGATAACTTGGTATGTCCCTAATGTGTTTCCGAAATGTCCCCAGCATGTTCCCTGAAAATAAATTACTTAAATAAGTGGTCCCCGCCGTGTCTGCGTGTCCTCGCCGTGTCCGTGTGTCCAACACGGATACAGCAGTTGTTTTGAAGTGTCAGTGCTTCATAGCTTGTCACTATGCGTTCGGTGAGGTAGTTTTAAAAATGGGCCACAACTGTTACGTAGCGCCATTATGTAACTGTATGGGCAGTCATTGCTACCCATTATGGCCATGTTAATGGTGTAATTGAATTTCACAAGTGTAATGGTTGCCACCATTATGTAATGCCATAATGGGCCATTATGACACTATTACGGTTGTTATATAACAGTGGCAGCAACTTCTGCTACATTTAAAAGCCAATTATTTTACTCATTTTCTCCTCTTTCAACTTTTGTTTTATTCACTCACCATTAAAAATTGAACATAACTTTTATATGTAGTTGTAACGTGTATGTTGTACGTTGTGTTACTTGTATAACTTGGAGATATTTATCATATGATTTTAGTTTGTTTAATAAAATAACAACGATAATATTCAAATTTATTTATAAAATATCTATAACCTGCAAATTTGAAATACAACATATCATTATAAGTTTATAACTACTAATAACAAAATACTTAACAGTAAAGTGGTGCATTATAAATTTATGACATATGAAATCATTAAATATTGAAAGAAAAATATGTCAAAACTCTCTTCACAGCAACTTGAAAAATTGTATAAAATTTAAGACATACATTGGATGATGTTTAAAAAAAATGTACTAAATCCTCCAACAACAGAACTTTGCTACACACCGGTTGCACCTTCCTACACTTTTTAATCAGCCAAAAGTTTTAATCAGCTTGAAGACCATTTGGAACTTGTATAATTTGCCTTAGAATAAAGTACATGTCATCTAGTTCGCACAAGTTGATGGGTACATTTCCCCAAAAAATTGTGGATACATTTGAGTTGAAAGCTACATTGCAAGGATGTTGACAAGGGAAGATAATCCACGCACTTGGAATTGGTGACATTGTGAATCCTTAGAATTTTGAACCTAAACATGGCAAGGCATATATCACACTAACGTTTCAAAACAAAGTAAACCATTGTACTCAATTCAGTTCAGTTAAACCTCAACCCTGACTGATTGTGCATACCATTTGTTTGCGAGAAGAATTACAGAATTATATGCATAACTGACGAGTAAAAATGTGGTGACCTTTCCCAAGCTCTGCAAATGTCACTGATGTGTCCTAGAGTTTTGAAATATCACTGACCTCTCAAGAGTTTCCCTTTAATTATCATTCTTAATTTGATTTAAAGTGTTAATGGCGCTGAATACAAATCTCCAAAAACAAAAAACAAGAAAAAGGCAAAACCAGGAAAGCAAAATATTTTTACCTCCTTGTACTTGACATTCTCTATTTAAGAGCAAAGTTGTCATTAGACTCAATACAATTTCAGAGGAGATCAGTAATTTTTAAGACTTCTGTCTTTTTTTGGTGAGTAATTTCTATGACATTTCAGAGTAAATTGCAATTTCTTACACTTGATGTAGGTACATGATATTTATGGCCGGTCCATAATAGTATTTAAGGAAAATATTGCTAATGGACTCTTTTTATTTTGCATTTCTTTTTTCCCTACTGAAACTTTTGAAGCATACTGTTCCATTTGTGCCTACGAACTTCTATCAATCCATGATTTAAGTTTGCTGTTGTTTGATCTATTACTGCTTTACTGTTCTTTCTCTAATAGGAGAATATGTGCCCTTTGCTTCTATAAACTTCACTTTAGATAGTACTTTGCATCTACTCAAGAACAATGAATTAATGTTGAAATGGCCTTTGTTATTTTGCTGACTAATTTATGGTTGCAGGTATTTTGATTACCTATTCTATATTGATTTTGAAGCTTCTATGGCAGAGCCCCATGCACAAAGTGCTTTGGGACATTTGCAGGTCTGTGCTCTATAATTTACACCGAATCAAAGAGTAATGATATACAAACAGAAAATTCATACAAAATTTTCATATAGAATGATGTGGCTTAATGTAGACCTTTTACTTTAAAACAAAACACCCATGGAGGTGGTTTTATTTACAAAAATGATATTGCCACATCATTCCTGTAATATTTTTTGTATGAATAGAATAGAATTTTCCCGGATCAAAGCATGCACCCTATTCATGCTTTTGTGTTTCAATCCCATCAAAATGGTTTAACAATATGCCAAACTGAGAAATTTTTCAAAACTTTAGGAACATTCTCTGTGCAGTTTAACTGAAACAAAATATTCGTTCAGCAAAACTAAAGTAGTTTTTGTTACAGCTTGTAATCCCAAAACTGAAAATTATTATTATTGCTCTGTTTAATTTTCCTCTACACTATTCTGATACCCATTTTTTCATTTTCTTCTATTTCCCTTCATTTGAGTGCACTTACAGACAAGAGTTGTTCTTTTCTTTTTGGTTAGAAATTTTAACCTGTGAAGACAGACGTCAAACAGTGCCTATAATCAACAAATATGCCCTAGTTATATTTTAGAAGCTCATAGGATAAGATGGGAAACAAGAAAGAGAAAAGAAAGATTGCAAATTATAGCTTGCTTACACTGTTTGCAAAAGAACGCAACTGGTCAGGAAATCAAAACGCAAGCCTGACATTGATTCGACATTTTTCATACTTACTTTCACATTGTAAGAGCATCTCCAATCTTTCACCAAATCTTGTATCAAATTTAAATTTGACGAAAAATTTGGTGAAAAACGAGTTTTTTACATAAGCTTTTGGGGATAAGCTCGGTATTTTTAAAAAGAATTTGATGAAATTTTTAAGCGAGGAGTGGAGCATTCAAATTTTTTCACCAAATCAAACTTTTAACCCAAATTTGATGAAAAAGAGACAAGGATTGGAGATGCTCTAATTTATGAGCTTTTCTCCTTTTTAGAACTTTTTTCTACTCAGACAAAGACCTCACTGGAAAGATTTGAGCACAACCTCTTGTTACTTAAATCAATTGAGCTCGAGCTTGTTGCTACAACTTCTCCTTTGGTGAAAATTTTCTTCACTTGGACCAATTGAGGTGGACCTGGTTTGTTAAAATTTGAATTTCTTGAGCCTGCCAGGTTTTGTCCCCGTTGTATGTCTCAATAGTTCTTGTAATTTGTTTAAATTTTTTCAATGTGTTTTCCCATTTTGTATTTCTTAGGTTGAAGTCACTAAGGCCATGTTTGTTTAATTGGACTGGAATAGATGAGATTAACATGTCTAGGACTGTGAGTCCTGCAATTATCAATCCTTTTGGATTGTATATTCTATCTTATGTTTTGGATTGGCATGGGATTAGGAGGAGAGATTAACAAAATCTTATTCATTTTGCAATTTAACTAATTAGTCCGAAGTTCTCCTTAGTCCTCCATTTTGTATCCCACCCCCATATGGGAGATACTATGTCTAGATGGACTATTAGTTCGGACCCAATTTTCTTAACCAATCAGATTATGCATTTTGTTGGATTATTAATCTAATCCTAAGGCTATGTTCACCCAAACAAACCTGAAGGTCATAAAAATTATTACCTATATTGGTCCCTTTAATTTAGGAATCTAGGAGTGAGAGTCTAGTACAAAAGACCTAAGAAACACAGACACTTCTAAGAAAGTAACGTCGGACACGACACAATGCAAGACCTGTTAGACACTTCCCAATACTTAGACACATATTAAACACATTACAAGTTTAAATAAAATAACTTGGAATCTAATGATAAAACAAAAACAATAAAAATTAATACTATTCTCCTCTTTTATGTTTTAAAAATTATTGTCTTTGGCTTACATATTCATATATGTGATATATAATACTTATTTATCCTTACATATGGCATGTTATATATTTTGCACATGTCTCACATGTGTCGTGTCCTACATTCAAAAATTTGTATCGGCGTTTCCGTGTATCTATGTTTCTTAGCTTGACTTTATTCACTCGAAGTAACTATTGTCAAACTCAAACCGTTGCTCCAAACTCATTAAATATTATGATCGAACTTATTGGATATATATTTTTAACATATAGATTCCTTGAGAGAAGTTCAAGCTGCCTTCCGTAGCTATTTCAAAGTGGTATAACTCTTAAAAATATATCTGTGCCTATTCCACAACTCTTTTTATACTCACTGTTGCTCGCATTGATAACTATTTACTTAAATTACTTGAATGTATTGCTTTACCACTATCACTTCCTTTGATGCACAAAAATATAGCAGTTTATGATCCCCATGATTTTGTTATTTCTTTGCAGGAATTGGCAACATTTCTTCGTGTACTTGGTTGCTATCCCAGGGATACAGCTCAATAGATGTCTATCTTGTTGTCGATCTTATCATATAATTATTTATATATTTGTCCAGAATTTGTTGCAGTGGCCTATGTTCTCTGACTGGACATGAAGTCTTCAAAATTCCCAGATTTGATCGATTGCATGGGCTGGTTGTGGAATCCACAATCCACCGTGTTTGAGACATTTTCTGTAAGAAAAGTATCATTTAGTGGTCAACAACAATTAAATTCACATTATTAAACCTAAATGTAGTCTAGGAACCATAATTGCTCGTGAGTTGATTATTGAGTGATAACACACATTGATTGTATTAAAGAGAACTTCAGTTTCCACGTATGACATTGTTGGTGGGCCAATTGTTGTTGTAACTTGTTGGCTCAGATGATTAACTTACTTTTGTCATATTATTTTCATTCATGGCTGATCATTGTGCCACTCCCAGAGATTCGAGAAAGTTTGTCAGTAGTGTAATGGCTGCAATTGCTGTTTACCAGATCTTCATAGTCCAAGACTCATCTAAGGTAAAGTTTCTTCTGTAATGGCTGCAATTGCTGTTTATCTCCTTCCCTTTTCTCTTTTTCTTCTTTTTTTCTGCATTCATGTTTTCTGGTTTGACTGCGATAGGTCACATTTTTCACTAGTCATTCAAGGCTTTGAATTTCAAAAGCCTTGAGCAACATCTACAGCTTTTAAAAGTACTAGCCACCGGAAATAGTTATTCATATGCATTTTCTATCCTAATTTGCCAAAACTTTTTAATTTTTCGCTGCAAAACTGAGTAACCTGCATGCTCATGTTGGCATTGTCCCTCTATGGTCCTATTTGGAGCAGATAATGGAGCTGTTTATAGTTTTTGTTTTTTATTTTGAAAAGTTGTAAGTAGAAACTGTATTAGAGTGTTTGGTGCATTTTCGACTTATAACTTATGAGGTAAAAATAACTTATTTAAGTTGAAAAAAAAAAACTAGTTATTGACATAGAAAATGATATTTTTAACTTCTATATTTTGTTTTTTATTTTAAATTTGCAAGCTACACCAAATAGGTCTTTATGTGTCATAGCCAGTTTGGGACTACCAATATGCCTCTCCCCTCAAATGCTAACATCACATCCATTAGTTGGTTTCATGTAATGATATACATATATGTACTTAAGACATTGATACACATAGCAAACCTATAAATCAATTGTACCAAAGTCTGTAAACGCATATTCTTGGGATTTGTTGGAAAGGCTAGTGAAAATCAACTATTTTTATCAAATATTTCAGTGGAATTTTTCTTTTCTTCAATGTGGTTCAGTTCTTGATCTTATTGAAATAGTATGGTGGTGGCTCTGTTTTTCCTGGTTTGGTTATTGTTTTGGCAAAGAATCTACTTTTTTTTTTTTTCTGTAGACATTCTTTCTTGCACTCATCACAAGAGATCTTTTGAAAGAGATTCTTGTAGGCCGGGTGTATAGAAAAATTCATTGGCCAACTCCCACTTCTTTTTTTCAGATGAATAATGTTAATTACATTAATAACCTTAAAGTATATGTGATGTTTCCAGATGGGTAAATTGCAGACATACCTATAAAGTTTGCTTAAAATACGAATTATTTATTTTAGTTTTGAAAATTACATCCCACCCCTTGAAGTTTTTAAGTTTACAATAAATTGTCTCTTTTTTTAAGAAATCATCAAGTTAATTAATAATTTTTAATAATGTCAGAAACTTATTTTGATTAATAATTTAGGTAATTTTATTATTATATAAGAGAGGAGTTAAGAATTTTATTTTTTTAGTTAATTATGTTAAATAAATTTTTTTGATAAGGGGATATGTGTAATTTTTCATATCACATAGAGTAATTTATATTTTAAACAAATCTCAAAAAGTGTATGTGTAATTTACCCTTGCAGATGTCAGGAAGAAGCTCTCGAGAAACACTAACAATTAAAATTTTAAATTTTTGTATGAATCTGTAATTATTTTTAAAAATTACCACTTCTAATTTTACATATATATATATATATATATATAGAGGTGTTATACATTACTTATTTGTAGAGGTCCATATGATGGACTATTGTTTTCTACCACAAGATTTTAACAATTATTTTTTCATATATTACTTGAGAGGGCAATTTATGCTGAATTGGGCCGAGCTGGTGGTTGGGCCGAAGTAAGCCCAAGTAAAAGGGTAGCTTGTACGTCGGCCGGAGTGTTGCGGTAGTCCGGTTTACCGGCTTGAGTGGTGTAGCTCGGTTTCTTCTTAGTCCGGTCTTGACATACGAGCCCGGAGTAGAAGTGAAGAAATGGAGAGCCGAACTAATAACAGTTCGGCTGTAGATGCTTGGTTACTTCGGTCGTAACATGTGTTAAACCGAGGTGAACTTTGACTCAGAATGTCTTTCAGCTTGATTCCCTTGTGTTTAGCTCGGCCTTAGCATGGGTACGCCGAGGTAAGGGATAGAAGTAAGGACCGAACTGGTTGTTACTCCGGTCAGTGGGAGTTCGGCTGTAGAGGGACCATCTCACTTGGTTTAAGCAGTGAGGAGGGTGTTGGAGGATAAGCATTATCTTCCAAGAGTATGAGTTCTAGGAGGACTCTATGCAAGGAGGAGTAATCCTAGAAGGACTCTACGCTAGGAGGAGTAATCCTAGAAGGACTCTGTGCATGGAGGAGTAAGAGTCCTACCAGGATTGTGCCACGCGAAACCTATATAAGCTCACCAATATCACCTTTGGAGAGGTAACACAATTTTGCTCCCTGAACACTTAGAGCTTTTGCCTTCTTGTCTTGCTTACTGACTTAGGCATCGGAGAGGTTTCCGGCACACACCCGCCGGCCAGCTCACGTTTGTGTTTTCAGGTGGTGGAACGACGACGTATAGAGGAACGCAGACTTGATCAACAGGATTATACGAGAAAGTATATTTCTTTCCGCATAATTGGCGCCATCTGTGGGAAGAACAGCATAAGAACAACCTCTTGATCAAGTTTTCTCGAACATCAATGGCGAACAACGAAGAATCGCCTCGATCCGCCGTTGACGGACTAACTCGTAAGGAGGTGCAAGGCGAAGGCCTACCTTTGGTTCCTCCCATGGCGAGCCCGAACCACAAAGGCGTAATTCGGGGAGGGATGCGAGGGACGAAGGAGGAATAGCAACCTCATCCTCTCGCTCAAGAAGTCCAGAAGACAAAGGCGCAGAGTTGATCCTCAAATTCGGAGGATCGCCGAGAGCAAGACGAATCGATCCAGAAGATGACGGCGGACATGGAGTCTCCAAGCGCCAGATGAAAGGAAAAGAAGTGGCGACAGAGAGGGCGAGTAATAAGACGCCTCGCCACTCGAAGGTCGTGGTAGGAATTCTACACCCTCTCAACCAGAGATGTAAGCCTCAGGACAGGCGACACGCGATCCGTATCTTCCAGGACTCGTCACTCCAGGTCTGAGAGGACGAGGCCTGAGGTCATACACTGAGGGGAGTACCTATTGGCCCTCACATACGCATCATACGAGGTCCAGACAGACGGAATTACCTAGGTCGTCCGACCTAAGGTCCATGTTGGAAGAAAAGGCGCGATGGAAGGGGGACGCCAGGGCGCGCGGTCCCCACAGGGTTCCTGCCTTGCAGCGATTGGCTATTCTGGACGCATGGAAGCGGCGAGGTTGGAATGCCAAGACCGCCCTTGGCATACGAACCAGCGGACAAGGCATTGGCGAGGCAGCAGACCTCGCCATTCGTCCCCGAGATTGAGAACGCGCCCCTTCCGTCAGGCTTCCTACAACCCAAGTTCACGACGTATGAAGGAAAGATGCACTTACACCCACTTGAGCCACTTTCGCCAAAGTTATGGTCAGATATCGGCGAATGAGGCGTTGATGTGTATCTTATTCCCTCAAGCCTCGGCGACCTAGGCTTAACTTGGTTTGAGAAGCTTCCAGAGGGCAGCATAGCCTCCTGGGCGCAATTGGCAGAGGCGTTTGTAACTCGGTTCAGGACAAACACAAAAACTCCGGTGGAGATCGACTCATTGTTTCCATCGACATGGGCGACAAGGAGACCCTGAGGTCTTACAACAGTCCCTACTGGGAGACATTCAACCAGATTGGAGACTGCCCAACCAACCTCGCCATTACAAGAAGACAAAAGAGGCCTTCCAATGAACAGATCGAGGACTCTATCACGATGACGCCGCCACTGACGATGGAGGCCCTGATAGAGAGAGTGCATCAAAGACATCGGTGGAAGAGGATGGCGCTTCGTGCCAAGGCAAAAAGCGGTGCGACCGCAACACGAGAGAAGAAGACCTCAAAGAAAGGTCAATACGTAGGTCGCCGAAACCAAAAGCAGAGGCAAGGCGAGACAATGATGAAGACCAGGACAAGAGGTGGTTGAGAGTCCGAACTGCCATAACCACGGTGTTCAAGAAACCGATCTACCGTATACTCAGTGAGATTCGAGACGAGCCTTTCGTCAAGTGGCCTGCCAAGCTAGGCGAGGCCCAGAAGGATTATGATGACAGATCCAGATGCACCTTCCACAAGGAAAAGGGGCACCGAACTGAGAACTGCACGTCGTTGAGGCAGCATCTGGAAGAGTTGGTGGCAGCAGGCCACCTGGATAAATACATAGAATGAGGGGCGCAGCCAGCCCCCCAAGACCACAACCTCCCCAATGGAATGCCGATCGATGCCCCGCCACAAGGCACCATCAACGTAATCCATGGAGTCTTTGAACCAGAGCGAGTATGCGAGCTCAGAGGTTCAATCAAAAAGGCAGAGCACTTGAGAGAGGTGCTAAGTGCTCAACCAATCGTCAAAAGAGGGAGGACAGAAGCCACAAACATCATGTCCTTTTCGGATAAAGACTTGGACAGAATATATTGCCCACACAACGATGCCTTGGTCGTCACTCTCCGAGTCAAGAATTTTGACGTCAAGCGGATTCTGATTGACCAAGGTAGCTCCTGCGAAATCATGTACTACGAAACTTTCAAGCAACTCAAGTTGCAAGACAAGGACTTAGCCCCTGCCGTATCTCCTTTGATTGGATTCAATTCTATGCCAGAGTGGCCAGTCGGCAAAATCATTCTCCCAGTCAGGGCAGGGAGTGTGACGAAGCAAGTGGAATTCTGGGTGTTGAAGGTTCCCTCTACCTACAACATCATCCTAGGCAGAACATGGCTGCACGCCATGCGCTCGGTGGCATCCTCCTACCACCAAGTGATGAGGTTCCCCAACGACACCGGAGTAATAGAAGAGGTTTATGGGGACCAGATAATGTCCAAGCAGTGCTTCGTCGCAACAAATGGTAGCCGCGCTGCCAAAGGATATGTTCATTCGGTTGAAGAACCGGAGAGTAATGAACTATTCGCGGATGTTGGCAAAGCGGCTGATCAAAAAGCAGTGGAGGACCTAGTAGAAGTCAGAATAGATGAGAAGAACTCGGAAAAGTTCTTCTTACTTGGATCATCGTTGTCCAGCACTGAGAGATTGGAAGTCTTGGAATTTCTGACCTCCAACATCGAAGTGTTCGCCTGGACCCCATACGACATGCCATGCATTGATCCCAACTTCATTTTCCATCAACTCAATGTCCACCCTTCTGCTAGACCGGTCATCCAACGCACGCGCAGATCGGCACTCCACCACGCCGAGATAGTGGCAGAAGAGGTGGGTAACTTGTTAGAAGTAGGGGCGATTAGAGAGGTGCACTACCCCAGGTGGATCTCTAACACAGTAGTAGTGCCAAAGAAGAATGGGAAGTGGCGCGTCTGCGTCGACTATAAAACTGTCAACAAAGCATGTCCAAAGGACGCTTCTCGCCAAGGATAGATCAATTGGTGGACCTAACAAACAGACACAAAGAGCTTAGCTTCCTTGACGCATACAGAGGCTACCATCAGATAGCCATGCACGAACCAGATCAGGAAGTAACGTCCTTCACCACTCCAAGAGGACTATATTGTTACAAGGTCATGCCCTTTGGCCTGAAGAATGCAAGGGCGACGTTTCAAAGAATGGTCACCAAGATGTTTGAGCCATTGTTAGGCAGAACAATGGAGGCTTACATTGACGACATGGTGGTCAAAAGCAAGGACGCGGATGACCATCTAAGGGACCTAGATGAGATGTTCCAGATCCTGAAGCAACACAAGCCGCGCTTTACGCTTCTAGCGCGATTCTAAGTGAGGGTCCAGCAAGTTTCGGCTTCTGGTGACCAATCGAGGTATCGAGGCAGACCCCTCCCAAATCAAAGCAATTCAAGAGTTAGAGAGACCTAACTCAGTGAAAGAAGTCTGACACCTCAAGATGGCAAGAAAGACTTAACCGATTCATCACCGGTCTTCGAGACAGATTAAGGCCCATTCTTTCGGTCATTAAAAGCTAAGTTTGAGGGGACGAAGAATGCGACCGAGCTCGAGAGTTTGAAGGAATACATGTCTTCTCCACCACTACTCGTCACCCCAAACTGAGAAGAACTCTTCCTCTACTTAGCGCTCTCAAAGACGCAGTAAGTGCAGTGTTGGTTCAAGGTATGAATCCAACATCTACCTATCTTCTATGTCAAGAAGACATTGCCGGAGCCAAACAAGGTACTTGCCTCTAGAAAAGCTAGCACTGGCCTTAATGATGGCCTCCAGGAAATTGGCGCACTACTTTCACGCCCACACCATTGTCGTCCTCACAGCCTTTCCACTAAAAGCTTTGTTTGAGAGGGCAAACTTTTCTGGGCGGATTTTGAAGTGGGCAGTGGAGTTGGGACAATTTGATGTGAAGTTCCAACCCAGAACCGCAGTAAAGGCCCAATCTTTGGCAGACTTCGTTGCAGAGTTCACTCCTGGAAGCCACCAAGTCTGCCCAATCGATCTAACTGACACAACCAAACCAGGGATGGAAATTGACGCCGGAATAGCACAACCCCTAGTACAGGCTACTCAGTCAGAGCCCAAGGCAGACTAGAGTAGAGAAGGCCAGGAGGAAGCCGACCTTACTACACCAAGTCAAAACTCGCCAACAACTGAGGACTTGAGCCCATCAGAAGACAAGGGGCAGACTGCAACTATGGACTTTGAAGAAGACATTAGCAACCTGGAAGACCCCAAGGCATCGTCCGATCCCTCCACCTGTTGGAAGATGTTCGTTGGGGAGATGTGGAAGCTCTTTGTGGATGGGGCATCCAATCGACATAGAGCAGGACTTGGCATAGTCCTCATCTCTCCAGACGGCCTAGTAGTGGAGCAGGCAATCAACCTTGGCTTCCCAGCATCGAACAATGAAGCGGAGTACGAAGCGCTTCTTGCAGGACTCAAGTCAGCGGCCTACATGAAGGCCACCGAACTCATGGTTTACAGCGACTCACAGTTGGTGGTAAATCAAATTTCTGGCGACTACGAAGCAAAAGATGAAAGAATGGCTAAGTATCAGGACTTAGTCAGGACAGAGATCAAAAAATTTGAAGTCGTGAGGATAGAGCAGATCGGCAGGGAGGAGAATAGTAGAGCAGACGAACTAGCAGGCTTCGCCTCAATGGCAGACACATCCATCCCACATCCTTTATTGATCGACTATCTGCCCAGACCAAGTATTGAAGACCCAGAAGCTGAAGAAGCATGTTGTGCAGAGCTAGGTCCTTCCTGGATGGATCCCATCATACTGTTCCTGAAAGACGGCACTCTACCAGAAGAAAAGAAAGAAGCCAACAGAATCAGAGCCAAGTCGCAACGATTTTGGCTCTCTCCATCCTTAGCTTTATACAAGAAGTCGTTCTCAGGACCTTACTTAAAGTGTGTCCACCCCAGCAAGGTAGAAGCATTCTTGTTTGAAATACACGAAGGGGTTTGTGGCAGCCATCAAGGAGGAAGATCATTGGCATACCGAGCTATTTCACAGGGGTATTGGTGGCCATACATGCAAGCGGATTCAGAGAAGTATGTCAAAAAATGCGAAAAGTGTCAGAAGTTTGCACATCAAATACATCAACCTGCCAGAGAACTCCTACCTCTCACTAGTCCGTGGCCTTTCGCAATGTGGGGCTTAGACATAGTGAGACCATTCCCAACAGCGCCAGGCAACAGGAAGTTCTTTCTTGCGGCAACAGACTACTTCACAAAGTGGGTGGAAGCAGAAGCCTTGGCGTCAATCAAGGAAAAAGATGTGAAGAAGTTTGTCTGGCAGAACATCATTACTCGCTTTGGCATACCAAAAGCACTGATCTCAGATAACGACACCCAGTTTGATGGCAGAATCTTCAGAAGCTTTTGCGAGGAATACAAGATAGAATTCTACAATTCTACACCGGCGTATCCCCAAGCAAATGGACAGGCAGAGGCGTCAAACAAGGTCGTATTGGACGGATTGAAGAAAAGATTGGAAAAAGCCAAAGGCAAGTGGGCGGAGGAGCTCCCTCATGTTTTATGGGCTTATCGCACCACACCACGGCGGTCAACAGGAGAAACTCCATTCTCTTTAGCTTATGGCATGGAAGCAGTCATCCCCTTAGAAGTTGGCCTTCCTACAATTCGGAGCGAAAACTTTGATCCAGACCTAAATGGGGAAGCCATCACATTAGAACTTGACCTGGCAGAAGAAAGAAGAGACAAGGTGTAGACGCGCCCGTGGGCTTCGCTCTACAGTTCGGACTCGATTTTTGTGTCGCGGTTCTAAATCTGAACCAAAGAGTCCAAATCCGGCAAATCGTTTGAGAAAACAGATTTTTTTGAAAAGTAGTGCCAAACATGGACTGCTTTGCCAGATTACAGAGTCGCCACCTAAATATTTTTTAAAATGAGAAATCTAGGAAACCCTGACTCGGTGCCGAAGGCCACGTGTCCGTCATCACCAAAGTAGTCTTGGCTCGGGAGCTTGGGTACGATCGGGGAAGGTCAGCTATGAGCACCCCCTTTCGCCCAGTCCGAAGACCGGCCTCTACTAACCGTGATATCCGATTTTGAAAACATTACATGTTCTTATTCCGGTTATTAGCCTAGAATTACTATGTTATGCGACAAAGAAACAAGTATAGACCAAATCGCCTAAGTTGGAACAAAACACCACATGTTTGTTTTGAAAATGATTTGCTATTCGCAAGTAGGCTAAAATGCGTGTTTGCCACTCTTAAGCGGCTTTTAGAAAAGACGATTTTGCCACTATCTAGTGGGCTTTAAAACTCACAGCTTTTAATGTGTTGTCCCAATTTAGGTAATTTAACCTCCACCCACAGGCATTCATGCGGTTATATCACATAAGCACTTAGCCTCATAGTAGTCATGCTATTATGGCAACATTTACACACATGTGATATGCTAAAGCGAAAAGCTCACCTAGTACTCGAGCCAAAATGAAGCTTATTAGAAATCCATGCATGGACCTAAGCATACCGAAATGTCTAATGCAACACATGCAAAGATGTAACCTAGGCAGTTCTCGGCTATCCTAAACATGGCATATGGAATGCTACAAATAACACGTATTCAATTTGGAATTGAAAGTACGATGCGCTTTGTATGATGTGCGAACCCGATGCATGTCAACAAATGCATGGATGCACGCATGTATTGCATAAGATATCTTTGAATTAAATATGCCCTAATCTACCATTCTAAGTGTAAATAAAAGGGAGAAAGACGCGAGGTTAGAAGACATACATGCCACTCACCCACACTTATTACAGATATGCCCTCACACGGAGGGACCAAAAGAATAATATACAGTCCCGAATAATAAATCAACTATCCTAGCTAATTAATTATTACAGACCCTTAATTAATTAACAAATTAATTAAACTACTGAAAGCAATAAAAGGCCTCGGGAAGAGGATGCACGCATGCTCGATCCGATTCGCCGGAAAGTCCGCACCATGCCATCAAGGTTCTGTTTTTACGCCTGTCCCCTCCAAAAATTACCAAAGTTCCAGGACACCTTCTAAATGCATTGCAGTACATCACCGGCTAGAGTGAGTGGCTACCGGCTGCTTAGATTTACCACCGGCTTCTGATGAGCTTATCGGCACAAAAAGATTGCCGGTCGGCACTATAGAGTGCCGGTCGGCACTAAATTCCTGCAGGAGACACATTTTGACAAACAAGCAGACAAAGAAGGCATGGCATGGGTTTTTAGGCATATGTATGCACCAAACAAGTCCCTTATCATGTTTGTGATTCAAAGGGGCATGTACCTCGATTCCCGGGCCACCAATCACGCATTTCCATGCATGATGGCCCAAAGAACCAAGTATGCAACTTTAATTTCAAATGAAATGCAATGCAAATGATCCAATGAATGGGGACTTAACCTCTATCACACTCACTTCAAGAGGCTAAGTATGCATGCTCATGCAAGGCAATCCTAAGCATGTGAAGCTAGGTATGCAACATGGTAATGTAAGTAAACATTGTATGTTAGGCATGTAACCGAGACAAACAAACATGCAAGGCATGGAACAAGTATACAAATATATCAAACATGCAAAGAGCAACATGTTGAGAACAATGTATAGCATGCAACATCATGCAAACGGGACCAAGTATGTGACAACATACAAAGTAAGCATGCTACAACACATGGAGGAATGGACTTAAACTAGATTAGGCAGCCCCAAACAAGCCTAAAACAAAGGGCCAAACATGCCCAAAATGGTGACCAAAACTTGTGCAAGCATGCAAACCAATGGGCCTAAAACCAAGGCATAAACAAGGAGCACCCTTCCACCACTACCAAGACCAATCATGGCACATATCAAGCAACCAAAATAGATTTTTCAGCATGTGAAAATACACTCAAATCCCCCCTAATGACAGCCCCAAAATGCTCCAAAAACACAAGCATGCATAAGGCCTATTCCTAGGCATAAAAGGGCACACCTTTGAAACATGAAAGGGATGGCAAGCACAAACATGTGAGCATGATTTAGGGACTGAAATGTGATCTAAAATGATGCCACATCATGAGATCAAGGCAAGCTAAACATGCTAAAGACTCACACACCCCAAGGCTAGCAAGCCAAAATGCAAAGTGACTATATAAGGCATGTCATGGATGGCCTAAACAACCAAAAATAGATCTTATACATGGAAAAACAAGCACATTTTCAGTTTATGACCAGCCACAAAAACAGAAGCAAGATAGGCTAATAAAGCATGCAAAATTACGGTAAATCACATGGATTTCAAAGAAAGTAGCATAAGGATTATCCAAACAATGTTGAGCCCTTCAACAATGTTGAAGAAGGGCTCAAAATAAGCCTATTCTTAGCTTACATAATGCTCTGAAACAGATCATACACAAGCCAAATATTCTATGCAAGAAACATGGCATACAAGAGGATATTGAGATAGGTGCTAGATGCAGCCACCAAACAGCAAGGGGTCCTCAATCAAACATGAAGAGGACCCCAAAATAAGACTATTTGAAGTTTGGGTCGGAGCCCAAAAGTGCTTGCAACTAGGGCTTAGATGTGAAGCAAGAAAAAGCTAGAAAGTGGAAGATGAAGACTTACCCTTGAAGACCGGCAAACCAGCAGGTTTTAGACCAAGTTTAGGTGCTCCCAACCTCTGCAAAACAGCCCCAAGTCGTTGGAAATGGAGTGGTAGTGGTGGTGCTAGGTGGTGGTGATGGAATGGCTCAAGAACAATGGGCTTTGGAGGTTGAATGGGAGAGATATGGAGAGAGGGGGTAGGATATATATGTATATATCAGATATACATATATATTTGCTGGTTTTTTGTTCAAAACCTCCAACCCTTTGCAATGGGAGAGAAGGCTCTCTTATATAGGCCAAGAACCAAGCTTCTAAGGCAAGTTTCAAAGGGTCAAAGGGTGCAAAGCTTGTTGGAGAAGCTTGATACTGGTAGGCTTCTTGAGGAAGCCAAGACAAAAGGGTCAAGGCTTCCTCAAGAAGCCATGAGCAAAGGGTGCAAAAATAAGGGCCAAAAGGTGCAAAATGGTGCAAAATAGGCACATGGATGCACGTGGGTCTGGTTCTGTGCATCCCAGCTGGCACAGCTGGTGTGCACTATGCTTGGGGGGTTCAAAGAGTTCAGGTCGGCCAGAAGGTGTGATCACCGGCCAAAATAAGGTGCCGGCCGGCACTCTTTTCTGCCGGTCGGCTAAATAGAGTGCCGATGGATGATTCCTTGGTCAAAACATGGCCGGTGGGTATGCAAATCGAAGCCCCGGAAGTTAGCTTTCCAATGGCGCAAACCTTGCATCAAAATTCCTTCTATGGAAAAAGTTATGCCCTTTTCCGTGAAGTCGCGCAGACTCGATCCAACCGGGATGATGCCCAGCTTCAACCAATCATATCTCCTCCACCCGGACTTGGCTCTAGGAGATTCTTGAGTGCAAAGTGAAGCCCCGGAAGTCTTCTTTCCAATGATGGTGGCCTCATAGCTTAACTCCAAGTATTGAATTGAATAAGCCCGATTTAGCGAGGGTCGCTCGATTCCCTTCTACCCGAATCTATGCTTAACTTCTCCCAAACCGCTTTTCTCCTCTCCTTTCCTCTTTTCTTCAACTCCAAACCCCTAGACAAGGTGTTTTGAAGGGTTTGCCTCTCTCCTTGTCGAAGAATTGAACACGTGCTCGCACATCTCTCAACACCGAGCAAACCATCAAGAATGCCCAAGTCTTGAGGGCGGTCCAAAAATGGGGTGTCTACTGATTGCCCCTCTTGACAGAACTCGAAAGTCATAACAATGACGGAGTGAATGTCAAAGCCCAGAGACGACCCATTTTGACAAGGTCAAGACTTGGACAAACAAACAAAATACAAATGAATAAATGGTTGTGCCCGCAGGCTGCCTACGTATCCCTTTGCAAGGAATCAAACCAGCGTAGTTCAGGGGCAAGATGCATAGTGATGCACAATGCAAGTGCATAACTTATGATCATGCAAAGAGAGCTGTAATGAAGCAATTATGCAAAATAAATGCAACAATTTAAGCAAGTGAATACAGTTCTAACTACATTTCATGTAATAGATAATAGCTGCGATGCAAAAGAGAGTAGAATTGATGCAAAAGGGTGACAAATTCCAACCACGCTGGACTTGTGAGCGGAGGTAAGCAATTCCAAACATGCTGCAATCATGTGAGGAAGGAACAAAGAGAGAAACAAAGGGACATATCCCAGTGTTTGGAATGGTATGAGCATTGGAACGTATTCCGAACGCTTTTAACCGAAGAGGGAGAAACGTAGGGACGTATCCCAGAGGTTAGGGACGTATCCCAGATGTTAGGGACGTATCCCAGAGACTAGGGACGTATCCCAGAGGTTAGGGACGTATCCTAAAGATTAAGGACGTATCCCAGATGTTAGGGACGTATCCCAGAGACTAGGGACGTATCCCAGAGGTTAGGGACGTATCCCAAAGATTAGGGACGTATCCCAGATGTTAGGGACGTATCCCAGAGACTAGGGACGTATCCCAGAGGTTAGGGACGTATCCCAAAGATTAGGGACGTATCCCAGATGTTAGGGACGTATCCCAGAGACTAGGGACGTATCCCAGAGGTTAGGGACGTATCCCAAAGATTAGAAAAGAAGGAGAAACATAGGGACGTATCCCGGTGTTCTGCAAGGAATGAGAAACATAGGGACGTATCCCGGTGTTTCAGAAAGAGAGAGAAACATAGGGACGTATCCCGGTGTTTTGGAAAGGAGAAAGAAACGTAGGGACGTATCCCAGAGGTTAGAAAAGAAGCAGAAACATAGGGACGTATCCCGGTGTTTCAGAGAAAAGAGGAACATAGGGACGTATCCCAGTGTTCCAAAAGGAGAGAGAGAAACGTGGGGACGTATCCCGGTGTTTCGGAAAAGGAAAAGAAACTTAGAGATGTATCCCAGTGTTTCGGAAGAAGAGTGTGCATAACAATGCAATTGGAACGTGCATCACAATGCAAGTGAAGTGGGTGCATAACAATGCAAGTTGAAGGATGCATAACAATGCAAGTGGAATGTGCATGACAACGCATAGTTGAAACAAAATGCCGAATAAGGGTATACAAGCCTTAACGAGACCAGATAACAACGCGACCTCCGATTTACCTTTCGGAGGGGTTTGCAACACATTCAGCTCAAGAACGGGCACACCCTGTTCATATTAGAGAGAGATAACATCTGCTGCTGCTTTAATTGCCATTCTGACTTGAAGTAGGCTTACACTTGGGATAGAGGCACGCTCATTCTTCGGAACACTGACAAGGTCTGAAGAGGTACATACAAAATGCGATCTCGGAGCTTACCGAAGTTGGAACAAACTCAGATGCCCGACATTTCCCTCTTTTGCTTTTGCTTTGCAGTCCGGAACCATTATAGCTTCGGATAGGTCCTGGTTCTACTGTTCACACTTATCGGGGGTTGAATCCTGCAGTTTTTGAAAGAACAAATTCCTTTTTGCACAAATGTGGAGAATGGCACAGCACTCTGAGCACACAACAAATCATTTTTGAAATTTGAAAAAATGAGTTTTCGACCGGGTATTGAGCCTACAACTGAACACAGCAAAAAAGACTCAATAACGGAAAACAAAAGGTAACAACCTAAACACAAACACAGACACTTGAAACGACTTAAAACAAGACTCGAGACAAACAAAACACGACGAAAGACTCAAATGCGCACAGGGAGCCTGTTTCACCGGGTATTATTCCCACCCTTTCTTATTTGTGATTCTCACATCACTTGGCACTCAATCTCTAGTTTTCTGAAAAAGCCATTTTCTCACTTTTTCTCTCAACGCACATCTCTCTATTCTTTAATCTCTCATTTTTATCCCTCCCCAGAGTGGTTGGTAGATAGACAAGAAGTTGCGGGCTTTTGCCCCTAGCATTCTGCTAGATTCTTTTTCTTCCGCACACAGCAGTGAACTTTCCCACAGAGAGGTTGTGCCACAACTGGGTGTGTAGCAAATCTGCAGCTAACATCGGTTGATGATGCCCTGCTGGCGAGTTTGGACGTGGTTAGATCTGTCCAGATGAGGAAGTGGAACATCTCGCCCCATTCCAATTTATGCTTCGCACATGGCTTGATACCTCGCTGCTTGGAGGACGGGAGAGCTTTTAGCCCTTTGTTATTGACTTCAATTGTGCCCTCTTCTGGCAGGTGGAGTGCCCTTCTTGGCAAGTATGTTGATGATGGGGAAAAGACAGAACACCTGACTCAACTGTGCCCCTAGTTCATCATTTTGACCATTTTTTGTTTTAAAACAATTTTGACCAACATGAAAGTTAGATTAACATGCTTATTCAACTTTTGATTTAAAATCATGCAAGTCAGGCTATGAGCACTGAAAATTTTCCTTTTTTGGGTCCAAGAAAATGGTCCAGTTTTTGGAAAAGATGGAATAATTTTCGAGAGAATTAGTCAACCTCAGTAAAAATTCTCAAAAACTATTTTTTTTTTGCAAACGGCCACCGCTCAACAAGCAGGGAACTAACTCTTTGAAATGCACAACCTTGGACCCATAGCAATGGAAAATTGCCCCTTGTCTGAAGGACACTGCATGGCAACGGAAAGTTGCCCCTTGTTTGAAATGACGTCGCGGCGTTTTGAATGGCAACGGAAAGTTGCCCCTTGTTTGGATGATGCCGCAGCACATTGAAATCAATCCTTCAGAGCGACGATCACAACCAAACTCACAGATACAGAGAAGGCAAAGATGATCAAAACCATTTCATGGACACAACTGAATTTGAATTGTTTTACGGCTGGACTTCAGAATGAAGTTGCCTACGTATCCCAAACATGGGAATCAAGCCTTACGTAGTTCGGGGTTAAGGTACACTCGGGTATTTAACCTCTCCTTTTATGCTCTAACTTTTGCCAAGGCGCCTATTGCAGGTTTTCGACCTTGCGAGCTTTGTTCTTCTTCCTTTTCTTTCTTTTTCATTTTTTTTTTTTTTTCTTTTTTCTTTTAGGCTCTAACTTTTGCCAAGGCGCCCGATGCGGGTTTTCGACCTTGCGAGCTTCTTTTTCTTTTCTTTTCTTTTCTTTTTCTTCCTTTGTTCTTCTTTTTTTTCTTTTTTTTGGATATATTTTTCGCTTGCTCTAACTTTTGCCTGGGTCGCCCTTCCGGGTTTTCGGCCCAGCGAGCCTCTCAAAGGGTAAAAGTGTAACAAGTCCATGCCAAATGGTTTTAGGGTTTTGAAGCCATCCGTATCCAGGAGAGTGGCTATTGTATTGATTCGCGAAAGGATCCATCTTCGGCTCTTCAAGCACATCGGACATTTTTGCCCCTAGTTCAAAGGGTACTTCTGTTCTAGCTTTGCAAGCTTCTTCTGATCTTCTGATCTTCTTGATCCGACTTTCTTGCCTCTAATTCATGGGCTGCTTTGACTCTGGCCACACAGGCCTCACATTGTGGTTGACCGTTGAACATTCTGAATGCCAGTTCAAGGTTTGAAAGCAAAGGGGGGGGTCGAGTCTTGAGGCTGAGAGCGATCCTAAGCTACACAATCTCAAGAGCGATTCCACACATGTCTTTGCAGGACCGCGCAAAACATTTTTTTTTGAAAGTTTTTAAGAAAGCGACAAATCGTCAGGTCTTTGAAGACAAGCAGGGACCAATTTGGATCAAGCCAGATCCTTCCCAATACTCACACTAACAAGCATGATTTCATTCATTAAGGGCTTAGCACGCCTCTCTTTCTCTCAAGTTGATCAATTTTTACAAGAGCCGAGAAATTTCTTCCTCTTTGTTTTTATCACAATATTTCGAAAAAAGTTTTGGAAAACTTAGGTCGATGCAATGAATTCAAGGCACAGAAAAGACATAGCTTCCAGTCAAATACCGCCATCTCATTTAGAATTTCTGGCACAACTGGCACACGGTAGAAGTAGACACAAGAGTGTGAAAATCACTGCTGTTCCATTCAGATCTGTTGGCATAACTGGCTCCAAGGCAGAAACAGACTCAAAAGAAAGCAAAAAAGACAAACACAAACTGAAAAAGGGGTGTCCGAGGTAACATTCCCGGAATCACCCGACTCCTATACAATAGGACTGACTTAATACGACAAGACAGACCCGAAACAAAAAGAATGACTCAAGACAAAGAGACAGACTCAAAATAACACAACAACACCGACCCAATACCCAAGTCCGAATGTACAAAAATCAACATTCACAAATGCTCAAAACGGTGCGTGCCATACGCCACATCTGGAGTAAACTAAGTACCGCTCGCAGGTGGTCCATCCCCTGATCACATACTCGTACTGTCCCCCCAAGTTCACCGATCTGATGATAGACTTTACTGAGCTGGTGCGACGATGACCTTGTTGTCAATCAAATTTTGTATCTCATGGCGGAGACGGGCCTTGGCTATCGATGTCATGACCGGTTTGTTGATGGAAGGCACAGTACTTAGCCGGGTCATGATTTGCAGGGAGAGGATCGGGTAGGGGCCGTTGTTCTAACGGTTTCAGATGTCCTTTCCTAAGTAGGACCCCCAGGGCCTTAGACAAAGACATATAGAGTGGAGTGAAGACCCTCTTGCCTCGGGGTAGATAGTCTGAAGTTCGGGGGTTTGAAGTGGGTGCACCAACAAAGGGGGTGGCTGCTCTTGGTGTAGCGGTGGCGACCATGCCCTCATCTGAAGTTCTAGCAGCTGCATCACCACTGGTGGTCACATTCGAACTACGGGTGAACGTCCTTCTGGGCTGCTCCTTCTCCTGATCAATAAGGCCTTGTTTCATAGCATCTTCGATCTGTACTCCCATCTCATGTAAGTCTGAAAAGGTGGGGAAGGGAACTACTATCATCTTTTGCATCAACTTGGTGAAGATTGCGCACAATCATCGAATTTGGTCCTTGTCTCAGAGCCTCAAGGTCATCATCGAAGCCTTGGCCTTCCATCCGTTACAAATTCGAAAAACTCTCCTTAGGCTCTTGCCTAGTTGTCTCGAGATCACGGGTCGTAATCTCAATCTGTGTTGTATGAGTCTTTGCGTGATGAAGGCCTCACCATCTCCTCCCAAATTCGTTCTTCAATTCTCCAACTTGGCGTGCAGATGACCGCAATACAGCGATGGTTCGCCGAACAAAGGTTCCGATCCTGGTGAGGCCCATTGCCTTAAGATATCTGAAAACAATCTCGGGTGCACCATGGGGTCCCGGACCCATCAAATCGGTCAATTTGAGGCATCTTGAACCGATCTGGCGGCGTACACAATCAAGGTCAGATACCCATCCTCGATGTCGGGAATAGACGACTCCTTGGGATTTCCTAAACATTTTTCCAACTTACTCACGGCCATTGTGGAGTCCGCGAACTCAAAGGAGAGTCCGGTACATTGATAGGCGTGGCGCCTTGGATAGTCTTGGTAGAATTGGGGGTGGGCCGGCCCGTTGGAAGGGTGTATCCTCTTGGACATTTTGGACATTTGGCATCCCCTGCATCGGAACCCTTGGTGGGGAGGAGCGATCACGGAGCAGATGCCGACTTCTTTGCTCTAGCCTAGCAATTGTCTCTGTCTGTTGGGCTATGACCACAGCTTGTTGCTTGGCGAATTCTGCTTGATGAACAGCGTCTTGCTGCATGAGTTTCATAGTTTCCTGCATCTGACGCATCATTGCCTCCACCCAGCGTGATTCGTTGATCCATCGGACTGGTATATCTATCCCTGTGGTGAAAACTGAGACCTCGGCCTGACAATTCACTGGTGGGGGGGATAAGGACCACTGATCTAGTAACTGCTGAACCGATGATCCGTGCCTGACTGGCCCTTTTTACTCTGCCTTTGGCAAACTGAATCTCTGACCCGACAAAGTCTACCAACACAAATCCAAGGTACCCAGGGGATAGTGGAGCCTTCTGAAGCTATAGTTCCAGGACTACCTAGCAAAAGAGAAAACAGACAGCATCTCAGCTCAATTTCACTGGAACGGATATGAGCAGAGCTGAACGACTGTATTCTATTACTGATCACTGTTCCCCGAAATCACTGCCCCAAAACTGAATCTGATACCCGCAGATATAACTGATTCTCAAAATACTGATACTGGTGCCCGCAGGCCGGACACCCAGTCTTGCAAACTGGTATACGCATTCCCTGTAGAGATACACTCTAAAAGCACATAGCAAGTAAAGAGAGCCAAAACACCCCTATGTTGGGGTAGGGTTTCCCTGTCCTATTTTGTCAGGAGCTAGGGTTTCACTACGCACACAGCGGTTTCAAACAACCTAAAATCGGGTAAGCAACCTGTCCTAGTTTGGAATGGTCACTATGGATCCAAATATGCACTAGGTCGAATGGTCGAAAAGGGTGCCCCGGTAAAACCGGGGTTTGTGTTCCCATACTGGCAGAGCCCGCAACCGGTCAGCCTTATGGACATGCCTTGACAAGACAAGCCTCCAAAGAACCGCCAGAATAGCAGATGGCCAACACGGTGTCCTAGGCGCACCAATGCACATGCAATGCAAAGAAACACATAAGTGTAGTCAAAACAGGATATCATGAGTTTGAGTCAAGCTCTCTAAAATCCCCAGCAGAGTCGCCAGAAACTGTAGACACGCCCGTGGGCTTCGCTCTACAGTTCGGACTCGATTTTTGTGTCGCGGTTCTAAATCTGAACCAAAGAGTCCAAATCCGGCAAATCGTTTGAGAAAACAGATTTTTTTGAAAAGTAGTGCCAAACATGGACTGCTTTGCCAGATTACAGAGTCGCCACCTAAATATTTTTTAAAATGGGAAATCTAGGAAACCCTTACTCGGTGCCGAAGGCCACGTGTCCGTCATCACCAAAGTAGTCTTGGCTCGGGAGCTTGGGTACGATCGGGGAAGGTCAGCTATGAGCACCGCTTTCGCCGGTCAAGACCTCTACTAACCGTGATATCCGATTTTGAAAACATTACATGTTCTTATTCCGGTTATTAGCCTAGAATTACTATGTTATGCGCACAGCAAACAAGTATAGACCAAATCGCCTAAGTTGGAACAAAACACCACATGTTTGTTTTGAAAATGATTTGCTATTCGCAAGTAGGCTAAAATGCAGGTTTTGCCACTCTTAAGCGGGCTTTTAGAAAAGACGATTTTGCCACTATCTAGTGGGCTTTAAAACTCACAGTTTTAATGTGTTGTCCCAATTTAGGTAATTTAACCTCCACCCACAGGCATTCATGCAGTTATATCACATAAGCACTTAGCCTCATAGTAGTCATGCTATTATGGCAACATTTACACACATGTGATATGCTAAAGCGCGAAAGCTCACCTAGTACTCCGAGCCAAAACAGAAGCTTATTAGAAATCCATGCATGGACCTAAGCATACTGAAATGTCTAATGCAACACATGCAAAGATGTAACCTAGGCAGGCTCGGCTATCCTAAACATGGCATATGGAATGCTACAAATAACACGTATTCAATTTGGAATTGAAAGTACGATGCAGTTTGTATGATGTGCGAACCCGATGCATGTCAACAAATGCATGGATGCGCATGTATTGCATAAGATATGCTGAATTAAATATGCCCTAATCTACCATTCTAAGCAGGTAAATAAAAGGGAGAAAGAAATGGGGGTTGGAAGACATACATGCCACTCACCCACACTTATTACAGATATGCCCTCACACGGAGGGACCAAAAGAATAATATACAGTCCCAAATAATAAATCAACTATCCTAGCTAATTAATTATTACAGACCCTTAATTAATTAACAAATTAATTAAACTACTGAAAGCAATAAAAGGCCTCGGGAAGAGGGATGCACGCATGCTCGGATCCGATTCGCCCGGAAAGTCCGCACCATGCCACTGTTGCCTCTGTTTTTACTGCCCTGTCCCTCCAAAAATTACCAAAGTTCCAGGACACCTTCTAAATGCATTGCAGTACATCACCGGCTAGAGTGAGTGGCTACCGGCTGCTTAGATTTACCACCGGCTTCTGATGAGCTTATCGGCACAAAAAGATTGCCGGTCGGCACTAAATTCCTGCAGGAGACAGTTTTGACAGCAAACAGCAGACAGCAGTGCATGGCATGGGTTTTTAGGCATATGTATGCACCAAACAAGTCCCTTATCATGTTTGTGACTCAAAGGCGCATGTACCTCGATTCCTGCCACCAATCACGCATTTCCATGCATGATGGCCCAAAGAACCAAGTATGCAACTTTAATTTCAAATGAAATGCAATGCAAATGATCCAATGAATGGGGACTTAACCTCTATCACACTCACTTCAAGAGGCTAAGTATGCATGCTCATGCAAGGCAATCCTAAGCATGTGAAGCTAGGTATGCAACATGGTAATGTAAGTAAACATTGTATGTTAGGCATGTAACCGAGACAAACAAACATGCAAGGCATGGAACAAGTATGCAAATATATCAAACATGCAAAGAGCAACATGTTGAGAACAATGTATAGCATGCAACATCATGCAACGGGACCAAGTATGTGACAACATACAAAGTAAGCATGCTACAACACATGGAGGAATGGACTTAAACTAGATTAGGCAGCCCCAAACAAGCCTAAAACAGTGGCCAAACATGCCCAAAATGGTGACCAAAACTTGTGCAAGCATGCAAACCAATGGGCCTAAAACCAAGGCATAAACAAGGGAGCACCCTTCCACCACTACCAAGACCAATCATGGCACATATCAAGCAACCAAAAATAGATTTTTCAGCATGTGAAAATACACTCAAATCCCCCCTAATGACAGCCCCAAAATGCTCCAAAAACACAAGCATGCATAAGGCCTATTCCTAGGCATAAAAGGGCACACCTTTGAAACATGAAAGGGATGGCAAGCACAAACGTGTGAGCATGATTTAGGGACTGAAATGTGATCTAAAATGATGCCACATCATGAGATCAAGGCAAGCTAAACATGCTAAAGACTCACACACCCCAAGGCTAGCAAGCCAAAATGCAAAGTGACTATATAAGGCATGTCATGGATGGCCTAAACAACCAAAAACAGATCTTATACATGGAAAAACAAGCACATTTTCAGTTTATGACCAGCCACAAAAACAGAAGCAAGATAGGCTAATAAAGCATGCAAAATTACGGTAAATCACATGGATTTCAAAGAAAGTAGCATAAGGATTATCCAAACAATGTTGAGCCCTTCAGCAATGTTGAAGAAGGGCTCAAAATAAGCCTATTCTTAGCTTACATAATGCTCTGAAACAGATCATACACAAGCCAAATATTCTATGCAAGAAACATGGCATACAAGAGGATATTGAGATAGGTGCTAGATGCAGCCACCAAACAGTAAGGGGTCCTCAATCAAACATGAAGAGGACCCCAAAATAAGACTATTTGAAGTTTGGGTCGGAGCCCAAAAGTGCTTGCAACTAGGGCTTAGATGTGAAGCAAGAAAAAGCTAGAAAGTGGAAGATGAAGACTTACCCTTGAAGACCGGCAAACCAGCAGGTTTTAGACCAAGTTTAGGTGCTCCCAACCTCTGCAAAACAGCCCCAAGTCGTTGGAAATGGAGTGGTAGTGGTGGTGCTAGGTGGTGGTGATGGAATGGCTCAAGAACAATGGGCTTTGGAGGTTGAATGGGAGAGATATGGAGAGAGGGGGTAGGATATATATGTATATATCAGATATACATATATATTTGCTGGTTTTTTGTTCAAAACCTCCAACCCTTTGCAATGGGAGAGAAGGCTCTCTTATATAGGCCAAGAACCAAGCTTCTAAGGCAAGTTTCAAAGGGTCAAAGGGTGCAAAGCTTGTTGGAGAAGCTTGGACAGCTGGTAGGCTTCTTGAGGAAGCCAAGACAAAAGGGTCAAGGCTTCCTCAAGAAGCCATGAGCAAAGGGTGCAAAAATAAGGGCCAAAAGGTGCAAAATGGTGCAAAATAGGCACATGGATGCACGTGGGTCTGGTTACATGCATCGGCTGGCGACTGGTGTGCACTATGCTTGGGGGTTCAAAGAGTTCAGGTCGGCCAGAAGGTGTGATCATCGGCCAAAATAAAGTGCCGGTCGGCACTCTTTTCTGCCGGTCGGCTAAATAGAGTGCCGATGGATGATTCCTTGGTCAAAACATGGCCAGTGGGTATGCAAATCGAAGCCCCGGAAGTTAGCTTTCCAATGGCGCAAACCTTGCATCAAAATTCCTTCTATGCAAAAAGTTATGCCCTTTTCCGTGAAGTCGCGCAGACTCGATCCAACCGGGATGATGCCCAGCTTCAACCAATCATATCTCCTCCACCCGGACTTGGCTCTAGGAGATTCTTGAGTGCAAAGTGAAGCCCCAGAAGTCTTCTTTCCAATGATGGTGGCCTCATAGCTTAAATCCAAGTATTGAATTGAATAAGCCCGATTTAGCGAGGGCTGCTCGATTCCCTTCTACCCGGATCTATGCCGAACTTCTCCCAAACCAGTTTTCTCCTCTCCTTTCCTCTTTTCTTCAACTCCAAACCCCTAGACAAGGTGTTTTGAAGGGTTTGCCTCTCTCCTTGTCGAAGGAATTGAACCTGTGCCCTGCACATCTCTCAACACCGAGCAAACCATCAGTAATGCCCAAGTCTTGAGGGCGGTCAAAAATGGGGTGTCTACACAAGGCACTGGTTCACATCGCCTCCTACCAGCAAGAATTATCCAGAAAATACAACAAAACAGTACATCCAAGGCAGTTCAAGATTGGCGATTGGGTACTGCGCAAGGTGATGGGAAACACATTGGTCCCAGGAGATGGCAAGTTAGGGCCTAACTGGGAAGGTCCTTACAAAGTGGTCGGACTAGCAGGCAAAGGGGCATACCACTTGGAAGATGAAGACGGCAAAGCAATTCCTAGGCCTTGGAACACTGCCAATCTTAAGCTATTTTACTTTTAGCTTTTTCTTTTTAAGTATGTGTAATTTTTTATTTTCTCAATAAAACAAGTCGACTATTTTCCGCATTATTGTTTTCAGTAGAAAATAGCTTCAGTAAGTTAATAGCATTGTAAACCTAGTTGGCCGGAAAAACCAACTACTAACCCTTCCTAAACCCAGGCTAAGGATCCAGGCTGCAGGACGTTTGGTCGGAAAAACCAAACATTTTATTCTCGGTTGGCTGGAAAAAACCAATTTAGGAGTTGGCAGGATTAAACCAACTCTCTATACTCTTCAGCCGAAGTATGGGTATATCGGCTGAAGAGTGGTTGGCTGGATTAAACCAACACTTTGTACTCTTCAGCCGAAGTATGGGTATATCGGCTGAAGAGTGGTTGGCTGGATTAAACCAACACTTTGTACTCTTCAGCCGAAGTATGGGTATATCGGCTGAAGAGTGGTTGGCTGGATTAAACCAACTCTTTATACTCTTCAGCCGAAGTATGGGTATATCGGCTGAAGAGTGGTTGGCTGGATTAAACCAACACTTGTTACTCTTCAGCCGAAGTAAGTGTATGGCTGAAGAGTAGTTGGCTGGATTAAAACAACACTTGTTACTCTTCAGCCGAAGTAAGTGTATGGCTGAAGAGTGGTTGGCTGGATTAAACCAACTCTTTGTACTCTTCAGCCGAAGTAAGTTATACCGGCTGAAGAGTGGTTGGCTGGATTAAACCAATACTTCTTTGTTACTCTTCAGCCGAAGTGAGTTACATCGGCTGAAGAGTGGTTGGCTAGTAAGCTATATAGCTAACCGAGATCACAGTTGCACAAATAAGTTCATGGAAAAAGTTCACTACAAGCTTAAGCATGCAAACGAAGAACCGGAATAAGAGATGATAATTTTTCATTGAAGAACAGAGGAAGTACAATTGTGGGGCCGTAGCCCGGTTACAAAAGTTCGGACAAAAGAAAGAAAAAAGTACAAGTTCAATCAAAGAGATCATCTATCTCGGCATCTAGATCGGCTCCAAGGTCAGCACGTACTCCGGCGTCTGCAGTTAGAGTAGTCCCGGTTGGAAGTTCGGGCGCCACGTTTTCATTCGTGGGCTCCAACCGAGCTGACTGATCGCCACTTTGCTCTTGGATAGCTTGAGTCTCGGCTGCCTCTTCATCGTCATCATCTTCATCATCCGACGAACCAAGGAATTGTTTTTGGAGCTCGTCTGCATACTCTTGCAGTGAAACCGGAATAAAGTGCTCAGGTGCGTTGTAGACCTCGGTTTCAGGTCCACAACCGACCTTCTCCACTACACCTCTCCAACCGCACTTGAAGAACAGTTGTTTCGCGGCTTCGCACTGCAAAGAGTAGCCAGCTTCGGCTTCCTTGAACCCTGCCTTGTACTCGTCTTCAACTTTTTTTTCCAACACTGCTATTTCGGTGTTCTTCTTGTTTTCGAGCTCCGCCATCTCCCATAAATATTTGTCTTTCACCTCGGTCACGGCGCGCTGTTTGTCACTATCAGCCGAGGCAACCAGTCCGGTCAGACGTGTTACCTCGGCCTCTAGTTCGGCCGACCTTTGTTTAGAGAGCGCCAGCTCGGCCGCCCTGGCTTCGGCGTCCCTTATTGCATGCCTTGTCGTTTTGCGCAGCTCCATTATTTGCTTATGTGCAATGGTGTTCTTTTGAATGGCCTGCAAAGGGAGAGTTCCTTGTTAGCCGAGCTAAGAGTTTGAAAAATTACACTGATCAAGGTAAAAGACAGCCCTGCTTACCAAAATCATCGACTTAGTAGAAGACCGGATGGCCTTCAGCTCGGTGTTCAGCTGCTTGCTGTGGTGCTCCATGTCTTTGGGCAGACAAACACCCCTAGCCAGGTTGAAGGCTAGAAGGTGATCCTTGTCAGCAACAACGGAGTCATCTTCATCGATATCTCGGTTGTTGAAGACGAAGGGTGGAGTCCATTTGTTTGTAGGTGCAGCTCGGTTAGACGATTCCGGTTGAGGGTTGGGTTCGGGGCTCGGTGGAAGGATGGGGTCAACCTCGTCAACCAAGCGCTGCTCGGTCTCAGTAGTCCGGGCGCGCTTAGCTCGGCGTGAGGATGATGGTTGTTACGAGGGAAGAGCTATGATGGTTTCGGCGGGCGGCTGGGTTGATGGCACTTCGACCCTTGTGGTTGCGGTGAGCATGGCTCTCATTTTGTTCTTCTTCGCCATCTCTTGTTCGGCTGTGAGTGGCACGAGGACGATTTCTGGCAAGGTGGGGTCTGGTTCTGGAGGGTCTTCAAGGAGGAAATCGGTCACCCTTGCTTTTCGGCGGCCGGAATATCTGTAGGTCGGTTCGAAGTCGAGGAGTTTGGCCCAACTTCTTTCTCGGACTCGCGGTCTGTGTATAAAAGGTCGAGGTTAGATGGCCGTCTTGGGAATGGAGGAAGTTGTCAATCTGAGAAAATAGATCAAGTATTAGTTCGGTTGGTGAGAAGAAAACCGAAATAAACAAAATTAAGGAATGCAACCGAAGTTTGTATACCGGGCTCTCCTTTTTTCCAGTTTATTCTTCGGCCAGGGATTTGGGCCTGGAAGTCTTCAAAATTTCCAGAAACCCAGAAGAAGTCATCGTCGTTTAAGTCCTTGTCCGGTGTGTGTTTGATTATTTTTTCTCGGCCTCGACGTATTCTAAGGTAATAACACCAGCCTTCATTCTTTGAGCCTATGGAGTATTGGTGTAGTATTTCGGCTAAGCCAAGGTTTAGACCGGTTTGTTGGTTCAAGGCGGCTATACCTATTATTATTCGGTATGTATTAGTGGACAGTTGGGTGGGGCATAGTCTAGTTTGCCTTAAAAATTCACATATGAGGGGCTGGACTGGAAATCTGAGTCCAGTTTCTATAATTCATTGGAGGGTGAAAGGAACGAAACCTTCCTTACCCCAAGGGTCTATGTCTTTTTCAGCCAGAACAAGATTTACATCGGCTGGGATGTGGTGGTCCTTCCTGAACTCATCTAAACCTCCTGGGGTCTCTACAAGACACCTATACTTCCCCATTTTATTGTGTAAGTTAAATAAGTTATTCCGGTTGAAAAAGTGAGTTCAGTAGCTCGGCTGGGCGCAGGTAAGTGCCTGGCAACCTAAGTCTGCAAAGTGAGAAAACAAGTTAAGCACTGATCAAAGACCGTGCTACAAAGACATAGTAAGAAAAGACTGGTTTTATTTCGGCTCTACAAGGTGCTGTGGATTCTACATCGGTTTCTGGCGAGTACTCGTTATCTCGGTTTACAGAGTGTTTTGTTATCTCGGTTTCAAGTTTTCTTACTTCGGTTAGGCCTCAAGGGGCAGCTTATATGAGTTCGGTCTGGAACTCAGAAAGCTGGCTTAGCCCCCCAGGGCTTAGCTCGGTCGGAGGTCGAAATTTCAATTTCAAGTATGTTTTTATTTCGGCTAAGGTGTATCATATGGAAACCAATTAAAACTGTCGAGGCATGTACAAGTTCTAGTTCGGTTTCGGTTTGCCTAGGTTTTCATATGACAAGAACAGTATTCTAGTCCGGTTGAAGCGTGCATAAAGATCAAAAAGGTGTTCTACTGACTGAATCAGCATGTTCAAAGTGTTCTTGAGAAGTTCTTTAGAAAGTACAGACATGGAAGAAGAAAAACAAAGTATTTTACAGACACACACCACAAAGACTACCATGGATTGAAATGAAAGCAAAAAACAGATAAATGAAAGTAGATTCGTGTGTTTACGGTAGAGAGAGGATGAAGAAGAAGAACGGTAACAATAATGGAGGCACGAGCTCTTGAGTTGTAGGAAGTGAGGCAAAAGCGAGAGAGAAGGAAGATAAGCAGAGTATGGAATGATTTTTGAAATTGAGAAGTTTGTTTTGTGTAAAAGGCAAAAAGGGGGGACTGTTCAAATGTTGCGGCACGAGGATGGCCAAATTGTGAGGCCAATTAAAGCCTGCCACGTGTCATGGGAAGGACAAGCGTTTCAGTTTCTGCAGACTGAAGAGACGTTTTTTGCCGGACGTATCTGATCTGACCTAAGTTTAGGTCGGTTGGAAAAATTAAAGGGCCTTAGCTCGGCTGGAGAGGCTAATGGGTGTTTTAGCTCGGCTGGAAAGGTTAAGACTAGCCCGGTTGGTAGACAGGTAATCGCAATCATGCTTTGCAGATGGAATTAAGGGCAATTGAGAGGGCAATTTATCTTTGAATGGGTAGAAATGGTGGTTGGGCAGTAAGCCAAGTGAAAGGGTAGCTTGTACGTCGGCGGAGTGTTCTTGTAGTCAGGTTCTGCTGAGTGGTGTAGCTCGGTTTCTTCTTAGTCCGTCTTGACATACGAGCAGGAGTAGAAGTGAAGAAATGGAGAGCCAACTAATAACATTTGTAGATGCTTGGTTACTTGGTCGTAACATGTGTTAACCGAGGTGAACTTTGACTCGAGAATGTCTTTCACTTGATTCCCTTGTGTTTAGCTCGGCCTTAGCATGGGTAATGCCGAGGTAAGGGATAAATAAGGACCGAACTGGTTGTTACTCGGTCGATGGTGGGAGTTAATTTGTAGAGGACCATCTCACTTGGTTTAAGCGGTGAGGAGGGTGTTGGAGGATAAGCATTATCTTCCAAGAGTATGAGTTCTAGGAGGACTCTATGCAAGGAGGAGTAATCCTAGAAGGACTCTACGCTAGGAGGAGTAATCCTAGAAGGACTCTGTGCATGGAGGAGTAAGAGTCCTACCAGGATTGTGCCACGCGAAACTTATATAAGCTCACCAATATCACCTTTGGAGAGGTAACACAATTTTGCTCCCTGAACACTTAGAGCTTTTGCCTTCTTGTCTTGCTTACTGACTTAGGCATCGGAGAGGTTTCCGGCACACACCCGCCGGCCAGCTCACGTTTGTGTTTTCAGGTGGTGGAACGACGACGTATAGAGGAACGCAGACTTGATCAACAGGATTATACGAGAAAGTATATTTCTTTCCCGTACATTACTAACAAATTAATTCACAAGTCACTTCTTACCAACAATATTTTTTTCATGCATGTTGTTTGTTTTTATTTTAATGTAACTGTTTTATAATTATTTTTAAAAGAATTCAGACGTCATACAGGATGAACTACTTGATAAATTAATATTTATATGATTAGTACAGCGTGAACTAGCTGTTGTTTTGACTAGCTTCAACCACCGTTGCTTTGACTAGCTTCATAAATCAATTACATCTCCTGTTTCAAAATAATAGTCTTTTTTTGAGAAATTTTAATTTTTTCTGATAATATAATTATTGTACTTTAAAAAAAGTTATTTTTTAAAAATTATCTTTTGATAATACATTTTTTAAGGAATATCAATGTCATAATTGTAATTTTTATATTATTTATGAATTTAAAAGAAAGGCAAAATAATAAATTTATATTATTTTTGTACTTGATTTTTGAAGAGGGACTAATATTTTGGAATAATAAAAAATGAAATAAAGAACTAATATTTTGGAACAGATTGAGTAATATTTTGTTGCATCCTTTTAAATTCCAATCTTCCTTCTTACAGTAAGGGGTCGTTTGGCAAGAAGGTTGGGGCTAAAATAGCCACAAAAGACAAAACAGGCTATTTTAACCTTAAAAAAACAAAACATCACATCCAACCCATAATCATTACACTCTTCTCTCACAAAAAAAGTCAAAAAAGCGAAAAAGCGAAAAAGCCCTTTCCAAACCAAGCTTTTTAGCCCAGGCTAAAATAGACAAAAAAACTAAAAAGCCAACCCACTTTCCAAACAGGGCCTAACTATCATAAGATGCCTCATAATAGAAACCAATCTCACAATGCTAAAATAATCAACCATATAGGAGGTGTTTTGAAAAGATGATTAAAAGTTGATTCTTTTAATTTTTTAAATTTTTTTTATATAAGAAGTGATGTGATCCTAAATAGGTTAAAAAGTGACTTTTGACTTTTATGATGTTTCCAAATGGTGCTTGTAGTGGATTTTAGGAGTGGAACATTTCCATAATGTTTGGTTTAGTTTTTAAATTAATATTTGGATCAAAAAAATCAAAAAAATATGTTTGATTAACAAATTTTTAAAATTATTTTCTTTGTTCTCCTTTTTTTATTAGTAATAAATCAATTCTCTCTCTCCTCTCTCTTTCTCTCATATTTTATATATCAATCAATTAAATTTTCTTACACCTATATATTCAATTACAAAAAAAAAAATTAAAAATTAAAAAAAAAACTACAAATCATCTTTAAATTATTTTTAAAACTCATAACTAAATAAATTTTTAATTTTTAAAATTTTTTTAACAACTTATTATTTAAAATACAATTCAAAATTCTTTTTAAAAATTAAACCAAATGCAGGCTTCTTTTCTTTTCTTTTCTTTTCTTTCTAAACGACTCAGACCAAACGGACTTTTTAGTGCTCCATTTTTGAATAATTTTGCATAACTTTCAAACCTATTTATAGTTTGATTTACTTTTCCAGTTATAATTTGACAGATGAAAATCCAAAATTAGTCCAAACGGACTTTTTACTGCTCCATTTTTGAATATTTTTGCATAACTTTCAAACCTATTTATGGTTTGATTTACTTTTCAAATTATAATTTGACAGATGAAAATCCAAAAGCCTATTTAGCTCTTGTTTGGGAAGAAAAATATGAGATTTTTTTGCTAAAATAGTTACAATAAAATAAAATAGACTAAAAAATTAATAAAATAAAATGTCACATCCAAATCATAATTATTTCATTTTTTCTCTCACAAAAGTCAAAAAAACCAAAAAACTGATTCCAAACGAAATTTTTAGCCCCAACCTAAAAAACCAGAAGGTCAACTCACATCCCAAACGAACTCTTTTGGATTTTCAAACCTATATTTAGGGGTTATTTGGAATGATTTAAATAAGTGCACTTTTTAACTTTTTATAAAATATGAATTTGGTATGGATTGAGTTTGAAGTGATGTGATAGAGGAGTGATGTATCTTAAATAAGATGATGTGACTTAAATAGGATAGTGACTTTTTAATTTTTTGACTTTTTTAAGTTATGACAAACAAGGCCTTAATTCAATCATTTTAAAAAAAAAAAATCAAATTTTATAACTTAACAAGTTTTAAATTTTCAAAACTTTAGGGGTCTTTTGGGAACACACCAAAAAAGCCAACTTTTTTACTCTTCAGCTCCTTTAGCCAAAAAAGTCATATTTTTTACCTAAAACAACCTACCTTTTTGCCAAAAAAGTCACCAAAAAAAGTCAAAAAGTCAAAAAAATTAACTTTTTATCAATTTCCCAAAACACCACTTATAATAACTTCGTTTGGGAAGAAGAGTTGGGTTAAGTTTGAGACTATTTTAGTCACAAAAAGACAATAAATTTTTTAGTCTAATAAGACAAAATATCACATCCAACTCATAATCATTACATTCTTTCTCTTATAAAAAGTCAAAAAAACAAAAAGTCTTTCCCAAATGAGGATTTTTAACCCCAAGTTAAAATAATCAAAAGGCCAAAAAGTCAACTCACTTCCCAGACGAACCCTAAATAAGTTTTAAATTTTCAAACTCTTTTCAAAATTTATAATCAAATAAGTTTTAAATTTGGCCTTGTTTGGTTTGCGTTTTGAGATGTTATTCTAAAAATAATTTTCTAAAAAGAGTTTAGGCTTCGTTTGGGAAGTGAGTTGGCTTTTTGACTTTTTTGGTTATTTTAGCCTGGGTTAAAAAGCTTGGGTTGAGAAGGGCTTTTTGGCTTTTTTTACTTTTTTTGTAAGAGAATAGTGTAATAATTATGAGTTAGATGTGATGTTTTGTTTGTTGTGATTAAAATAGCCTATTCTGTCTTTTGTGGCTAAAATAGTCAAAAATGCCCATAAACCATCTTCTCAAATGTAGAAAATTTGAAAATTTACTTTATTTTACATTTTGAAAATAGTTTTGAAATTTTAAAATTTGGAATAATTTGATATTTTATAGTTGAATAGATGGATATAACAGAAAAAATGATTAAAAAAAAAGAGAAAACAATGATTGATTGGTATGAATTAAAAAAAAAAAAAAAAGTGAAAAAAAGTGATTTTAGATATTTTTTCTAACTATTGACCAAATAATTATATATAGGGGCGATCTAAGAAATTGTATTTGAGATAATTTATCAATTTTGTATAGTTAAATAAATAATTATAAAAAGATAATTAATTAATATATAAAATATAATATTTTATCTTATTAACTATTTTAATATTTTTCATTTTTATTGATTATTTTAGCCTTAGCCCTTTTTCACATGTTGGGTTGGGAGGCTAAAAAGTTAAAATAATTTTAAAAAATAAAATACGTTAAACAATCAATAAGACAAAATATCACATTTAAATCAAAATTATTTCATTTTTTATCTCATCAAATAAAAGAAAACTTAATCCAAACGAAATTTTTTAACCCACACTAAGTCTCGTTTGGCAAATAGTGATTTTAGTCAAAAAGTTACTAAAAAAAAGAATAAAATCATCAAAAAGCCAACAATTTATACTAAAAAATCAAAAAATTTCTTTTCTTTTTATTTTTTTATACATCTTTTCATAAAAAATTAAAAAATCATCATAAATATATTAGTTTTTTACATTATATTTTAACTAAAAAATATAAAAATTACTAAAAAAATATATTCCCAAACGAACCTAAAATAACTAAAAAAAATTAAAAAAAAACTAATCCATATCCTAAACATAGCCCTAGTATAGATTCGTAAACTCGCTGCTGGCTGCAGTTGCAAATGGAAGTTGTCTCTGTTGTCCGTCGCCGCTCCCCTCCGAAACAAACAAAAGTAATTTAGATCTGTTAACGCCCACCCACATCTTGATGATGAGAGAGAGTGTCTTTGACAAATTGAAATGATTCGTTTGCCACTATTTTTATGGATAAATCTGAGAGAATAATGAGGAATTAGAGTATTATGTGTCTGTATTTTTTAATCAATTATCATTTAATATGTCTTTTATATTTTTTAATCACTCAATACAATACTTCATATACTTTTATTCTCTACTAATCACAAATACTATAAAATATCATGTGTCTATATTCTGATATTACTGAATAATTATCCAAGAATAATTATATCAAATTTTCTCCTAATATGGTTAAAACTATCAAAACCAATTAATAAAACGGCAATGCTAGGGGATCCGAATTTGGGTGTCCCTAATGCCCCGAATTTCTCTATCAGGTAAAAAAATAAAAAAATAAAAAATAAAGTTACCAAAACTGATAATTAGGGGCATTTAGGCCACAGTTTTCAGGGCCACCAATTATTTTCCTTAATAAAAATGATATAAAGTCATAAAACAAATAAGATACTATATATATATATCATTGTAAAAAAAATACTACTATTTTTCAATTTATATGATAAGTGAAATACTAATAAAATGAGATTTATTATATTTTTTCAAAGGAGGCTCCTCTCCAGTTGAATAATTCAACTAGACTACACTATTGATCCGTCGTGGGCCCATCATGAACTTACATTGATAATTTGAACTATTAATCTTAAAAGTTAAAATAGCCTCAAATTGAAAAAAATAAACCAAAAAAAAAAAAAATATGTGCAAACAAAACCTATCTGAATAGGTACATTGCCAGGTCACGTGGGTTGTGGCAGGGCTGTCAGGTATGCGAAAAGACAATTTTGCTCTTAAAAATTTTTAAAAACCGTACCAATCATTCAATTATTAGGGATAATTTTATCATTTTCTTTCTCATAACATTTAAAACACATTTTTCAATATAATAATCTTAACAAAAAAATCTACTCCATACTCTCAAATATAAAAATTAAAATAACCAAATAATCAAATAATTAAAAAGCTTAAAAAGTGACTACTTTCCAAATAAGGCCATTATAAGATGACTTGTTCGAATAACCGAGGTAAGTTCCGTAATGGACCGACGGCACTTGAATTGTTCAACTGCAGAGGAGTCTCCTCCTTTCTCTAAAGCTCATGTAAAGTTAGTATAATGTATCTTATTTTTATTATTTATGTTCAAGATAAATTATATTAATTTTTATTTAAATTTGAAAAAAATATACTCAAAACTATAAGTTCAATATAACTACACTACCCTTTAGGATGTGTTTGTTTTGAAGGATTAGGACGTAGGATTGGACTATTAGTCCCACCGGACTAATAGTCCATTGTTTGTTTCTTTTTTTTTGTTCCGAACTAGTAGTTTCTCGGACTATTAGTCTTACAAATATGGGACTATCCTATCCCATGGGGGAGGGTGGGATAGAAACCATGGGATTGGTAACTCATAGGATTATTTTGTGAAATGCCTATTTTACCCTCTATGCTATTACTTAGCAAACAATTAGAAAATGATAAAATAATCTTTTGAACATTTATAAATTATTTTTTTAGTGTTGTTAATTTAAAATTATATATTAAATAAAAAATTATAAATTATATATTAAATTTAAATAAAAATAATAAATTATAAATTATGGCCCTATAAACTAAATTTTTTTAGTGTTGTTAAAAAATTAAATTTACATATTAAATTAAATTATTTTTTTAGTGTTGTTAATTTAAAATTATATATTAAATAAAAAATATAAATTATATATTAAATTTATTTAAAAATAATAAATTATGAATTGTATATATTAAATTTATTTAAAAATAATAAATTATGAATTGTGGACTTATAAATTAAATTTTTTTAGTGTTGTTGAAAATTTAATTTATATATTAAATAAAATTATTTTTTATTGTCGTTAATTTAAAATTATATATTAAATAAAAAATATAAATTATAAATTTAATTTAATTGAAAATAATAAATTAAAATAATTAAAATATTGTGCAAAAAATAAAATAAAACAAAACAAATTTTTATTTAATCTAGTTAAAAATAATTAAAATATTAAAGTTATGTTTAATATTGTTATTACTTAGGGCTGGTTTGGGGTGTACTAAAAAAGTGCACTTTTTGTCTTTTTAGACTAAAAAAGTTGAGAAAAAAATATAGAGGTTTGGGTTAACTTTTTGGATTTTTTTGGAAAAATGTGTATTAAAAAATTGTATAAAAAAGAGTGTGTAAGAGGTAAATAGTGACAGGTGGGCCCCAGCTGTACCATTCGGCAGTGGGAGAGGAGTTGGAAATTATTGGCTATTTTTTTTACAAAGCACTGCACGGTTTTGTTTGGTCCGTGGAGGTCATCACGGGTCCCATTTTAATAATCTGAACCGTTCAATGTGTATAACTTGTCGAACACTATGTACCTATAAAAAATCACGTTAATCGGATATCGATAGCTATCTGATCAGATATATTTATTTTTCAATCATTAATTATAACACCATCCATTTGTCGTACATAACTGATCTGATCATATAGTTATCTATATCCGATCAATGTGATTTTTTGCAGACATATAGTACTCGACGAGTTCTACACATTTAACGGTTCAGATTATCAAAACGGGACCCGTGATAGCCCCACAAGCCAAACAACAGTGTGTGCCAAGCACACCCAATCATTCCCAATCATTTCCCACGCTTGCACTGCCGCTGACAGCAGCCGGCTGTTGGTCAAATCTGTATGTATTTTGGGTAATACAAAATTATTATTATTATTTTTTTTTTTTTTGGTGAATAGTGATATCTTTTTGGATTTTAGAATAACTTTTTGACTTTTTGTCTGAATTAGATCACCCCAAACCAGGCCTTAGTAAACAATTGAAAAGGATAAAATAGTCATTTGAGCATTTATTCTTCTCCATAATATTCCAAACAAACATTGGATAACTAAAAATAGTTCAATCCAGACATTTAATCCCATGACTAAACAAACATAGGACACAAATGTAATCCAACCAAATAGTCCCGAGACAATATATCCCAGGACTAATAGTCCGATGAATTGCAATCCTTCCTTATCTAGTCCGTCCAAACAAACGCACTGTTAATGTTTTAATTCACATAAAACTTTATTTGTTATTCATTAATCATATAGATTCAAAAATAATGCCATTATCTTTTGTGTAGTCAAGCATATATTTTATTTTTTATCATTCTTTGTTTTTTCTGTTAGGAGCGAATGACCTATGTCTAAAGGCACTTCCAACTTAAATTTAGATCTTTTGACCTAAATTTAGTTTACTAAATATATTTTGAAACTTTTATTAAATATAATGGTTTTCTTTTTTTAATCAAATTTAGGTCTTTTGATCTAAATTTAATTTTTATTTTAAATCAAACTAATCTAACTAATATATTTTGATGAAATCGCGATAAAACCAACGAATCAATCAAATCGAAAATGTTCAGCTTAATCAGTTAGGTCAAAAAACCGACCAACTTACACAAAATATAATAAATTCATTAAAATTTTAAATTTTATTTTAAAATTTAAATTATCTTGAATTGAAACATGTACAATATTACAATATTAAATGAAAGAATAAAGTTCATTTTATATAAATGAAATAACTCACTTTTTCCTTCTTTTCTAGTGTGGGATTGTGTAAAATAAAAATTAACAACTATTTGGATAAAAAGTTTATTTCAAATTAAACAATCTCAGTCATTCAATTTTTAATTAAATCAATTCATTCTATTCTAACCAAACAATTGAATCAAATGCCCTAATTTTCTTCCAGACATTTTTTAAAACTATCATGATTGTTATGAATACCTATAAAATAAGAAAATTTAATATCTATCCATATCTATTTGCTTTATTTATAACTAATCTTTCTTTATTTGGAAACAAATTTTATCATGCAATTATTCTTTTTCATCGTTTGTAATCAAGAATTATAAAACTCCTATTTTTTGTTTTTATTGATGTTATCCAAACACATGCAGTGTGTAGTAGAGTCGCCATCCTCTAACATCTAGCCATCATTAGTATTAATGTCATTATTAGCTAGGTGCATCTTTGAATTTTATATTGATTTTATTTTATTATTACTATTTTCTTTTTGTTAGTATTGGTAGGGTTCGATAGCATTTTACTTTCATATGAATAATTTAAAATTTTATTTTATTGAGAATATATAAGTCAATCGCTAATATTTTGATAAAAACAGTTACAAATCGCAATTAAATTAATGAATTAGTCAAATCAAAACCAATTAAACCTATCAGCCATATAGCGACTCCGGTCTTTTCCCATTTGAGTAGTGTATCCGGACTTATGTCCCGTAGATTCCATTATCTTATTATGGTTGTGGTTGTCCTTTAATTCTTTAGTTTTGAGTTATTGGTTTTGTTGGGCAGGTGGTGTACAGGTTGGTTGGGTTTAGAAACCAAGAGGTCATGTTCAGTTTTTGGGTTGGTCGCTCGAGCGAGCTCTTCTTCGCTCGAGCGAGCTCTTCATTTTTGCTTCTTCGCTCGAGCCAAGGTCCTTTCGCTCGAGCGAGCTTTGTGTCCAGTACATAGACCTGAGAGCAGTGTTTCTTGGCTCGAGCGAGCTTTCTTCGCTCGAGCAAAAGTTTGTTATTCTCGGCGAGCATTTCTTAGCTCGGCGAGATTTTTAATGTCAGTCGCTCAGCGACCAGTCTTCGCCGAGCGAGCTTTGTCGGTATAAATCTGTGGCGTATTTTAAATCGATTTGCCCTTTTTGATCTAAAACCCTAAAGTCCGACTTTTCTTCTTCTCTAAACACTTTCTCTCCTAGGTTTGATCTAGTTAGGGAGTGTTCCTACCCTAGTTCCTTCATTAAAAAGGTAGAGGAGAGTGAGGGCTTCCTTTTAATCTGAGAAATTGTTGGTTTGGAGCACTTTCAAGTGTTGGGCATCATCCTCATCTTCTCCTTTTCGACTTATTTCTTCGAGGTAGGGATTTCCTACTCCATTTATACGCTTTAATCCTAAGTGTTGGTATTTTGGTATGTGGGGGTAGTTTGGTAATTTTGGAAGAAACCTTAGGGTTTTGGTTTAGAATAATTGGTATAATTAATTTAAAGGAATAATGTGGAATTTGGGTTTAATTCATGGAATTGGGAATGTTAAATTTACATTCATTGATGTACTTATTTCTTGTTTAGAAATAACTGTTTTGGGCTATCGGTGGAGGATAGCCATTGATTGTTGTAGACCCTGCATGCGGCTTAGGTATAACTGGAATTAAATCACATATGTTGACTGTTGAACTAATACAGAACATTACTTGTATTGATTATGTGTTGTATATGGCAATTGTGTGTTTCATTGCATATGCATGTTATTTGGAGGAGATAGGGGATGAACTCCACGGTTTAGGGGAAGATAGGGGATGGACCTCTAAACCGGATTTGTTAGGAGGAGATAGGGGATGGACTCCAGTAGCATCACTCATATGTGTGCTTATTGATAATAGCAATATTGCTATTTATTGTTGATATGATACATCATCATAATGTGTATCAGTTGGACGTATGGAAGTGTTATGGTTTGAGCTTTGGTCTCATTTATTTTTTTGTGACATCTGGATCACTTGTATAGTTGGCCAGGTTCTGAGCCATAATGATATAATTGGAAAGTGAAATAAATATTGGAAAGTGAAAAGTGTCATTGGCAATATGTCCTAGACAATGTAGGCATTCGTGTCATGAAAATTGGGAATTTATTATCTTGTGTTAACCATGTATCGAATACTAATGCTTTAGTTAATTCTTATGCTTGGTTTAGTATTTTTCTACTGGGCTGTGGCTCACCCTATATGGGAACTTCATTTTCAGGTTCAAGTGATTCATTACCTCCAAAGATTTAGCTTGTGAGGATTTGGACTTGAAGACTTGATTTTATTTGTTTTAGTCGTTTTATTTGAATTATGTAAACATTCAAGCCTAGGGCTTTATTTGTTTTGAGTTAGAACTCATGAAATTGTGTCCAAGTGTTGGCTTGGCAAGATGTAAGCCTGTAGGGCATTTATTTTGATGTTTTATTTCACAATACTCTGATGATTTAAATAATAATGTTTTTCTTTTAATAATGCATGTCTTGTTTTATGTTTAATGGGTTTTAATTTTGAGGACGTTACAACTTGGTATCAGAGCGTACCAGGTTTGAATACTTTGGGTACGTGGGAAGTGATTAGTATCACAATGGGTTCGTCTCGCTTGATAGAGACTTAGTGTAATGATTACATGCTTATATGATAACATGTTTATGTGATTATGTGGGTATGGAATGTAGTTCCTAGGATGTTGATTGGATCCTTGAGTCTCTGAAAGTCTTGTTGGAAAGACTTGATCAATGTTGTTTCCAACCGGAACTTTAGTGGCGTCTCGGGACTATCATTATCCAGGAATGAAATTCGTAGGTGCTTATGTGATTATGTGCTTACGTGGAATGATTTATTGTTGTCCAATGTATTAGGACGCAAGTGTTACAATTTTGGCACATTATTTAGAGTGCTAACGCCTTTGTTTCCTTTATTAGGATGTCAGGACGATGACGAGGTCGTGGTAGGCGTGGTAGGCAGCCAGCAGAAGTACCTATCTGGAGAAATTACAGCGATTCAGAGGGTGTTGGCCAGGCCAATGTGGCCGAGCCAGTAGGACAGCAGGTTATGGGCGCTTTGGCTCAAGAGATAGCAGGAGCTTTTAGGGAGTGTAGACACCCCATTTTTGACCGACTTTAAGACTCAGACGTCGCTGATAGAGCACTCGGTGATGTTGCATACTGTGCTCGTTCCGAAGTCTCAGAGTCGTGGCCGCGCGCCCTGCCTCCGGACTTCCGAACCCTCTTCTCTACCTTGTCTCGGTTTGCGAACCAGACTCGTTTTTCTCTGTTTTCTTTCGAGGAAGAGTGGTCTTGTAGACTATCTCCGGTGGCCGTGGGCTACTTTTCGTGGCCGTGAGCCATTTTGCCCGTTCGGGCCCGGTTCCGGTTTTGGGGCCGTTAGGCTTCGGGACCGCCCAACCATCTCCGACTTCTCCGGTTTTGGCGGAGACCTCTGTTTAGTGTTCCAAGGAACACTGGGCCCCTGATGCCGCTTGACGATCACCACTTAGGTGCGGCGACCCATTTCGGGACCCGGCTGCGTGATTTGGGCCCCGAGCATTCATTTTGCATCGGCCTTCTCCGGTTTTGGCATGTGCCTCTGTTTTAGTGTTCCGAGGAACACTGGGGCCCCGATGCCCCGCATGACGATCACCACTTAGGTGCGGCGACCCATTTCGGGACCGGCTGCGTGATTTGGGCCCCGAGCATTCATTTTGCATCAGCCTTCCCCGGTTTTTGGCATGTGCCTCTGTTTTAGTGTTCCGAGGGACCTTGTGGCCCTGATGCCTGCCAGCGGCGAACACCACTTAGGTGCGGCGACCCATTTCGGGACCCCAAAGCGGTTTTGGTCCCGAGCATTCATTTTGCATCAGCCTTCTCCGGGTTTTGGCGGAGACCTCTGTTTTAATATTTCGAGGAACCCTGGGGCCCCCGATGCCCACTTCGTGGCCGTATGCCACTTTCGGTGCTCATAGCCGGTTTTCGGGACCCCAAACCGAGCGGTTTTGGTCCCGAGCATTCATTTCGCATCCATCTTCTCCGGTTTTTGGCAGGTACCTCTGTTTTGTCATTCCAGAGGACACTGGGGTCGCGGATACCCACTTCGCTGCCGAACACCACTTCCGCACCCATGACATTTTTTGGGATCCCGATTGCTCGGTTTTGGCCCTAACGTTCATTTCTCATTAGTTTTGTTCAAACTTGGGTACCTCTGTTTCAACATCGGGAAGATCCTTTGGGGGTGGGAGGCCAGCAATTATCCCAGATAACTGGTTCGCTCCTCCGAGTTGCTTTGCTCACTTCCGCCAATGTTGAACCCCTTGGGGGTATTTTCCTCCAACCCAAGGTTCATATCTGTGATGAGGGGACCTGGGAGGACCCTACCAACTCTTGGTCGGCCGAAGCTGTGAGTTTCATTTTTGGGCCTCTCCTTCAAGCTCTATGTTGTGACTCACTGCCGGTGTTGCCAATTTCGGCCTTGGAACCTTGTTGCACACATCTAGGAGGACACTTTGGTATGGTGGTCGGCCGAAATTGTGCCTTTCATTTTGGGCCTCTCCTTCAAGCTCTATGTTGTGACTCTGGTTCGGTGTTGCCAAATTGGACCACAGGGGCCTTATTCTACACACATGGGAGGACACTCTTGTATGGTGGTCGGCGGAAATTTTGAAGTTGATTTTTGAGGTGGTGCCGGCCCATAGGAGGTGGTGGCCGGCCATGGTGGGTGGCCCGCCACCTTGAGCAAAACCACTTTCGGCTGTTCAAATTGTGTCCAATTGCTTTTCAAAGTGTCTCCTCATCCAGGGACATTTCAGAGGAAAGATTGGATGCTTTCCTCCCTTTTACACCCCATCTTCTTGCCTATTTGAAGGCCCTCCTCCTTCTTCAAGGTTAGAAATTTTGGTCTCAAGAACACTAAACCAAATTCCCTCATTTTCATAGCTTTAAACTCCAAAAAAGCTTCAAGTGTCAAGGCCATTCCTTCATCAACACCTAGCCTCACCATCCCTACCATCACTTCAGCAGCAAGGAGGTGAATTTCAGAGGTTGAGAAGCTACAAATCAGAGCCAAGAATCAAAGAAAGACAAGTCTTCAAGGGTAAGTCCTCAAAACCAACTTTTAGGGCATTTTCTTGATCCTTTTCTATACTTTAATTGGTTGAGAATTGGGGCTCCGACCCCTACTGCTTTTGTGCTTAAAATGAGTCCCTCTACAACTTTGTAGAAGGGCTCAACCTCATTTGGTGTTTGTATACACTAGTTCCTTCAATATTCTTCAAGTTGGTAACATTTTTGCATGCTAAAATTGACCTATTTGTGTTTGTTTTTGGGGGTCCGACCCCTACTGATTTTGTGCTTAAAATGAGCCCCTCTACAACATTGTAGATAGGCTCAACTTCATTTGGCCTTTGTATCTATCACTTCCTTCAATTTCATCAAGTAGGCCATATTTTGTATGCAATTTTTGACCTATTTGTGTTTGTTTTTGGGACCTCGACCCCTACTGGTTTTAGTCTTATTTTGGCCCCCTTTACATTTTTCATGAAGAAGGTTTGGTCATTTGATGTATAGATTGCATGTCTTATGTTATACCCTTTTGTGGCTCCATTTTGCCCTCCATTTCTAGCATGTTTGTCTTATGATTTAGAGGCTGCCATCTTCTGCATATATGCTTATTTTTGGGTCCTCTTTAATGTTGTAGAAGGAAATGTTTCTATTTGAATGTTCTATATACTACTTGCTTTGAAAATCCTCTCTTTTACCGTATTCTTGCGAGCTTTTGTTGCCATATCTATGCTTGCATTTTGGCCTTGTTTATTACTGAAAAAATGCCATATTTGGGACTGCCTTGCTACTGTTCTTGCTGCCATGATCATATTTTGCATGTATAGCATGGCTATAGGCCATTTCGGGGCTTAATTTCGTACTTTCGGGATGAATGCATGCTTCGGGTGTCGTTTCGATTTGTTTGGGCTGTTTTTCCTTTATTTAGGTGCTGAAATTCCATTACCATGCTTGCATATCATTTCCGTGCCATTCAGTATCATTTTGCATTGCCTCGGTTTATGCGTGCCAATGGGCACGCGAGGCACCTCATTCTTATCATTCCGCAGCCTATGTGAGTGTGGTTGAGGCCCTCTCATGTTGGCGTAAGCAATTTGCATTTTCATGCTTGTATGCCATTGCCTCGATTTGCGTGTCATGGTAGCGTTTAGCGACTTTTACCCGACGGCCTCTATGTGAGTGGTGAGGCTCTCCCATGTTGGTGTAAGTCCATCCCGGCATTCCGTATGCCATTTCATTGCATTTCATCATCGCCTCGATTTGCGCGCCTGTGGGCACGCGTTTCGAGGCACTTCGGTTTTATCCGATTTTTATTCTTTCATCATCGCCTCGATTTGCGCGCCGGTGGGCACGCGTTTCGAGGCACTTCGGTCTTATCCGATTTTCATTCTTTCATCATCGCCTCGATTTGCGCTACTGAGCGCAGCGTTTGAGGCACTTCGGTCTTATCCGATTTTCATTCTTTCATCATCGCCTCGATTTGCGGCGCTTTGTAGTGCGACTTCGAGGCACTTTTATCCGATTTTCATTCTTTCATCATCGCCTCGATTTGCTGGGTACGCACGCGTTTGAGGCACCGTTCTTATCCGATTTTCATTCTTTCATCATCGCCTCGATTTGCGCTCGCAGCACGCGTTTGGCGCACATTGGTTTTATCCGTTTTCTCATTACATCATCGCCTCGGTTTTGCGTGTCGTGCACGCATTTCAAGGCACTTCGGTTTTATCCGATTTTGCATCAGACATCATCGCCTCGGTTTGCGTGCGTATTGCACGATTTAGGCACTCGATTTATCTCGATCTCCATTTTTGTTTCGTTTCGGTTTGCGGCGCTGTAGGCACGCACTTTATCGATTTTCATCTTCGGCATCGCCTCGGTTTGCGTGCGTGTAAGCACGCATTTCGAGGCATCCCATTTCGTAGCATTCATGTGTATTCATCCCAATATTGAGTTGTGCAAATCGCTCCTCGGCCATCATGCATCGATATGCGTGATTGGTGGCGAGGATCGAGACATGCATATATTTGTGAAATACTGCTATGCCCTTTCCCGCTCTCCGTTGCGGCAAAATGAAGAATTATCGACTTTCCTAATCGCACGCAAATTCGAGGAAGCGCAAATGAGGCTAATCGGGGCATCGGTGGATTTCTGCGCCCGAGCCACCCAAAGATATACTATCCACGAGCGGCAGGATCACGGCTTGCACGCCAGTCTCAATTCTTTTGTAATTAATTTGTTAATCAATTAGAATCTGTATTATTTCGGACTGTATATTCTTTTATTCGGGTCTATATTATTATTTATTCGGACCCTCTGCGCGAGGGCATAAATGTAATAAGGGTGTGTGAGTGTGATGTATGTCTTCCAACCCCCATTTCTTTCTCCCTTTTATTTACCCGCTTTGAATGGTTAGATATAGGGCATATTTCAATTAGCATACAGCATGACAGCATGTTTGCATCATTCATCTGTATTGCATGCATCGGGCTCGGCGCATCATACAAACTGCATTTGTATTTCAATTCTAAGTTGAATACATGTTAGCCGTTGCATTTCATATGCCATCTTTAGAATAGCCGAGCACATTATAGTCGCATTTTTGCATGTGTTGCATTAGGCATTCTCAGATATTTTAGGATCATGCATGATTTCTAATAAGCTTTCTTTTGGCTTGGAGTACTCGGTGAGTAGTTTTGGTTTAGCATCCCCGCATGCGTGTGAGTGTAGCCATGATAGCATGCGTGCCATGAGGCTAAATGCTTATGTGATATAAGCCTTGAATGCTGTGGGTGGAGGTTGGGTTATTTGAATTGGAGCAATTCATCGATTGTTTGTTAAGCCCACTAGATTGTGGCAAAATCGTATTTTAAGCCTACTGCGGGTAGCAAACCACCTTTCACAAACAAACATGAAATGTTTTGTTCCATCGAACGACCCATTTATACTTGTTTCATGCGAGCATCACATAGTAATCCTAGGCTAATAATCGGAATAAGAGCATACAATGTTTTTCAAAATCGATATCATGATTAGTAGAGGCGGTCTTTGGCCGCGAGAGGGGTGCTCACGATGTGACCTTCCCTAATCGTACCCACGTTCCCGAGCCAACTTTGGTGTTGACGGACACGTGGCCTTTTGGCTCCGAGTCAGGGTTTCCTAAATTTCCCATTTTAAAATATTTAGGTGGCGACTCGTTATCCGGCAAAGCGATCCATGTTTGGCACTTCTTTCAAAAAAATCTTTTTCTTCAAAAGCGATTTGCGGATTTGGACTCTTTGGTTCGAGATTGAGACCCGCAACAAAAATCGAGTCCGAGTGTGGCGAGGTCCCATGGCGTTATTCTGGAGTCGAGGCATTCTTAGGGCTCGAGAATCGGGCTCGAGTTGTTGTGGCGGAATCTGAGGACCTTCTTTTCAAGAGAGAGTTCTTCGGTCTCACCCGGACGAGTTTTTAGTGATCCTAGCGAGCCGCATTTAATGGCTCGAATGGCTCGAGCAGACCAGCGTTTGAGATGCTTGGCATCGAAGCGAGGTTGAAGGTGACCTTGGCATCGTTCGGCTAAAGGGGATCGGTCGATGGTGGAAGTTCACCAAGGGTCGTATTGGAGGTACTGGAAGGCTTTTGTTGATGCTTTTCAGAAAAGTACTGCTCTCGGTATTCAGAGAAGTTGAGAGAGCGATTCCGCCACTTTAAGCAGTTCATCGATGGCGAGTTTGAGGTCAGATTTACTAGTTTGTCGAGTTTGCACGAGTTAGTGGCGGCCGAGGAACGCCACTGCATTGAGTTGAGAAGAAGTTGAGGCGTGGCCTCATCTTTGAGAATGTAGGGTCTATGATTCGGATTTTGGGCGATTAGTTGATCTGGCAGCCTGAGATTATGATGCAGAAGAGAAGGAAGGGCGAAAGGCTCCAAGAGGAGTCGGGATGGCGAGTGATGGCAGAGAGGTTTCACTCCTCAGCAGCCTCAGAGTAGTCTTTCTAGGTCCACTTTTCCAGTGCCGAGTGTTAGTTCTGGGAAAGGCAGTCAGGGAGACATTACCTGTTTCAAGTGTGGTCAGCTGGGCCACAAGTCTCCAGTTTGTCCTCGAGAGGAGGAGTTGAGAGCAAAGATCTTCTTCGGCTCGATCTCAGAGTCAGAGTCAGAGTAGAGGTGAGTCACTATCGTGTTATCAGTGTGGTCAACCAGGGCACATGAAGAGGTTTTGCCCACAGTTGAGTGGCACACCGAGTGCTTCGGGTTCGAGGCGAACTCGAGTCATTGCTACTCGGTCGATTCGAGCCTCGAGGCCAATCGGGCTTCTTCGTCCCAACAGGTAATGATCTTATGCTCGAGGGGTGAGCAGGTTGATCGAGGTCGTCTGGCAGGCGTGTATCTTTATTCTGCAGGATCTTGTACCGGCCCCATCTGTTGTGAGAGGTACCTTCTTGTTTTGCAATTGATTGCTAGCGTTTTGATCGTCTGGTGCATCTCATTCTTTTGTGTCTCTTGATTTGCATCCATTTTGGAGTTGGAGTTAGCTCGATTAGCATCTCCCATTTGTGTAGTGTCACCTCTCGGGGGTGAGTTGATTTTGAAACAAGGTGTTAGGGGTTGTGATATAGAGGTCGATGATCATAGAATCCCTTTTTCTTTTGTGGTTATGCCCATGAAGGGCTTTGATGTTATTTTGGGAATGGACTGGTTATCGTCATACCGAAAGCGATTATTGATTGCTACCGTCGAGGGTCACTTGTTGTCCGTGAAGTGAGCGAGTGTTTTCGTTTCGGGGACGGGTTGGTAGTGTTTGCCGCCAGAGTATGATCCATGAGGGACGGAGTGAGCATAGTGGTCTACTTGCTAGTCTTTCAATTAGTGAGGATGATGAGACCCAGATTGTATTCGAGGTAGTTTGTGAGTATTCGGACGTTTTCCCCGAGGATCTTATTAGTTTGCCACCTCAGCGAGAGATTGAGTTCTCCATTGATTTAGTGCCCGGCACGGCGCCGATCTCTATGGCACCTTACCGTTTTGCCCCAGCCGAATTAGTTGAATTGAAGGTTCAACTCCAGGAGTTGTTAGATAAGGGCTATATCCGTCCTAGTGTTTCGCCGTGGGGAGCGCCAGCCCTTTTTATTAAAAAGAAAGGTGGTGCTTTGAGACTTTGTATAGATTACCGGAAGTTGAATCGGGTTACGGTTAAGAATAAGTATCCTATGCCTCGTATAGATGATTTGTTTGACCAATTGAAGGGTTCCCGTTGTTTCTCCAAGATAGATTTGAGATCGGGTTATCATCAGTTGAGAGTCAGGGAGGAGGATATTCCTAAGACGGCATTCCGTACGCGGTATGGTCACTATGAGTTTCTGGTGATGCCGTTTGGGCTCACCAATGCACCGGCAGTGTTTATGGATTTGATGAACCGGATCTTAGGAATTCTTGGATCGTTTGTGGTCGTCTTCGTGACGACATTCGATTTATTCACATTCAGGAGGAGCACGAGGCACACTTGAGAGTGGTACTAGAGTTACTTAGAGCCCATAAGCTTTATGCTAAGTTCGAAGTGTGAGTTACGGCTAGAAGAGGTGAAGTTCTTAGGCGTTGTAGTTTCTGGGGAAGGGTTGTCTGTTTATACATCCAAGACTGAGGCAAGGCAAGATTGGGCCTGACCTAAGAGTGTGTTTGAGATCCGCAGCTTACGGGATTAGCTGGTATTACCGTCGGTTTGTGAAAGATTTCTCGAGTTAGCTTCACGTTGACTAGATTGACTCGGAAGGAGTCAAATTTGTATGGAGTGAGACTTGTGAAAAGTCGTTTCAGAGTTGAAGGTTAGATGACCACCGCTCAGTTTTGATTATTAGGAGAGGATTGGGTTATGCAGTCTATTGTGACGCCTCACGAGAGGGTCTGGGTTGTGTGTTGATGCAAGAGGGGAAAGTGGTTGCCTATGGTTCACGTCAGTTGAAAATCCATGAGCAGAATTACCCTACGCACGATTTAGAGTTAGCAGCTGTGATATTTGCCTTGAAGATTTGGAGGCATTATCTTTATGGTGAGAAGTTCGAGGTATTCTCGGATCATAAGAGTCTGAAGTATCTGTTTACACAGAAAGATCTGAATTTAAGACAGAGGAGGTGGATGGAGTTCATTGAGGATTATGACTTCGAGTTGCACTATCATCCGGGGAAGGCCAATGTTGTGGCCGATGCCCTTAGTAGAAAATCTGTTGGTGACTTAGCTAGTATAGCCATCCGGGAATGGGAGATGTTGGATGCAGTTGGGGAGTTTGATTTGCATCTGGGCGAATCCGTTGAGGTCATGACCTTATTTTACATTGTTGCACCGCCTACACTTGTGACTCGAGTGTTAGAGGCTCAGAGGGGTGATCTTGAGGTAGAATCTCTCCGAGAAAAGATTTCCATTGGGAAGGTTGAGAAGGGTTTGACGGTGTATCCCGACCTGAGTGTGAGATACCGAGACCGTCTGTTTGTGCCAGAGTCTTGCCGAGAGGAGGTACTCCGAGAGTTTCATCATTCGCGCCTTGCAGTGCATCCGGGAGGTACTAAGATGTATCGGGATTTGGGCCGCCAGTTTTGGTGGCGGGGTATGAAGAGAGATGTGGCAGCCTTCGTATCTAGGTGCCTTACGTGTCAGCAAGTGAAGGCTGAGCATCAGAGGCCAGCGGGTTTGTTGCTACCCTTGCCTATTGCCGAGTGGAAGTGGGAGCATGTCACTATGGACTTCGTTGTGGGTCTTCCGAGGACTCAGCGGGGTAGTGATGCTATTTGGGTGGTGGTAGACCGGTTGACGAAGTCGGCGCACTTCATTCCTATGCGTGTTAGAGATTCGGTAGATCATCTTGCCGATTTATATATCCGGGACATAGTGAGGTTGCACGGGGTCCCAGTGACGATCGTCTCAGATAAAGATCCTCGTTTTACTGCCAGGTTGTGGCAGAGTTTGCAGAGTGCTTTAGGCACTAAGTTGACTTTTAGCACGGCTTATCATCCTCGGCCGACAGGCGGTCGAGCATACTATCTGAATCTGGAAGATATGCTTCGGGGTTGTGTTCTCGACTTTAGTGGGTCGTGGGAGAGGCACTTACCATTAGTAGAGTTTGCCTACAACAACAGTTTTCAGTCTAGTATCGGTATGGCACCGTTTGAGGCTTTGTATGGCCGACCGTGTAGGTCTCCAGTTTGTTGGGCCGAGGTGGGTGATGCACCTTTGTTGGATCCGGAGTTAGTGAGGGAAACAACGGAAAAAGTTGAGCTTATCCGTAAGAGGCTTGTTACAGCACAGAGTCGTCAGAAATCTTATGCTGACCGTAGGAGGAGACCTTTGATATTCGAGGTGGGTGATCATGTCTTTTTGAAGATATCACCTAAACGGGGTTTGATGAGGTTTGGGAAGAGCGGGAAGTTGTCCCCTCGGTTTATTGGGCCTTTTGAGATCCTTGAGAGGATTGGCGAGGCTGCTTATCGTTTAGCTTTGCCACCGCAGCTTATCAGGAGTTCATGGCGTGTTTCATGTGAGTATGCTTGGAAGTATGAGCGGATCCGTCACATGTGTTGGATTGATGATTTAGTTGTTGATGAGGATGTCTCGTATGAGGAGAGACCGGTACGGGTTTTGGATAGGCGGGATCAAGTTTTGCGAGGCAAAACCATTCCTTTGGTGAAAGTTCAGTGGAAGCATCACGGAGTGGAGGAGGCCACTTGGGAACGTGAGTTGGAAGTCCGTGAGAAATATCCGGACATGTTTAGTGATTAGAAATCTTATATATAGATTTTTGTAATATTGTTGAACTTGAGAATTTTATATATGTCTTAAGTTGGAAAACATTGAGAATGTTTTGGATTTAATGTTAGCGTTTTGAACTTGCCTTTTTATGGAAGTGGAATATAACATTTATATATTGAATGTGTTGTTTATATCATGAGATTAAAAATAATATGGAATTTGTTAACATTGAAAGGAATAATGCATAATATTGATGCAGGTTGAAATATATGTTGGTTTATACATATTGTGTGATGCCTCTTGATGAGAGGTGAAGTGACCAATATTGGTCAAGTTGTTGATTATTGTCTTATATACCAATGGGAATTAAGAAGAAACTTGCTTTTACAAACTTATGCTTAATTTCGGGGACGAAATTCTTTTAAGGGGGGGAGGTTATAGCGACCCCGGTCTTTTCCCATTTGAGTAGTGTATCCGGACTTATGTCCCGTAGATTCCATTATCTTATTATGGTTGTGGTTGTCCTTTAATTCTTTAGTTTTGAGTTATTGGTTTTGTTGGGCAGGTGGTGTACAGGTTGGTTGGGTTTAGAAACCAAGAGGTCATGTTCAGTTTTTGGGTTGGTCGCTCGAGCGAGCTCTTCTTCGCTCGAGCGAGGTCTTCATTTTTGCTTCTTCGCTCGAGCCAAGGTCCTTTCGCTCGAGCGAGCTTTGCGTCCAGTACATAGACCTGAGAGCAGTGTTTGTTGGCTCGAGCGAGCTTTCTTCGCTCGAGCGAGCTGGTTTGTTATTCGCTCGAGCGAGCATTTCTTAGCTCGAGCGAGGATTTTCATGTCTGTCGCTCGGCGACCAGTCTTCGCCGAGCGAGCTTTGTTATACTCATCTGTGGCAGTATTTTAAATCGATTTTTCAAATTTTTGATCTAAAACCCTAAAGTCTGACTTTTCTTCTTCTCTAAACACTTTCTCTCCTAGGTTTGATCTAGTTAGGGAGTGTTCCTACCCTAGTTCCTTCATTAAAAAGGTAGAGGAGAGTGAGGGCTTTCTTTTAATCTGAGAAATTGTTGGTTTGGAGCACTTTCAAGTGTTGGGCATCATCTTCATCTTCTCCTTTTCGACTTATTTCTTCGAGGTAGGGATTTCCTACTCCATTTATACGCTTTAATCCTAAGTGTTGGTATTTTGGTATGTGGGGGGGATAGTTTGGTAATTTTGGAAGAAACCTTAGGGTTTTGGTTTAGAATAATTGGTATAATTAATTTAAAGGAATAATGTGGAATTTGGGTTTAATTCATGGAATTGGGAATGTTAAATTTACATTCATTGATGTACTTATTTCTTGTTTAGAAATAACTGTTTTGGGCTATCGGTGGAGGATAGCCATTGATTGTTGTAGACCCTGCATGCGGCTTAGGTATAACTGGAATTAAATCACATATGTTGACTGTTGAACTAATACAGAACATTACTTGTATTGATTATGTGTTGTATATGGCAATTGTGTGTTTCATTGCATATGCATGTTATTTGGAGGAGATAGGGGATGAACTCCACGGTTTAGGGGAAGATAGGGGATGGACCTCTAAATCGGATTTGTTGGGAGGAGATAGGGGATGGACTCCAGTAGCATCACTCATATGTGTGCTTATTGATAATAGCAATATTGCTATTTATTGTTGATATGATACATCATCATAATGTGTATCAGTTGGACGTATGGAAGTGTTATGGTTTGAGCTTTGGTCTCATTTATTTTTTTGTGACATCTGGATCACTTGTATAGTTGGCCAGGTTCTGAGCCATAATGATATAATTGGAAAGTGAAATAAATATTGGAAAGTGAAAAGTGTCATTGGCAATATGTCCTAGACAATGTAGGCATTCGTGTCATGAAAATTGGGAATTTATTATCTTGTGTTAACCATGTATCGAATACTAATGCTTTAGTTAATTCTTATGCTTGGTTTAGTATTTTTCTACTGGGCTGTGGCCCACCCTATATGGGAACTTCATTTTCAGGTTCAAGTGGTTCATTACCTCCAAAGATTTAGCTTGTGAGGATTTGGACTTGAAGACTTGATTTTATTTGTTTTAGTCGTTTTATTTGAATTATGTAAACATTCAAGCCTAGAGCTTTATTTGTTTTGAGTTAGAACTCATGAAATTGTGTCCAAGTGTTGGCTTGGCAAGATGTAAGCCTGTAGGGCATTTATTTTGATGTTTTATTTCACAATACTCTGATGATTTAAATAATAATGTTTTTCTTTTAATAATGCATGTCTTGTTTTATGTTTAATGGGTTTTAATTTTGAGGACGTTACAAGCCAGGTTAGAAGACTAATCAACTCACACAAAAATTAATTAATTAAAACTTTTAAAATTTAAATTTTATTTAATTAAAATATAAACAACACTGCAATATTAAATGAGATTATAAGGTTCACTTCATATAAGTGAAACTACCCACTCAATCATTATTTTTCCGATGTGAGATTGTGTAAACTAAAGCTAATAATTATTTAGGTCAGAAGTGTGAGACTCCTAACTTTTGTAAACTTTATTAGAACCTTAAATTTTGATTTATTATAATAAAGCCCTTAGTTCGTCGATTATTCACAAATTAAATCCTAGAACTGAAAACGCATCACGGACGAACCCATACAAACCCTAATCGATCTTAGAAGCTTAGATATCATTTCTAACACTCTAATATTAATTATTTAACTCTCAAATTTTAGATTAATTACTTTAAATCTTAACTTCCGATTTTCATAGTTTTCGTTCGATTATCTACCTTTAAATTCAAAGCAAGATAATACTAACTGAATTATTTTTCCTAATACTAATTTATTAACTCTACACTTGAAATAGATACTTTAATTGAGTCCAAGCCCTCACATTTTTATTAAATTACAAATTGACCCCAAACATATACCATTATATATTTATATATACATTTGTACCCTAAAATCTTTTTTTAACATTATATTTTACAATTTTCAAGATTTGTACACAAAAAAATATATATATAAAATAAGTCTCTCAAATCACCATTTATGGCCAGCAATACCTACACAAATATGATATATATACTTTTTGAGACAATTTTGCATGTTTTAAAGAAGAAAATCTTTAACTTGGTACAAACATATATATATATATATATATGTATGTATGTATGTATGTATGTATGTATGTATGCAACTAGGTTGGTTTGATTAGGAGAAAAATTCTAACTAGATCATATTTAGGAATCTAATTAAGACCTTTAATCCTCCACTATTCCATTGAATTTAAATTAAATCCAAACTATCCAATCTAATTCCAACCAATGGGCATTTAGGACCTTTTGTACCAAATTCATTATATAAACAACCCCTCCCTTAGCATTTTACATATAAGAACAATACTTATACACACTATATTTAGCTGAAAGAGAAGAAATGAAGGAGGGTGAGCTTGGTAGAAGAGAGAAAATGAAGAAAAAGTTTGTTAGCAATTCCAAAAACCCTCAAATATGCCACAACACAACTCTCTCTTTCATTTTTCTTTTTTAAATATATGTTATTAGAAGTTTAAAATGGTATTTTCAGATGTGTTCTACTGGTATTCTTGTATTAAAAATGAAAAGAGTTGAGCCTTGATTCTACCCTTCTTTTATTTCTCTTAATCGGTATAAGACTACTTTTTTCCATATCAATCTCTCAAAATTTTCAAAGGCACACATTCACCTTAAATTTCTGAGTTTAATAAATATTATTTAGCATGTTTTCATTACAAGAGAAGTAGAAAATTTCCCCTAGCTGACCTCTTTTCTCACCAACTTTCTATTTTTAAAAATTGTGCTAAAAAAATCTGTTTTATAGCCATCTTGCAAAAATTTTAGAAACATGTATAAAAATCTTCTGGACCTCCATTTTATGTCAAAATATTTTTTAAGGAGTTAGCTTTCAAGGAAAATTGGTTTCATTGAAAACGGGTGAGCGGTTTGTGAGAAAATTCGATTTTTGTAACGGTTGATGAATCTAGACAGAGCTAGAGTATTTCTGAAATAACTAAAAATTTGGAAAAGTTATTTCATTTTTGAAAAATGTTCCGAGAATTAGATAAAATTCCCTACGAACCATAGGAAGATCGGGCTCTGAAAAAAATCTGAAATAGCCCTTTTGAGTATAATCTTTAAGTAGTACTGAATCTAAAAATTCAATTTTCATTGGTGTTTTATGTTTTTGTGTTCATGAATATGCTTATTAATTTATGATCATATCTCGGTATGATATTACACGTGTCATAGGTTTATGTATTTTATTTTAATCCTTCGATGGTGCTCACACTTATGCAAATCAAAAATTATATTCTTGTGCGAAATTATTCCCTTAACTACTTGAATATGCCTAGAGTTACTTGTGCCTATGTTCATATGTGAATCTCATGTGTTGTTATCTTATTTCCTTCTATTTGTACTATTTATTTGTTCATACTTGTGCAGTAGATGTTGTTTCAAGAGTATGTCCTAACTCTGACTTAAATTATTTAACTCAAATAGGAAACTTAATGAGTGGTAATGAGTTGCAAATTTTTGAACAAGTAACTAAAATATTGATTGGTTGACGGGATGCGTTCCCTATTTGGAAGTTAAAATCTTACTGTAATGACCCCATCACGTATAACGATTAGTATTTAATTAATTAAGGAGATTTGGAAATTAATTGCCAATTATTATAATTTAATCTGGGATTTACAAAAATTATGGAGATTTATTTTGAAATTAGAAATTAAGGGTCCAAATGGCTTAAGGAAGTGGAGTTAAGAAGTTGAATTAAATTAATCTTAATTACGGACCCATTTAGGAGTTTAATTAAATATTCGTTTCAATTTAGTAAAATTGAGATTCGATTAATTAGATCCTAATTGGAGTTAATCAAGTTAATTAAATTATGAGAATTGAGAATTGTGATTATTATGAATTAAATTTATTTATGGAATGCCCAATTTGAATATGTAATTTGTTGACGAAAATTTTGAGTCTGATTAGAAATGGAAAGCCTAAATGATTCGAGAAATCAAAAATTGATGATGACAATAATCTTAATTTAATATTTGGAGCCTTTTAGGAGTTGATCAAAAATTTGATTCAGAATAATAAATTTAAATATAACTAATTGGGCATTATGGAAGTCAAATTAGACTAATTAAATCATGTAAGAATTGTAATTAGCTATGATTAATTAACTTGTGTGCTAATTATGATTAATCAAGACTAAATGATGTTTAATTAAACTAAAGTGTGATTAGTGTGCTAAGCTAATGAAACATGGGTTCATATTGTGTGGACAAGTGTCCCACTAATTAATAAAAAAAGAAAAAAGAAAAAAAAAGATGACAAATGAAATCAAATGGTGCCCTTTAATCTGCTGGAAGCAGAGTTAGAAAAAAGGGAATGGATGGGTGAGCACGGCTGAGAGGGAGAGACCGGGAGGAAGGAAGAAAAAAAGGGGGAAAGGAGAAAGTCTTGTGGGATACCTAGATTCAAGTATAAAATTGTGAAAAATTCATCTTCAAGTAAGAAATTTTATCCTCTTCTTTGTATTGTTTAAATAATCTAGGCATAAATTGATTTAAGATGAATTTTGAGAGAATTAAAAATGAAGATTTGAGGATCAATTGTATAATTGATAGAAATTGGGTTGCATGTAAAATCAAGTTAGGATGAAGATTATGGGGCCGTTTGGTGTAGCTGTTAAAACAGATTATAGATTATAGCTTAACAGATTATAGATTATGACTTTAATCAGAAGCTGTTAATCTGTTTGGTGCAGCTATTGGATTATAGATTTAAGTTGCTGAGTAGTGTTTGTTAAATAAACTGTGAAGCTGCTTTTTACTGTGTAAATTTCTTTTTTACCCTTGTTAGTTGTAAATTGAATTTTTCTAGACTTTTTGCTATTAATGACATATTGACAGGTCATTCCAACACTAAATTAACAAAACCTTATTATTTTTAAATAATAATACAATGAAATAAATATAGCGACCCCGGTCTTTTTCCCATTTGATTATTGTATCCGGACTTACGTTCCGCGGATTCTGTTGTTATATTTGTTGTTCTCTAATTCCTCAATTGAGTTATAGGATGTGTTGGGCAGGTTTGTTTCAGGTTGGTTGGGTTCGGAAATCAAATCTTCTTTGTCCGATTTTTGAGTTGGTCGCTCGGCGAGGTTTGGTCGCCGGCGAGGGTTGAGTTTTGTTTCTAGTGGCTCGAGCGATTTCTTCGCCGGCGAGATTGCGTCTAGTATAGACCAGAGAGCGAGTGTTTTCGCCGGCGAAGCTTTCTTCGCCGAGCGGCGAAGTTGTATGTTTCGAGTTCTTCGCCGAGCGAGCATTCTGTCGCCGAGCATGCTTCGGGTTGCGCACTGAAGCATCGAGTTCTTGGCTCGGCGAGCTTTTCTTCGCCGAGCGAGTATTTCTTGTCTGCGGTCGCCGGCGACCATGTCTTCGCTTCGAGCGAGCCTCCCGAGATTTAAACGCAGCAGCAGCTTTTAAAACGTCCTTTTTCACATTTTTGATCCAAAACCCTAGTTCCGAGTTTCTTCTTTCTCAACTCATCTTTTCCTTGGGTTTGATCTATCTAGGGGGCGTGTCTAACCTAGTTCCTTCATTAAAAAGGTAGAAGAGAGTGAGGGCTTTCATTTAATCGAGCATTGTTGGATTTGGAGCACTTTAACATTTGGGCAAACATCTTCATCTTCTTCTATTGGGTTCATTGCTTTGAGGTAGGGATTTCCTACTCCTGGTATACGGTTTAATCCTAAGTGTTGGTGTTACGCATATGGGAGGGTGGTTTAGTAATTCTGGGAGAAATCTTAGGGTTTTGTCATAGATTAATTCATGTAATTAATTTAAAAAGGGGAATTGTGTATTGGGTTAAATTCATGAGATTTGAGAAATTGAGATTGGTTGATGTAATTGAATATTAAATCACTCATATGTGGATTTGATAATGTATATATATTGTGATATTTATTTCTCGCTTAGAAATAACTGTTTTGGGCTATCGGTGGAGGATAGCCATTGATTGTTGTAGACTTTGCATGCTGCTTAGGTATAACTGGAATTAAGTCACATATGTTGTTGAATTAATACAGAACATTACTTGTATTGATTGTGTGTTGCATATGGCAATTTGTATGTTTCATTGCATATGCATGATGTTTGGAGGAGATAGGGGATGAACTCCACGGTTTAGGGGAAGATAGGGGATGGACCTCTAAACCGGATTTTGTTTGGAGGAGATAGGGGATGAACTCCACGGTTTAGGGGAAGATAGGGGATGGACCTCTAAACCGGATTTTTGTTTGGGAGGAGATAGGGATGGACTCCATTAGCATCACTTTCATGTGTGCTTATTTATATTGAAGTGTTTTATTGATCTGACACTAAAATGTGTGTCAATTGGGAAGTATGGAAGTGAATTGATTATGATTGATATAATACCAACTCGTGTATTTGTTGTGATTAGGTTTAACTTGAATTGTTATTCTGTGGAATTGGAAGTTTTGTTAATAAAAGATGAAACCTGTTGAGTTATTTGGCGAGTTCGAGCCATAGATGAAAAGTAAGATGTGCCATAGACAATGTGTCATAGGCAATATAGACATTCATGTCTTAAAAAGTGTAACTGGATTATAGTGTGTTAACCATGTATTAGATGCTAATACTTTAGTTAATTCTTATGCTTGGATTAGTATTTCTCTATTGAAACGTGGCTCACCCTATATGGGAACTTCATTTTTCAGGTACAGGTGGTTCACTACCTCCAAGGACTTAGCTTGTGAGGAATTGAATTGGAAGACTTGTTTTATTTTATTTTTTTTTATTTATTTTATTTGAACAATGTAAACTTTCAAGCCTAGGGCTTTATTTGTTTTGAGTTAGAACTCATGAATTTGTGTCCAAGTGTTGGCTTGGCAAGATGTAAGCCCATAGGGCATTTATTTGATGTTTTATTCCATATTACTTTGGTGACTTAAATAATATACTGTTTTTTTTCTTTTTTTTTAATGCATGTCATGTTTCGGGTTTAATTTTGAGGGCGTTACAACTTGGTATCAGAGCGTACCGGGTTTGAATACTTTGGGTACGTGGGAAGTGATTAGAATCACAATGGGTTCGTCTCGTTTGATAGAGACTTAGTGTAATGATTGCATGCTTATATGATAACATGTTTATGTGACTATGTGGGTATGGAATGTAGTTTCTGGATGTTGATTGGACCCTTGAGTCTCTGAATGTCTTGTTGGAAAGGCACTTGATCAATGTTGTTTCCAACCGGAACTTTAGCGACGTCTGGGTTTGTCATTATCCAGGAATGAAATTGTGAGGTGCTTATGTGATTATGTGCTTACGTGGTGTGATTTATTGTTGTCCAATGGATTAGGACGCAAGTATTATAGTTTTGGCACATTATTTAGAGTGCTAACGTCTTTGTTTCCTTCATTAGGATGTCGTGAGGCGAGGTCGGTAGGCGTGGTAGGCGAGCTAGGCAGAAGTGCCTATCTGGGAGGAGATCTGGCGATTCGAGGGTGTTGGCCAAGCCAATGTGGCCGAGCCAAGACAAGGTATGGGCGCTTTGGCCCAAGAGATATTGGAGCTTTTAGGAGTCGATGGGCATTCTTAGGGCTCGAATCGGGCTCGTAGTTTTGGCGGAATCGAGGCCTTCTTTCTCGAGGGAATTCTTAGGTCTCAACCGGACGTGTTTAGAGTGATCCTAGCGAGCCGCTTAAGGCGCATTTAATGGCTCGAGCGGACGAAAACGTTTGAGATGCTTGGCATCGAAGACGAGGTTGAAGGTGACCTTGGCATCGTTCCGTGACGAAGGAGATGCGGTCGATGGTGGAAGTTCACCAAGGGTCGTTGGAGAGGTACGGAAGGCTTTTGTTGATGCTTTTCAGAGAAATACTTGTCTCCAAATTGCTCAGAGAAGTTGAGAGATCGATTCCGCCATCTTGAGCGAAACGGTTTATCGATGGCCGAGTTTGAAGCGGCATTCACTAGTCTGTCGGTTTGCACTGAGTTGGTGGCAACCGAGGAGCGCCACGCATTGAGTTTGAGAAGAAGTTGAGGCGTGGCCTCATCTTTGAGAGTTGTTGGGTCTATGATTAGGATTTTGGCGATTGGTTGATTTCACACCGAGATTATGATGCACGAAGAGGAAAGGCGAAAGGCTCCAAGAGGAGTCGGGATGGCGAGTGATGGCAGGAGGCGAGAGGTTTCACTCCTCAGCTGACCTCGAGTAGTTTTTCTAGATCCACTTTTCCAAAGTGCTAGTTCGGGGAAAGGCGGTCGAGACATTACTGTTTCAAGTGGTCACCGGGCCACAAGTCTCCGCTTGTCCTCGGAGGAGGAGTTCAGAGGCGATCTTCTTGGCTCGATCTCGAGCGAGTCGAGTAGAGGTCACCGTCCTCTTGTTTTCAGTCTTGACCAGGCACATGAAGAGGTTTTGCCCACAGTTGGGTGGCACACTCTTGGTTTGAGACTCAGTCGAGATGCCTACTCGGTCGATTCGGCCTTGAGGCCAACCAGGCTTCTCTTCGTCCCAATCAGGCTTCTCTTTCCGAGGGTGAGCAGGTTGATCGAAGAGGTCATCTGGCGCGTGTATCTTTATTACAGCAGGATCTTATACCTGACTCCATCTGTGGTTAGAGGTACCTTCTTGTTTTGCAATTGGTTGCTAGTGTATTGATCGATGCGTCTCATTCCTCATATTCTTTGCATTTGCATCTATTTTGGAGTTTGGAGTTAGCTTAGCTTAGCATCTCCTATTTGTGTAGTGTCGCCTCTTGGGGGTGAGTTGATTTTGAAACAAGGTGTTAGGGGTTGTGATATAGAGGTCGATGATCATAGAATCCCTTTCTTTTGTAGTGATGCCCATGAAGGGCTTCGATGTTATTTTGGGTATGGATGGTTATCATCATACCGGCATTTATTGATTGCTACCGTCGAGGGGTAACTTGTTGTACAAAGGAGCGGAGAACGCTTTTCATCGGGGACAGGGTTGGTAGTGTTTTGCCATCGAGGTATGATCCGCGAGGCGGAGTGAGCTTTAGTAGTTTACTTGCTAGTCTTGCGATTAGTGAGGATGTTGAGACTCGATTGTGTTACCAAGGGTGGTTTGTGAGTACTCGGACGTCTTTCCCGAGGATCCGGCCGATTTACCACCGTCGAGAGATTGAGTTCTCTATTGACTTAGTGCCCAGACGGCCGATTTCTATAGCACCTTATCGCTTTTGCCCCGCCGAGCTAGTTGAATTGAAGATTCACCCGTGAGTTGTTAGATAAGGGTTATATCCGTCCTAGTGTTTCACCGTGGGAGCGCCAAATTTTTCGTTAAAAAAAAAGGTGGTGCTTTGAGACTTTGTATAGATTAGGAAGTTGAATCGGGTATTGTAAGAATAAGTACCCGATGCCTCGTATAGATGATTTGTTCGATCAGTTGAAGGGTTCCCGTTGTTTCTCTAAGATAGACTTGAGATCGGGTTATCATCAGTTGAGAGTCAGGGAGGAGGATATTCCAAAGACAGCATTCCGTACGCGGTATGGCCACTACGAGTTTCTAGTGATGCCGTTTGGGCTCACCAATGCACCAGCGGTATTTATGGATTTGATGAACCGGATCTTCCGAGCATTTTTGGATCGTTTTGTGGTCGTCTTCGTGGACGACATTTTGATTTATTCACCTTCAGAGGAAGAGCACGAGGAACACTTGAGAGTGGTGCTAGAATTACTTAGAACCCATAAGCTTTATGCTAAGTTTGGGAAGTGTGAGTTCTGGCTAGAAGAGGTGAAGTTCTTAGGCCATGTAGTTTTAGGAAGGGTGTCTGTTGATACATCCAAGACGGAGGCAGTGCAAGATTGGGCACAACCTAAGAGTGTATTTGAGATCCGCAGTTTTCTGGGATTAGCTGGGTATTACCGTCGGTTTGTGAAGGATTTCTCGTGTTAGCTTCACTTGACTAGATTGACTCGGAAGGGAGTCAAATTTATTTGGAGTGAGACTTGTGAAAGGTCATTTCAGGAGTTGAAAGTTAGATTGACCACCGCTCCGGTTTTGATTATTCCGGAGAGAGGGTTGGGTTATTCAGTTTATTGTGACGCCTCACGAGAGGGTCTGTGTTGTGTGTTGATGCAAGAGGAAAGTGGTTGCCTATGGCTCACGCCATTGAAAATTCACGAGAAGAATTACCCCACGCATGATCTAGAGCTAGCAATTGTGATATTTGCCCTAAAAATTTGGAGACATTATTTGTATGGTGAGAAATTTGAGGTATTCTCACCATAAGAGTTTAAAATATTTGTTCACTCGTAAGGACTTGAATTTGAGGCAGAGAGGTGGATGGAGTTCATTGAGGATTATGACTTGAGTTGCACTATCATCCGTGGAAGGCCAATGTTGTGGCCGATGCCCTTAGCGTAAAAATCTGTTGGTGACGTTGCCAAGATAGCCATCCCGGAGTGGGAGATGTTGGGTCTTTGGGGAGTTTGATTTGCATTTGGGCGAATCCGTTGAGGCTGCGGCCTTGTTTTCAGTTGTTGCACAACCTACACTTGTGACTCGAGTGTTAGAGGCTCAGAGGGGTGATCTTGAGGTAGAATCTCTCCGAGAAAAGATCTCCATTGGGAAGGTTGAGAAGGGTTTGACGGTGTATCCCGACCTGAGCGTGAGATACCGAGATCGTCTGTTTGTACCGGAATCTTGCCGTGAGGAGGTACTCCGAGAGTTTCATCATTCGCGCCTTGCGGTGCATCCGGGAGGTACTAAGATGTATCGGGATTTGGGCCGCCAGTTTTGGTGGCGGGGTATGAAGAGAGATGTGGCAGCTTTCGTATCTAAGTGCCTTACTTGTCAGCAAGTGAAGGCCGAGCATCAGAGGCCAGCGGGTTTGTTGCAACCCTTGCCTATTGCCGAGTGGAAGTGGGAGCATGTCACTATGGACTTCGTTGTGGGTCTTCCGAAGACTCAGCGAGGTAGTGATGCTATTTGGGTTGTGGTAGACCGGTTGACGAAGTCAGCGCACTTCATTCCTATGCGTGTTAGAGATTCGGTAGATCATCTTGCCGATTTGTATGTTCGGGACATAGTGAGGTTGCACGGGGTCCCAGTGACGATTGTTTCAGATAGAGATCCTCGTTTCACTGCCAGGTTGTGGCAGAGTTTGCAGAGTGCTTTAGGCACTAAGTTGACCCTTAGTACGGCTTATCATCCTCAGACTGACGGGCAGTCCGAGCGTACTATTCAGATCCTGGAGGATATGCTTCGAGGTTGTGTTCTCGACCTTAATGGGTCGTGGGAGAAGCACTTGCCATTAGTGGAGTTTGCTTACAACAATAGCTTTCAGTCTAGTATCGGTATGGCACCGTTTGAGGCCTTATATGGCCTAATCGTAGATCTCCAGTTTGTTGGGCCGAGGTGGGTGACGCACCTTTGTTGGGTCCGGAGTTGGTGAGGGAAACCACGGAGAAAGTTGAGCTTATCCGTAAGAGGCTGGTTACAGCACAGAGTCGTCAGAAATCTTATGTCGACCGTAGGAGGAGACCTTTGGTGTTTGAGGTAGGTGATCATGTCTTTCTGAAAATATCACCTAGGCGAGGTTTGATGAGATTTGGGAAGAGCGGGAAGTTGTCCCCTCGGTTCATTGGGCCTTTTGAGATCCTTGAGAGGATTGGCGAGGTCGCTTATCGTTTAGCTTTGCCACCGCAGTTATCCGGAGTTCATGACGTGTTTCATGTGAGTATGCTCCGGAAGTATGAGCCAGATCCGTCACATGTGTTGGATTGGACTGAATTAGTTGTTGATGAGGATGTCTCGTATGAGGAGAGACCGGTCCGGATTTTGGATAGGCGGGATCAAGTTTTGCGTGGCAAGACTATCCCTTTGGTGAAAGTTCTGTGGAAGCATCACGGAGTGGAGGAAGCCACTTGGGAACGTGAGTTGGAAGTCCGTGAGAAATATCCGGATTTGTTTATTGATTTGTAATCTTGTACTTAGATTATATAATATTGCGGAACTTGAGAATTTTATATTTGTCTTGAGTTGGAAAACATTGAGAACAGTTTGATTGAATGTTAACATTTTGAAACTTGCCACATAATGGGAGTAATGTGTTGTTTATACCATGAGATTGAATACGATATGGAATTTGTTAACATCGAAAGGAATAATGCATAATATTGATGCAGGTTGAAATATATGTTGGTTTATACATATTGTGAGATGCCTCTTAATGAGAGATGAAGTGACCAATATAGGTCAAGATTGTTGATTATTGTTTTATATATCATTGGGAATTAAGAAAAACTTGTTTTTTTTTACAAACTCATGCTTAATTTCGGGGACGAAATTCTTTTAAGGGAGGTTATAGCGAATTCCGGTCTTTTCCCATTTGATTATTGTATCCGGACTTACGTTCCGGATTCATTGTTATATTTGTTGTTCTCTAATTCCTCAATTGAGTTATAGGATGTGTTAGCGAGTTTGTTTCAGGTTGGTTGGGTTGAAATCAAATCTTGCTGTCGATTTTTGAGTTGGTCGCCGGCGAGGTTTGGTCGCCGGCGAGGGTTGAGTTTTGTTTCTAGTGGCTCGAGCAGATTTCTTCGCCGAGCGAGAGATTGCGTCTAGTATAGACCGAGAGCAGAGTGTTTTCGCCGGCGAGCTTTCTTCGCCGAGCGGCGAGTTGTATGTTTTGAGTTCTTCGCTCGGCGAGCATTCTGTCGCCGAGCATGCTTCCGGTTGCGCACTGAAGCATCGAGTTCTTAACTCGAGCGAGCTTTTCTTCGCCGGCGAGTATTCTTAATGTCCGGTCGCCGAGCGACCATGTCTTCGCCGAGCGAGCCTGCCCAAAGATTTAAACGCAGCAGCTTTTAAAACGTCCTTTTCACATTTTTGATCCAAAAACCCTAGTTCCGAGTTTCTTCTTTCTCAACTCATCTTTTCCTTGGGTTTGATCTATCTAGGGGCGTTCTAACCTAGTTCCTTCATTAAAAGGTAGAGGAGAGTGAGGGCTTTCATTTAATCGAGCATTGTTGGATTTGGAGCACTTTAACATTTGGGCAAACATCTTCATCTTCTTCTATTGGGTTCATTGCTTTGAGGTAGGGATTTCCTACTCCTTGTATACGGTTTAATCCTAAGTGTTGGTGTTCTGGTATATGGGAGGGGGTGGTTTAGTAATGCGGGAGAAATCTTAGGGTTTTGTCATAGATTAATTCATGTAATTAATTTAAAAAGGGGAATTGTGTATTGGGTTAAATTCATGAGATTTGAGAAATTGAGATTGGTTGATGTAATTGAATATTAAATCACTCATATGTGGATTTGATAATGTATATATATTGTGATATTTATTTCTCGCTTAGAAATAACTGTTTTGGGCTATCGGTGGAGGATAGCCATTGATTGTTGTAGACTTTGCATGCTGCTTAGGTATAACTGGAATTAAGTCACATATGTTGACTGTTGAATTAATACAGAACATTACTTGTATTGATTGTGTGTTGCATATGGCAATTTGTATGTTTCATTGCATATGCATGATGTTTGGAGGAGATAGGGGATGAACTCCACGGTTTAGGGGAAGATAGGAGATGGACCTCTAAACCGGATTTTGTTTGGAGGAGATAGGGGATGAACTCCACGGTTTAGGGGAAGATAGGGGATGGACCTCTAAACCGGATTTTTGTTTGGGAGGAGATAGGGGATGGACTCCATTAGCATCACTTTCATGTGTGCTTATTTATATTGAAGTGTTTTATTGATACAGCACTAAAATGTGTGTCAATTGGGAAGTATGGAAGTGAATTGATTATGATTGATATAATACCAACTCGTGTATTTGTTGTGATTAGGTTTAACTTGAATTGTTATTCTGTGGAATTGGAAGTTTTGTTAATAAAAGATGAAACCTGTTGAGTTATTTGGCGAGTTACGAGCCATAGATGAAAAGTAAGATGTGCCATAGACAATGTGTCATAGGCAATATAGACATTCATGTCTTAAAAAGTGTAATCGATTATAGTGTGTTAACCATGTATTAGATGCTAATACTTTAGTTAATTCTTATGCTTGGTTTAGTATTTCTCTATTGGGCTGTGGCTCACCCTATATGGGAACTTCATTTTTCAGGTACAGGTGGTTCACTACCTCCAAGGACTTAGCTTGTGAGGAATTGAATTGGAAGACTTGTTTTATTTTATTTTTTTTATTTATTTTATTTGAACAATGTAAACTTTCAAGCCTAGGGCTTTATTTGTTTTGAGTTAGAACTCATGAATTTGTGTCCAAGTGTTGGCTTGGCAAGATGTAAGCCCATAGGGCATTTATTTGATGTTTTATTCCATATTACTTTGGTGACTTAAATAATATACTGTTTTTTTTCTTTTTTTTTAATGCATGTCATGTTTCGGGTTTAATTTTGAGGGCGTTACAATAAATATTTCACAAAAATAAATTTTTATACAATGATTTCAGTTTTTTTAAATAATAAATAATAATAACTTGAAATAAATAAATATTATGAAATAAATAATAATACAATGATTTCAGATTTTTTAACATAAAAAATCTTATGAAATAAATTAATTTTTTGAAGCTTTTTTTTATTATAGATTTAATTGGTGGTGTTTGTTTAATTTATTAATTCATTATAATTAATTATAATTAATATCAATTAATATTCATATATTTATATTAATGTTTTGATTTTATTTATATTAATTTTTCATTAATTAACTTAAATTATTTTTTCATCAATTAATTTTTCATTAATTAAATTAAAATTGTGATTCATAATTAACTTAATATCAGTTAATTTTAAAAAAAATTGTGATTCTTTTTTATTAATTTTTTTATTAGAATACCAATTAATAATATAAAAATTGGTATTTTTTTAATTTATTAATTCATTACAAAAATATACCAATTTTATTAATTTGTTTTTATACCAATTTTATTAATTCATTACAGAATACCAATTTATTAATTTTTTTTTAAACAAACCCTAGCTACCGTGGTGAGGATCGCAGATCGGGGAATGGGGGTGGGATGGGGGATCGCTCTGGTTTGAGATCGCAGATGCAGTGGTGAGGATCGCTCTGGATCGTTAGCCTATCTCGCAAAGCCGGCGAGAGCACAGAAGGTCGATCGCGATGCTAGGGCTTTGCCCCTCTGGTTCGTGAGAGAAAGAAAGAGAGATAGAGAGAGAACAGCTCGAGATCCTAGCCGGAAATCGCAGACACGGCACAACGCCGAAGAGAGAAAGCACTCTTGTTCACCGAAAAAGGAGCTTCTGTTCACCATCGATTGCAATGGGGGATGGGAGGACTGCGACGAAGGCGACGAACAGAGAGAGAAGAGGGTTTCTCGATCACAATGGAGAGATGAGAGCCTCACCGAAAATCGCCGATCCCCGCCGGAAATCCCCCTCTCTCTCTCTCTCTCTCTCTCTCTCTCTGAGTATCAGTGAACAGTAGCGAGAAGATTAGGGTTAAAATATATATATAGTGATATAAGAGTAAATACCTTCAAATACTAAGGATATTTAAGTAATTTCATCACCCCCTCCGCATAATCCAATAGCAGAAGCAGCTCTAAGCCGCTTCTGATTTTCCAAAGAATTTGCCTTCCCAAAAAAGCCATAGAAGCTGAAGTTGAACCCTTTAAGTTCAACCAAACAGTCTATAATAGCTTTTAAAAAGCCAAAAGCTATAAGCTCCTCAAAATAATCCAGACCAAACAGCACCTATAAGTTATGATTCTTTAAATTTGTTAAGTTTGAGTTTAATTTTGAAAATCATTCTTGAATTGTATTATAAAAATTACATGCAACAATGATATATTAAAGATTTGACCCATGCAATGGAATTAGGTTCAAATTTATGGGAATCAACTTAGAAATTAATTGTTTTGGGTTTGATTTTGTATATTTTATATGAATTTGAGTCTCATTTCTATATGCATGTAATTTTAGAGGAATTAAAGAATAAATATGGGTTTTGACTTTGATTATTGACCTATGCATGTAATGTAATTTAAGAGTTTGATTCAAATTAAACATATTTTGGAACATCTATGATTTAAGGAAGTAAATTTGGAAAATTAATTAGTTTGAGTTTGATTTCTATTATTCTTCACAAATTGAAGCTCATCCTTGCATGCATGTTGGAATTTCAAAGTTTTAGATTTAATTCATGTGTAAAAGATTGATAAGTTTAAATTTGGGCTAGATATGGAGGAAATTAATAAAAATCTAAATTAGAGTAATTCAAGAATTAAATTATGATTTGCTTGGGAAAAATATAAAATCAGGAATTTTGATCCTAATTTCATATATGCAAATATTTCTTTAAAAGAGTTTACAATTTCAATTTCATGATTTAAGAATAATTAGTAAAATGATGAAGGAATTGAATTGGATTCAAATTAGGGAAGAAAATTGGGTTCTAAACATAAAATGGGTTACATACATGTTTATGGTTGTGAAAATAATTGTAGGAACAACAATGGTAGAGGGCCCTAATTTTTGTGACTCAAATGGCTCGAATTTGTCAAAACAACATCGTTTTGAGTACAAAATAACATCAAAATTGCCAAAATGACGTCGTTTTGGCAATTTTGAGCCTTTTGAGCCACAAAAATTAGGGCCCTCAAACATTTTTCTTGTAGGAATTGAACTTGGGTTTGGAAACCTTGATATATATATATATATGAAATGTATATTTGCATGCACCATGAGTTTTTAAGGGAATTGAGCCTTTCAAGTTTTTTTGACGAGATGAAGGAAATGTTTTAAGAAAGTCAAGTTTATGAGAATTTGGAATTAATACTAAAGTTTTGATGTTATAATTAGATTTTTATTTAATCCATGCATGTGATGTAATTTAAGAATTCTATTCAATTTAGATACATTTTAAAACACCCATGATTACAAATTAAGTTTTGGTTGGAAATTGAGTTAAGTTGAAATTCTAAGAAATTGATTTGTGTAATTCATAATTGATTTTGTTGTTAATAATAAAATTGGATCTATTTGTATTACATACATCATGGAATTTCAAGAGGTTGGGAAGTCTAATTTATATTTTAGAATTGTGGGTTGATGTAAAGGAGATGAATTAAAACTAAATTTGGGCAATTGGAGCATGATTTTGAATTAATGTTTTTTCAATTGAAAGTGTTTACTAAATCATACAATAGTTCTCCATCTTTGTGTACCAAAGGTACATGTTTTAAGGCTTTGAATACTAAATTTGAACTACAATTGCAATTTTAGAATTTCAGAATTTACGTTGTCCACTCGAACGAGGAAAGTCTCGGTCAAGCGTGAAAATCGAGCTCCTAGTAGTTTTTCAAATTTTACAGTCCGCTCGAGCGACCAAAGTGGCGCTCGAGTGAAGACCCTATTTTCAGCATATTTTGAAAAATTAGATTTAGTTCACATTTTTATTCTCATCTCCTTCCAAGGCATTCTAGACATGATTTATGACTCGATAAAGATTAATAAGCTATTAATCAACATAAATTAGTTAGTTAAAGAATGAATCATTGATCTAGTGGTAATTGTTTAAGAAACCAAGTAAAGGATCAATCTATTTGGAAAGGAAGGACTTCATAATGAAAGAATATGTGAAATAAGAACTCGATTTATTTAAATAAGAAAGAATAAACATAGTAGAACTTCGGACTATTTAGACGGAAAAAGACAAAAAAAGTCAAGTTCGATCAAGGAAGTAATATTGTATTTCAATGTGTATATGTTATGTGCTTATGTAGGTCACACGCTATTGCCTACCTGATTGTGATCTGTCTGATCTGCTTCTGCAACTATCTGTGAGTAATAACTTTGTAAAGTTATATTCAATGTTAAATATTTTCTGAACATTATGACATAAAATGATTAGTCTTCTGAAATGTTATGCTATATTCTGAATGAATGAATGATTGTCCAAGATTCTGAAAGTTATTCGTGGCATCCTTAGCTTTATATGATATGCGTCCCTTTTATGGGTCATCAAGTCCCTTTATGAGTCATCAGAAACGTCTCTGTGCACATGAGTCATCGGAATGCCTTTAAGGCCGTCCCTTTATGGGTCATCGGATTTGTTAACGCTAATGAGTATACCACATATGATTATATGCGAAATCTGAATATGGAAATGATCATGAATATGTATATGAATATGTTTCTGATTTGGAATCTGAATATGCGTAAGACTCTGTTTCTGATAAGAATTTGATTTCTAACTCTGGGATGGATGTCATTCATTAAATCCTTTACTCTGTTATTATTCACTGGGCCCCAGCTCATTGTTTATATCTATGTCTGTAGGTGATCAGGCGCATGACCAACCTTAGAGGCGTCTGCCTGGAATCAGTTCTTGACAGCCAACCTATGTGCCTCCCGTGGAGGTTCCGAACATGACTAGTAGTTATGGCTAGTGCATAAGTTGAGGTTTTATTTTCCTGTCTAGCTAGACAAGTCCTTGTGTATTGTGTGAATAAGGCTAAATCCCTTTTGTCTAGCTTATATATGTATATATATGATGATGTGTATATAAGTATATAAAAATTTTAAAATTTTTCTGTCTCACATAAGTCTGCACAGCTCAATGGACGATGTGTATTTGTTATTTGCACAGCTTAATATTATGTTAATTTGTCTCAGAGGCCTTTGGTAATCCCAAGATTACTGGCCGGTTACAATGCTAAACCTATAGGGGCGGGTTTGGGTCGTGACACTTGCGCAAGTGATTTTCAAAACCCTTGAACGGAGTGGTTGTATTCGGACCCTAAGTATTTAGCGTAAGGAGGGATTTGGACAAAGCCCATTATTACTGTCTCTTTTGAGGGCCTACGGTTGGCGCTACGCGGTATATAACCGTTGCTAGGCATCCGAGGTAAGTTTTGCAACAAAACAGCAAAAAATTAGACATAATCCATGTTCGATTCTTGCGGTTGGGAGGACGAAATCTCTTTGGGGGATTTCTAGATTACTAACAACTTACCCTATAACCTGTGTTATTTACTTGAATGTCATGCACTTTTCCCCTTTTGTTGTAATTTGCTATTGTGTATTAGATTGGAAAAAATGGACGGGGTGTGTGTGTGTTTACTAGGCATTCAAAACTCATGGCGTTTCATGCCAGGTATCGAAGAAATGTACGAAGCCAACGAAGAGTCAAAGACATTTAAAGACTTAAGTTTACCTTAGAGAAAGTTTGGAACCATTTCGCTTATTAGTTTGATTGTGCTTTTGTTTATTCTTGGATTGTAATAGTAATGGGACTCGTTTTGTAAATTTAAAATTTGAGACACTGTAATTATTATTTACCTTGTAATCCTATGCCTATCTCTACGTTGCTTATGAGACCTTGCGTCAATACCTTTTAAGATCTGTCGAAATGGTAGTGCGCAACCTAAGAAAGCTGGACTTAGAAGGGAGGCTAACTTGACTCCTCCGGCGATCTGGGATCATACTTGGTTATTGGCCATTGGACTCATTAGTGTCGTTTCCTAGACTTCTAACCTTAGATAAACCTTGTATTTAATTATTAATATATTCTCTGACGTTCACGATTTTTGGGGCGTTACAAGAAATTTATTTCAAATCAAACAAATCTAATTAATATATTTTAATAAAACCTTTAAAATCGCTTTCAAATCAGCGAATCAATCAAATCGAAAACGGTTTAACCTAAGCGGCTAGGTCAAAAGACCAATCAACTTACACAAAAATTAATTAATTAAAATTTTAAATTTTATTTTATTTTAAAATTTAAACTTTGTTGAATTGAAACATGCACAACATTACAATATTAAATGAAAGCATATGATTCACTTTATATAAGTGAAACAATTCATTTTTTTCTTATTTCCCTGATATGGCCACGTGAGATTATGTAAAATAAAAGTTAACAATTGTTTGGGAAAAAAATTTATTTTGAATCAAATAATCTCAGCAATTGAATTTTTAATTAGGTCAATTTACACTGTTCTAACTAATTGTATCTTTTACACATTTTTAAAAACCATCATATCTTATTATATAGATTTTTTTATTCACACATCATCTTTATTAGTTTTAATTCATTTAATTTTAGTAACTGGAAATGGATATAAAATATAGTGAATCTATAAAATTTATTATATTTTTTCAATTTTCGAAACTAACCAATATAATTTGTAATTATATTTAATATTTTATTTAATAATGTGCGCATGTGAGATTTACTATACAAATAGTAATAAGGTGCACAATATCATATAAAAAATGCAAATTCTCAGAGCATAAGATCAACCAAGCATTATTTGCCGAGTGAACGAGTTGGAAGTTGACATAAGTTCCATTTGAAGGACAAATTATTTGTTACCTTAGGTGCACGGTCACATGGTGTGACAAAATGGGATCCAATGTCACTGTTGTGGATGAATTATAGTGGTGACTGTTGTGTCTTGTGGAACTTATTTTAAATCTTATTTTAATAATTTGAATTGTTTAAATTTTAAAAAATATAAAGAGTAATATGTTTATAAAAAATTAAATTAATTAAATATCAATAACCTCTTCATCAAATCGTATTTGTTTTCAGTTTGATACATACATATTTATTTTTTTATATAAAGATATGATTTAATGAACAAATTATTGGTAAACAATTTATTTATTTATTTTTTAAATATATTATTCTCGATATTTTTTAAAATTTAAATGATTTAAAAAATAAAAATAAGACTTGAAATGAGTCCTCTAAGCCACACATCAATCACTAATACACTTCATGCCGACAAAATTTGAAAAGATTGAATTTTAGTTAAAAAGCTACTAAAACGTCATATAACAAAAGTCAAAATGTTCTTCTTGCTTTTATACTTTGTTTTATTATATAAAAAGTGAAAAAGTAATACCAAACGCTTTAAATTTTGTATGTCATATTTTAGCTTAAAAAAAAATAATAATGATTCGGACCCTCTTTCTTCCACTTTCTTTGACCTCCTCTCTTTTTTATTAGTCAATTTTTTTTTTCTTCAAATCATCACCCGTCACGTGTGTGTGGGGTGGTAAGAGTGGTGATTGGATGGGTCTCAATCACATCCCAAAAAAAAAAAATCAAAGGAAGTAAATTTTGAAGAGCGAAAGGTGCTATTTGGACCTATGGGCCCACTATAGGTCTAAAATAGATAATTCAAACTGTTTATTTTTTAAACCACAATATGTTAACGGATTTTCTCTCAAAAATGGATGATTTAGTTTTCAAATATTATATGTTCATTTTTTTTCGAATAAATGTCAAAACTATTACGGCTATAGTTACTGAATCAAATTAATTTTTTCATGGATCCTTTAAATATTGTGACTTAAAAAATGAACAGTTTTGATTATTGAAATGGCACTTGTGATGGGCCTCATGGTTCTAACAACACCGTCCAATCCAAAAACTGGACTGAAGGGAAGCTTGTCCCAGCGAAAAAAGTTACTTCTTAAACCAACTCTGAATTGTAATTGGCAAAAATAGTAGAACCTACTAATTTATATTAGGGGTTTTTTTTTTAAGGTCCCTGATATTAAAGTTGTATAGCATAAAAGACATTCAATATTTTCATAATGTCTAAGGTCCCTCAACAATATTTTCATAATGTTTAAGGTCCTTCAACCTTGATCCAGAGAAATTTCAGTCCAGAGAAAATTGGTCCAGAGAAATTTCAGACCAAATTTCTCTGGAAAGTTTAATTATTCTCAGAATTTCTCTGGACTGAAATTTCATCTTTCTACCTTCCACAATATGTTCAGCGACACCATATAAACATATAATCATCTTGGGCATGGAGTGGATTTAAGTGAAGCCCTCTCTATCCATTGATCATGTTTAGATCTGCAAACCTAACCAGGTTTGGCTGACATAGGATTCTCTAATCAGAACCAGAACAAAAGCTTTACTGCAGTAGCAGCTCCTCCTTATGTAGTTCCTTGAGACGTTTTTTCGCATACATTGTAACTATTATTGTTGTAGCCACGGTTGCACAGAAACCAAGAACATTAAAAATAATCTGTGACACTGAAAGGGAGTACTGATCTTGTGAAGCATCAGCCAAAGTACGTATTAATTGACCACTGCAATGACATAAAAATGATTATTAGTTTGGACAACATTGAATGAAACCAAACAAAAATAAAATCTAATGAATCATTTTCACTGTCAATTAATGGATAGCTACCGCAGAAGCAGAGTTACGTTTATTTCTTTCAATAAGTAGACCAAATTTCAGTCTAGAGAAAATTGGTTCAGAGAAATTTCAGAAAGTCTAATTATTCTCAGAATTTCTCTAGCCCAATTCTTCCTAGAATTTCTCAGCATTTCTCTAATGCATTGGCTGAGTCCAGAGAAATTTTGAATTTCTGTGGTCCAATTCTTCTCAGAATTTTTCTGACCCAATCCTTCCTAGAATTTCTCAGCATTTCTCTAATGCATTTGCAATAATTCTCATGGAAAAAACTTGGCTTTAGAGAAACAGAGCCATCTTTTGCTGTCCAAAGGTTGAACCAGAGAAATTTCAAAATTTTCCTGGACACATGAGAAATTTCAAAATTTCTCTGGACTCCCCAAACCCAAAGAAATTCTCAGACAAACATTTCCAAAGATTCTCCCACTCAAAGAATTTCTTTGAACTCCACAACCCATAGAAAATTCTCAGCCAGAGAAATTTCTTAATTGAAAAACGGATCTGTGCTTCAAGAGATGACTGCAATTTCTTCTTCAATCCACCTTTAGATTTACTCACAGGGCTTGCTAGCACATCAACTGGTCTTGATCCTTTCATAGGCAAGCTTGGCCTAGCTAAACTGCTCAAACTTGAAGACTAATTCAATGAGGACGTGTCAATTGACTCCTCAATATTAGAACCAGAATTAACATCTGAGAAAATCATCAAGAAAAACAAAAAGTATGACTGGAAAATTCAATCCAGAGAAAATTCAACTAGAGAAAATTTAATCCAGACAAATTCTCTTCCTCTCTTCAATGTAATATTTTCATCTTAGACACGATCAAACCTGTGAAAACTCAATGAAACTTGTGAACTCAACGTTTTGACCTTTATGTTTTGTGTACTGTAACAAGAAAGGATAGTTATATTTACAGTTTGGCGGGGCCGGACGCAATTACAACTATTAATTGACGGCTGAATGAAGAAGAAATTAAAAAGCAAAACCAGCCAAGAAAATCAGGCCCAAACAATTGAAAAGAAAATCAATGAATTCAAAAAACACCGGGACACCAACTCAAAGAAGCTTCAACATCACCTGAAAAACCAAAAATTTCGGGTTAGATATACCAAGCAACAGCATGAGAGAGAGTAATCAGAAAAATTGTCACTCTAGCCTAATTTTTATATGTATAATAAACAACAACCTTGCAGCTTCGGTAGAGTTGGATCAACAAGGGGCAATTTAGAGTTGGACCCCCTTGCTTGCCTCGAAAGAAACCGGTCAAAATGAACCTGAGAAATTTGAATTTTCTCTGGGTTGAATCCAGAGAAAATTCAAATTTCTCTGGCTTGAACTCCAAGACAAACCACAACCTTATTCCTGACCTGCTCCAAAAAGCACAACAAAAACGAGTCAATTCCAAGAAGGACAAAATCCAAATGTACTGAATTGTGAAATATATGGTGCAGCTCAAGGTTGAAGAAAGTTCCAGAAACCTACAAATAATTCAGGTTCTTGAGGTCTCCCAATGAACTGGGTATTTCACCATTAAAGTTATTGCTAGAGAGATCAAGTGTCTGAAGCTTCTCCAACTTCCCAATTGCAGCAGGAATAGGACCAGAAATAGCATTATTCTGTAGCAACCTACACAATTAAAAGCGAAGTAAAGATGTGATCAAAACTAAATTTCTTGATTATTTGCGAGGATTGTAAATAATATTGTGGTGAAAAGTAAAGTGAAAACATACAAATGTAATCACATTGCATGGAAGAAAGAATGTTCCAACTTACACAGATTGCAAGTTACTGAGGTTAGCAATTGAAGGCGATAGAGTCCCAGTCAAGCTTTTCTACCCGGAGAATGATTGTTAGACATTGTTCCCAATACAGAAGTTCGTGATGATGAAGATGAATGATGAGATCTAGATGTGGATGAAGGTGTCGTTTGAGATCTTGCGAATGGAGCCATTGCATGCTTGGCAGCTTCTCAAATTCGCAATTTCTTCAAGATCTGGGTATCGAAGCGTGGCTGCCCAATCAGGATAAACATGAATGTTGGTCTGCGAATCTCAGGTTTAGAGAATAGTGCAGGTGTAATATAAGGGTAGGGAGTGAGGGACCTTAGACTATAAAAGAACATATTGTGGACCTAATCCATTACTAAAAGTTGGATAGGGACCTTAGACCGATTTTCCCTTTATATTAACGATGGGAAGAATAATACAAAATATGATAATTTGTGATTGGTTGATGGCATATAGTGTAACAATCTAGATTTTTAATTATTCTGTATAATTTATACTAATATTATTTAATATCAGCTCAGAAAATATATGATTTATTATATATTATTATGCATAATTTTATAAAATAATATAATTAATAAAAGTTTAGGGGTCAAAGTATAAATAATAATAATGTAAATAATATAAATAATAATAATAATTGGTGTGATATTAAAATAAATAATTAATTTTTTATTGATATATGATAAAGTATAATTTAATTAAAATTTAATTTATTTATATAATTATATGAAAATATTGAGTCAAAAAATAATTATCTTAAATATCTAATCCGATAAATATAAATCTTTAGTGAGTTAATGAGAATCTTGGAGTTGGCCACGTGTGTTGGCCGGACAAGGCATTCACCTCCCTATTTAAGGAGATGATCAGTGCCGTGGAAAGAAATGAAAGAAAATAGGAAAAGAAAGAGAGGAAAGTATGGATAGAATAGTGGAAGGTGAAGGGATCTTCGATAGTGAAAAGAAGGAGTAAGATATTAAAGTTAATGTGAGTTATATTATATCTTGAGTCATCAAAATGTATTTTACGTATGTTTTGACTTACCAAAATTTATTTTATATAAGTTATATTTTATTAGTATATTAATAAAAGTTATATGTTATAAAGATTTCAGTTACGTGGTTTTATTTTTGAACCCTATTTGCTAAAGTGAAACTCATGGATGTGTTTGTTTTACTTTTAAAGAATATGTGACTATGACCTTATATACAATTATGATTTGTAAGTACCACCACAGGAGTCTCACGCCTTGAGGGACTTAAATAACCATTGACCTCTGTTTAACTACTTTGTGGTCCTTTGTTTGTCATGGATCCATTGACCTCTGTTTTGTGCGGAGCAAAGTGCTGTGCGGAACTAAGTGCTACACTATTGTGGGAGTCACCTCTTGAATCCGTACCTCTATTCTGACTGTCACTTCTATGACCTCTGCTCTATTCTGTTCTGTTCAGTACCGTGGTTATGGTTATTTACTTATATAATTTTTGTATTTCAGTTTTGTTACTTAAATGATTTGTTTACATAATCTCAGTTTTATTACTTAAAAGATTATTTGTTCCGACTAAGTTATCTTAAATATTTTGGCCTAACTAACTATCCATGGTTATTTCGTGTCCCTTATACTTTTAGTATAACATTTATCACTTTGCCATGTGCTTATAGTTGTATACCAATTTTCAGAAAATAATGCAATTCAGAAATAGCTTTTAGAAAGTGTTAGACGCGGGGCTGCGGAATAAACACACACAACACTTTTATGACATTTTTATATGTAAATATAGGCCTTATGGTCAATATAATTTTGTAATAAAAATAGAAGCTCCAATGATTATTTTGATACATTTACTCAAATATTTCTTCTGCTTGTGTTTATTAATTTGTTTTTGAATTGGCCGTAGGTAACTTCAGTTATTGGCCATCACGATGCTTAACCCTTGGGTACGGGAAGCGAGTTGTGACAAATGGTATCAGAGCAATGGTTTATTTATTTTTATTTTTTTTTAAAAAAAAAACATCATTGGAGCATAGGACACGTGCAAATTTAAGAGTAGTAGGATGGCGGGAAATTAGTACCAAATTATTATATTTTGTTCGACGATTTAATTATATTATAATTTTATATAATTATATATATATAATAATTTTTTTTTTAGTGTGTCTAATTTGTAAAGGATATTAGATATAATTTATATTTGTTCTAATAAAAGAAGGACAAGAAAAGAAGGATGTCGGGCTCAAGCACCTACCAAAATTATAATATAATTAAATCCATATAATTTTCAATTCAGTATTCAAAAATATATATATATATATTTTGATTTTTTTTTAAAAAAAATTGGGTTCAAGTTTTAAAGATATATTTGGTTTGAGTTTTAGAGATGAGTTTTAGAAAAAAAATTTCAAAAAATTGTTTGGTTTGAGATTTTTCTCAAAAAATTTTCAAAATCACTTTATCTCTCTTACACATCAATCAATCACTTTTTCTCTCTCCTCTCTCCTTCTCAATCACTTTTTCTCTCACATACATCTACTCAATTACAACAAAATATCAAATCATCCCAAATTCTCAAACTCCAAAACTACTTTCAAAATATACAACCAAACAAATCAAAAAAATTTCTAAAACAACTCTTCCAAATTTTTTTCAAAAACAACTCTCCCAAAAACAAACCAAACAAGCCCACATTTTGAAACTATTTCCCATTAATGAAAAGTTCATCTCAAAATTTTCAATTCTTGCATATAATTCTGTCATTGTGTTCTTATTTATTTATTTTTATCGTAAATAAAACGAGTGAAATTTTTTTAAAGTCACCCATTATTTCTCATTTTGGTCCAAATTAATTTTTGACAACTAGACAGTGAATTATTTTTGGTAAATTTTTTTTTTAGGTACTATTTCTATCAGATTAATCAGCTAATATATAATTATCAGAGTGCGCAGTGGATAGCTTATACATATGACAAATTTCAAGAACAAAATTTTAAAAAGAGGGAAGATTGTAACAAACCAAATTTTTAATTATTCTGTATAATTTATACTAATATTATTTAATATCAGCTCAAAAAATATATGATTTATTATATATTATTATGTATAATTTTATAAAATAATATAATTAGTAAAAGTTTAGGGGTCAAAGTATAAATAATAATAATGTAGATAATATAAATAATAATAATAATGGATGTGGTATTAAAATAAATAATTAATTTTCTATTAATATATGATAAAGTATAATTTAATTAAAATTTAATTTATTTATATAATTATATGAAAATATTAAGTCAAAAAGTAATTATCTTAAATATCTAATCCAATAACTATAAATCTTTAGTGAGTTAATAAGAGTCTTGGAGTTAGCCACGTATTGTCCGGACAAGGCATTTACCTTCCTATTTAAGAAGATGATCAGTGCCGTGGAAAGAAATGAAAGAAAAAAAGGGAAAGAAGTAAAGAACAAGAGGAAAGGAAGAAAGGAATAGTGGAAGGTGAAAGGGTCTTTGATAGTGAAAAGAAAGATTAAGGTATTAAAGTTAAAGTGAGTTATATTATATCTTGAGTTACTAAAATATATTTTACGTATGTTTTGACTTATCAAAATCTATTTTATATAAGTATGTTTTATTAGTATATTAATAAAAATTATGTTTTATAAAGGTTTCAATTACGTTGTTTAATTTCTGAACCCTATTTTTTTAAAAAGAAATCCATGGATATGTTTGTTTATATTTTAATAAATATTTGGTTATGACTTTATATACAATTATGTTTTGTAAGTACCACCACTGGAGTCCCACGCCTTGGGAGACTTAAATAATCATTAGCCTCTGTTTGACCACTTTGTTGTCTTTTGTCTGTCTTGGATCCATTGACCTCTGTTTTGTGCGGACCAAAGTACTGTGCGGAACTAAGTGCTACACTATTGTGGAAGCCACCTCTAGAATCCGTACGAGCCACCTCTTGAATCAGACTGCTCGACTTGCCACTTCGTGACCTTTGTTCTGCTCGCTACGCATCAGACTGTGGTTACGTCATTTACTTACATAATTTATGTATTTCAGTTTCTGCTACTTAAATGATTATTTGTTCCGATTAAGTTATCTTAAATGTTTTGGCCTAACTAACTATCTATGGTTATTTCGTGTCTCTTATACTCTTGGTATAACATTTCTCACTCTGCCATGTGTTTATAGTTGTTTACCAATTTTCAGGAAACATGCAATTCAGAAATAGTTTCTGAAAAGTCTTAGATGCGGGGCTGCGAAATAAACACACACAGCACTTTTATTGATATTTTTATGTGTAAATATCGACTTTTTTAGTCAATAAATTTTATAATAAAAATAGAAGTTTCAATAATTATTTTAGTACCCTTATTTAAATATTACTTCCGCTCTCGTTTATTTATTTATTTATAAATTAACCGGAGATAATTTCAATTATTAACCATCACGATACTTAATCCTTAAATACGGGGAGCGAATCGTGACATATAGTGCCTTGAGGCACCAAATAATTTGCCCATTTTAAGGTTCCTATTTTCCACATGCAATGAAAGCTGCTCGTAAATTCATTCTGGCAATCTTACCAACCAACCAACCCGTCTTCACTCGCTGTCCCATTAATTATGGCTTATTTCATGTTATCATGTTGGTTGAAATACAGGCAGGGAGGGGGCATTTATTTGTGCCTACTCCTATAGTTGGGACTCAATGGCACATGGGTCTCGTGCACAACCTAACCTTTCAGTGGCACATCACTCATGTGTTGTTTAGTAATATTTATAAAAGTTTTTATTTATTTAAAAAAAAAAATATTTAAAACCCATAAGTATTTTAAAAATAAAATAAAGGAGGAGGTCGATAACGAAGGTTAGCTTCTAAAAATAATTTGAAGTGTTTACGTGTAAGTCTTAATAAGTGAATTTATTATCTAATAAAGCATATGAAAAAAATTTATCATAAAAAAGTCACTAATTTTAAGTTTTAGCGATAATTTATAAAAATTATGATAAAAAAAATCATTAATTATTAATTTTTAACGACGTATGTAAAAAATTGTCATAAAAAATTATTTTTAACGATAATTTTATCAAGATTTATTTTCAACAGGACTTGATAAAAATTAAGTATAACTATTAGGACCTATTTATAGTTTATCCAAATGAAATTTTCTTACGTGAGGTATTAGTTAGAGAGTGTCTAACAAGACGTGATTGTCGAAAGTTTAGCCTCCGTTTGAGAAGTGGGTTAGTTTTTTAACTTTTTTGACTATTTTAGCCTAGACTAAAAAGTTTGGTTTGGCAATGACTTTTTGACTTTTTTGATTTTTTTTGGTGAGAGAAGAGTGTAATGATTATAAGTTGGATGTGATGTTTTATTTTTTGTTACTAAAATAACATATTTTATCTTTTATGACTAAAATAGTCAAAAAAAATCTGTAAAAATTCTTCCCAAACGGGCTCTTAGTGTTGGAGAAGGTTATAGCCAAACGTGATTATCGATAGGGACTTTTCTTAAGGTTGCACACCATGTGCCACTTACACAAAAAGTGTAAGTGGAAGGTGAAAATAAAAACAGGACTGCAAACAGAAAAGGCGTAAGTGTAAGGCGTAAGTTGCACATCATAACAGGACCCGAGTAATGAAAGTAGTTGCTAGCTGCCGAAAGGTAAGAGTGGCCAAATGTGGAGCAATGTGTTATGCTTGGAAGGGTAAGAGAGGAAAGAAATAATTAATAAAAATTTATTTTCTAAACAAATAAAATCAGTTTATTTTTTATAAATATAAATAAAAAATCCAAATGGCCCGGCCCATGAATATAAATAAATTTAAGGCCCAAATATCAACATAAATAAAAATAAAAAATTATCAACATAAACCAGGGTTAGTTAAAATTAAATTTTTAGAATTTTTTTGAAAATTTAAAAAATCCAAATATCTTTACAATCTGAACTTTTTGTTAAAAAGTCAAAAAAATCATCTAATTACAAAGTTATGAGTATATCTAAGCCTTGACAATGGATTGGCCTAAGCCTCGACAATGGGTTGGCCCGAGCCAAAAAATTTAAGGCCCGAGCCCAGGATTATGGACTTTTTACTAGTCAATAGGCTGGGTTGCTAAAGCCCAATGGCGCGGCCCATGAATTTTGAACTTTTTTATAGGTCTCATTTGGGAATATGATATTTTAATAATTTTTTAACTTTTTACGAAAAGATGTATAAAAAAGTAGAGAAAGTGATGTGATAACTTATAGTAACTTTTTGACTAAAATATATAGTTGACAAGCGATGCCTAAATATATCAAATAAAATAACTTTTGCTAATCTTGAGATACTTTTGTTAACTTTAAATTAACAGAAATGCTACATTTCTTTTAAAAATTATTAAAAATTCTAAACAATACACCCATATTAGTAAACTAGACCAAACCAAACCAAATCAAGCCTAAAATCCTATCAAATGAGGTCGGTTATATAAATCATTTTTCTCCATTCGACTCTATTAATGACAATTTGCTTGGTCAAATTAAGGAGGTTTATATCTCTATTTACTATACTCGCTCATGTCAATTTAAGTTTGCCCTTCCTTAATACTTCCATCTACCGTCATTGTATCATATCTTTTTCACTACTGCCTCTGTTGTGTAAAACCAAATCATCTCAATCTATTTTCTCTCAACTTATCTTCTATCGATGCTACTCTTACTTATTCATGAATATACTCATTCCTAATTCGTTCTTTTCTAGTCTTGTCACACATCCACCTTAGCATCATCATCTCAACAACATTCATCTTATCTACATATTGTTTCTTAGTTGTCCAACATTCCGTCTCATACAACATTACTAGTCTAATAGCCGTTCTATAGAATTTTCATTTTAGTCTAGTAGGTACTCGTTTATCACACAATACCCCAGATGTATTTCTTTACTTAAGCCGCTCTACCTTAATTCTATGGATCATATTTGCTCCAATCCCTCCAACTGTTGTGATAATCGATCATAAATAACGAAAATGTTCACTCTTAGGTAGTTCTTGATTCATAATCTTCATTTCTCTTCTGCTTCTCCAATACCTCTGTTATATCTTACAATTAACGTTCCATCACTCTTTCCTACACTTTCATTATATGATAAATCAACTTGATTCCCTTATAGTTGTTGCAATTTTGGGCATCCCCTTTTATCTTTATAGATTAACACTAAAATACTCTTTCTCCACTCGTCTGGCATTTTTATAGTCAACAAAATCTTGTTAAATAATTTATTCAATCACGTAACCCCTTTTTACCCAAACAATTCCAAGCTTCAATAAAAATATCATCAAGTCTTAAAGCTTTATTTGATTTCATCCCTTTAAATGCAATCTTCACTTCAAAATTCCTAACCCTGCGATAGAACCTGTAGTTTTGATTTTTCTTATTATTGGATATTTCCTTCCATTTTGATCTTCCTCCATGTTCTTCATTTAATAACTTCTTAAAATAGTATTGTATAAATTTTTTTATAATATTTTTAATGTCCCTTGCATTTCTGTTAAAATAAAGGGCAAATTATACATTTAGTTTCTACATTTTGTTACTTGTATCATTTTGGTTCCTACAATTTCACTTAGCTCAATTTTAACCTTTAATTTTAAATTTTGCTTCAATTTGATCAAATTAGGATTTTTAACAGAAAATGATCACCAAACTAGTTGAGATTAAGTAGCTGAATTGATCAAATTTATAATTTTGTTTCTAAAAATATGACACATATCACTTATGTATATATATTTTTTAAATACTAATAATTAAAATCAATTGGACCAATTGAGACCAAGTCAAAGATTTAGAATCAAAATTGAGTCAATTAAAATTATAAGAATTAAATGACACAAGGGTTAAAGTACCGAAACTAGTGGTGTAATTTGCCCTCACATAACTCAGGGTTTATTTGGGAATAACTTTTTAACTCGACTCTTTGATTTTTTTTGCTAATTTATTAGTATGGCTAAATTAACTTTGTTTGGGAGAAATTTTTTGACCTTTTTGATTTTTGATTTTTTTATGAAAAAAATAATTATGATTTAAATATAATATTTTATCTTATTAACTTATTTAACTTATTTTATTTTCTTATATGGTGGTGTTTGGGAAGTATTTAGGTTGGGTTTTTTTTGATTTTTTCTATTAAAAGATAAAGTTTTTACAAAATCAAAAATAAATAAATACAAACAAAATATTATATCAAATCTTATAATCATTTCATTTTTTCTCTCACAAACATCACATCCAACCACAAAAAAATCTAATTATTTTCTCAAATACTAAAAAATTTTTCTTCAATAATATCCTATAACTAAAAAAATTTATACAAAAACTCACTTCTCAAACCCCAACTATATATTTTTTTAATTCTAATTCAAAACTAACTCATTTGCTAACTTGGTTAATGCCAACTAGATAAGAATCTAGCTGACAACGTAAAGTATAGCACTTCGTGCAGATCTTATTGATATCGAAACGCCTGTTTTTTTGGTTCTAATTACATCAAACAACTGTGATTCAGACCCCAGTGGGGGTCGCACCCCCAGTGAGGTGGCGAGCCCCCACTGGTTGAAACTCAAAAATAAATAAATAAATAAATAAAACAGTTTTTTTTTGCCCAATCCAAACACGCCACCTCACTGGGGGTCGACCCCCAGTGGGGGTCCGAAGCATTTTTGTTACATCAAATTGTTGATGTTTGTGATATTATTAAAATTTTCTCAGGATAAAGAATCCTAGATAGATCGTGTCGGTGCACCCTTTAACAAATAGGAAAATTATTGTCATTGTTAAATAAGTGCGTACATGTGCATAGTACAGATATAGTAACAAATAAAATATTGAAGAATAAGATAATAAGATATTTCAATTATATGGTTTATTTTTTTATACAAATAATAATATGAGCAAGTGTGTTGCTTAAGAAATTTTTGTTAATCACTGTTGTCGCTGTCAGTTTGAAATCAATCCATAATGTCAAAGACAGAAGACAACCAACCCTATCACCACAAAAATGTTGTATGATCAACGGTAAGCATAATCTCACTTAGGTTTTTTTTTTTTTTTTTTTTTGAGACAATGAAGTAATTGAGATAGAAGATTGCTTAAGCCTAGGTGAGTTGACAATTTAGGTCAAGTTTGGTATACACAAAATAATTTATTTTTTTATCTTTTTTCTATCACATTACTTTTCTATTTTATTACATATCTTTTCGTAAAAAGACAAAAAGTACAATTATTTAAGTCATCCCAAACAACCAAGGCCTGTTGAAAAAATAGTTTGTAGGTGAATGAGAAGTTGATTCTAAAATTTTACCATTTTAGTGTGGTTTAAAGAAAAAAATTATTTAATTTAAAATAAATTTATATTTAAATAAACTTATTATTTATTTGAGTCAAAATTAAACCAAATTCGATATAAAATTTGAACACTTTTGAGAGAACAATCACGCCAGTTCTATCGCACTTATTCTATAGAAGAGTTGTGTAAAAAAAGTTGTGTTCCTTTGTCAAAAAGTTATAATGACTATTCGAAGAATCACCAATTTTTCTATAGAGTCAAATTCATTTTACCTTTTTGTGGTTTGGGGGTTAGAGTACCTTACCTCCGTATGGTTCAAATATATTTAGAATTTGAAACTAAAGTACTACCGTTAGTTTTTCTATCCAAACTAACGAAAAGTATATTACACAACTGTTTTTGGAGTGAGTTTGGTTTTTTGAAAAATTAATATAACAAAAACATAAATTTACTTATTTTCTCCAAACTTAAAATTGGATTAATATATAAATTAAAATTAAATAAATTAAAATATTGTTAAGAATTTATCTAAAATATAAAATATAATTAAGAATTAATTTAAAATATAATTAAATTAAAATTAGATTAACATGTTAAGAATTATAATAAATAATTAAGAATTTAGAATTATTTGTGATCTAAAATATTAAATTAAAATTAGTAATTATAATAAATAATTAAATATTTAGCATTAATTGTTATATAAAATAAAATAAAATTAAAATTAGAATAAAAAGTTAAGAATTATAATAAATAATTAAGAATTTATAATTAATTAAAATTTAATTAAATTAATGTTAAACATCATAAATTATATATATTAAAACAAAGAGAGAAAGAAAATAATAAAAAAAATATAGGAGATTTCTGCATTTTTAGTAGGGTGATGGATGGATGGAACTCTATCACCCCTTCTATGGCGTCAACCTGCTGATGGTTGTTCTAAGAGCGGTAAATAAGGGGTTTTCGGGAAGGAAAAAAAGAGTTAATTTTTAATTTTTTATCCATTTCGGATCATATTATTTTTTATATTTTTTACTTATAAAAAGATAAAATAAATTTAAAAAATTTAAAAATTAATTTTTTATTATCTTTTCAAAACACTACTATGAATAACGTAGAATCAAAATATTTACAATCTTAGGCCCATTTTGGTTTTAAAAAAAAAATGGTCACATCTTTGTCTTCAGTGATTTTATTTTAAAATTATGTCATATATTTTTACTTTTTCGATTTATCTTATCCAGATGAATTTAAATAGCACTGAAAGTCTGAAATTACAGCTAATAGTTGTCTCTGCTTACATTATACATAATAAAGACTCAGACTCAACACAGCACACGTCAATGAGATTAAAATAAATAAATAAATAAATAAATAATTTTGATTTTTTATAAAAACAATAGAAAAATAATATACTTTAAAAAAATAAAAAGATAAAAAAATTGTAATAAAGAATATGAAATAAGACTAAGTTTGACATCTTTAAAAAAATTTAAAAAGTTAAAAAGTCATTATCCTATTTAAGTCACATCATTTTATTTAAATCACATCATCTCTCTAACATATTACTTCAAATCCAATCTAAATTCAACTTATATTACATAAAAAGTCAAAAAAAATACATTTATTTAGGGTTGGTTTGGCATGTACTAAAAAAGTGTACTTTTTGACTTATTGGTGGATTTGGGTTGGGTTTGGGTTGAGTTTGATGTGATGTGTTAGAGAGGTGATGTGATTTAAATAAGATAATGTGACTTAAATAAGATAGTGACTTTTTAACTTTTTGACTTATTTAGATGATGCCAAACCAAGCCTTAATTTTTTCAAACTTGACCTAAATGTGTTAACTAGAATAAGCACTCTCTATCTTCTCTCTCTCTCTCTCTCTTTCCTTCATTCTGTGTCTTCATCACCGACTCTGCAGTCTCAGATAAAAGAGAGCTACAAAGCAAAAGAGAAAAAGAAAAAGAATAAACAAAATAAAGAGAAAGAGAGAGAGAGAGAGAGAGAGAGAAAGAGTAAGGGACTCTCTCTCTCTGTTTCACAGATCTCTCTCTCATTGCATTTCCATACTGTAAGTTTGTAGAGAGAGAGAGAGAGAGAGAGAGAAGAAATATGGGAGAGAAGGAGGGGAGTTGGAGGTGTGTGATGGTGGTGCTATTGTTGATGGTATTGAACAACAACTGCATAAATGGGGAAGATCCATATAGGTTCTATACTTGGAATGTCACTTATGGTGATATTTACCCTCTTGGTGTTAAGCAACAGGTACTTCTTTACCCTTTTTGTTTTTGTTTTTTTTTTTTTTTTGAAAATTATAAATCAGTTGAAAAACACAAAATAATTGTAGAAATATGAAGGTAAGAAATGGGTGTGGCCACCTTCATATTTTTGTAAATTATTTTGAGTTCTTGATTTGTAATTTTTTTTTTGTTTGTTAGTTTATTAATTTATGAATGTGGAATGGGCAGGGGATATTGATAAACGGGCAGTTTCCGGGGCCACAGATTGAGTCTGTGACAAATGACAATTTGATTATCAGTGTTTTCAACAGTTTGGACGAGCCTTTTCTCATCTCATGGTTAGTTTCTTCTTCTTTTTTCTTTTTTTTTTCTTTGTTGGTAATTGTTTTATTTATTGATATAAATACTAATTTTAACTTATCATGAGTTTTAAGACTGTGATTATAAAAGAAAAAGGGAAATTCTAATATTCACCCTTTAAAAAGTATGTAATTTTTTTTAATTAAGACCAATTTTCGTTATAACTCATGAGGTTACAATGTGTTTAGTTATGATATATATTTTTTTAATTTTAGTTGTGATTGAGAAAATCAAAATTATATCATTTTTTTTTTCTTTTTAAGTTAAAAAGTTTATATGGCGTTTCCCAAAAAAAAAATGATCTTATGTAACAATTTGCTATTAATTTACGTACAGAGGATCCCATTTTGCGACGGTAAGTTTCAATTGATCGGTGCAAATCTCATTACCCATATGATGGGAAGTAATTTAATGCTTAAATTATAAGTGTTCATGTCTTTTCCATTTATGGGTTGTTAATACGTTGAACTCGCTCAATTAAAATGTGTTTTCTTCTTCTTTTTTTTTTTTTTTTTTTTTTTTTTTTTTACGAATAATGGAGAATCCATCTTAAGTAAAACCCCTTTTGGCCCATCTCACGAAGGTAAACTCAAGATTAGGAAGTGGATAAAAATCGCTTCTCAACTTTTAACTCAATTCTTTATCTAAAAAAAATCAAAATTTTAAACTATGTTTTCAAAACATTTACTCCTTGAACCTTGAAGTAGGCAAACGAGAGAATTTGAACTCTCATCAATGACGTGGAAAGTATACCTACCTACCAACTCAGATGGCAGTCAGGGATTGGTTTGGGATGCGGGTTGAATATTTGATTTTTTAATTATTTTAGTTTGGAGTTAAAAGTTTTATTTGGGATAAATTTTTTAATATTTTTAACTTTTGTGGGAAAAAAAAAAAAAATTATGGATTAGATGTGGTGTTTTGTTTTATTAGATTAAAAAACTTATGTTGTCTTTTATGGCTAAAATAGTCAAAAAAAAAAAAAAAAAAAAAAAAAAAAAATCAAAAAGTATGACATGTCAAACGAAAGTGGGTGTTTGGAAAGTTGCTATTTTAGTAAGTTATTTTAGTTTTTGACTATTTTAGTAAATTAAAATTTTTGTGTTTGAGAAGATAATTAATTTTTTTTATAGTTAAATGTGATGTTTGTGAGAGATAAAATAAAATAATTATAGATTTGATGTAATATTTTGTCTTTTTATAAATTTTAGCCTAAAAAATCAATAAATAGCTTTTGCCAAACACGCTGAAGGCTTATTTAAATAGGTTTTTTTTCTTCAAAAGCACTTTTTTTTTTTTTGTTTTTTTTAAGGATGCCTCAACAAATACACTTCAGTGTGTAAAACATAAACGCAAATAAATATTTCATCAACTAAGAGATAGAATAAAATACCACAATATCAATTAAAAATAAAGGTTAGATTTAAGAAGTCCGGACATGAATACAGATGTAGACATGGGATATGTTGATTTTAGAAAAATAGGAACAGGGACACAACGGAGATACATTAATAAAATATGTTTTCTTATATTTTTATTTGCTATCTAGATTAATATTACATTTACAAATAATCAATATTAATAAAAATTAACTCTAATTCTATATTTTTTTATAAAAAAAAAAAATTTAAATGAATTTTATAGAGGACCTGTTAAGTATTTAAGTTTAGGAAAAAATAATAAACATTTAACATTCGTCAAAATCACTAAATAAAATGAGAAAAAAAACAATTTGACATGTCCCTAGTGTGTCCTTGAAGTGCCCGGCGTGTTTATTGAAAATAAATTAATTAAATAAAAGGACATGTCATGTGATATGTCCCATAAGTATCATCGCTGTATTTGTCTGTACTCGAAATATTCATGTGTCCGATACAAATATACGACATAAGTTTAGATCACACCAAAATGGATTTGTGAAGCCATCAGTTTCAGGCTTTTGGCTCCGCGATCAATGGTACTCAAATTTTATCAAAATCAGACTTACCAATCTTTAGCTTGAAAAGTAGAAGAAATCCCAACCCTTTTCTTTACTTTGTCACATGGGCTTTTCTCTCACATCTTTTATTTAAGCTGTTTTTTTTTGACTTAAGGAAGAAAACAGCAACAACAACAATAAAAACGCCGAACTGCTTGGTTTCCTTTTGGCTTTTTGGCTTATAGTCAAATACAAAATGTCTTTGGGTTTAGATATATCTTCGTATACATGTGGGACAAGCTGGAGAACTCTTATAAACAAATAAATGAGGGCATATTTGTCATATCACTGAAAAAAAAAAAAAAAAAAATGAATGGGACTTGGGCCATGCGGCTTTCTTTGTACCAAACAGGCATGCTTATTTGGGCTTATTTATTTATTTATTTATTTGTTTTTACACAGACAAAGCCCAAAAACTCATGTTTTGGGATGCCCAAACACCCTCTCCTTTTGCATTGTTTTCACTTGAAAAAGGGTTCACCATAGTTTAAAAATGCGAGCTTAACAAAAAAAAAAAAAAGATTAACATTTTAACTTAGTTTAATCCTTTTAAATTGAAAATTCAAATAAAATGAAAATCAAATTAGTGCAACCAAACACTACACATATTTTTTAATTTTAAAATACATAAGTCGCAATTAAGTGGAAAAGAACAAAATGGTCTACTGAGAAAGCATTATATAAAAGATAATTATATTTGGCTCATTTTTAAGCTTGTTTGTTTCCACTTTAAAAAAAAGGTTATTTTAATTCTTTTAAATAAAGCATCTGAAACCTAGCTTAAGAAAAGTTAGCCTTTGCATTTTCTTTTAAGCTTTTTAAGTTGAAATTTAATAAGGTGAAAATCAAGTATGTGTAACCAACGTTTTATAGAAGTGCAATCACTAAAGAGTGACAGTGACAGTGACAGTGACAGTGGGCATTGTGAAAAAAAAAAACATGTTTAAAAATTTTAGGATTTGCTTCTAATTTTAAGCCAAGATTAAGTGGTTTATTCAAATGTCATATTGATTGAAGTTTATAATGTTGTTCGCGGCAACAAAGCTATGTTCTGATAGGAGTGATTTGTCACAAATCTTCTTGGATCAATGGTTTGGGATAACCACTTAACATAAACCTTTTATTTGTTTATTTTGTTGTGTTCCACCTCCTTCGTGATGAAATAGTTGTTGTTTGTAAGCCAAGAATATATTCTTGATGTTTGTATGCCTGTAATTTGACACTAGAGAAGCTCACATTGTAATCTCATCCTTTCATTTAGGCACACGAACCACATAAATTTGGTGTTTTGTGCTGACTTTTATTTGCTTCCAATTTTCAACCCTTATTGCTCATTGTTATTGGTATATTTGCTAATTTTCTAACCACACAACCTAGGGATATCCACAACCTAGGAATTATTGTGGTTTTTCCAACAAAACAATATTAGAAAAAGAAAAACGGTGTGACGCGTGTATAATCATTTTTTTCCCAAATCACAAAACATCATTAGTCCACATTGTGTTCCGGACCCATGTGATAATTTCTGCTATTGAAGATTTTCGTCTTCATTTTATACTATCTGTGACTGTGCAACTGTCAAATTAACAGTAAAGTGGTTTGATTGTTGAGCAGGAATGGGGTGCAGCAGAGAAGGAACTCATGGCAAGATGGAGTGTATGGCACCAACTGCCCCATCCCACCGGGGAAGAACTTCACTTATGTACTTCAAGTCAAGGATCAGATTGGTAGCTACTTCTACTTCCCCTCCCTTGCCTTCCACAAGGCTGCAGGGGGCTTCGGTGGCATCAAAATTTCCAGCCGCTCTGTAATTCCCATCCCTTTCAATCCACCTGCCGGAGATTACACCATTTTGGCCGGTGACTGGTTCAAGCAAAATCACACGGTTAGTAGCTTCCTCAGAAAAATTTCTAAATTCCCACTAGACATTTTTGTTTAATTTTGTAGAAAAATGACAAATTTGATCTACACTACTTCATAATTGCTTAGCTGAACATTTGGGTATTCATGTGTTTGTCTTGATGGGCTTCTTGTTGTCATGTATCTTGAATTTGACACGGACTATACTTGTTACTCGTTGACAACCTGCACAACCTACTTAACTGGCAAATGGCAAAGTTTTTCTTGCCTTTTCTGTGGCGGTCTGGGGATGTAGCCCCAGCCAATAGTTTGACCCAACATTTATATTTGGGTCTATTTTGACCCATTTTGCTAACTTTGCATCTTTGTGGATATTGAATTATCTTGGGGTTCTAAGATTATGATGATTTTGAGAGCTTGTAAGAGGGTTGTTGAGAGAGATGCCGGTTCATTAATCTCTATATTATAGTGAAATTTCCTTGGTCATTTTTTGCCCAAAACACCTAAATTCTTATGTGCTGTTTGTCCTATTTTAGCTTTTTTTTTATCTTCGCCTTTACCATGACACATTTCTCGGATCTTTCAGGATTTGAAAGCCATCTTGGATGGTGGGAATAATCTTCCCTTCCCGGATGGCCTCCTTATCAATGGTCGCGGATCAAATGGGTTCACATTCACGGTTGATCAAGGTAATTATGCCACGATTTATGAGGTTGACATCTTCATTACATATGTGCCATGTTTATGCAAATTTATGGTATGCAATCTTGTTTTCCAGGCAAGACTTACAGGTTCCGGATTTCAAATGTTGGGCTCACTACTTCCATTAACTTAAGAATCCAGGGGCATAAGATGCTCCTGGTTGAGGTGGAAGGCACACACACGCTGCAGAATACTTATGACTCCCTCGACATCCATTTGGGGCAGTCCTACTCTGTACTGGTTACTGCCGATCAGCCTGCACAGGACTACTATATGGTTGTCTCAACACGTTTCACCTCCCCAGTGCTCTCGGCAACATCTATCTTTCATTACAGTAACTCAGCAGGAAGCGTTTCCGGTCCTCCCCCTGGTGGACCGACAACTCAGATTGATTGGTCACTTAACCAGGCACGATCTGTTAGGTACGCTTTTTGTTACTTTTAATTTGTTCAGTTGTTTCCCGCCAGTTTCTTTGGGTCTGTTTGGTGTGGCTTTTATCAAGCTGAAAGTTGATAATCAAAAAGCAGCAGCTGAAAGCACCTCTCCTCTTCTTTATAATAATTATTTTTTTCCAGCTTATTTAACTATTTCTGCTTCATAAATTGTAAATAAAAGCTGCATCAAATTCTGACACAGATTAAAAAAAAAAAATTTGAAAAAAAAAAAAAAAAAAACTATAAGCAGCTCTCTAAGCTGTACAAAACAACCCCTTTATATCTCACTTGAGGTCCCTTGCTGTCATGCTATATGCAAAACCAGGCAAAATCTAACAGCGAGTGGACCAAGACCTAATCCTCAAGGCTCATACCATTACGGGATGATCAACACTACCCGGACAATCAGACTTGCAAACTCTGCTCCAATCATCAATGACAAGCAGAGATATGCTGTCAATAGCGTGTCGTTCATCCCAGCAGACACGCCTCTTAAACTTGCTGACTACTTTAAGATTTCGGGGGTCTTCTCCCTTGCAAGCATCTCGGATAACCCAACTGGTGGTGGTGGTTACCTCCAGACTTCTGTCATGGCTGCTGATTTCCGAGCTTTTGTTGAGATTGTGTTTGAGAATCAAGAAGACACCGTGCAGTCGTGGCATATTGATGGCCATGTGTTCTTTGTGGTTGGGTAAGTTTTTTGGCTCATCACATTTCATTTAGCTTTATCCAATGAGATTAACATTGCTTTATTGCCATATGTAAAACAATCCAACTATTGAAAACAGAAAAATATTCGCATTCTTGTATACTAAAAATATCTTAAATTATGAATTATTGTGTGATGACCAGAATGGATGGAGGACAGTGGTCATCTGACAGAAGATCGAGTTACAATTTAAGGGACACAATTTCACGTTGCACGGTTCAGGTACACCATGAAAGTATTATCTAGATTTGAGATCTTGTTTAGTTTAGTTTTTGAAAACTGTTTTTGAGTTTTTTATTTTTTATAGTTGTTTTTGATGAATTTTTTTCTTCATATTTTAGTCAGTTTTTTTCTTTTTACTTTTCAATGAACATAAGAATCGAAATATTTTGAAGAAATTAAATTTAAAAAAAATCACTGAAGACAAGAACAAGAAAATGTGGTGTTTTTTTTTTTTTTTTTTTTTAACTTTTTAAAACTTTTTGACCAATATGTTACCTTTTAATTGCATCTAGATTAGTTGCATAAAAAACAGTAAATTTTTTTGACTAAATATGAAAATTAAATACAGAAAAATACGAAAAACAAAAAACTCCAAAACGGGTTGAGATTAAAAACAAAACAAGATTGAATATCATTTTGCAAATCCACCAATGCCTCCAATGAGTTTTTAAGCCAATTTGATCAATGAAAATATCATACTAAAAAGAAACTAATGTACTTGCAGGTGTATCCGAACTCATGGACTGCAGTTTACATGCCTTTGGACAATGTGGGAATGTGGAACATAAGATCGGAGAACTGGGCTCGACAGTATTTAGGTCAGCAGTTCTATCTCCGCGTTTATTCCCCTGCAAATTCATGGAGAGACGAATATCCCATCCCGAGCAATGCTCTTCTCTGTGGTCAAGCATTAGGCCATAAAACTCGTCCTCTATAAAATGTTACAATCTGAAGAAGGTCACGAAAGGGTGACCGGTTCACTGATCAGAAATATTAGAGGTTCCTAGTAGGAGATGTTGGAGCTGCTCTGCTCGAGCACCTCTTTTTTTTTTTTTTTGGGGACTTCATTTTTTTGTTTGTAATATCTATAACCTCATTCATTCTTCCTTTGATTATTTTTCTCTCTTTTTTGTCTCACTTTGTGCTTCTTTGTATTTCACAGACTTCAGTGCAAAACAATTGCACCCTTGGTTTGGTTATCTCAGTATTCAGCTCAGCAACTTTTTGATGTAACGAGACTCCGGTGTTCTGTCAATTGCTAGGCATATCATTTATGGGCTCCAAAATTTTCCTCACTACTTGACATTGAAAAAAATATCACTAACCACATGGAATGTGTTAAAAAATTTAGTATAATTTATAAATTGGGTGACGTTGCGGTCGATGATTTGCTGTCATAAATTGAAGGATTTGTGTAAGCCGTAAAAAAGTTTACACTTGTATATATGGCAAATTACACTGATTTTTTTCAAAATTTGGAAAAAATACGTAAGTCTTATAAGTTTGGCATAATTACATTAGGTTTTCATAAGATTTTAATTCACATAACAGCTAACTTTATCTTTTTTAATAATTCATTAGTCATATAAATAGAATTTTTTTTTTTTTTAATACAAAAATATATATTTTATCTTATTTATCTTTGTTTCCGTATTAGTTCCGGTCATTTTAGTCATATTAAAGGAAGATTTGTGTAATTATGTTAAAATTATAAGACTTGTTATGTATATTTTTTCCAAACCTCAAAGAGATTAACGTAATTTATCCATGTATATACATATATATATATATATATACATTGGTATAGGGAAGGGAATCAAGGATATTGACCCCCTGAACTGGGTGAATTGTGGTATAATTATTAGAGGGCGATGGTTATGTCCATGTAATACTCTCAATCAACGAGGTAGAGAAATTTTAAGGAAGATAATACTTATCTTTGTTAGATATATGCTTTGTAATTTTTTATTTGTCAAAAGAATCATATGTAATATTCCGCATAATACTACAATTCTATCTAATAATTTTCCAGATTCTGGCAGTCTTCCACTACACCAAGCCATGCGAAAACAACATTGTATTAAGAAAGATAAACGACATAGAATTCTTCACATAAATTGCTTTCGTCATTCATATCAATTGACTTTTTATGGATTTCTTGGTGAAATAACATCAAATGAAATCTCAGTAAAATTTTAATTAAATGAAATATATCATCATAAGTCGAAAACTTCACTCCCAATTAGCAAACCGTGTCTTCACAGGAGATTAGTGAGACAATGTGCCTTATTTTGCATATGTAAGAGACTCAAAATTAGATATCACTCCTAATCCAAATAGGTCTATAGGACCCTCCAACACTCAAATCAGTAATTTGGTCAGACATGATTCCGTAGGAAAAATATATAATGAAAAAAATGTGCTTGTGTGAACATTCTTATGTTCTCGTATTTTTTTTACCTGTTTGTTTGATTCCCTTTTATAGTCAATTGGTATATTTTTATTGATTGTCGAATGTCCCTTGATAAAACGATAAGACTTTTGTCAGGGACCACTTTAGTAGTGGCCAACTTGCAATCTCGTTGTTGGCCATTAGATCTTTATTGATTAGATGATCAATCTTTTGTCAACGGTCATTTTGGTAGGGGCCAACTTATAATCGTTATTGGCCTTCACATCTCTGTTGATCAGATATAGTGGCTAACTTGTAACCGTTATTAGCCGTTGGATCTCCCTTGATTGGGCGGTCAATTTTTTGTCAGGGATCAATCAGTGATTTAAGTCCAATTGCGTTTCCGATTGGTCCCCTTCGTTCTGGGCTTTTGTTCGTTTGGGTCAATTGGACCTATTTGGGTCCCTATTTTGCTCAGGCCAGATTTTCACCCTCTACACAATACAAACTTATCCACGTAAGTCACTATTATACTGAGCTTCGTGATGTAGAGCAAGGTGAAAATACCTATAAAACTAATCCACACTCCTAATAAATAAATAAAATTAAAAAAAACGAAACAAAATCATTGACAGAAAAATAAAACCCATTAATTTGAGTGCACTCCTAACAATAGAGCATTATAGAACCCTTATACATGAATTTATTATTTATTATAACTACAATATTATTCATTTTTAGGTCAATTTTGAAATAACTTTTTCACAAGTATTACTATTTTTGTTATTTTAAGAGCCCATACATGCAGGGGCCCACTAGCCAGACTTTCATGTTCATCCTCCTTCGTTATCTGCTAACAGTAGTAGGAAAGCATTTCAAAATTCAGATATCATGGCATTGCAGTGAATACTGATGAAACATGAAAGCACATGATTGTCAATCTTCATATCCATTGTCATGAACTAGAAAGCATAGATACGGCTACTATACGATATGATACGGATACAGTGATACGACAAAACTTAAAAAAATAAGATATTGGTACGAGTAGGATACGTTTGTGAAAATTATGGGTAGGTTTGGTTTGTGTTTCTGAAAAAAATTTCAAAAATTTTCTTTACCAAACAAATTTTCCTAAAATTTTTTTCCAAAACACACAAACTAAACAAGTTTTTCAAACAAATCTCTCTCACACACACATCAAATCAATCACTTTTTCCAAAACTCTCTCTCAAAACAATTTTCTCAAAAAACCAAACCAAACATATTTTCGTACTTTTTATCTCTAAAACACATCTCTCAAACACAAACCAAACATACCCTATATTTTTTAAAATTATTAATAGTGAATTACACATAAGCTAAAGAATGTTGAGAAACCACAATATAATTTTATAATGTAAAATACTAACATTTAAGAATTTTGTATTTATTTAAGCTAGTAACTTGTTTACTTTTTAAATTTTTAACAGGTCTTGCAAATATTTCATTTCAATATCAAGTTTAATATATTTATATTACAATAATAGAACAATTCACAACTTGTCCCTATACTTTTTCTTTTGACACTAGTGAAAAATATTATATTCAAGTTTACTTCCTTATTTATTTATTGATATTTAATTTTATCATTGTTATATTCTCTTGTTAATTCTTACTTTCTATGTAGTTATAGGAGACATAATAGAACAATTCACAACTTGTCCTTATACTTTTTCCTTTGACACTAGTGAAAATATTGTATTCAAGTTTACTTATTTATTTATTGATATTTAATTTTACCATTGTTATATTCTCTTGTTAATTCTTACTTTCTATGTAGTTATAGGAGACATGCATGAAATAATTAGGATACATTAATTTGATAAATTTTATTATTTAACTCACTATGCTCTTCTTATCGAAGAACTTAACAAAGTATTAGAAAAATATTCTTATATTTATACTTGCAATTATATTATATTATATTATATTACTGTGTAAGAAATATTACAATTCTAATTTCATAAAACAAGTAAACATGATTTGGAGTATTCGATACTTCAAAATTAAGTATCCGATACTCCAGAATTAATAAAAAAATAATTAAAAAATATCTGATACTTTTAATAAGTATCTGATACGCATCCGTGAATATATAAAAAATATCAATATCTAATACAAATATGATACGAATACGTCACTCTATTTGAAGTATCCATGCGTCATACTTCATGAATCATGATGATCTGTGAACTGTGATAGAGCGTCGGTAAGCTGACCAACATCAAATCAATGAATTTTAAAAGTCCACTTTGACCCTTCACTATCATTTAATGATCAAACCAATGCCCCAACGGTTCTAACGCGTCACGTAATAACCATGCAAATTGCAAATATTAATGGCTACATATAGTTTAGCTAGTGGGGAGAGTATTATATAAGAAGGGTTCTTTCAGTGGAAAGAGATCAAGCCAAGTGAGTTGAGAAGCATTTAGCAATGACAATGGGTGTGTCTCAAAAATGGGTTTGCGTGATTCTTCTTCTCTTGAGCATTGTCTTCCACTTGAGTGCCCTCACTCTTGGAGATGACAAGGTTGAGAAAGACAGGTTTAGTGAAGGTGGGAGCTTCGGTGGTCGTGGTGGCCGTTTTGGGGGTGGTAGGGGTGCTGGTGGAGGTTTTGGTAGTGGTGGAGGTGCTGGAGGAGGCATTGGGGGAGGAGCTGGAGGTGGTGTAGGAGGAGGAGGAGGGTTTGGAGGTGGTGGTGGCGGCGGTGTTGGTGGTGGGTCTGGACATGGTAGTGGGTTTGGAGCTGGAGGAGGTTTAGGTGGCGGTGCAGGAGGAGGTCTGGGTGGAGGTGGTGGCTTTGGTGGTGGTGAAGGTGGAGGCGGCGGTGTTGGTGGTGGAACTGGCCATGGTAGCGGATTTGGAGCTGGGGGAGGTCTAGGTGGTGGTGCAGGAGGGGGAGTGGGTGGAGGTGGTGGCTTTGGCGGTGGTGGAGGTGGCGGTGTTGGTGGTGGATCTGGCCATGGTAGCGGGTTTGGAGTTGGGGCAGGTGTAGGTGGTGGTGCAGGAGGTGTGGGTGGTGGTGGTGGTGGAGGTGGAGGCGGAGGCGGTGGTGGTGGTGCTGCTGGAGGAGGATCAGGCCAAGGTGGTGGATTCGGCGCTGGTGCAGGCTTAGGAGGTGGAGCTGGTGGAGGTGTTGGAGGTGGAGGAGGATTTGGAGGAGGAGGTGGTGGTGGTGTAGGTGGTAGATCAGGGCATGGTGGTGGGTTTGGTGCAGGAGGAGGCGTTGGTGGCGGTGAAAGACGTTAAAGTTACTCGCAATTCTCCAATTAGTCATTTCCATATTTGAATGAGTTGTTTTTATTGTAATTTCAGCTAAAAAAGTGTTATTGCAATTTGCAAAACAAAGTTATTGCGTACTATAGCATATGATACTCTCACTCCTAATAAAAGGGTTTATTTGTTATTGTCATAGATATTATCATCTCATTTCTTAGCACTAAAATCATTATATTCTCAATGGATTAACATCATCTGTGAGGGCAGAGTCAATGCTAAATATCTATTTGAAAAGGGCAAAAACAAAACTTGTCCAGTTTCTTTTATAATTCCAATTTATAAAAAAAGTTTCTTGTATTATTAATATAAAGAAAATTTCACACATTGAATTTGGGACAGAGACGAACGGAGTTTTAGATCTTGTACGCATAAATTTCAAGAATCAAAATATATAGAACTCTAGGACAGTGTAGAAGAGACATTGTCTATAACCCACCGATACTTCAAAATAAATGTTATAATTGTGTCGGATACATGATTATGGTAGGAATGTATGTCACACGCCACATAACATATCTCCTCATTTAAATTTATTTTCAAGGAGTATACTGGGAACACATTGGGAACATGTCACTTGTCTTTTCTTTCATTTTCTTTAGTACTTTTGATGAATGTTGATTGTTGAATGTTTGTTATTATTTTTTTAAATGTAAATACTTAATAGATCATCCATAAATAAAAAAATATAAAAGTTGTAAATGTTAATTTAAAAGTATTTTTTTTAAAATATAGAATTAGATTTAAATTTTTTGTTAATATTGATTATTTGTGAATATAATATTAATCTAGATGGCAAATAAAAATATATGAAAATATATTTTACTGTCATGTCCTTGCCATGTCTGTGTTCGTATCCCCATTTTTTTAAAATCCACGTGTCATATGTCTACATCTATATTTATGTCTGTATCCGTATCTGTATCCGTGTCCGTACTTCTTAGGACACAATCAACCACATTCACACAAGTACTAGGCCCCGTTTGGGAAGTGGGTTAACTTTTTGGCTTTTTTGGCTATTTTAGCCTGGGCTAAAAAGCTTGGTTTGGGAAGGACTTTTTGGCTTTTTGACTTTTTTGACTTTTTTTGTGAGAGAAGAGTGTAATGATTATGGGTTAGATGTAATGTTTTGTTTTTTTGGAGCTAAAATAGCCTGTTTTGTCTTTTGTGACTATTTTAGCCCCAACCTTCTTGCCAAACGACCCCTGAAGTAGTTCCCAAAGACTATATAATCCACTATCTAACTGAAATCAAATATAAAATCAAACTAGATCAACCACGCATATTATCAGTTACATTGCAAACTTCTTGAATTTAATCTTATGCAATGAATTAAATTATAAGGAAAAACACTTCAAGTTTTTCTCTTTTTTTAACAAAAAAATAATTTTTACGTATAATTATTGTTATAAATTCAAGAATGATTGGTGTTATATAACCAAGATAGTTAACTAGAACTCTTCACTTTTATGTGTGTTTCTATGCAATATAATAAGTCTCATTATTTATTAAATAGGGTAGATTTTATATACATACATGACTTTTATTATATCAATGCACTTAACAGATAAAACAAAGTGATGAAACAAAAACAATGATAAATAATATTTCTCCTTAAAAAATTGATAAGCATGCGAAAGCAGACATTCCCATCACATCCACTTAAGAGATTCATCACCAAAATAAGTAAACTTATTAGCTGATGAAAAGTTTAATTTTGATGAACTCTTTATGTGGGGCATGATTGTAAACAATTGGGTAATGAATTTTTTTGCGTGAATCTAATGTATATTTAAGTTTGGGGGACACATATACCACATATTTTATGGTGTGCGGACAGTTTTTGAAAAACTTAATCATAATTGATAATTTTGAATATAGAACAGAAGAATTATACAAATGTAAGAGAAATAAATAATTGCAAATTAGCAGGGCACCAATATTTACGTGATTCAGCCTAGATCTGTATTTATGAACAATCATAAAGAGAAACCAGTGCTGCCAAAGGTTATTAGCGAGTCCCAATCAGCATTTCTGGGGGGTAGGCACATTCTGCATGGGATTTTTATCACAAACGAGATAGTTGATGGGTGGAGAAAATCGAATAAGAAATGTTTGGTGTTGAAACTAGACTTTGAGAAGACATGTGATTCAGTCAACTGAGAATTCTTGTTCAATATGTTATCCAACTTTGGATTTGGGAATATATGAGTGAGATAGATGAAAACTTGTGTAAAATCTACAAAAGTGTCAGTGTTAGTGAATGGTTCACCTACCGAGGAGTTCTGCCCAAAGCGTGGTCTACGGCGAGGTGACCCACTGACACCTTTCCTATTCAATATCGTTGCTGAGGGTTTGAATGTCTTGTTTGATAGAGCCAAGGAAATTGGTTTAATCAAAGTTGTTGACATTGGAAATAATGGGGTAAAAGTAACACACCTACAATTTGCGAACGATACAATATTGTTTTGTGATGCTGAGTGGGTGGAAGTGATGACTATCAAAAGAATTCTCTGGTGCTTTGAAATTCTATGGGGACTGAAAATTAATTATCATATGAGTGTGTTTGTTGGCATTGGAGTGGAGGAAGGACTGCTGCAAGGTTTTGCCTCTAAGTTAAATTGTGCACATCAGAATTTGCCTTTAAAATACCTTGGGTTACCTTTCGGTGCTAACTCTGGTAGGAAGAGCACTTCGAAGCCGGTCTTGAATAGGTTTAAACAGAAACTATCCACATGGAAGAGAAGGTTATTGTCGTTTGCTGGGAGTCAAATTTTCTATGGAGGGGATTAGATCTCAAAAGGAAAGTCTACATGGTTAGATGGGACGTCATTACCAAGAGCAAAAATTTGGGAGGTTTGGGCATCAGAAGCTTCATAGATATGAATATTTGCTTATTGCTGAAATGGTGGTGGAGGTTTGGGGACACTTTGTGGAAGATAGTTATATGTTCAAAGTATAATATGGAGGTTGGAAGTTGGCTGACATACATAGAATGAAATAATAGAGTTTCAAGAATCTAGTCCGATATAATTAGCGCAATTATCTCTAAGCCTGCGCTTCGCAATTTGTACCTTGAAAACTTTGCCATTTAGTTGGGAAATAGTTGGAGGGCTCAATTTTGGCTCCATAAATGGTTTGGGGAGTTGTGTCTTAAGGATGAATTTCCCAGACTCTCCTCTCTGCCTACTGCTAAGCAAGGATCAGTTGCTGACTTTTATACCAGAAGAAGAGGGTCTCAGGACTGAAATCTAGGATCTACGAGACCTCTTCTGGCTTGGGAAGAGGAGGAGGTTAGTAGGTTACAAGCCTTAACCAGGGATGTTCCAGCAGTTAGGGGTACAAGCTCAGATGTATGGAAGTGGAAGGCTGATCCATTTTGGGGTGTTTTCTATTACATCTGTGTATAAAAGTTATGAATTATCTTTGGGGCCTGTTAGGAAAATGACAGTGGAAGTTTGGCGTAATTGTGCTCCATCTAAAGTCAAATTTTTTGGGTGGTTGGCCTAGCAAGGCAAGGTGAAAACATCCAGCTTCTTGTAGAGAATTGGGATCTTAGATGAGTCTGCAAATGTGGGATATGTTTTCTGCCAGCTGAAGTGGAAACAGTTAACCGTATCTTGCTTGTTTGCCCATTTGTCTGGCTATTGTGGTCTCGTGTTATGAAATGGTGGGGTTTTCAATGGATTATGCCAAACTCAGTGAAAGAGCTGTTGATGTAGGCCAAAAAGTACTATATTGAGGCTACTGAAGTTACATTTTTAATCTTTCAATATTGTTTATTTAATGGAGACGATGTGTTTTGTGTACTTATATAAATTTGGCAAGAAACACGCAAATTCAATCAAAAAGTGCGCGAAATCAGATTCTCTGAGCGAGAAGCGAAAAATCCGAGCCAGTTAGACTATTACACGTGTGGCCCACCACCACTCGAGCAGCCCACATGGGCGCTCGAGCAGCCCACCTAGGGATGCGTGCGCATAATTTTGGGTCTGTTTTGCTGAGAATAAAAAGAAGAAAAATAGGCAAAATTAGGGTTCAAAATTGATTTTGGAAAAAAGGAGACTAGGGTTTTTAAAGAAGTGATTTCTTCTCAACCTTAAAGGAGACTTCCATGGGGGTTTCTTCCTCATCCTCCTCCTCTTCCCACTCTTCCATGAGTGGCTAGGTTATTCTTTTCTAGGGTTTTGATGAAACCCTAGCCATGTAATAGGATTTTCCATAAGCTTTGATTGTGAATCGGTTTGAACATTTTCCCGGTGAATTCCAACCATCACCAAGTAACCTCCGCCACCCATCCGGTGACGTCGCAACACAATTTTCATACACATTTGTAACAACAACCAACAAAAACAAACCGGTATATTCATCACATATGTCAACACTTATATCAACATTCAATATATATACACATTGGCACAAGTGCGCTTACAACAATTTCCATTCAAACATTTGTAACTCAATTAGAGCGATTTCACAAATTACACGAACAACACACGTACATATATGCACAAGTAAGACTCCATGCCTTCAAGTACCCTTGAGACACTATTCATTCATATTTCTATTTATCCAAAACAAGGCAAATCCCAAGATAGTTAAGCATTAATTAACTTCAAGAGCACTCATCGAAATTACCAGTTACAAGTCACATCAAAACAAACTAACCCAAACCAATCCTCAAATCTTACCAAAAAGGAAATAACTACAAGAATCCATCTATGTAATCTAGCCCCAATTACTAATTAGCCACCCTCACGGTTCAAAGGTCGATACATACATCATTCCACATCTCACAATTCGTAATTATCGTAGTCATCATCACCTATTATCCTCATACGAACAGAGTCAAGAAATTCGTAACACTCCTCTCCCAAACGCAGAGGTCACTAATTGGCCAACCATACAATTACTAACACTTACAAGTTGCCTTACACCATCTACCCCGGGATGATGCTTCTTACACCCTTCTACCCATCTCTTGAATCTCACTAGACTTTTCAAATCTGTGTTGCATTAACACCAGTTCTAATAGTCTCATCATTCTTGTGTTGATATAGCAACACTTATTCTGAATCACACTAAACAATCATCACCCGTACAACACCCATTACAAATATTACAACCCACATTCCTTCTCAAGGACCACTTCTTGCGTTTAACTATTAAGTGTCCTTCATACTCGTGAACTCTATAAATGTCTTAATCATGTCACTCAATTCTTAAATACCACAAACCCCCTTATACATAACTACTAGCCTACCATAACACTTCACCAATGCTACCCTCATCATCACAAAACACAATTCTCACCCCATCTCAAATCCCTCACAACATTCTATGTAACCTTGAACTAACCTCATACCATTCTAAGATCTCATCTCATTTCAACCATACTCCTCATAAACCATACAAGTCGCACATTCCTTGTTCCACAAACACTCCCATTCCATTTAAGGCTTATAAGGCAATATACATTTCTACCAACATCTAATGTCTCCCCCATTGCGTATTAATACCTATCCTACAGCTCACATTATCTCAATAACAACATCAGACACCAATAACCGAACTCTAACCCTTTCTTAAGATACTTACTCTTCCTACCTCAATACGAAACCAACCTAACACATAATCACACAGCACATAAACAAATTTTAAACAACAAAACACATAATCGAGTCAAGTCTACAAGGATGACCACTCGTCTCGGAACTTCCAAGGAATTCTCACTGGAAACCACGTTGATCAGACGTGTTTCCAATGAGATCTCAAAGCAAGTTAGCCGGCAACAAGCACTATCCATGAAGCTCAACTCGTGTTCACACAATGCAACACAAAATGTCCTAAACCTCCAAATTCTATATGCAAATTTTCTCACCAAGCGAAGCCAACCCATTGTGGTAAAAACCACTTCCCACGAGCTCTAGGTATTCAAACCCGGTTAGCTCTGATACCAAGTTGACAAGCCCCAAATTTTAATTACTCGGAAATATTACCAAAGCCTTTAAATTAGGTCCTTTTTTTTTTTTCCCCGACAAACATCCATTACCCATGAGTAATAGAAATACAATGATACATGTTCTCTCTCTCTCCCTCTCTCTCTCTCTCTCTCTTAATAAATACAATAATAATAATGATACATGCCAATCTCCTACTGAGAACCTACAAATAAATAAATACAAATATCAGTATACAACAATAACTTTCTTTACATCCACAACGAGATTACACAAACAGACTTATGGACTTCGTAACTCTTCAACTATGAATCCAAATTTTCTTCCTGTAAAAAGATAAAACAACAAGGGGTGAGCACGAATGCCCAGTAAGAATCTCATAGTTCTTAATCAATAACTAACACACAGATAGAAATGATCATGCATGCAGGGTGGTACCATATAGTAGAGTGACATTTTATAATTTCAAAATATCATAAGTAGAGTACTTTTTTCTCAAAAACTATTTAAACACTTTTAAGAAAAACCTTTAGCTATTAAAAAACATCCCTTAACTTTAGAAAACCATAAATCCTTGTGAAACAAACATATTTAAGAAACAATATCATTTAAAAATTATTAACCAATTCCTAAAATATCTCTTATTTAATTCCCATTTTTAATATTCCTCTTTTCCTTTCATTCTTCTTTTCTACTCATTATTTTAATTTAGAACCCCATAACTTCAAGTTCAAGTTCCTTTTTGATTCGCTAACAATTCTCCTATACTCAATTCACATCGTTAATTACACTCTCAAAATTTCATTTCAAGATAACACAAGATTAATAAACCCCTTTCAATTCAATCCTTTATTTAATTATAGAACAACACTCACAATTTACTTTTATTGCCACAACTACTTCATTAAGTTTACCATCACAGTCCATAATCCTCATACCCATTTTTTGTTTCAATTCTTTACAAATAATGTCTATGCATATTCCCTCTTTAAACCAAATTACATATCAATATGTAATTTCACAAATTCATCACAAGTCATAAATAACATCATCAACTCAACACACTTCTCAACACATATCTCAACACAATCCACCTTTTGCCGACTTACTACGGCGGGACAGTGGGCACCCAATTCATAACACTTTCCACCTTTCGCCGGCTACTATACTACGGGAAGTGAACTCCCAAAAATCATTTTCTCAAAAGTCATTTTTTTCCAAAAATCATATTTTTCCAAAAACCATTTTTTTCAACTTTTTAAAACCATCCCCTACATTCGTCGGTTACTATACGGCAAGATGTGGGCACCCAAAACATTTTCGAAAACCATCCGTATTTCCACTTTTGCCGGCTACAATACGGCAGGATCGTGTGGACACCCAAAAATCATTTTCCACTTTCGCCGGCTACTATACGGCGGGACTATGTGGACACCCAAAAACATTTTCTCACATTCGTCCTACGATAAGCCTAGACAGGGCAATTGGGCACCTTTAATCCAAAATCACTCCCACATTTGCCGGCTACTATACGGCGAGACATGGGCCCCCAAAAACCTTTTTCTTCAATTTTTAAAACTATCCCCCACATTTACCGGCTATTGTACAGACGGTCGTGGGCACCGAAAAATCATTTTTCAACTTCCCGCGCGGGTACCAACACAACACCACCCAACACAACTCAACCCAAACTCCACACACCCAACACAACACAACTCAAACTCAACACAACCCAACACAACTCAATCCAAACTCAACACACCCAACACCGCTCAACTCAACACAATTCACATGATTCAAACACAATTCAATTCAACATTATTCAACACAACTTAATTCAACATAAGTCAACACAACTTAATTCAACAATACTATTTACAATTCAACATAATTCAAGATAAATTCTTGAATCCCATTTCAACATTCCATAACCAAGTTTATGTCATCCATATCATTAACACATCATTTTCGCCAAAACATTTCTTATTATAACATGATTTGCAATGGCCATAACAAAGGTTTATTCGCTAATTTTTAACAAAATTTTCAAACACTTCCAAAATCCAATTAAATTTGTATATATATAATTCAACCTCTCAATTTCATGATTCTACTTTCAATTTGGGCAAAATCATTAATTATCATCATGAATCAACATAGGATTTTCAAGAAAAATCAAGAATTTTAAGAAAAATTGAAACTTTTCACACCACTACTTTTAATTTCAATTTTCCCCTTGATTGTACACCTAAGGATCATAATCCACCATATTAACCCATAAATTGAACCCCCAACACTTCAAACCCTAAACCCCTAAATCTCATAATGTACACTATATGCTCAAAACGTAGATTTTGTATTTATATAATCCAAATACCACAAATCTATCCATTAATGCAAGTATTGAAGAAGAACTAGGACCCCTACCTCATGATTCAAGCAAGGAGCGAAGCTTTGATGAGATTCTTTCACAAATCCAAACTTCAATCGGTTGAAAAGTATGATCTTCAAGCCTTCTTCATTCTTGATGCAAGATCCATGGTGGATTTGTTGGTAAAAATGAATGAAATCAAAGTTTTGAGGGCTAGGTTTTTCGACCTAGGATGAGAGGAAGGATGAGGGAAAATGAAAATGTAAAGAATGAACTAGAAAATCACTTTTTAAGTCGCTGAATTCGCGTAGTCCACTCGAGCGTCTTCTTTCCCGCTCGAGCGTACCTGCTTCCAACACAGATTCCAAAACTTCAAATAGACGTAGCTCTCTCATTCGGACTCCGTTCTAGGTCGTTCTTGTGTCCAAATTGAAGCCCCGGAAACAAGATTTCCAATGGTTCTAGCCTCAAATCCAAATTCAAAGTGTGAAAAAAGAAAAGGGCAAAAGAGTGATGGCTGTTCGTAAGAAAAATTACCCGAATTAAATTCTTGGTTCACTCTTACTTTACCATCATATTACCACTTTGATCAACGTCCCAAAATAAAATAGAGAGGCTCCAAACACAATAATAAAAGGTCCAAAACAATCCCACTAGTCTCGGAAATTCAAACTCAATCGGGCAGACTGCTCGAGCGCCCCATCTTGCGCTCGAGCGCGCAGACCAACAAAGCCGTCCGCTCAAGCGACCACTTCTACACTTGAGCGGGAATTCACAACTCTCAGAATTTCAGACAGACTGCAAAAGTACTGGGAGCCTCACAAGTCCGCTCGAGCGTCAACTCTCCCGCTCGAGCGGAGGGAAAAATTCTAGATCGTTACAAAAGGATACTTTACCTATCATCATTGCATCGGACTTAATTGTTGAGCAAGAAAGTCAATTAATGAGTGTTCTTGGGGCACATCGGAGTGCTCTAGGGTGGTCTGTGGCTGATTTGAGAGGGATAGATCCCTTCGTGTGCATGCATTATATATATCTAGAGGAGGACACCAAACCTTCTCGTGAAATGCAACGGAGGCTTAATCCTAATATGAAAGAGGTGGTGAAAAAAGAGGTATTGAAACTGTTAGATGTGGGTATTATATACCTTATCTCAAATAGCAAGTGGGTAAGTCCCACACAAGTGGTGCCCAAGAAATCGGGCATCACTGTTGTTGAGAATGAGTGAGGGGAGTTGGTCCCCACACGAACCACTACTGGGTGGTGAGTGTGCATTGATTATAGGAGATTGAATTTCATGACTAGGAAGGACCATTTTCCTTTGCCATTTATTGATCAAATTCTTGAGAGGTTAGTGGGGCAGGATTTTTATTGTTTTCTTGATGGCTACTCAGGGTATAATCAAGTCCCGGTGTACCCTGCTGACTAGGAAAACACCACATTCACATGCCCTTTTGGCACTTTTGCTTGTAGGCGTATGTTTTTTGGGCCATGTAATGCACCGACGACTTTTGAATGGTGTATGATAGCTATTTTCTCTGACATAGTAGAGAAATTTTTAGGGGTTTTCATGGATGACTTCTCCCTATTTGGGTCGTTTTTGAGAAATGTCTCCAAAACTTAGCTAAAGTCCTTATTTGTTGTGTGGAGACAAATCTGATTTTGAGTTGGGAGAAAAGCCATTTTATAGTTTGCAAGGGGATAGTGTTGGGACATATTGTGTCCCCTCAAGGTATAGAGGTTGACAACGCCAGGGTTGACCTCATTGTAGGTCTTCCTCCACCTAATTCTGTGCGTCAAGTTAGGTCTTTCCTAGGGCACGCAGGTTTTTATCGTCGATTCATTAAAGACTTTAGTAAAATATCTCGTCCTTTGTGTAGTTTACTTGCTAAGGACGCACCTTTTGTCTTTGATGAGGCTTGTCTTAAAGCCTTTGAAACATTGCGAGCGACCCTTTCTACTGCTCTTATCATGCAATCTCCTGAGTGGTCTCTTCCTTTCGAAATCATGTGTGATGCAATTGATTATGCCCTCGGAGCCGTTTTGGGCCAAAAGGTGAATAAAGTGCCCCAAGTCATATCCTATGCTAGTCGTACTCTTTTTGATGCTCAATTAAACTACACTACTACTAAGAAAGAGTTATTAGTTGTTGTCTTTGCCCTAGATAAATTCCGGTCATATCTCCTAGGTTCCAAGGTCATCGTCTTCACTGATCATGCCGCTTTGCGATATTTACTATCAAAGAAAGAGACCAAACCTAGATTGATTGGGTGGATTTTACTCCTTCAGGAGTTCAACCTATAAATTCGGGATAAGAAGGGATCCGAGAATATAGTTGCGGATCATCTATCCCGCATCTTTATTGAGCACATGAGTGATCCCTTAGCCTTGCATGACTCGTTTTCGGACGAGCAACTTTTTGTAGTTTCACACGTGACCTTCCCGTGGTTTGCTCATATAGTGAATTACTTGGCAGTTGGTCAAATTCCGAAAACTTGGTCTAAGCAAGACAAAGACCGATTTTTTTCACAAGCCAAGCATTATTTCTGGGAAGACCCGGAATTGTTTAAGTATTGTCCGGATCAAGAGATTCGGCGTTGTGTGCCTAAAAGTGAAACCCATAGCAGTCTCACCTTTTGTCACTCTCATGCATGTGGCGGCCATTTCAGTGGGCAGAAAACAGCCGCCAAGGTTTTACAATGTGGGTTCTACTGGCCTTCTATCATCAAAGATGCCCATAACTTCTGTAGAGCTTGCGAGTGTTGTCAACGTATGGGCTCTATGTTATGGTAAGATATGATACCGATGACCCCTATTTTAATTCTTGAGATTTTTTATGTTTGGGGCATCGACTTTATGGGTCCCTTTCCACCATCTTTTGGCTTTGAATACATTTTGGTGGCTGTGGACTATATCTCCAAATGGGTGGAGACAGTGGCAACCAGAACGAATGACCACAAGGTTGTGGTTAAATTCCTCCATGAGACTATTTTTTGTCGTTTTGGGTTTCCACGTGCCATAATTAGTGACGGTGGCAAACATTTTTACAACCAATTCTTTGAGGCATTAGTGCGCAAATACTTGATTACGCACAAAGTTGGCACTCCCTACCATCCCCAGACTAGTGGTCAGGTAGAGGTATCTAATAGGGAAGTTAAACACATCCTCGAGAAAACTGTGAGGCCTGATAGGAAAAATTGGTCCACTAGGTTAGTTAATGCATTTTCGGCCTATCGCACTGCATATAAGACACCCATCGAGATGTTTCCATATAGGATTGTGTTTGAAAAATCGTGCCATCTCCTTGTTGAGTTAGAACACTGGGCTTTGTGGGCCATTAGGAAATTCAATTTTGATATGGCCAAAGCTGGTGACCATAAAAAACTCCAACTCAATGAGTTAGAGGAGTTCCGTAATGATGCGTATGAGAGCTCTAAAATTTATAAGGCTAGGACTAAGGCATTTCATGATAAACATATTTCTCGTAAGTCCTTCAAGTCTCACCAAAAAGTGTGGTTGTTCAATGCCAAATTACAGTTGTTCCCGGGTAAACTCCGGTCTTGATGGGATGGCCCATTAAGGTTATAGAAGTCTTTCTGCATGGAGTGGTTGAAAGTAAAAATCCACAAGATGGTACGACCTTCAAGGTTAATGGCCAAAGATTGAAACACTATGTGGTTGGTATTGAGAAAGGGGAGATGATTGAGGTTATCCATTTGACGGACCCAATATATCTTCCATAGTGATTACTTTGAGTCTAAGAGACTTTAATTCCTCTAAAGGTGTAATTCCTTTGGTGTTTGTCGTGCCCGAACGGCATCTTACGGTTTGGTAAAGCCACTTAACTGTGTTTGTAATGCGTTCCTAGGAGACCAACTTAGATGGTGAAAACTAGAGTTCGAATGGCAAAGCCTAGAATGCAAAGGTTTGGAATTTCTGAGACTAGAGTTTGGTTTAAATACCCAAGGGTGTAGAGATTGCTTCAAAACCACCCCAGCTTGAACTCTGTATGGCAGCCCCATAGGTCGAGTTAGCTTTATGTGCCTCGATTCTGGATACCAAATCAACCTAGTCTGTCACCCTGTTGGAGAATAGGAAAAGTTACACACTATTAGAGAGAAAAGTAGTACCCGTGGTTTTCGCGTGAAGATTATACTTTTGTTGTGCATTTTGATATTTTCGATGTTCTATTTTTTTTTTTTTAATTTCAAATGTGCATTGAAGGTAGAAATTGTTTAAATTTTTATTTGGATGGTGATTGGGTTTTTTTTTAAATAAATATATAAAAAAAAAATTAGGTTGTACTTGGGTTAAAAAAAAAAAAAAAAAAAAGCGACAGACTGCACGTGCAACCCAAATGGGCACACGAGCGGAGCCTCCAAAATGGACCGCATGAGCGGCGTGGTGTAACAAGCCCGCGAGGGACCTCGCTACAGTTCGGACTCGATTTTGTCGCGGTTCCAAACCTTGAACCAAAGAGTCCAAATCCGGCAAATCGTTTTTGAGAAAAACAGATTTTTTTGAAAGAAGTGCCAAACATGGACTGCTTTGCCAGATAACAGAGTCGCCACCTAAATATTTTAAAATGGGAAATTTAGGAAACCCTGACTCAGTGCCAAAAGGCCACGTATCCGTCATCACCAAAGTTGGCTCGGGAACTTGGGTACGATTGGGGAAGGTCACATCGTGAGCACCCCCGCTCGCCCGGTCAAAGACCGGCCTCTACTAACCATGATATCTATTTTTGAAAACTTTGTGAGTTCTTATTCCGGTTATTAGCCTAGGTTACTATGTGATGCGCACAGCATACAAGTATAGATTGAATCGCTTGAATTGGAACTGAACATTTCATGTTTGTTTGTTTGAAAATGGTTTGATGGTGCTACCCGCAAGTAGGCTAAGACGCGGATTTGCCACCCTCAGGTGGGCTTCAGAAAACAATGATTTTGCCACTATCTAGTGGGCTTAAAACAAACAGTCGATGAATTGTCCCAATTCAGATAACCCAACCTCCGCCCACAGGCATTCAAGGCAGTTATATCACATAAGCATTTAGCCTCATGGTAAGCATGCAATCATGGCAACACTCATACGCATGCAAGGATGCTAAAGCATAAAACTCACCGAGTACTCCAAGCCAAAACAGAAAACCGATTAGAAATCATGCATGATCCTAAATGTACAGAAATGCCTAATGCAACACATGCAAAAATGCAACTATAGCAGGCTCGGCTATTCTAAACATGGCATGTGAAATGCAACAACTAACATGTATTCAATTTGGAATTGAAATACAGATGCAGTTTGTATGATGCGCCGAGCCCAGTGCGTGCAAAAACAGATAAATGATGCAAACATGCAGTCATACTGTATGCTAATTGAAATATGCCCTATATCTAACCATCATAAGCGGGTAAATAAAAGGGAAGGAAGAAGTAGGGGTTGGAAGACATACATCACACTCACCCACACTTATTACAATTATGCCCTCGCATAGAGGGTCCGAATAAATAATACAGTCCGAAATAAATATACAGATTCCTAATTAATTAACAAATTAACTAAAGAAAGCAATAAACTGGCATGCAAGCCAGGGGCTACCTTGACTCCGCTCCGGATGATGAAATGATGCGTGCCCGGATGCCTTTGCGCGGAAATCCACGGCGGTGCCCCGATTAGCCTCTGTTTGCATTTTTTTCGTGAAATGCGTGCCAGACTTCGAAAAGTTGCTGATTCCTCATTTTTGCTGCAACAGAGAGCAGGAAAGGGGCATAGCAATGTATTTCACAAATATATGCATGCCTCGATTCTCGTGCCACCAATCACGCATATCGATGCCTGATGGTCGAGGAGTCGGATTGCGCAACTCAATATAAGATGAATGCATATGAGTGCTACAACAAAACCTAACTCCATCATGGGTAATCCGGAGTGTCGGTGACTTGGGAATTGAGACCCGTTTCGTCACTCGGAGTACGAAATGCGCCTCGTTTCCCGTGCCCGGGCTAACTCCTATTCCGAACACGATGCAATATGCATGATATGCATGAAATGCAGCTAATATGCAATCTTAGCATGCACAATGCTATGAAAAAAAAGATGCCTCGAAATGCGTGCACGCGGGCATGCAAACCGAGGTGATGACATAAAAGCATGAAATGACATGAAATATGATATACAATGGGACTAAAATGAAATGCCTCAAAATGCGTGCCCACGGGCACGCGAACCGAGAAAATGGCACACGGAATGCAACAGATCTAAAATGGCATGCAGAATGCAAATTGGGCTTACACTAACATGAGAGGGCCTCAGCCGCACCCACATAAGAGGCCGTGAGATAAAAAATGAAGTGCCTCGAAATGCGTGCACACGGGCACGCAAACCGAGGTAATGATATAAAGGCATGAAAATGCAAATCGAGCTTACACTAACATGAGAGGGCCCCAGCCGCACTCACATAAGATGCCGAGGGATGAAAAATGAAGTGCCTCGAAATGCGTGCACACAGGCACGCAAACCGAGGCAGTGGCATACTCGATGCAATGATGCTAAAATGAGATATGGAATGCAAAATGGACTTACACTAACATGAGTGAGCCTCAGCCACACTCACATAAGAGGCCGGCGGATAAAAGATGAAGTGCCTCGAAATGCGTGCACACGGGCACGCAAACCGAGGCAAAGGCATACGCAATGCAAATGACATGGAAAATGCGAATTGGGCTTACACTAACATGAGAGAGCCTCAGCCGCACTCACATAAGCTACCGGCGGATAAAAGATGAAGTGCCTCGAAATGCGTGCACACGGGCACGCAAACCGAGGCATGGCATACAGGCATGAAATGGCATGCGAATAAGATGCGATACATGGCATATGTAAAATGCAAGTTTCAGCAGCTGAAATGATGCATAAATAGCCCCCGAATTATGACAAAATTACACCCGATGCCCAAAATGCAATGTTATGCACCCAAAAAGGCCTACAGCTATGCTAAACATGCATAATATGGACACGACATGTAAAACAGTAGCAAGTAAGCCCCTAAACTAGCATTTTCTTAGCACAAAGCAAGGCTAAATAACAACCACAAGTATGGTAAAAATAGCTTGCAAAAAAAGGAAAAAAGAGGGGAATTACAAAGCAAGTAGTATATACAATGCTCAAACCAAAAAAAACAGTTCTACAACATTAAAGAGGGACCAAAAATATGCACATTTATAAGAGATAACATCCCCTAATTCAGTATGTAGATATGATAAACAAAGCATGCAAAATAATGGGCCGACGAAGACTATAACATGAGGTACCATAAGCATACACCAAAAAAGCTAAGACCCTTGATAAAACATGAATAATGGGTCATTTTAAGACACTTTCTAAGCCTGATGAAGGCTGAAAACAGAAGCCAAGAAGGCCTAACAAAGCATGCAATTTTACGGAATCAAAGGTGGTATTACATGAAGTACCAAAAACATGCACCAAATGGCCTAAGACCCTTAACAAAACATGATGAATGGGCCATTTTAAGACACTTTATAAGCCTGATGAAGGCTGAAAACAGGATCCAAATAAGCCTAACAAAGCATGCAAAATAATGAACCAAAGAGAGGTATTGAGACAAGTAGTATATAGAAAATTCAAACAGCAAAATTTCCTTCTACAACATTGAAGAGGAGACCAAGATATGCATATTTACAGTAGATGGAAGCCTCAAAATCAGAATGAAATCATGCTAGAAATGCCATGCAAAATAGGGCCACCAAAGGGGCCACAAAGAGAGGTGGTACTAGCTTTCACCAAACAAGGTTGAGCCCTTCTTAAATGTTGAAGAGGGGCTCAAAATATGCACTTTTACAGTTTATGTCATGTTCAAAATCAGATCACTCATGAGTCAAAGAAAGCTTGCAAAAAAAATGGCATATGATGAGATATTGAAACAAGTATGAGATAGGGACCCCAAACGATGTTGAGACCTTAAACAAACATGAAGAACACCTCAAAATAGTGACATTTCCAGTTAATCTCGGAGCCCAAAACCACAAGAAAATAGGTCTAAGAAATGAGCCAAAATAGGGCTAGAAAAGAAGGAAAGAGGACTTACCCTTGTAGACAACTTCTTGGCTCCCTTTTGCTTGAAGAATGGATGCTTCCTAGCTGCTGGAATTCTTCCCTTGCTGCTGGAAATGGTATGGTGATGATAGAGCTTGGAGTTGATGAAGAAATGGCCTAGTACCTTGAAGGTTTTTTGAGCTTTTGGCTATGGAAATGAAGGTGTTTGGGAGAGAGGCTTTGAGATGAAAATTGCTAACCCTAGCAAAGGAGCTGTCCAGCCCCTTAAATAGGCAAGAAAGGGTGTAAAAGGAGAGGGAAATGGAGGCAAGCTTTCCCTCCCAAAATATCCCCTGGAGGGTTGGGATATTTTGAAAAATATCCGGACAACAGAAGGGTGGAAAAGGTAAAGTCGGCCAGTAACTTTCTTGAAGGTGGCCGGCCACCCTAACCGGGTCGGCCACCACTCACCCAGCCGCCACCATGGCCCAAAAATGAAGTCAAGAATTTCGGCCGACCACCATGTTTTAGGGTCCTCCCAAGTGTGTAGAATAAGGCCCTGTGGTTGGAATCGCAACATCAAAACAAGAGTCACAACATAGAACTTGAAGGAGAGGCTCAAAATGAAATTCACAATCTTGGCCGACCACCACTTTTAGGGTCCTCTCATGTGTGTAGAACAGGATCCAAGGTTGGAATTTGGCAACATTGAAACAGGATTCACAACATTGCATTTGAAGGAGAGGCTCAAAACTGAAAATCACAATCGGCCGACCACCACTTTTGGTGTCCTCCCATGTGCCCTCATCACAGATATGTAGTCCCGGCTCAAGAAAATATCCTAGGGTGTTCAACATTGGCCCTAAGCGCAAAACGGGCCGAGGAGGCGAAACTGGTTTTTCGAACAATTGCTGGCCTCCCACCCTCCAAAGGATCTTCTTGATGCTAAAACAGAGGTACCGCCAAAATTGAACAAAACCGATACAAAATGAAAGCTCTGGCCAAAACCAGGGTCCCAAAAAGTCCAGAAGCACCGAAAGTGGCGACTGACATGAAGTGGGTACCAGAGGCCCCAGTGTCCTCGAATGATAAAACAGAGGCACTTGCCAAAAACCGGAGAAATCAGAGATGGTTGGCGGTCCCAATCGAGGCATACGGCCGACGGCTCAAAACCGAACCGGCTCCGAATGGCGAAATGGCCTCTGACCACGAAAAAGTAGCTCACGCCACCGGGAGATAGTTCAAGGGACCATTCCTCCTCAGAAAGAAAATAGAGAAAACCGAGTCTGGTTCGCAAACCGAGACAAGGCACAGAAGAGAGTTCGGAAGTCCGGAGGCAGGGCGCACAGCCGCGACTCTGAGACTTCTGAACGAGCACAACATGCAACATCACCGAGTGCTCAAACGGTGACGTCTGAGTCTTAAGGACGGTAAAAAATGGGGTGTCTACACGTGGCTGGGCGCATGAGTGGCCCAATCCAATTGGCTACTGTTTTCACGCCGCTGGAGCGGCCCAAAATAGGCGCTCAAGCGGCCCACATGGGCGCACGAGCAGTCCAATTCATAAAAAAAAAAAATCCATTGCACGAGCGGAGGCCATGGGAGCACAAGCGGCCCAGGCCCAAAAACATTCTGTGCAAGAGTCGCAGGAGCGGCCCAATCCCACCGCTGGAGTGGCCAAAAAATAGGCACTCAAGCGGCCCACATGGGCGCACGAGTGGCCTAATTAAAAAAAAGGGGAAATATATATATATCAAACTGTAGATTTTGTTTATTTATGTTTATTTACTTATTTTATATTTCTTCTTCTTCTTCAAAAAAAAAAAAAAAAAAAAACAACAGATTTTATTTTATTTACTTATTCCAAAAAAAAAAAAAAAAAATCATGCACATATATATATATCTATATTTGTTCTTTCTTTATTTTATTTTATTTTAAAAAAAAAAACATAACAAAACAAAAACTTTAAACCAAACCCTAACAGCTTTTTGACCATCACTTTCCAACACACACACACTCTCTCTCTCTACCTCTCATCATCTTCTTTGTTTTCTCTCTTTCTACCCCACAAACCCACACACCCACACACTCCATCCACACCACCATCACCAACTTCTTCTTCCTCCTTCTTCCTCAGCGCCCTATTTCCTCTCCGTCCGTCGAATTTCCGGCGACCACCATTTTTTCCGGCGAATCATTATTCTTAAACTTTTTTTTTTTGTTTAGATTTGTGGGTTCAGGAGTAGATAAGTAGAGTTTTGTTTTTATTTTTGTTCAAATCATGATCTATGGTTCATCCTTTAAAAAAAAACTGGGCAAGCAACAAATAGATCCACCACACGTGCAGTCCTCTCCGGCGCACATGAGGCCAAAAAAAAACCCTTAGAAATAAAGGTAATAATCATAATAATAATTTAGCTTATTTTTATATACTGTAGTTATTTAGTTTAAATTGTTTAGTTAGTGGTTCTTGTTAGTTTAATCGGGCAATGGATTGTTTTTATTTTTATTTTTGTTTAATTGTTTAGTTAGTGATGTAGTTTTATTTTTATTTAGTGATTTAATTGTAGTTTAAATGTTTAGTTTTTATTTTTATTTTTTGAATTTTTATTTTATTTTATTTTCTTCTACTAACTTAGATTATTTTATTTTATTTTCTTATTTATTTATTCATTGTAATTCATATGTGTGTTTGTAAATTTGTCTCATGCTGACTTAGTGTAAGTTAATTTTCTATAGTTAATTTAATGACATATTAAATAAATAAAAAATTTCCAGTGGTGTGATGACAATGAGGTTTTGAGTAATTTGTGCATACATGCCGTATTTGATGAGTGTTGATATAATGGTTTCACATTTTTGGTTGTGTTGGTTGAATTATTTTGTGCAAATATGTCTTCATTATCCCGCTGAGCACCCAAATGGCCTCGTGATGCCAACATTGCATTTAGGGATGTACCAATCGACGCTTGGGCCAACAAACTAGTTGCCTATGATACATCCTTTGATGTGGAATACTTCCAACGCCATCAACCCACTGCATGGAGTGTCCAGCAACTTGAAGACCAGGGCCTCTTGGGTGCCTGCACCGTCACTGAACCGGCGTATCCTTGTATTGTGTGAGTCTTTTACCAAAATATGTACACTAGTGATGAGACCCCAGAAGCTCTTTTGTCCATTGTTGACGGGGTGGAGTTAGCCGTCACACCAGCTTCCATTACCGAGGTCCTCCACTGTTCCATGGACACTAACAATGTAGAACAGTTCCCGGTATTCACTGGGGAACTCATCATCCCAGCACTGGTAACTGAATTTTATGAGGGGCAACAGGATGATGACAACTGTACTAACATCCAGCGGGCTAACTTACCACGCCACCTTATCTTCCTCGATGTGGTTCTCAAAAAGAATATCATCTTTTTAGGCCACAAGGAAAAGTGGTGAGGGGACTTCCTTCGTGCCTTGCATCGATCTGACTTTGGGTTTTGGGTTGACATCCCTACTTTGATCTACAACTAGATGAACCGAATCCTTAATGAAGTCAAAGTGCGCAACACCCGGGGCAGTTCTATATGGGCCCTCAATTTCGCTAACCTCATCACTGCGCTTATAAAATCCCAAGGGACATACCCCATCGAATCCAATGACGTTCAGCTTCCGCTGCTCACACTTTATGGAAAAACCCACTGACGCCAAACCATTGCTCGCCTGCCGCCCCCATTACTCCTCCCCGAAGCCTCGGCCAATCTTAATGATGCCTCGGTAGAGCTCGTCGCCGTACCAGTGCTAGCGCCAATACCAGCACCATTCCGTATGACAAGAGCGCGATATCAGGCTTTTTTGGATAATCAAGCCGCTATTCAGCAATCGGTGGTTCATCTTTGGGCCGACTATCAGGCCTATCGGGATTACTCACAAGCAGCATTTGATGGGTATCAACAGTTAGTTGCATTTCTGCAAACTGACTTCTACGCATACCAGGACTCGAGCGAGCAGCGATTTGATCAGCTTGGCGCTAGGGTTCAGGATGAGGCGTTCAAGACTCGGACACTAATGCATGCCCTATTTGAGCAGCATTTCCCACCACCGCCGAATCCACATCAGTGATATCCATATATTTTCTTTGTTTTATTTCTTTATTTATTTTTGTTTTATTTTATTTTATTTTTGTTTTTATTTTATACTGTACAGTTCCCAAAAAACAAAAAAAAAAAATGTGTGTGTGTGTTTGGGTGTCCTCGCCTCGCTGGATGTGCACTCGTCCTGTCTGGTAAGATCCACTCTCTTATTTTACTATCTCATGTACAATTGCTTACATTGAGGACAATGTTGTATTCTAGTTGGAGGGTGAGGGTATTTATAATAACCATTCATGTTTGTACTTGCTGCACTTGATTGCACCACTTCACTTAATGTTCACTTTGTGCCAGTATGGTAATGATATGAGCATATGTTAATTGGAGAACATAGTTGGGCTTGTATGAAAAGAGTTTATTGGGTAAATACTCACATGTAATGTTTGCACTAGGATAGTTGTTTGTGTTTGTGGTATTAGTACACTTGTCATGATTATGCCTTAATTCACATGAACACACTATCATAGCGGTAACCTCTTTATTATAATCCCTAGTATACATTATTGATAATGGCTAGGATTGCTGAAAAGAACAAATGAGTAGCCAAGATTCTTAAAAAATAAAAATAAAAAAATAAAAAAAAATTAACAACAACACTTGACTTGTTTGGGTTCGTAGCCTTTTTAACTTGAGTTATTAAGCCCGTAGGGGTGCCTTTACACTTAGTGCCCTAAAACCGTCTTGTTTGGGAGTCATTGGCCCAATACTTGCTACATGGGTTAATTAGAAAGCTTAAGGGACTTAGACATTGCACAGTTAAGGAAAAATAAGGATAATGACTTGTTCGGATTCGTAGCCTTTTCAACTTGAGTTATTAAGCCCGTAGGGGTGTCTTCACACCTAGTGTCCTAAAATCGTCTGGTTTGGAAGTCATTGGCCCAATGCTTGTTACATGGGTTGATTAGAAAGCTTAATGAATCAGGACATTGCACAGTCAAAAAAAAAAAAAAATTAAGAATCTTGACTGCAACAGTTTAGCTTTTCTGCATATGTTGGGTGTTATTATGAGTTACACCAGGCTATTATAGTGAACAGTTAACTAATATGGAGATTGCACTTTACATCGAGGGTACTGATGATGTGTCTACTAGCATGCACAAATACATGAGACTTTACTTTTGTATTAACTGAATTGTGATTTTGACTCAATAGATTCCTTCATGTTTGTCCATTGTGTCTTCAATAACTCATCATGTCTTAACATCACACTGTAGTGGCACATAAGTTGATTGTTAGGTGGAGTAGTATGGTTAATTGTTGTTGGGCAGATATGAATATGTTAATGTTTGTGGGTATCATTTTTGAAAACCCTCACGAGACTGTACTCATACACTGGGGGTAACATTGTAGTTTAAAGGCTTGTTACATATACTAAATGCAATCGTGATTCTAACAAAAGTGGCTTAGAGTTATTTTACTTTTTTTATTTCTTTTGTTTTGCTTGAAGACTAGCAAAATGTAAGTTGAGGGATGTGATGTAGGCCGAAAAGTACCACATTAAGACCACTAAAATTACGTTTTTAATCTTTCAATATTGTTTATTTAGTGGAGATGATGTGTTTTGTGCACTTGTACAGATTTGGTAGGTAACACATAAATTCAATCAAAAAGTGCGCGAAAGCAGATTCTCCGAGCAAGAAGCAAAAAATCCGAACCAGCTAGACCACTACACGTGCGGCCCACCACCGCTCGAGCAACCCACATGGGCGCTCGAGCGGCCCACTTAGGGACGCATGCGCATAATTTTGGGTCTGTTTTGCTGAGAATAAAAGGAAGAAAATAGGTAAAAATAGGGTTCAAAATTTATTCTGGAGAAAAAGGAGATTAGGGTTTTAAAGAAATGATTTCTTCTCAAGCTTAAAGGAGACTTCTATGGGGGGCTTCTTCCTCATCATCTTCCTCTTCCCACTCCTCAATGAGTGGCTAGGTTATTCTTTTCTAGGGTTTTGATGAAACCCTAGCCATGTAATAGGATTTTCCATAAGCTTTGATTGTGAATCGGTTTGAATCAATGTATGAATGATTTAGAAGTTTTTAATAATTATTTTTTTCATCTCTTCAAGTATTTTACTCTCTATGATTGTTTAATACTTTCCATACATTAGTTTTCTTCGTGTTTGTATTCAAAGTACGAGACAAGTCATGCTACAAGAGACGGGTTGTGTTACTATCGTAGTTTAGAGCAAACGCCTTGTGCTCGTGCCTGTACGTTGAATGCAACAACCCTCTTGATCAATATTTCAAACCGGATCACAATTGGTAGCCGTTGTTTAATCTCGTTTATATGGTTAGTAGTGAATTCTTTACCCTAGGATTTTTTCCAAAAATTAATATCTCAAACCCTAATTTTAATTATTAATTTAATTTATCAATTTCATCTAATTCCTTTTTAGCCATAAAATCTCTTAATCTTTTTAATCAAAATTAATTTAGGAATTTAGCGATTAAATTAGTCTAATTTCACAATTGTCTCTGTGGGTCGATACCTGGATTTGCCATTATTCTAAAAGAATTTAGTATAGTTTAGTATTTAATTTTGGTGTGTGTAACGACCCATCAACTGTTATAGTGGTGGTCATTTTGTAAAATGAAAAAGATTGAGAAGCTGATATAGAAGGTTGTACCTTTGGCTTTTTTTGGTCAACATGGAAGCATAGAAATGATTGTGTTTTTAATGGTTCTCGGCCAAATTTAGAAGATTTATGTGAGCTTGTCAAAGTAAGAACAACTTTGTGGGTCAAATCATCCCCGACCAAAATGGAGTTCTCTGTTAATGATATAGTCTTTAATTTGCATCAGGTTCAATATTGTATCCAGAATGGGAGCTGAGTTTTGCCTCTGTGATTCTCAGTCATGCCTCTGTCAATATTGTCTCTGTGATCCTAATTCTACCGTTGTATTGTGGTTGCTTTTGTGATCCTCGTTTTACTGCTGTATTGTGGTTGTTGCTGTGATTCTAATTCTGCTTCTGCCGCTGCTGTTGTAGTTGTCTATGTTGTGCTTCTGGCTGCTTTGGGTTGATTCTAGCTGTTTTGGGTTCTGTTTTCGTGTTGTTTCTTGTTTGGGTTGGTCTCTCTCCAACCCTCTATGGTTGAGCTTGCAGATGATTGGGTTCTCTTCTCAGTGCCAATCTAGTTAGGATTGAGTTAGTTTGCTATGACGCATTTTGCTCTTCCACTCCTTTATGATGTAAATTCATCTCATTGTATGGTTTATTATCAGTAAAGGTCTCTCTTTTTTGTTGATCCAAAAAAAAAAAAAAATTAAGAGAAGTATTCTACTAGTAAAGAGAACAATGTTCCGAAGAGCTACAGTAGTAATAAAGTAATCACTTATAGATGACTAAGTTTACCATGCTCAAAATATAATTCTCTCACCAAATCCAAATCATCTCTAGACAAATTTTACGAAACTTAAAGTTTCAATCAGGAGACACCAAGAGACCAAAGATCACACCACCAATTAGACACCAAGTGACGAAAGGTCATGCTAGAGACTCAAAGGCTTACCAACAAAACCTCCCATGAGGAACCAAAAAGTCCAATTGAATGAATGAGTGTCTACACCTATTTGTAGCCAAAGAATCTTTCGTAAATAAAAAAAAACAATCGTGCTACGTAGCTCGAATTGGAAGCTCCCGAATGTCCCGAAATCTCAAAACGACGTCGTTTTGGGATTATTTTTTTTTTTTTTTTCCATTTTTCCTTCTCGTTTGTCTGAAGAAGAAGAACAGGCAGAAGAGGAAGAAGAAGAAGAAAAAGAAGAATGAGAGAAGAAGAAGAAGATCATCAGCCAACATTTTTTTCCCCCCCTTCAGATCTGGATCTGGATCTGGATCTAACAGGAAAAAAAAAATCAACAACAAAATCAACAACAACAACATTTTCATCAGCATCACCATCATCAACACATCATCTTCATCTTCATCTTCAGAGCCAGAGAGAGAGAGAGAGAGAGGGGGAAGCTCACCGTCACACCACCGTCGCACCCTCTATCACCGTCGCCCTGCCCCGCCATCGCTGTCACCTCTCTCTCTGTGTTTCCCTCTCTCCTCTCCTCCTCTCTCTTTCTCCCTCTCTCTCTCTTGCCCTCCCTCTCTTCAGATATAAATGAGAGAACAAAAAAAAAACGGGGGATTCGGGGCCAAATTTTTCGAGGGGAAAATCATTTTCCTAAAAAAAAAAATTCTTTCAAGTCTAATCCAAAACCAACTAAGAAATATTAAATCCAAATTTTTAGTAAGTCCAAACCAAGTCAAATAGTTCTCTCACAAATAATGTAAAAAAAAATATTTGACTTGGTTTGGGTACTATTACAAATACTGTAAAAATAAAATAAAATACTACTACTAGTAATGTAAAAATGTTCAAAGGCCCCTTTAAAGAAAACAACAAAAAATGCCCCCACTACATATACACATAGGTATACAAAAAGAATAAAATTCATCAAACTCTAGAATCCTACATTTGCCTAACTAATTGTGACGTTGTTGATAGTTGAATGCAACTCAAATCTTGAACACAAAGTTTGAACAAAACTTTATACCCAATATGCAAATACTAAAAAAACTGGATGGTATGTTAAAATATATAGCTAAAATATGAAGCATTTGAAAAATAAGATAGAAATGCAATTGGAGATCATTATCAAATAGGAATGAATTTGAAGATAATTATTAGATTAAAGATCAAAATAAATTTTAAAAAGGGATTATATGAACAATATAATAAAAATAAAGTTGGAGATAATGATAGGATTGGAGATATTAAAAAAAATGTAAAAAAAAATAAGAAATAAGAAATAAAGATAAATGAAGATACAGGAGAAGATTAAGCAAAATAAAAAATAAAATAAAAAGAGATAACGAGTCTTAGATAATAAAAAGATTTTAAAAGTTAAAATAAAAACAATATTAAGAGAAAAAAAATGTTTTTTATTGGAGAAAAATAAGGATGAAGAAAATTTTAAAACATAACTTTGAGAGAGTGACATTTAGGAAAAAGAATATCAATTGTTGAGAATTGAGTATTGAGACTTTGAAAATTTTAGAGTACAAATTATATTTGCTTATATATAGTATAGATATAGATATATAGGTAAAAAGATAGATTTCAAATCTAATTTGAAAAAAGATAAAAACAAAATAAACATCCTAAAAAAGAAAAAGAGAGAAATATGAGAATTCGTTGCTGATAATCAAATTTTTTTAAAAAAATAAGATATTTATGAGAGATTATGTATGAATAGAAAATAATTTAATTTTTGTTATATCAAAATAAAGGCATATATATTTTCTTGAATAGTAGCAAAATAAATTTACTTTTTTAATAAAGTTGTAATAGAATAAAAGATATTTAATTTTTAAATTACATGCTTGATGATGATTTTTTTTTTTTTAAAATACATTGATAGAAATTTTCAAAATTAATGGTAGTCAATTGTTATCATTATAGCCTACAAAAAGAATTTAATAATGGTCAATCATTAACCAATAATTTTGGATATAATCATGGATAGCCAATAAAAAATCAACACTTAGCAACTTAAATTTTGTCAAAATTAAAAATAAAAAAAATTGGAAAATTCAGAATAAAGTATTGGAATTCCTCAAATCATATAGTTAGATATTTTAGTTAATTTTAAATTTTAAATGTTAAATCTAGTAATATTATGCCATGTGTAATAATTCAAAATTTAGATAATACACTAATAGATTTGAACCACTTTTTTTTTCTTTGTAATATTGTAAAAAAAAAATTCAAAATTCAAAATTTTAAATTAGATATGTTTAAATAAAATTTAAAGATTTTAAAATTAAATATTATTAGCTGTACCGATCACTTTAAGCCAAATATATTATTTTGAAATTGTGTTTAAGGTTTTGAAGTTGTTGTGTGTGTGTGTTTGTGTTGTTAAGTGGGTGTATATTGGTTGTAGATGATTCGAAGAACTTTTATTTGAGAGAGTTTGAAGGAGCAAAGGTGAGATTAACTTAATGCAGAGCTGATTTTCTTGATTTTGAGAGTTTACGCGAAGTCATTAATAAATGTGATGATATGATAGACATGAGATAAAATAAATTAAATTTAATTCAAAATTTGATGAGTTTTGAATCTTATTAAATTGAAATACAAAAGCAAATTACAAATTAAAAAGTAAGCAAGCCCAAATCATGCAAAATGTAATAATGAAGAAGATGAAAAGATGTGTAAATGAACTGAAAAATAATGGAAAAAATATATATATACACACAAAGGTAATAAACACTGGAAAAGTACATATAAAGTAAGAAATAATATTATGAGCATAAAAATGAAAAAAATGAAAAGATATATAAATGAACTGAAAAGTATTAAAAATATATATATACACTAAAAGTAACAAACAATGAAAAATGCATATAAAGTAAAATAATATTACATTGACTTTGTAATGATTTTTGCAGATAATCAAAAGATGAGTTACTATGAGAAGAAAAAAAAAATGACTGGAATAAACTGAATAGAAAGTGTAGAAGTTGTAGAAGTTGTTCGTTTCTTTTTTTTATATTATTATATATATTTTAAATTGAGATTGAGAATGGGATAAATATTATTGTGAGTGGTGGATATGGATGAATATTTTATTATTTTTTAATTTTATATTTTATGTAAGGAGAAAGAGTGCGAAGCTTGAAGAGTAGGAAAGGAGGTGAAAGGAGGCGCCATGTAATATTTTTTTCCTTCAAAATTATGAGAATTTAAGATTCAAATTTTGGAGTCTTTTGGTTATAAATATACTTATACAATATAGATCTATATTTAAAAAAAAAAAATCCCAAATATATATAAGAGATTGATTAATTCCAACACGTTGATGGTTTGAATATAACATTTTCACTGTTTTTTGAACAACCTATTGTCCAAATATAAAATTGAATGACCAAAAAAAAATAATTTGATGACCCATGAAGGCACTATATGATTTGTAATCTTCGTCTCCATTGTCATGAATCATGATGATCTGTGAACTATGATAGAGCGTCGGTAGGTTGACCAACATTATCAAATCTATGAATTTTAAAAGTCCACTTTGACACTCACCCATATCATTTAATGATCAAGCCAATGCCCCAACGGTTCTAACGCGTCACATAATAACCATGCAAATCAAATATTAATGGTTACAGATAATTTAGCTTGTGGGGAGAGTATTATATAATGAGAGCTCTGTGAGTGGAAAAAAAGCAAGCCAATTGAGTTGATAAGCATTTAGCAAGGACAATGGGTGTGTCTCAAAAATGGGTTTGTGTGATTCTTCTTCTCCTGAGCATTGTCTTTCACTTGAGTGCCCTTACTCTTGGAGATGACAAGGTTGAGAAAGAGAGATTTGGCGAAGGTGGGAGCTTCGGTGGTCGTGGTGGCCGTTTTGGAGGTGGTAGGGGTGCTGGTGGAGGTTTTGGTAGTGGTGGAGGTGCTGGAGGAGGCATTGGGGGAGGAGCTGGAGGTGGTGTAGGAGGAGGAGGAGGGTTTGGAGGTGGTGGCGGCGGTGGTGTTGGTGGTGGGTCTGGACATGGTAGTGGGTTCGGAGCTGGAGGAGGTTTAGGTGGCGGTGCAGGAGGAGGTGTGGGTGGAGGTGGTGGCTTTGGGGGTGGTGGTGGAGGCGGTGGCGGTGTTGGTGGTGGATCTGGCCATGGTAGCGGGTTTGGAGTTGGGGCAGGTGTAGGTGGTGGTGCAGGAGGTGTGGGTGGTGGTGGTGGTGCTGGAGGAGGATCAGGCCAAGGTGGTGGATTCGGAGCTGGTGCAGGCTTAGGAGGTGGAGCTGGCGGAGGTGTTGGAGGTGGAGGAGGATTTGGAGGAGGAGGTGGTGGTGGTGTAGGTGGTGGATCAGGGCATGGTGGTGGGTTTGGTGCAGGAGGAGGTGTTGGCGGCGGTGAAAGACATTAAAGCTACTTGCAATTCTCCAATTAGTTATTCCCATATTTAGATGAGTTGTTTTTATTGTAATTTCAGCTAAAACAGTGTTGCTGTAAAACAGCTTTCAAGTTATTATTTTTGTGTACCACTATTCTTAATAAAAGAGAGTTTACTTGTTATTGTTAGACATATGAATCCAAAATAGCAACTTTTCCTCTATTCTGTATTCAAATATTATATTATCATCCCCTTATTCAGCGTTAAAATCATTATGTTCACAATGAATTAAGATCTATTAATGTTAAGTAACAATTTGAAAAGACAAAAAAATAAAATTGTCAAGTTTCTTTCAAAAGAATCTGAAAAAAAAAGAAAAAAGAATAGAAGTTATTTATTTATTTATTATAAGTATTAAAAATAAACACATGAGAATTGGGATAGAGACCAATAGAGTTTTAGATCTTTCATGAATAAACGTCAAGAATCCAAATACATGAAACTCTGAAGAGCCACAATCAAACACAGTCACACCAGTACTAACTAGCTCAAATCAAATATAAAATCAAGCTAGATCAACCACACATATTATCAGTTACGTTGCAAATTGCAAATTTGTTGAATTTAATCTCATACAATGCATCAAATTATTATAAGAAGAAACATTTCTAGTTTTTTTTTTTTTTTTTTTTTTTTTTTTTAAACAAAAAATTAATTTTCACACATATAAGAATTAATTTTTCTTTAATAATATAGAAATTATACTTTTATTAAGAATAAAATACACCTATAGAACCTCAAGGGATTTGGCTTAGTGAGAGGAGAGACAATCAAAAGGCTTATCACCGCATAGGTCGCAAGTTCGAATCCTACGAAGGTCAAACATTCTAAACCTTAGGGCTATTAGAGGTTTTCCTGGTCATTAACTTTAGGATCTAAGAATTAGTCGAGATACGCATAAAATGGTTTAATCACCCAGTTTTAAAAAAATTTAAAATTTAAAAATTTAAAAATTAAAAAAAAAAACACATATGGCCCTAAAATATGTATTATGTGTCACTTTGATTCTTCAAATTTTAATTTTGTTAATTTCGTTCATAAAATTTTAATTTGAGTTAAATTGATCCAATTACATGTGAAATAATTATTAAATTCACATATAATTCTTAAAAACACCTGTTTCATGTCACTTCGGTCTCCAAAATTTTTATTTTATCTGTTTCGCACGTCAACACCATAAGGTTTTGTTTTTTTTGAGAACACCATAAGGTTTTTTTTTGCTCTTCTTCACCAACATTTGGGACTAAAGTGATAAAAGTATAAAATTATAAAAGTGATACAAAAACGCATACTTTAAGACCATAGTAGTATTTCACTATCATTCCATTAATGATTTAGACGGTTCATTTAAAATTAGATAAATTTTAAGGACTAAAGTAATACAAAATGTATATTTTAAGCATCATAAAGATATAATTTATCGTTTTATTATTATTATTATTATTATTATTAGTATCCAATTTTGTATATTTGATTGCTAAGTTTTATTAATAATATCTGCTCTCTTCTTTTTCTTTTTTTTTCTTTTTTATTTTTTATATTTGATTGTTATTTTTTAATGTACATTTAATTTTTTTACAAGTTGAATTCTAATTCAAAGTCAAACTTGACTCGTTGATGCAATTGGCATTATTCGACTTGACCTCGATTTTTTAAGCTTTACAAATTTTTTGCAAGTCAGATTAAAACACTCCAAAGTTCAAACATTTCTAAAAATTCTCAAAATATTAGTACAACTAAAAAGAATGCGTATGAAAATGGAAAAAGGCCCTAAGAGCTTTTTTTTCCCCTTTTATTGGCATTTTTCATCCCCTTCTCAATTTTCATTTAAACTTTCAAAAGCTTTTAAACATGAATATCGCTTCTCTCCCCTCGAACTAGTCATTCAGAAAGGAACAAATTCCCCCTGTTCATCAAAATTTAGATTGGAAGACGTTGTTTAGGCTTGTGAGACCCACACGGATCCTGTTTCAGCTCGTGAGGCCCATTACGGATTCTCTTTCGATAATTTAAATCGTTTATTTTGTTGGGTACATTGTATATTTCATTCACACAAAAAATTAAATCGATTAAATAATCGTAATCTATTCAATTTATCACGTTTTTCACTAAAAAATGTACGATTTATTTTTAAAAACACATTTGTCGTCCATTTTTTTCAGTAAATTGAATAGGTTACAATTATTTGATCGATCTAATTTTGTGTGTGAGTGAAATACACGACATGCCAGAAAAAATAAACGATTTGAATTATCGAAACAGGACATGTGATTGGCCTTACGGACCCAAACAGTACCCTCCAGTCCAAATTTTGGGCTGGAGGAGATCTACCTCCAAAAAGAAATTGAACATAAAAACTATAAGATAAATTGTTCTTATAGTCTTTATAATTTGTTTATTTTATTTTATTTTATATATATTAATTTGGTTATTAGAGTTCTAATTGCATCTTACTCTTGAAATTTTTACATTGTGTCAATTTAATTCAATTGATAACATTTATTTGGAAGGATGCAGATCCCCTCCAATCCAAAATCTGGACTAGAGGGCGTTGTTTGGGTCGTAGTACCCACCATGAATTCCGTTTTAATAATTTGAACCGTTATTTTGTTAGACACTTCATATATGTCATTTAAAAAACTTAGGTCAATCCGATAAATGTAACTTGTTTACCGCTTTTTTCACCAAAAAACAACAATTATGTTTTTAAAAATAAACCATATATTTTTTTAATGACGAACGCAATAAATTAAACAAGTTATAGTTATCGGATCGACTTAATTTTTTGTATGGATAAAATACACGAAGTGTCTGATAAAATGAACAGTTTAGATTATCGAAACGTGACCCGTGATGGAGTCCACCAAACTAAACAGTGCCCATCAATCCAAAATATGAACGGGAGGAGATCCTCCTCCTATTTGGAAATTGAATTAAAATTAATGGGTAAAATAGTCTACCCACTTTTTTCAAAATGATTGAAAGATTGGTGTCTAGTTTGAAATTGTTCATTCTTTTTGAATGAACCATCTTCCCATTAATTTTTGTATAATTTGTAAACATAAATTATCATTTAAACTAAATTGACATAATATGAAAAAAATAAAAAATAAAATTGATACAATAAAAACTATATTAACCAAATTGACAGAATAAACAATAATTTGTTCAAAAATAAATGATCGGTTATGATTTTTGAGAAGTAAGATTCACTAATTTTCTATTTGTATATTACATTGACAAATAATATATAAGTTCACTTTTTAAACTTAATAATATGTAAATAAATATGATTAATTAATAATCAGATAAGATTTAAAAAGAAAAATTATTTTATATATTCTAATTAATTACATATTATCGGGTTTGAAAAGGGGGCGTACACACGTCTATTATACAGAACACATCATAAAGGAAATATGATGTGTAAATACATATAGCGATGAGAGTATTTGTATTACTGGTAAGTTGACATTCAGATCAAAAGAATTTTAGAAGTAAGACTTTTGACACTAATTCTAATCATTTAATGATCCGGTTATTGCCCCCAACGGTTCTAACGAGTTCTACATAACAATTACTGTTAGGTATCATGAAAAAATTTTCATAAAAATAATCATGAAAGTTTTGTAATTTTTAGATTACACTTAGAATAAAGCACCACACATTAATCAAGGTAATCCAAGGATTATAAATTTTTCATGATCAATTTTATGAAAAAAATTTCATGATCCCTAACTTTTCTCTAACAATTATGCAAATTGCAAACATTAATGTCTACATACATATAGTGGACTTCTTAGAAAATTTAGGATTCTAGTGGGTGGTGAGTCCCATAAAATAGAAGAGGTTGACTCAAAAAAATTTGTAATGAACAAATTTCAGAATTTTATAATGGTTAATTTAAAAATTATCATCATTCAAGTTCAGGATCTCCAATTTATTTTGCATGGCATTCATATAGAAAGCATGTCACTAATTGAGTCCTTCCTAGTTGTTATCTAATTGAAAAATTACCACAACACTGGAAGGAATTCAAGAACATCTCAAACACAAGCGCAAAGAAATGACTTTAGATAAATTGATTGTGCATTTGAGGATTGAGGACGACAACCGAACTTCTAAGAATTCAAATTCACCCCTTTGATATTGGTCAAGTGAAATGAATGTTTTATGACTTTTGTTAATACTGTTTTCGATAATGAGATTTAATTCCCTACATTGTGTTTTGCCTTGTATATATGAGCTTTATGGATAAGTGTTCATATATATAACCATGTATATGAAAGTTTATTTCCATTCAGGTCCTCACAGCTCATTGGACGATATATATTATTATTGATTGGCTTCCGCTAGTCCCTTTATATTGTATTATTGTCATTATAGTTAAACAGACCTTTGGTAATCACGGATTACTGCCCGGTTACGACGGTAAACTTATAGGGGCAGGTTTGGGTCGTGACATGAAAGGTAAAATAGGATTTTAAAAGAAATTATGAATGTCATGTTAATAAGTTCTAAATTACTTCAGAAATTGTAGAGGGAAGCAGTACTTTCTGCTAATTATATTCTTAATCAAGTATCCTAAAAGAAAGTGAATCAAACACTTTATGAAATGTGACATGGGAAAGTATCATCATACAAATACTTAAAAGTGTGACGGTGTTTAGCTAAAGTAGCTATTTTTAGTCCTAAAAAGACTAAGATAGGTTCGAAAATCTTTGATTGCATATTCATCGATTATACCAAGAATAATAGTGCATATCAGTTTTTGATTCATAAGTCAGAACACTCAGAAATGCATGTAAATACTATTATTGAATTTAGGAATGTATCAACATGTGAATTAGGTTTTTACAATTAAAATTAATAATACCTTAATAATAATTATGACTAGCACAATAAACAAATATAATTAATGAAATAAAAATATTTAAAACAAGTGTCTTAACAACTATGTCAGTTAATGATTTTAGCACAGTAAAAATGTGAAATATAACTATGGCAATTTAAAAAAAAATAAAAAGATAAGGGAGAGAGAGGTAAACAAATTTATAGTAGTTCGATTTCAACTCGGCCTACGTCCACTCTTCAAGCTTTACTTGAGATTTTCCACTATCTTCTAGCTTCACAAGGGTGCGAGCAACCTCTTTACAAATGGAGCAATCCTTCACGGATTTTACACAGACTTCACAAGCCAAAACCCTTGCAAATCTTAAGTGATTCATAATCACTCTCAAGATTTCAAGAATACAGTATTTGCAACACTTTTACAAGATAAAATGGTATTTTTGCTTTCAAATAAAGCTTACAATAAATATATCTCAAAGATAGATATATAAAATGAAGCTTTGATTTTTCTGTAAATCACACACAGGAAAGATGAGCTTAATGCTATAAGGCTCAGTGTATAATTTCTAAAAATAGATGTGAGTGATTATAGATCAAAGAATATTTTCAGGTTTTTTTTTTTTTTTTTTTTTTTTTTTTTTTTTTTTTTTTTGCAACTTGTTTACATTAGAGGTTTTGGTATATTTAATGAAAATTATAACCGTTTATAGCCGTTATATTCATTTGAATTTATAGTCATTTATAATCGTTGTAGTCATTTGAATTTATAACTGTTGTACTTCCATCATTACTAATTTGAATATCTTCCACTCCATCATTACAAATTTGAATATCTTCTACTTGAACCTTTTGGCCTTTTGAACTTTTATAGCCGTTTATAGTCATTGTACTTCCATCATTACTAATTTGAATATCTTCCACTTGAACCTTTTGAACCTTTTGGCCTGTTGCTGTGCTAGGCTGTTTGAACCTTTGTTTTGAGTTGTTTGAACTCCTGATTTAATCAAATATTGAATACATTCTAACAACATTTTGGATAAAGGTTTAGGTGAGAAATAATAGGACAAAATAAATTTTGATTATATTAAAACATAAAATTATCAAAATAAATTTTGATTCTATTTTTCTCTTTTAAATAAATCATTAAAATAAATTTTGATTATATTTTTCTCTTTCAAATAAATCATAAAAATAAATTTTATCAAAATAAATGTTGATTTTATTTTTCTCTTTCAAATAAATCATCAAAATAAATTTTGATTCTATTTTTCTCTTCCAAATAAATTAAAACATAATTAAATAAATCATCAAAATAAATAAGTCTAACAATCTTTCACTTTTTGATGATGGCACACAATGATATTTTGATTTGATTTGGGAGTAAGAAAGGCTATCCCTCATGTCATGCTCCTTAAATTCATTTCTAAATACATAGGTTAGCACATGTGTAATAAATAAGCTTTAATTAGAGACATGATATGAGACTAAGATATCAAACGATAAATACATAATCATCAGATTAGTTCTCAAATAATACCATAATTTGAAAATAATACCATAATACATAACATCATATAATAACATTATATAATTTCTCCCCCCGTGACATTATCAAAAGGAGATCATGGGTCAGAATCTGAAGGAGGAGGAGGAAAATGATAGTGATAAATGGCATCTATACAATTCAAAACATATATATACATATATATACGATTCACATGCCTCTCTCATTTCCATCGAAAATCGCGTCGGACACGCGTCCTCGTTTTTGCGTCAGCCGACCGACAAAAGTGAGACGGGCCAATCAATGGTCAATCAGCAAAGTTATATATATTACATAGCTATACAATATATATACATATAGGCATACACATACAACTCTCTCGCGTCTCTCTTTTTTTTGGCAAAGCGCAGTTGCCACGCAGCTTGGCTTTTGCTTCATTAGCTGACAAAAGCAGCTCTCCTCGATTGCCGCTCACCTTGGCTAGCTCCCCCGCCTTGTCTTCTTCTCTTCAACCTCTTCTCTTCATCACACACTCTTCCATTTTCTTCTTCACCATTCTCTTCTATCTCTTCTTCATCACTCTCTTCTGTTTCTTTTTCCTCATCGAGAGACAAAGAGACCTGAACGATCTCATAAGCTTTGGTGGACCGAGTGCCCCTTATAACAACCCTCGTCACTGTTTACCGATAAACTATTGATTACTGCCAAACTGAAACTGATTATGACTGATAATTGAATTGATCAAAATACTGGACTGACTGACTGAAATTTGAAACAGATTGATTGAATATATTGTTAAATTGCATGTCTATCTGTTGCCTGTTTGATTATATGTTCATGTTTTTATGTTTAAATTGCGAATTGAAGGCCTTATCGGCGGCCAAATCTGAAATTGATTAATGTTCTGCGTTCATTAGAATTTATATAATTTTATGGCATATCTATCTGAAATGTGATTTGGTATGATTAAATTAGATTAGAATAAGTTAATTGCATAAGTTGGACTAATTACCATAATGCCACTTAAATGGCCCACTACCTAAACCTCTTTGAACTCACCACACTAGAAACAAAACTTTTCATCAGCTCATTTTCTTTGTTCTTACCGACCAAGAGAGTTAGAGGGAGAGAAATTGAGTTCCCTTTTGAAAATTACTTGAAGACTTGAAGATTTGGAAGAGAGATTGCATAATTGAGCCTCCTTACCTTTAATTCAAGACATAAGGTAGAGCTTTTGCCTTCTTGTGTTTGATTGGAGCTTCTTCTAGCATGTTTTAGAGAATTGTTAAAGGTTGGAGCTTAGGCATGGCTTATAATGTTGAATTGTAGCTTAATTGTTACATGCATGTTACCAATCTTGGGTTTTGAAGTTGTAAGTTCATAATTCCTCACATGTATGTTCATAATATTGTTATAGTTTATGTTGTTATCATGTTTTTGCAAGATTTGAGCTCATTGTGCAAGCATTGAAGCTTTAAAACGGTTTAAATTCATGCATGTTTGCATGTTATTCATGTCCATGAAAATTGGTTTGAAATTTGGATTTAATTGAACTACCCTTGGGCTTTGATTTTACAAATTGAGCTTTGAATCATGTTATTTTATGTATTTACAAGTGTTTTCCCAAAAATAGGCCCAAAGGAATTGATTTTGATTCATTGGAACTTGATTTGAGCTTGGAAGTTCAAATCTGGAAATTCCAGATTTTGGACTCCCGCTCGAGCGGGAAAAGTGGCGCTCGAGCGGGAAATTCGTGATCCCAGTACTTTGCACTATTTTGAAGTCTGCTCGAGCGGAATAATTGATGCTCGAGCGAGACCTTGTGTCTTACGCTCGAGCGGGTGTCGAGCGTCCATCGAGCGTGATTTTTGAGCATCCAGTACTTTTGACTGTTTTGCAGTCCGCTCGAGCGTGGGAAGTGACGCTCGAGCAGTAACCGTTGTCTGCATGTCCGCTCGAGCGGAGTAACCTACGCTCGAGCAAGACTCTGTTTTTCTGAAAATTCTGAAAATGTTTCCTGAATGCATCCTTGCATCCTCATTCTATCCTAGGCATTCTTAGGCCTAGTTTAAGACATCTTAATGAGGATATAGATGTAGAACACACCGAGGCAATTAGGGATTAAGTTATTATTTTTTCCAACTGTGTAGCTTAGTGTGTGTTCATTCTGTAAACTGTGTAGGATTGGCGACTGGTGACATGCTCTAGCCTAACTGTAGCCCAAAACTCTGTGAGTAACAATTGTGTAAAGATATGTTCAAATATGAATATCTTCTGAATACTGAATTAAACTGTTTTCTGAAATGACACTATTAACTGAATGAATGTATGTTCTATATTTTGAACTGTATTGTGGCATCCTTAGCAACTACTATTTACTGTTACTGCTACTGTTACAGAGATCTCTGTCGGTTCCCTTGTTGGAACCACTACTGTTTACTGATTGATGGCCATCATTAACTGCTCGGTCTTTTAAAACCTACTGTTTACTGTACCGCTATGCTAATGGATGTACCACATATGACTGAATGACTAAATGATTGATATACTGAATCAATGAACTGTTTTCATTACTGTAAGGACATTCATTCTAAACCCCTTTATGCATTATGTTATTCACTGGGCTTTAGCTCCTGTTTATATATATATATATGTAGGTGTTCAGGCACCAGACCGGAGCTAAGAGCGTGGATTAGACTTCCCTTTTTGTCAAGCCAACTACTGTGCCTCACTGCGAGGTTCCGAGCCTGCCAAGCTATGGCTTAGGGGTGTTTTAATTTCCCCCGTCTGTCTCTGTATCTGTTTTGTATAACTGTATAGACATAGCATTGTATTGTACTGTTTAATAAGGATTTAGTCCCTGTTCTGAATGACTGTAAATATTGTACATACTATTCTATACCGAGTATATATATATGCATGAAAAGTCTTTTTGCATATAGACTGACAGAGCTCATTGGACCTTGTTTATTTACTGTATTGGCTTCCGTCATGCCCCTGTACTCTGTATTACTGTCATACTGTTAAACAGGGCTTCGGTAATCTCGGATTACTGGCCGGTTACGGTGTTAAACCTATAGGGGCGGGTTTGGGTTGTGACACCCCTACTCCTATTCTTCCTATCATTCATCTGCCTAACCTTTCTATGATGTCGATTGAGCAAATCATGGCAGCTCAATCAGACATTGAAGCCAATCATTTCACACTGACGTCCTGTATGGAGACGGTGACTGCAGTCATAAAATTAGCTCACCGATTGCAGAACAGAATGAGTGAGCTCTATCAAATCAACGCCCAACTTGCTCTGCTCCAGTGCATGTACAAGGATGCACGAGCAGAGATAGGCGTACTGAAGGCCGAAAATAAAGAGCTTAAACGGAAGACCACCTCCATGGCCTGATTTGAAGCAACGTCGTTCTTGGCCTTTGATAGTCAGTGGGAAGTCGTCACTCGCGGGGAGTCATTGCTCTCAACGAAAGCATGGGGGCAAGGGCGTCAAGGGTCGCCCAAGGTGATAAAAAGAAGAAGAAAACGATGGAAGAGGCAAGTAAGTAAGATTGGCGTATGGCTGGAAAAAAATGAAGGGTTTTTTTTTTCATGTTTATTTTGATCGGCGTGTCGCCGTAAAAAAATAAAGGACGTTTTTCTTTTTTTTATGTAAATATTTGTATTTTGATTTGTTTTTGTTTTTATATTTAAGTACTAAAAAATGAAATTAAAAAGTAGAAAAAAAATAAGAAAATTAAGTCCAAACAAAAAATAATAATGAGAGACCAAATTGTTAATGAGTATATGAGAAGCATTTAAGCATGATCTAATTTTCAATTTCTTAGCAAAAGCATACCAATCTCAAGATTATAATAGACATAACAGTGCATAGATCAAACAAGGTTGCCAAGCAAAAGCATAAATATGGAGCTAAAGTTCAAGTCACTCTTCCTTGAGAAAAATGATCTTCTTCTTACATTATCAACAACTAATCAGCTCAAAGGTCATGTTGTAAGAATTAAGATACCAAAAGCATAGAGATACCAAAATAATCAGAGATACTAAAACAATCAAGTCTCTTTTTCTCCCCCAATGACATTTTCAACAAAATCAAGCATAAGGAGGGAGTATGGTACAACATATAGGATGAAAGAATGTAAGTCTCATTATAGCACAAATAATCATCCATATCAAGATAACTCTATGATACCAAAAAAAAATGATAGCACATAATGATCATACAATTGAAACTCATACCATTTGACAATAATGGGCAAAAAAAAATAGTAACATGTGAAGGTGCAAGCCCATAAGTTTGATATAAAAAATAGAATAGAAACTGAGGGGATTTTAAAAAATAATCAAGTTTAAATTCTTCTCCTTGTTTCATTTGACAAAATCAATATGAGATATGATAAATGAAAGCTCATAACTAAAATGTTCTCATCAATAATATCAAATAGGATGCCAAAATGATACCAACATGCAATCTACCAAGGATACTAATATGCAATCTAGAAGATTTAACAATCATAACTCAAGCATTATGTAGAATACCAAATATTTCTCATAATAGGTTAAACTCAATATAATCTCATAGAGCTAATGTAATTAAAAAAATGAAGCATGTTCAAGGTATAGCAATTCATATGCTAAGAAAAATCATGAATTTCAATATGTACCACACATTTAAGCATAGGCATGATTTTTAGGTAAGAACATCATCAAAGAGTATACATTGCAAATCATATGAAGCATAATCAATCTTTTTCATATCAAAGTAATGACAATATTAGCTCAAGGGATATAAGATAGAATTTTTACCTCAAAAGCTTAAGAGAGTATATGAGGCATACCTTAGGTTTAAGAGATGGAAGCTTTTCAATTTTCAATTTTCTTTCATGAGGAGTTCATCTCAAAAGGGTTTAACAAGTATGTTAGCAAAATGATTTCTCCCCCTAAGTTGGTGCTTCTGTTTTCTATTGTGATCTTGTAGAGATATGGCAATTGTATAGCACAATCACATTTAAACTCATGAAGCAAGCATGGTAAGCAAACTTAAAAGATGGGAAATATTTCAGTATGAACCATGATCAATCAAGAGCTTGAGATGCTATACTTCAGAATTTTTAAATTGTAGCACATAGCATAATATCAGAAAATATTGTTTTATGCTCTTTGTTCTATCAAGAATTGATACGACATCTAAAATCATCAAGAGGCATTTTCATCAATTTAATCCACATGCTCAAGTGTGATAAAACATTTTACTCAATGTGGAACACAACATGAATGCTATAAACAATTAATTCAACAATTTATCACTCAAAAGCATTTCATGAGATATATGCCAATATAATCCATATTCAAAACATATTCAATAGGATAGATACAATGTCTCTACAAACGTATGATACTTCTTTTCATTTAGACATTGTTGATGGATCATAATTAACGAATTTCATAACTCATTCAAATATTCCAATGTAAAGCATATAAGCATGAAATTTTCATGTTGAGCATATTCTTGAGATCACAAATGTAGAATTCAAAATATAAATAGTATACATCTCAAAAACATGCTATGACATCAAAATTGATTCTACAAAGATATGACTCAAAAAGGAATTAATATATTAGTATGAAGTCATATATAAGATGTGAAAAGTATGCTCACAAAAAAAATAATAATAATAAATAAATAAAAATTATCACTTCTTATCTCTTTTTCATAGCAATGGATGACATGATATAAAATGTTAATGAATACATGAATCATTCATATTCTAATAGGCATTCATCAAAATAATATAATTCTCATTTTTGAGTTCAATGAATGTTTGAAAGAAACTAGCAGAATATGATTTAGCAAACTTAGTACAATTAGGTTACATGGAAACAATGATTAGACACAACCTATTGTACACAAACCACACCTTAAAGAATATAGAATTTTAAACTTAAAGGTGTGTTAGGAGTTATACCTTCATTTACCTCTTTGGAATCTTCACCCATACATTACCTCTATTGTTCATCTTGGTGATTTTCATTTCATCATTCTTTTTCTTGTAAGAGTTGAGTTTGCTCTTTAGATTGAACACTCTTATTGTGCATTTCCTCTCAAAGTCCTTGGTATTCTTTGAGATTCCACTTACAAAATATCTTGATTTCTTTCTTGGTACCCATACTTTATTGGGTCCATGGGGATTACGCTCAAGAACATTTAATGTCATAAAAGGTTTAGGAGGATCAAAACCAATGCCTACTTTGTCAAAAACACATCTTTTATTTCCAAGAAGTTTGTTAAGATTTTCTTTTCCTTTTATAAAATTTTCAAGAGTTTTGTTTAAATCCTCAACATTATTTTTCAAAATATTTTTCTCATTGACAATAGACGTAAAGTCATTTTCAAAGTAGCATTTTCCATTTTTAAAACACCTACATCATTTGAAAGAGAAGTAACTAATTTCTTTAATTTAGAATTCTTAATACAAACGTTTCTAAATATGTCATATAATTCATTGAAAGCACTTTCAAGTTCTACATAATTAGAAATTACCTCATCTTTAGTGGATTCTTCTTCTCCAAGAGCCATAAGACACAGGTTGGCTACTCCATCATTTTATTCTCAAATGACTTCCTTTTTGCTGCCATCCATCATTGAAAGTTCATGAGCCATGAGTAAGCTTAGGAGTTCTTCAATGTCTAATTTTGTCAGGTCTTTTGCTTATTGGATAGCTGTAACCTTAGTTTCTCATTTATTTGGCAAAGACCTAAGTATTTTTCTTATAAGCTCATCATTAGTATAAGATTTACCAAGACATTTTAGAGTATTAATAATATTGGTAAATTTATAAAATATCTCAGAAATATATTCATATGATTCTATAGTAAAGAGTTCATAATCATGAATAAGTATGTCAATCCGAGACTCTTGTATTTGGCTAGTTCTTTCATAGGTGATTTTAAGTTTATTCCAAATCTCTTTAGCAGTAATACACCCAGAAATTCTATTGTACTCATTTGTAATCTAGTCCACACACAAGAATAAGTTTAGATTTAGCATTAGCTTGAAGGAGTTTATAATCACGTTCATCAAATTCATCCTCAAGTTTAGGCACACTGATATGGTCTACTACCTTGGTAGGGATTTTAGGACCTTTAGTGATAATGAGCCACAAATCATAATTGGTAGCTTAAAGATACAAAGTCATTTTTTCTTTCCAATGAATGTAATTACTACTATCAAAGAGAGGTGGCCTATTGCTAACTTGTCCTACAGCAGAGTAAGTAGAATACATGGTTGCTATGGATCAAAAACTCAAGATTGTTAAATCCAAACAAGAGCCCAGGCTCTAATACCAATTGTTACCCAAAAGACAACCTAAGAGGGGGGTGAATTAGGTTTTTACAATTAAAAATAATAATACCCTAATAATAATTATGACTAGCACAATAGATAAATATAATTAATGAAATAAAAATAATTAAAACAAGTGTCTTAACAACTATGTCAGTTAATTATTTTAGCACAGTAAAAATGTGAAATATAACTATGGCAATTTAAAAAAAAAAATAAAGAGATAAGAGAGAGAGAAGCAAACAAATTTATTGTGGTCCGGCTTCAACTCGGCTTACGTCTACTCCTTAAGCTTCACTTGAGATTTTCCACTATCTTCTAGCTTCACAGGGGTGCTAGCAACCTCTTTACAAATGGAGCAATCCTCCATGGATTTTATACAGACTTCACAAGCCCAAACCCTTGCAAATCTTAAGTGATTCACAATCACTCTCAAGATTTCAAGAATACAGTGTTTGCAACACTTTTACAAGATGAAATAGTATTTTTGCTTTCAAAGAAAGCTTACAATAAATATTTCTCAAAGATAGTTATATAAAATGAAATTTTGATTTTTCTGTAAATCTCACACAGGAAAGATGAGCTTAATGCTATAAGGCTCAGTGTATAATTTCTGAGAATAGATGTGAGTGATTATAAATCAAAGAATATTTTCAAGTTTTTTTTTTTTTTTTGTAACTTTTTTACACTTTAGGTTTTCGTATATATAATGAAAATTATAGCCGTTCATAACCGCTGTATTTATTTGAATTTATAGTCGTTTATAGCCGTTGTAGTCATTTGCATTTATAGCCGTTGTACTTCCATCATTACCAATTTGAATATCCTCCACTCCATCATTACAAATTTGAATATCTTCTACTTGAACCTTTTGAACCTTTTGAACCTTTTGGCCTTTTGAATCTTTATAGCCGTTTATAGTCGTTGTACTTCCATCATTACTAATTTGAATATCTTCCACTTGAACCTTTTGAACCTTTTGGCCTGCTGCTGTGCTAGGCTGTTTGAACCTTTGTTTTGGGTTGTTTGAACTCCTGATTTAATCAAATATTGAATACATTCTAACAATATTTAGGATAAAAGTTTAGGTGAGAAATAATGGGACAAAATAAATTTTGATTCTATTAAAACATAAAATCATAAAAAATAAATTTTGATTATATTTTTCTCTTTCAAATAAATTATTAAAATAAATTTTGAATATATTTTTCTCTTTTAAATAAATCATTAAAATAAATTTTATCAAAATAAATGTTGATTCTATTTTTTTCTTTCAAATAAATCATCAAAATAAATTTTGATTCTATTTTTCTCTTCCAAATAAATTAAAACATAATTAAATAAATAAGTCTAACAAAACAATCTTATGATACTATTACTAGTCATGATCAAAAACAAGATCAAGTACAAGAGCAAGAGATAGATGAAAATGAAGAAGAGAAATCTAGGCATAGTAAACGTGCTAGAAACTCAAAATTTTTTTGTCTAGATTTTCTAATCTTTTTATTAGAAAATGAGCCTGTAACTTTTGAAAAAGCTATGTCCAGTTCTGAGGCTCCTTTATGGAAAGAGGCTGTAAATAACAAAGATGAATCCATCTTGCAAAATCATACATGAAAATTGGTGAATTTGTCACCAGGTTGTAAACCTCTTTTATACAAGTGGATTTTCAAGTGAAAAATGAAAGCAGATGGATTAATTGACAAATACAAGGCAAGACTTGTGGTCAAAGGATATAGACACAAAAGAAGGTCTTGATTACTTTAACATATACTCACTAGTTACTAGAATAACATCCATTAGAATTCTAATTGCCATTACATCTTTATACAATCTAGAAATTCATCAAATGGATGTGAAAACAGCTTTCTTAAAGGATAAGTTAAATGAAAAAAATCTACATGAAACAACCAGAAGGATTTTCTGTTCTAGGGAAAGAAAAGAAAGTTTTAAATTCGTTAAATCATTATATGGTTTAAAACAAGCGTCAACACATTGGCATAAGAAATTTGACAAGGCAACAATGTCAAATAGATTTAAAATTAATGAATATGACAAATGTGTTTATGTTAAAAACACAAACAAAGGTTATGTTACAATATGTTTTTATGTTGATGATATGCTCATCATAGGAAGTAATAATGACATGATTAAAACTATCAACAAAATATTGAATAAACATTTGGACATGAAGGACATGGGGATTGTGGATGTAATTCTTGGTATGAAAATTACCTAAACATCATAAGGATATGTTTTGTCATAGTCACAATATATTGAAAAAATACTTGACAAATTTAGCAAAGATGATAATCATCTTGCCAGAACACCTATGGATGTTAATTTGTTTCTTTCTAAGAATGAACAAGAAAATATTTCTCAGTTAGAGTATGCCCTAATTATTGAAAGCTTAATGCATTTGACTAACTGCACTCGCCCTGATATTGCTTATGCATTAAGTAAATTAAATAGATATACGAGTAATCCAAGAGTAGAACACTGGAGAGCTATTATAAGGATTCTAAGATATCTTAAATTTACTCATAACATTGGGCTAAACTATATTAGATATCCAGCAGTACTTAAAGGATACAGTGATGCAAACTGGATATCGGATACTAAAAACTCAAAATCCATTAGTGGGTATGTCCTTACTCTTGGTGGTGTGACTGTATCTTAGAAATCTTCCAAACAGACTTGCATTGCTAAGTCTACTATGGAATCGGAGTTTATAGCGTTAGATAAAGCTATGGAAGAAGCAGAATGACTTTATCATTTCCTTGAAGATATTCCAATGTAGCCGAAACATGTGTCTGCTATATGCATACATTGTGATAGTCAATCGGCAATAGGTAGAGCACAGAGCCATATATATAACAGTAAGTCATGACATATTCGTCGTCGACATAACACCGTGAGACAACTACTCTCTAATGGAATTATTTTCATTGAATATTTGAAGTCTAAAGAGAACATAGCAGATCCACTAACCAAAGGGTTAGCAAGAGAGTTAATTGAGAATTCATCGATGGGAATGGGATTTAAGCCTATTAAATAAGAGTTACCACAATGACAACCCAACTTAGTTGACTGGAGATCCCAAAATCTACATTCAAAGAGACAACTAAGTTGTGTATAACTCATAAGGATTACTAGGGAGTCGAACTCCTACCCATTTCTATGATGAAATAGTGATATCTACAGCGTGTTAAGATAAGCAATGCTTTAATAATTCTTCTATCTAGAAATACCTAGTAGAGTATAGCGGGATACTTTTAATAAGAATCACTTACATGAGTGTAAACTAGGCAGATTCTATGAGTTTTGTAAGGGCTATAATTCTCTAGAACACTCATGAAGTATCAGGTTGTTTAGGGTCAAAATGAACACGATTGTGGTACCAACTGTGTCTGGAAATATGCTATGTGAGTTCTATTGTCTTGGTTTACACAAATGGCTAAAACAGTTCAAGACATCACATTCACTGATTAGCTAGTAAATCTGATAGTGTCTCACAAGGGACGATTCAAAGCCAAAAGCTACTTACCCTTTGTAGAATATCTTCGATTTTTGTATTCTCTTTAGAAACATCATGTTATTGCATTTTCTCTCCATTAATTCTATTCAAGTGGAGAATTATTGGAAATTTTGATTTTATAAGCTTATTTTGGACCAACTTTGAGCCCAAATTTAAGTGGGGCCCACACATATTTTGAGGTGGGTCTAATTGGTGACGTGTTCCTTGTCGCATGGCAAACAGTTCATCAAAACTATTTATGGGTGAATAGGAAGTTGAAGTCATTTTCAGTTTTATGAAATGAAAAGTTGAAGAGTCGAATGCGGGTTACTTTGTTTTGGTTATCCCATATAGAAACAATAAGAAAGTTTGTATGAGTATATAAACTCTAGGTTGACATACTTGGGATGGGCCCTAAGGGGCACTCCAAGTTTTGTAAGGAGGGGAGTTATGGACAAAGTGGGCTTGACCTAAATCCACCACACACATGTGTCGTCGCTGCCGTCCATCTGATCAGGCATGAGTGTGGGTTGTGGGTCAAGTCCTAACTTTAATTTTTTGGACAAAATTAGTTTGAATTTTTTCACATTCTTCCGAGAAAATATCAAATCCTAACGGATTAATTTAAACTTTTGTGCCAAAATTCGAATTCAAATTTTTGCTTTTTGGAACAGTGCCTCTCCGGTCGCCTTTTTTCATTTTCTAGCGGCTCCAGGTTTCATACATATTCGAAGGGTTTTCTACCATTCCAAATAGACACCTCTTGGCCTATAAATATAGGGTTCTCCAGCAGATTCATTCATTCAATTCCTTTCCCTTTTTCTTCCTTTCTTGCATTTGTTCTTCATACTAGTTCTTTCAAGTTTTAGAGAGTTACAGAACTCAGGTTCTGGTTTGTAAGACAGATTGTTTGTAGTGCTACTATAATCTGTGAGAGTGATCATTGTATCTTAGGAGATAGACGTCGATAATCTATGAACACTTGTGTGGCAATGAATCTGTCTTAAGGACAGAGTGTTACACACTCGAATTGATCTTAATTTTGCTGTTCTAAACTTTCCGGTGATTTTTCTATTCAGAATTTCGATACAAGAATAATTCTGCAAGTCATTTATTTTTGTTTTGTTATTTACACAAAAAATTGTTCCAATACATATCGCAGGTTGCAAATAAATAGTTTGAACTTGGCCCATTTACCATTTGTTTGAGATCTGTTCATTTGCTAAATAAATGAGCTTAAACCAAATTTTTAGACTCAATCTAGTAATCGAACCAAGCTAGTAAAACCAAAATCAGCTCAAATAGAGTACTAAACACGAAGATATATAAATTTATTTTTTATTTTAATAATGTGTCAATTATGTTTTTATTTTTTTATATTTAGTATTTTTTTCAAATTGACATTTTGATCAATGAAATTTATTAATAATATGAGCTTTGTTTTATATTTGCACATAAATTTTTTTTCCCCACTTAATGTGCATGTTAATTTAGGTTTTTTTTTTTTTACAAGTTTGTGTTCAAACTCAGCATATTCGAGTTGAACTCGAATTTTCTCAAATATCATATGAACTGAGCTTGATTCTTTAATCTTGACTAATTTTTAACAAGGCAAACTCAAACATTTCAAAATCCCGCTCGACTTAGCGCAGTTCAATTCATTGTCTGAATACTATAAGTTCATTAACTTTTTGTAATATTTTAGTTTAGATGTTTTTAAAATCTAGGACAAATTATCAATAAATTCTAATAATTAGATTTAATTCCTATCAAATCTTAATAAAATTGTTGTTCAAAATAATCTTTTATAATGATTTTTTGCACATGTCATTAAAAATTGACATTTAGTGACTTTTTTGTCACAATTTTTATAAATTGTCACTAAAATTTATAATTAGTGACTTTTTTTTTGGACGAATTTTTTTATATTGTTGCTAAAAGTTAAAAATTAATGATTTTTTTAAACTGTCGCTAAAACTTATAATTAGTGACATGTTTTATGACAAAATTTTTAAACTGTCGCTGAAAATTAACAATTAATGACGTTTTTTTAATAGTGTTTGATAAAAATTGCCATTAATTATCATAAGACCTATTAGACAATAAATCAACTTATTAGGATCTACACATAAGTCTTTCATTAATCTAAAAGTCTTTAAAATATTTTTAAGAAAATTGAATTAAAATTTAAAAAGTCTATGCAAACGGACAATCCATGCAGAATTTTGTCCTGATTTTAATTGGGACCTCCAAAAGTGAGCGGTGAGATTGGTTCTCCAAATTAGTCGGTCCAATAAGTTGGATGTCGAATTATCAGAACAAAAAAACTTGACTACATTTCAACAGTATATGCAATTCAATTTTTGCGAGAAGGGTTGACCCATTCTCAAATTTAAATTTGAACTTGAGAGTACTTAAAGGCTCATGGGACTCATCAAGAATCTCATTTTGATGATTTAAATAATTTATTTTGTAAGACTCTTGGTATATATCATACATGAAAAAAATTAAGTCGATCCAATAATTTCAACATTTTTCATTTTATGGTGCTTTCCTTTAAAAAAATAGATAGTATATATTTTCAAAAACATACTTATCATTTATTTTTTCTAAAACAAATGCAATAAATGAAAATATTATAATTATCAAATTGATCTAAATTTTTTCATAAATAATATATACTTAGAACTTTATAAAATAAACAATTTAAATTAAATGAGATTCATGTTGAATTTTAGATACTCACAATTTCTTTTAAATTTAAAATAAATTCAATCGTGAGAACACCTCTAGGTCTCACGGTGGGCTGTAACAGAAATTGAAAGCCTCATTTGGAACTTGCTAATTTAGTAATTTTTTGATTATTTAGCTAAAAAAATTAGTATGTTTGTGATGATTTTTTAACTTTTTATGAAAAAATATACAAAAAGTAAATAAAAAAAGAATTTTTAATTTTTTAATATAAATTATTAATTTTTTAATTTTTTTAATAATTTTTAAAATTTTTAACTAAACGGGCCGCTTCTCAAACGAGACCTAATTGTACAGTTAAACACTGGATATAAGAAGCAACCCATATCTTATGCATATTAGAGGAGCCCATCCATATGGTCCCCACTATAGTTAAAAACTTTCACATTCATCATTAGTTCTATCACATATTGTGCATCGTTAGTTCTATCTCATATTGTGCGCTGACTGTAGTCACCAATCACATGGATTTCCAAAATGCAGATATTGTGCCATTTTGAGAACATGATAAAAAGTTACGTTTTTAGATAAAATGTCTAAAAAAGTGATTGTCAAAAACGTCAGAAAAGTCATTTGATAAGTATCAAAAACGCAGTCGTAAAATTACAAATTAGGATCTATAAAAAAAATATAAAAAAATAAATCTTTTATGTTGAATAAGGGTATTTTGGTCATTTTAATTTGATTTGACACTATAAATAAATATTAAACTAAAAAGCAAAAAATTAACTTTTTACCAACTTTCCAAATCACTTCTAAAAAACCCAAAAAACTTGATAAAAAACTAAAAATCAACTTTTTATCAACTTCCCAAAACAACCCATTATAACAAAAAGTGGTTAGATTGTCAATCTTCATCAAACAATGTGTCAAATGTTACACTCACCGGTGAGTAAATTAAAAATAATTTTTTTAAGACTTTCTTAAAATATGAATCATTATTTTTAATTTTAAAAATTAAATTACATTCATTAAAATTTTTAATTTCATTATAAATGATCTATTTTATTAATAAATTATAAAATAAATTAATAATTTTTAATACTATCACAAATTTATTTTTATTAATAATTCAAGAAATTTTATTATTGTATAAGAGAGGAATTAATAATTTTATTTTTTCAATTAATTTTATTAAATAAAAAATTTTGAAAAGGAAATATATGTAATTTTTTAAACTACATAGAACAATCTGTATTTTAAGTAATCTCAGGAAGTGTATTTGTAATTTACCAATGAATTTTCATACAAAATTTCACAATAGAAATATAGAATTATATCTGATAATAATATTTTAAAAAATATAAATTATTTTAATAAGGTTTGACATGCCATTTTGGTATTGATTTTATGCATTTTTTATTTTTTTTATTTTTTTGAGAATTCCCTCCGATCTAGATGTTAGATTAAAGCGGCGTTGTTTAAAACTGTGGGGCCCATAACATGTCTTATTTTAATAATTCAAATCATTCATTTTGTTAGACATTTCGTGTATTTCATCTATACAAAAAATTAACTCGATCCAATAACCCTAACTTGTTCAATTTATTATGTTTGTCACTAAAAAAATATATGGTTTATTTTTTAAAAAACAATTCACCTTGCTTGTTTCCACTTTTCAAAAAACACTTTTCAGAAAATTCTACTTTCTTATTTTTCGTTTTTTTTTTTTTGTTTTTACTGAATTTTTTAAATATTTTAAGCAATTTTTTTTTACTTTTTAGACACACCTAACATAAATATACCTAAGAAGTAAAAAAAATTGTAAAAAAAATCTTTTAAAAATTCACTAAATACCAAAAATACAAAAAAAAAAAAAAAGAATTTAGTACATTTTTTTTATTTTTATGTATTTATTAATTTTTTAAAATATTTTTTTACAATTTTTTTACTTTTTAAATAGATATAAGTACGGTGCATCTAAAAAAGTAAAAAAAATGTTTAAAATTTAAAAAATATTCACTAAAAACAAAAAAATACGAAAACCAAAAAAATCAATTTTCAAAAAACTTAATCCAAAAAACTCAAACCAAACATACTGATTATTGTCTATTTTTTTAGTGAAAATTTGAAGTAATTACAGTTATTGGATCGATCTAATTTTTTTATGAATGAAATACACAAAGTGTTTAATAAACTGTTCAAATTATCAAAACAGAACCCATTATGAACCTCACTACCCTAAACATAACCCTCCAATCTAAAATCTGAACCAAGGGAATCCCCTTATATCTTTTTTCTTTTTGGGTAGCACTACTCAGGTTACAATAACTATATCATAAATTATTTATTATTTTGCATTATCACTATATTGATTTAAAAATCTCATCATACAAATCTATTACTAATATAATAATGATATATAAGATGATTAACACTTTATGATACAATCATTCTACTAATATCTTCATATCAATTTTCTGATGATTAGTGATAGAGCGTCGGTGGGTTGACCAAGAGCAAATAAATGAATTTTCCAAGTCCAATTTGACCTTCACTCTTACCATTTAATGATCAAGCCAATGCCCCAACGGTTCTAACGCGTCACATAACAACTATGCAAATTGCAAACATTAATGGCTACGTAGTGGACCAGTGTATAATTTGCCAGTGGATGGAGCTTATATAAGGAGAGTTGTTTGAGCGGAAAAAGAGCAAACCAAGCGAGCTGAGAAGCATTTAGCAATGGCAATGGGAGTGTCTCAAAAATGGGTTTGTGTGATTCTTCTTCTTTTCAGCATTGTCTTCCATTTGAGTGCACTCACTCTTGGAGATGACAAGGTTCAGAAAGAGAGGTTTGGTGATCATGATTGTGGATTTAGGGGTAGGAGAGGATGTGAAGGTGGCAGCTTCGGTGGTCGTGGTGGCCGTTTTGGTGGTGGCAGGGGTGCTAGTGGAGGTTTTGGTGGTGGTGGTGGTGCTGGAGGTGGTATTGGGAGAGGAGCTGGAGGTGGTGTGGGAGGAGGTGGAGGGTTTGGAGGTGGTGGAGGTGGAGGTGTAGGGGGTGGTGCCGGTCATGGTGGGGGAATTGGAGCTGGAGGAGGCCTAGGTGGTGGTGTAGGAGGAGGTGTTGGTGGGGGTGGGGGTGGGGGTGGCGGCGGCGGTGTTGGTGGTGGATCTGGCCATGGGGGTGGGTTTGGAGCTGGGGGAGGTTTAGGCGGTGGTGCAGGAGGAGGTCTAGGTGGAGGTGGCGGGGGTGGTGGTGGTGGTGGTGGAGGAGGTGGTGGTGGCGTTGGGGGTGGTTCGGGACATGGTGGAGGATTTGGAGCTGGAGGTGGGCTAGGTGGTGGTGCTGGAGGAGGTGCGGGTGGGGGTGGGGGTGGAGGTGGTGGTGGCGGTGTTGGAGGAGGATCAGGCCAAGGTGGTGGGTTTGGAGCTGGTGGAGGCTTAGGAGGTAGTGTTGGTGGAGGTGTTGGAGGGGGAGGAGGATTGGGAGGAGGTGGTGGTGGTGGTGTAGGTGGTGGATCAGGGCATGGTGGTGGCATCGGTGTTGGTGGTGGCTCCGGTGTAGGTGGAGGCTTAGGAGGTGGAGCAGGTGGGGGTGGGGGTATTGGTGGTGGGCATGGGGGTGGAGTTGGTGGAGGTGGAGGAATTGGAATCGGAATAGGCATTGGCATTGGAGTTGGAGGTGGTGCTGGTGGTGGTACTGGTAGTGGATCGGGTAGCGGCTCTGGCAGTGGGGGTGGAGGACGATAAACCTACTTGGCAGTTTTCCAATTCAACAATGCTACATACACCCAATTTTGAAGACCCCCACCCCACCCCCAGTGACGTGGCAGCGTAGGATTGGTTGAAAAAAAAAAAAAAAAACTGTTTTGGACCAATCACCCAGTGACACCTCACTGGGTGTCACTGGGTGTAACCCATTTACTGGGTGTATCCCTCTTTTTCCTTTCCAATTAGTCCTCCTCATATTTGATGAGTTGTTTTTAAGTTGTAATCACAGTTAAAAGAGTGTACTTGTGGAAGAGCTTTTAAGTTGTTGGGTTTGTCTTACACTACAATTGTTATTCCCTAATAAAAGGGTTTATTTGTTATTATGAGAGATACGAATCTCACATTTTTGTTCAAATATTATATTCCAATCCATGAATATAAAGTCACTTATAGCCACAACTTAATAGATGTTTAATGCAATAAAATATATGCGTTTTATTACTCAATAGGTCCTACTTTGAAGACTTATTACCCATTAAGTCCTATTAATAAATTTATTAAGTGATAAAGATAAATTTATCAGTCTTTTATTTTTATGAATAAATTTATAGTGATAAATTTATCAGTCTTTTTGTTTTTATGAATAAATTTTTAGTGATAAATTTATCACTCTTTTATTTTTATAGTGTTAAATTTATTAGTTAGGGCCTGTAGGTAAATAAGTCTAATTAATAGGACTAATTGGTAAGTACCCCTAATAATTACATGCATGTGGTATATATAATAATATAAATAGCCCTCAAAAAGTAAATAAATAAACAGCAATGCTAGGTATTATGAAAATTTTTTTATGAAAATAATCATGAAACTTTTGTGACCCTTGAATTACACTTAGAATAAAACATTACACACTAATCAAGATAATCAAAGGCTCATAAATTTTTCATGATCATTTTCATGACAAAATTTTCATGATTCCTGACTTTTTCCATAAATAAATAACAAAGAGAGATAGTAGACAGGAAATTATTCAATAATTTCATAATATTATGTAGTCATATTTTAAGTTAATAATCAATTACTTAGTCTCTTGTTATTCCTCCATTTCGAGCATAAATCGTGGATCCCTATCCTTTTTTACCAATTAAAATTTTATAAAACACCACATATTCATATTTCGAAAATACTGAATAATTATCTAATCTTTTTGATATTCTTAAACAATATATTACTCAGTTCGCTTAACTCTACCCGTTTACTGTGCTAGATGATCGATCATATCCACATTGACTTTGGGATAATTTGGTTTCTAGTCTTGACTTAGTCATTATGTGTTTTAAGAATTGCAAATATAGAGTTGAAGCTTTGTTTTTTTTAACATAGTTTTATTGATACAAATCAAAATTACAAGGTACACAAAAAAAAAAAAAAAAACATGACAGCGACACCACTCATATCCCAACTCCCAATGAGAAATGTTAAGGATAATGAAAATGATCATGAAAGATTTATGATCCTTTGATTACCTTGATTAGTGTGTTCTGCTTTATTATAAGTGTAATCCAAAGGTCACAAACATTTCATGATCATTTTCATGACAGACTTTTCATGATACCTAGCATTGTTGACTCTCAATTAGATTGGCATAAATGAGGATGTAAAATCATCTGTTAGCTAACACTCTCACAATGAAACACGAAGTTAGTTTAAAAAGTTAGTTAAAAATTAATTTTTTACATTTTTTCCAACTTTTTTTTTTAAAAAAAATATATAAAAAAAATTAAGAATTAATATGATCCAAAATAAATTAAAAGTAAACTTTTAATCAAATTTTCAAATTAAGTCACAGTTAGAGTGGTTGCAACTATACTGACAAATACACACCCATCCTATGCTATCAAATTTCCAAATTAAGTCTCCCATCCTGTACTATCAAATTTCCAAATTAAGTCACAGTTTGAGAGGTTCCAACTGTATTGACAAATACACACCCATCGTGTACTATCAAATTTCCAAATTAAGTCACAGTTAGAGAGGTTCCAACTGCACTGACAAATACACACCCATCCTGTACTGACAAATACCACACCCATCCAAGATTTGTAACACTACACCCACCCCTCAACTCAACAACTCATCCACCAAAAATGCATACAGAAATCAGCCACTCTACCCATAAGAGAACAGTATGCAATCTCTGGTGCTCTAGAACTTAAAGATGAAGTCATTTACCGAAACAGTTTTTAGTTTTTTATTTTACATATTTCTTTAGGATTTTTTTAATATTTTAAGTATTTTTTTAAAAATTTACGTAATTTAGATACACTTAAAAAACAAAAATATTTGTAAAAACAAAACACCAAATACATTAAAATACAAAAAATGAGTATATTTTTATATTTTTTCATAAATATTTTATCTTTAAGATGTGCATCTAGATTAAGTGCATTTAGGTTAGTTACATCTAAAAGTTATAAATAAATAAATAAAAAAATACTTAAATTATTAAAAAAAATCAGAATTTTTAATGAGTTGAACATGAATTACTTGTTTTGGACAGAGATAGGTGTAGAAAATTCTTCTTAGTAATTACTTAAATTAAAAATCTTGATTTGAAAACTTAATAACGAGCTAAAAATTGTGTTTAAGTTTAATTTGTTTATATTATTATGTCAATTTTAAACAAGTCTTTAATGAGTCGAAAATTAATCGAACTTGAATAATTTAGTTCATTTAACAGCCTTAGATGATCAACCAAGTCATTGAGCCAAGATGGTCCCCAAGAGTGACCTACACTTATTGCATTTGTTAATTTCTTTTTATTTTCTTAATTATTGGATTGGATGAGTTATTTTATGCAAGGCTCATTGAGCATGTTTGATTGGGTGGATTAGGACATGGGATTGAGATTATTAATCCGTGGGCCCAATTATTCTATATTTATTTTAACATTTTGGTTTAGGATTATTAATCCAATGGATTATTAATCCAATAAATTTGTAGAATTATTAGTAATAGGTAGGAGTGGGATTATTAATCCAATGAATATTAATCAAATTGGATAGTGAATACTACACTAATTTAATAAAATTATTGATACTTCACTATTAGTCTTGTGAATCAAATATGACCATTAAGTACTCCGTCTACCCCTGAATATATATACACTTCATCTTTCTTCTCGACAGCTTGCAATTGCAGGAAATGCCTTTAAATTTTATCATTTCTTAAAATATTAAGATAACATAAAAATTGACAAATAATTATTTGTTTGCAAAGGGAGATGCAAATTGATGCCACTTATTGGTGGTAGTGTATTTTTAAGCACTTTAATAGTTTTTGTTTTTTCATTTTTAAATATTTGTCTATATTGACTTATTTCAGAGTTCTAAAATTATAACGATCCTATGAACTTTTCTACAAGAGAATTGTTTATAAAGATAGTCAATTCACTATAATTTCTATATTCATAATGAAACTTTTTTGATATTCTTTGCCCATAAATATAGGCTTATAGTCAAATCATATAAATCTTGTAATGTATGTATGTGTTAAGAATTCATTACACGTTACCAGGATCGTGAGATATCAAACAGAGAAGAACAAATACACAAAGATTTGTAAATTATATGTACACACAAAAAATATAAAATTTACATGATTCACCCTAAAGTAAGACAACAACCACTACTACTATAATTTCACTTTATAATTAGAAAAAAATATGCAAAAAATACATAGACAGTCGCCACATCCAAAGTTTGGAGATGTAACCAGCTAATAACAATGGTGAACATGGCCTCAAGACATGATAAGATTGTGGTCAAGGTAATATGGACAAGTCAAATTCCATTCAAATCAAAACCATACATATATTAACGTAACCAAAAGGAACATGTTTAACACAATCTCATCATCAAATGCCTATAAAAAAGTTCATGACACATTCTTTTACATATACCAAATATCCATGGGCCATCAAAAAAAATGATTAGAGTGGTGAAGTGGCAGAGATTGGTGGAGGACGGTGGAGAGTGGTATAAGGAAGTGATGAGAATGGATTCAGGTGGTGGAAGAGAGCTAAGGAGGGTCGGGAAGGGTAGTGAAGGACTGGATATGATAGCTAACAATCGGAATTACTGACCAGAGTGAAGAAAAAAAATATAGGGTAAAAATTAAATTAGGCAACGTTTGACCCCATTAAAAAAATTGTGATCCCATCCAACTATATAGAACTCAAATTTTACCCTATCAATTAGGTTTATTTTCTATTTTGCTCCGTCTTTCTCGACATTAATAATCACATAGAAAAAAAATAAAAAAATCAACTCTATAAGTAGCAAAGGAAAATGAAATATAGTGGGCTAGTGGCACGATTATTTTTTTTTTTTTTGATCTGCCTAGTGGCACGATTATGCTGTTTTTGGTTTAGGAATTTAGAGAGGGATTTGGAAAAGGAAAGAAAAAAGGTGTGTGAAATTAAGTGAAATGTAAGTATATTTTATTCACATTTCATCTAACTTCACTACAACAAAAAAGGATTTTTACGGCACCAAATGCACGTCGTGGATACAATTCTACAACACGTAAGGTAAAGTCGTATTATGACCGATCATGTAAAGTTATTCACTTTCAACGACATGCCATAGCATGCCGTTAAAAACTTTTAACAGCTAATCTTATACGTCATGTTTAATTTTTCTACGATTACTTTGCGCACCGCTAATTCAAAGGACAAACCATGACACTCATTGGTAGTCATTAAATATTTAACACAGCAGCCTATTCTGCTCGTCATAGAATATGTTTAGTTTTTTTTTTTTTTTTTTAAATACAACAGGTTCTATTTCACCTGTTCTGTACAGTCTAAAAAAATTACAAACAAATTTCACAAAAATATATATATATATGTATCAATCAACCACCAAAATATTATTTCAAACATAAAAAAAACTATTCCCAAGTTTTGAACATCCAAAAACTGTTTGTACATTCCAAACCATCCAAAAACTATCTTTCTAAAAATTAAAAATTGTCCTCAACTTCAAAACCGTCCAAAAAGATCTAAATCATCCCAAAAAATAATAATAATAATAATAATAATAATAATAATAACTATATTTAAATTCTAAACAGTACAAAATTTACCCAAATATCTTCTTGCGAATGCACCATCATGGGTTGATTCAATTGCATCAACACTTAGCTTGTGCCCTCCATATCTTTATATTAGAAAATTCTGAGCAGCTTGGATTTCATCTTCAGAAGCTTCCCTTCTTAGAGCAACCAAGCTTGAAACAACATCAGTAGAAAGAGCATATATTGGATCACAAGTATGGATAAAGTACACCCTCCAAGAAAATAAGATAGTAGCTTATAGCTGCATGAATTAAATTGATTTGATTACTACATAATAACAATTATAAAGTTAGCACTTAGCACTAATTTTTGCCTAGAATAGCTCTAATTCCAACTTCTACAAAAATTTTATAGGTTGCCTCTTTGCCACATAGCAAGAAAGACACTTTATATTATTATCTATCAATCTCCTCCTAATCCTATGAAAATGTTTCTAAATTAGTTAATATAAACCAAGAAAAATCATGTTGAAAAGGGAAGCAAAATGAGGCTTAAGACAAGAGAAACTAAAATTCCTAGTTATTTGTTTGCATTACAAATAGTAGTGGGGTGTAAATAAAAAAGTTAACATTCATTCAAAAAAATCATGAAAAGCTAGCCTTGATAGCATGTTACCCTCCAATGGACCAAACCCACCACTAAGACCATCTAGAGAGAAATTGATAAAAATTTAGATCGAGCCACTCTAGAGCATTAACTTTTCCACTAGATTAGTTGCCAAGTTCAGAAACAAAATATGCAAACCTTAAGAGTGCATTAGCATGGTGAGTATCATACAAGAAAGCCTACAATAGTTATTCATCTCCATAATACATGCAATATGAAATCACTTTAACAAATAATGACATAACATATATAATAACTTTAATAACTATTATATATAGAGTTATGTAGTATTGAGTTCTATTGGTTGTAAAATTGCTTCAAGGAATCGAACAAACAAAAAACCACACACAAAAGAAAATAGAAAAAAGAAAAAGAAGCTTACCTTGATCATCTTTATCCATTTGTGCTTTTGTTTCAACAATTATTCTAAAGCAATAGTCACTACATTCATGATAAGGGTTTGATGCATTTCTATAATCTAGGTGCACACTTTTTTTTTTTTTTTTTTTTTTTGATCAACAAAGAAGAAAAATTCATTAGATTAAAAAAGGGAATGTACAGAGGCAAAAACAAATAAGAGACTAACACTATGTTTGGATTGAGTGATTTGGAGAGAAAAGAAAAGAAATGGAAAGATATATATTTCTCTTACTTGTTCGAATAACTTAGGTGGAGAGAAATGGAAGGAAATAGAGAGAAACAAAGAGAAACTCATTTCTCTTATAATCCTCATTTTTAATCTTCTCAAAAGTGGAGAGAGTGGGAGAGAAAAGAAACCAACAAACTCTTATATTTTCATAATACCAATTTTGTTCCTGTAAAAATAAAAGAAATAAAATGATTGACACCCATGTTCTCAAGGGCATTTATGTTATTTTGGTAATATAACATAAAACTGTTTCTTTTCTTTTCTCTTATGAAATCTAACCAAACAAGAAGGAGAGAAATCACAATCATTTTTTTTTTTTTTTTCTTACTTATCCAAACAAGACGGAGAGAAATTACAATCATTTCTTTTCTTTTCTCTTATAACTTAAGTAATCTTTTCTTTTCTTTTCTCTCATAGATTCCCAAACATAGCATAAGGGAACCAAACTGCATCGTTACCAAAACATGACACACTCCATGAGGTCAATCATGTGCAACCCATATCATATGTCAAGACAGAGCAACAAACAAACTAAGAAAGCAAAGAGTACAAAAACTGAAATGGAGAGATTCCAATGCACCAAACCACCCACAGCACCACTAAGGATTGTTTTGGGAAGTTGGTAAAAAGCTGGCTTTTGGTTTTTTACCAAGTTTTTTGACTTTTTTGAAAGTGATTTGGGAAGTTGGTAAAAAGCTGGCTTTCTGCTTTTTAGTTTAATATTTATTTATGGTGTCAAATCAAATTAAAATGACCAAAATATCTTTACCCAACATAAGAGATTTATTTTTTTATTTTTGTTTCATAGGCCTTAATTTGTAATTTTAGGGCTGCGTTTTTAGCACTTCCCAAAGGGCTTTTGTTGGGTTTTTGGCAGCCACGTTTTTGGACATTTTGTCAAAAAACGTGGCTTTTTACTATGTTCCCAAAATGGCACTAATTAGCTTCCCAAACACCTTCTGACCTAGTATAAATTCCTAATGACGTCATTAATTGAGTATAAACTGCCAATGGAATGTGCTTTCATCCATAATGCTACCCTTAACTTAATCAGGTCACTTAATTCCGCAACATTAGTCTGTGATTGCTTGAATAAAGTAACTCAAATATGAACAAATGCTTAGACTATGATTTAGACTCCTTAGTCAAGTCTTCTTTCACTTGTTCAATTGATTATTTTTTAGAAAATAATTAAAAATGTTCATATATAATATAAGCTCCAAACAGCAAAAACATTTGCTTGCTAATATGATATATGCACACACAATCATTTTTATTTATTTATTGTACAAGTATATATGCACACAAAAATCAATTGAAACTAAAAATCATTGCACGTCAAATTTAAGGACAAAATTACCGTAATCAATCTACAATTTACTCAAGTTAAAAGCCATAATCTATATCTCTATATATTTATTTGCATTCTATGCTATGTATACTACATAAAATGTCTATGGAGATGATTGCCTTTTCTCCATATGAGGTGAGATAGAAGGAAATTCTTCCTTGCCTTTGTGCTTCGTAGAAGATGGTGTCCATTGTTTGAAGGATAACCATACTACTATACATCTTCACTGCATCATCCTTACTCACCTAATGAATGTAATAGCTAAAAAATTAACAAAAGACAATGTGTTTGCCAGCAATCTAAATAATTAAATTAACAAATAATCTAAACCATAGAATCAGAAGACTTACTTTTATTTTACCCATTCCTGCCACTAAAAAAAAAAACTAAAGACCTGTAAAAAAGAGGGGAAGGGGGGAAAGGGAAAAAAAAAACTCTAGAACAAATATTTGCAATTGAGCATGTGGAGGGTATTATTTATATTGAAGCTCAAAAGGCAAGATTCTGTTGAACTAAGAAATAACCTAACCCTGTATCTTAATTAGTCCTTATATCAACTATTAAAATTTCTCTGCAAAGATTATAATATTAATATCAGCAACAAATTTCTCAGCAAAGCTACCACAAAGATGAATAGTGACTTTAAAGCATGAAAAGGAGTCACATTTATCATCTTTTTCATCTTCTCGCTGGCTATTTAGCTGTTAACAAATACTAGATTGGGAAACCCTTACATGTAATTCACTAAATTATAATGTGAACAAATTTATATGTATATATACATATATACACTTCTATTAGGTTTTTTGTATCTTTAATTGTATTACTTAACAGCCAAAGCCTCCCAACACTCTCTAGATGGGATTGCCTGGGTTTCTAGGGGCAAAACCAGCAACAACTTATAGCTTTATGGTTTTGAATCAAATTCGAAACAATGGAACTCATATTCGAAATCTCTTATTACAAACTTAGAGAATACCCAAAAAAAAAAAATCAAAATTAAATAATTTTCGTATAAAATAAGATAGGGAGAGGAAGAAGCAATCTATGAACCTATACAAATATGAAGGGGGGAAACCCCAAAGAATCGATCTTTCCTTTAGTTGTTGAATCACAAAGATGAAGATGAGCAACTTACCTGTTACACACCAAAATTTGGACAATTAAATATTAAATTAGGACTAAATCCCAATCAATATTCCATCATCCAAATCTTAGGGGTGAAACAAAATCTAAACGTTCTCGTCTCCATAAGGTTTAAGTAAATTCCATACTCAAAAGATTATAAGGGATTAAAAAAACTAACAAAACACCAACCAAACCATCTACCATAAATTTCATAACTAACCAATACCTCCAATATTAAAGTAAAAATAACTAATCAAAATAACTTAAATAATGCAAAGTTGAAAAATAACCTATAATGTCAAATTGTCAAAATACAAAGGTCATAAAAAGAGTAATAAACACAATAAACTAATATCAACCCTAAATTCAAGAAAATAAAAGAAATCCAAACGACATGTCCAACAACTATAGTTATTTCTCTTCACTACCGTAGTCCTAACTAATCTTGTAAAGGAAGCTTGGCTACGCTCAAACAGAACGCACCGAAGTTGCCAAGAGATAAAATAGGTCAGTATACAGATATACTGGTATGAGTACAAGATTTAACACCCACGTGTCCACCAGACACAAACAAAAATACATATAATTCTTGTTACGAGACAAGACAAGTAGTTCTATCCACACTAAGACAAATGAGTAGTTTCTTAAGATACGGTGGCATTTAGTTTATTGTCCGTACACAACGAAATATAAATTGAGTATAAAATAAACAAAATAAAAATAAAAACATGGTGGGTCAGCCCTGCATAAAAAGTTAGTAAGATCCACCATTCTGCAAAAAATAAAGTTAGTATAATTTAATCGTAAGTAACTTACTGAAGAAGTATAAAAATGCACCGTTTCATGCTTAAATAATTCAAATTGACCAAAACTCAAAGAACAAAAGTTGTACAGAATCAAATTTCCTAAAAGACTACGAGAACAAATTTAGTAGAAACTAAACAAATTGAGAGAAAAACTTGATAGAAGAACTTAGACGGAATTCAACCGAAAAATCTGAAGCTGAAAACGAAAAGAAACTGCCCTAAGATGATTTTTTCAGAAAAGTTCAAAACACGAAAAGTGTTTAGAATAATGTTTTACTTCAGTTTACGCAAAACCAATAAAAATGAGCTCGTTTCGTGAGTTAAAACAGTATCTAAAATCTGCAATACTAAAATAAATAAAAACTATTGTAACAAAGATCATCTGATTACAAGTTTTAATCGATCTTTCTAGTAAAAAGTTAAAACATAAAAGTTGTCTAGAATTATGTATACATGCATCTACCCAAGTTTTGTAATTTATTGAGGTTGTTTACTATTTTTCAACATGTACAAATCAATACAATTCACACTATACCAATAAACTTATAATTAAATTTTTTGTACCTTAACTCCACCATTTTGGCCTCCACTTCTGACCTACATATCTATCCTATGTGCCTCCCGTATACCTAACACCGCTCTGAAACCAAACTTGCATAGAGATATCGTCCCGAGTTTGACTCACACTCCTCAGATGGTTAGCATATACGTACGCGCATAAATCAAAGCACTCGTCTCTTCTTGAGAATGAGGCAACAATATATATACACAATCTCTCATCTACTCATGAGAACAAACATAATAATGCCAAGCCTAAGGCATTCAAATAAATCTCATAATCCTCACTTTTTTTTTATACACTCTTTCTCATCAACACTTAAAGAAGACAACAATCTATGGAATCATGGTGGAGTGTAAGGAATTTATCTGCGGGTTCCTAATTAATTTTAATTTCATTTATCTATGAGTGTGATTACAACCATAAAATAAATACATACAAAAACCCTAAACCTTGCATACACAACTAACCAAAATAATTGAAATCAATCTATCATTTACATGCAAATACAAATCAAATCAACATCAAATAAATAAAAATAAATAAATAAAAACAACAAATTAAACATAAATCAAGGGATGTGGGTTTTGTATTCACAATTATTTTTCGAAGATCAACGAATTACTTAAAGCATTAATAAAACCCCCAAAATAAAACCCTAACCCCTTTCTTTTTTCTTCCCTCTCTTCTTTCTCTGGTCGTCTCTCTTTCTCTTAGCTTGCACTCTCTCTCTCTCTCTCTTTCTCTCTCTCTCTCTCTCGACTGCCACACCACAAACACAGCCCTCTTTTCTCTTTTTTTTTTTTTTTTCTTTTTCTCTTTTATTTCAAACTCTCTCTGTGGCTGCTTTGAGAAAAACCTAAGAACTATTATATAACATTATATTATACTATACAAATTCAATACAAATACAACATATATAGTATGCTATATAAAATCAATATATATAACACCTTTTTATATATATAATAAATATTCAGATTAATTATATATAATTAAATATCACATTAAATTCCATTAAATTCTCATGTAACCACGCAATTAATAAAGCCAAAAAAATATAAAATAAAGTAATAATAATAATAAATGACTTAAGAAAATTAGGGTCGTTACAATATACATACCTCAAAAGAATCTCATCCCAAGATTCGATAGGAGAGAGTACTAAACAAAAAGCTCCGGGAGCATACGTCGAACTTTCTCTTCCAATTCCCAAGTGATGTCATTCTCATTCCCGCTCCATTACACTTTCACCAAGTTCACTTTCTTGCATCGCAACTGCTTTACATCCCAGTCTAGAATAGTAATCAGTCGCACCACATACGTTAGATTGTCACTAATCTCCAACACTTCCGGTGATACTACTTGGAAAAGGTCTTGCACACACTTCCGCAATAAAGATACATGGAACACATTGTGAATCATAGCTAAAGCAAGTGATAGAGCTAATTTGTAAGCCACATTACCAATCTTCTCAATGATCTCGTATGGTCCCACAAATCTAGGTGCCAATTTTCCATTCTTTCCGAACCGCATGATACCCTTCATCGGTGAAACCTTCAAAAACACAAAATCTCTGACATTCAACTCAACCCCCTTACGTTTTCTATCAGCGTAACTCTTTTGACGACACTGTGCAGTCTTAATATGTTCCCGAATAATGTTCACCTTCTCTGTGGTCTCTCTCACCAACTCTAGCCCTAACAATGGCATATCTCCTACCTCCATCCAACAAGCAGGTGATCGACATGACCTCCTATACAAAGCCTCAAAAGGTGCCATCCCGATACTGGAGTGATAGTTATTATTATAAGCAAACTCCACCAATGGAAAGTATTCTTCCCAACTACCACCAAGATCGAGGACACAAGCTCTCAACATATCTTCTGAGATCTGATTTACCCGCTCAATTTTTCCATTCGTCTGAGAATGATAAGCCGTGCTCAAGTCTAACCTAGCACCCAAAGCATGTTGAAAACTCTCCCAAAATCTGCCACAAACAACGGATCACGATCCGAAACTATGGAAACTGGCGCACCATGAAGTCACACCACCTCCCGAATATATAGCCTGGCCAGTTTATCCGCAGTTCGGTAAACACTGATAGGAATAAAATGAGCAAACTTGGTGAGTCGATCCACTATCACCCAAATAGATTCATTGCCTCACTTAGACCGTGGCAATCCATCCATGAAATCCATAGAGATGTACTCCCATTTCCAAGTAAGGATCTCGAGAGGCTGCAAAAGTTCAAACGGTCGTTGGTGTTCTACCTTAACCTGTTGGCACATATAACATCAAAAAACATACTCTCCTACGCCTTTCTTTATACCTTCCCACCAAAACATCCTCTTCCGGTCATGATACATCTTACTCTCACTAGGGTGAATGGTATATCGGAATCTATGGGCATTATCCATAATCTCTTTCCTCAATTCAACAATGTTAGGTACACACAACCGGCCCTTGAATTGCAATCTCCTATCTGAGTCCACAGACCAATCAGTAGAATAATCATCGATCAAATCCACTACAAGGTCATTGACCTTTCTGACGAGAAACCCATCTAAATTTTGCATTTGACGAACTTTACCCAGTAACGTCGGCTGCACGGTCAAACTACCAATGTATGCCCCCTCAATACTCTCTATTGGTTGAACATCATGTATCGAAATTAACTCCAAGGAATTTCATTCTTGAATTATCAAAGAAGCTATTATCCCATGTTGTCGACTAAGTGCATCTGCGACCACATTTCCTTTCCCTGGGTGGTAAAGGATCTCGAAATCATAACTACTGATGAATTCAACCCACCTTTGTTGCCTCATGTTCAACTTTTTTTGAGAAAAAAGATATTGGAGGCTTTTGCAATCTGTGTATAACTCAAAGCGCTCCCCAAACAAGTAGTGTCGCCACACTTTCAACGCAAAAACAACTACTGCCAACTCTAAGTTATGAGTAAGGTATCGTCTCTCATGAGTTTTAACCGTCGAGAAACATAAGATACAACCGTCTGATACTGCATCAACACATATCCTAACCCAGTTCCACTCGCATCAATAAACATAACTAACTTTTCCCCTTATACTGGCATAGTTAACACCGGAGCTGTAGTCAACCGCTACTTTAACTCCTGGAAAACTTTCTCACAATCATCTATCCATAAGAACTTCACATTCTTGCGGGTTAACTTGGTCATAGGTGCTGCAATAGTGGAAAACTTCTCTATAAATCTCCTGTAATAACCAGCTAGTCCTAGAAAACTCCTCACCTCTGAAGGGTTCATAGGCTGCTTCCATTCTTTAACCACAACAACTTTCTCAAGATCTATCGCTATCCCTTGATTAGATACAACATGCCTAAAAATCGAACTTTTTTCTCCCAAAAGTGACACTTACTGAACTTAGTGTATAACTACTACTTCTTCAAAGCCTGCAACACGACTTTCAAGTGTTCTCTGTGTTCTTCTTCATTCTTAGAATACACTAGAATATCATCTATGAAGATAATCACAAACTTATTTAGATACGGTTAAAAATTTCTGTTCATCAAGTCCATGAAATAGGCAGGAGCATTGGTCAAACCAAAAGGCATTACAGGAAATTCGTACAACCCATACCGGGTCTGAAAAGCAGTAAGCGGTGTACTTTCCTATGACACACCCATCTGATGGTAACCCATTCTAAGATCAAACTAAGAGAACGCAGCCGTCCCCTTTAACTGATCAAACAAGTCATCAATTCTAGGGAGCAGATACTTATTCTTGATAGTCACCTTGTTCAACTCTCAGTAATCTATGCACATACAGAGAGTGCCATCTTTCTTAGAGACAAGGATCGCGGGTGCTACCCACGTGGAGTTACTTGAATGTATGACCCTTTTTGAAGCATCTCTTCTAGCTGCTTCTTCAACTCCACAAGCTCTTTAGGCATCATTCTATATGTCGCCTTAGAAATTGGTGTAGTTTCCGGCACTAAGTCAATACAAATTCTATTACCCATCGAGCTGGAGGTCCAAGTATCTCCTGAAATACATCTTTAAACTCACGTACCACATCTACCTCACTAATATCCTGCTTAGAGATTTCTACCGAGCATAGAAAACTCGTTATTACCGACTCTTCTCCATCGCTAGAAGTGTGGATAAGCTATGGCATACCGGGAATATCTATATTTACAGTCTTTCCAGCACAATCTAGAGTCACAAAGTATTTTCGCAGCCAATCCATACCCAAAATAATTGTAAACCCCTCAAACCCTAACACTATTAAGTCCGCATACAAGACTCTATCCACAAAGTCAATCTCAAAATCTTTACACATCTCATAAAAAGTAACTGCCTCTTCTAAAGGGGTCTCAACACAAATAGGTCTAGATAAAGAGGTAGTTACAAGGTGTTCTCTTTCTACAAACTGTCTAGATATGAAAGAATGAAAGGCACTAGTATCAAAAAGTACTCTAATGGGTTCTTGAAAAAAATTAAAAGTACCTTGCACTTTGTCATTTACTGGCATCACTGCAAATGCCCTAGCTGGAGCTGCTTGACCCTGTCGCACATGTTGTCCCTGAGGGCAATCCTTGATTACATGCCCCAACTGCTGATACCCAAAACACTTCCTATTGATCGATTGAGGTGCTACTGCTCTGATAGATGGGGGTCCCTCCAACTGAGGTACGAGAGGACGATAACCCAACTGTGGCACTTGCTGTCGCTATCCTTGATAACCTTGTGGGCTCATACCACCCTGTCTCTGATAATAGTGCCCCTAGGGCTGGAAATTGCCCTGAGGCCTGAAATTACCCTAAGGTCTAAAATTACCTTGATTACCTTGTTACCGTGGCCTTTGAAACTATTGACTCCTATGCCTTTGATCATAAGATCGGTATCTGTTCCCATTATGTTGCTGGAAGTGACTCCCTCTAGAAGTCTCTCCGACTTTGGCCTTCCCTTCTTTAAACTGTTTCTCATTTTCTTCATACTTTAGTGCCAAGTCCAGAACTCTATCAAACGGTTTAGCATCAACGGAAATAAGGGACTTAGACAGGTACTGATTTAACCCCTTAATAAACTTCTCATTCTTCTTCTCCTGCGTGTCAACCAAGTAAGGGACACAACAAGATAACTCATTAAACTTGGTAACATACTCGATCACTGTTCTACCCTCTTAAGTCAGCTTTGAAAATTCATCACTCAGCTGAGACCGAATAACAGTAGGAACAAACTTCCGATCAAAACGGGTCTTGAAATCTGCCCAAGTCAAAGTCGTAAAATCTAGACCCTCCTTCCACTAGTTCCACCAAAATAGGGTTGCTCCCTTAAGCTGATGTGCCGCCAACTCTTGTTTTTGACCTTGGTGAACTGCATGCGACCAAACACCATCTCACATTTCTGAACCCAAGCATCAGCTACAATGGGTCCTCCATCTCCAGAGAATTTTTGACCTCCCAAATAACCAAAGTCTTCGTTTCTCTTCACAAAGGGATCTCCCTGCTGACCTTGATTATTGTTCTGCATAACCTGAAGTAACTGAGCCATCATCTTCCCTACATTACCCTGCATCGTATTGGTTGCCTCGGTAGCAATTGCTGCCGCCATTGCTGCCGTTGTGGCTTTAACTGTTGTTTCTTCCCTGGTGCTATTGGGTTTAGCACTTCGCAAATTATACCTTCCAGCCATCACTTTTAAGTTAAACACACAAAAAGAATTCGTTCATAAATACTTAGAATAAATTCAACCGCCAAACTAAACTAGCTAACCAATGTTTCCACAATCCAAGAATCACCTAAACTCTGACAAGTCTAGGGTAACCTAAAGCTCTGATACCAAATTGTCACGCCCCAAAATTTAGACAATTAAATATTAAATTAGGACTAAACCCCAATCAATATTCCATCGTCCAAATCCTAAGGGTGAAACAAAATCTAAGCGTTCTCGTCTCCATAAGGTTTAAATAAATTCCATGCTCAAAAGATTACAAGGGATTAAAAAAAAGTAACAAAACGCCAACCAAACCATCCACCAAAAATTTCATAACTAACCAATACCTCCAACATTAAAGTAACAATAACTAATCAAAACAACTTAAATAATGCAAAGTTGAAAAATAACCTACAATGTCAAATTGTCAAAATACTAAGGTCATAAAAAAAAATAAAAAAAATAAAAAAAAAAAAACTAATATCAACCCTAAGCTCAAGAAAACAAAAGAAATCCAAACGACATGTCCAACAACTATAGTTATTTCTCTTTACCACCGTAGTCCCAACTAATCCTACAAAGGAAGCTCGACTGTGCTCAAACAGAATGCACCCGAGTTGCCAAGAGACAAAACGGGTCAGTATACAGATATATTGGTATGAGTACAAGATTTAACACCCATGTGTCCACCAGACACAAACAAAAATACATTTAATTCTTGTTACGGGACAAGACAAGTAGTTCCATCCGCACTAAGACGAATGGGTAGTTTCCCGCGATACGGTGACATTTAGTATCTTGTCCGTACACAACGAAATATAAATTGAGTATAAAATAAACAAAATAGAAATAAAAATATGGTGGGTCAACCCTGCATAAAAAGTTAGTAAGACCCACCATTCTGTAAAAAATAAAGTTAGTATAATTTATTATTTAATTGTTCAAATTTTGGGGCGTGACATTACCAGTCAGTGAAATACACTCTCAATCGTTGCTTCCAAAGACTCCTTACAAGAAGAACACCATGTAGAAGAGATGGATAATTCTGATTTTAGATACACAACCGAAGAGAAGATGAGCCCTAGAGAGATTGATTCGGTCTTAGAGAGATTGAAACCCTTTCCCTTCTATGTTCCTTTTCTAATTAGAACCAATTAGAAGCCAAAGAGATTTTTTTTTTTTTTTTGAGAGGGGGGAGAATCTAATGTATTTGTTTTGGTGATTGGCGTATGAGAGAATTCATTTTGGGGCTTGTTTTTTTGGGAGAGAATTTATATTTTGGCGTTTATTTTATTTTATTTTTTGGTCATATTATTAACGACCTAGATTGTACGCCGTGAAAAGTGTAATATTTTTAACGACTAGTTTTTTGTGCGCTATTAAAAGTGCAATATTTTAACGACTGGCCTACGTGTATTGTGTATAGTTAATATATTAACGGCATACCATATAAATGTCATAGAATGTTTTATTATTTATGGCCAACATTGCAAGCCATGAAAAAATCATCGTTATTAGCATTTACGGCTTACGCAATAGACACGCCATGGGTAGAAAATTATTTACAACATGCAAAAAAAGAAAGCCGTAAAAGTGAGAAACCACGGCTTGCATTTACTCTATGTCGTTGATGTGAAGCCGTAAAAATCCAGTTTTGTTGTAGTGCTTTCTATTTATTTTTTTTTTCTAAATTCCTTCTCAAATCCCCCAATTAAACACAGCTTTAAAGGATTTGGACATATCAAAAAAGATGTGTTTGCTATCGTTGACAATGATATTATCATTCAATATTTTTAAAAAGTGAAATCCCGTCGAATTAATTTGTCCAAACAATAATATGAATATATTAAAGAAAATTCTTCTATTTATGATTTGGATATTTAATTTAGAGATGGTTTGGGAAGTTTTAAATACACTTTTTAACTTTTTATAATAAAAAAAAAAATGTGTAGAAAAATAGAGAAAGTGGTTAGAAAAGTAAAGAGGAGATACCGATAGATGTTAATTGATGTGACCCAAATAAGTATATGTAGGTAAAAAAAAGTGCACTTTTTTTAATTTGCCCAAAACACCTAAGAGGTTGTTTGGGTGTCCTAAATAAGTGCACTTTTTGTCTTTTTAGACTAAAAAGTTGAGGAAAAAAATATGGATATTTGGATTAACTTTTTGATTTTTTATGAAAAAATGTGTATTAAAAAATTGTATAAATAAGTGTATAAGAGAAGTTAGTGATAGAATAGGCCGTACGGTCGGTAGCGTGAGGGGCAGCGTGGCAGACTGTAGGGAAGGAGTTGATTCTCTCCTTTTCGGGCATAAATTGAACGGTATTGTTCGGCCCATGGGGACCCACCATGGGTCTCGTTTTGCTAATCGGAATGTGTAGAACTCGTCGAGTACTATATGCTTGTAAAAAATCACGTTGATCAGATATCGATAACTATTTGATCGGATTAGTTTTTTTTAACCGTTAACTATAACACCATCTATTTTTTTATACAAAACTGATTTGATCATATAGTTAGCGTTGTCCGATCAACGTGATTTTTTACAGGCATATAGTACTCAACGATTTCTACACATTGAACAGTTCGGATTATCAAAACGGGACCCTAATGGCCCCCACGGGCCGAACAGCACAGTCCTTAAGTTTGCCTCCGCCTGTTTAATTTGTCTTCACTAAAGTCAAGCACAGCCGCCTTCCGTGGTCTCACAATTTGTATGAAAATAATTTTTTTTGATAAATAGTGATAACTTTTTAATGTTTTTAGTAACTTTTTAACTTTTTGACTTTTTTGTAAGTTGCCAAACCAATAGTTTGTCGTTTGTGGGCAAGCGAAAACTTTTTTTTTATTTTTTATTTTTGGGTGCAAAAAACTTGAATAAGGGAAGTTATTTTTCTTATAAATTTGATAGAATGTATGTTTGTGAATGATATCATCCATTAAAATTTTTGAAATCGTCACCTAGAATGGGTAAGAAGGGAAGATAGAAAATAATTTGGTAAACGAGCTTGGTGGCTTCCACCCTTTTGTTAATTTTTTTTATTCTTTTCATTTCAACCGTAATTTTCAAAGCATTTCTATTGATTTACAAATTAATATGCCATTTCTTAAATCAAGCATTTTCTTTTCCTTCATGCGTCATATATGTGATTACAATTATGAGTTGAATCTAATTCTTTTCATGATTATTTTATTTATAAAAATTATATACTTGCAAAATAAATAGATTAATTATTCAGATCCTTGGTTTTAATACTCTTCTTAGGCAAGAATTAATGTTTGATTATTACTCTTTAGCCGTGTTTTATTTTGTATAAAAAATCATTTAAAAAAACTGCTATTTTTGGCAAATTACTTTTAAAAAAATACTAATTTAGTTAGCAGCCCAACAATCTTAGCTCAAAATTACTATTTCGCCCAATTATTATGGGCTGGTGTGAGCCAAACATATAATTACTATTTGAGGCTTGAAGCACCAAACCCAAAAATTATAATTTTACACCAACCCAAAAATTATTATCTTTTATATGGTGGGCTGACAACAACCCAAATAAAGAGTGTCTTCAAAAGCTTACACAGGCCATGTTTGGAATAAATTTTTTTTGGCTATTTTAATTACAAAAAGATAAAATAGACTAAATAATCAATAAGGTAAAATGTTATATCTAAGCCATAATTATTTCATTTTTTCTCTCGCAAAAGTCAAAAAGTCTATCTCAAACGAGACTTTTTAGCCCCATACTAAAATAGCCAAAAATTCAAAAAGCCAATCGACATCCCAAACGAAGGCACTATAGGAAAAATCGGGTGATTTTATTTACACTTACACAGTAATATGCTCAATTAAAATTTTAAAATTTTAGTTCTTATTATACTATAATGTAAATTTACTAATAAGAACAATATATATTAAACCCTAAAATAATTTTTTTTTTCCTCTTGATACACACTAATCATTTATATGTATTCTTCATATTCAAATCTCTTTATCTTTTTTTTCTCAAATTTCAATTATTTTTTCTTCATCTTTTTTTTTTCCCCTAAAAAATTCTAATCCAACCTATCAAAAGTCAACATTATTGTTGTTGGAAAAATGGTTAATATAGGCATATTTTGGGCCGACTTTGAGCCCAAAATTGAGTGGGCCCCGAACGTATTTTGGGGCGGGTCCGAAGAGATGTAGTGTTTCTTGGCACGTGGCAGGTCACACGATGAAGACAGTTTGTCAAAACTATTTATGAGTGAATGGGAACATGACACCGTTTTCGGGTTCGTGGAATTGAACATTTAAGTTTTAAATGTGGATTTTCTTATGAGGCTTGTCTCACATTAAAACTTTAAGAGAGTTTTGTTAAGTTTATAAGCTCTAGCCTACAACACTTGGGTTGGGCCCCAAGAGGCACCCCAAGTTTGTAGAAGAGAGGAGTTATGGATAAAGTGAACCTTAGCCAAAACCACCACACACGCCGCCATCCGTCCGGCCGAGCCGTGCCTGGTTCAGGTCAGTTCTTGTATTAATTTTTTGGACAAAATTCATTTGAATTTTTTCAAAAAAATATTGCGGGAATTTAATTCAAATTTGAATTCCAATTTTTGTCTAACTTCTGTCCGAAATTCCTCAACAGATTAAAACTGTTTTTTCAATTAGTTAACGCCCGAAGCGCCGGCGATTCGGGTATAACTTTCGATGGTTAATCTGTTGAAACAGTTTGCAAATCTGTTTGAATTTAAACTTATATCTGTTCAATTCAAAACACACCTGCTCAATTCAAAATGGCACCTGTTCGGGTTAGCATTTTGTGCCTATAAATACTTGACATTTCCAGCAGTCTAAAGATCCGAAAATCAGTCTGCAAAATCCCATCTTTGTTGTCCAGATTTTATTTTGTGCATTATTCTTCATTTTAGTTTTAGAATAAATATTCAGAGAGTTAGAACACAGGTTTGGTTCGCCGAACAATTTGTTTTGGAGTGCTACTACAAATTGGTTAAGATCATTGTATCCTGGGAGATAGACGCCACTCAACCGTAAGCACCGTAGTGAGACGAATCTGTCTTAAGGATAGAGTGTCACACATTCGACTTGGTCTTTGAATTTTTTAATTCAGTTCGATAAATAAATTCGGTACGCTATTTATTTATTTGCTTGACTTTGTTTCAATTTATTTTATTTACACAGAAGATTGTTCCAACAATCTTAAGACTGAATCGAATTATTCTGTTTACAGAATTTTTCATTTGTTTCCTTTTCTCTTTCTTCTTTTAAAGAAAATATTTTCTGTGGATTTACAAAATAATATTTTGGTTGGAAAAACAAATAGCGATTATATGCTATTTGACAGATAGTAGTAATAAACTGTCTATTTTCTTTGACAACTAGTAGTACGATACTGGTGTCATTAACAATTCAGAATATATTTTTGTGAAATTTTTTCAGAAATTAATTTTGGGTTTTAGAAATTATTTTCTGAGTTTTCATTACTTAAAATTCTGTTTTAGTATTTTAATTATTGAAGTATTACAGAAATTAATTTTCTGTGTGGAATTAATTTGGTTAAATAAAATTTTATTTTATTTCCAAATTAATTGAAAAAAATAAAAATTATTTTCTTATTTCTTTTATTTTACAGAATTTAATTTTTTGTGGAATTAATTTGGTTAAATAAAATTTTATTTTATTTTCAAATTAATTAAAAAATAAAAGTTATTTTCTTATTTCTTTTATTTTACAGAATTTAATTTCCTGTGTGGAATTAATTTGGTTGAATAAAATTTTATTTTATTTTCAAATTAATTGGAAAATAAAAGTTGCATTCTTGTTTCTTTTATTTTTTACAGAATTTAATTCTGTGAATTTGGTTTAATTTTCTGTGTAGTGTAAATTCTAATTATAATTTTGTTTTATAAATTAGAATTGATGGCTACTGAAACTAATGTCCAAACAAGTACTACTGTGGTGGCTGCAATGACGCCAACCGCTTCTTCTGTTGTAACAATATCGGTAAATCACAGTGAAAAGCCAGAGAAGTTCTCAGGAACTGACTTTAAAAGATGGCAACAGAAAATGTTGTTCTATCTTATAACTCTGAATCTGGCTCGTTTCCTCTGTGAAGATGCTCCTATCTTGAAAGAGGATGAAACCGATCGGCAAATGGTTGCTGTAGTTGATGCCTGAAAACATACTGATTTCCTTTGCCGGAACTATATCTTGAACGGACTTGACAACACATTATACAACGTCTACAGTCATATCAAGACAGCAAAGGAACTTTGGGAGTCTTTAGAGAAAAAATACAAAACGGAAGATGCCAGTTCAAAAAAATTTGTGGTTGGCAGATTCTTGGATTTTGTAATGGTTGATTCAAAAACTGTTATCAGCCAAGTTCAAGATTTCCAACTCATTCTGCATGACATTCACGCAGAAGACATGTCTCTCAGTGAATCCTTCAAAGTTGTAGCCTTAATTGAAAAATTACCAAAAGGTTGGAAGGAATTCAAGAACTACTGTAGACACCCCATTTTTGACCGACCTTAAGACTCAGACGTCACCGATTGAGCGCTTGGTGATGTTGCATATTGTGCTCGTTCTGAGGTTGTAGAGTCCCGACTGCGAGCCTTGCCTTCGGACTTCCGGACTCTTTTGTGTTTTGCCTCGGTTTGCGAACCAGGCTCCGTTTTCTTTGTTTTCTCTTCCCGAAGGAAGGGAGAGGTCTTGTAGATCATCCCTCAGTGGCCGTAGGCTACGTTTCGTGGTCGTAGGCCATTTTTCCCGTTTGGAGCCCGGTTTCCGATTTTTCGGAGCCGACGGCCGTGTGCCTCGGTTCGGGACCGCTTAACCACCTCCGTTTGCTCCGGTTTTTGGCACATACCTTATTTCCTCCCTTTTGAGGGACACTGTGGTCCGAGAGACCGACTTCGTGGTCGAACACCTCTTCCGGTGCCTAACAGTCAGTTTTTAGGGCTCCGAGCTACACGTTTTGGCCCCCGAGCCTTGCTTGCAAGCATTGTTGGGCTCCGACCCAAACTATAAATAGTCATATTTTGAGCTCCTTTTCATGTTTGATTAAAGACCTTTTGCTGTTTGAGGTCTCCTACTATCACTTGCCTCTTTAACTCTCTTTTAGACCTATTTTTGCATGGTATTTTATGCTTACTTGTGAGCTGTTTTGGACTTGGTCATAAACTAAAAAATATCTTTTTTTGAGCCCCTCTTCAACTTTGTTGAAGGGCTCTCTTCGATTTGAGGCCAGCAGCTACCACTTGCCTCTTTATCTCACTTTTTGGCCTTTTTTGGGGGGAAATTTCAATTTCAATTTCCCCTCCTTTTCCCCCGCTCTTTTGCCTATATAAACACCCCCCCAACTCTGGTTTTAAGGGTTAGAAAATTTTGATTTGGAGCTCTCACATGAAATCTCTCTCTCTCTCTACTCTAAGCCTTAAAAACCCCCTTGGTTCTTCACCAACCCATAGCCCCACCCTTCCATCCTCCATTCCAGCAACTTGAGGTTGTTCTTCAAAGCCTAGGAGTGCTGTATTTTGGTCCAAAAGGCTGTCAAAGATTAGTCTTCAAGGGTAAGTCCTCTTCTCCCCTTTTTGACCCTTTTCTTGGTTCATATTCTAGCTCCTTGTGCTTACTTTTTTGAGCTTCGACCCTAACTGAAAATAGCATTTTTTTGAGCTCTATTTCATGTTTGTTTAAGGGCCTCTTACTGTTTGAGGCTTCCTTGTGACACTTGCTTCTTTACCTTTCTTTTATGCCATTTCTTTGCATAGTATTTTAGGCCTATGTATAAACTGTTTTGAGGCATGTTATAAACTGTAAAGTGGCTTATTTTGAGCCCTTATTCAACATTGTTTAAGGGCTCCTCACTGTTTGAGGCTTCCATTTTCCACTTGCCTTTGTATCCCTCTTTTGGCCTTATTTTTGCATGATTTGTTATCCCCTTGTGCTTCTGTTTTTGGGCTCTGGTCCGAACTTTAAATAGCCTTATTTTGACCCCCTCTTCATGTTTCATTAAGGGTCTTTTGCTTTTTGAGGCATCCTTTGTATACTTTGTGTTGAAGCCCTCTTTTTTGCCTTATCTTGCATAGTATTTTAGGCTTTCTTGTGCACTGTTTTGGGTTTGGTCACTAACTGTAAAATGCCATGTTTTGAGCCCCTCTTAAACTTTGTTGAAGGGCTCTCGGCCATTTGGGGTCAGAAGATGCTACTTGCTTCATTATCTCAATTTCGGGGCCATTTTTGCATGCTAGCTTAGCTCCATTTGTGTTCACTGTTTGACCTTGCTTAAAACTGTAAACATGTTTTTTTGGGGCTGTCTTGATTCTGTCTTCACACTTCATGTTCGAATAATGCATGCATTGCATAGCCATAGGTCATTCCATGTACCTAATTTCATGATTCGGGACTCATTCCATGCATCGGATGTCATTTTGCCATGTTTCGGGGCTGTTTTGCATCACTTATTGCCTCTGAAATTTGCATGCTAGTATGCCATGTTCCATGCTTTTCCATGTCATGTTAGAGTGGCATTTGAGCCGTAGGTTTGGTCATCGGTTTGCGTGCACGTGTGCACGCATCTCGAGTATCTCATTTTCACCTAATGGCCTCCTATGTGAGTGTGGCTGAGGTCCACTCATGTTGGTGTAAGTCCATTATGCATTGTATATGCCATTTCATTCCATAGCATTGTGTATGCTAGGCTGTATGTTAGCGAATTGCGTATGCCATGTTACCTCGTGCATCGTGTATGCCATTTCATAGCATTGTGCATGTTAGGTTGTATCTTAGTTGCATTTCATGCATGTCATGCATATTGCATTGTGTTTGGGATAGGAGTTAGTCTTGCACGGAAACGAGGCGTTCAGACTCGAGTGTGAACGTGTCTCAATTCCCCAGTCATCGACACCCCGGATTATCCATAATGGGGTCTTGGTCTTGTTGTGTTTATATGTGCATTCATTTCATATTGAGTTGTGCAATTCGACTCCTCGGCCATCGTGCATCGAGATGCGTGATTGGTGGCACAAGGATCGAGGCATGCATACATTTGTGAAAATACATTGCCATGCCTCTTTCCTGCTCTCTGTTGCAGCAAATCAAGAATCAACAGTCTTCCGAGGCTTGGCGCATTTTCCAAAAACTATTGCAAAACAGAGGCTAATTGGGGCATCACAGTGGATTTCCGCGCAAGGACAGCCCGGACATGCATCATTCATCATCTGAAGAAAAGTCAAGGCAGTCCTTGGCTTGCATGCCAGTTTATTGTTTTCTTAGTTAATTTTGTTAATTAATTAGGAATTTGTACATATCTTGGACTGTGTTATTTATTTGGACTGTACTATTCGGGACTGTATATTATTCTTTCGGACCCTCTACACGAGGGCAATGTTGTAATAAGTGTGCGTGAGTGTGATGTATGTCTTCCAACCCCACGTCTTTCTTCCCTTTTATTTACCCACTTATGATGGTTAGATTAGGGCATGTTTCAATTAGCATACAGTATGATAACATGTTTGCATTCATTCATCTGTCTTGCATGCACCGGGCTCGGCGCATCATACTAACTGCATTTGTATTTCAATTCCAAATTGAATACATGATAGCTGTTGCATCTCATATGCCATATTTAGAATAGCCGAGCCTGCTATAGTTGCATTTTTGCATGTGTTGCATTAGGCAATTTTGTATAGTTAGGATCATGCATGGATTTCTAATTAGCTTCTGTTTTGGCTTGGAGTACTCGGTGAGTTTTATGCTTTAGCATCCTTGCATGCGTGTGAGTGACTGCCATGAATAGCATGCTTACCATGAGACTATATGCTTATGTGATATAACTGCCTTGAATACCTGTGGGTGAAGGTTGGGTTATTTGGATTGGGACAAATCATCAACTGTGAGTTTTAAGCCCACTAGATAGTGGCAAAACCATGTTTTTCTAAGCCCACCTGAGGGTGACAAAATCTGTATTTTAAGCTTACTTGCGGGTAGCAAACCATCTTTCAAAAACAAACATGAAATGTTTTGTTCCAATTCAGGCGACCCGGTCTATACTTGTATGCTGTGCACATCACATAGTAAATCTAGGCTAATAACCGGAATAAGAGCACACAATGTTTTCAAAACTAAATATCATGGTTAGTAGAGGCCGATCTTTGATCGGGCGAACGGGGGTGCTCACGAAATGACCTTCCCCAATCGTACCCAAGTTCCCGAGCCGAGGCAACTTTGGTGATGATGAACACGTGGCCTTAGGCAAATGAGTCAGGGTTTCCTAAATTTCTCAAAAATAAAATATTTAGGTGGCGACTCTGTATCTGGCAAAGCAGTCCATGTTTGGCACTTCTTTTCTAAAAATCTATTTTCTCAAAACGATTTGCCGGATTTGGACTCTTTGGTTCAGATTAAGAACCGTAACACAAATCGAGTCTGAACTGTAGCGAGGTCTCCCGCGGACTTGTCTACAGTTTCTGGTGACTCTGCTGGGGATTTAGAGAACTTGACTCAAACTCATGATATCTGGTTTTGACTACACTTGTGTGTTTCTTTACATTGCATTTGCATCGGTGCGCCTAGGACACCGTGTTTGCCATCTGCTATTCCTGAATGGTTTGCCGGAGGCTTGTCTTGTCAAGACATGACCATAAGGCTGACCGGTTATGGGCTCTGCCAGTATGGGAACACAAACCCCGGTTTTACCGGGGCACCCTTTTTGACCATTTGACCTAGTGCATATCGAAATCCGTAGTGACCATTCCAAACTAGGACAGGTTGCTTACCCGATATAGGTTGTTTGAAACCGCTGTGTGCGTAGTGAAACCATAGCTCCTGACAAAATAGGACAGGGAAACCCTACCCCAACATAGGGGTGTTTTGGCTCTCACTTATCTGTTATGTACTTTAGAGTGCGTCTCTACAAGAATGCATGTATCAGTTTGCGAGTTTGGGCATCAGGCCTGCGGGCACCAATTCAATATTTTGGGATTCAGTTTTACCCGAGGGGGGGAAAGTAAAAAGTACAAGTTTAATGGCAAATGTTACATCTATGACAAAGAGAGACATCGGGCGAAAGATTGCCGTAATAAAGGCAAAAGCAAAAGAAGAACAAGCAAGAAGCCTGCTCAAGCCCATATGACTGAAGTGGACAATATTTCCAATGGTATAGATGATATCAATCTTTTTGCAGTTGTTTCCGAGGCAAATCTTGTCAGAAATCTTAAAGAATGGTGGGTGGACACTGGTGCTACTCGCCATATTTGTGCCGACAAAAAGATGTTCACATCTTATTCTACAGTGGACAATGGTAAACAACTTTTTATGGGCAACTCCTCAACTTTCAAAGTTGAAGGACAAGGAAAGATTGTACTCAAGATGACATCTGGAAAGGAACTCACTCTCAATAATGTGCTGCATGTACCGAACATTCGCAAGAATCTTGTTTCCGGATCTCTGTTGAGTAAGAATGGGTTTAGGCTAGTATTTGAGAGTAATAAATTTGTACTTACTAAGAATGGGATGTATGTAGGAAAATGTTACATGTCTGATGGCCTTTTCAAGTTAAATGTAATGACCGTTGTACCCTCAGTTATTAATAATAATACATCTTCTTTTTACTTGCTTGAGTCTTCAAATTTATGGCATGGTAGACTAGGACATGTTAATTATAGTTCTTTGCGTAGATTAATTAATATGAAATGTTTACCTAAATTTGACATTGATTCAAATCATAAATGTGAAATTTGCGTTGAGGCAAAATTATCTAAAACTCTATTTCATTCAATTGAAAGAAGTACGGAACCACTTGAATTAATTCATAGTGACATTTGTGATTTTAAATCAATTCAAACTAGAGGTGAAAAAAAGTATTTTATCACTTTTATAGATGACTATACTAGATATAGTTATGTTTATTTAATTCGAACTAAGGATGAAGCTCTGGAAACTTTCATTCAATATAAGAATGAAGTTGAAAATCAACTTGCTAAGAAAATCAAGAAACTTAAAAGTGATAGAGGTGGTGAATATGAATCACCTTTTGGTGAGTTTTGTAAAGAATATGGAATAATTCATCAAACCACCGCTCCTTACTCACCTCAGCAAAATGGAATTGCTGAAAGGAAAAATAAGACTTTAAAAGAAATGATGAATGCCATGTTAATAAATTCTGGATTACCTCAGAACTTGTGGGGGGAAGCAATACTTTCTGCTAATTATATTTTAAATAAAGCACCCTGAAAGAAAGTGAATCAAACACCTTATGAAATGTGGCATGGTAGAGTACCATCCTACAAATACTTAAAAGTGTGGCGGTGTTTGGCTAAAGTGGTTATTCCTAGTCCTCAAAAGACTAAGATAGGTCCTAAGACCATTGATTGCATTTTCATTGGTTATGCTAAGAATAGTAGTGGATATCGGTTTTTGATTTATAAATCAGAACATACCGAAATGCATGTAAATACTATTATTGAGTTTCGGAATGCATCATTCTTTGAACATGTATTTCCAAATAAGACTAGACCAGAGACTAGTAACTATAAGAGATCTCATGATACTATTATTAGTCAGGATCAAGAACATGATCAAGAACAAGAGTTAGATCAAAATGAGGAAGAGGAACCTAGGCGTAGTAAACGTGTTAGAACCTCAAAATCTTTTGGTCCAGATTTCCTAACTTTTTTGTTAGAAAATGAGCCTTTAACTTTTAAAAAGGCTATGTCCAGTCCTGAAGCTCCTTTATGAAAAGAAGCTATCAATAGTGAAGTTGAATCCATCTTGCAAAATCACACTTGGAAATTGGTGGATTTGCCACTAGGTTGTAAACCTCTTAGGTACAAGTGGATTTTCAAAAGAAAATTGAAAGCGGATGGATCAATTGACAAATACAAGGCAAGAGTTGTGGTCAAAGGATTTAGACAAAAAGAAGGTCTTGATTACTTTGACACATACTCACCGGTTACTAGAATAACATCCATTAGAATGCTAATTGCCATTGCATCTTTATACAATCTAGAAATTCATCAAATGGATGTGAAAATCGCTTTCTTAAATGGTGAGTTAAATGAAGAAATTTACATGGAACAACCAGAAGGTTTTTCTGTTCCAGGAAAAAAAAAGAAAGTGTGTAAATTGGTTAAATCTTTATATGGTTTAAAACAAGCGCCAAAGCAATGGCATGAGAAATTTGACAAAGCAATGATATCAAATGGATTTAAAATTAATGAGTGTGACAAATGTGTTTATATTAAAAATACAGACAAATGTTATGTCATTGTATGTCTTTATGTAGATGATATGCTCATCATAGATAGTAATAATGATATGATTAAAACTACCAAGGAAATGTTAAATAAACATTTTGACATGAAGGACATGGGCATTGCTGATATAATTCTTGGTATGAAAATTACCAAAACATCAGAAGGATATGCTTTGTCACAATCTCATTACATTGAGAAAATACTTGACAAATTCAGCAAAGATGATGATCATCTTGCTAGAACACATGTAGATGTTAATTTGTATCTTTCTAAGAATGTACAGGATAATATTTCTCAATTAGATGCCCAAATTATTGGCAGCTTAATGTACTTGATGAACTGCACTCGCCCGGATATAGCTAATGCAGCAAGTAGATTAAGTAGATATACGAGTAATCCAGGAGTAGAACACTGGAAAGCTATTATAAGGGTTCTAAGGTATCTCCGATTTACTCATAATATTGGACTAAATTATACTAGATATCCAGCAGTACTTGAAGGATATTGTGATGTAAATTGGATATCGGATACAAGAGACTCAAAGTCCACCACTAGGTATGTCTTTACTCTTGGCGAGGCGGCTGTATCTTGGAAATCTTCCAAACAGACTTACATTGCTAGGTCTACTATAGAATCAGAATTCATAGCTTTAGACAAAGCAGGGGAAGAGGCAGAATGGCTTCGCCACTTCTTTGAAGATATTCCAATATGGCCAAAACCAGTGCCTGCTATATGCATACATTGCGATAGTCAATTAGCAATTGGTAGAGCACAGAGTCATACGTATAACGGTAAGTCACGATACATTCGTCGTCAACATAATACCGTAAGACAACTACTCTCTAATGGAATTATTTCCATCGAATATGTGAAGTCTAAAGACAACATAGCGGATCCACTAACCAAAGAGTTAGCAAGAGAGTTAGTTGAGAATTCATCGAGGGGAATGGGACTTAAGCCTATTAAATAAGAGTTATCACAACGGCAACCCAACCTAGTTGACTAGAGATCCCAAGATCTAGGTTCAAAGGGACAACCGAGTTATGAATGACTTAGAAGGATCACTGTGGAGTCTAACTCCTACCCATTTCTTTGATAAAATAGTGATGTCTGCAACGTTTAAGGTTAAGTAAAACTTTTAATGATTCTTATATCTAGGTTAACCTAGTGGAGTATAGCAGGATACTCTTCATAAGAATCACCTATGTGAGTGTGAATTGGGCCAGTTCTATGAGATTTGTGAAGGGCTACAATTCTCAAGAGCACTCATGAAAGACCAAGTTGTTCAAGGCCAAAATGAACACAATAGTAAGAACTAAACTGTGTCTGGGAATATACTGTGTGAGTTCTATTGTCTTGGTTTATACAAACGGCTGAACAGTTCATGACATCATGTTCACTGGTTAGCTAGTAAATCCGATAGTGTCTCACAAGGGAAGGTTCAAAGCCAAAAGCTACTTATCCTTTACAGAATATTACCAATTTCTGTACTCTCTGTATTTAGATCATGTTGTTACATTTTCTCTCCGTCAAATTCCATTCATGTGGGGGATTATTGGAAAAATGGTTAATATAGGCATATTTTAGGCCAACTTTGAGCCCAAAATTAAGTGGGCCCCAAACGTCTTTTGGGGCGGGTCCGAAGAGGTATAGTGTTTCTTGCCGCGTGGCAAGTCACACAGTGAAGACGGTTCATCAAAACCATTTATGAGTGAATGGGAACATGACGCCATTTTCGGGTTCGTGGAATTGAACATTTAAGTTTTCAATGTGGGTTTCCTTGTGAGGCATGTCCCACATTGAAACTTTAAGAGAGTTTTGTTGAGTTTATAAGCTCTAACCTACAACACTTACGTTGGGCCCCAATGGGCACCCCAAGTTTGTAGAAGGGAGGAGTTATGGACAAAGTGAACCTTAGCCAAAACCACCACACACGTGCGCGCGCGCCGCCGCCCGTCTGGCCGAGCCGTATCGGGTGCGGGTGGCGGTCGGGTCGGTTCTTGTATTAATTTTTTGGACAAAATTCATTTGAATTTTTTCAAAAAAATATTGTGGGAATTTAATTCAAATTTGAATTCCAATTCTTGTCTAACTTCTGTCCGAAATTCCTCAACAGATTAGAACTGTTTTTTTAGTTAGTTAACGTCCAGAAACTACCGAGCAGTTTCGGGTATAATTGTCCAGTGGTTAATCTGTTAAAACAGTTTGCAAATCTGTTTGAATTTAAACTTATATCTGTTCAATTCAAAACACACCTGTTCAATTCAAAATGGTACCTGTTCGGGTTAGCATTTTGTGCCTATAAATACTCGACATTTCCAGCAGCCTAAAGATCCGAAAATCAGTCTGCAAAATCCCATCTTTGCTGTCCAGATTTTATTTTGTGCATTATTCTTCATTTTAGTTTTAGAATAAATATTCAGAGAGTTAGAACACAGGTTTGGTTCGACAAACAATTTGTTTTGGAGTGCTACTACAAATTGGTTAAGATCATTGTATCCTGGGAGATAGACGCCACTCAACCGTAAGCACCGTAGCAGGGCGAATCTGTCTTAAGGACAGAGTGTCACATACTTGACTTGGTCATTGAATTTTTTAATTCAGTTCGATAAATAAATTTAGTACGTTATTTATTTATTTGTTTGACTTTGTTTCAATTTATTTTATTTACACAGAAGATTGTTCCAACAATTGTTTCTAACTGACATGTTTTATAGGCAATGGAAAAATGATACATGGTGTTAGCAGCAAAGTTGGCAAATAGAAGAGTGAAGTCGGGAAAGTTTAGGGCCGATGGCAATTAGAAGGCATTTGCAGAGAAAGAATTGCAATTGGGAAGTTTTCCCACAATACTCTTCTTCCATAAACACACTTCCAGGCCTATCAAGTACCCCTCGGAGAAGAGAGATGTTGACTCATTGATGGGTATACTACAAATTATAATTTTATATTAAAGAATAATTTGTGAAAAAATATAAAGTGTATTGAAAGTAACTTATAATTTTAAATAATTTAATAGAAAGTACTAAAAAACTAGGTGTACTAAATGATTTTTTGAATGCAAATAAAATTATTCAAAAAAATCCATGCTGGGAAAGTCCTCAAATCAAAGCATCAAGATCCTTTAGAGTATAATCCTAGAGTGATCTGCTACAGTGATCCAATCCAACGGCTGAGATGCAAACTAACCAAAACGACGTCGTTTTGGTTAGTAATTTGAAAAAAAAAAAATCCATTTCAAAATTCCCACCATATACGCAAAAGGCGGAAAACAGAGTGAGAGAAAGGAAGAGAAGAAGAGAGAGACGCCGCTCCTCCTTACCTCCAGACACTCCGCCGCCTTACCACCGCCGACCCCCTGCTCCAGCCGATTAAAGAAAAATACAGGTATTTATAGTAGTTTAGAACACATGTTTAGAACAGGTATTTGGGTTCTAGTTTGCATTCCATTCCCTAAATCAGCCTATGTACAATAAATTTAGAGTACATGTTCCATTCCCTCCTCCTCTTTCCCTTCTCAAGATTGCCCCTAGTACTATTGGGTTCTTGTTAATTCTTGTTCTTCTTTTATTTTTATGTTGTGTTGTTGAGTCAAATTGAAGGGTACCATTTCAAATCTCTTGATTCTTACTATTATTAATTAGATTCTAATTTATAAGGGAAACGCAATTCTAATTACTGTTGATTTGTTGTTTCTGGGTTCTTGTTAATTTCTATTTTTGTTTGCTTTTATGTTTTGTTATTGAGTCAAATTGATCAATACTATTTCAAATCTCTAAATTTTTATTTATCACTAGATTCTGATTTATAAGGAAAATCCAATTTTGATCACTGTTGGCTTGGCTTGTTTGTTGTTTAATTTTGATTTTGTATGTTCATATGTTCATTACAAGAAAATTAAGGGATTTGGGTTAAATCTGGATCATTGAAAACATAATTTACTGTTTAAGGGATTTGTTGCTCTTTGTTTATATAATCTAATATGAGTTAACTCTTGTAGTGTTTTTATTCAGTTTGTATTATTTTGCAAACATAATTTGCAGTTTTTATGCAAATATTGAGCGCATATTTATTTTTTAAATGACTTGGCACACTGAAATGGAACCTAACAATGTTGAGAATGACGGGGGTGATTGTGATTGGAAACCTAGAGTTTGCATGACATTTGATACAGAACAAGAAACATATGATTTCTATAATGCTTATGGAAGAAGGCTGGGCTTTAGTATTAGAATGGGTTATGTAAACAAGAGCAATGAGGGACAAATCACTTCAAGGCAATTTGTTTGTAATAAAAAGGGGTTTCAAGTTCTCGACAAGCGAGATCCGTTAACAACAAATCCTAGGCAGGAAGTGAGGACTAGTTGTCAAGCCTGACTTATCATTAAGGGGGATAGGAATATTTAGAAATTTTTTGTTGGTGATTTTGTTGAACAACATAACCATATCTTTGTACCAGCAGAATGTACGTATATGTTACTATCCCAAATGAAGATATTTGTATCACAGGCAATCGAAATAGATTTAGCCGAAAAATCTGGAATTCGTCTTAATGCTGCATTTGAACTCATGGGTAACGAAGCTAGTGGAAGGGAGTTGCTTGGGTTCACAAAACTAGACCAAAAAAATTATTTGAGAACGAAGAGACAAAAGAGTTTAGAATATAGAGAGACAGGTAACATTTTGCAATATTTTCTTGAGAAAACATTGGAGAATCCATCTTTTTTTTACTCGGTCCAATTAGATAACGTGGAGCAGATTACAAACATATTTTGGGCCGATGCTCAAATGATCATGGATTATGGGCAATTTGGTGATGTTGTGACTTTCAACACTACTTACAAGTTAAATAGTGCACATAGACCATTTGCGTCTTTCGTTGGATTTAACCATCATCGGGAAACTGTTATATTTGGCACAGCTTTGATGTATGATGAGACCGCCGATTCTTTTATATGACTTTTTAGAAGATTCTTGGAGGCGATGTCAAGTAAGGCTCCGGAAACAATTTTTACAGATCAGGATGTTGCAATGGCTAAAGCCATACTTGTTGTCATGCCTAACACAAACCACTGCTTTTGCACTTGGCATTTGATGCAAAATGCATTAAGACATGCAAATTCTATCTTCTAGGATATGGAGGTCAAGGATAAGAGGATGAAGACTGTTTTATTCAAATTTATGTACGACATTGAGAATGAGGAAGAGTTTACATTAAAATTAGAGGAAATGCTTGACAAGTATGAAGTGCGAGATAATCATTGGTTGAAGTTAACATTTGGGGTAAAGAAAAAATGGGGTTGGCCATATGTTAGAAATGTATAGGGTGTGGGCATGAGTAGCACCCAACTTAGTGAATCCTTTAATGCTTTCTTGAAGGATTTCATTCAGTTTGATTATAACTTAATGCAATTTTTCATGCATTTTGATCGAGTTCTTTGTGAGAAGAGGTACAAAGAGTCACAAGCCGAATATGCTTTATGCCAAAAGTTTCCAAGAGTGAATATAAAAGTGAAGATGATTGAGCAAGGTGTAGATGTTTACACCGATAAAATTTATGCAGAATTTCAGGATGAGTATGTCAAGTCCCTTGAAGTAAACATTGAAGAAACTGAACATGACGGTGAGAGTACCGTGTATGCAGTTCTTGATAGTGGTGGTGTAAAGGTGAGGAATGTAAGAGTGGAGTGTGATGGTTTATTGACTTGCAATTGTAGGAAGTTTAAAACGAAGGGCATTTTGTATAGTCATTGTTTGAAGATCCTTAGAGACACCCTCAAATTCAAAGAGATTCCTTCACAATATATTCTTAAGAGATGGACTAAAAAAGCAAGAGCTGAAAATGTGAAAGATAGGTGTGAGCATGATATTAAGGTTGATGTAAGATTGCATCAAACTTCACACTATAGATCATTGATGGCAATATTCAGAGCAGTAACATGTAGAGCTTCCGAAAGTGAGGAAACATATAACTTGACGATAGAGAAAGCAGATGAATTAATTGTAATCATTGAAAGCATATTAAACGCAAAATTCAATATGCCTTTTTCAGATACTATTGAACAAGAAAGCCCTCCCGACACGTGCCCCAAAAGCTTTGAAATGGATGGTGCAGTGGATACAAATGTAGTTTAAGCAAAAAGACTCAAGAGAAGAGAGTGCACTAGCAAAGGAAGAAGGCAGAAAGAAGGTGGGTTGGAGCTTGCATTGGCAAAGAAAAATAAAAAAGTTCACATAATGCTTCTCAAACTCCCATGTTTGTTACTTATCAACCTCCTCCCTTTTTTTTGGCGAGTGCTCCTCAACCTCCTCCGTTATTTTCAGCGAGTGCTCTTGAACCACCTCCCTTGTTTTCGCCAAGTATTCCTCAATCTGCTCCTTTATTTTCAATAAGTGCTCTTCAACTTCCTCCATTCTCGACGAGTGTTCCTCAAGTTAATGCTTCTTCGTCTCAATTTATGTATCCCGCCTATGATGTAAGTTAATTTAATAGGAAGTTTTATTATGTTTATTTGTAGGTCACTATTACCATTTTAAATTGATATATGTTTGTTATTATTTCAGCCAAGCAATATGCCTTTTTCAATGCCATCAATGTATTCCGTGCATGGAAGCTATCAAGCATTGTTTAACAATGCAAGCGATTATGACTCGCAAGCCCTGAATAGTCCTGCATGTAGTCAAGTAATTTATTTTGCACATTTCCTCATTCATTTTAAGTTCCATTTTATTTTATGGTTCCTGTGTCATAAGACTATTTTCTTTTCTTTTTTAGGTACTACATAGGTATTGGCATGGGCGTGGTCGTGGCCGTGGCCGTGGGCAAGATCGTGTGGATCACACGTCAATTGATCTTAAAGTTTATTTTTAAGTTGAATATGGTATTCATGTATGTAATATTGGAAAACCTGTCATGTCGATGTATTTTAATTGTTGTGTTCTTTGATCATTGGTTTTTTTTTTTTTTTTTTTTTTTTGTAATTGTTTTTCTCTTATTTTGAAATGACAATGGAGCTGAAATGTTGTTGAAATGTTGCCTCAAATTCTGGAATGTTGCTGAAAATTTTGCTGGAATTTTGCAGAAATGTTTCTAAAAATGTTGGTGAAAATTTTGCTAAAATGTTCCTGAAATGTTGCTAAAATGTTGGTAGAAATGCATGGGGTCAATATTTTGTCATACCACCTCCCCTAATGCCGCTAGACAACTTGGACCAAAAATAATGTATCCTTGATAATGAATCTTTCATGAGATCCTATTACTTATTGTTTTCATTAACATAGAATCAACAGAGAAAGCAAGAAAAGTACAATTACAAAAATTATACATCCAAATATACATCCAAAACCAACTTAATTTACACTTAACATTTAGTTTACAAAACAAGAAGTCCAAATCCAAACTTAATTTACACTTCATATTCAAACAACAAAAAAAAGTCCAAATCCAAACTTAATTTACATTTACTATTTAAGCAACATAAGAAGAAGTCCAAAACCAATCAATACAATTATTACAATGGTGTAGTGCAACTTTTCTCGAAATTCTCTAATCTCTACAACCATTTGTTTACTTTCTTTCCTACACTTTGTAACCATCTCTTTCAGCTCACCATTGGATACAATGAGTTTGTTGACCAAATGCGTGATATTACAATTTTCCTCACTTTTTCCCCTTAGCATCTTCAACCATTGACGCTGTTTATGTAAAGGTATCCACCATTTAAAGAAGTTGCATCTATTGGTGTTGTTGAAAGGGCACACAAAGTATACCATCCCTGGATTTTTCTTTGACTCTAAAATCTTGAATGTTGCTCTTGTCCCGCAATGACATTTTCGATTTCTAAACTGAATTTCACTAGTATCTGTAGATACCTCATTTTTTTGACGGCCCTTCAAGACTTGGGTGTTCTTACCGATACATCCAATGATGAGTCTGTTTGCTCGCCAAGCATTCGAAATCCTCAGCAAAATGCCACAGCTTTGAGCCTTTCAAACCCTGCATCCATTTTGTCTCATTTTTAGACCAAGCCTTTATCTTTCCAGCTTGCAATCTCTTGTGGCTTGCCGACCATCCTTGGAGGTTGCTGGCCAACACTTCTTGTCTATCGACCATTGATGTGCCTTGCCGGCCATCACTGATGGTCAGTCGGCTAGCCACCAGTGTTTTTTGCAGATATTTTATGCCAGCTGTGCTAGTTGTTTGCACAGATGCTTGCATCTGTCCACATGTGGAGGGTTGGATCTCCTTGTATAGATTTCATGTTCTCTATAAATAGGGACCCCATCTCTCATATTTTAGGGTTAGAAAATTTTAGACTCGAAATTTTTCTCTCTCTACAAATTTCTTACACTTTTGTCTACAATCCCTACACTCTTTCCTATACACCCATAACCAAGTCCCCTGATCTCTGAGCTAAGGTGTTCTTGGGCTTGGTTTGAGCTCTAGAAAGTGGTTTGGCTTGGTTTGTTTCCTAGAATTACTCTTCCCTTCAAAAGGTATAGCACTTGTCTTGTACACTTTGTTTTACATACTCATTTTGATATCTTTTCCCACTGTTTTTGGGCTGCTTTTGAACTATAAAAAACCTGTTTTGGTGGACTAAAAGTGATGGTTTGAGACCATTTTAAGTTAAGGGGTGTTTCACCCTTTTTTCTTTCTTATTTGAAAGGTTTTTGCACCTGTTTTCCACTTTCAAACCAATTTTTTTTGGCTTTTAACCACTGAATTTCAAAGTATTTTTAGTGGCAAAAAACATGTTTTAAAGTCCTAAATTGGAGCCTCCCCTCCTTGTGTCTTGTTTGTTAACCTAGTTAATTCTATATGTTAACATGATTTTCTAGTTTTTTGTAGCTACATTCCAGCATGTTTTTGCCTTTGTTTTAGACTGTTTTAGCTCTGTTTTGAGCTATTTGGGTCAGTTAGGCCTTGTTTTGCATGGTTGTAGTGTAAAGGTCCTCACAAGCTTGGTGTTTTAGGCCATTAGACACCCCTTGTTTGAGTTGATTGCATGTTTTGGTGTTGTTTTGCACTTCATTTCAACACTAATCACCTCTGCAACCTCCCTCATTTCTTGGTTTTTCCTTTTGCTTTGAAAGTGGTTTCAAGTCACTTATTTGCCTAAGTATGAAATTGAGGTTTCATACTTAATGATTTAATCCCTTAGGAGGTTCATTACCAATGGTATGAGACTTCTTTCATACCCAAAGCAACTTGTGTTTTGAGCCTTCTTTCCATTAGAGGACTTTAACTCACCTTTTGGACTTAATTGGATTAAGGAATGGTTAGTAAAGTGAAATGAATATTTAAAACTTGGAACTAAAAGTGAGCCAAGATAAGAATTTGGTTGTATTTTTTGATGTGTTCAATCGGATGTTAATTGAACATATAAAACTTGGACCATTTCATACTTGCTAGTGATGAAATGATCCAAGTCTCCAAAGTCAACTTCTTCCCTTGATCTTTCATGAAAGGGAGGAGGATTGTGTCTCATTTTGCATTTATTGAACTTGCAACTCTTGAGTCACAAGCCATCATGCAATGAAATTGCTTGAGTTAGTGGTTTGTGACTTAAGTTCACAACTCCTTGGATTTGTTTATGAAAAGGAGGGGTGAGTTGTGCAAACAATCTGTGGGAATATCCTCTTTTTGCTCTATTTGTTCCCTGTTGCAACAAGTTGAACCAATGCATCAGTGGCTGGCAGACCACCATCTATGGTCGACAGGTAGCCGGCAGAGCACTATTGATAGCCGGCTGGCCACTTCTATGGTCAGCACCTGGCCGACAAGCTTTACCAGTGGCCGACTGGCCATTGATGCAAACCTCAGTAGAATGTTGGTAAGGTGGAGCAAAATGGTTCTGGAAGTGTTCAACTCTGCAAACAGAGACTTTCGGGAGCGAAACAGAGGTTTTTTCGGGAGATATCCAAGCATGTGCATCTTCTATTTCCTGAGGCAGAGTAGTTAGAGACTTTAATTACTTAGTTTGCTTACATTTGTGTTGTAACTTAATTAGTTAGCTTACTAGTTAGTTCATTCAAGTATTGTAATGATTAGTTAATTAGTTTAGTTAGTTATTCATTTGTTTTGTATTAGTTAGCTTAATTAACTTAGTTTAGTTAGCTAGTTAGCTTATTCATTCGAACTCTCCTTCGTTAGAGCATAATGTAATAATGTGTATGTCTTCCAACCTCACTTTTTCTCCCTTTTATTTACCCGCTTTTGATGGTTAGATTAGGGACATATTTCAATTAGCATAACTTATGCTTGCATCCATTCATTTTGTATCGCATACACCGAGGCTCGGCACATCATTCAAATTTCATTGTCGTTTCAATACTTCATTGAATACGTGTTTAACCACATGTTATTTAATTACTTCATATGCCATATTAGTAGCCAAGCCTATTAAATTGCATTATTGCATGTGTTGCATTCGTTATCTTGTATAGTTAGGAACATGTATTTTTCTAACTCATATCTTTTTAGCTTGGAGTACTAGGTGAGTTTTTAGTGCTTTAGCATACTTGCATGAGTGTGAGTGATTGCCATGACTAGCATACTTGCCATGAGGCTAAATGCTTACTTGATAAAATGCTTGAATGCCTGTGGATGAAGGCTTGTTGCTTGAATTGGAACAATTCAACGAATGTATGTTTTGAGCCCACTATGTCTAGTGGCAAATTCACGGCTTTTAAGCCCACTTTGTTAAGTGGCAAATTCACAAACTTTAAGCCCACTTGAGGTGGCAAATTCAAACCCTTTTCACAAAAATAAACATGAAATTGAGTTGTTCCAATTCTTGCGATTTTAGTCTATACTTGCTTGTGCGCATCACATAGTAAAACTAACCTAATAACTGGAACAAGAGCACATAATGTACATAAAAATCATATCATGATTAGTAGAGGCCAAACTTTGATAGGGAGAGCAGGGGTGCTCAATTCATGACCTTCCCCTCTCGTACCCAAGTTCCCAAAATAAGGTAACTTTGGTGATGACGGACACGTGACCTTTGGCACGAGTTATGGGTTTCCTAAATTTTTCCAAAATAAAATATTTAGGTGGCGACTCTATATCTGGCAAAGTAATCCATTTTTGGCAATTTGATTCAAAATCGATTTTTCAAAAAGATTTGCCGGATTTGGACTTTTTGGTGTTTATCAATTTCACATTGCACTTATGAGATTAGATTCAGAATCGCGGGAGTCCGAACTGTAGGACTTTCTTTCAAACTTTCCGAAATAGGAGCGAAAAAGCCGAGCTACAGTTTCTGGCAACTCTACTGGGGACTTTAGAGAACTTGACTCGAACTCATGATATGACATTTTATCTACACTTATGTGTTTCTTTGCGTTTGTATTTGCATTGGTGCGCCTAAGTCACTGTGTTTGCCATCTACTATTCCTAAACGGTTTGCCAGAAGCTTGCTTGGAAAAGCTTGCCAAAAGGCTGACCAGTTATAGGCTCTGCCATGATGGGAACACAACCCTTGGATCTGGACTACCGCTGTATCGTTTGATCCTCATTTCACTTCCCGGTGTTAGGTGTGAGAGGTATATTAGGTAGTCTTGCTAAGATACCCTCTTTGACCAATCGGCCTAATTGCATATTGAAAGCCATAGAGATTGGTCCAAACTATGACAGGTTGCTTATCCGAATGTAGGATTGCGTGAGACCACATTGCTTGAATAGTGAACCTTAACTCCTGACGAAACTAGGACAGGGTAACCCTACCCCTTCATAGGGGTGTTTTGGCTTTCACTTAACTGTTATGTGCTTTTAGAGTAAAACTCTACAGGAACGTGCATATCAGTGGCAAGTTTGGATATCAAGTTTGGGTATCAGATTTTGGGGGCAGATTTCAATGTTGAGTACAGTGCTACAGCTTTTGATTACAACTATGCCTTGTTTGCATCTGAGCTAAGGTACTATGCAATTTTTTATTTTCGCTTTTTTTTTTGCTTTATTTCTTTTTGCAAGGTAGTTAATCACAATTGCTTCAAACAGTCCTATTACCCCCCAAGCACTCTGGACCCGTGTGAGAAGACTTTACAGATCCGTGGATCTTGTTAAGAGACAACCAATGTTTGCTTTACTCCCACCGATTACGAGACGGAGAGGGTTAGGCATAACTCACCAGTCCAACAGTCACTTTTTACTTCATCTGCGCCCAGTTAGGCTCAATCTTCTACTTCCACTCTAGTAAGAGTTTATTTGCCAGTTTTGATAGCTCAACATCCCCCGGTTAGCATGGAAGACATGCTCCGTCATCTCCAGCAAACCATTGAAACCATGCAGCAGGATATTGCCCGCCAAGCTGAAGTTACAGCCCATCAAGCGGAAGTGATAAATAGGCTTCAACAATAGTAACCAGAGCAAGCAGCAGCTTCTACTTCCCATACACCTCCTGCGGGTATTCCAGCACCTAGAGTCATTATTAATGTCCAAGAGAATCTGGGAATTCTAGTAGATCCGATCCCACCTCAAACCTCCAAGGCACCATTGTACTAAACTGAGGCGCCATTTGAATTCGAGGTTGACCCCACTACACTGAAGCTAGAAACGATTTTCAAGTGGGCATAGGGTGTAAACTCAATCCCTAACATTGATGATGGATACACAAACTTCGCAGTAACTCTGCCGAACAGATTTAAGATGCCACACATAGACCGGTTCGATGGCTCCGGGGATCCCATGGTCCATTTGCGGTTATTCTTAGATATTTTGTGGCCAATGGGCCTCGCTAGACTTCAAAAGCTGTCGTTTTTTGGCCGGACCCTGTCGGGTATAGCGGCCATCTAGTATGCAAAGCTGGAAGACTCTGTGAAACGGAGCTGGAAAGAAATGGCTAAGGCCTTCATCACGCAGCACTCCTACAATACCCAGATCGAGGTCACAATCCGTGATCTTGAAGCGACCCATTAGAAGCCGAAGGAGGGCTTCTCGGACTTTGTGACCCGATGGAGGGCTAAGGCCTTAATGATGACTATCAGGCCATCTGAGAATGATCAAATCAGAATGGTGGTTTGTAATCTGCAAGGGAGATTATTACAAAAGATGATAGTCTTGCCATTGTTTACATTCATTGAGCTCCATGAGATAGGGGTTTAGATTGAAGATGCGATGAAACAGGGGCTGATAGCTGATGAGAAAGAACAGCCTAAGAGGCCCTTTACACGCAGTTCCAATGCAACCACGAGTGGTAACACCTCTACACGACCTTCGGATATGAGTATGGTCACCACCACACCGAAGACCGCCAACCCTTTCGCCAGTACATCCAACACAATTCCACAAACCTCAAACAACCAAGCCCGATCCCAGAGGGTCTTTACCCCACTTTATATGTCCTTATCCAAAACTATGGGCGTGTTGATCAAAAAGGGGCATCTTAAGCCACTAAAGCCTCACTCTCTACCCGATCTTCTCCCCCCGAAACACAATCTGGCCAAATACTGTGCTTTTCACTAGCAGTATGGTCATGACACTGATCAATGCTATAGGCTATGTCATGAGATTCAAGATCTCATTGACAATAAGGTCTCGCACCTCCCCGAAAACCCAACATCACTACAAATTCTCTCCCATCACATAATCAAGTCCCTCCACCTCGGCATATAAACCTCATCTACGCACTGGCCGTCCCTTATGACCCCAGTATATATATCTCCCCTTCCCACCTACCTAAACCGGCGTTGTTCATCCCTGAGAGCACGAACTTGTGCATGATGAACATGTCTACACTCCAACCTAAACCCGTGGTGGTGACAGTGGTAGAAAAAGAGAGGTTGTCCTTGGTGGAAAATGTCAATCCGTTGCCCAAGGGCTCTGAGGACTTATCCGAAGGGGTGTACAACTCGTACTGCTATATTGTGTCAATCAATCAAGCTAAACCGGAGGTGGTGTTTTCGGTTGGGATAAAGGTCAGTGTAGTTCGAGAGGATAGCCTAAGTTAGGGATTAGATGATCTGGCCAACCTAGAGGAGGACATAGACAATTTGTAGTTCTTTGATAAGTAAGATCAAGATGACGTACATATTGATCGGTTTGATCTGAACGAGTCGACAGACAATTCTGGGTGGTTAAGTGATGAACCCGATAGAGATAAGGGAACTAAATTGAAGCCGGAAGAATAGAATGTGGAAACCGTTGTAATGGCCGGAATGGCCGATGGGAAGGGTAAACTACTGGAAAACACCGGTGTAGAACAATTGGCTCAGGAACTGGACATTGTTAGTACTGTACATACAGAGCAAGAAGCCGCACTGGAGCGGTTTGAGCAAGAAATTGGTGAAAACAAGCAGGAAACTGGAATAGCTCAACACCCTGCGAGAAATGTTTCTGTTGAAAGAATAATTAGACCGGAACCGGACAATTGCTTGTCGGTTGCCAGAGGTATATGGTGGGAAGATGATAATATACATCTTGCCTACACTGACAAAGATTGGAGTGAAACCCTGCCAGACAATACCTGCTACTCTGAAGAGGTGGATCATATGACTAGAAGTGGACGGTACTTCAAGCCCCCACACTTGGACCCAGCTGAAGCCTCCAAAAAGGATAAAGAGGTTGAGAAGCAGGGGGGAAAGTAGTTGGAAGAAGAAGCAATGCTAAAACAGCTAAAGAAGATCCAGGCTGATATTTCGATCTGGGATCTGCTTATGGTTTCTAGTGTGCACTAACAGGTTGTGCTATCAACGATAGATAAAGCCAAATTGTCCATTAATACAACTCTTGAACAACTTGTTGGATTATTCGTCCCGGAAGGTGCTGTGCCAACTTTAACCTTCTCAAACAAGGAACTGCCGTCAGAAAGTTCAACACATAACAAACCTCTGTACATATTAGTGGAGTGCAAAGAAAAATGGGTGCCAGTGGTGTTGGTCGATACTCGGTTGGCCATCAATGTCTGTCCGGCGGGCACAACATATGCCATCGGCTTGAAACCAGCAAATTTCATGCCTACAGCTCAAGTGATTCGGGCATATGACAACACAAGCACGGAAGTGATGGGCATAGTACAGATCAAAGTTCAAGTGGGTCCAACTCAACAGGATATCAAATTCCATGTCTCGAATGTGCCAGCTATTTTTAATCTACTGTTGGGAAGCCGTGGCTACACCAAGTAAAAGCAGTCTCCTCTACCCTCCACTAAATGGTGAAATACCCCCATGGAAAAAGGGTGGCTATTGTGTTCGGGAATTCTTCCATACATCCTCCGATAGAGGAAACTATGCCTGTGCTGGAAATTATTCATGGCGAGGAGGATGTATTCCTTTCAAGATTTACTCTAGTTGAGGCTCAGGTAGTACAGAACATCTTGGCAATTGATAAAGGCTTGTATGTCAGTGCCCAGTCAATCTACTTCATAAACAAGCTCCAACATGTGCTAGGAATGAGGCTGGGAAGGAGTGGTCAGAAAGGCGTCACTGTATTGGCCGATGTGCCACATAATCCACATGCCTTTGGTCTTGGCTATACACCCACCAAAGAGGATTGGGTTACAAAATGAAAAGAGATGACAAGAAGAGCTAGAGCTAAGCAAACCGAGAAGCGCTATGAACTTGTGCACAAACCAATCCGGGGAACCCTGAATGGTCATTTTGTTTGGGGAGGGTGAAGACTTCCTATTCTGTGGTTTCCCCAAACCCTGGTTCAACTCTGAGAGGAAGCGGGTTCTTGGCTTTGAGATTTTCTTCGACTTGCAGCTGCAAGATAGTGATACAGAGAAAAGGGCAGAGCCAATTGTTACTGAAGCTAAGCGGAGCATAGAAAGTGACCCAGACAATAGCAATGAACTCGAAGTAGGAGCAGCACTGGCATGTCTCCTTTCGGATCCTCCGATCGACTTAGAAAGCTTGGGGGATAACCTGACTGTTTCCATGAACGGGGACCAACTGGGTGTAAACCCTTCTAGCAGCATTTTGGATGCATATGACACACCATCCCTTGTTTGGCGGCTAGAGGAGGGCTACCTGTCTAGCAGTTTTGAGTCGGGTGATGAACCAAAATTTGATTCCATAGAGTCTGTGGAATCAGAATCAGATACCGGTTCTTTTGAGTCTGGGTCCAGTATTCTTGGGGTTGATAACCCGGATGCCGAGGTTTTGTCCAGGTCGTCCTTTTCTTTTTCCTTTGAGTCAGTTGTAACCGAGGAACTGGATGAACTTGGCCTTGTAAATGAGAATGCCACCGCAGATTCTGAGTATTTTTTTGTGCTGCTTGTTTATTGCATTGATCATGATTTTCAAAATTTTGATGAAAATGATGAGGAAAGAATTCCTCTAGTTTCGAAAATTTTGATTAATCGAGGAGATGAGAGGTTTGCAAAACCTCTTACTAATGAAATCATTGCTTTTAATGTGAGTACTGAGAAGAATCCGCGTCTGGTCCAAATCGGGTCCACATTGTCTTCGGAGGAGCGCGAGCACTTAGTCGCTTTATTAAAAGATTTTAAAGATGTTTTCGAGTGGTCCTATGAAGACATGCCTGGAATTGATCCTGAGATTGTACAACATCGGATCCCTCTTAACCCCGAGGCCCGATTCATCAAACAGAAATTGTGAAGAATACGCCCGGATCAGGCTTTAAAGATTAAGGAGGAGGTCACCAAGTAGATCGACGCAGGGTTCTTGCTAGTATCTGAGTACCCAATTTGGTTGGCCAACATATTCCCAGTGCCGAAGAAAGATGGCAAAATTCGGGTGCGTAGATTTCAGAGATCTGAACAGAGCTGGTCCAAATGACGACTTTCCTCTATCGCACATCGATGAATTAGTGGACTTCACCGCGAGTCATGCATTGCTCTCCTTCATAGATGGATTTTTCAGATATAATCAGATTCTGATGGCGCCCGAAGACAGAGAGAAAACTATTTTCACTACGTCGTGGGGAACCTACTACTATCGAGTGATGCCGTTTGGGATGAAAAATGCCGGGGCTACCTATCAAAGGGCTGCAACTACAATTCTGCATGATTTGATCCATAAAGAGGTCAAAGTGTATGTGGACGACATAATTGTCAAGTCCAAGGAAAGAGAAGGCCACTACACTGCCTTGAAGAAATTCTTTCAACGGATCAAAGAATATAAACTGAGGTTGAATCCACAAAAGTGTACTTTTGATGTAACAGCAGAGAAAATGCTAGGTTTCTTGATCACACAGAGAGGCATCGAAGTAGATCCTTCTAAAATCAAGGCCATCCTAGAAATGCCACCACCAAGGACTGAAAATGAGGTGCGAGGCTTTTAGACGGTTTATTTCAAAATTAACCTTGACTTATGAACCACTTTTTGGTCTCCTAAAGAAAGGAAATAAGTTCCGATGGGATGATCGGTGTCAATTCGCTTTTGAGCAGATCAAGCAGTACCTTCGGAATCCACCTGTGTTGTTTTCGCCAGAGTCGGGAAAGCCTTTGATTTTGTATCTGTTAGTAACGGACACAATGATAGGATGCATGCTTGCTCAAGAAGCTGAGGATAAGGTGGAGAAAGGCATCTATTACTTGAGCAAGAAAATGCTAGATTATGAGACCCGCTACACTCCGCTAGAGAAAGCTTGCCTAACTTTGGTATGGGCTACCAGGAAGTTGAGGCACTCCTTGTTAGCTCACTCTGTAATTATGGTTTCGAGATTAGATCCCATCAAATATCTCTTTGAGAAACCAGCGCTTACAGGTAAGCTAGCTCGTTGGTTGCTTCTCCTTTCTGAATTTGATCTGAAGTATGTCACTCGCAAGTCGGTCAAGAGGAGAGCAGTAGTGGAGTTCCTGGCAGATCACCCACTAGAAGGGGATGAAATGGTAGAATATCCATTCCCAGACGAAGCTATTCTACAAGTTGAGGAAGAGATTTGGACAATGTACTTTGACGGAGCGTCTAATCAATACGGTTATGGGATAGGTGTGTTGCTGATAGCACCAAACAATTCTCATATACCTTTAGCCTTCAAACTCCGGTTCAAGGTATCCAATAACGAAGTAGAATACGAGGCGTATATCACTAGTTTGGAAGCCGCCCTGGAACTAGGGGCAAAAAGGTTGGACGTCATTGGGGACTCGAACTTAGTTATTTCTCAAGCAAATGAAGATTGAAAGGTTAAAGAAGAAAAGATGAAGATCTATCACCAAATCCTGGACGTTCTGATTCCAAGGTTTGAAAAGCTGACCTTCACGCATCTATTAAGAGAGAACAATAGGTTTGCTGACACCTTATCAACTCTATTATCCATCATAGAAATCCCACTTGGAGTCCGGATGTGTCCGATCATCATTGAGCAAAGATATACGCCGGCCTATGAGATTATCGCCGCAATAGATGAAGCATAAGATCAAAACCATTAGTTCTATGATATCTGGAACTTCTTGGAAATGGAGGTTTATCCACCAGGGGCAAATGCCAAAGATAAGAGGGCAATACGGTGGATGGCCATTCAATTTATCATCTGTAGAGGTAAACTATACAAGAGGGGTCATCTGGGAATGCACAAGTTGTGTGTCGACGTAGAAGAATCAAAGCGCCTAATGGAGGCCATCCATGGAGGGGAGTGCAGAGCGCATATAAATGGAGTAATGTTAGCTCGGAAGATTCTCCGGTAAGGTTACTACTGGTCTACTATGGCGGAGGATTGTATCGGTTTTGTTCGGCGATGCCATAAATGCTAAATTCATGCTAATCACGTGACCATCCCACCGTCGAAACTGTACAACATGACTTCACTATGGCCTTTTTCAGTTTGGGGAATTGATGTCATCGGCTCAATTACACTGAAATGGTCGAATGGGCATGAATACATTCTTGTGGCAATTGATTTACTCCACTAAGTGGGTGGAAGCTCAGTTTTATGCAGTGTTGAAAGCAACGCATGTGGCTAAGTTCATTCGAAACAACATCATTTGCCGATATGGAGTCCCAAACGAGATCATTTCAGATAATGACTCCCATTTCAAGAAATAAGTGATAGACTTGTTGAATAAATACAATGTGGCTTTTCATAAGTCATCCACATATGGATCGCAAACCAACGGAGCTGTTGAAGCTGCTAACAAGAACATCAAGCATATTCTACAAAAGATGGTTGAGACCTACAAGGACTGGCCAGATAAATTGCCATTTGCACTATGGGGCTATAGAACTTCAATTCGGACATCCACTAGGACAACTCCCTACTATCTTGTCTATGGGATGGAGGCTGTTCTTGTCACACCCCTAACCCGCCCCTAAAGGTTTTGGGCATGACCTAATCAGAAATAGACACTTAACCTGTTATAAATGATATTCGGAGCCTGAATGGAAGCGTTTATAATAAAATAACATGCAGACACATCCATTGAGCGACTACCAAAATGCCAGGACCACGTCTCAAAATTAAACATAAAGTGAATATGCACCCGGGATTAAGTTACATACACATTTTCAAGTCCAGCCCAGAGTTTGGGCATACAAAATATTAGATACAAACAACGTTGGCCAACAAAACATGGGTACAAAATGACAAAGACTAGCAAAACTGCCCTAGCATACAAAGGGCTTCTCCAAGTGCCTGGTCGTCCTTAGGCTGACAAAAAATAGATGATAATGATGCTAGGACTGACCTCCAAGCTGATTTCCTACAGAATCAGACAAAATTACAGAGTGAGACAAGCTCAATGAATAATAATACTTGAGTTGTTTAATAGCCAACTTTAACCACAATGCATAATACAAAAGTGAGTCTGATATGGTTTTACTTTCAGAACGGCCTTTGGCCTAATGTTACAGTTATAACAGAACGGCCTGTCGACCCAGAATTATCAGAACGGCCTTTCGGCCCAGAATAGCCTTTCGGCCCAGAACATACAAATATGTCTGTATATCTTTTCAACATTTCATTTCCATTGAGTTCTAATCAATACATATGCTAATGTCGTAGCTGACGGAAAACAGAAAGTTATTAACAGACATTAGCGATAAATAAATGTACGTTCAATGTACTATTACTTACAGCGTTGTGATGGCGTGCTAGTTCCTTCCGAAGTGTGCCCTAAAAACAATCATAACTTGTAAATTAGTTCTCTTTCTTCTTAAATCATTGAGGAATTATTCCCTGTGTCATTACACTTCACATGAATTTATAACCATCTTAAAATCATCAGAGAAATATTCTAAAAATACCGGAGAGTCAAGCACGCAAAACTGAACAAACACATTTTTTTTTTAAAATAAGTCCCACGCTCGAGCGCCACTTTGGCCGCTCGAGCAGACTGTACAAGTCACAAAACTGCTGGGAGGTCGATTTTCCAGCTCGAGCGGCCATGTCCTCCACTCGAGCGGTCGTGGCCCAGATTTGGGACAGCCCGATTTCAACTCAAACTTTAGCAACAACACCTCATTTTACATGCAATCCAAGGTTAGATCAATGCAATATTTCAACCTAACATCACCATAACATAGATTCCACCTTGAGCATAACAAATTAAACTAGAATAGAAGCTTCAACAAGCCATCCCTCTCTCAAATTCCATTCTTATATTCAAGTTCTTCATGTTCAAAAAGCATAACACATGATACTAACATAATTCCATGGGATGATGATATAAACCAAAGATTGAAGTATAATTCCATACAACACCCAAATAAAGTGTCAAAGTAACCAATTGATGAGAAACCCTCATAAATCAAACATGCATCATACATGAATCAAACATAAACATCAATTATAACCTTTCCAAAATTCTCATTATTTTGGGTTTACATAAATATTTCTCATTCAAACCCATAATTGAATATTCTCATGAAATAACAAGGAAATAAGATGTAGATTTCCCTCTATAACTCAATTTGGTTCTTTAACATAGATTACCACATAAACCCCCAACATCTACCTTAACTTGCCAAACACAAAGAGAATTCCCAACCATAATCAAGAGAGAAAGTGGCTAGATAAAGTAAATTTTCATACCTTGAGTTTAATCTAAGCAATCTTCACAAAATTCCCCAAATCCTTCACTTGAAGGCCTTCTCTCCAACTCTCACAAAATTCCCTCTTCTAGGTTGCACACAGGAAGTATTTTCAAGTCAAAGACATCTTAAAGCTTGATATAGATATTTATGTTTATAATAAGACAAAATTTAATTGTTTAAGCATCCTAAATTGAAATTTCACAGAAAATCCCATTAGAGCTTAAAAATTATGCAGATTCCAAATATCAAATCAATTTCTGAAAATTAAGCCTCTAAAGCGCCCAATTTCAGATTCAAATAGTTTATTGTGACAGATAATTTCCTTATTCAACAGATAGGAATCCATATTTCTAAGTTTCATGTAATTCAATGTACTTTCACATAGAATTTCATAATATGCATTCGAAAACACAGAATAGAGGGCTGAAAAGATACCAGAGTCATGTACGAGGGTCGGGCTATTACAGTTCTGCTAATCGAAAAAGAAGTTCTGTCACTGTGAGTTATGGTTGAGTGTTAGATAGCAGAGACAAACTGGCAAAAGAGTAGGTTTGAAGAACTAATGTTGTTTGATGAGAGAAGGCTGAAAGTGTTGTACCATGTTCAGGATTATCAATGCAGGATTGCTCTAGCTTTTAACAAAAAAGTAAGTCCAGGAATCTCAAATAAGAGAATTTGGTGCTGAAAGATAACCGAACTCCCATCCATAACCCTAAGGGCAAGTTCATACCCAATTAAACTAGTCCTTATACCATCAAAACTATCTAGTTGGGTGGAGCTGTTATTCTCATGGACCTGGATGGCCTAGAATTTTCCCAACCAATCAACATGGATAAATTGAAGAAATACTATCCTTGAGAGGCTCGCTAGGCGGAAAACCCGGAAGGGCAACCTAAGCAAAAGTTAGAGCACAAAAATTGGAAATAAAGAAAAACTGAGCTCACAAGGTTAAAAACCCTAAAGGACGGCCTTGGCAAAAATTAGAGCACAAAAGGAAAGTGTTAATACTCGAGTAAACCCGAACCGAACTACATAAGGCTGGATTCCCATCTTCGGGATATATAGGTAACTTTATCCTGAAGTTCGACCGTAAACATCTCTAATTCAACTGTCCTGTCTATGTGGCTGATCAAGTCATCTTTGTCTATTCTGTATCTGAAAGCTCAGTTGTGATCTTTGCTCTGAGAGAAGAGCTGGTTATAGTGCTGAGCAGTGCTATTCAGTCAAAGGACAATTTGTGATCTTCGGATTCAGGATTGTACATCTCGAGGATTGATTCCATATGTGTCAAGTGGTGTTCCTTATCGAAAATGGTTTTGAAAAGTTTTGATAAAAGTTGATTTTTTGTTCAAATTTTACCTTTTAAAACTTGGACCATTTTTTAACCAAAAGGAAAATTTTCAATGCTCACAACTTTAATTTCATTGATTTTAATACAAAGTTCTCCAACTCTCAATACAAATCAAAGTTGCTTTTATTACATTCAAAAAACTGGAAAAGTAAGATCAAAGCAATAAACTAGGGGCATAGATGAGTCAGGTACTCCTGCGTCTCCCTCTTGTGCTTGTGGAAGTTTCTGATGCCAAAGTAGACCCGGTTTATGCCTCATCTTCGAGCCAAGTTAGGCACTTGCCAAAAAGGGCACAACTGAAACTCGGGGCAAGGGCCAGAAGCTCTATTTTCCTCCAAGCGGTGAGGTATCTAGCCAAATATGAACCTCGGATGGGGAATGAAACTGGGTACTCTACCATCTCCTCTGGGCAAATTTGATCATGTCCAAACTAATGCATGAACCAGAACGGAAAGTAGAACACACAGTGTGTAAGGCCAATCAGCTCAATGCCAGGTTGCCGAGTCATGTTGTAACTCATTTCGGTCAGATTAAGCCAGGGGCAACGCCAAACAATGTCAGCAGTAGACTTGTTGCGCATCCAGTGGCACCACCATCCCTCATTCAGGAAATCCATTGACTGTTGGAGGAAAAAGTATGTTCAGGCTGAGTACGCGGAGCAAGAGTCCACCACCTTCAGCTTGTCCATTAGCCATATCTGGGGATGGATGAAAGAAAAGAAAGAATAAAGAATAGAGAGATGTATGTTGAGGAAAAAGTGAGAAAAGGGCTTTGAGAGAAAAACAAAGCATGAATGCCGAGTGATATGAGAAACACATATTAGAAAGGGTGGGAAACATTACTTGAAGAAGTAGTGAACTCCCTATGAATTTGTTTGTCTCTCACTAATGGAAGGCATCTAAGCCCATCAAAGTCTCGGCCAACACCAAACCAATGCAACTCTTACCCTTTTTCAAACCTTAGGCCACTTCGACGAGTCGGATGCTAGACCCGCCGAAACAAGGGGCAAGAAGGAAATGAGCCAGCATACAGAAGCAAAGGGCGTGTTGTCGAAAACCCCGCCAAAGAAGGTTACCTCGATCACCAACATCAGAAAATCGGTGAATCAAGTTGGGAATATCCAGCTCTCCGTTGTGAACCAAGGATTGAGCCTCATGTAGAGTAAGCACGCACATCTGTCCCAAAGCTTGGATGTGGCCAAAGCGGGGTTGAAGCAGGATTTCCTCATCGCGTCGGGATTCCATTAGCACTTGAAATTCTTCGAATGTCGGGCATATCTCTTGTCCTCCAAAGCTAAAGACGTGTGTAATTGGGTTCCAGCATCTAGTCGCGGCATATAGGAACGGAAAACAAAGCGGAGAACGACTCAGCGGGAAAAGTGCATTTATGCCGAAACCTCAAAAATTCACCTTTTCCGAGCCATCAAAAGTTGCAATCCAATTCGAGAGTTTTTCAGCAAAAAATGGTTCCATTTGTGAAGAATTTGCAGCTGAAATAAAGAAACTACGAAGTCCAACCTTTTGTAGAAGATAAGGTAATGAATGGAAACCAGTTGTCAACGATTTGGAGGTCCTGTACATCGATGGTCGACAAGGCCCATTGATGGCCAACAGGCCACCTCATATGGCCAGCATATAGCCGGCAACCGCCACCCATGGTCGGCAGTATCTTACTCTAACTGTAGACACCCCATTTTTGACCGACCTTAAGACTTAGACGTCATCGATTGAGCGCTCGGTGATTGCGCATATTGTGCACGTTTTGAGGTTGTGGAGTGTCGGCTGAGAGCCTTGTCTCCAGACTTCGGGACTCTTTTGTGCGTTGTCTCGGTTTATGAACCAGGTCATGTTTTCTCTGTTTTCTCTTCCCAAAGGAAGGGAGAGGTCTCGTAGACCATTTCTCAGTGGCCGTAGGCTACGTTTCGTGGTCGTAGGCCATTTTTCCCGTTTGGAGACCAATTTCTGGTTTTCGAAGCCGTCGGCCGTGTGCCTCGGTTCGGGACCGCTTAACTACCTCCGTTTGCTCTGGTTTTTGGCACACACCTTGTTTCCTCTCCCTAAAGGGACACTGTGGCCCGGGAGACCACCTTCGTGGTTGTACGCCACCTCCGGTGCTTCATAGCCTATTTTTGGGGCCCCCAACTGCGCGTTTTGGCCCCCGAACCCTCGTTTTGCATCGGTGTGGGTTCATTTTTGGCATGGACCCTATTTTCATTGTTAGGAAGGTGGTACAAGGGTGGAAGACCACCTTTTCTTCTTGGAGACCACCTTTCTCCTTGGAGACCACTTTTCTCTCTCCTCCAGCCAGTTTTCTTGTCAAGAAACTGGTCTCCCTCACTTTTGAGCCACAATTTCGGGTCTCTCATACCACTATTGTGTTGTACTCATCTAGGAGGCCACCAATATGGGTAGGCCGACTAGCTTTTCTTCCTAACCCTTTTGAACCTTGCTAGAAAGCTGGTTTTTCTCTCTCCTGGGTCACATTTTCGGGTCTCCCATACCACCATTTTGTTGTACTCATCTGGGAGGCCACCAATATGGGTAGGCCGACCACCTTTTTTGAGTTGGATCTTTTGACCTAGCTAGCCAACCACAAAAGGAGGCTGGCCGACCACCTGACCTGGTCGGCCGACCACTTGAACTGGTCGGCCTACTCCCTCCTGTTTTGTCTTCCTGAGTTGCTTCCAGCTGTGCCAGCTGGGAGGCATTTGCTGCATCCTCCATACACGTGTATGGAGGATGTTTAATCTTGCTTCCAAGCTTCTAAGAGAAGCTTTAAACCTCTTTGGCTATAAGAGAGACCCTCATCTCCACTTGCAAGAGTTGAACATTTTGGTCTCAAGATAGATACACTTCTCATCATATCTATACATCCCAAGCCTCCAAACTCCATTATTCTTGGCCATTTATACTACACCTCCAAGCATAACACCTCCACTATCATCCCAAGCACCTTGGAGGTCATTTTCAAAGCTTGAGGAGTCACTTTCTTGGTCCAGAACTTGCTGCCTTGCTGTGCTACAAGGGTAAGTCTCTATTTCCCCCATTTTGACATTGTTTTGATCCATAGTTTAGCCCTATTTGAAAGTGTTTTTGGACTTCGACATAAACTGAAAAAGTTTTATTTTGAGCTCCTCAAAAAGTTTGATCAAGGCCATTTTTCTGTTTGGGGTCATCTTCCCCTTTGCATATTTCATTTCCTCATGTTTAGGGCTATACATTAGAGCATTTGTATTGGTCTTGGTTTGGCCTTTTGGCCACTGAAATCTAGTGGGTTTTCAGTGGCCAATATGTGTTTTTGAGCCCTAAAATCAGAGAGGGGTGACCCTCTCAACCCTTGTTCTCTTTACTAGATTTTTTGGCCTTCCAAAGGAGCTCCGTTTTGCATGTTTTGAAGTCATGTTTCAGGCCCTATTTGGTGAGTTTTAAGGTCAGCATAAGCTCTGTACAGAGCCCTTTTGGCCATTTTAAATGTCTATTATGCATGTGTAGAACAATCCTATTCAAAGCCTTTCAAAGGGGCTTTCACTTGCATGCTTCCTAGACTAATTTTAGGGCATTTTTGGTGGGTTTTAGGGCTGTCATAAGTCATTTCTAGAGCTGGTTTTTCCATGTTGATTGTCCATCATATATGTGTAGAATAACCCTCTTATTAGCCCATCAAAGGAATCTATCATTCTTGCATGCATTGACTGAGTTCCAGTAGTTATTTGGGCATATTTTGGCATGTCATACTTCTGTTTTTGGCTGGTTTGGTGAGCCCTCATATGCTTCATATAGTTGTAGTGCAACTCATGGTTCACTAGCTTTCTTTGCATGCTTTGTTGACCCTTGATTTTAGTACTTTTTGGCCATGCCTTAAACTGATATTGTGCTTATTTTGGACTTCCCTAACTCTGTTTTTGGGTCTCATGGTTGAATGATGTTGGTTTTGCATGCTTGTAGTTCAATACCCATGCTTAACTTTGAGTTTTGAGGTTCATTCCATGCATATACTGAGATGTGTTCATGTTTTGGGATCATTATACATCATATTTCAGAGCTTGTTTGAATGCCATATTGCCATGTTTTGTACTCTTTAAATGTGTTTGAGAGTCGGACTTGAATGCCTTGTTTTCGGGCCATTGAATGAGCTCCATTTTCTTGCATGTTGAGCCATCATTTTAGGCCATTTCCCTACTGTTTCAGACCTGCCTAGGGTCTGTTTAGGGTTGGTTTTGCCATTTGTGCATTGCTTTGGGTACTTCTAGTGTAACGCACTTCACTAGTTTCGGTACCTGAGCCACCTAGCATGCATTGTGTGACATATTTGCATGTTTTGGGACCATCTTTTATGCCATTTCAGAGCTGTATCATGTCCTATTCTATGCCATGTTTCATCCTTTGCAATGCCTTGTTAGAGTTGCATGTTGTGCCCTAGGATCGGTCCTTTGCATCCGTGCATGTTTGCATGTATTTCGGTTGTCTCATTTCCATCGTATGGCCACTGATGTGAGTATGACTGAGGTCCACTCATGTTGGTGTAAGTCCATCGTGCATTGTGTATGCCATTTCAGTCCATAGCATTGTGTATGCTAGGTTGCATGTTAGAGCATTGTGTATGCCATGTTACATCACGTGCATTGTGTATGCCATTTTTGTCCAGAGCATTGCGTATGCTAGGTTACATGTTAGTCGCATTGTGTATGCCATCTCATTTGCATTATGTTTGGGATAGGAGTTAGCCCAAGCACGGGAAACGAGGGACGTTTCATACTCAAAGTGACGAAACGTGTCTCAATTCCCGGTCGCCGACACTCCGGATTACCCATGATGGAGTCTAGGCCTTGTTGTGTTTTCATGTGCATTCATTTCACATCGAGTTGTGCAATTCAACTCCTCGGCCATCATGCATCGAGTGCGTGATTGGTGGCACGAGGATCAAGGTGTGCATACATATATGAAAATACTTTGCCATGCCCCTTTCTTGCTCTTTGCTGCAGCAAATCAGAAATCAGCAGCCTTCTAGAGCTTTGCACAGCATTCCGCGATTAATTGCAAACAGAGGCAAATCGGGACATCGCGAGGAATTTTCCGACGAGACGACTCGAGCATGCATGTATCTTTCATCATTCAGAGCAGAGCTGAGGCAGTCTATTTGATATCTTGCATGCTAATTTATCCGCTTTCCTAGTTAATTTGTTAATTAATTATGGTTTTGTAATATTTAATTATTTATTCGGCACTGTATTATTTATTCGGACCCTCCGAGTGAGGGCAATTGTGTAATAAGTGTGCGTGTGTGATGCATGTCTTCCAACCCCACGTCTTTCTCCCTTTTATTTACCAGCTTATGATGGTTAGTTTATGGCATGTTTCAATTAGCATACTTATGCTCGCATGTTTGCATCCATTCATCTGTCTTGCATGCACCGGGCTCGGCGTATCATACTAACTGTATTGTATCTCAATTCCAAGTTGAATACATGTTTCTTGTTGCATTTCATATGCCATGTTTAAAATAGCTGAGTCTATCTTAGTTGCATTTTGCATATGTTGCATTAGCCATCTTAGCATGAACTAGGATCATGCATTGATTACTAACTAGTTTCTGTTTTGGCTTGGAGTACTCGGTAAGTGTTTATGCTTTAGCATCCTTGCATGCGTGTGAGTGATTGCCATGATAGTATGCTTATCATGAGGCTATGTGCTTATGTGATATACCTGCCTGAATGCATGTGGGTAGAGGTTGGATTATCTGAATTGGAACAATTCATTGATTGCGAGTTTTAAGCCCACTAGATACTGGCAAATCACCATGTTTTCTAAGTCCACTTGAGGGTGACAAAATCCGCATTTTAGCCTACTTGCGAGTAACAAACCGCTTTTCAAAAACAAACATGAGATGCTTCGTTCCAATTTAGGCGATCCAGTCTATACTTGTATGTTGTGCGCATCACATAGTAAATCTAGGCTAATAACCGGAATAAGAACGCATAATGTTTTCAAAACTAGATATCATGGTTAGTAGAGGCCGATCTTCGATCGGGCCAGCAAGGGTGCTCACGAAGTGACCTTTCCTAATCGTACCCAAGTTCCTGAGCCGAGGCAACTTTGGTGATGACGGACACGTGGCCTTAGGCAACGAGTCAGGGTTTTCTAAATTCCCCCAAAATAAATATTTAGGTGGCGACTTTGTATCTGGCAAAGCAGTCCATGTTTGGCACTTCTTTCAAAAAATCTGTTTTCAAAATCGATTTGCTGGATTTGGACTCTTTGATGATTCATCGGTCTTGCATTGCACTCTGTGAGATTAGATACAGGACCGTGACATTGAGTCCTGAACTGTAGTGAGCCTAATGAACAAAACGGGATTCCCTCCCGGGACGTTCGGGGACGTCTACAGTTTCTGGCGACTCCGCTGGGGATGTTAGAGAACTTGACTCGAAGTCATGATATCTTGTTTTGATTACACTTATGTGTTTCTTTGCATTGCATGTGCATTGGTGCGCCTAGGACACCGTGTTTGCCGTATGCTTTTCTTGAACGGTTTGCCGGAAGCTTGCTTCGAGAAGCGTGCCATAAGGCTGACCGGTTGCGGGCTCTGCCACGACGGGAATACAAACCCCGATTTTTACCGGGGCACCCTTTTGACCATTCGACCTAATGCATATTCGGAATCCATAGTGACCGTTCCAAGCTAGGACAGGTTGCTTACCCGATTATAGGTTGTTTGAAACCGCTGTGTGCGTAGTAAAACCCTAGCTCCTGACAAAATTAGACAGGGAAACCCTACCCCTCCATAGGGGTGTTTTGGCTCTCACTTGCTTGCTATGTGCTTTTAGAATGTGCCTCTACAAGGAATGCATGTATCAGTTTGCAAGTCTGGGTCTCCAGCCCGAGGGCATCAGTATTTGGGGAATCAATTTTACCTGAGGGTATCAGTTTACAGGCAGAATTTGGGGCAAAATTCAGTAAAGAGTGCAGTCATTCAGCTATGCTCAAGTCCATTCTAGTGAAATCAAGCTGAGATGCTCTCTATTTTCTCTTTTGCTAGGTAGTCTTGGAATCGTAGCTTTAGAAGGCTTCGATATCCCCTAGATTCATTGGACTTGTGTTTATAGACTTTGTCAGGTCAGAGATTTGGTTCAAGGGTAACCAGTTTTCCTTCGCCAGTGGTAAGGCAAAGAAGGGCCAGACAGGGTTCATTGGTTCATCTGATCCAACAATCACTAGTCATATCATCAGTAGACCCGTGATGGCACAGGGTACGGAAGAATTAGTGGCTGTGATAGCAGCGTTATTCTTCCAAATCCCCTAATCTCTGAGCTGAGGTGTTCTTGGGCTTGGTTTGAGCTCTAGAAGGTGGTTTTGGCTTGGTTTGTTGCCTAGAATTACTCTTCCCTTCAAGAGGTATAGCACTTGTCTTGTACACTTTGTTTTGCATACTCATTTTGCTATCTTTCCCCATTATTTTTGGGCTGCTTTTGAACTATAAAAAAACCTGTTTTTGTGGACTAAAAGTAATGGTTTGAGACTACTTTAAGTTAGGGGGTGCTTCATCCTTCTTTCTTTCTTATTTGAAATGTTTTTACACCTTTGTTTTCCACTTTCAAACTAACTTTTTTTGGACTTTTAACCACTGAATTTCAGAGTATTTTTAGTGGCAAAAAACATGTTTTGAAGTCCTAAATTGGAGGGTTTAACCTCCTCTCCTTATGTCTTGTTTGCTAGCCTAGTTAATTCTATATGTTAGCATGATTTTCTAGCTTTTTGTAGCTATATTCCAGCATGTTTTGCCTTTGTTTTTGACTATTTTAGCTCTGTTTTGGGCTGTTTGGGTTAGTTAGGCCTTGTTTTGCATGGTTGTAGTGTAAAAGTCCTCACAAGCTTGGTGTGTTAGGCCATTAGACACCCCTTGTTTGAGTTGATTGCATGTTTTGGTATTGTTTTGCACTTCATTTCAGCACTAATTACCTCTACAACCTCCCTCCTTTCCTGGCTTTTCTTTTTGCTTTGAAAGTGGTTTTAAGTCACTTATTTGCCTAAGTGTGAAATTGAGGTTTCATACTTAATGGTTCAATCCCTTAAGGGGTTTATTACCAGCGGTATAAGACTTCTTTCATACCCAAAGCAACTTCTGTTTTGAGCCTTCTTTCCATTAGAGGACTTTAACTTACCTTTTGGACTTAATTGGATTAAGGAATGGTTGGTAAAGTGAAATGAGTAATTAAAACTTGGAACTAAAAGTGAGCCAAGATAAAAATTTGGTTGTGTTTTTTGATGTATTCAATCGGACGTTAATTGAACACATGGAACTTGGACCATTTTATACTTGCTAGTGATGAAATGATCCGAGTTTCCAAGGTCAACTTCTTCCCTTGATCTTTCATGAAAGGGAGGAGGATTATGTCTCATTTTGCATTTATTGAACTTGCAACTCTTGAGTCACAAGCCATCATGCAATGAAATTGCTTAAGTTGGTGGTTTGTGGGTTGAGTTCACAACTCCTTGGATTTATTCATGAAAAGGAGAGGTAAATTGTGCAAACAATCTGTGGGAATATCCTCTTTTTGCTCTGTTTGTTCTCTGTTGTAACAAGTTGAACTAGTGCATCAGTGGCTGGCAGACCACCATCCATGGCCAGCAAAATACTATTAATGGCCGGCACCTAGCCGGCAAGCTTTACCAGTGACCGGCTGAGCATTGATGCAAACCTCAGCAGAATGTTAGTAAGGTAGAGCAAAATGGTTCTAGAAGTGTTCAACTCTACAAACAGAGGCTTTCGGGAGCGAAACAGAGGTCTTTTCGGGAGATATTCGAGCATGTGCATCTTCTATTTCCCGATGCGGAGTAGTGGCAAAGTAGTTAGAGACTTTAATTACTTAGTTTGTTTACATTTGTGTTGTAACTTAATTAGTTAGCTTACTAGTTAGTTCATTCAAGTATTGTAATAATTAGTTAATTAGCTTAGCTAGTTATTCATTTATTTTGTATTAGTTAACTTAATTAGCTTAGTTTAGTTGGCTAGTTGGCTTATTCATTCGGACTCTCCTTCGTTAGAGCGTAATGTAATAATGTGTATATAGCGACCCCAGTCTTTTCCCATTTGGTTGTTGTATCTGGACTTAGGTTCCGTGGATCCTATCATTGTATAATTGTTGTTGTCGTCCTTTATCTTCTCTTTTTGAGTTATAGGATGTGTTGGGCAGGTTTGTTACAGGTTGGTTGGGTTTGGAAACCAAGTGTTGCCGTCTAGAATTTTGGACCTTCGCTCGAGCGAGAGTAGAATTTTGTGTCTGGTGGCTCGAGCCAGGGTCTCTTCGCTCGAGCGAGAGACTGCGTCTAGTATAGACCTGAGAGCTGTGTTTCTTGGCTCGAGCGAGCTTTCCTTCGCTCGAGCTAGCGAGGTGTATGTTTTCGAGTCCTTCGCTCGAGCGAGCATTCTATCGCTCGAGCGTGCTTCTGGGTTGCAGACCTGAAGCATTGCCTTCTTGGCTCGAGCGAGACTTTCTTCGCTCGATCGAGTCTTTCTTGTATCTGGTCGCTCGAGCGACCAATCCTTCACTCGAGCGAGCCTGTCGGGTTTAAATAGGCAGCATCGGGTTTTAAAACACTTTTTCATCCTCTTTTTTATTCCAAAACCCTAGGTCCAACTTCTCTCTCCCTCCACTCACCTTTTCTCTTAGGTTTCATCTACTTTTAGAGTGTTTCTACCCTAGGCTCTTTATTAAAAAGATAGAGGGGGTTGAGGGCTTCGTTTTCATCTGAACGTTTGACGGTTTGGAGCACCTTGCAATTTGATCATCTTCTCCATTCGTGTTCTACACTTCGAGGTAGGGATTTTCTACTCCATATTATAGGTGTTGTTCTAAGTTTTGGTATTTTGATATGTTGGGGTTGTTTGGTAATTTTGGGAAAAATCCTAGTTGTTGTAATAGATTAATTTGTATAATTTATTTAAGGAAAATTGGGGAATTTAGTTGAATTCATGGAATTGGAAAATTATAAGCTTAAATGGTGTAGTTGGATAGTTTAATAACACACCCATGAAATTGTTAAGTTTATATTTGTTGTAACATTTATTTCTTGTTTGGAGATAATTGTTTTGGACTATCGGTGGAGGATAGTCGTGATTGTTGTAGACATTGCATGTGGATTAGGGAAAACTGAAACTAATCACATTGGTTAAGTCATTGATTTTGACTGTTGAATTAATATAGAAAATATGTATATTGATTGAGTATTGTATATGGCAAACGTTTAATACATTGTATATGCATATTGTTGGGAGGAGATAGGGGATGTACTCCACGGTTTGGGAGGAGATAGGAGATGAACTCCTAAACCGGATATTGTTTGGGAGGAGATAGGGGATGGACTCCATTAGCACCACTAATATGTGTGCTTATTGATTTATGGAAGTGTTTTTACATGTTATTGATACATCACTAAAATGTGTATCAATTGGGAAGTATGGAAGTGAATTTTGGTTGCGGTTGATACAACACCAACATGTGTATCCATTATGATATAAGAAATGTTTAACTTGATTTGTTATCCCAATTGAATTGGAAATATTGTTAATAAGAGATGTAATCTCTGTTGAGTTATTTGGCCAGGTTCTGAGCCATATTTGTATAAGTGGAAAGTTGAATAAATAATGGAAAGTGAAACGTGTCATGGACATTAGTGTCATGAAACTATATGATGATGAAACTGGTATTTTGTGTAGTCCATCTATTGAATGCTATTGCTTTATTCAATGCTTATATTTGGTTTAGTATATTTTTACTGGGCTATGGCTCACCCTATACGGGAACATCATTTTCAAGTCCAGGTGATGTGCTACCTCCAAGGAATTAGCTTGGAAGGATTTAGAGTTGAAGAATCTGTTTAGATTAGTTGTTATTTCAGTTTATTTGATATTACATGTAAACTCAAGCCAAGAGCTGAATTTGTAGTTGAGTTAGTACTCACATTTTTGTACCCAAGTGTTAAGCTTGGAAAGATGTAAGCCCATAGGGCATTTATTTTGATGTTACATGTGATATCCTTCAATAATGATACTCTGATGAATGAGATAATGATTGGTTTTCTTTTATCAATGCATGCTACTGTTATATATTATGGGTTTATTTTGAGGGCGTTACAGTGTATGCCTTCCAACCCCACTTGTTTCTCCTTTTTATTTACCCGCTTTTGATGGTTAGATTAGGGACATATTTCAATTAGCATAACTTATACTTGCATCCATTCATTTTGTATCGCATACACCGAGACTCGGCGCATCATTCAAATTGCATTGTCGTTTCAATACTTTATTGAATACGTGTTTAACCACATGTTATTTAATTACTTCATATGCCATATTAGTAGCCAAGCCTATTAAATTGCATTATTGCATGTGTTGCATTTGTGATCTTGTATAGTTAGGAATATGCATTTTTCTAACTCATATCTTCTTAGCTTGGAGTACTAAGTGAGTTTTTAGTGTTTTAGCATACTTGCATGAGTGTGAGTGATTGTCATAACTAGCATGCTTGCTATGAGGCTAAATGCTTACTTGATAAAATGCTTAAATACCTGTGAATGAAGGCTTGTTGCTTGAATTGGAACGATTCAACGAATGTATATTTTGAGCCCACTATGTCTAGTGGCACGAGTCATAGGTTTCCTAAATTTTTCCAAAATAAAATATTTAGATGGCGATTCTGTATCTGGCAAAGCAATCCATTTTTGGCAATTTGATTCAAAATCGATTTTCTAAAAAAAATTTGCCGGATTTGAACTCTTTGATGTTTATCAATTTCACATTGCACTTGTGAGATTAGATTCAGAATCGCGAGAATTCGAACTATAAGACTTTCTTTCAAACCTTCTGAAAGGGGGGCGAAAAAGCTGAGCTACAGTATCACTCATAGATGCATTTGACATTGACATTTCTTTATTCTAAATAACAACATATTATAAAGGTGAGATGAAATTAGCCTTCTTCACCCATGTTAATATTCAATCACACGGTTCACTAATCAAAAACATTGCCAATTTGGTTACACAAGTGAAATTATTTCATTTTCAATTAAATTAGCGAATTCAATTATTTTGTGGCCATTAAATAGAACGTATTTGAATCTCTCAACCTTAAATTAGGCAATCCCATGTTTTAAAAGGAAAGACCAAATCTAGTTTTTCATGCAAAGTATAAAAAAAAAAAAAAATGTTGGTCGTTTTAGTTGTTTCATGTTACAACCAACTGCATCTAATTCTTTAATTCATCAATGAACTAATTCTAAAACTGCTAAATTCATATTTTTGGCACAAATTGTTACCTTACTAATTCAAAAAACTTGGTTTGAAATGAAGTCAAATATACAGCATGTTAACATTTTTATTTTTAAAAAAAAATAAAAATTCAAGCTAGATATAATCATATAAATAATTCTCGAAGGTGTAACTGGGTATGGGAAATTTCTAAACACCTTCTATAGCTAAAGAAAGAAGTATAAGAATAAGATCAGAGAGGAGAGCAAAGTAGATCACAAAATAAATCTCCCAAAAGCAATAACATATACCACAAAAAAAATAAAAAAATAAAAAAAAATAGTCAATTTCTTCTTTGGTATGAATTCACAAAGAGATCAATGATCCTGATTTAACCCAAATCCCTTAATTTTCTTATAATGAACATGTAAACATACAAAATCAAAATCAACATGGAAGAAATGACGTAAAAAGTCCCAAATGAAAACCCTAAGAATTGATTTGAAATAAATCATGTAAAAGTCCCAGATCAAAATCCTAAGAACAGATTTCAAATAAATCATGTAAGAATCTCTCGATAAACACATTAAATAATCTTATATTACCATTACTATTACCATTTAAAGAAAATCCAAATTTTTGGAATCAAAACCCTAATATTTTAAGTTTGGAGGATGAATCTTTGGTTTTTTTTCTTGAATCTGTTGGAATGTATGGCTAGAGATGGCAATTTGAACCCGGCTCGACAGGAACCTGACCCCCTACCTCGATTTGAGCGGGTTTTCCCTGAAAAATATCCCCAATGGGGCGGGGATGGTATTCAAAAATTAATCCCTGATCAATTTCAAGCCGGGGATAGGGATAAGTGTCCCAGCCTCATCCCCGGCCCGTACCCGTGCCCGTCCTCGTCCTCGTTCTCGTTCTCGTTCTCGTCGCCGTCTTTATCCCTGTCTCCATTTATCCCCAAAGTGAAATTATTATTTGACCCCCATATATATATATATAAACCAAACCTCATCTCACTTTCACAGTTTCACTTCTCTCTCTCCCTCACTCATTAACTTAGATCTCTCAGTCTCACTGGTCTCTCATCTTTCTCTTCATCTCCTTCTCCTTCTTCCTCTCATTCTCTCTCACTCCCTCACTGAAATTTCTCTCTCTTATTTTCTCACTTCTTATCATCGTCAACATCATCCACCACCACCACCGATCTGAAGCCCTCTGTGAAACCCGTGAAGAAGTGAGAGAACAGTTGCCACCAATCTGAATAGATCTAAAAAAGTGAAGAAGCCCTCCGTCCGTGAAGCCTTCCGTTGCCACTGATCTGAACAGATTGTGGTCCGATCGACGTCTTGATCAATGGACAGATCGTGAAGCCCTCTCTCTTTATATATATATATATGCCGTTGATGAATATTTTTTTTTTTAAGTTGTTATATATATCTGTTGTTGTTGATGATTGTTGTTGATTTGAACAATTGTTATGTGTGTGTGTTGAACAGATCTGTTCTGTTGTCCATTAGACAATTTTTTTTTTTTTTGGGTTCTTGTGTTAAATAGATCTGTCGGGGATTTTTTGGGGTCAGGGAAACCCAATCCCCATTAACGGACAAGGGTGGGAGAAGTGATGGGTTCCCCGCAGGGGATCAGAGGGGAACTAAGAGTTTTTTACCTTCGGAGATTAGGGACGAGGAGTATCATCCCCCGCCCCGCTCCGCCTCTCCCTTCCCCGTTCTCATTCCTAAGTATGGCAGGCAAGTGTCGGCAGTGGCGTGGAAGCGGCGGTGTCAACGTGTCGGGGGTAGGAAAGGGCAAGACTAGGCAGCGATGTGGCGGCCTCGTCATTTTCTCACCTCTTTCTCTCAACCCTTCTCTCTCTCTCTCTAATGCTTCATAGGAACATCACACGATTGACTTCAAAATGATTTTTTTTTTTCTTCAAATTACTAACCAAAATGACATCGTTTTAATTAGTTTACATCTCAATTGTTGGATTGGATTACTATAGGAGATCATTCTAAGATTATACTCTAAAGGATCTTGACACGAAATCAAACGGTTGAAGTTTAAAGTTAATTTTGCTTTTATAACTACTGGTTGACAAATTTATATTTATATTTCCTTATCTGGCCCCCAATTAAAAATGCTTCCAAGATCTCCAAAACAATGTTATTAGATCCCCAAATTAGACGGGAGTCCCTCTTTTGTATATTATTTTTTTATTCTTTTATATTTTATTTTTTGGGCTCTCTCTAGATTCATAACCATAATCTAAATTATATATCTCGTAAATCTTGTAATGAATGAAAATTGTTTGTATAAAAAAATCAATTTTATCAGATATCGATAAATAGATAAACATATTATATTTTATTTTATAAAATTAACGATTGAAGATTAAATCCATAATTGTCGTACATTTAAAAAAATATAAAATATAATTTATTTATATATTTGTTGATGTCGATAAAAATTAATTTTTTTTACATAACTCATTTTTAATGCTAGACTTAGGTTTTATTTGACAAGTGGTGATTTTTGTCAAAAAGTTAAAAAATTATTAAAAAAATTAAAAAGTCAACAACCTTTATTAAAAAGTTAAAGATTTTATTTTCTCTTTACTTTTTATAAAGTTTTTCGTAAAAAATTAAATGGCTATCTTATTGTAATTTTATTTTAATCAAAGAATAAAAAATTAATTAAAAAAATCTGTTCCTCGGCGTTAGAGCATCTCCAACGGTTCAGCTAATATTTCACCAAATCTGAGTACAAAATTGTCGATTTCCTTCATTTGATACATCCAGCTCCAACGGTTCACCTGCAGTTCACCTTCATCAAATAGCATTCAGGGCAACCGGATGGTCGCCGAATTACTCAACCGGTCGATTTGCAGAGGAAAATTTTTTTTTTTTTAAGTCTGAACTGTTTGAACCCACCCCTTGAACTGGCCGATGTGAACTGGAAGGCGACGGTTGGGTAAGTGACGGCCGTCAAATTTTTTTTTTTTTTTTTTTCCCTCCATTTATGTTCCTAATTCTTTTCCGATTTGTTTTTCCCTCTTCCATTTATGTTCCTAATTCTTTTCCGATTTGTTTTTCCCTCCATTTACAGCCATGGGGTTTTGGTTTACCCGTAATAATTAATTTCATCTAAAAATATATACCCCAGATAAGTCTATAGCTTAAACACAAAAACACAACGATCATATCTTCAAGAAAACAGAGGATAATGGATACTTTGAAATCCATGATATTTACTTCATTTTCATCTTCTTCTTCTTCCTCTTCCTCTGATGACGAGTCTGATGATGAATATATGGTTACACTTTTAACAAGTTATGAGCAGAATACCAATACTATGCTTCAGATTCTCAAGTCAAGTGACAGGTCGAAGAAAATAGGGGGTTCTGTTGTAGGTCACAAGTACATACGCAGAGATAGAAAGCAAGGGCACGATAGATTATTTGCAGATTACTTTGCTATAAATCCAGTGTATTCAGATACAATATTTCGGAGACGTTTTCGAATGCGTCGTCTTTTGTATCTACGAATTTTAAATGCAATCGAAGCACACAACTCATATTTCATTCAAAAACAAGATGCAGCTCATGTAGTTGGATTATCTGCCCTACAAAAAATGACTTCAGCGATGAGAATATTATCATACGGTGTCGCAGCAGATGCCGTTGATGATTACATCCGTATTGGAGAAAGCACTGCAATTGAAAGTTTGCAACAATTTTGTTATTCAGTGATTGAGATCTTTGGAGCAGAATATCTGATATCTCCGACACCAACTGACATTTGTAGATTACTTGCTATTGGCGAGGTTCGGGGATTTCCGGGTATGTTGGGAAGTTTAGATTGCATGCATTGGGAGTGGAAAAATTGTCCAAAAGCATGGCAAGGTCAATACGTAGGCCATCAAAAAAAGCCAACTATTATTCTTGAAGCAGTAGCTTCTTACGACTTATGGATTTGGCATGCATTTTTTGGAATGCCTGGGTCACACAATGACTTGAACGTATTAGACCGGTCACATTTGTTTTCTGATCTTGCCCAAGGTAAGGCTCCCCCTGTCCACTACACTGTTAATGGACATAATTACGATATGGGTTATTACCTTGCGATGGTATATACCCACAATGGGCAACACTTGGTGCAAACAATTTCCTCTCCCCAAGGAGCAAAGAGACAACATTTTGCAATGATGCAAGAGTCTGCTAGAAAAGATGTAGAGCGCGCATTCGGAGTCCTTCAATCTCGCTTCGCAATTATACGTGGTGCTGTACGGTTTTGGGATCCGAAAATGCTTGCCAAGATAATGAAGACATGCATTATATTACATAATATGATTGTTGAAGATGAGAGGGAGGAGCACCTTGATTTTGATTATGACATTTCATCAACCAATACACCAGTGCAACTTTCCTCTACTCCTACAAATGACTTTGAATCATTTTTGGCTCGTCATTTAGGTATTAGGGATAAAAATGCATATCATGCCCTCCGTAATGATTTAATAGAACACATGTGGCAACTTCGTGGTGAAAACTAGATTCACCACAAATCTATTTTGTAATTTTGTTTATAGTTTTGAAATGAAAGGTTGTCTTTTTGTAATCTTCATTATGATTGTTCTCTGTTCATTTCAATGTTCATTATGCAAAATTGTGTCAATATTAATATTTTATGAAAGTTAATCAATCTTGAATCTTCATTATGCAAAATTGTGTCAATATTAATATTTTATGCAAAATTGTGTCAATATCATGCATGCCATTATTTGTACATTCCAATAATTGAATTATTTGTGCATTCTAATAATTGTTTTTGTAAGGATTTATCAATATTAATATTAAAATTCATGTGTCAATATTAATATTTGTATGCAACATATCATGCATGTAAAATTCTGTCAATATCATGCATGCCATTATTGTGTCAATATCATGCATGCCATTATGCGAAATTGTGTCAATATCATGCATGCCATTATTAAAATATATGTGTTAATATTAATATATTTTTCAAAGTGAATCAATTATTGGTGGCAATCACTGAATTATTGATGTTGATGCATTTCTGTTTGAACCTACTTTTCTGCCAACATATTACTGCATATGGCATACGGTTCAATGCAACCACCTACAATTCATTATATGACCACCTACCATTCATTCATTAAGTGAACCACCTACGAATTCAACCACCTACCATCCTCTATATCAGCTCAACATTGGCATCACCACCTTCACAGTTCACATGTTGTAACTGAACAACTCTAATCACAGACTCTATATTTTCAAGTGTGCATCGAGGCCATCAAGAAGGCAGCATCAAAACACTCTGCATATTGAAGTGTGAATCCAAGGCAGCTTGTTTACAGAAGATCAAAGCAGAACAAAGACAGCATCACCAAGGCAAATTCAAAGACATCATCATCATCACCAAGGCAGCATCATCACCAGAACAAATACATCATCATCAAGTTTGAATCTAAGGCAGCATCACAGCAGATCCAACACAGCATCACCAACGCAGCATCAAAGCAGAGGTGAATCACGGGGCAACCGGTTGGCCAACCGGGTGGGCAACCGGTTGGTCAACCGGCCCTTACAGTTTTGATTTTTTTTTTTTTTTTTTCCTTCATTTTTGTATTTTTCCCATTCCAGTGTGCATTTTCCTATTTTTTTCCCATTCCACTCTGCATTCTACTGTGCATGTCACTGACTTGTTCAACTTGTTTACAGAACACACATGCACATGTTCAACTTGTTTACAGAACACACTCACTTGGTCAACTTGTTTACAGAACACAGGAGCATTATTTCACTATATATGATTATTTCATGTTTTTGAAATTCATGTTGTTTATTAACACCTGCACTGCAGAATTGAAATTTAAGTTTCAATTGGTGTTCTGTTATTATTTTGAAAATTTAGGTCATTCATTAAAACCTCCCTACATTTTACATTCAAGTTTATTAACACCTCCTTACATTAAACATCAACCCCACAACAACAGATATTGACATGCTATATATATGTACTGAATAACATAAACATGAGCTACATTTATGCCATTTCATATGTACTGACTAGAGAGTCTGCATGCCTCATACTACAGTAGTATGTTCCTAAATTTTCAGTAAGTATTTTCAAATACAGTGTTTGTGTTAATTACTTCATTACTGGCACATTTCTATTAACCTTCAACAGATATTCACATCATGCCTAGAACTAAAAGAGTGAGAAAAGAAGCTGGTGAAAGTTCTAATCCTCAGAGTTCATATCCAACGGATGAATTTCTCAGTGAAAGTCATGCACTAGCTTTTCAAAACTTCTTCAGCCGACCTATTGTAACAGGGAGGAGGGTCAATCTACCACCTCAATATGATGCACTCCTAGTTAGTAAACTTGAAGCAATGGGGTGGCAAAATTTACTGAATTTACCCCAAAAGATATATCCACGGCTAGTTTCCCTTTTTTATGTTCACCTAAAGGTCACTCATGAACAAAATAGAAATTTTATGCTGTTGTCATATGTGAAAGGAGAGGGTGTACAATTTGATGTTCCTACTTTGGCACACATTATTGGAGTTGAGGTAGGTGATGAGAATACCCATTTTCAGACTGAGGTAGAATTAGTTAAACTTGTCGGTAATGCTACTGATGTATATACCACTATATGTCAGAACAGATTTACTGGAACTAGTCTAGGAGCAAGGCATTTAAAACCTCATCTTCGGATTCTGCACCGATGGATTGTAGAAAATGTCACTCCGAAGAAAGGACATCATGATGCAGTCCCATATTTTAATGCGTATTTGTTATACTGTTTTGAGGTTGGGCAGAAGTTAGATTTGTCTTATATAATTATGAAAGAAATGGTGCTGGCAAATCAAGAAATGGGCCGGTCATTACTGTTTGGGGCACTATTGACAAAAATTTTCAAACATTTTAAGGTTCCTTTTGCAAATGAAATGGAGATCAAAATCCGTTCACCAATTACTCAGTATACAGTGAATCGTGCTGGGGCAGCCGCAAATTTATTGGAAAATGAGAATGCTGCACAAGATTCAGAGGATGAAGTCCCAGGAGATGATGGTCCACAGGATCCTCCTGTCAATGTGACGCCATTAACTGAACCACCTCAATATTGGAATGACTTTTTGGCAATGGAAGAACGACGTTATAATCAACGTGTTGAATGGGAACATCAAATGGCTAATCAAGTCAATTCGTTAGGTACTCAGTTTGACACATTTGCCACTGCGCAGAATTCATTACTTGAACAATTTGGTGAGTTCCGTTTGGATATTGGAAGACGTTATGATGTGGCAAACAATCGCATTGATAGAATTGAGGATCGCGTTAATAACATATACCATCACTACTTCCCTCCTCCACCACAACCAGATAATGATTGTTGATCGGTGTGCCATTATGTGTTTCTAATGTTATGTGTTGTAATATTTTCAGAACATGTTGTTGGCTTTTGTCTTTTATGAGTGTACTGATTTTGTAAGATGATGTGATATAAAATTCTCTTGCCTTGGTAAGACTTTACCACCATATTTTCGAGCTTAATGCATTCCATAAAACGTAATAGGAAAGTTTTTGCAAGGTGTAATGGTAACCAAAGATAAGACTGAGATGTATATGGTAACCAAAGATAAGACTACAAGATAAGACTGAAAGATGTGTTTACATAAGACTAAACTGATTTTTAAATTAATTAATTTCTAATTTTACAGAAACAGAAAAGTCAAGTGAGACATTTCATATAATTGTAGATAGTGTTTCCCTTTACTATGGATGACACCAATAGATGAAACCAGTAAATACAGAACCTTTCAAGTCAATCTATTAGTTGTTCGCAATAAAATCTGTCGTTGAAGATCTTCGTAGTACGCCCTTTGCATTGGATTTAAATTTGTCATATCCATTGACATTATTTTATGATCTTCATTTCGTTGTTCTCGTTCATTCATGATAGATAGGAGTTTTAGTTGTTGCTCCCTATCTTCAGCCCTTCTTCGACGGTCTGCAGCTTTCTGCTCACGGTCGAGAGCCTTTTGTTCATCTCGCTCAATAGTTCTAGCAGAGATAGTTGATAACACTTCAACAATTTTGGATTGGTTGGCAGCCATTTCATCAAATCTACTATCGTGGCTTGTTTGATTCTTCAACTTCTCTTTTGCTGCTTTAGTACCAATTGGTCGGGTTGATGGAGTACATGGTTGTTCGTGCGGCACAAAGATTCTCGTTGGATTGAAATGCATCGATTCTCCGGTTGGTGGATTCGAACATGGGTAAGCATGTTATGTACTTTTTGGATTGTGTTCAAATTCATCCCACTTACAACTTCAAGAAAATATCCCAACATGTATCAAATGTGAAGTGTTTTTTCTGTAGTGCATGATACATCCGCTTTGCTTCAGCGACCTACAAAAAAAATTACAAACATTTTAATAACAAATGTACATTTAGAGAAGAAATTTGATATTTAATAACAGAAATAAATGTTACCATGTCTGCCTCAGTTGTTTCACTTTGTTGCCTCAGTTGAACTTGTTCAAGAAAGCCACAGAATTTATTAATTGCCTTTTGCATGGCAGACCAACGGTGAGACAAAGAAATACGATTTCGATTTGATTCACCATTGAATTGTGAATTAAAATTAACAAGTACTCGTTCCCAAAATACAGTCATAGTCTGACTATTACCGGTAATGGGATCTTGAGAGACTGCTAACCAAGATTTACATAATGTTTCATCTTCTATAATTGTAAATGCCTTACCACGAGAAACACGAGAAGTTTCTGAAATGAAATGATTATCACTGCTCTGCGTGTTATGTTCTCGCGAACTTTCCGACATGAAATTAATATCAGTGTTGTGTTGAAACATTTGTGATTCTTCAAACATTTCAAAATCTTCCATAATTTCAAAAAAATACAGTACATACACTATGTAGAATAATACAAAAATATTAGAATGAGATGCAATCAATTCAGAATTAGATAATTTAATCACAGAAGAAAAATCACAGAAGAAACAAAATTCACATGCTCTTCTCAAAATAAAAAACTCTGTCATCTTCACATAGAAAACTGATATATTTTATAGAAGAAAACCTCAACGGTAAATTTTCAAAATCCTCTGCTCATGCAACGGTAAAATTATTAAAACGGCTACCTTTCAAATATGTATATTGTCAAATTACTCTGTAAATCTAACGGTCAATTTATGTTGTGAAAATAATCTGTCAATCTAACGGTAAATTTAATAACAATTTGAATTATATTTTCAATGAAATTAACATTTATATCACCCTTCAAATTATTCCAAATTATTTCATTTTGACCTTCAAATTATTTTAAATTATTCCAAATTATTCCAAGTCCACACAATAAGCTATCCAAAAATAGACCTGTCTCAAATTCGACCTTTAAAACCAAACCTGTTGAAACCAAAACCAAACCTGTCGAGACCTCGGCGACTCCGGCGACCGGATGGTCAACCAGCCGGCCCACCGGCTGGTTGACCGGTTCACCATCCACTGCAATTCGTAAACCCTCGCTCAATCAGCTCAAACGGTTCACGGTTCATATGGTATCAACCGGTTGACCGGTTGGTCAACCTGCCGGGCAACCGGTTGGTTGACCGGTGTCGCTTCTTCAACGGTCAGTAACAGTGATTTCACCAAATCTGGGTCTGCTTCTCAGTTTGATGAATTTTTTGGTGAAAACTCATTCTGATATGAATCTGATGAAACCGTTGGAGCATGAAAAGGGACATTTTTCATCAAAATTTAAATTTGGTGTTGGATTAACTGAACCGTTGGAGATGGTCTTAATAACAAATAAATAATTTAAATGATTATTTTGAGTTGGTGATGGCACTCATGAAATAAAGTATTAAAAGATAGGAAAATAGTGGTATGAAAAGAAAGGTGAGTCAAACGACAACTCAGCAATGTTGTTCTGTTCAATTATTAGGCTACGCTTAGCATGCTATGTTTGGGTTAAATAGTTTCGAGAAAAATAAAAATTTAAAAAATTAATAAGATAAAATATTATATTTAAATTATAATTATTATTTTTTATTTATAAAAGTCAAAAAAATTAAAAATTAATTCTAAATAAGACTTTTTAATCTCATAATAAAATAGTTAGAGGTTGTTTGGAATGATCTAAATAAGTGTATTTTTTGTCTTTTTAAAAAAAGATGTACAGAAAAAGTAGAGAGGTGATGTGACAGAAAAAAGATAAAAAAATAAAAAGATAAATTATTTTGATGTTGCCAAACTTAGTCTTAAGGTTATTTTGGCAACATGTCAAAAAAATTAAAAGTCAGTTTATTTTAAATTATATCACCTCTCATATAAAACGGTAAAAAAAATTAAAAAATTAACTTTTAACCATCTACTCAAAATACTTCTTAAAAATTGAAAAATTAATTCACATACGAAACAAAGACTTAGGCCAAGTTTGGCTATCCAAAATAAGTACACACTTTTTATCTTTTTATCTTTTTTCTATCACATCACCTCTCTACTTTTTTGTACATCTTTTTATAAAAAATAAAAAATACACTTATTTAAGTCATTCCAAACAACCCTTTATAAAATTTGTGTGAGAAAGTTGTTTTAAAAAAATATATATAGTAAAATAAAATAAAGAAAAATGAAAATTTTTGATAAAATAAAATTAAAATTAAAAATATGAATTCTGAAGTTTCTTGGAAACTGAAAAGTGAAACATGCCTGAGTGAGACGACCGAAAGTCAACTAAAGTGTCCTCGACACCGTTGTAAAGAAATCACCCTAAATTTTCTATTGCCAGAGCAGCCCTTACTATTGTCACAACAAATTTCTATTAAAAAACCAAAAAACCCTAATTCACAAAAATATCGCAACACAATGACGACACACGCTGCCATTTCACTCAAATTTTAAGAATATTTGTTTGGTTTTGACTAGGGTGTACAATCAGCTTATCGACTCACGGCATATTCGAAGTTTACTCGTGACCTAATGCAATCTAACCTAATTAGATTCATTGAGACCTGAATCTGAGCTCAATCTGAGACTTTGGACTGTTTGTTTTGAAACCCTACTCAGCCTGTGAATCCGACCTGTCAGGTCCATCCTACTCTAAGGCTTACCTGAGGCCCACTGTCATTTTCAAGGTATTTTGGTAGTAAAAAAAAATGAAAATTTTGTGAATTTTTTTATTTTTTTTTAAAAATGATTAGGTCTGCTCCAAGCCCAAGCTCAGCCTTAGGCTAGCTAACCCGACCCGATTTTTGATAGGAGCCCGCTAGGCCTGAGCCTGGGCCCAAATGGGCCAAGTCAGACCAATTTTACCCCCCTAGTTCTGATTTTCCAAAATTTTTATTTTTCATATTTTTTTTATTTTCTAATTTTTTATATTTTATTTTATTATATTTTCATGGGAGATTTAGCTACATCTCTCCCATTATAAATGTTTAGTAGTTTAAGGACATACGTTTTTTGTTTTTTGGTTCAAGTCCTCTAAGACTTCCAACGTCATTTTCGGATCAAAGTACCCCCACACGAATAATTTGTTATGCTATCTTTGGAATAATTTTAAATTTTTAAAATTCAATAACTTTATCTTTACATATCCGTTTTTCATAAAATTTATATTTTTAGAATTTTCTCATCAAGATTTATGGTGAATATGAAATTCAAAAATAAAATAAAATTTTACTAACCTAAGTTAGATTTCACTCAAATCAGTTAAATGTCACTGTAATTGACTTTATGTTTCACTGATAAAATTGCTTAGAGAAATTTCATAATTGTTCAGAGAAATTTTTGAATTGCTTATTTTCTCTCTGAGAAATTCAAAAATTGGACAATTGAAAAGTTTGTGAAATTTCTTAACTTGTAGTTAAAAAACTTAGTGAATTTTTTTTTCTTTTCAAAATTTTATATTCATCATTAATTTTATTTGATAGATCTTGATGAGACGATTCAAAAAATATAAATTTTACAAAATATAGAGTTTCAAATAAAAAATTATTAAATTTTAAAGTTTTAAAACACATTTCAAAATTTAACTTGTCTACAATGATACTAATTGTTAAAAGGGCATTCTTGACATTTATGTTGATGTTTGTCTTTATTTTCATGAAATTTCAAATCTTAAAGACTTTAACTAGCAAATTGTGGTTGTCCTTAAACTTTTACATAAATATGCAAAGGGATGTCTTCCTAATTTTTCCTTTTATTTTTAGATATACTTAAGTTAGATACATCAAAAATATAAAAAATTTATGAAAAAATTTAAATAAAATTCAATAAATATAAAAGAGTTGTGATTCGTAGCTCAAATTCGTCCGCCCCGAGTATCCCGAAATCATGAAACGACGTCGTTTCATGGTTTTAATTTTTTTTTTTTTTTCAGTAGAAGAAGGAAGACGAAGACGGGGGAGGGGGAGAGGAGGAAGAGAAGGAGGGAGAGGGGAGGGGCCAACAAACTCGGGGATGAGGCAGGGGCGGAGGCCGGGGCGGTGAGGCAGAGCCGGAGCTGCGACGAACGACGACGGGCGACGATTGGGCGGCTGTGACAAGTGTCGGTGGGCGACGATCGGGCGGCAAGACGACGCCTCTCTCCCTCTCTCTCTCCCTCTGCGTCGAAAATGGCAGGAAAAAAAAAAAAAAAAAAAAAAAAAGCCTAAGCCCAAAACGACGTCGTTTTGGGCTTTAGGGGCATTCGGGGCATTCAGATTCGAGTCACAAATCATTTTTCAATATAAAAATGTACTGAACTTTTTGATTTTAGTACAAATATTTTTACTTTTTTAATTCATCTAGCTTAAGTGCATAAAAAGTCACAAAAAAAAAATTAATGAAAAATTTGAAAACTATTTACTAAACATAACAAAATGGTAAAAGCAAAAAATTCAAAACTAGAGATACTCGTGGGTCGAGTTTGGATGGATTATATGTCATCTATCACTTGACCAAATGAGATTTGGATTGAGAAAATTCCATCCAAAACTGACCATCCGTGGTTTCGAAATTGACCAAGCGAGTTGGGCGATTTGACAGGTAAAAATAAATAATGGTTAAAAGATTGAGCAAATCCTAATTTTATCACCTCCCAAAAAATCCTAAATTTTTACCGAACAAATTCTATTTTACAAAAGAAAAAATAAAAATTTTATTTTTTTTAAGTGAACAATGAGGAGTGAGGGTTTTATTAATTCAATGCAATTAGGTCAGATTTTGAGAATTGAAACTTGAATATTCGTTATCCGACCAAAAACATAATTTTTTTTAAAAAAATAATTACTAAACTTGCAATTTAAAATAGAGTTAAATTGAGTAAAACGGGGTAGACATGTCGATTCAATGGTTGTCCAAAGAGAATTGACGTTTAATGAAATTTGCTGGAAAGTTATTTTTCTTATAAATTTTATAGAATGTATGTTTGTAAATAATTTCATCCATTAAAATTTCGAAGTCACCACTCAAAATGGATAATAAGGGAAAGATAACAAGAAGTTTGGTAAATGAGCTTAGTGGTTTCCACAATTTTGTCAACTTTTTTTATTCTTTTCATTTCAACCATAATTTTCAAAACATTTTTATTGATTTACAAATTATTATCCCATTTCTTATTGATACGTTATTTTTCAACTTTAAATGCTCAACTTCAAGTGTCAATAAAACATTTTATTTTCATTCCATGCTTCCTATATGTGATTACAATTATGATTTGAATCTAATTCTTTTTATGATTATTTTATTTACAAAAATCACATGTTTTCAAAATAAATAGATTGAATTATCCAAATCCTTGATTTTTATACTCTTCTTTGGCAAGCATTAATGTTTGACAATTATTTTTTTAGCATTTTTTTGGGATAAATTTTTTTTTTTTTTTAAAAACTGATACTTTTCGCAAATTACTTTTAAAAAGTTAATACTTTTCATTGATATGAAAATGCTAAAAAGAATAATTGTTAAATTTCTTGCAGAATCTTGTAATTTTTGTAAGGTATATTTTGGGAGGAAACTCATTTCAATGAAGAAAATTAAAATATGAATTTTTTATTTATAAATATCATATATTTGCAAAACAAATAAATTGAATTATCCAAATCCTTGGTTTTAAGCATTAATGTTTTGACAATTATTTTTTTAGGATTTTTTGGGGGATAATTTTTTTTGAACTAATACTTTTCGCAAATTAATTTTAAACAGTTGATAATTTTCATTGATATAAAAATGCTAAAAAAAATAATTGCTAAATTTCTTGCAAAATCTTGTAATTTTTGTAAGGTATATTAGAAAACTCATCTTAATAAAAAAAAAAAAATAATTAAGGCTGTGTTTGGTACAGCTCTAGAACATTAGTTCCAGAGCTGATTTGAACAGGACGTTTGGTTACAAATTTCAAAAATTAATTCCACACTTACTTGTGAAAACGCGGTTGAAGGCGAGAAAATTTGGACTAACTAGACGTCTCACCGGTCGTTCGGCCGTTTGACCAGAACAATGTAATTTTTTTTTTCAATTGACACATGTTAATTTTTATATATTCAATAAAACATATTTTCTGAATTTTTAAAATTTTTTTATGAGTTTTAACAGAATTTTGAGTTGTGTGTTTGGTTATGAGTTGTAAATTTTTGTATCAAATATTATATGTCACATCAAAAAATTCCCACTCAATTCAAAACTCTTTTCAAAACTCATTTAGCAAATAAATTTTTTACATTTAAATTATAATTTTAAAACTTACAAACTCAAAATATAATTCTATTTTCAAATCATATTTAAAAAATTTTAACTTGAAAATATGAATTCTCAAATTTTTAGGTAACTGAAAAGTAAAAGTCGACCAAAAGTCGACTAAAGTGTCACTACGGAGAGACAATACAAAGAAGTTAGCCTATATTAGGGCTTTATTATAGTTTTTTTGAAGGGTTTAATCTGAAGTGAGAGGTCACAGGTTCAATTATGCTTAAGGTAGAGTTAGCAAATATTTTGTCTCTTGCAAGGAGGATGGTGTAAAATATCGATTCATTTGTTAAAATCATACCGATCAGCATCAATTTATACTGCTCTATTTACTAACCGTGATTTAAAATTTAAAATTTATAATATGCTTTCGAAATTGTCTCGCTCTGCTGTAATTAATACATATATACTTTTTAACCTATAATAAAATATCAAAATATAAAAAAGATTTAATATATGAAATTTATTATAAATTAGTAGTTATATATATGAAAAATATAATGTAAAATTAGTTTGTGTCATATATATGAAAAATATTATACAAATTAGTATTATACAAATGCTTGATAATTAGTTACAATATTTTTCAATTCGCTAATCCGTTCAAACTATAATTTGTCAATTCGCCAATTTACTAATTCTCTAATCCATCATTCAATTTATAATTTTATTTTCAAGTCGCCGAAATCGCACCGCGCACAACCCTATTTGCAAGAATGGAGAAATGACTGACTTTCGCCGATAAAAAGTTAGCCATTTTTATTTAGGAGGCAAACAGTTTGTTCGCTAGAACGATGGAAAACAATTGACTTTCACCGATTATATAAATAAATAAATAACCTAAATTTTTTATTGTCTAAGCAGTCCTTGCTATTGCCAAGATTTTGATAAATGAAACTTGAATATTTGTCACTCGACCAAAAACAAAGGCTCTATTTGTTTGTGTTTTCAAACTAATTTTCAACGTGGTAGTTTGAGTATGATGTTTGGATGGAGTTGTGGAATTAATTTTCCACAACTCTGCAGAAAGCTCTGTGTATTCTGTCAAAATCGAGCGCGATTTTCATTTTTTTTTTTTCGAAATTTGGCGTAATGGGACGTTCGGCCGGTTGACCGGAACAGTAATTTTTTATTTATTTATTTATTTATTTTTTATTTTTTACAATTGATATGTTAATTTTTATATATTTGAAAATAACATTTTCTGAAATTTTTAAAATTTTTTATGTGCTTTAAAATAATTTTGAGTTATATGTTTAGTTATGAGTTGTAAATTTTTGTATCAAATATCAAATGTCACATCAACAATTTCCCACTCAAATCAATACTATTTTCAAAACTCTTTACCAAACAAATTTTGTACACTCAAATCATAATTTCAAATCCCACAAACTCAAAATACAACTTATACTCTCAAATCATAATTACAAAACACAACTAAACGCAACCATAATTTTTTTTGAAATTATTAAACTTGCATTGATCAAGCCATTATATTCAAATTGTCAATTTAAAATTAAATTAAGTTGAGTTAGACGGATTAGATAGGTCGGCTCATTGTTAGTACAAAGAGAATGACAATTAGGCACTATCTGCATCTCCTACAAAAATGTATTTGTTTAATTTTTTTAATATCAAATCACTTTTTTATATATTATTTTTTAAAAAAATTAAAAAATATATTTATTTAAACTTCTTAACCCAACACTTATTAAGAGTATCTCCAACGATTCATTAAATTTTTTATCAAATCTGAATAAAAAAAGGACCATTTTCTCAATCTGATACAGACTACTCCAATAGTTATCATCAAAGTAGGAGTCGACCAGTTAGTGTATTTTTTTTTATCTCTTTGAACCTTTTGACCTGTTTGAACCAAAATATTTGCAAGAGAACCGGTCCCTCGGTTGGTCAACCGGCCGGTCCACCGGTTGGTCTCCCACAACGGTAACGCACAGTAAAATGGTAAAATTTAAAGCCTGTTCTCATTTTGGTGAAACTTTTAATAAATTCTCAATTTGATATTAATTTGGTAAAACCATTAAAGCATCAAAAATTATTTTTTTATCAAAATTTAAATCTGATACTAAATTTAATGAGCCCTCAGAGATGGTCTAATGAAATTTGCTGGCAAAATCACTCTGCCTGCTAATAGCAATATCTATGTACAAGCGCTTTCCCGCCGTTCACGTTCAGTCTGAACAGTACCCTACTCTACTCTCTCTCTCTCTCTCTCTCTCTCTATAAAAACAAAAACAAAAACAAACACAACAACGAAAAAAAACAAAAACAAAAACAAAAGTAAGAAATTCTTGTTGCGCATTCATATTATTTTACAATTCATCGCAAAACCCTAATTTCTTGATCGTCTTCGTCTTCTCTTCGTCTTCGTCTTCGATTCGCAGTAACGAAGTTTCGCTCTCATCGCTCTCTGTTCCTTCGATGGAAGGTACGCTTCGAAGCCCTTGTTTGATTCCGTTTTCTCCCCAATTTTGCCTTTTATATTAGCTGATCAATTTGTTTTGTCATCGATCGATTCTTTGTTTGGTTATCGGGAAAATGTGGGAATAGAAAAGAGAAAGATTTAAACGTCAGACTTCTCAGAAAAGAGACATTGAATTCACAATTCTCTCTCTTTTTTTTTCTTTTTTCTGTTCTTGATTTCTATTGAATTTTGATGTATGGTTGTGAACACAGGCAAAGGCTCCCAGTGTAATGATAGCACCGGTGAAGATAGAGATCATGTGATATGTTTGAGTTCAGATAGTGACAGTGTTATACATTTGAGTTCTGATAATGAAGGTATCTTTTTTCTCTTGTGGGTTTTTGATTGTGTAATAATATTTTAAATTGAAATTTGATGAACGGGGATACATCTTTGATTTTTGTAAATGTTGAGGGGTTCAGTGTGGTTGATTGAGTAAGCATCTTTTGTATATTGCTACACACATTGAATTGAAGTACTGTGTGTAAATGTAGGTGAACATTTTTTGAGCACAATGGAAGAGAATGAAGGGAGAGAGGTTTGGGACTTGGATTCTGTACCAAAGGATTGGGTTGGAGTTAGTGATCAAGAAGATAGTGCAAGTGATTCTAATCTTGAGTATATGATGCCAACGTGGAATAAAATGGGAGGCCCGAGTCACGACAGAGAGGAATTCAGAGTGCAAGAGGAAGTGGGGTTGGTTAGCAGTAATGGTGAAGAACTACAGGATCTTGAGATGGATATTGATTTTCCTGTATTGAAGAAGATGAGAAATGAGAAGACTAGGAAAAGGAAAAAAGATAAAAGGACCCTGAAGTGGGAAGTTTGGGAAGAAGACCAATGGGTTGAAAACAATATGATGAATGATATTGATCTGGAAAATCAGAATGAAGTGATCACTGAAACTTGTGATGCATCTTCAGATTTGGTTATGCCTCTGCTGAGGTACCAGAAGGAATGGTTGGCATGGGCTTTGAAGCAAGAGGAGTCTTCCACAAGAGGGGGGATCCTTGCTGATGAGATGGGGATGGGGAAGACTATTCAAGCAATTGCCCTTGTCTTAGCTAAACGGGAAATCAGACGAGCAGTTTCAGAACCCATTGGACACTCACCTTCACCCTCTTCATCTACTGGATTGCCTGAAATTAAAGGTACCCTCGTTATTTGTCCCATGGTTGCTGTGAGACAGTGGGAAAATGAGGTTGATCGGTTCACCACAAAAGGAAGCAACAAGGTACTGGTGTATCATGGGGCCAAAAGGGGAAAGAGTCTTCAACAATTCCTTGAATATGATTTTGTCATAACGACATACTCCATTGTTGAGTCTGAATATAGGAAAACTGTGATGCCACCGAAACAGAAGTGCCAGTGGTGTGAGAAATTATTTTCTGATAGTAAGATGTCTACTCACTTGAAATCGTGTGGGCCCGATGCTGTTAGAACAGATAAGCAGTCAAAACAACGGAGGAAGGGGGCTAAAATTTCAGGAAAAATGTTAAAGCTATCTGTGTCTACTGAAGGCCAATCCAATGAATCTGAGGGTGACGAAAAGTGGGTTGTGTTCAAAAGGGCTATGAAGCTGAACACTGAGGAAAATGATTTGGGAATTGGTTCTTCCAAGGATAATTCAGCAGGTGTTGAACAAGGTGTGCTCAGAAGGAAATCTATTTTGCACTCTGTGAAATGGGATCGCATTATTTTGGATGAGGTAAGTTTCACTTACTGTGTTAGGAAATCTTTTGTACTTTCTTGCTTTCCTTTGGACTTGCTCTAACTCGAGGCATATGTGAGTCTGCATAAAATAGGTGGGATTTATATAGTCATACAGTTTAATACAGACCCATGCCCCATGTAGAGAGTCTAGAGATAATCATGTCATTTGTGGTTCAATCTCTCTGTGTATTAAGATATGCTTTTCCTTTTCCCCTTTTAATAATTGAATGAAAATAGAACCATTCATAATCATTTTTGTCAACCTGTTGAAGCTATCAGCCCAACATTCATATCATTGCATATAGCGATCAAAGATAATAAGTAGAATTAGATTAATCAGATTCTTTAGCCCTGTTTGATAGAGCTGTGGAAAAGTGTTTATAGCTTATGCCTAAACAGCTTATAGCTTATAACTTTCAGCTTAAGCTGATTTCCAGCTTATTCTTAAAGCATCTCCTGCCCTACTCAAAGAATAAGCTGATTTTTGATTTCCAAAAAGCTATAAGTTATAAGCTATAAGCTAAACTAAACACATCAAAATAGCTTAAATTAAGCTGAAAGCTGAAATAAGCTGTAATTAAGCTCTACCAAACAGGCACTTTGTAGCAATCAAAATAAGAAGTGAAGTTAAATTCTTTGCAAAGTTATTGTTGAGGTGTTGGGAAGACAGGTTGTGGGTACATGATATTTGATGGTGTTTGGGCTATTTTGGGAAGATGGTTATAATCAGTTTTTTGGTTAAAAGCTGATTATAATAAGCTTTTTGTGAGAGAGGGAAGTGGGTTATAATCTGGATTATAACCCACTTCCCAAAAGACCCCTTACAATATTTGCACATACACATTTATCCCAAAAAAAAAATAATTTACAATCTGATGTGAGGATGGGAGGATGGGTCTTATGACTAAATGTTTCGGTGTTTGAATTTCATCTAATTGAAAAGTGCTGAGATCAGCTATCCAAGTCAAATAACGTAGCAGATAGTGGCTTTATGACTGCTTATTCCACCTCTAGAGGTCCAATGAATAATTTATTGCCAACATATGTACATTACATCTGCAGATTTTTGTATTATGAGTCCAAGACTGTTTACAATATAAAATTTCAAGTGAAAAATGGCATATTAATGATTAGTACCAAAAAAAAGAAAAAAAAAAGGGAAACAAAGAAAAGAAAGAAGAAAGAAAATAAGTTTTATGAGATTTGTAGTTTATTTGAATAAACAACTAGATTTTCTTTGGAAGCAAATTTTTTTAATTATTATATTTTATTTATTTTATTTTTTTATTTTGTGTACCATCTTGGCAAGAATAATTTTCTTATCGCTAATTGTGAAAAACCAGTCCTGATTTGGGAAATAGGTTAAAAGTTGTCTTTGTGGCTTCTTTTTTTTTTTTTTTTTGAATAAACGTATAAAAAAATAGAGATGTGATGTAATTCAAAAAAAATAAAAAGTCAGAAAGCTAAAAAGTCAAAAAAGTTGCTTTTAACCAAGTTGCCATGTTTATTTTTATTTTTTCTTCCCCTGAGTTAAACTTTACTATGTCTTATGTCACACATTTATCCTTAATTGTCTACTAGCAGTCTGACAAAGTCATTAGCAAAGTTATGCTTATCCTTATCTTCCCCCTTTTACTTCCTCTTTGATTTCATGTCTGCCCATAAACATTTTATATTCAAACAATAAGTAATTCTTTCATCAGCATCTTACTACAAATATCTGCTTTCAGACCTTATTTAGAGTCTTCATACAAATGGGCTTTAAGTGGAACTCCTTGCTTTAGAGTCTTCATTAACATTTTATATCCAATATAGGCTCATTATATAAAAGGTAGAAGTTGCAATACTACAAAAGCTATCCTTGCTTTAGAGTCTTCATACAAATGGGCTTTAAGTGGAACTCCTGTTCAGAATCGTGTTGGAGAACTTTATTCACTGGTATATATAGCCTTTATATGAGTTAAATTTTCCATGCAACTTTTACTTCTAAAATGTGCTATAAGTTTTGTTTTATTTACACAGGTCCGCTTCCTACAGATATTCCCTTACTCTTATTACTTCTGTAAGGATTGTGACTGCCAATCACTTGATTACAGGTATAGCTCAAGATTCGTTATGCTCTATTCTCCTATCTGAAGTTGCATCATGAGTAGAGTAACATGGAATTTTCCATAGCAACCCAAACTTTGATACCATTTGTATCCAGTCCACTCTATGATTTGGTAATTGAATATGAAAAAAATTTAAGGAAGGTTCTTTTAGGGGAACTGTGTTTTTTGTTGAATTAAAATCCCATTTTCTGGAAATGCAAACACAAAACTACCGAGACAATTCTGGGGATTTGTTTCTTTGTCATGCTAAATGCAGCCTTTGATCCAGAGGTTCCATAAGTCATCATTAAAAATGCAATCTCTTGATTATTGTAGTTGAGATTATACAACACAAGGTATACCATGTCAACTGCTGTGTGTAGAGGCCCGTTTTCTGCTTTAGTGTCTTGTGCCCTTTTTTCTCTCAATTTTCGTTTCAAGTACATGCATAGTATGTAAGAATCTGCAGCTGTGAAGCTGGGCCGTTTTATCAAGTTATTATATCTATCTCAGCTCTCGTGTGATCTTTTGTTTTTGCTATTGCTGTCTGTACTAATTTGTGGTTGGAATGTCTAAAAACTTTTTAGCAGTTTTTTCCCCCATAATTTTGTTGTCTTGTTACAGATCGTCAACTAGTTGTCCAAACTGCACTCATAGTTTTGGGAGGCACTTTTGCTGGTGGAACAAGGTGAGACATACATTCAGTACTGTTTTTGTTATTGTTGTAGTTAATTGTTTAAGGCATATATTGTATTGAAATATTTGTGGTGTTATAATGTATTCCATTTTGAATTTTAAAAGTATGTGTCTACACCAATACAAAAACGGGGGAATTCTGGTGAGGGTAGAAAAGCAATGCTCTTGTTAAAGCACAAAATTTTGAAGAGCACAATGCTAAGACGCACTAAAAAGGGTAGGGAAGAAGATCTTGCACTGCCTCCAAGAATTGTAAGTCTTTCACTATGCCACTAATGGTTGCATCTGCATCAGTCATTTTTAAAATCTTCTGATATTCGTCAGTTTTAATTTTTTCTTCAGATTACATTGAGATGGGACACTCTGGATATCAAAGAAGAAGACTATTATACATCATTGAACAACGACAGTCAAGCGCAATTTAATACGTATATCACCTTCTATATCCACACCTTTGCTCATTAGTTTGGCAATATAAGAAGAGAGTTCTTTTTAATACTCCTTGCCCTCTACAATTCATCTTGTACAAGTCCATGATTCTAGTTCTTCACATCATTTTAATGTTACAATACTTTTGGATGTGCTCACTCAATTTACAAAATATATGGTGCAAATTTTTTTTAATTTTTTTATTTGTTATATTGTCATTGACATCATTTTTGCTACTACATTGAATACTTTTGTTAGATTTACCTTCTCTAAATACATCTAAACGTCTCAGATACTGAAGGATTGATTTTTTGTTTGTCCTTATTGAATTATAAGTTTGTCTCTCTATTGAGAACTACTGTTTTTAGTATAAATTTCTGCTACTTGGCTGCACCTTTGTTCTTCATGGTTTTGTTTCTAAAATATCAAGAAACTTTGCTGCTCTAGCCACTCCATATAAATAACCTGTGCTTAATTTTGACACTCTTCTGGAGTGAATTGGATGTTTGAACCATCTACAACTTGATTCCTCAAGTTGGCTTCTTGTTGCTTTTGCTTGGTGCTTTATGTTGTTATATGGTTTTGGACAAGGGTGTTTCGCTGCCCTTTTGCTTCAATGTCTTGCTTTATCTTCTAAACTCTGATGTCATTTTGTTGTTGCCAGGATTTAGTTTAATTAGCTTTGAAGAGCAGATTTCTTTATCCATTAGTGTTGTTGTTCCTATTTTAGCATTTTAGCCACATCTGCTAATGCATGAACATCTTTATTCTATTTAGAAGTATGTAGTTAATTGATTAGACAGTGGCATTTTATTAAATTGACATGTTGATTACAATGGTAGGTTGATAGCTTCATGGGACATTTTTTGAAAACCAAAAATTTTTGTATGGTGATTTCAATCTGAAGCATTGATGGTGTTCCTGTAAAATTATTATAATTTCAAATTTAAAGCATCTTTTCAGATTACAATTGGTGTCGATACATCTAGGAAACTAGCAAACTAGAGGATTTTAGTGTCTTGTCAATGTATTTTATGTGTAATTGTAACTTTTTTTTGTCCCCATTGTGGGTTGGTGGAGCTGTGCATTTATCCTATGACAATCATTGGAAAGGGGATAATCATTCCATTGGTATCTTAGTTCGCTTAATAAAAATGTACTCTTCAAATTGTTGATAGTTCCACTTAGGGTTGTTTTGGGAACTAACTATTTTCGTTGCCTTTTTGGCTTTTTATGAAAAGATGTGCAAAAAAGTAGAGAGAATAGTTAACTTTTTGGAATTTTTGGCTATTTTAGCAGGTTGCCAAAACAAAGCTTAATCTTCTTGCATTTTTTAAATCATGAACTTTTATTGAAGAGTGGCAAAAAAGGAATGCCACCCATACAAATGTGAAGTATATGCAAGAACATACCCTTACAAAGAAGCACCGTTGATGTTCACTCTTTTATAGTATGCATGAACCTAGAATCCTCTAGAAAGCTGTGCCGTTGATGGACAACACTGTAGGCCATTGTTATTTCTTAGTGCCTTTTGTGGGATAATTTGATTGGAAGATTGTTTTCTTTGGCATATCGTTACGACATTGTTGTTTCACTTTATCTTCTTGCTTTTGACCTCAAGGATAGGTGTTTGTTTTTTACAGCATGCCTGGAATTTGATCCTTTAAGAGCTGGGGCTCTCCTACGCCTGTATGTCTATAGAAGCCATATTGTTGTTTCTTGGGCATTCGTACTATGTTGAAAATGATCTATTTATTTATTTTTCAGAATCTTGTTTCTTGTAATCAAAGAATCACTTTTTTGTTTCTCTTAAATGTAAAATGCTTGCACTCCCCCTACCTAACACCTATAAACCCTCCCAAACCCTGGTAAAGGTGGGATTAGATTGCAGATCTCTGGTACTTCGTACCCCCAGCTTTTAACCCACTTCCCTCTCTCACAAAAAAGTCAAAAAAAGCCAAAAAGTAACTTTTAACCATCTTTCCAAAACACCCCTAAGAGACTTTACTTGCATAGGTAGCTGACATCTTCACCCAAGCTTGTGCTCTTCTTTACAAAAACTTCTTCATTCCTATTTACCCGTACTTGCCCCATCTCATATAAGTAGTGGTGCTTCTTTTTGTTGGAACATGACACCTCACAGGGATGGGAACTCAGTCAGTCCTGTTGACAAGTTTGGCCTGAATCCTTTCATTGGGCTTTCTGGATTTTGATCCAGCACATCATAGGTGTAAGGATGACATGCATTGTTTGACAAACAGAATTTGGTTTGGACCAGGGCTGTCCATGGGTTGGTTCAAATCGGATTTGCTCTCAACCCAACAACTGAACTGAATCCATTGGATTGGTGGAAAGGTTACCCATTACCAACTGATTTTCTATTCGAAATTGACTGAGCCAAACCATACGGTTTGCTAGTTAGTTCAGTCAGTGATTCATACACAACTCATACTGTAATTCAAGCAAATCTCACATTCAAAAACATGTATACAGCTTAAATTGAATGGATTGGAAGATAGAGGGACATGAGATTTAAACAATGTGATTCAAGCATACAGATTTGAGAGAGAGAAGATCCCCATCGTTTAGCACCACCACCAGCATCGATCACCACCACTGCCACCATCGATCAACGCCCTCCCATTGTTATCATTCTGCTGCCTTTGTGCCACTGCAATTAATTTGCACTGTGACAATCAAGGTTTTCAAGGAAGAGAGATTGAAGAGGGGAATGGTTTTTGGGGTGGGAGATCGAAGTGGGGGTGAGGGAGAGCGGAGAGGGAGACAGGTTTCATGATGGGTAGAGAGAGATGGTGAGCTGGTGAAGAGAGAGAGAAACTTCATGTTGGAGGAGGAGGCTTTTTCGTGTAATGGAAGATAGTGGCAAAATTGGTGTATTTGTGATGGGGTAGAGAGAAAACAATGGGTAAGATGTAGAAGATTTCCAGGAGACAAGTTGATAAGGGAAATTTTAAGTGGCCAATCCACTTGCTCTATATATCTTTAAAATGATCATCGGTCGGTTCCATTTGGTTTTTTCTGCCCATTTTTTCCAACATCCATAGCTAACCAATTTAAATTTTTGTAGCACTTCTACAACCGAAAGCCAACTAAATGCATTTATGGAGCCGACGGTTTCTCTTCGGCTCGGTTTGAATCAGATGGTTTCATTGGGCCAGATGGTTTGATGGACATCCCTTGAGACTTGAGATGGGCTTAAAGTTTTAGTGGCTGTGCTTTTACCTCTAGGAATTAGTGTACATGGTCTTCTTTCAAGCTTGGGCTGTTTTGGCTTCATTTTTTTTTCATCACTGTTGAAATAGGCCTATTTGCCATCTTTTTGGCATTTCATGTGTTGAAATGGATGTCAATATATCGTATGCTATGTTCTCTAAGTATTCCAGTATTTAGATGGGAAGAATGTCATTGATCAAGTGCATTTGGATAATCTCTAGGTGTTTTTTTGGCTTAGAATTGTGGAGTAAAATAATTTTTTTTTGGGTGCTTTATACTGAAAATCAACAAGGACCTCCTTTTTGGGTTTCAAAATTTCATTTATTAAGGTAATATTAAAAAAATAATAATAATCTGCCTGTTAATGTGATCTGCTTTCTGATGTGCAGATATGTTGAGGCAGGAACTCTGATGAATAACTATGCTCATATATTTGTCCTCCTCACACGACTGCGGCAGGTAAAGGATTGTTTCTAAGTAAATACTTGTAGATGACTCATGGCTTATGATACCCTAATAGATGTAATTGGGATGGGTTGGGGTGTGTGCACTGATTTCCCCAACTCTGCTTTGGTGGAGAGAGAACACTTCCCAAATCCATGATGGGGGCTGGGCTAGCCTAGAAAAAAGCTCAGACAGAGAAGGAATGAGAAGTAATGACTTTGTCACCTGCCAAATCTTATGTTTATATTTGCTGACTAAACACACTTGTATGCACATGGCAATCTCTGCTCATATATTGGTGCACCCACCTTATCAATAATTCTTAATAACTTTTGATATTGAGGGGAGCCTACTTGCTCTTTACATGAAGCTCTGACATGTGACAGGAAATTTCTGTCTCAAAATTTTCTGTACAAATAATATCATTGTTTAGTGTATATCAAATTGGCTGAGGCAATAGCATTACAAAGTAGTTCCTGACTTCCAATGCTATTAGTCTTGTTACCATCCTCCATTGAAACCTGAAATGAAGTTAGAAAGCTCAATAAACCTTCATCTAGAACCTTTTGTAAGCCTCATTTAAGGGTTCATGCTCAGTAGTTTAGTATAAAACCCAAATTTATGCTAGAATTAAGCCTTTTTCTTGAATCACCATCTCGCTATATGTATGAACGCACCTTCATACACCAGGTAATTTACAAACTAAGAAGAATATTGCTGTAAATTTTTTATGTAATTGCGGTTCTAATTACTGCCCTGCTTTGAGCTTGGATTGGACTAAGATACCTACCTATTCACAAGCTGGCTCCTTGGCCCTTTGCTTGCCCCATTCCGTCTCAATAGTGCCATTAGTGGTGTGGGTTGAGTGGGTTACACTGTAGATCTCGTTCGCTGCCAAAAACTCTCATATTGTGAAGATACTTTTTTTTATGAGTATGTATATTGCATTAAAACAATGCTAGAAGGGTTGCAACCTCGTATACACAATGTATACTATAGTGAAGATACCATTTGTTGGTTGCGAAAACAAAGATAAAAATAAATAAATAAAACGTGGTTTATTTTATTGGCCTGTGGTGGCTTATCATTTTAGAACAAAGTTGTGGCAAAAATGTGACATTTGTGTGAATACTGTATCTGCTATTAACCATTTTTTCCCTGCTTAGGATTTATGTGGAATATTTGCGAGGCAATCCCTTATTCCATGTGGCAGAACCTTCTCATACTGATCTCATGAAATCACTAGGGCTTTGTTTGTATGATGTGCAACTCTAGATGGGCGAGCCTTATCCAGCTTGTTCAATTACCAAATGTTCACCTGGGCCTGCCCAGCTTATCACTGTTCCTATTTAAGCAAAGATCTCGGCTCAATCCAGAGCTGTTCCTTTCCTGTGCCTTTGGCCAACCCCCAGTCCAAGGCTTTCCCATTTATACACCAAGGGTCCTTAGTAGCTTGGCCCAAGGCCACATGGGTGCTCTGTCCTTTCCAGCCTCGTGAGTGAGATTTGACCCTCTTAAATATTGTTACCCAGAAAAGGATGCATCAGACAGAATGACTGAAGTAATATATTGTAAGGAACATAAACTAAAGAAATGAAGTGGGTTGGTTCTATTTCAAATATGATCTAATAGCTTGCTAGAATTGCCAGCAAGGTCAAATGACTGGTTAGTCACAAGACTCGCAACAATTAGATTTTGAATAATCTAGATATCTGGAAGCTAGTCTAGTCCTATTGGGAAAGTATTCTAAGTAAATAAAGTAGTCTAGACAAAATTGTTCTCCTTTCTTTAGCTGTAATGGATTTCTTTCATTAAGCATACGATAAGCCAATTCACATGGTCTACTTCAGTATGTGAGGGAATTGTTGCATACTATGTTCTCATGATGTACTCAAGAAAATGTGCTCGATTTTAAATTCACTTATTATGTCTCTTGATGTGTCGAATTATTTGTAAATCTGTAGACCATTTATTTATTGCAATTCACATCTGTAGCAGAGAAGTTTCATTTATTGCACAGTTCTTTGAATCAAAGGTTGAATGAAATCGATTCTACCAAATGCATGACTTGTTCTTACTTTATTTATTGCAATTTAAAGATGGACTTTGTTGATTTTAGCTTTATTGGTATTACTGTATTGTAAGAATTTCTTTTTTCTTAATTGATGCTAGATTTTATATTGTGCCCAGGAGTGCATTGAATTTAGTTGTGGTTTCCACACTCAAGTTTCTATAGATTCAAAAGTTAGAAAGAAACAGGAAGTGAACATAACTGCTAGTTGCTACTTATTGAATTTATATTCAATATAAAGCATTTTCTTCAGATTGCATTGAGTATTATTAGAAATGACTTTCAGTTTTAGCCTTGTCCAATTACTATCTTAAAAGTGGTAAAGTTGGGAACATAATCAGGAAGAAAAAACAGTTTTAATATTACTAATAAACTTATGTTCGGAAAAAAATAGTTTTACTATTACAATTACTAATAAACTTAAGTTTTTTTTTTATCAACAAAGATTTTATTGATGAAAATGCACTGGAGAAGTACAATAAAGAGACATCGACAAACTGATGTTAAGGACTAGAATATACAAGGCAAACAACTTTACCATTTTCAAGTGTAATAATTTATATGGGTGATTTGTACCGTGGATCAATTACATGTTTGTGTTTCATTATATATTGAGCCTGTATACAAATCTGCAACAATCTCTGATTGATCTCTCTTTGACTCTACAGGCAGTTGATCACCCTTACCTTGTGGTATATTCTAGAACTGCTGCTGGAAGTGGAAGTTTGGATGATGCTGGTAATGGTGAGCAAGTATGTGGCTTATGTCATGACACAGTAGAAGATCCTGTGGTAAGTCATCATATGTGTCTGTATTCTTTTCATGTTTTACATTATGCTTTTCTTTGGGCTTGATACTTGGTCATTACTATTAGCCAATATTTGGTAGTTTTTTTATCAAGTTAGGACTGGAAACTGTTCAAACTTCTTATTGAAAAGCTGCCAGTTTAGATTGTAGACAGATAACAAAGTAGTTCTGATATTTGAATCAGTTTATTCTATAAATGAGTAGTTATCATGTTATCCCCGAAAATTGAAAAGATGTCTATCTCAACTTGGATTTGGATGGTTGTAAAATGCAAAAGGTGACATTTCCTTGGTGGCCACCTGCTTCTTGGCTGACCAAGTTATCTTTCCACATACTTTGGATTCTTGAAGAAAGGACATGCCCAAGTGCTAGTAAGCGCCTTGGTTACATTACATCTGCACACTCACAAAAGAAGTTTTCCAGATTGACGTTTAATGTGATTGTGATGTACTTTTCAAGTGTGCCAAAAGGGCGTTTGGCAACTGATGCTTTCTTAGATGCTTGGTTAAAAAGAGTGGCATACACGTTGGATATGTTATGGATTAAATAGTACTTTTACTAGAGTTTTATGATTGATGTAATTTATGAGAAATGTAAAGAAACTCTTTACTCTTGCTCACATGTTTTTGGATTTCTTAGTTATTCAGGTACATTTTCTATATATTGCCTTTCAATTTTAAAAAAAATATTCAAGTGCCCTAAATGACTTAACTATAATTTTCTTGTTTTATGATTACTGAAGAGCCATTGCTGCATTTGTAGAGCGACATAATAATGTGATGTGATATAATGAGATAATAATATACATTTTTTTATTCCCAACGAAAGAACTAGATTTCAAATTACATTTGAATTTGGCAAGGAATATGCATTGGCATGCCACTTCCTGGTTTTAATAAATACCTAATCCTTCATTCATTTTCTTTTGGTATGTAATGATTATGTATAATTCTTTGAACTGTTTCAGGTCGCATCATGTGCGCACATCTTCTGTAAGTCTTGTTTCATCAATTTCCCTGCTAGTACGGGACAAGTCTTATGCCCTTCATGTTCAGAACCACTTACTGTTGACTTCAGTACAAATGTGGATCATGGAGATCGGAATTCTAAAACAACCATTAAAGGGTTTAAACCATCAAGTATTTTAAACCGGATCTGCCTTGACAATTTCCAGACAAGTACAAAAATTGAGGCTTTGGTATGTGATATCTAAAATTGTTTCATTTGTTTGTTGTTATTGTAGTTAGTATAATTATTATTATCATTTTAGGCAGTCAAAACTTCATGAAGAAACAAAAGAAGCTAAACTGTAATGAAAAATGCAGTCCATGCATTATCTTGTCATTTACCAGTACATAGACATCAGTTTTTTCGGTAATTTTGGCTTCTCTATAATTAAGTTCGAGCCAAACTTTTTGACGCAGTGGAATATACAGGGACTAGATATTGTTCTAGTAGACGAAAGGGGCTCTCGAATTCATGAGAAAAATAGAACCTTGAATTCACAAGGAAGAAAAAATATCTTAATATTATTGATTGAATGAATAAAAGTTATCTTTGCCATAAGGCTTGCATAGCTATTTATAATAAACTAAACCTAACATTTGTAGGAAAAGTAATTCTAAAATAAACTGAGGTACTTAAATCAACACAAATTAGGAAATCTAAGAGAATAGGAAACTAAAATTCTAAACTATTTAAAATCCTAGTCAAAATCTAATTCCAAAATAATAAAATTAAGAAACCTAATAATTCTAAAATATTTATACTAAATTACAAGAATCCTAATAATATATCAAAAATATTAAAACTAAAAATATAAAAATTCTTAGAATCTTGTCCTGAAAATCTTGTCCTACATCAGGCTCCTCTTCTTTGAAAGAACTTGCCTTCGAATTCATATTAGAGATCTGCCATCGTCCATCTCAAATAAAAAGATACTTGGAATACTTCAGTTGTTTATCCCTCTTCCAAACATTATATGCAGAAACGTCTACTTTCTGAAAGTTATTCTTTATATGCTTCAACTGGTGGACAAGATCAATTAGACAAGCATTGAAAATCAAATTAAATTGCTCCACACCAAGAAAATTAAGGAAGTGTATTTTATGTTGATCTTGGATACTTTTTGGACTCTGATCTGTCTTAGAATCAGTTGGACATTCAATTATCAATCTTGGAATATCAATTGCATCCTCAATCAACTTCTTTGGTGCGCATGTCAACTTTATTATCTCATCTTTTATTTCTTCTTTTTCATTGAGTTCAACTAGATTTCCTTCTTTTGCGATCTCATAACCATCATAATAATCGAGAGATGATAGTTCCGTCATTGGAAGCTCTTGGCTACCTTCAACGTTTTTCTCTTGTTTCACCTCTTTATTGTCTTCCTCAAACTTCTTGATCAAAGCAATTTCAGTGACCTCTCTTTCATCAATTCAACGTTCTCACCATTGTTGAAATCAACTTGATTTTTTACTTCAATTGAATGTCTGTTTGGGTCTTCAAATTTTTGAAATATTGAGATATCCAAAACCTTTTCTTCTTCAATGCGTGGTGGAGCGTGACAAATTTGTTGATCTACAAGATTTGATTGACCCAAACTTGGCAAAGCGATAATCATGTGTCTCGAATAATTTGTATCCACAATTGTATAATAATTATTGAATTGCGAAGAATATTGTGAATCAGAATTACTTTGGCACAATTGTTTCGATTCAAGCTTTCTTTGATATTGTTGATACAAAATTTGCCATGATTTGATTGAAGGAATCTAGAACTCGTCAACTTCTTCATCTTATGCCACGTCCTAGTGGGTTGTTTGCATTGTCTCCTTCGATCATATACTGCAATTGTTTCTACCATGTAGAAACATAACCTTGTAACTTATGTGCAACATATTTGGCTTGTTTTTCTTTAGAGATTTCCATATACTCCAGGAATTTGTCAACTTTGCGAAACTAATAAATAAAATTCTCGGTATGACAAGAAGCATTATTAAAATAGGGAATTTCTGGTGGTACTTGATAATGTAAAAGTCATGATTGATGCAATTATTGCTATTGAACACATTACTAAATCTTCGTTGTTGCCTTACCGACTGGTATTCACCACAATCCTTGAATAACTCATCTTCAGATTCGTCCTCACTATCGTATTGATAGCAAGAAGATTGTCTCAAGACGTTGTGGTTAATAGGTTGGCCTTGGCCAAATCCCATAGTGCGGTTCCTATTGACGTTGTGACTAGCAGGTTGGCCTTGGGCAAGTCCCTTGACTTGAATCCTATTAGATCTTTCTCTACGATCATCGTCAATAGAGCTTGTGCTTCCTCTTTCGATGAATGGCATTGAGCCAGGAGAAACCTTGCTCTGATACCACTTGACGCAGCGGAATACACGGGGACTAGATATCATTCTAACAGACGAAAGGAGCTCTCGAATCCACGAGAAAAATAGAACCTTGAATCCACAAGGAAGAAAAAATATCTTAATCTTATTAATTGAATGAATAAAAGTTGTTTTTGCCATGACGTTTACATAGCTATTTATAATAAAGTAAACCTAACACTTGTAGGAAAAGTAATTTTAAAATAAACTAGGGAACTTAAATCAACACAAATTAGGAAACCTAAGAGAATAGGAAACTAAAATTCTAAACTACTTAAAATCCTAGTCAAAATCTAATTCCAAAATAATAAAATTAAAAAACCTAATAATTCTAAAATATTTATACTAAATTACAAGAATCCTAATAATATATCAAAAATATTAAAACTAGAAATATAACAAATTCTTAGAATCTTGTCCTGAAAATCTTGTCCTACTTCACTTTTAAGGCAATTTAGAAGTGAGCTTTATACAGCTCATTCTTTTAAGAAATGAAACCTCCAAAATGCTTGCAATTCATTTATGTATTGAACAAGAGAACAAGAATGTGCACATCCATGGTACAGTAGTGACAGTGATGCGATGACAATGTTCCATGACATGGCATATGTTGAAACCCATAGTTAAATGTGGAACATACATCTATATGCTTATCTGGGTGGGATGCATCTTTAAGTTCATTTAGTTGTTGACTAAATATTGGCCGTAGAGGAAGGGGAATGGGGCAAAAGGCTGTCTAATCCTATAACAATACTTCATTATCACTTAGTTGAGTTGCCATCTTTTGCTTCAATATTCAAGTTTTTGTAATGTTATCATCCTGAGCTTCAGGGCTTTGAAATTGAAATAGAAATAGAACTGGAAAGAGCAGCCTAGAAAAATCATCTTTACATTTGATCAGACAACCTCATTGCTTCTCCTATCTGCCCATCCTTTCGCATGTGCATAAAAAACTAAACAAAAGAGGATTAAGGGTAGAAGTATAAGTTAACTGATGTCAGAGAGTAAATTGGTCAACTAAATGGTTGTGATAGACTTGTACCTACTTCGCTGTTAATTTTATTGTGAATCTATAGGTATTTACATATTTTGTTCACTTGTTATCTTTTTGTTACTGCTGAAATGAATTGATTGGTTCCAGAGAGAAGAAATCAGATTCATGGTTGAAAGTGATGGTTCTGCAAAAGGAATCGTTTTTAGCCAATTCACGTCATTCTTGGATCTGATACACTACTCCCTCCAGAAGGTAAAGTAAACAATTCAGGTTCCAGCATTGTGTTTATGCATTGAAAAGTGAAACCATAGTTATTTGATCAACCTTTTGCAGTCCGGCATTACTTGTGCTCAATTAGTGGGGTCCATGTCCATGAGTGCTAGAGATGCTGCAATTTTGAGATTTACCAACGATCCAGATTGCAAAATCTTCCTTATGAGCTTGAAAGCTGGAGGTGTCGCCCTGAATCTCACAGTTGCATCACATGTAAGGAGCCTCTCTTCATATTGTTAATTAAATTGGTGGAGGTGGATGCAAAATCACTTCATTTTATTTTTTGCTTTAAATTTTTAATCCTGTTTAGATTATTCACTTTGTTACTTTTATTTATTTATTTAATTTCGTTAGGGCTTTAAAGGAGCTGCTCAGTTTATGTTGAAAAGATTGATGAATGGCTAGAACTTGAATGAGATCCTTTTTCTTTTGAATTCTAGTTACATTTCCCATTACCCTTAATTCTCTCTCTCTCTCTCATGCACACCTGTGATGAAGCTAGATGGAATAGATTATCTAAGTACTCTCCATGAAGGCGCCATGTTTCTTTTGTATATTTGCTCTATTTTTCTATACAAGTACTGATTTCTTTTTCTTCTGCAGTTATTTTTAAGCACTTGTCACTTCCTCTTAGTCTGGCTTTTCACACTTTATTTTGCAGGTTTTCCTGATGGATCCCTGGTGGAATCCAGCTGCAGAGCGACAAGCCCAAGATAGAATCCACCGAATAGGACAATATAAACCTATCAAGTAGTGTTGCTTCCTTGTCCCATTGTCCATTAACTTCTGTGATAGCATCACTGTGAGAGTTGACATTTTTATTTTTATTTTTGGGGTAATGTTGTAGGGTTGTGAGATTTGTCATTGAGAACACAATTGAGGAAAGAATTTTGGAGTTGCAGAAGAAGAAGGAACTAGTCTTTGAAGGGTTAGTTCAAATTGTCTATGTGTTTTGGGATACTCGCCAAATTTTAGAACCTCCTGGGTGAATCTGCTTACCCTTTTTTTTATAATCATTTTGGTTTGTTTACAGGACCATGGGTGACTCTTCCGAGGCTCTTGGAAAACTAACGGAGGCTGACTTGCGGTTCCTCTTTGGTTCCTGAACAGTGGATTAGCTACAAACTCAGTTTTGTACCTTGGTCTAATGTTTTATAGCAGTGTTCTTGAATGGTCTGCCAAGGGGGAAGAAAATGAAAGATGCGTTTGACTTCAGTGGTTGCACAACTGACACTGCAATGCTGCCACCACCATTTTTTTGTACAGAGGTACCTAAAACTGTTATTTTTTGATTGGGAAAAGATAGGCACATTTGTGAACAGTATTGTCATCAAACTCTGAACTTGTTATGGACATCATTTTGTTTTTCGAGTAGGTTATATGCATAGATGAACATTCACTGTAAAATCCTGTATTGCTGATAAATTCCATTGTGAAAATAGCGATTCCTAAATAAAATGTGAATGCATGAATGAACTCCTTGGACCCAACTGATTGCAGTGCATCATCCATTGTGTTTTTGCTTTTTATTTTGTTTTTGGTGTTTTCAGGAAAAAAATGCTAAAAAACATCGATCTTTTTCAATCATGTAAAAATGGTTGTTGAAAATTTAAAAATAATTTTTTGGTGGTTTCTTAAAATGTGAGTTGTTTAAAAAAAAAAAAAAAAAAATTGTCAATTATTTTTTGGAATTAATTTGCTAAAACAAGTGTCATCTGTCTTTTGAAAAATAAAAACAAAAAATGAACACTCAATCAATTAGGCCCTAAACACAACTGTTGTTTTTAGAAGAATAAATGAAGGCAAGGTAAGGCAAGGCAAGGTCCGGTGATATGTATGTTTGGTTTGAATTTTTTGAATTAAATTTTTTGAAAATTAAGTTTTTTGTTTTTCATGTCTTTTTTTTTTTTTTTTTTTTAGTGAATATTTTTAAATTTTAAGTATTTTTTTTTTAACCTTTTTAGATGCATTTTACTTAGATGCTTCTAAAAAGTGAAAAATTTGTGAAAAAATATTTTAACAAATATATAAAAATATACTAAATTTTCAATTTTTTTTTTTTTTTTTTTTTTTTTTTGTAGTTTTGGTATTTATTGAATTTTTGAAAGATTTTTTTACAAAAATTATACTTTTTATATGTATTTATGTTAAGTGTGTCTAAAATTTTTTTAAAAAAATGCTTAAAATATTTAAAAAATTCAGTAAAAAAAAATACGAAAAACAAGAAGTATAATTTTCTAAAAACTATTTTCAAAAAAATGAAACCAAACAATCTGACCTGTGATTTATGGAGAATTCTATTTATACATAAAATTCATACAAATAACTTGACAAAAATGATGTGACAATGTATTATTATAAACAAATTCATTTTTAATGGTGATTTTATTTTGAAATGAAAGATTTACAATGAGTCATATCATTATGTATAAAACTTATGTGCAATTTTTTTATTTTGTGTAGCATTACTCCTAATTATTGAAGGCTATCACAGTTGATGAAATTGCACCATGGCAGGTCTGTGTAAGCTTTGTGGGGTTGGTTTTCTGGAGAGTCTAATTTGATGATTTGAATCATTCATATTGTAATATTCGTTAACTAGATTATTCATGAAAAAATTTATGTTAATCAAACATTTGTAGCTCCATCACAAGATTACATTTGTGTTTTAAAAAATAAATCGCCAGCATGATTTTAATAATTTTTTTTTTAAAAAAAAAATGACTTAATTATGGAATTACAAATATCCGATTAACCTGATTTTTTTTCATAGATATGGTTCTACAAATTTTTTAATATAAACTATTCAAATAATCAAAATAGATCCAAAACAAGTTCCCAAAAAGCCTCACAAGCAGCTATGGGCACAACATTAACCCCATGCCCCTTTGTAATACAATCGAAATTCTTTCAAATTATCGAACATTTTTATCATACAAGCTAATCCCAAATATATAGCAGTAGCAAGGCCATAGAGAGACAGCGAGTGATTCTCTCTCTAGGAGATTTCTGGTAGTGCTCCGGTGATGGTCTGGTGACCTCTTTTATACTTTTAAAGTGTAGATCTATACCTTTAGAGTATAGATTTACAGTTCTAGAGTGTAGATTTGGCCCTTTTATGTCTGAAATAGAGGTTTTGATTTTTTTTTTTTCCGATTTTGACATAGATTTTTAGATTTTTAACACCCACAATAGTTTTCTTTTCTCTCAAGACTTCTCTCATACTATTGTGGGTGTTCTTCCTCTTCAACTCTAACTTCTGACGGTGTTCGAAATACGACGGCAATGGTGGCGGAGTTGGGCAGTGGCGACAAGAATGACGTAGACGGTGGGCTTTGAGGCAGATCTAGCTTTGCAAATCACATCTATGAGAAGACCAATGGTTTTCCTTTAATTGTAATTGATTTTTTTAGCAAATTTGTTTTTTTTTGTAGTTCGTAATTTTTGTTTTGTTGTATGGTTGTTTGGCCTTTAGGATTATATTATTTTTCTTTTATTGACTTGTACATTGTTGTTTTTATTTTAACATAATTGTTTTCATATTCACACATTTTCTCTCTCTCTCTCTCTCTCTCTCACACACACACAAAGCTAATCCCGAATTTATTTTTTATTTCCCACATTTTTGTGAATTTTTCAAATTATTCAAGATAATTTTAGAAGTAGGATTTTGCGTTTTAAGATTTTTTATATACCAATTTTAAAATTAAAAATTCCTAAGATTTTGCATTACTATTGCCAATATTTTTCAAATAAATATTAAATCACAATTTATTTTGGAAAAAACGATTCTCTCCAAATTCTACCTCCAATGATGTGAAATTAGAGGGCTAAAGATGAGAGGGAGGAGAGTATGAAAGTCCTTCATATGGGTCTTATTCATATCATTGGGGGTAGAATTGGGAAAACAAAATTAGAAGATGTATCCGGACTATTATTTTTATATTGAATTCTTACATATTGAAATTGTATATAATATTAAAAAGGAAAAAAACTTCTTGTGATTTTTGAGCCAACAAATTAGGGTACAACTTTTCTTTAGTTTGTTTCTGGACTAGACGATATTGTTGGACCTGACTCCAAGTCGTTAGAGCTCATCGATTATGTTATTCCTATAAAAAATCACATTAATCGGATATTAATAGCCACTTGATGAGATTGCAATTGTGTCTGCGATTTACTTTTAAAAACATAATTGCTATTGAAATAAATGCAATATGATCAAATGACTATCAATGTCCGATCAACATGATTTTTTGCAGGGATGATTTACTTGATGAACTCTACACATTGTATGGTTTAGATCATCCAAATGGGCCCAAAGTTGGGCTCGCCATGGCCTAACAATACCGTTCAGTCCGATTTCAAACTAAAGACAAGTTATAGCCAATAAATTATATGGATGAATGGCAACATTTTGGAAATTACAAGTCAAATTAGACCAATAAAACTAGTTACAAATAGGTGGAATCACCAATTCAATTTATCGAAATACCTTGCCATCTTCTTCTTTTCCATCATTCTATTGTCTTATCTCTGTAACTTCGACAACTACTCCACCCCAACCCTAGTTTGCAACTTTAAACTCTAGCCATTTCACACCCCACCCAACAGTTTAATCGACCAAAACCCTAGTCACAAGAACTCCCAAACCCCTCTTCATCATAACCCTTCACTCCCCCAAACCTCTTCCCATCATAACCCCTTACGTCCTTTCCGTTTTCTTGTGCTGGGTCTAATTGATAAATGTGCCCAACTCCACATAGGTAGCATTTGTTAAAATTCATCAGTAGAGATATTCGGGAAGAAAAAGTAATGAAATGTAAAAAATTTGGATTGTTTAAAGTGTTTATGTAACAATTTTTGGCTATGTGATGCATCACAAATAGACCAACCTCTAATCCTAACTACAGATAGTCGTTTTCTCTGCATCATCTTCTTCACTCGACTCTTTCTCTTCAATGGCAATGCTCGAGAACTCTAGTGTTCATCTTCCTCCTCGGCTATTCGCTTCCACTTCTTGTGTTGGTATAGAGACTGAATTACTCTGCTCATGGAGAAACTCCAAATCCAGGATCCAAAAGCCCCAACTCTTAGACTAAGGCCTTATTTGGGTACACCCAAATAATCCAAAAAGTCAAAAAGTTACTCAAAAAGTTAAAAAGTTAACACTATTCACCAAAAGTCAACAATTATGGCTGCACAACTCCCAATTCAAATTTTCCTCTAAAAACCAATTTTCACAATTTTTTATTACACATTTTTTCATAAAAAGTTAAAAAGTTAACCCAAACATCCATATTTTCAACCTCAATTTTTTAGTCAAAAAAGACAAAAAATGCACTTATTTAGTCTTCCCAAACTTGGCCTAAGATTAATTCATCTACCTACCCCTATCACTCAAGAAAATCCCCAAGCACTACAACAAAAAGGAGTTTTGTCCATACAACAAAATATATGGGCAAAAGGCATATATCGTCGGCAAAAAGTTTTGCCGACATTTCTATGTCGGCAACTCGTTGGCGAAAGTGTGTCAAGAAAAACTTTTGCCGACGAACATACCATTATGTCAGCAAAATAATGGTTTTAGCAACAAACATCTTAGTCGGCAAAAGCCTTCATTAATCGTCCCATTTTAGCTTTGCATCAGCAAAAATGGTTCAAAAAAGATGATTATGTAACACTTTTGCCAACCCAAATTGCATTGGCAAAAATGAGACTTTTGGAAATGCAACATCAATCGGCAAAAGTAAACTTTCAGCGACATAAAATTGCGTCAGTAAAACATTTAGGGCTTGTTTTGTTTGTATCTCAAGATACAATTTTTGAGAAAAGATTTCAAAATTTTAGTTGGTCCAAATTTTTTGAAATTTTTTTTTCCAAAATCACTTTGTCTCTTCTACATATCAATCAATTACTTTTTATCTCTCATCTCTCTTTCTCAATTACTTTTTCTCTCTCATCTCTCTTTCTCAATTACTTTTTCTCTCACACATATCTACTCAATTATAATAAAATATCAAATCATCCTAAACTCTCAAACTCTAAAACTATTTTCAAAATATACAACCAAACAAATCAAAAAAAATTCTAAACTCCCCCAAATTTTTTTTTGAAAATTTATCTCAAAACACAAACCAAACACACCCTTAATTTTTTTTTTAAAAAAAATTAATAATAATTTGGTATTTGGAATGACAAAAACTACCATCACAAATAACAAATTACTTTTCAATATCCACACGCATCAATTCAACAGTTCGCATACATCAATTCATTAACATCGAAATATATATATTTCTATTTATAATAATAACAATAGTCTACATGCCTTCTTACAATTCAAAATTTAACTTTATATACAACGACACTTAAAAGTGAAACCAAGTACAAAAAATAAACAAAACTAAAGTCAATCCCAATTTGAACAATATCCAGGTGAATATGCAAGATCATAATATCCATCTTCAACAACCTACATTTAAGAAGGCAAAAAAGATGCAAGTTCTGATTATTAATATTGTCAGTAATGAAAATTTAAACTTACATTATGAGTTTAAGTAGGGTGATATTAATTACGTCCAAACTTAGGTCAGGCCTTGGACTTGTCGGTCATGGATCTAGAAAATGCCACCTCATGGCTTTCAAGAAAGAGAGTTTTGTGAGTTCCCACAGGTGCAGAGATGCAACAGTCCAAGCCTTCAAGGAAAATAATACACAACAATATCAATGAACATATAAAATCAACTGGGCAGGCAAAAAGAAAAAGAAAACAATTCTAACCACCTAAAAGTGGTTTAAGATAACAGACCCATACCTTAAAGCTGATGGTCAGATTTAAATTTGACTATGAAACAAAATTTTGTTAATAAAAACCACTTTGAGACTACATTGTTGAGCAAATGTTTTACTTTTTTTAGTAAATGACTTCAAAAATTAATATTTCAAGTTCTAGGATAATAAACAAAACATGTTGGCACTGTGAACAACTCCTCATGAAGAATTTTATATGAAAGAAATCGCTGGTTTTTATTTTTTATTTTTATTATTATTATAATACATAGCAGAAAAACAGTTACCACTACTATAGTCATACGGTAAAAGAAACAAGAATGACAGGTTAATATCAATATGGAAATGCTAAAACATCTGAGCATGTTAGTTCCTACTCGGTTTCTTGATATCAACAGTCGTCACCCATTTTGTCATAATTTCAATGCTTAGATAAGGAAACAAAATTGTGCAAACAACATTGCCATAATTCATCCCTCTCTTACCGTTGAAATGCCTAGTAAAGACAGATTATTCTTGTGAATCAAGTGCTACTTGGTAGCTTCTCCTTTCTAGTTTGATAATTCATTGATACAGTTTATACATATTATCAGAAGAATAGTGTACCTAATATTGATGGAGTCCACCTATGGACACAACCTTATTTTTCACTCCCTAGTCATAATCATGTTGGGCTTGACACCATCACACCATTATTGTAAGTAGGGAGTAAAAATGTAGATAAGAAATTTCCCAAACAATCATGACCTAGAGAAATCAATAATGGGAACCAAATTGAATTACAAGATGACCATCACTCAAGGCCAATCTATAACGCCCCACTTCCGGGTTGTTAAATACACTAAAATAGCCAAAAAAATATACAAGTTTTGCTCCAAAAAATAATAACTACAAAATTGTCTCCAAATTGTACCGTATTCTCCAAAATATTCTACAGTACATTTATCTCTAACATAAACAATATTACAACTATCTCCAAATTTAATAATTAAAGTGGTGGGTCCCAAATCTTTATATTAATAAATCTTTCTAAAATCTGTTCCGCACCTGAAAAATAAATTAATTCAGGAAGTATACAATACGACAGGAATACAAGACTCGGATACAGAATAAATTAACAGGAATCTAACAATTTATGACATTAAATCAACGATACGATAATCAAACAATTTACCAAATTGCACAACAAATCAACCAGATATATGATAATTTATCTAGGACCAAATACCCGGTTCTACTCAGTACATGATCAGTGAACAAATTCATTTATTCACTCACCTCACCCAAGCTCCACGCTTATCCGGGCATATTGGTGTAAACAAATTAACAAGATTCACTCGGTCTATGTACGGAGTATTTCCATATCATTCAGTCAGACAAATCACCATTTTAACACATAAATATTTGTAGAGAATTTTACCAAATGATCAGAATATCAACAATTCGACAACAAATGATTTTATAAAATCTATTAATAACCATAATAATCAAGTGGATTACAAATTAAGGATAATTAAAAATAGAGAACTCTTTGCAAAAAGATTTAAATAAAGCATATTGTATACAATCCGAATTTACCTCAAAATAATTAACTCCGTCAACATAAATCTAAAATTGCTCCATGGATCTCCAAAAGTAACTCTGATTAAACTTTTAAGACAAAGTATGTATGATTTAATAAAATCTATAACTCTCAATTATTTATTTATTTATAAAATACTCATTTTTCCTCTAAATACTCCTATATCTAAACTTAGGCTAAGTTTGGGAACCTATGAAAAATTCAAAAAGTTAAAAAGTTATCACTATTTATCAAAAGTAAAAAATTACGGCTGCACAACTCTCAATTCTAATTTTTCCCTACACACTAATTTATACAATTTTTTAATACACATTTTTCCATAAAAAGTGAAAAAGTTAACCCAAACATCTATATTTTTTTTCTTAATTTTTTAGTCCAAAAAGATAAAAAGTGCACTTATTTAGGACACCCCAAACAATCCCTTAATATTTATACTCTACACAATCTATGAGAGGGGAAGAGCTGATGCAGAGAATGAATGAAGAAGAAGAAGGGAATGTGAGGAGCCCCCCTCACTCTGTTCGTTGATAGAGGAAATAAAGGAGAGAAAGAAGATTAAAAAATTAAAGACAAATGAAAAGATGAAATGATGGAATGGTGGGTTTGGTGTGGCAGGTCAGGGAAACTGTGGGTTGTTGCCCATGGTTTGTTTGTTTGTTTTTCTTTTTTTATAATTATTTATTTATTTATTTATTTATTCTCCACTTGATAGGGAAATTTAGAAAAAAATTGATAAATTCATTATTAAATGAGAATAAATAACAATGAGATAGATATAAAAGAGATATGATAAATATAAATAAATAATTTTATTTTTAGATTTCCATCTAAAAATCTCACTACTAAATTATTATAATAAACCACCAATACCACTCACTAAATATTAATACCTCAAAACACGGGATGTTACACAACCAATTCATAGACAAATTGATGCTTCCATCTTGGTAAATAACCTAGACAATGGTTTATTAGATGGCATTAAACAATATCTTAGCAGTTGTGCCAGAGAATTGAAGGTTGCTTCCTTTATAACAGATTGATGCTCATGGTTTTGATAGGCTAGGGAATAGTTTATTTTTTGAGGGGCGGGGAGGATGCAACTTCCATTTTAAATTCATTGCAGTAATTATTTCATTTGATGAGGAATCTCTACCAAAATGGTTCATGGATATAGCCCCTTACCGGATGGTATAAAAAATGAAAAAAAACAATATATATATATGTACATATTTGTTTTGATTGTGTAGTTATTGTCAATTACACTAGGTTTCCAGGGGGATTATCATATTCAAAGTTATAGACATTTTAGTGAGTTTATATCATTGTTGGGGATGGGATTTGTTTCATGGAATTAACCACATTATTGAATCCAAAGGGTCTAGCATTAAAACTCGTGCCAGTGCATTTCAAAATTTAGGAAGCACATAATGTACATCCTAAAATAATCAGACAAGGATTTGAAACAAAAACAGAAGGCAGAGCAGTAGACAACAAAACATATACTCAATCAGAATGTTATTGGCCTTGTTATCATGTTGAACAATTTCTGACAACAACTTCTTCCTATCATAGCTTATTTAGGTAATTTCTAAGTGTAGCAACAGGTTCCTAAATATTAATATTTTTTTTTTTTGAAGACATTAATTGAATCCTACATGCATTCAAACAATTAAGAACTTTAACCAAACGTGCAAATGAGGTGAATTTCAATATGAAAGAAATGTTATTTCAATTATTTCTACTGTCAAAGTTAATTGTAGATCTCCAAATCAATTGATAAAAATATAAAATAAAATAAAAAAGATTCTAGGAACCCTTGACAAGAAAATAAATTACTGAAAATCGAAGGAAATACAAAACAGATAGAGAACCAAAGATTCAGTTAAGAAATTGAGAGAGAGAGAGAGAGAGAGAGAAGAAGCAGAGCAAAGAGGAGACGAACATACCGAGCCAGAATGAAGCAGCGATGGTGTAGCATAGCAACGACAAATGGCAGAAACCTGACAGTCGACAAATGTCTGTGTGGGCGTGCGATTGTGAGAGGTAAAGAACTTCTAATCGTAAGAGAATGGCTGTGCTGTGTAAGGTAAATATCGCGGAGAGGAGAGAGATGAGGTGTTTGCCCTGGGTACCAGCAAAAAAAGAGGGGAATTTGGGAGTGAAGTTAAATTGAGGTCCTTGTTTGGTTTTGAGTGCAGTTTTTTAGCCTCCGTTTGGCAGAACTTTTAAAATCTAGTTCAACACTTACTTTTGAGTGTTGTGTTTGTTTAGGGTTTTCAAATCACAATTCTACACTCATTTCTCAAAACTCATTTCAAAACATAATCATTACTTTTCAAAACTCATAACCAAACACATAATTCAAAACTCCATTCAAATCAATATTCTAAAAATATTTTAATTTTGTTAAGATTTACGATTTTTTTAATTTTTAAATTTTTTTAATTTTTTGAATATTTTTAAATATTACAATTTTAATTTTTTAAATTTTAAAATATTTTATAAAATAAATTCAAACTCTATTTTATAAAAATATTTTTAAATATTTTAATTTTGTTAAGATTTACGATTTTTTTAATTTTTTTAATTTTTTGAATATTTTTAAATATTTTAATTTTTAAATATTACAATTTTAATTTTTTAAATTTTAAAATATTTTATAAAAATAAATTCAAACTCTATTTTATAAAAATATTTTTAAATATTTTAAATTTTTTAAGATTTATGATTTTTTTAATTTTTTAATTTTTTTAATTTTTTGAATATTTTTAAATATTACAATTTTAATTTTTTAAATTTTAAAATATTTTATAAAAATAAATTCAAACTCTATTTTATAAAAATATTTTTAAATATTTTAATTTTTTGTTATGTATTTGGTTACGATTTGAGTGTAGAGTTGTGAAAGTAGTATGGAATTTCGAGTTATGTGTTTGGTTATGAGTTTTAAAAATAATTTTTTAATTGAGTTTTGTTTTATGTGTTTGGTTATGATTTGAGTGTCTGAAGTTGTTTTAAATTTAAAATATTAAAATTTTAAATTATTTTAATTTTTGAATATTTAAATTAATTTTTTACTTATTAAATTTTTTAGATTATTTAAATTATTTAAATATTTATGATTTAAATTTTTGAATATTTATTTTGAAAAAAAATTATTTCCTTTGTAGTATTTTCAATTAAAAAATTAATTAATGTTATTTTTTGTTAATAATAAATTTTTTTAATTGAATTTTAAAAAGAGTTTGGTTATGAGTGTTGATCAAAATTTTCAATAATGTGAAAGTAATGTGTTTTGTTATGAGTTATAACAATTTGAATTAAGTTTTGAAAACTCTTTTCAAAACTCATAACCAAACAAATTTTCTTACTTCACATGTCAAATCAAACTTTTAAAACTCAATTCAAAACTCAATTCAACACTTTATTCAAAAACCATAACCAAACAAATTTTCTACACTCAAATCATAATTCTAAAACACACAAACTCAAAATACAACTCATATTCTCAAATCATAATTACAAAGCTCTACCAAACGGAGCCTTAGTTTTTATTTTAAATTTTTTAAAAATTATCTTTTGTAAAATTATACAAAATTGATAAATATTTTTATTTTTAATTTTTTTTAACGAAACTAAGTTTTAATCTTAAAAAAAAAAGGATCTGAAACAAATTTTAGAAAATCAAATCAAATATGGCCATCGGAACTTTGGAAAAAAATTTAAATTCTCTTAATTTGGTCACCTCAACTTTAGAGAGTATTTAGGCTTAATGTGCTCATTTTGAGACTGATCCCGGAAATCCGAACCATTCATTTCAAATTTAAATTCTTTATGATTTATTGATTAAGATATGGGTAACTATATGTTTGAAACATATTTGTATTACAAAAAAAGAAAATTCTAGGATACACACCCTTCAAATGCACCCCTATTTATGCCATTTTCTTATTTAGTTATGACCAATTTTCTTCTTTAGTTATGCCTTATATTGTGTTTAGTTATGATAATATATATATATATTGTTGTTATGATTTAGAAAGTATAAAATTATGTCATTTTCTTATTTAATTATAAGGTGCTTATGGTACATACCATTTGAAGTGTGTACAATAGTGTTTCTCTACAAAAAATGAATGATTATTTTTGAAATTATAGTTATCGTTCATTTTTTTTAAAACAAATGTAATTCAAACATACATTTTTTTATTTATTTATCCATATCCGATCATCTTAATTTTTCACATGGCTATTCTACTTAATAAGTTTAAAAAGTAAACTGTTTGGATCATCGAGGTCAGTTCCAAAATGAACCTAACAAGCCCAAACATTTTCTCAAGTTAGATGGCCAACTTAAGAAAATCCAAACCTCTTTCAAAAGTTGTAATAAAACACAAATCACGAAACCGCCATGTTTCATTAATAAAACTTTTGTCGACAAATAGTTTCGTTGTCGCTAAATGTATAACTCTTTACCCACGCTAACTTGTTGTTGCCAAAAATAAACAAACTAATAGCAACGCTTATCGTGTTGCCAAAAAATAATCCTCGCCGCTAAAAGTTTCAAAATTTTGGTGCTAACCAATAATTTTGGCACCTAATGAATGTTATGTTTTTTTAGCGACGGTAGTAAATTGCGTCGTTAAAGGTCTACTTTTACTGACGAAATTGATTACAATGTCGCCAAAAATATACTTTTAGCTATGAAAAATTGATGTCGTTGCCAAAAATGATCACCAAAAATGCAATTTCATGTAATGAAAATATTAAACAAATGCACACAAAACTCCCTTCGCCACCTTCTCTATAAGGATTCCCTTCCGCCTCATCTTTTGGACCAAGTTGATGATTTCATCTAACTAATCTTCTCACTCAAAATTTTAAATATATGTATGAAACATATACACATTTTATAGATTGAGAGAATGGGTTTCCATATGAATTAGCAAACCAACCATGTTTCATAACAATGCTAATACAGTGAAACATATGTACAATATGTATATTCTAAATTGATGATATTTATGTACATTCTAAATTGATAATATTTTTAAGTTTCCACAGTATTTTTAAGTTTTCTCAAAGAATAATGTTTGAGGGCCCGAAATGCTTGGCTCGAATGTCGCTCAAAATTTTCTTTTTCCCAACATTTTCCTTTCTTTTTTCCCTCTGTTTTCTCTCAATGAAACAGACAGCATTTCTGATGAAGAAGAGAAGGGGAAGGCAGAGGTGGGTGGATGGGTGGGTGGAAGAGAAGAAAGAGGGAGGGGGAACAGAGACAAAGAGAGAGCCGAAATGAATGTTGATGAAAGATGTTGATGAAGATGTTCAGATTTTTCTGTAGATTTTTTTTCTGCAGATTTTTTTCATCAACATCATGTTCAGATCTGACTGAAATTCGTTTTGATGTTTTTTTTTTCTGCGTTTTTCTACAGATTTTTCTGAACTCGTTGGGTCTACAGATCTTGTTCAAATCTTGTTCATCATTAAAATGGATGTTGATGAAGATGTTCATGTTGTTGATCAAATTATAATCTGCTCAAGCTCCGCTAGTTTTGAGCTTTCAAATTAACATCTTGTTCATCATCCTTTCCAGGCGAATTAACATCTTCATCAACATCAACTCGTTGGGTCTACAGATTCTTTGACATCAATAACAAAAAAAAATCAGAAAAAAAAATCAGGAATTATTTATCAAGATCTGTTTGTTTGTGTTCCCAAGCTCTTCTTCCTCCTTTGTTTCTCTTCTTCTTCTTTCTTCATGTTCTTCCTCCTCCGTTCTTCTCTCCTTTGAGTTCTGGAAAAAAAAAAAAACGACGTCATTTTGGTACCTCGAGTCATTCGAGCCGAAAGTGATTCGGGCTACCTACCAGAACTGTTTCTCAAATATTTCAAATTTTCACTCACATTTTTGTTTTCAAGCTTCAAAACAATAACCGTACTCCCCATGATTGGTTCATGCGAAATAACTTTGAACCTTGCTTTACTCCACATGATTGTATCCATTGTTGAAGATACGTATTGCTTGAACTTTAAATGTGATCACTAATAAATAAGATGTGGTTCATTCAAATTACATTGAAATTGGTTCATGTGAAAGGAGGTAACAAAAATTAAATGAATAAAACACATGAAAGCAATGTTATTGTTGTGATTGGGGATTTCATTTTAATTTTATTTTTTTTCATGTACATAATGTGATCTATGTCTCGAAAAGGTATAGCTCACTTTCCATGACACCCTATTACCTTGTACATGCACCAGTTCTAGAAACTTTTCTTAAATTGGATAGTCCTTTCTGTAAGCTACTTAGAGCTCTCAACCTCTATGGAGGTGGTAACCCTTTGTTTGCATACTAAGCCATATCGCTAAGGGTCAATATTGGTGATCATGACTTTTAACATTACTTTAGAGAAATTCAGCTTTCAAGAAAGGCTTTGGCTCTCTTTTGTGAATAGGAGTATAATTACGAACGTGACAATATATTGTTAGCGCAAACTTTCGGATGTTGATATAGCAATTAACTTCTGAACAAATGGCTTGACGGAAACACTTCGAGTTGCGTCACATTATTGCTTTCCTGAAAATAGTATTTTCCCTACCACTAGATGGTGTGCACCGAGTTGTAGCAATTTTGCCTTCAAGATACAACAAAACTTGATTTAATGATCTTTTGTGTTGCACTTAAATTGATAAGGACATAGTAGAATACTTACAGAAAATTAAGAATAGGAAGAACCAAGGGTTTAATATTCTGTTTATGCAGAATAACAATATCTTAGAATGAGTAGAAAATTCTTGATCGAAAAATCTAAATGAGAGATATTGAATTGCAAAAATTGATTATGAATTTTGGGATTTAATGAATGGCTAGATTGCAAGCCTTTATATTGGCGTCCGTACACCTTATTGAATGGAGAAAATTGGTGAAAAATACACTCTAACAATTGTTTAAGGCATTAGGTCCAGTAAATATTTTTTGTTGGTGAGAGGTCTACCTTTCGTAAACTAGTTTGGTGAGAAGTCTTGGAGAACATTTTGTTTTCAATTTTATCCATTGACTTTTTTTATCTGTTTGACTTTTCGTTGACTATCTGTTCAAATTTATATTTATCTGTAGAAATCTTTTATCTATCCTTTCAAAAAAAATTTCTATCTGTTTAAATTTTTCTTTATTTGTTTAAATTTTTTGTTTGTCTGTTCAAATTTTTTCTAGGTAAAGTTCAAATTATTTTTATCTGTTGAAATTCTTATCTATCTATTTTTTTATTTGTTTAATTTTTATCCAAATAAAAGATATCTATTGAAATTTATCTCTTCAATCAAAATTCCTATATGTTCAAAATTCCTATTTGTTGAAATTATTTTTTAATCTGTTGTATTTTTTTGAACCTATCTGTTCAATTTTTTGAACAGATTTTAAATTTGATCTGTATAATTTTTCATTACAACAACAAACTATAGAAAAAGTTATCTGTTCAACACAAAAACAAAAACAAAAACAAAAACAAAAACAAAAACAAAAATACTTCTAATCAAATAAAGAGAATTCCATATCTCCTAATTTTTTTTTAGCAGATCTACTTTTTATTTGTTCATTTTGATCATCTCTTTAGATCTCTCATAGTTATAGATCTAATTCCATAAATTCAAATACCATTGAAGTACCTACAGATCTGTTTCATCGTCATCAATAATAACAAAAATAACAAAAACAAGAAAAACAACAAAATTCAAAGCCAAGATCTGTTCAATCTTAACAGATTTGTCACAAGAAGAAAAAAAAAATCAAAGCAAAAAGTATATAATTTGTCAAGAGACCAGATCAGAGATCGAAACCCTAGAGTGTATAAATTATGAAAGAAGTTCGGTTTGAGGTTGGTGGATTCAGAATTTATGATTCTAGATAGAGTCTCGTCTTGGCAAATGAAGAACCTAATGAGACCTGCCCAAACAAAGGATCGAATCAAACCAATTAGATTATACAAGGTGTGGGAGCCGAATATATGGCTAAATCGGAAAAGGCATGTTTTAGTACTGACACTAACCGGACGTCCAGCAAATATTAATCGGCTCCATCCTGCGAGACTAGGATGGGCCGAATACAATACGTAAGCCGATTAAACCGATTGAAAAAGATCGTTAGGGGCCGAATATAAGAACGGGTAATGATTGAAAACCAAGCTCAGGCCCCGAGGCCTCAGGAGGAACAGATATAAATAAAGAAGCAGCGTTCTTGGAATGGTATGTAAAAAAAAGGATAAATTACAAACACCCCCCTCGAGGTTTGGTGAAAATACAGATTCCCCCATGAGGTTTGAGAAATTACATCCCGCCCCCTGAGGTTTACATTTTCATAACAAATTGCCCCCTAGGGTTTTTATTTTCATACAGATTCCCCCCTAATTTTTCCTAATTTATTATGAAAATTTGACCCTCAGGGGGGAATTTGTAATTTTTCAAACCTCAGGGGGGAATCTGTATTTTTACTAAACCTCGAGGGGGTGTTTGTAATTTACCCTAAAAAAAACACTTCACTAAATTAAGTAAACAAGCTTTCTTGAGTAGAAAAACTAATTTGCCCGTCGGAGTGCTAATCCCGGCACCCCCGACCGGAGTATTTGTCTTTGCAAGTGACTAGCTGAGTATCAAGAGCGTCTCCCAAGATCTGAAGAGTATTTCCAAAACCACATTCCCACAATTGGCGCCGTCTGTGGGAATACTCAAATATATCCATGGAAGGCGTGACGCAAGATCCTCCGATAGCCACCGACAAGACCACACAGAGAGACGACATCACCCTGGTAGATATGCTCGGGAAGGAAACCATCGCTGCGAGACGCGCCTTGAATTTTGATTCACCAACGACTTCAGCGCAGGAGACGATGCAAGCCATCATAGAACAAGCTAAACAGAATGAGCAAAGGCTGGAAAATATGCTCGCAGAAAATGAACGCCTCCGACAAGATTTGGCCCTGGAAGTAGCAAAATCCCAAGAAGCCGTAGCCAAGACCGAAACGACCTTCGACGGCAGGTAAACAACGACCTCGAGCCCGACCAAGGGAAACTGATAGCGACTCCAATTCATTATCCACGGAGCATAACAAGGGACACTCAGACACTTCTAGTTCCTCTGAAAAAAGCCCACATATAAGGAACAAGCGCAGAAGAAGCAGCTCAGACGAAGAGGACCGGCACGATCGTTTTATCCGACGAATTGCGAGGGCGGCCCTGCCCAAGAAGTTCAAAGCTCCATCATTTACTCTCTACGACGGAAAATCAGACCCCACCGATCATATACGTCACTACAAGCAGGCCATGACGTTGCATGCAGACAATGAAGCCCTCATGTGCCGAATATTCCCCAGTAGTTTGGGGCCACTAGCTGTTAGATGGTATTACAATGGGAGCCTTTCGATCGAAGTTACCATCAATTGCAAAAATCCTTGAGGGGCAGGTTCAACACCAACGAGGTAAAAAAAGCCGACTCTCTGGGCTATGCAAATTCAACCGGAGAACGCCGAGAGCATATTCGGGCGATATTGGGAGTGCTTCAATCTCGATTTGACGCTTGTAACGACTCCATGGTCACACCGCCTTCAAAATGGGACTACATCTCGACGGTTTCTTCGCAACTCTCGACGAAGACCACCCAAAAGCGATCTGGCGTTGATGAAGAAAGTCGAAGAGTATTGCAAAGTGGAAGACGATTCCCTGAGGATCAAAGCTAGTCAAGCGCCCACCAACGGGACCTCGACATTGCTCACCGATAAGCTCCGGTTACCCTCGAGCCCCGAGCCACGACAACGTGCTAAACGGGACAAAAGGCGGGACTCTTGCCGATCGAGCGATCAATGCTCTCACCCGACGAATGAGCAATTGCAAGTCGACAAGTAGGCGCTCGAGGCGCGCCGACAAAAAGTACACGGAACTGTCAGAGCCAATCACCGCTGTAATGACCAAAATCCAACACCTTCCATTCTTCAAATGGCCGTCAAAGATGGTGGGACCACCCGATACACGACGAAGGGACCGGAGGTGCGAATATCATAAAGATCATGGCTACGAAACAGAGAGTTGCTACGCATTGAAAGACCACCTGGAAGAACTGGTGCAAGACAGCCGACTGCAGCAGTATGTAAAACAGGGAAAGCCAACCAAGGCATTAGCATTAAGGCAGGACTCTCCCCCACTTGGCGTGATCCACGTAATTTATAGCCTGCCTACACTCCCGGCCATGCACACAATTCGATCGCACCCAACTTTACAGGGGCGCCGTATTTCGACTGACCGGTCCGAAGAAGCTCCGACAATTGCCTTCAACGACTCCGACCTCAATGACGCAACGGCTTCACACATTGATCCGTTGGTCATTGGATTACGCATAAACCGGTTCATCATTGAACGAATCCTCATAGATCCAGGGAGTAGTTCAGAGGTCATATACTATCAAACTTTCATCAAGCTCGGCCTCAACGAGGCAGATCTATCTCCAGCGCCACACCCACTGTTCGGCTTTAATACGAACCCGGAATACCCATTGGGCAAGGTCACATTACTGCTCGAGGGTCGAATCTGGAAGTGGAATTCCTGGTCGTGAAACTCCCATCGCCGTATAATGCTATAATGGGAAGAACCTGGCTACATATCATGAAGGCCGTCCCAAGCATCTACCATCAGATCCTGCGTTTCCCAACAACCCACGGCATTGAAGAAATACGTGGTTCCCCCCAATCGGCACAAGCGAGTTCGACGAAAACCCTATCATCAATCGACCCGATCTGGGCTCGATAATCAGAAATATATTTCGCCTCTGTAATATGAACTATTTTTCCTCGACCCTGAAAATCATGTCGATTCCCAGTGGGGCACTTGCCACGATTGGCCAAATTAAGTCTCCAGATTCGGAGCCCCCTTTGGCGCATGCTGCCTTAGGGCCGATTAAGTCTCCGGATTCGGAGCGCCCTTCGTATATCACGATTGGCCAAATCAAGTCTCCGGATTCGGAGCCCCCTTTGGCGCATGCCACCTTAGGGCCGATTAAGTCTCCGGATTCGGAGTCCCCTTTGGCGCATGCCGCCTTAAGGTCGATTAAGTCTCCGGATTCGGAGCGCCCTTCGTGTATCACGATTGGCCAAATTAAGTCTCCGGATTCGGAGTCCCCTTTGGCGCATGCCGCCTTAGTGCCGATTAAGTCTCCGGATTCGGAGCGCCCTTTGTGTATCACGATTGGCCAAATTAAGTCTCCAGATTCGGAGCCCCCTTTGGCGCATGTCGCCTTAGGGCCGATTAAGTCTCCGGATTCAAAGCCCCCTTTGGCGCATGCCGCCTTAGGGCCGATTAAGTCTCCGGATTCGGAGCGCCATTCATGTATCACGATTGCCCAAATCAAGTCTCCGGATTCGGAGCCCTCTTTGGCGCATGCCGCCTTAGGGCCGATTAAGTCTCCGGATTCGGAGCTCCCTTTGGCGCATGCCGCCTTAGGGCCGATTAAGTCTCCGAATTCAAAGCGCCCTTCGTGTTTCACGATTGGCCAAATTAAGTCTCCGGATTCGGAGCCCCCTTTGGCGCATGCCGCCTTCGGGCCGATTAAGTCTCCGGATTCAGAGCGCCCTTCGTGTATCACGATTGGCCAAATTAAGTCTCCGGATTCGGAGCCCCCTTTGGCGCATGCCGCCTTAGGGCCGATCAAGTCTCCGGATTCAGAGCACCCTTCGTGTATCACGATTGGCCAAATCAAGTCTCCGGATTCGGAGCCCCCTTTGGCGCATGCCGCCTTAGGGCCGATTAAGTCTCCGGATTCGGAGCGCCCTTTGTGTATCACGATTGGCCAAATTAAGTCTCCAGATTCGAAGCCCCCTTTGGCGCATACCGCCTTAGGGCCGATTAAGTCTTCGGATTTGGAGCGCCCTTCGTGTATCACGATTGGCCAAATCAAGTCTCCGGATTCAGAGCCCCCTTTGGCGCATGCCGCTGTAGACACCCCATTTTTGACCGTCCTTAAGACTCAGACGTCACCGATTGAGCACTCGGTGATGTTGCATACTGTGCTCGTTCAGAAGTCTCAGAGTTGCGGCCGCGCCGCCTCCCAAGCTTCCGAACTCTCTTCGTGCCTTGTCTCGGTTTGCGAACCAGACTTCGGTTTTCTCTGTTTCTTTCCCGAGGAAGGGAGTGGTCTCAGAGGCTATCTCCCGGTGGCCGTGAGCTACATTTCGTGGCCGCAGGCCATTTTGCCCATTTCGGAGCCCGGTTCCCAGTTTTCGGGATCGTCAGGCCGTGTGCCTCGGCTCGGGACCGCCCAACCATCTCCGAGTTCTCCGGTTTTTGGCTTGCACCACTGTTTTATAGTTCCGAGGAACATTGGGGCCTCTGATACCCACTTCGCAGCCGAACACCACTTCTGGTGCCCGGCAGCCCATTTTTGGGACCCCAAACTGCGCGGTTTTGGTCCCGAGCATTCATTTTGTATCCGTTTTCTCCGGTTTTTGGCAGAGACCTCTGTTTTAGCATTCCGAGGAACCCTGGGGCCCCTGATGCCCACTTCGTGGCCGTATGCCACTTCCGGTGCCTGTAGCCGGTTTTCGGGACCTTGAAATGCGCGGTTTTGGTCCCAAGCATTCATTTTGCATCAGTTTTCTCTGGTTTTTGGCAGGGACCTCTTTTTTGTCATTCCAAGGGACACTGGGGTCGCAGATACCCACTTCGCTGCCAAACACCACTTCCGGCACCCGCAGCCCATTTTCGGGATCCCGAATTGCTCGGTTTTGGCCCCGAACGTTCATTTCTCATTAGTTTTTGTTCAAATTTGGCAGGTACCTCTGTTTCAACACCAGGAAGATCACTGGGGGGTGGGAGGCCAGCAATTATCCCAGATAACCAGTTTCGCTCCTCCGGAGCCCGTTTTTCTCACTTCCGGGCCAATGTTGAACACCCTGGGCATATTTTCTTCCAACCAAAGCTACATATCTGTGATCAGGGGACATGGGAGGACACTTTGGCATGGTGGTCGGCCAGAAACTGTGGGTTTCATTTTTGGGCCTCTTCTTCAAGCTCTATGTTGTGGCTCCTGCTTCAATGTTGCCAAATTTCAACCTTGGATCCTTGTTCTACACATATGGGAGGACACTTTGGCATGGTGGTCGGCCAGCAATTGTTGGTTTCATTTTTGGGCCTCTCCTTCAAGCTCTATGTTGTGACTCTTGGTTCAATGTCGCCAAATTCCAACCTTGGAACCTTGTTCTACTCACATGGGAGAGCACCTTGGTATACTGGTCGGCCAGAAAATCTTCAGTTCATTTTTTGGGGTGGCTGGTCGGCTAGGCTGAGTGACTGGCCGACCAGGTGGGGTGGCCGACCGGCCACCTTGCAGAAAACCACCTGGCCGGCCTGCTTCCCCCTTTCTAGCTCATTACAGCTGTCCAGATATTTTTTGCAAAATATCACCCCATCCGGGGGATATTTTGGGAGGGAAAGCTTGGATGCTTTGCCCTCCCCTTTTACACCTTGTTTTGCCTATTTAAAGGGACCATCATCTCCTTCCTCAAGGTTACAAAATTTGTCTTCAAGAAACCCTAAGCAAAAAACCTAATCTCCATAGCCAAAACCTTCAAAAAAGCTTCAAGTGTTGCTTGATTCCTTCACCAACACCTAGCCTCACCATGCCAACTTCGATTCCAGCAGCTAGGAAGTGAATTTCAGAGGTTGAGAAGCTACAAATCAAAGCCAAGAAGCAAAGAAAGACAAGTCTTCAAGGGTGAGTATTCAAAACCAACTTTTAGGGCTTTTTCTTGATCTCTTTTTATACTCTAATTGGTTGAGAATTGGGGCTCCGACCCCTACTTCTTTTGTGCTCATATTGAGCCCCTCTACAACATTGTAGAAGGGCTCAACTTCATTTGGTATTTCTATATACTAGTTCCTTCAATACTCACCAAGTTTGTCACATTTTTGCATGCTAAAATTGACCTATTTGTGTTGGTTTTTAGGGGTCCGACCCCTACTTCTTTCTTGCTTATTTTGAGCCCCTCTACAACATTGTAGAGGAGCTCAACTTCATTTGGCCATTATATCTACCACCTCCTTCAATATTCACCAAGTGTGCCCATTTTTGCATGCAATTTTTGACCTACTTGTGTTTGTTTTTGGGACTTCGACCCCTACTGGTTTTAGTCTTTTTTTGACCCCCTTTACATGTTTCATGAAGAAGGTTTGGTCATTTGATGTATAGATTGCATGTCTTATGTTATACCCTTTTGTGGCTCCATTTTGCCTTCCATTTCTAGCATGTTTGTCTTATGATTTAGAGGCTGCCATAAACTGCATATATGCTTATTTTTGGGCCCTCTTTCATGTTGTAGAATAAAGTTTGTCCATTTGGTGTTTGTATGTACCACCTCCCATTGTAATGCTCTTTTGACCATTAATCTTGTATGATTTTGTTGCCATATCTATGTCTCCTTTTTGGCCATGATCATTACTGAAAAATGTCATATTTGAGACTGCCTTGCTACTGTTATTGCTGCCGTGATCATATTTTGCATATATAGCATGGCTATAGGCCATTTCGGGGCTTATTTTCACATTTTCGGGATGATTGCATGCTTCGTTTGTCATTTCGAATTGTTTCGGGGCTGTTTCCCCCTTTATTTAGGTGCTGAAATATGGTTTGCATGTTTGCATATCATTTCTTATGCTATTTGTATCATTTTTGCATTGCCTCGGTTTGCGTGCCTGCGGGCACGCACTTCGAGGCACCTCCGTTTTATCCGACGGCAGCCTATGTGAGTGTGGTTGAGGCCCTCTCATGTTGGCGTAAGCCCAATTTGCATTTTCATGCTTCTTTATCATTGTCTCGGTTTGCGTGCCCGTGTGCACGCATTTCGAGACAGCTCTTTTTTTATCCTACGGCCTCCTCTGTGAGTGAGCTGAGGCTCTCCCATGTTGGTGTAAGCCCATCGTTGCATTCCGTATGCCATTTCTTTGCATTTTATCATCGCCTCGATTTGCGCGCCTGTGGGCACGCACTTCGAGGCACTTCGGTTGTGTCCGATTTCTCATTTTATCATCGCCTCGGTTTGCGCGCCTGTGGGCATGCACTTCGAGACACTTCGGTTGTGTCCGATTTCTCATTTTATCATCGCCTCGGTTTGCGCGCCTGTGGGCACGCACTTCGAGGCATTTCGGTTGTATCCGATTTGCACTTCATATCATCGCCTCGGTTTGCGTGCTCGTGTGCACGCATTTTGAGGCACTTCGGTTTTATCCGATTGGCATTTCATCATCGCCTCGATTTGCGTGCCCGTGTGCACGCATTTCGAGGCACTTCGGTTTTATCCGATTTGCATTTTATATCATCGCCTCGGTTTGCGTGTCCGTGTGCACGCATTTCGAGGCACTTCAGTTTTATCCGATTTGCACTTCATATCATTGCCTCGGTTTGCGTGTCCGTGTGCACGCATTTCGAGGCACTTCAGTTTTACCCGATTTGCATTTCATATCATCGCCTCGATTTGCGTGCCCGTATGCACGCTTTTCGAGGCATCTCATTTTCATCTCATTTTCATAGCATTGAGCATGCTAGGTTGTATATTAGTTGCATTTCATGCATATCATGCATATTGCACGAGAAACGAGGCACGCTCCATACTCCGAGTAACGGAACGGGTCTCAATTCTCAAGTCATCGCCACTCCGGATCACCCATGATGGAGTTAGGTTTTGGTTGTAGCATTCATCTGCATTCATCCCTACATTGAGTTGTGCAATTCGGCTCCTCGGCCATCATGCATCGATATGCGTGATTGGTGGCACGAGGATCGAGGCATGCATATATTTGTGAAATACACTGCTGTGCCCTTTTCCTGCTCTCTGTTGCAGCAAAATTCAGAGTTTAGCAACTTTCGGAGTCGGACGCGCATTGCAAGAAATACTGCAAACAGAGGCTAATCGGGGCATCCCAGTGGATTTCCGCGCCAAAATTTCAACAAAGGCATCTATCGAAGCAAAGCGCCTCGGCTTGCACGCCTTTTTATCTTTTATTAATTAATTTGTCAATTAATTAGGAATTTGTATATTTATTCGAACTGTATATTCTTTCATTTGGGTCTGTATTATTATTTTATTTGGACCCTCTGCGCGAGGGCAATGTTGTAATAAGGGTGTGTGAGTGTGATGTATGTCTTCCAACCCCCATTTCTTTCTCCCTTTTATTTACCCGCTTTGGATGGTTAGATATAGGGCATATTTCAATTAGCATACAGTATGACAGCATGTTTGCATCATTCATCTGTTTTGCAGACTGCTCGGCATCATCATACAAACTGCATTTGTATTTCAATTCCAAATTGAATACATGTTAGCCGTTGCATTTCATATGCCATCTTTAGAATAGCCGAGCCTGCTATAGTTGCATCTTTGCATGTGTTGCATTAGACATTCAGTATTTTTAGGATCATGCATGATTTCTAATCAGCTTTTGTTTTGGCTTGGAGTACTAGGTGAGTTTTATGCTTTAGCATCCTTGCATGTGTGCGAGTGTTGCCATGATAGCATGCTTACCATGAGGCTATTTGCTTATGTGATATAACTGCCTTGAATGCCTGTGGGTGGAAGTTGAGTTATCTGAATTGGGACAATTCGTCGACTGTTTTAAGCCCACTAGATAGTGGCAAAATCATTGTTTTCCTAAGCCCACCCAAGGGTGGCAAATCCGTATTTTAGCCTACCTGCGGGTAGCACCTTCACACCATTTTCAAACAAACAAACATGAGATGTTTTGTTCCAATTCAGACGGCCCAGTCTATACTTGTTTGCTGCGAGCATCACATAGTAATCCTAGGCTAATAATCGGAATAAGAACATACAATGTTTTCAAAATCAGATATCATGGTTAGTAGAGGCCGGTCTTTGACCGGGCGAGAGGGGGTGCTCACGATGTGACCTTCCCTAATCGTACCCAAGTTCCCGAGCCAACTTTGGTGATGACGGACACGTGGCCTTTCTAAGACCGAGTCGTGGTTTCCTAAATTTCCCATTTTAAAAATATTTAGGTGGCGACTCATATCTCCGCAAAGCAGTCCCTGTTTGGCACTTCTTTCAAAAAATCTGTTTTTCTTCAAAACGATTTGCCGGATTTGGACTCTTTGGTTCAAGATTTGAGAACCGCAACAAAATCGAGTCCGAACTGTAGCGAGGTCCCTCGCGGGCGTTGTTACAGCCGCCTTAGGGCCGATTAAGTCTCCAGATTCGGAGCCCCCTTTGGCGCATGCCACCGTAGGGCCGATTAAGTCTCCGGATTCGGAGCACCCTTCGTGTATCACGATTGGCCAAATTAAGTCTCCAGATTCAGAGCCCCCTTTGGCGCATGCCGCCTTAGGGCCGATTAAGTCTCCGGATTCGGAGCGCCCTTCGTGTATCACGATTGGCCAAATCAAGTCTCCGGATTCGGAGCCCCCTTTGGCGCATGCCGCCTTAGGGCCGATTAAGTCTCCGGATTCGGAGCGCCCTTCTTGTATCACAATTGGCCAAATTAAGTCTCCGGATTCGGAGCCCCCTTTGGCTCATGCCGCCTTAGGGCCGATTAAGTCCCCGGGTTTGGAGGCGATTAATCTCCTTAAGGCCAAATGGGCCCTGGATTCGAAAACGGATCATACAGTGCTAAGTGCTAATCGCGTCTCCGAATCCGGAGCAAACGTTGGCACGAACAAAAGAATGTAACATGCTAGAACAAATCATGCATTCGAAGTAATGAGCCTTAGTACACAAGCAAAATTCAGAATAACACGCAAATAGATTTAAAATAAAACCATTTATTTGATTAAACAGTTGTTACATGAGTACAACCCGCATTCGAACATTACAATATCGAAAGCAAAAAAGGGACAAAACGCTCCGGTAAAGCAGCATCGCCGGATCGACGACCGTTGCCTTAAACCCCTCCACGGCGTGCACTACCTTGAACCAGTTATGCTTAAGCCCACGACTTGCATAAACGCCAAACTGCCCCTGACACCATTGACAATGTCAAGGCTAAGATCCAGGATAAGGAGGGTATTCCACCAGATCAGCAGACCATTGACAATGTCAAGACAAAGATCCAGGACAAGGAAGAATGAACTTGACAGTTGTTGACTCTCCTTTCGGGGTGATCTGCTTCGACGACTTGGAGACTCACAGATCTCAAGCCCTTCGCTTGGAGACTCACAGAACTCAAGCCCTTCGGATGACCAAACTCCTTCACGGATAGGTTTTCTGTCGCAAACCATCTCAACACCAAACTTGACCGAAATTTGAGCCTCTGTAACCAAAATCACCATACCAGACAAAGAATGATGAGTCCAATGGAATTACTGGTGCGAAGCGCCCACTCCTTTTATTCTCAGCAATGATTGCGATCTTGAGGTCCCAACCCCGAGAAAATTTTATTAACTCCCAAAAACGCATTGGTCAAAAAAAAAAAAAAAAAACAAGCGTCGATTGACATTCGCCACGACCATCCCAACGGATGGCCGAAACGCGCGCTGACTAGGCCAGAGCGAAATAACTTTATTAAAACCAGTCGGCTAAATATTCACATGCCGATCACCGCCGATTTATTAATCCAACCGCCAAGCGCCAATACGCCACCCAATCGGAGATAAATGGCCGTTGAAATGCCTCAATAAAACCCTAATCATGCCGCCGTGTCGACCATTCGCTTATGCGGATCTCGCCGATAGGGCCCACGCCTTGCCGGCGCTTAACGGCTATCTGGGTCGGGCAATATCTAGACATTCAAACATTTGAGCAACACGAAATACACATATGCCGAATATGAATGACAACGAAACAGTTATAATGAAACAATCTTTATTTAATAAAACAATAAGTTACATAGTTTCGAACACGCCCTGCGTTCCAATCTTTAGACTATAAAATTCATATGGCGTCACCCTCATCCTCACTCTTCTCAATCTCAAAGGCACAAAACGGAAAATCTTTACTCCTGTAGCGTGGTGATGCCGAATCAATTCCCGATGCTCGAAGAGCTTCTGCGGCTTGAGATGCCTTGATCCAACCATGCCTGAACCCGCGGTTTTCACATCGGCATACTTCTTCAGCCAGCGTTTCCCTGGTTTTCTCGATTCCCACCTTTCGGCCCTCATGGAAACCTTTTTCGTAGGCCCTCCCCTTCGCACTCTCTATTGCGAACATACTAGCCGTCTCTCGATCGGCAAGTGCGGAGCTGATAAGCCGACTCGTAACCCTCTCTTCCATAATTGGGTTCGCGTGCGCGGTGGGTTGTGCCTGAGCCGCCTTGGCCTTCCTTAGTTCCCGCTCGGCCACCTCCACGCGGGACTCCAAACTTCGAATACGTTCGTCCTTCTTCTCCATCTCTTGACGGGCAGTGCGCAGACGCATGCCGACTTCATAAGCAGTGTAAGCCCCTTCACTGCGCCGTGAATGCCCTCGCGAAACACTTCGTAATCCTGTCGACCCAAAGATTGATTTCAACCTCGGAAAATATTTGTCGGGCAAAGTCGACCGCTACATCTAGATTTCGAACGATCGAGTCCGCCTCTGTCATGGGTCTATTCTTCACGAATACCGCAAAGCTTAATGGCCACGGTTTCGCGTCGGACCTCCCCTCGACTCGGATCGTGGAGCCTTACCGCGATCGCTTTCTCGCTGGGTGATCTATCGCAACGCCGGGAGATCGACGCCTCCCGACTTCGCACTCCTACTTCTTGCCCGCGAGGGTTCACCACCCCGATTCATATCTCCGCCAAGCTTAGCCAGGGTCTTCGCTTCCCCTTTGCTGTTGAAGAAAAGTCGGTTCGACATCCGCGCAATCAGTCTTCCCCCAATAGCTCAGCTCAATTGTCTACCAAGCTCATAAAGGATGTACTTTTCCTCATTTATCCTTCACAGAAGCAGCACGTTCGAGGCAATCTCATTAATTGGAGATCCTGAATCGCCCGATGCCGGCTAAGTCAACGGCAGGGGCACGATTCTACCATAATCCATCAATCTCTCCTACCCCAAATGCCCTCAACCCCACAAGGACCGATCAGCAAGGGCAGATTCATCAATCTAGGCTCAAATTACCAATGCCATTGACCTCAAGGACCGCTGGGCAAGGGCAGATTCATCAATCTAATGGCTCAGTACCCAATGGCCTCGACCGCAAGGACCGCCTGGGGCAAGGATAGACTCACCAATCTATCCGGCTCAAGTACCCCAGCCGACCCTCGACCCCGCAGGGACCGCCTGGGGCAAGGGCAGATTCATCAATCTAGCCGGCTCAAGTACCCCAGCCGGCCCTCAACCCCGCAGGGACCGCCTGGGGCAAGGGCAGACTCACCAATCTATCCGGCTCAGATACCCCAGTCGACTCTCGAATTGACAGTTCATAATTCGAATCCAGTCGGCACGAGCAAGACGAATCCATATTGACAGGATATTCAATCCCTAAAAGCTGAAACTCAGCAACAATTTTATGTAAAATAGCAAAAGGCTTTGAGCCAAACTCAGCAAAATGTTTCATTAACATAATCACACAAATTGTGCACAAGAAGTAGTGGCATTACAAGGAAATGTTCATTAATAAATTGCGTACAAGTTAGTAACCAATTTATACATGAAAACTACCCTGAACCAACAAAACTCTACCAAGCAAAAAACTTACAAAAACCAACAAAACCCTACCAAGCAAAAAACTTACAAAAATAAAATTAGCAAACGCCTCCCAAATCACTCATCGGTGTCGGATTCGAGTGGCTCAACATCCACTTGCTCGTAAGGAATTGGCAAATCCGATGTAACCCCAGCGGCAGCAAGGGCTTTGAGCCACCCATGTTTGAACCCCCGATTCTCAAACTTCGGAACTTCATCAACATATTCCGTATAAGCGGCACTTTTTCCCGCCTCGAAAGCATCGGATTCGGCTTTCCCCTTGGCCGCCTTCAGCTCCTCTACTTGAGTCTCCGCCTTGGCAAGTTCGTCATTTGAGAGCTTGAGCGACTCCTCACTCGCATTCGCTCTCGCCTTAGCATCAGATCGAAGTTGTTCAAGAAGACGAGCCCTCTTCCTTCTCATGGCTCGCTCTCCATTGCAGCCTCATTTTTTCAAACTCCGCTCTACTCTTGACCTCGACCTTCCACTTTGGCGGTAAGCGGTCAATCCCGCCAAGAGCATCATGCGGTGGCCCAAGTCGGCAATCTGACGGCCTGCAAGAATAAGGGATCATTAGATACCTTTATAAAAATAAATTCATAAATAAATATAAGATTCCTACCAGAGTGCCGATCAAGCAGATAAGGCTACTACCAAAATATCCCAAGACGGCGCGAAAAGGTCGGCCAAGCTCAACGCAATGCACGGATCCTCAATGGCGAAGCATTGAAGAAATCGGCGATCTCGATCTTTGGTCAATAACAAAGGAGCAACCACGTCCGATTCTTCGAGGCGAGTTGCTTTGTCGAAGGACTAGCTTCAACTGCTTCCTTGGCGCTGCGTTTTGGTCAGCCTTCCAGACTTGCTCTTCAACGGCCCGTTGTTCACCCTTTTTTGTTTCAACCACAGAACTCGAACCAAACCTTTCAATAATGGGTACGGAGGCCTTAGGCAAGTCGATCGATTCACGGCCTACTTTTGACGAAATCATTCACTCGGCGTTTCTCCCACGCGCCATTTGCGAAAGGCTTTCTTCGCCATACCTTCAAGAAATCGCCGGTAGGTCGCCTAAATTAGCGAAAATGTCTCTGAAGAGACTTCGCCGAATTCGACAGCGGATGGTGAAGGCCGACGAGTCCGGCAAATTTCAAACGCCGAAAGACGGCCACAACTTCTTCGCCTCAAGAATTCTCTTGCCGGATCGGTAACTACTTCTATTACCGGCTCTGCGTCTCGCCCCGAATCAGAATCTTCGAGACCGATTTGCCTGAGGTTCTTGTAGCTAGGGAAGATAAGAGCCGAGAGCCGAATATATGGCTAAATCGGAAAGGGCATGTTTTAGTACTGACACTAATCGGACGTCCAGCAAATATTAATCGGCCCCATCCTGCGAGACTAGGATGGGCCGAATACAATACGTAAGCCGATTAAGCCGATTGAAAAAGATCGTTAGGGGCCGAATATAAGAACGGGTAATGATTGAAAACCAAGCTCAGGCCCCGAGGCCTCAGGAGGAACATATATAAATAAAGAAGCAGCGTTTTTGGAATGGTATGTAAAAAAAAACACTTCACTAAATTAAGTAAACAAGCTTTCTTGAGTAGAAAAACTAACTTGCCCGTCGGAGTGCTAATCCCGGCACCCCCGACCGGAGTATTTGTCTTTGCAAGTGACTAGCTGAGTATCAAGAGTGTCTCCCAGGATCTGAAGAGTATTTCCAAAACCACTTCCCCACACAAGGTAAATATACATACACAGAGAGAGAGAGAGAGAGAGAGAGAGAGAGAAGGAGAGGTTGAAGAATGGAAAGTGGAGGAGAGAGAAAGTGAGATTTCGCTGTCGTAGCTGGTTTCGCTGTTGGTTGACGGTGGCGTCGCTGGTCGCTAGATGGTAGCGCCACTGGTTGCTCTTCCCACGACGATGATCTAGGGTTCGAGATGGTAAGTAGGGAGACGAGATCTAGGGTTTAGAGAGAGATAAACTAGGTTAGAGAGAAAGTGAGACACAAATGAGAGAAAGATGAGAGAGAATGGGCGATTTCGACAACTCAGCATCTCCGACGACTCAGCATTGTTGATTTGAGTGATGGCAGAGTCGTGGTGGTTGAACTCAGATCCGAGGTGGTGGTGTTGACAGAGGAGGGAGATAGGACGATGTGTGTAAGAGAGAGAGAGAGAGAGACGGTAGTTTGGTTTGGTTTGTTTAGGGTTTTGGAAATAATATATATAAATGGGTAGTTTGGTCTTTTTGTGGGAGGTTATTCTTATGAACAAAGAAAATCAGTGTCTAGACCATTGAACAAAGAAAATCCAATTTTGGTCTTTTGGCCCGAGCGCCCTATTAGATAGGCTATGACCAACACTTGATTGCACCTTATCAATTGTGACTCAAATCTAATCACTAAATTAGACATCTTTGATGCAAATCTTATCGCACACTGAAGCGGTATACTGACTAGATAAATTCAATAATGATTGAGTGTTATCCTATCTGTTTGATCACACTACCAAGATCATTCCACATCATTGCCATATGAAGATCTGAGAATGCTACATCATCACGACTTATGTTTTTATAGCAAATAAGAAATCGCCTTCATCGTGCCAGTTTTTTTTTTTTTTTTGAATAGTGACATCGGTAGGCCCACAAAAGGTTTTGGCCCACCACTTAGAGCCCAATTCACGGTTCAAGTACTAAAACCTAACACCCTTGAAAACCCAATGTTGAACTTGGAACCAATGACATCTAAACACTTGTCAAGTAGGGAACCAGCCACGTAAGCAGACAAAGATCCTGCAGAGTTATTGCATCACACATCAGCCATTAATGAGGCTCCTACAGCATTAAATGCGAAAACCCCTTCACATCGGAACAGACAGCCTCACCATGAATAATACAAGCTAGAGTATAGACTTTCGACCAACACGACAGGTCAAAGTGGACAAGGAAATGATAGACAAATGATATAAGGAGGTTGCCAAGACACATCAAAGGTTAAGTTCTCCATTCTTCTTCTTCTCTCTCTCTCTCTACACATTCAATCTCCACTTTTCTAATTTGATCGTCGAAGGGTCCGCTGGGGAACTCCCATTCCCTGTTGGACATTTTTATAAGTACCACCAGCGAGCTCCAAGACTGGTGAAAGGTGTTGGAAGCATGGGTCGGCCCGACTCGCCCTCCCTTGGATCAGCAACATCATCAGTTGGCACCATTGTAGGAAACGCCATTCCGGATAACAGTTGTGCTCATTGTTGCAAGAGACCCGTTCCCGATAATATCTCCCTACCTTCCATCGAGGTAGATGGTTACAATGAGATCCATGGCTTCTCAACATAATGTCGTCGATCCCCAAATTGACCCTCCCAACCTAAACAACCCACTTCAGTGCTTCACAGAGCTCACAAATAGCATCAACCGCTTGGCCAAACAAAACTAGGCCTTGATCAATGCTTTACTCCAGCGAAATCTCCCTATACCTCCTCTACCACCACAAGATATCCCTTCCAATCGAGAACAAACCCCGAGCCATCCTTTCCAACAAGCCCACTTTTCCAACCTAGAGGGTCTGCAAGCCCTACCTCAAGACATGAACCCATCACCTCGGGACTTATATCCATCAATTCAAGCACCTATCTTTGAAGGAGAGGCTAGTAATGTTCAGCCCCTATTGCGCTCTGGATGGGACAATGTTCCTATTTGGGATACGGAACTCCGAGCCATGAAACTCCAGCTCCAGGGAGTCATGCAGAACATATAGAATAAACCTTCCACAATAGCTAACTCCTCATTTGTCACCTCCATCAGGGACAAACCCTTGTCCCCCAAGTTCAAAATGTCCTCGATTGACACCTTTGACGACACAACCAACCTGGTCGACCATTTGGAGACCTACAGGAGCCTCATGATCCTCCATCCTTTCCTTGACGAAATCATGTGTCGGGCTTTCCTCGTGACGCTTAAGAGGTCGGCTCAACTATATTTAGTCAGCTACTGCCAGACTCTGTCTCTACTTTCCAACATCTAAGTGATTCCTTCCTGAACCACTTCATTGGCGTTCAGCGCCAGCGGCGCCCGGTAACTCAACTGCTTAATATCCAGTAGACAGAAGGAGTCACTACGCAGCTTTGTCACCCGTTTCCACACTGAGACCCTACAGGTGACTGAAAATGATGACAAGGTCATCCTCACAGCCTTTATGGCCGATTTACGACCATCTGATTTCCTTTTCTCCTTTTTTAAAAACCCTCTGATCACCATGGCCACCTTCCTTTCCAAAGCCCAAAAATATATGAATACCGAAGACTTTTTGGCAGCCTGCCAAGATTCCACACCTAAAAATCCACCCCCTAAGGACAAACGAAAGGAATCCGAACCCAAATCCTCCCAATATATACATTAACCCCCTCAATATACTAACCGACCTGCTTGAGCCGACTGACCCGTACCTACTCGACCTCCCGGTCAGTTCGAACGATGCACCTCTCTCAATTCCCCCATGGAACAAGTCTTGAACCATATTCAACAAGACTACAACCTAAAATGGCCTCAACCATCACGATCTCCCTCAAACCGGCAAGATTAATCCAAGTACTACCGTTTCCATCAAGACCACGACCACAACACTGAGGAATGTGTTAACCTTAAAGACCAGGTAGAGGATTTGATACGCTAAGGATGCCTCAGTCGGTTCATTGCAGCCCATCCCCAGCAACGGCAGAGGACCGACCCGCTGGGGGGGACCGCCAATATACCTCCCGATAACCCGCACAACCTAAGCGAGACAATGATCGGCTCCCACTACAACCCCGGGCACAAGGCAATCCCGCCCCCCCGGTCGGCGAAATCAGAGTCATCGCTAGTGGGCTCGCATGCAGAGGGCCATCTCGATCAGCCCAGCGAGCCGAGCTCAGAAAAATCAGACAATGCTCCTATAAGGAAGTAACGACATTGGATCGCCCCTTCAAACACCCCAAACAATGGTCTAAACCTATCACCTTTATAGAGGCCAACTGCACAAGCATCCGTTACCCCCACGATGGCCCCTTATGTCATCTCTGCTTTCCTATCTAACTACAAAGTCAGACGGGTCCTTGTCGACAATGGCAGCTCTTCAGATATCATCTTCCTGAACGCCTATCACCAACTCAAGGTCAGAGAAGAAAAGTTGTCCCCCTTACAAACCCTATTAGTCGGCTTCACAGGTGATCGAGTGACCTCCATAGGCTCCATCGATCTTCCCATTACCATCGGAGAATATCCACAGCAGACCACCAAACTACTTACTTTCCTCGTCGTCGACTGTCCTTCTATTTACAATATTATCCTTGAACGCACGGCTCTCAACGCATTCTAAGCTGTCACATCCATATATCATTTAGCCATGAAATTCTCGACTGACCTCGGGGTCGGCATAGTAAGGGGCAAACAGACGATGGCCAGAGAATACTACGTCGCCTCGCTTAAGAAGATCAAAATGAAGGAGGCCATGATCTTCGAGGGTCTCGACGTCAGACACGAGGTAGAATTAGTCAGAGGGGAACCGGTGGAGGAACTTGTCAAAGTGCCTATCAATCCTACCGATTTAGCCAAAACAGCCAGGATTGGCAGCCAACTGTCCTCTCAGGCCAAGGCTGATCTTACAGCTCTCTTAGCCGAGTACAATGATGTATTCGCTTGGACCCATTCAAACATGCCAGGTATTAATCCCTCTTTCATTACTCATCGTCTTAGTATCGAGCCCCACTTCCGACTTTTCCGACAGAGGCAACGTATTTTTCACTCAGAACACAATACCCTCATCGCCACTGAGGTAAACAAACTACTGAAGGCATAGTTCATAAAAAACGTGGACTACCCCAAGTGGCTATCCAACACGGTCTTGGTTCTCAAAAATAATGGAAAATGGCGACTCTGCGTCGACTATTTCGACTTCAATCGGGTTTGCCCCAAAGATAGCTATGCCCTCTCCCGGATAGATCTGTTGGTTGACGCAACTGTAGGACATTATATGTTTAGCTTCATAGATGCCTTCTTCAACTACAACCAAATCCTGATGCACCCGATAGAGGAATTTATCACTATCATGTTATGCCATTCGGATTGAAGAATGCCGGAGCAACTTACCAACGCCTGGTTAATGCCGTCTTTCAACACCAGATAGGTCGGAATACGGAAGTCTACGTCGATGACATGCTAGTTAAGAGTAAACTCTTCTCCGATCACTTGGCAGACCTGCGAGAGACCTTCGAAACCTTACGCAAATATCAGACGAAGCTGAATCCGGAGAAGTGCGCCTTCGGCGTGAAATCTGGGAAGTTCTTGGGCTTCATGGTTAGCCAACGAGGCATTGAGGCTAACCCCAAAAAGATTAAGGCCCTGATAGAAATGTGGTCTCCCAGAATGGTCAAGGAGGTTTAACGGCTCACGGGCAAAGTTGCTTCCCTCAACCGCTTTATTTCTTGAGCAACCGACAAGTGTCTTCCATTCTTTAAAGTCCTCCGACAGGCGTTTGAATGGAACACTGAATCCGAGGAGGCCTTTCAATAACTAAAACAGTGCATGGCCAACCCTCTTATTCTCTCTCAAGCACTGCCAGGCAAAACCCTCTTCCTCTACTTAGCTGTGTCAAACACTGCGATTAGTGCTGCTGTCATCAGGGAAGACGGCTTAATACAACGACTAGTCTACTACATTAGCCACGCTCTCAGGGGGGCAGAACAGAACTACCCTCTGTTAGAAAAAATGGCCCTCGCCTTGGTCATAGCCTCCAGACGCCTCCGACCTTATTTCCAAGCTCACTCTATAATGGTTCTCACTGACCAGCCTTTGAAAAAGGTCATGCAACAACCAAAATCGTCAGGAGGACTTATGCAATGGTCCATCGAGCTAAGTCAATTTGAAATCTCTTATCGACCTCGAACAATGATCAAGGGCCAGACTGTTGTCGATTTTATCTTGGAGTTCACTAATTTCACTCCGAACGTACCTCATCTGCCAGCACACTTCACCACTGATGCAGATGACCCCCACTCTTGGACTTTTAGTGTTGATGGTTCATCTTGCAAAGAGGGTAATGGAGCCGGTCTAATCCTCACCACCCCAGAGGGTGAGTACTTCAAGTGTGCCCTCCATTTCCTGTTCGACGTAAGCAATAATGAGGCCGAGTATGAGGCCTTGATAGCAGGTCTTCGACTAGCCAAAGACATTGGTGTAAGCCATATCCAAGTATTCAGTGATTCCCAATTGATTGTCGGACAGATTACTGGGGAGTTTAATGCAAAAGAGGAGACGATGCGAGCATACAGGGACATTGCCCTTCCTCTTGTCCGCCTCTTCAATACTTTCCAGATCAGACACATCCATAGGTCAAAAAACTCCAAGACGGACAAAATGGCTCAATTAGCATCGGTCGACCAGTCAGACTTCAACCATGGCATCCGTATTGAATACCTGACCCATTCAGAAACTTCGCCAAACCCACAGGAGGTCCACTTCCTCCAGAATGAACCTATCCCCTAGGCTGAAGACATCATTCTGTTTTTGACACGAGAGGAGTTGCCAGACGATAAATACCAGGCCACCAAAGTCAGAGTCCGGTCGTCTAATTACATGCTTATCAGCGACCTATTATACAAACAGGGATTCTCACGGCCATACCTCAAGTGTATCAATCCTACTCAAGCAACCTATATGATGAGAGAAGTCCACAAGGGCATTTGTGGTAATCCTTCGGGTGGAAGATCTTTGGCCCATAAAATCCTCCGTACCGGCTATTTTTGGCCCACACTCAATCAAGATGCTAGCGGATTTGCACTTAAGTGTGATAAATGCCAGCGCTTTGCCAATATCCCCCATGCTCCACCAACAAAACTGCTTACACTCAGCAGTCTCTACCCCTTCGCTAAGTGGGGCATCAACTTAGTCGGTCATTTACCCACTGGTAGGGGCCAAACCAAGTTCGCTGTGGTTGCCATTGACTGCTTCACCAAATGGGTGGAAGCAGAATCCCTTGCTACAATTACTGAGCGAAACACTACCAGGTTCATCTGGTAGTGGATCATGTGCCGATTTGGAATCCCCTAAGCTATTGTTTCGGACAATGGCAAACAATTCGACAATGCCAAGTTCAGGAAATTCTATGAATAGCTCAACATTAGACCATGTTTCTCTTCTCTAGGCCATCCCTAAGCCAATGGGCAAGTCGAAGTCACCAATCGCTCAATTCTGAAGATCATCAAGACTAAGTTAGAAGCTGCCAAAGGACTCTGGGCTAAGGAATTACCGAACGTACTCTGGGCTTTTTGGACGACAGTTCGAACCCCTATTAGGGAGACCCCTTTTCACCTAACATACGGCATCGACGTAGTCATCTCAGTGGAAATCGGCCTACCGACCCCTCGGGTTTTACATCCGAATCCAGAACTAAACAAAGAGTTGCGTCGGGCTGACCTAGACCTAATTGAAGAGCTCCGAGAGGCAATTACTGTCAGACGGGCATCATATCAGCAGAAAATGAGAACACATTATAACTGCAAAGTCTGACCTCGAGAGTTCGCAGTAGGAGACCTCGTCTTACGCGAAGCAACCCTTGCCACTAAAAGTCCGACTGAGGCCAAACTAGCATCCAAATGGGAAGGACCTTATGTTGTCAAGGCCAGACCCCGCCTGGGTACTTATTGTCTCCAAAATATGGAAGGCAGAGACCTCCCCCATCCATGGAATGCCGAACACTTGAAGCGTTATTTCCAGTAAAATGGCGTCTCTTGTTTTTGTATCATTCAATTGTTGTATGTTCTCTTTTGCCGATCTTAACACTTGTTCATTTTTGCCCTCTCCATACACGGTATAAATTTGTGATTGACAGACTGTGCCTTAATAATAACAATTTCACATTTCCATTATCTGTGTTGCGCTTCAATGACAAGTTTTAGACTAAGGCCTCGTTTGGGAACATATTTTTTTAATAACTTTTTAGCTAAAATGTGATATAAAAAAATTAATATGTTTGGGATGACTTTGTGGCTTTTTACGAAAAGATGTGCAAAAACTAGAGAGAAAAGGGAATCTTTGACTTTTTGGTATGGGTTGTTGGCTTTTTGATTTTTTTAGTAACTTTTTAACTTTTTGGCTAAAATGGGCATTTGCCAAACGAGGCCTAAGTCTCAGCCAGACTGAGCATGAAAAGCTTAGCCAGACAAAGTTAAGCCAAGCCTCAGCCCGACTAAGCCCTCCAAGTCTCAGCCAGATTGAGCATGAAGAGCTTAGCCAGACAAAGTTAAGCCAAGTCTCAGCCCGACTAAGCCATCCAAGTCTCAGCTAGACTGAGCATGAAGAGCTCAGCCAGACTGAGTTAAGCCAAGCCTCAGCCCGATTGAGCCCTCAAAGTCTCAGCCAAATTGAGCATGAAGAGCTCAGCCAGATTGAGTTAAAACTAGTCTCAGCCAGACTGAGCATGCAGAGCTTAGCCAGTCTGAGTGAGCCCTCCAAGTCTCACCCAAATTGCACGAGAAGCACCTAGCCAAACTGAGTTGTACATAGCGCCACTACTTAGTTAAATCTCAGTTCATTCTTATCCCAAGTCATTTTTACCATTCATACAAGTTTGATTACTTGTCCATTTTTACCATTCATACAAGTTGGATTACTCGTCCAATTTTACCATTCATACAAGCTGGATTACTTATCCAATTTTACCATTCATACACTTTATTAACAATTTTACCATTCAAAAAAAAAAAAAGCAACAACAACAACAAATCATAACAGAACTGACACCTTTATTTATTAACAACTTGCACCATTATATACTTTATTACAGAAATTACATTCACTTCATTACAAAAAAAAAAAAAAAAAAGTAGGAAAAACACCCAGCCCTTACTCTCCTTCGCTGGACGCAAGATCTTCCTCTTTCATCCCCTCATCCAGGGAAGTCTGGGCGACATCGTCCTTTCCTACTTTTACCAGACTGAAGTCCACATCTGGAAATAGCTCTTGTGTTTTATACTTGAAGCTCATCCAACCGCTATCCCAGTACTGGCTCATCTCGTGCTTGTAGAAGTCTGATCGCTAAAAACTTTGGATTACTTCTTCTTCGCTTCTACCTTCTGCGGCCACTCCCGATGGCCCAGGACCCCCTTCACCCTCCTTAGCCAAACTCTTGGCGACTGCCGCGTTGATGGCCATCTGGAATTCAACAGACCCCTTAAATTGCTCCACCGCCGCCACACACAGGTCTGGGTTAGCTGCCCTCTCAGAGGCTATTTTGGCCCTCTCTTCTTCTAGCGTCCCCTCCAAGTTTGTGATGCGCCAATCTGCTTCTTCTTTGTCTTTTAAGGCCTGGTCGCGCAGATCTTCATTGTTGGAAAGGGCCTCTTCCAACTTTTCCTTGGCAGTGTTGCAGGCTTATTGGACTTCGCCTACCTTCCTTTGCTCACCCACCAACTCAAACTCCAGCGATACCGCCTTATGGCGCACCACTTCCAGCTCTGATTTGGTAACAGTGAGCTCGGAGGCAGCGCGTTCTGCCAAGTAGCTCTGTACCATCACCAATACTTCCATCTTCTTAGCCATTTGCGCATAGTCCAGGCCCTTTGCACAGGCACTCCATGCAGGTTTTCTCCAGCCCCATGTCTCCACCTTTAGGTTTTGCAATTGTGCCTTCACCCCTTCCAGCTGGGCTTTCAGCTGCTCTGCCTTTACCTTTGCACGCGCCGCCTTATTCAGCAAGGCTGCCGCCAAGGTCGTCGTTTTCATCTGCGTTGAGCAGAACCCTTTCAGGAGGTCGGCCTCTGTAAATTGCGCCATCGACCGCACGACTGCATCCTCTACTACCCCTAAGAGACGATCTGCATCGACCCTGGCTTCGCTCTCTTTTTCCGTCGATCGACCAGCCACTGTGCGAAATACGTGGCGGTCTTCAACGTGGCGTTCATCTCTGATCAGCTCACTCGCCCTCTTCCTACCCTAGGACTTGGGCACACTTCTTGTACAGGAACAATCTTGGGCGATTACTCTTCCAATCTCTTGCCTCTTGCCAACTGCTTTGGCTTAGTTGTTCCACTCACCACTTGGGTACTTGGGCCCATGGCCTCTCCTGCTCCCATCATTGTCTCCCCTACCTCTACTTTTGGGGTTGCCTCCGCCATCCCCTCTTTCACCTTCTTCAACACTAGCCCCCCCTCACTCTCCTCTGTAACCGCCCTCATTTTCTTCGACACTGCCTCCACCTCCTTTTTGCTCCTCTCCTTCAGCGGATCCACTGGGGGTGGTAGCGGCACAAAATCGGTCAGATCTTTATCTCCCAGAGGCTTGGGGCGTGGTCGGACTCGTTACTTCCTGACCAGCTTAGGCGCACGGCCTAACTTTGATTCTTTGTACTTATCTGCCTTGGCGAATGTCCTTGCCTTCTTTGCCTTCTGCATCTTCCTCCTCGCCTCCAACTCTTTCGGCGCAGGGTCCTCCTCGGTCGACTGAGGCCCCAGACTTCAGGCAAACAAGGTTGAAGGCTGGATAAGGTCATCCCACTTCACGCCCTCCTTTTCACTACACTTCTTCATTCGTTTAACCCTATTCTCTACCTTTGCCTTCAACCTTGGCTCCATCAACTTGATGGGAATTTTCCACATTGTGCGTACTCCCCTACCGCCATTTGCTGAAACGTAAAACCACCTTGGTCTCCACCGCTTCACCGACGATAGTAAACCCGCCACTAATCCTCTACTCGCTACCGCTTGCAAGGTCACCCATGTTTCTTGTTGACCGGAGGCCTTATAGCAAGAAAAGAATTCATCCACTATTATTGCGACTCCTCCGGTCGCCCGTGGCCATGTGATTACGCAAGCCAATAATATTTTCCATGCATTTGGCATCAGTTGACCTGGCGCCACCTCCAACTGGTTCAACATGTCTACCATTATTTGTGGGAGCGACAACTTTAGACCCCTTCACAACGTCTTCTCGTACAGTGTAAACTCCATCGGACGTGCATCCGACACCCTCTCCTTCAACGTCATCAACCTCAACTTTATCTCCGCTGGAATCAAGTATTTCTTACGCACCTCCGTCAACTCCTCCGCCGTAAACATCGATTTGTCAGCCTTGGTGTGCCAATGGTCAGGTCCCAGTTGGCTAATTCGCCTTGTTGCCACGATCATTGTGGACGAACAAGGTCACGCCGCTTGCTCCGCCTATTTTTTCTCCCACCTTTCCATCTTATATTGCTTTGCCAACTCCACCGTATCATCTTCACCGAACGCCTCTAACCTCATAGCTGGTGCTTCGTCTCGAGCCATCTCCTTTACGTTTTTGTATATTGCTTCAGACGCCGGTGCAAGTTCGTAAACTGTTGGAGGGGCGTATCACATGAAACGAACGAGGCCAAGTTTGAGATGTGTTGATTTTTTGCAATAAGATATGTAAAACGGATAATTCCAAATGCCCACGGCTTGCCTATTTTCCAAGGATTGAGGTTAAATTTCGCCAGTTTGAAAATTTCAAAAGTTACAACCCTTGCCTTTTCCATGTCTTATCCTAGTCCTAACCTTTCGCTTCCTACTAACGCATCACTTCATTCACCACTGGTTTAGATCATCCCACGTGTACAACCACAATTCCCTACCTTTTTTCCCTTTCCCGTCTATTCCACTTCACATCATCATGTGCCTCATCGCTCTTCGCGCCCCGCGCGTCGCCACCACCTCTCGCTCGGCCTCTCTTCGCGGTCTGCCCTCTTCTCGATCGGTCTTCGCGCTTGGCCCCTCTTCGTGGTCACTCCTTCTCTCAGTCGGTCTTTGCACTCGGCCCCCCCTTAGCAGTCGGCCCTCTTCTCAGTCGGTCTTCTAACTCGACCCCCCTTCGCGGTCGGCTCTCTTCTCAGTTGATCTTCTCGCTCGGCCATCCTTCGCGGTTGGCCTTCCTCTCGGTTGGTCTTCTCACTTGGCCCCCTTTCACGGTCAAACCTCCTCACAGTCGGCCCTTTTGCTCGGCCCCACGCACTTCCCATCTTTCTTCTTATTCCCTTCGTTGAACTGAATCTGCACTTAGGAATGAAGGACTACTGATATCGGTAGGCCCACAAAAGGTTTTGGCCCACTACTTAGAGCTCAATTCACGGTTCAAGTGCTAAAAGCCAACACCCTTGAGAACCCAATGTTGAACCAAGAACCAATAGCATCTAAACACTTGTCAAGCAGGGAACCAACCACGTAAGCAGACAAAGATCCTGCAGAGTTATTGCACCATACATCAACCATTAATGAGGCTCCTATAACATTAAATGCGACAACCCCTTCACGTCGGAACATGCAGCCGCACCGTGAACAATACAAGTCAGAGTATAGACTTTCGGCCAACACGAAAGGTCGGAGTGGACAAGGAAATGATGAACAAAGGATATAAGGAGGTTTCCAAGACGCATCAAAGGTTAAGTTCTCCATTCTTCTTTTCTCTCTCTCTTTACACAGTCAATCTCCTCTCTTCTAATTTGATCATTGGGGGGTCCGCTAGGGGATTCCCATTCCCCATTGGACCTTTTTGCAGGCACCACCAGCGAGTTCCGAGACCAGTGAAAGGTGTTGGAAGCGTGGGTCGGCCCGACTCACCCTCTCTTCCATCAACAACATCATCAAACAGCTTCATCATGCCTGTCATGCCCCCATTTTTTTTTTGTTATTTGCCAACTTGGACATGTAGGTACATTTGTGAATTGTATTGTCATTACACTGTGAACCTCTTTTTTTAGATTGATCATTAAACTCTGAACCTGTTATTATGGGTTATCACTTCGGTTTTTGAGCAGGTTATATGGATAGACAAACACTCACTGTAAATATTGTATTGGTGATAAATTCCAGTGTAAATAGCAATTCTTAAATAAATGTGCATGTGTGAATTGACTCCTTGCACCAACCGATTGCAACTTGCAAGGGCATTTATTTTTCGTTTACATTTTTATTTTATTTTTGATATTTTTTAAAAACAAAAACCAAAAAAAATTAAAATTAAAAAATATTCAAAAGAATCCATATATTTTTATTTTTGTATAAAAAATGTTATTAAGAGTTCAAAAATAAGTTTTTGATTTCCTAAATTGCGAATTGTTTTATTTTTATTTTTAAATTTAAGATATAATCGATTCAGGTCTTGTTTGGCAACTAATAATTTTAGTCAAAAAATCATTACAAATTGTCACATTACTCTCTATTTTTCTGTACTTTTTTTCATAAAAAAAAAAACTAAAAAGTCACTAAAATAGCTAATTTTCAAACCAACCCTAATGCTCTATTTGGTTCATTCTTAGAATGGAATGAAATTGTGATTCTTTAAACTTTCTTATAGAATGACCATTCTCTTAAAATGGTGAAAAGTGATTTCATTTGTAATGCATTTATCATTATTTTTAGTCTAACCAAATAAGAGAATGAATATTTTGATAGAATGATAATTTCATTTCACTTCATTCTAATAAACCAAACACTATCTAAGTTTGTTTGTTTGTTTATTTTATTTATTTATTTTTTATGGATGATAGGACGAACCCTAAGTCTTGGTTGATTTAGGATAGGGAGAACTACATATAGGTGGGAGAAGAGGAAACAAAATAACAAACACATGAAATGTAAGTGTGTCTATGGTAGAGTGTAAATAAAAAACTGTGGGGTGCAATCTTTGTATCGGTAATTTTTTTCGCTTTCAGATATACTATTTAAGACCTAAATAGTGTTTGTGGGCCTAAGCCAGGCCCAGTTCCAGTGCCAGCCCAAGTCCAGCTTCGGAACTATTGGGTTTGAGTTGGTGTGTATAACAAACAAGCAGCTGCAAACGAAACGAACCTCTAAACCCTAGACAGCCGTTATCTTCTTCCCTTACCTCTCTCTCTCTCTCTCTTTCTCTCTCTTCAATGGCAGAACTTCAAAACTCCTCTCTTCATCCTCCACCTTCATCAATGTCTAGGGTTAGCACAGAGACGGTGCAGAAGGCAGTGAAAGCTCTTCTCAAATGGCGAACCTCCCAATCAAAAACCCAAAAACCCCTACTCTTCGATCAAGACGACGATTTCATCTACCTAATCCTCTCTCTCAAGAAAATCCCTCCAAAATCTCGCACAAACGCTTATAAAATCCCCCTCCCCCACTCTCTCCGCTCCAATTCCCTCTCCTCCGAGTTCTGTCTCATCATCGACGATCGACCCAAAAACTCCTCCACACTCACCTCCGAGTCGGCCAAGCAAAAAATCAAATCCGAGGACATACCAATCACCAAAGTCTTGAAGCTATCGAAACTAAAGTCTGATTACAAACCCTTCGAAGCGAAGCGTAAGCTATGTGATTCGTTCGAAATGTTTTTCGCTGATAGAAGAGTTGTTCCGCTGCTTCCCAAGCTTTTAGGGAAGCAATTTTTCAAGAAGAAGAAGATTCCTGTGCCTGTGGATTTGAGTCATAAGAATTGGAAGGAGCAAATTGAGAAGGCGTGCTCGTCGGCGCTTTTGTATTTGAGGACTGGGACTTGTAGTGTTGTGAGAATCGGGAAGGCTTCGATGGAGAGTGCAGAGATTGTGGAGAATGTGATTGCCGCCATTGATGGGGTTGTCAGGGTCTTTTCGAAGAAGTGGGCTGGTGTGAGGTCTTTTCATTTGAAGTTTTCGGACTCTGTTGCTTTGCCGATTTATCAGACTTTGCCTGATGGGAAGTTGAAGATTGAGGGGAAAAAGGAATTTGATGAAGGGGTTAGAAAGGAATTTGATGAAGGGGTTAAAGAAGAGAGTAAGGAAGATGAGAAATTGGGTAAGAAAAAGGGTGGGTTGAAGAAGAAAGGGAGGATTCATGAAGTTAGGTATATGGATAGTGAATTGGAAGGTGCATTGGGGAATGAGGATGATGAGGAATATATTGGGAGTGAGAAGAGTGAGAATGATGATGTGGGTGGTGATGAATTGGGGGGTAAGAAGAGAAAGAAGGGTGATGCATTGAATGGTGGGAAGGGTTCAACAAAATTGAATGGGGAGAAAAGATCGAAGAAATCGGCTACTAAGGTAGAGAGGGCTGAAGAATCTGTTGAAAAGAAAGTTAAAAAGGGTGGGTTGAAGAAGAAAGGGAGGATTCATGAAGTTAGGTATATGGATAGTGAATTGGAAGGTGCATTGGGGAATGAGGATGATGAGGAATATATTGGGAGTGAGAAGAGTGAGAATGATGATGTGGGTGGTGAGAATGATGATGTGGGTGGTGAGGAATTGGGGAGTAAGAAGAGAAAGAAGGGTGATGCATTGAATGGTGGGAAGGGTTCAACAAAATTGAATGAGGAGAAAAGATCGAAGAAATCGGCTACTAAGGTAGAGAGGGCTGAAGAATCTGTTGAAAAGAAAGTTAAGAAGGGTGGTGTTGGAAAGTTGGAGGATGGGGCAAGCAAGGTTAAGGACAAAAAAAGTAAGAAACAACTGTCAGCCCAGTGATTCATTTGGAATGTGTTCTGTCTTTGGCATTGCTGAGGCGCTTAGCTGGGAGCATGTTGCATTTGGAGTCCTTGAGCAACTTTTTGCTCAAGTACATGAATTTTGGTATTTTGTTTTATTTGTTGTTCTGGCTTTATAGTTTGTAAGTTAGTTTATTCAAGGGTTTTAACATTGGCTAATCAACTTGCTTTGGTGTACTGATTCTGAATGAATTACTATAACTGAGTGAGTTTATCTTTAGTTTGTTCTTTGGAAGCTTCTTCAGTTTTAGTGTGACACTTGTGGGAAAAGCTCATTCATTGTTTGCTTGACTTATCAATTTGCTTGAGTATACATGAGTAGTTGCTATACTTGAAGACATTGTTGTAATGCTTGATTATTTATCAGGTTCAACTGTTATTAACAGAATTGGTCTATGATATCTAATGAGAAAAACAGAAGGAAGAAACTGTTTAGGATATTGATTAATATGGTTGGCTTGTTTTACTGTGATTTAGCAATATGGACCATTGACTTCGAGTCTTTGAGAGGTATGCTTTATAGTTTTTCATGCTTTTCTAAAGTGGGATGGTGAAGTTAGGATCCAATATTATATACAATAAAGATGGAGATTCATCATATCTTCTTCATAATTTTGAAATTTTGTAAAAATCATTGTTTATTAATTTTTTACTGTTATTTACAAATTTTCTTATTGCTTGCATTGCTTGCGGTGGTGGTAAGCAAATGGTGTTTTAGTCCCCATTTACATGAGAATTTTCACCACTGCCATGAAAATAAGCAAGCAATATGAAAGGCTGTTGCTTAGTTTGACACTATAACAGCACTCATTTCCATGGGGAAATGTTGCTGTTACCAAGAACTTTTTCAGCATGTCCCCAGTATGTCTGTAACTTGACCCCAGCGTCAAGTATGGGGATCAACTATCCATCAAGTATGGCATGGAGCTTTGCTTGTGCAAAGTTATTTTTGCAACTCAGTCTTTTTATGACTTCTTATGAGAAGAAAGAATATGCAAGATGGAGGAATACATATGTCAACGGAGTTGGTATATGATGAGGGGGGTAAATTGTAATATATGTCACCCCTTATGAGTTAAATTTTCCATGCAACTTTTATTTCTAAAATGTGTTATTAAGTTTTGTTTTATTTACACAGGTCCGCTTCCTACAGATAATCCCTTACTCTTATTACTTTTGTAAGGATTGTGACTGCCAATCACTTGATTACAGGTATAGCTCAAGATTGTTTATGCTCTATTCTCCTATCTGAAGTTGCATGAGTAGAGGAACATGGAATTTTCCATAGCAACCCAAACTTTGATACTATTTGTATCCAGTCTATGATTTTGTAATTGAATCTTAAAGAAATTTAAGGAAGGTTCTGTTGGAGGGATTGTATTTTTTGTTGAATTAAAATCCCATTTTCTAGTAATGCATACACAAAACTAATGGGACAATTCTGGGAATTCATTTCTTTGTCATGCTAAATGCAGCCTTTGATCCAGAGGTTCCATAAGTTGTCATTAAAAATGCAACATCTTGATTATATTAGTTGAGATTATACAACACAAGGTATACCATGTCAACTGCTGTGTAGAGGCCTGTATTCTGTTTTAGAGTCTTGTGCCCTTTTTTCTCTGAATTTTCCTTTCAAATTGTCTTGATTTATTTTCTTCTGTACATGTATAGTATGTAAGAAACTGCAGCTGTGAAGCTGGGCTGTTTTATCAAGTTATTATATCTATCTCAGCTCTAGTGTGATTTTTTGTTTTGCTATTGCTGTCTATTAATTCATGATTGGAATGTCTAAAACCTCTTTAGCAGTTTTTGGCCCCATAATTTTGTTGTCCTGTTACATACAGATCCTCACCTAGTTGTCCTAACTGCCCTCATAGTTTTGGGAGGCATTTTTGCTGGTGGAACAAGGTGAGACATACATTCAGTACTGTCGTTGTCATTTTCGTAGTTAATTGTTTAAGGCATATATTGTATTGAAATATTTGTGGAGTTGTAATGTATTCCATTTTGAATCCTTAAAAGTATGTGTCTACACCAATATAAAAACACAGGAATTCTGGAGAGGGTAGAAAAGCAATGCTCTTGTTAAAGCACAAAATTTCGAAGAGCACAATGCTAGGATGCACTAAAAAACGGTAGGGAAAAAGATCTTGCACTTCCTCCAAGAATTGTAAGTCTTTCCCTATGCCACTAATGCTTGCATCTGCATCAGTCATTTTTTAAATCTTCTGATATTCATTAATTTTAATTTTTTTCTTTAGATTACATTGAGATGGAACACTCTGGATGTCAAAGAAGAAGACTATTATGCGTCATTGCACAATTTAATATGTATAGCACCTTCTATATCCATGCCTTTGCTCATTAGTTTGGCTATAAGAAGATAGGTTTTTTTAATACTCCTCAATCTCTACAATTCATCTTTTACAAGTCCATGCTTCTAGTTCTTCGCATCATTTTAATGTTGCAACTCTTTTGAATGTGCTCACTCAATTTACAAAAAATATGCTGCACATTTTTTTAATTATTTTTTTATTTGTGATATTGTCATTGTATTGATTTATTTTATTATTTTATTTTTTTTCAGAATCTTGTTTCTTGTAATCAAAGAATCACTGTTTTGTTTCTCCTAAATGTAAAATGGTTGCACTCCCCCTACTTAACACCTATAAACCATCCCAAAACCAGGTGAAGGTGGGATTTGATCGCAGGTCTCTAGTACTTCGTACCACACTAAGGCTGTGTTTGGTTCATGGATTTAGGGAGAGATTTAGAAATGGAAAGAGAAAATGTGAATAAAATATAATTACATTTCACACATTTTTCACACACCTTTTTCCTTTTCCTTTCCTTTTCCAAATCCCTCTTTAAATCCACGAGGCAAACACAGCGTAAGAGACTTTACTTGCAAAGGTAGCTGACATCTTCACCCAAGCTTGTGCTTTTCTTTACAAAAACTTCTCCATTCCTATTGACCTGTAGTTGTCCCATCTCATATGAGGAGTATTGCTTCTTTTTGTTGGAACACGACAACCTCACAGGGACAGGGATGAGAACTCAGTCAGTCCTGTTGACAAGTTTGGCTGGAATCCTTTCATTGGGCTTTCTGGATTTTGATGCAGCAGTTCATAGGTGTAAGGATGACGTGCATTGTTTGACAAATGGAATTTGGTTTGGACTAGGGCTGTCCATGGGTTGGATCAAATCGGATTTGCTCTCAACCTAACGACTGAACTGAATCCCTCGGATTGGTAGAAAGGTCACCCATTGCCGACTGATCTGCTATTCGACATTGACTGAGCCAAGCCATTCGGTTTGCTACTTAGTTCAGTTAGTGATACATACACACTATTTTGGAACAGTACAACATCTTATATGCTCATTACAATGGCCCATCCAAAATATGGGCCCAACTTAGGGCTACAGCCCACTACAATAACGGAGGACAGGGTCGTCATTTTATTCATGTCAACATATTAGGGTTAGGGTTATGGTTTCATTCAAATGACTGCATAATATATATATATCCTCTTGATAAGGTTCTGTTTTCATCTCCTCTGTTATACCCTGTTTTTGAAATTTCTGTATTTTTTTGTTTCATCAAAGATCGGATTGTGTTTTTCTGTTTAAGTTGATTGATGGGGGCGATGAAGACATAAATCGTTTCTCGATCCTGATTTTCGATTATAATATCGTTATCTGATGACCTATTTGTGCGTGTCTGAGCCTTCTTGTTTTTGTTTTGGATTTGAATGTGGATCAAAGATGAGAAATTTAATTAGGGGTGGGGTTTGCGGTGATTATGAAGTAAATTCCTCGTAATGAATGCAAACTTTTGCATGACAGACTCTATTTACACCCATAGTGTTTGTGGGCCTATGCCAGGCCCAGTTTCAGTTCCAGCCCAAGTCCAACTTTGGAACATTTGTGTTTGTGTTTGAGTTTGAGTTTGTGTTTGTGTGTATAACAACTGCAAATGAATCCCTAACCCTAGATAGCCATTTTCAGCCTCCTCCTAAACTGTCTCCGTTTCTCTCTTTTCAATGGCAGAACTTGAAAACTCCTCTCTTCATCCTCCTCCAATGTCTAGCGCTAGCACAGAGACAGTGCTAAAGGCAGTGAAAGCTCTGCTCAAATGGAGTACTTCTCAATCAAAAACCCAAAAACCCCAACTCTTAGATCAAGACAACGATTTCATCTACCTAATCCTCTCTCTCAAGAAAATTCCTCCAAAATCTCGCACAAACGCTCACAAAATTGCTCTCTCCCACTTTATTTGCTCCAAGTCCCTCTCCTCTGAGCTCTGTCTCATCAGCGACAATCGACCCAAAAACTCCTCCAAACTCACCTCCCGATTGGCCAAGAAAAAAAATCAAATCAGAAGACATACCAATCACCGAAGTCCTGAAGCTATCGAAATTAAAATTGGATTATAAACTTAAGACTTATCTCTGAATATCTCTTGCATTTCTTTAAGTTCACCTTCCATTGATTTGTTCCTCTCCCTCAGTAATGCTATTTCATTTAATTATTCATCAAGGTTCCTTTCATCTCTGGCATTTAACGCAGGGGCTTCGATCGCTTCCTCTGATGAAATTTCATTATTGCTGCAAGGATAAAAAAAACTGATCAGAAGATCAATTAGTTGATTACAAGGGTATCAAGGTTCAGTTTTACTCAACCGAGTCATACCTTTCAGCTGTAATTTTCACCTCTTCAGGTATGCTATTGATAGTAATGTTCTCGGAATCCTTAGCCACCTGCATCCAAACATGATCCTTTGCCTGAAATTCAACATCTGGACAGTGGCTAATTCTGTGGCACATTTAGTGTGTTAGATCTATTGCTTGATTTTAGTGCTTTTTCGTGGCTATTGTTCTTGTGTACCATGTGTGTGTAATAATAGCATTTCTGGAGAATTTCCAAAATTTACCTATGGAAAAATTTGAGGAATAGTATTGGGTGCTGTTTCAATAGGGATCCACTGAGATGATCAAGTGTTCTACATATTGTACAGTTTTGTAATTGAATTGGCACACCTTCCATCAGTCTTAGATGTTTGCAATGTGTTAACAATTTTGTTTTTAGAAGAGCTCTGGATTTTCATGATTTTTGTTTTATTTGGTTAGATTTTCTTCAAGCACTATAATTTTCTTTTGCATTTTAAAGTTGTTTAGTGCTGCTAAAGCTGAAGTATCTATTCTTTTGGGAAGCATTCGTAAGCTGTTTTTTAAAGTCACTTCAGCTTAAAAGCCAAAACTCATTTGCCTTCTTTCATTGTCGGCCAGAAATTAAATTAAAGTCATCAAATATATATATATATTAAAATGTAAGTTTGGATTCTCTCAAGTTGGCCATCCAACTTGAGAGAGCGTTGGGGTTTAGTAGGCTCATTTTGAGGCCGGTCTTAATAATCTTAACCATTTACTTTTTAAGACTCGTTGAACATTCATGCCAAAAAAAAAAAAAAAAATGATTAGGTATCGGTTACTATATTTTGATTCACATTTGTATTACATAGTTTCCACATTAAAGTTCTTAAGAAAAATTCCTCTCTTTGTTAAAAGTTCATGAAATTATTACGTAGTTTGTAGTGATTGGTTTTTGTTTAAATTTTGTCTTCCTTCAATTTTTTGTTAGCCAAAATGAAGTTGATGAACCTATAGTAATCTATGATGTTTTTTTTATTAGCAGTTGTCTAAATGTTTTGTGTTTGATTTAATTCTTCAAGTGTGTTTTTGTATGGTTTTGTATGGTATATCTATGTGTAATGATTATTTTGGATTTGATAGGGAATGCTTTTGCTGGGCGTATAAAACTTGTGCACAGAAGTTGTTTGAGGATTTGCTAAAGGGACTAATACTTCATTGCCTCCAAGGGTTGACGTAAATATAAATTATTAATGTCTTGTGTTCAATTTCATTGTTTGATTCTATGTATTTATATGGGATATCTGTGTGCGATTTTTCTTTGGATTTGTTAAGCAAGGCTTGAACGTGGCATAAACTAATGCATAGAAGCTATTTGAGTACACTTCCAAAAATGCTTGTACTCTTCTATTACAGTACCTCTTCTGTGGCAGTGTTATTTTTTTTGTAGTCGAGTTTGCTTTTGAGTTGTCATTAACTGTGGTTTCCATGTGTTTGCAGATGGGTCTATCGATGAACAACTGAATGGTGAGTCAACCCAAAATCTTTTGCCTGTCCAAAGGGTTCTGAGAGTAAGATAGGAAGGCATTGTGTGATCCACATAGCATTTCTACATCAATGAAATGTATAGGAATAAGTGGATTCAAACCTGAAGAAATAATAAATAGGAATAGTATGCTCAACATATAAAGCTACTGTATTGCTTTCATTGTGGAGTGATGGTTAATATCGTGGAGTATTCTCATATCAAACCATAAAAGATTTTTGTCTACTCAAACTTTTAATAAATATTTTGGTCTTCTCAAATATGATGGTGAAAATTCATCATGGAATCTAATGGAGATTGGCATGATTATTCTCCCAACCAACAGTAATATGAACCGCATGCAAGAAGTAGTGCTACCTTGACGCTCAACAGCAATGTGAACCCCATGCGCGAATCCAACTGGTTTATTAAAACTTCTTGTCTATTAATTTCTTACTGTTATTCACTAATTTTCTTCTTGTTTGTTGGTGGTGGTAGCAATGGGTGTTTTAGTTCCGCTTGACATGTGAATTTTCACCACTGCGATGAGAATAAGCCATATGAACGGCAATTGCCTAGTTTTTTTTGAACTGAGGCAGTTGCCTAGTTTGACACTATAACAACACTACATTTTCTAAGGGGAAATGTTATTGCCAAGAACTTATTTCGTGTCTGTAACGTGACTTCAACGTGTTCATAGTGTCTGTCTGAGCTAACAAAAATTCGGGACACTCCAATTTGCTGTCCGACATATGTCTATTGACTCTGAAGAGGGGGACGTGTTTCATAACTGGTAATGAAGAATTGGCATTAAAAGTTATCTTTGCATGTCTCTTGTATGGTCAGGGGATCAAGTATCAATCATGGCATGGGGCTTTGCTTCTGCAGTTATTTATGCAATCCAGTTTTTAACCAATGCCAAAAATAAATTCATACTATCTATTTGTGTCGGTTTGGAATTTAGAAGTGTTTTAATTCAGTTTTATTCAGCCTTTTAGCAATCAATAATTGATATAGAATATTCTACATCATATGTTGTAAATTCAGTTTTTAAAAGCCACATCTTTACCTTTTTTTAATAATTTTTTTTATCATTATTATTATAATAAATTTTAGATAAATGGAGAAATTATAAATATTTCTAGTTTTAACTTTTAATTTTTTTCAATCTTAAGGGTCAAAATGAAAAAAAAGAAAATTTGAAGGCTAAAGTAAGAAAGTGATCAAATATAAAAAGGATAAAATGTAATTACATTTTTTTTTAAACAACAAATATTGTAGTTGGTATGTAATATAATTAATGATATGAGATGAACAACAAATATTTTTTTTGCTGATTTTAGTTCTTATGAATTACTTGGGAATATTGCTTAGTTATCTTTCGCCATCAAACAACTTTGTTGAGTTGTTCTTAACTTCTATTGTCTGCAAGTTTTGCTTAGATTTATTTCAAGAACCTTAGAAAAGTCATGAATTTATTTTTTTTCACAAAATTCCAATGGCAGAACTTTTAAAAATGAAAATGTTTATGTAAATGATTTCGTGTTCAATATTAAAGGGTAAGATGTTTGAGCATATTGGAGTTAGAGTATCTTCAGTAGACCCCTTAAATTCATCCCTTACCTATTTTAGAGAGTATTTCTTTATAAAATTAATCACATCAGCTCCTCTAAAGTAACTCTCTGTTATAAGAAATGTTACAATTGCTTCCCAAATGTAGGGAGCAACTATTCATCCCCCAAAAATATAAAATTATTTTTTATTCAACCATCATTGGTTCTTGAGCATCTCCATCCACAAAAATATAAAATATAAAATAATTAAAAATAATATTTTATTAGAATAGAGAAAGAATAGGAAATTTGTTGGGAAAAGTAGATGAAAAAGTGATTTCTAAAATAGGAAATAAATTTTTTAATAATATTTTAAAAATTAATTAAAATTTTGTTTGGTTTAGTGAATTTGTGAAAAAAATAAAAATAAATCATTTTCTATCTCTTATACATCAATCAATCACTTTTTCTCACTCCTCTCTCATTTTCAATCGCTTTTTCTTTCACACACATCTATTCAACTACAATAAAATTATTTTCACAACTCCTGTACTCCAAAATTAGTTCGAAAATATACAACCAAATAAACCAACTAAATTTCTAAACTCTTTCCCCATAATTAATTTTCAAAATTTATCTCTCAAAACAAAACCAAACAAGTCCTAAGTTTTTATTTGAATATTTTTTTGTTCCAAAATATTTGTATCTTCTTAAAAATTAATGAAAAAAATACTATGAATTTTCTATTTTGATTTATCTTTGAAATTCATTACTACTACGAAATATACAATGATGACAATTGCTATTTTAAAAAAAAAAATTCAGAAAGGGGAAATGGTGAATTTCAGATAATTTAGTTAAGTAAGAAAAGAAAATTTTATAGAAATAGACAAATGTGGTTACCAAATTCGGTGTTTACTTATACAAACAGTTAATAAAAATAAAACAAAAAATTACACAAGCAATCTACATTTAAATAGTAAATGATAAGATGTAGTACCTAAAAAAAATTTAAATTTGCAACATACTTGCATTGTCCTTACACGAATTACAAATTTAAATAATTTGTTACAGTCACATTACAATGCGGAAATAGAAATTACAAATTACACAAACATACAAATTAGATAACAAGCATTTCACAATAGTCCTTGATTCCGTATGTGAAACAAATGGTCACGGATGCGCACGCAAACTCTGGCCATGTCTACATCCGTATCCCCAACCATGAGGCCATTATCCATATTTTGTCCTCTTTTTGCGGCGGACATGTCATCTGGAACTGAGGAACAGTTGACATGTTGGTTGTGTGCATTAGCAGTTATCTTGTGCCTACAGATGAAATTGTGTAAGGCCATTGACGCACCAACCAATGACACCTGCACTGTCACAAAATCATAGTCGAGCATGTCGTTCAGGAACTTCCAGCGCAATTTCCACACTCCAAATGTTCTTTCCACCACACTCCTTAATGATGCGTGCGGCTCGTTAAACCATTCTCTTGGGTTATCGGGTCATCCACGATCCCGGAACTGTGCTTGGTGATACCGAGACCCTTTGTATGGTGCCAAATACCCCTTCTTGTTTGGAAATCCCGCATCCACAAGGTAATATTTGCCTACATTTGGTCAATCAATTTAAGATTTTCAACAAAATTAATAATGAGTACTTAATTTCAAATGTGTTACCTTCTTGGGGGTATAGGAATGGCATGTTCGTTCTCAATTATTTCGTTGAAGATGTGACTGTCATGCATGCTTTCTTCCCAACCACAAGATATGAAAATGAAGCACATGTCGAAGTCGCATACTGCTACTATGTTTTGGGTTGGATATCCTTTGCGACCGTAATATGTACCGGCATCACGAGCAGGCAACACGGCTTCTACATGAGTATCGTCCAACGTTCTAATACAATGTTGTACCAATAACGTACATCACATGAGATTTACATACATCACATAAAATGAAAAGTAACTGATAACGACAGCTAATAGGCTAACCTTGAAAGGCGCGTATTTCCCTCTAGATTGCAAATATGGATGCCTATTATTTTGATCTCTGGTGGGCTTACAATGCACTTCTGTAAACAACTTCATTGCTTTCAACACTGCATGGAAATGTCGCGACACAGTTTCTCCCGAGTGTTGGAATCGTTACTGAATTTTTCGGTTAGTGCAGCCGTCCAACGTATGGATGAACATAGCAACACTTTCTTCAATGTGTAATCCATGGGGTCTTGTAGGTACCCGTAAACTGAAGTCGCTTCACAATGTGTCACACAACGCTTGAAATACATACAGCAGCATATGCAAATTTTGTTCACCCCTGCCTACATGCCCATCAAATAATTCTTGAATCCAGGCATGACCGGTCAGAATAGAAGTTCAGCATGGGATCTTCTCCATGTACTTCAAGTAATATTCCATTGCATACTGCGCAGCGTCACCGATTACGCTGTTTTGTAGGTCTTCTTCTTCCTCAACGAGTTCGATGATTACATCATCGTAATTTCCATAGTTGCTACTTTCACCTTTCCACATTATTTGTTGATGGCTCCTACAACACAACACACAGATCAATTATCCACTTGTAAACTAAGCACATTTGGACCATTAAAGTTCAACCATAAAAGTGGAACACATCAACTATCCATTACATTACATTCAACCATTAAAGTGAACAATGCCAACAAAGTAAATGTTACACCATGATCCCATATTGCGTAAGACAAAAGTAGGTAGTGTTCACAAAAGTAAAGTAACAGTAACTACAGCGCAGTGCAACCACACAAAAAAACAAAACAAATAAAAAAAGATACCCACAAAACTAGTCCACAAAAACCACACTACAACAAAACCAAACAGGTCCCATTTTTGCTTGAAAGACCAAAGCCAAGTACTCACAGGCCTTTTGAAGCCTACAATGCCGTAAGCCAACCGACTACATTCTCATCATCTGGCATGTACATCAATATTTCCCGGTAATCCGTGTTCTCTAACGCAATGCAGGCGAAATGGAACATGGGGGTACTGATGAAGTCCAAGATAGCCATAAGTCGCTGCATACATGGCTCAATGCCATACTTCTGCGATGCACCAGTTCCGTGCCTAACCGTCAGGTGCTTCTGTGCTTGAACCGCCTTAGACAGATGGTTAAAACTATCCGCAAGCACTGATGCTCCACTAGAGATCTTCTTCGACTTTCCATTAGTGCTACCTCTCTTTTTCCTCTTTGTCTCGGGGTCTGCTTCTTCAAGGTGGACAGTGGGGGAGTTTAGAGGTGAGTTAACGAGCCGTTTATATGGCTCGGTAAATGGTACCAACCCAAGAGAGTCCACTGAGTCAGATTCACCTTCGCCAACATCCACAGCCTTCTCCCTCGACGTCCAATGGTGTTTTCCAGTCACGGTTGCACTGGTGAATACTTCGCGCATCAACTCTTCATGCTCCAATGGTTTCGTCTTGAATTTGTAAGCGATCTTGTTTGTCTACAAATGAAAAATCAAATTAGAATTTAATTTTTTCATCACAGTGACATAGGACAATCAACGAACAAGTTACTTTCGCTTACATGTGTGTACAAAATTAAAGGGGCTAGTTTCGTATAAGTTAAATGTTACTTTTTTATGTTGTACAGTGTTCAAATTTGTAGTTATTTTGGATTGAAAGGTTTTGGAGTTAACGTAACGTACATATGTGAAAAGTTTACGACCAATAATGAATAATAACAAGTACAAGTTGCCATTGAACTTTCAGGACTTATTACGTTAAATAAAATATATGTTGGTACATACCGATTTAAGATTGTCCCACCATTCTTCCGACGCTGTGAACAACCCGGTTTCCCTGTCAAACCCAATTCCAGTCACACCTTTACTGTTATCCATCAACTTGTTCCAAGCATGCCATTCCTTTTTCAAACTGCTGTACTTGTTTTTCAGCTGTGTAATTTCATGACGTCTACCCGTGCGCTTAGCGAATTTGAGTGCAATTTCATTATACCCTATTTTGGTTATGGTTGTACCTATCCGCCGACCAGCTAATATTGCGTCCCTAACACACTGTAGGAAGATTTCTGTCGCTGCACTGTCCCAGTTCGCCTTATGCGCATGATCGAAGTCATCAACAATTCCTTCAGTACCTGATGGGCCAACCCCTTTATTCTTAGACGGGGTGCGAGGGGACGACTGTGTTGCAGCCATTCGACTAATGTGAGAGGAAGTATTGTATACATTAGAACCCAGTTGATGAATACATTTCAAACAATAAACTATGAACAATATGGAAAAGCCAACTTCCATAAAGTTTATCAAAAGTAGTACGATAATTACTAACAACATATAGCATTTACATGCAAACGATCACAATGCAGTTACTTGTTCAAAATAGTACTTCTTCAAAACAGTACTTATATACAAGGCTAATGATTTACGGGGTTTACATTCGCAATAATAAGATGATGACCATGATGCACAACACACAAGTCACTGTTTTCATTACCATAGCGTATTAAAAATGTACGACATCACCAGAATCGCATGACATCGGTTGACCCAGAGTCATGGTCGGGGCTCTGTCTCCCTGATTCGTCACACCAACCAATCCAATTAACACATTGCTGATGAGTAAGAAACGTAAAGCATTTATTAGTTATCGGAATTACAGTGTGCAAACATATGGTGTGACAAATAATCATTTGTTACAACTTACCACGGGCTGGGGGCAAACATAATATGCACGGCCAGGATTTTTATGAGATCTGGATACCTTCACAAAACAATGGCCATAGCCACAAGCACACATGCACTGTGGCCATGTCGACGTGGCAGTGGAAAAAGAGGAAGCTATATTACTACACACAGACCAAGCACATGACTAAAGCAACACCACAGATTGGGGTTATAATTGCAATACACGTATATTTGCTGAAATATAACAGTTAATTTATAACAGCATAACAGATTGAAGGAATAACAATCTATATTTATAACAACAGTTGATTGTTAACAGCATAACAGATTGAGTGAATAGGTAATTAAGTTAACTCGAAAAGCTTTGGGCAATTCAAATTCACTGTACAGTTCACATTTGTCCATTACTTTACACTTTTTTATGTCCATTAGTTGTAAACATTATGTGCACTGGAAAAAGGGTAAATGAAAGCAAATTTTTTTTTTAAAATCAATTAATTACTAATTCATCAAATCTATGTAAACTGAAAATCAAATTACATAATCGGGGAAAAAATTTGATGAGAAGTGCGAGATGCTCCAAGCTATTAAATGTTCATTTAAGATTTTATTTAGATGGAAGAAATACATACAAAAAAATTTACAGTCAAATGGCTAGAAATGAAACAGGTAATTTATAATGGCATAACCACAGATTGAAGGAATAGGTGTTTGAGTTACATATTTTACTTCTTCTGATTATCAAATAAGGGGGAGAAAAAAAAAAACTTGTGTACGACCGTGGGTTGTAGGTAGGATTTTGCATCAACTGAATACAAATTCTAGCTCCGCCGTGAACACAATCACAGCTTAACAAATAAATATTAAGGCTCACTTTGACCCTTTAATGAAAGTGCGGTTTTTCTATATTCATTGCAATTTGTAAATGGTGCTGAATGATCATGATCTTAACTGGAATGTAGATATGCAAAGCAGATGCAAAAAACTCATGGCATTGGTCCATTGTAATAGAAGGATAAGGATACATCACAAAATTCCAATAGAAATTCCAATACATCACAAAATTCCAATAGAAATTCAGAGAGTAGGATATCACAAAATTCCAATACATCACAAAAATAGGCATGAGAAATAATAAATTTGCAAGATATGGTGATGACTCGTGACATCAAAATAATGTACAAGGCGTATAGAATTCAAAGCCCAAACCTATATGAACTGAAAATCAAATTAGATTCAAAAAAATAATGTTGATTAAAATAGAGAGATGCTCTAAACAAGTAAATTAGTTTTTATTTCCATGGAAGCAAGAAAAAAAACTAATACTGAAAAAAGGTAATTAATTCATCGGTAATGTTTTTTTTGTCCATTACTTTGTACACTGAAAAACAGGTTAAATGAAACAAGATTTATTTTATTTTTCCAAATTAATAATTCATCAAATGTAAATTACAAATTTTATTAAATTTTGATGAAAGCCAAATTTTATATATGAGAATAATTTTGAAAAAGATTTTTACAAAAAATTATAGTACGAATTGAAATATTTGTTATTTTGTCTAAGTTTTTTTATTTACACTGAAAATCAAATTAGGAAAAAAATTGATGAAGACTGAGAAATGCTCTTTCACAATTAAATGATCGTTTTAATTGTTATTTAGATGGCAGAAAGGAAAACAAAAATTGGTGAAGAAAATCTCCAGAAAACGCAAAATGAAGGAAGACCGAAAAGAGGAAAAATGGTTTGTTGAGCGAAGCCAAAACAAGTTATTTGTATGTATTTTATGTTGGACACGACATGGTGAAGAGAATTAGGAAGATCGGTGACTGAACGACCGAAGTTGAACCGAGAATTTTTTTTTTGCAGGGGAGTACATCATCATCAGTGCAGATCGGTGAAGAAAAAGCACAGAAATGGTGTTTCGCAACTGTACCTTTGTATCTCCTCGACGATCGGCTGCTTGGTCTTCCGTAACAGTTTCGCCGGAGTGAGCCGCCGGAGAGAGGTAGTCGACTCTGCTATAAAAGCGTCCAGGTAGAGCCTTTGGTGAGAGATATGAGAGATGTGAACGTGTCTTCAAACAGGTAGGAGCAACGGAGGGTAAATATGTCTTTTTACCAATATAATGCCATACAGCTGGACTGAGCTCCTTCACTTAGCTATAGTGCGAGGTTTTGAAATTTTTTTCGTTGGAGCGTAAAATAGGCACCAAACCATGTTCCCAAACGCCGCCATAATTTCTTCACTATGAAAACAAGGATTTTATGACTACTTTTTTGGTCCATTTTGGCCACCCCCACCCCCCCTAAAAAAAAAAATCACTTTTTTTTTTTGAATTTTTTTTATCTTTAGTAATTTTTTTTCAAAATTATATCAAATTTTTTTATTTTTCCGGTCCGTTTTGTCGAGATAAATTTAAAAAGTATATATTTTTAAAAAAAATTATAAAAAAAAATATCAAAGATGAAAATAAGCCAAAAAAGATTGTTTATTTTGGCTTATTTTTGTCTTTTATGGATTTTTTTTTTAAATTATAATTTTCCGATTCGTCTTGTCGAGTTGAATCTAGAAACTTAAAGTTTTTTGAAAATTTCTAAAAGAAATTCACCAAAGATGAAAATAAGCCAAAAAAAGAAAACCAAAAAAACCACTTCTCAAAACACCACAATGGGATTAATGCATTTATATGGAGTTTTCAATAATTGGCAATCTTAACATTAATAAAATTAAATGATCAAATTTGAAGTGATGAAAAGTGAGAAGAAAAGAAAAAAAAAATGTTTAATATGAAAGTGAATATTGCAATACAAAGAATACTGAAACCTCAACTATTGTTCTTTCCTTGCTATAATACAAAGTTGCAAGACATCAGGTAAACATCAAAATAATAAGCAAAATTCAAGTTTTGTACATTTGACCATCAAAATGGCCAACAAGAAGGTAACACTCTTTGCAGTACCAAAAGGGTCATCTGACACTGATGACACCAAAATGCCGCTTACATCTTTAAGTGGAAGCATCCACCGTTGCTTTGGAATGGCGAGAAGCTGAATGAATTCAGTTTGGAGAAGGGTTTAGGCAGGAGACCCACTTTCACCATATCTTTTTGTTTTGTGTATGGAAATGCTGTCTAATATTATTCTCAAATCCAAAGATGTAGAAGTTTCTATAATTCAAATAATATGTCATTCTATAATTGACTATGAGATTTGATATGGGCATGCCCATAAAGGTTATAGCCCACCACTTAGGGCCCAATACATAATTCAAATAATAAAGCCCAGCGTTGCTGGAGCTTGACATGGCATCAAGAACCAATGGCACCTAGACACGTGGCAAGTGAAGGACAAGTCACATAAGCAGACAAAGATCCTGCGAAGTTATTGCATTGCACATCAACCATTAATGAAGGTCCTTACAGCATTTATTGCGATAAGCCCTCCCCGTCGAGACAGAACGACCTCACCATGAACAAGGCAAGCTAGAGCATAGACTTTCGGCCATGGCGACAGGTCGAAAGGGACAACGAAATGATTACCAGAGGATATAAGCAGACGTCAAAGACAAAAAGAATGTTAAGCTTTCTATCTCTAATCCATCTCTACATTCCACCTATCTTTCTAACTTGCTCGTCGGAGGGTTCGTTGGGGGACTTCCCGTTCCCCGTTGAACTCTTGTGTAGGTTCCACTATGGGCTTGGTCATTCGGACACAGGCTTGAGGAGTGTAGATTAGTCCGACCCGTTCCACCTAGAACGAACTGTATTATCAGTTGGCGCCGTCTGTGGGAACCTTTTGCTCCACGTGGCAGTTGTGCTCATTGTCGCCGGAGACCCTTTCCCAATAACCCCTTCTTACCACCTGCGAAGGTGGACGGTCACAACTAGATCCATGGCTTCTCACTGCAATGTTGCCGACCACCAAGCCGACCCTCCCAATCCTAACAACCCACCGCAGTATTTTATCGAGCTCACCAACAACATTAACTGCCTGGCCGAGCAAAACCAAGCTTTGATTAATGCTCTACTCCAAAGAAACCTTCTCATGCCTCCTCCACCACCTCCAGATATTCCACCCAACCAAGAATGAGCCCCGAGCCATACTATCCAGCAGCCTTATCCACCCAACTTGGAAGGCTTGTGACCCCTTCCCCCAGATATAAATCCGCCACCCTGAGCCCTGCATCCATCGGTCCCGGTACCAACCCCTGAAGGAGAGGCCAGTAGCGTCCAGCCCCCGTTACCTTCCGGTGGTGACAACATTCCTCTTTGGGATGCAGAACTCCGAGCCATGAAGCTCCAGCTCCAATGAGTCATGCAGAACATATAGCATAAACCATCTACCACAGCCAACTCCCCATTTGTTATCTCCATCAAAGACAAACCTCTACCCCTAAGTTCAAAATGCCCACGATCGACTCTTTTAACGGTACAACGGACCCAGTCGATCACTTGGAGACCTACAGAACCCTCATGATCTTCCATGCATTCCCCGATGAAATCATGTGTCGGGCTTTCCTTGTAACACTCAAGGGGTCGACTCGACTATGGTTTAGTCAACTGCCAGCAGACTCTGTTTCCACTTTCCAGCACCTCAGTGACTCCTTTCTCAGCCATTTCATTAGAGCCCAGTGCCAGCGGCGTCCGGCAACCCAAATTTCCTCAACATCTGCCGGTCGAGGAGAGTCATTGCAGCTTTGTCACTTGCATCAACACCGAAGCCTTGCAAGTGGCGGAAAACGATGACAAGGTCATCCTCACGGCGTTCATGGCCAGCCTATGGTCATCTGATTTCCTTTTCTCCATCTCCAAAAACCCCCCGACCTCCATGGCAACCCTACTTTCCAAAGCCCAAAAATACATGAATGCCGAAGATTCCCTAGCCGCTCGCCAAGACCCTATAGCCAAAAACCCGACCTCCAGAGAGAAGAGAAAGGACTCAGAAACTAGAAACACTCAATACAATAACCAAACACCTCAGTATACCGACCGACGCCCCCGAGACGACCGGTCGGCACCAACTCGACCGCCCGGCCCGTTTGAACGGTACACACCCCTCAATTCCTCCATGGAACAAGTCCTCAATCAGATCCAACGAGACTACCCCCTTAAATGGCCCTAACCATCACTGTCTCCTTCCAATCGGCGAGACCAGTCCAAATACTGCCATTTTCACCAGGACCATGGCCATAATATCGAGGAGTGTGTTAACGTCAAAGATCAGGTTGAGGGGTTGATACGTCAGGGCCGTCTCAGTTGATTCACGGAAACTCGCCCTCAGTAGAGGCAAAGGACTGAGCCCATTAGAAACAACCACCGGCGGACCCCTCCCCGGCAACCAGTATAACCTAACCAAGGTCATGATTGCCCTCCATAGCAACCTCGGGCACAAGGTAACCCCGCTCCACCTGTTGGAGAAATCAGAGCTATTTTCGGTGAGCTTGCTTGTGGAGGACCATCCCGCTCGGCTCAACGAGCATAACTCAAGAAAATAAGGCAAGGCTCAGACAAAGAAGTTGCCACATTGGACCGACCCTCCAAATAATCCAAGCAGTGGACGGAGCCTATCACCTTTACGGACGCCGACTGCACAGGCATTCGTTACCCCCATGACGACCCTCTCGTCATTTCTGCCCTCCTCTCGAATTACAAGGTCAGACGGGTTCTCGTCGACAACAGTAGTTCTTCGGACATCATCTTCCTAAATTGCTTCTGCCAGCTCAAGATCGGGGAAGAAAGTCTGTCCCCTCTCCAAACCCCATTAGTCAGTTTCACTGGAGATCGAGTGACCTCCATCGGCTCCATCGATCTTCACATCACAATCGAGGAATACCCACGGCAAACCACAAAGTTACTCACCTTCCTTGTCATCAACTATCCCTCTGCCTACAACATCATCCTCGGCCGCACCGCCCTAAATGTTTTCCAAGCTATCACATCCACTTTCCATCTTGCCGTCAAGTTCCCCACCGACCTAGGAGTCGGTACAATAAGAGGAGAGCAGACTGTGGCTAGGGAATGTTACGTCGCCTCACTTAAAGAGGTCAAGCTAAAGGAAGCTATGATCATTGAAGGACTCGATGTCAAAGACGAGGATGAGCTGGTAGAGGGGAACTAGTGGAAGAGCTTGTTGAGGTCCCCATCGACCCCACCAACCTGACAAAAACTGCCAAAATCGGTAGCCAACTATCCTCTCAAGCAAAGGCCGACTTTACTGCCCTCCTGATTAAGCACAACGACGTATCTGCCTGGACCCACTCCGATATATCGGGTATTGATCCCTTCTTCATAACCCATCGTCTCAGCATTGAGCCCCACTTCCGACCCTTCCGCCAGAAGCAACGCATCTTTCACCCGGAGCGCAACACTCTTATCGCCTCTGAAGTAGATAAGCTTCTTGAGGCACAGTTTATCAAAAATGTTGACTACCCCATATGGCTGTCAAATGTGGTCTTGGTTCGTAAAAACAACGGTAAATGACGACTCTGTGTCGACTACTCAGACCTTAACCGAGCTTGCCCCAAAGACAGTTATCCCCTTCCTCACATAGATCTGCTCGTTGACGCCACGGCCGGCCATCAAATGCTCAGCTTCATGGACGCCTTCTCTGGATACAACCAAATTCTGATGCACCTGTCTGACCGGGAGCACACCTTCTTCATTACCGACCGGGGGACCTACCATTATTGTGTCATGCCGTTTGGGTTAAAAAATGCTTGGGCCACTTACCAACGGTTGGTCAACGCCATTTTTCATCACCAGATAGGTCGGAACATGGAAGTATACGTCGACGACATGCTAGTCAAGAGTAGGCTCTCCGCTGATCATCTGGCCAATCTGCGAGAGACCTTCAACACCCTATGAAAGTATCAAATGAAACTCAATCCGGAGAAATGTGCCTTCGGCGTAGGATTTGGGAAATTCTTTGGTTTTATGGTCAGTCAGCGAGGCATCGAAGCTAACCCCGAAAGGATCAAGGCCTTGATAAAAATGCAGTCGCCCAGAATGGTTAAGGAGGGTCAGAGGCTTATTGGTAGAGTCGCCGCCCTCAACCGCTTTATTTCCCGCGCAACGGACAAGTGCCTCCCCTTCTTCAAAGTTCTTCGGCAAACTTTTGCGTGGACGGCAAAATCCGAAGAGGCCTTTCAGCAGTTGAAGCAGTGCATAGCCAACCCCCCTTACTTTCTTAGGCAATCATGGGTGAACCCCTTTTTCTTTACTTAGTCGTGTCAAACACTGCAGTCAATGCAGCACTCATCAGGGAAGACAGCTCTGTCCAACGATCGGTCTACTACATCAGTTGGGCTCTCAAGGGAGCAGAACAGAACTACCTCTTGCTTGAAAAAATGGCCTTAGCCTTGGTCATAGCCTCAAGGCGACTCCGACCTTACTTCCAAGCCCACCCCATTGTCGTCCTCACTGACCAACCGTTGAAGAAAATATTGCAACAACCAGAGTTGTCCGGCTGACTTATGCAATGGTCAGTCGAGCTCAGCCAGTTTGACATCTCCTACAGACCTCCGCGACCCCAGACTGAGGCAGAAGACCCCCACTCTTGGACCCTCAACATCAATGGATTATCCCGCAAAGAAGGCAGTGGGGCTGGTCTTATCCTCACCGCCCACGAGGGTGGTTACTTCAAATGTGCTCTCCGTTTCTTGTTCGACGCAAGCAATAATGAGGTTGAATATGAGGCATTGATAGCAGGTCTCTGCCTAGCCAGAGACATTAGTGTTAGCCATATCTGTCACGACCCAAACCCGCCCCTGTAGGTTTAGCGTCGCAACCGGCCAGTAATCCTTGGATTACCTACGGCCTCTGATGACATTAATATAAAATAAGGGGCTAGCGGAAGCAGATACATAAATATAAATGTCCAATGAGCTGTGTTGACTTATATGAAACAGAATATTTTAAAACTTTATTTACATAACTTTAAGTCAACCACACATTATATTATACCGCACACTTTACAGTATCTTAAGTACAGCCAACATGATTAAAATAAGTCTCATGCAAAAACAGGCTAAACAAAACTCAATCCCAAGACTGTTCGGGAACCTCCACGTGAGGCACAATGGCTGGTCGACAATGTAAACCTTCACGAAGCTTCAGGCTTGCACTCCAGAATGCTCACCTATAATATATATATACAAACAGTGAGCTAAAGCCCAGTGAATAACATTAAGGTAAAGGGGTTAGTGAACGAAATCCGAACATTTCATATGTATAAAACAAATCATAGCATAATCAGTATCATCTCATATCAGAACATAATACTGGCATACTCCATAGAACAAATCACATAACCAAAACGTCTTCCGACTAGAGTAACCGATCCCGGACACCGATTAAACAAACACCACAATGAAGTAGCTAACGAGATCTCGTAAATGTCATGGACCCGCATTATCATGCTGCCCCCCATGACTTGGGACTATCTATGGATGCCATAATAGATTTCAAACATGGATCTTCGTTCACAGAAACATATATCATTTCAGAAATCATAGCTTGATATATCACATTTGGAACATAATTTCATATCAACGTATCTTCACGATAACGTTACTCACAGTGGTTCCGTAGATGGTCAATCACTTCTTGGACGTTGACCTACAATCACAAATACATAGCACCAACGAATCTCATTATTACACATTCATGTGGCCATTAAGGCTTAGCTTACATCACGTTGGTTTATGTTCATTCTTAACACATGGCTTAGAACACACACACCCTTGCCATCTCTTAGTGTGATTCATACTTACTACAATGCTCAACTCACACACATACTTGTCATGCTATATCTTGTTACATTCTTTCATTAGTGTGTGTTTCTAGCCCATTACCTCATTACTATAGCTTAATTAAGGCTTAGGAATGCCTAAGATGTAATGAGGATGTCAAAACATGTCTTGGAACACTTAGCCAAATTTTCTGAAAAATAGGTCCCCGCTCGAGTGTGTCTTTCTCCGCTCGAGCGGGCATCTTTAAAGGGATCCGCTCGGCGTGTGTTCCGCCGAGGTCAGAAATCGAGCAAATCTTTGGATGCATGAAATCTCCGCCGGCAGAAGTTTTCCAGCGGTAAAAATTCGACAAGAAATACTGGGTGCATGAATTCCCCGCTCGAGCGGCAAAACCCCCGCTCGAGCGGCCTTCAAAAATCTGGGTTTTCCAGATTGCACCCTCAAGCTTCAAATCGACTTTTGATGCATCAAAACCAATCCTCTTGGGCCAATTTTCTGGAAAACACTTCAAAACTCATATTATTACATGTTTCAAAGATCAATTTGAGAAACCAAAGCCCAAGGGTAGTTTAATTAAATCCAATTTCAAACCAAATTTCATAAACATGATTTCAATGTAACATGCATGAACTTTTCTTGTTTCAAACTTCTTAAAACATGATCAAACACCACAAATCAACTTGAAATTTGATGATTAGATGGAAGACAAGATGAACTCATGGATTGAACCAATAATGTGGACATGCATGCAAGAATTTTCCAAGAAACAACTTGAAACCCAAAATTATTTCATGAATTAAGACATGCAAGAGCTTCTCCCACTTTAAACCTTCCATAACATGATCAAACTTGGTAATTTGAGAGAAAACAAGATGAATGACCAAAATGTGAGTGAAATTAACACATGCATGGAAGAAATCTTAGATCTCAAACTCAAAACATGGAAATTTATGCATGCATGCATGATTTGCAACTCAACTCTTCTTCTAAGGCCCAAATTACATGTTTAAACTCATAATCCTCATGAATCATGCAAGATAACACTGAAATTCATAATTAAAGGGATGAATATTCTACCTTAGATCTTGTTCTTGCTAAAAACTTGCACAATCTTGAAGAATTTAAGCCCAAGCCTTCAATTTTCTCCCCCTCTCTCTCTAGAATTGCTCTCACTCTCTCTCTAAAATGTTTCCATCAGATTTTTCCTCTCACCCTCTCTCTCAAATGTTTGTTCTCAAAAATGTGGCTGAAGGATGTGTTTTGTTGAATGCAAAAAGGCTCAAAGTGTTTTGTATGGATTTGGCCACTAGGTGGCAAAACTATAAATAAGTCCAACTCTGTAATTAGCTTATTTAATCTAATTTAATCATACAAAATCGCATTTTAATTAAATACGCCATAATGTTCTAAAAATTCCACTTAACATGATGGTATAATCAATTTCGGGTTTGGACGTCGATAAGGCTTTCAATTTTCATTTTAAAGTGGAATTTCATCAGATATAACTATGGGTAGCAAATAAAAGCCAATTATGATACCAATTACATATTAATCCCATCATCAATCTTAATCACTTAATTAACATCCTTAATTACCGGTTAGGAGCTAATTACGGGTCGGGGTTATTACAATATCCAAGTGTTCAGCAATTCCCATCTCATTTTCGGACAAATCATGGGGGAATTCGATGCCAAGGAAGACACAATGCAGGCTTACAGAGATATTGCACTCCCCCTTGCTCGCCTCTTCAACACTTTCCACATCAAGCACATCCCGCAGGCAGAAAACTCCAAGGCAGATAAGATGGCTCAATTAGTTTCTGCCGACCAGTCAGACCTCAGCCATGGTGTCCGCCTTGAGTACCTGGCCCACCCCGCCATTTCCTCAAACCAGCAGCAAGTCCACTTCCTCCAAAATGAACCTATTCTATAGGCGACCGACATCTTTCTATTTCTGACAACAAGGGACCTACCAAACGACAAACAACAGGCAGCCAAAGTCAGGGCCCGGTCATCCAACTACATTCTTATCAGTGGTCTTTTGTACAAATGTGGTTTTTCACGCCCATACCTGAGATGCCTCAATCCTGCTTAAGCGATCTACGTGATGAAAGAAGTCCATGAGGGTGTATGTGGCAATCATTCGGGTGCTAGATCACTAGCCCACAAAATACTCTGCACTGGTTACTTCTGGCCTACTCTTAACCAAGATGCCGCTGAATTCGTGCTTAAATGTGATAAGTGCCAACGCTTCGCTAACATCCCTTATGCTCCTCCTACAGAGTTGATCACACTTTGCAGCCCTTACCCATTCGCCAAATGGGGGATCGACCTAGTTGGCTCATTGCCCACCAGCCGAGGCCAAACCAAATTCGTAATTGTTGCCATTGATTACTTCACTAAATGGGTAGAGGCGGAACCCCTTGCCACAATTACCGAGCGGAACACAACCAGATTCATCTGGCAGTCGATCGTGTGCCGATTTGGCATCTCTCAAGCCATCGTCTCCGACAACGGCAAACAACTTGACAATGCCAAATTCAGGAAATTCTGTGCAGAACTTCAAATCCAACCATGTTTCTCTTCCCCAGGTCATCCCCAAGCCAATGGCCAAGTTGAGGTTACCAACTATTCTCTTCTGAAGATCATCAAAACTAAGCTGGAAGCTGCTAAGGGACTCTGGGCTGAGGACTTACCAAATGTACTCTGGGCGTACCGTACTACAGCCCGAACCCCCACTGGTGAGACCCCTTTCGCAATATACGGTCTTTGGTCATCGATTGGAAATCGTGCGCCTACCTTGAGGATTCTGCACCCAAATCCATAACTCACTGAAGAATTGCGTCGAGCTGACCTAGACCTGATTGAAGAGCTCCGAGAGACCATTTATGTCAAACAGGCCTCATATTAATAGAAAATGAGAACTCACTACAACCGCAAAGTCCGACCGAGGGAGTTCGCCGTGGGAGACCTTATTTTATGCAAAAGTAACTCTTGCCACCGTAAATCCTTTGAGGGCAAGTTGGCAGCAGAGTGGGAGGGACCTTACATTGTCAAAGCCAGACCTCGTCCAGGTACTTACCGACTTCAGGACATGGACGGCCGAGACCTCCCCCATCCATGGAACGTCGAGCACTTGAAGCGTTATTTTCAATAAAAGCTGTATCTTTTGTATTAATCAATTGCTATATTTTTTTTTTGACAATCTACACACTTGAATGTTTTTGTTCTTCTCTCACATGATGTAATTTTCTGATCAAACGGGCTACACTTTAAATGACAACAATTTTATATCTCAGTTATCTGTGTGGTATTTCAATAACGTCCTGATTGCAGCCTTAGCCAGACTGAGCATGAAAAGCCTCAGCCAGACTGAGCATGAAGAGCTCAGCCAGATTGAGCATGAAAAGCCTCAGCCAAACTGAGCATAAAAAGCCTCGGCGGTGAGTTACTTAAAGCCTCGGCGGGCCGAGCATGAAGAGCTCAGCCAGACTAGTTACTTAAAGCCTCAGCCAGACTGAGCATGAAAAGTCTCAGCCAGACTAAGCTACTCAAGACCTCAGCCAGATTGAGCATGAAGAGCTCGGCCAGTCTAAGTTACTTGAAGACTCAGCCAGACCGCGTTAATCATGGCTCAACCCAAACTGAGCATGAATGAAGCACTCGGCCAAGGCCACTATTGCAACTTCATGATTGTGGCATAGTTGCCATACTTAGTCAAATTCCAGGTCCACATTTTTACGCCTCTTCACACTCTTTACATTTGTTAACTTACATGTCCTAACCCAACCTATCATTTATCAACACTCTTACAACAAGATTTAAAACCTCACATTTTAGGACCTTTGTAGTTCAACGTTTTCCAAGTTAGATTGGCTCCCTGCTGGGTCGTGATTCACAACTTCACGTTCTTAACATTCTCACATTTTAAACTTCACTTTGCGTTGTGGTTTTCTTACATTTTCAACTTCACTATGATTTTTACACAAAGCCCTATATAAGTCACCATTCATCCTTTGCAGATCCACAAACAATAAAGACAATAGCATAAAAACACAAACACAACTCATAATTTTTTTCATTCACAAACTTATATATAAGTTTACTACAGCAATTACAAAAAAAAAAAAAAACAATAACAAACAAAAACCAAAACTTTTATTTACAAATTTTGTTCACACCAGTCACTCATCTTCACTTGAAACAAGCTCCTCTTCGTCCATGCCCTCGTCTAGGGGGGTCTGGGCCACGTCGTCCTCATTTATCTTTACATTGCTGAAGTCCAAGTCTGGGAACATCTCTTCTACTTTGCGTTTAAACATCTTCCAGCCACTGTCCTAGAACTCAGCCATCTCATGTTTGTAGAAGTCCAACCGCTGGAAGCTCTGGATCACTTCTTCTTCACTCCTACTCCTAGCGGTTGCTCCCCACGAGCCAACTCTTGCCAAGTTGCTAGCGATCGCGGCATTGATCGCCATCTGGAAGTCAGCAAACCCCTTAAACTGCTCTACTGTTGCGACACATAAGTCGGGGTATGCTGCCCTCTCAGAGGCTAACTTGGTCTTTTCTTCCTCTAGAGCCTTCTCTAACCCCGCCTTCTCCTCTATTGACTTGGTCTGCTCGTCTGCCAATGTCCTCTCCAGCTCAGCGATCTTCAGATCTGCTTCTTCTTTTTCTTTGACCGGCTGAGCACGAAAACCTTCGTTGCAGGACATGGCCTCATCCTACCGTTCGTTGGCGGCATTTCTGGCCTCTTCCGGCCTTCTTCGCTCGCTGCCAGCCAGTTGGAACTCGAGCGACACCACCTTGCGACGTTCCGTCTCCAGCTCTAACTTGGTTGCGAGCAGCTCAGCCTGGGAACGGTCGGCAACATTGCTCTGCACCATCGCCAACACCTCTATTTTCTTCGCCTTCTGGGCCTCTTCCAGCCCCCTGGCACACCAAGGCAGCCTCTTCCTCCGCCTCCTCCGCTCTCCTTCTTCAAATTTTCAAGTTGGGCCTCCACCTCCCCCAACTTTGCCTGCAGTGGCCTTAATTCACCTCTTGCAGCCGTCGCCTTGTTTAGTAGGGCCCCTGCTAAGGCGGTCGCCTCCATTTGGGCAGAGCACAACCCCCTTAGCAAATTTCCTTGAAATCAAGGCTAACGGGCGCATGACTGCGTCTTCCACTACTCTCAAAAGGTGATCTGCAGCTGTCCTGGCTAGGCCTCCTTCTTCCTCCAGTCGCCCAGACACTGCTGGAGCTTGGAAGATAGCAGTCTTCAACTTGACCCCCACTCCCTCTCCTTGGGGCGCAGGACCCTCCTTTGGCTGTTGCTCTCCTCCCTCCTTAGGGCTGGTCGCCCCACCTTCCACTTGTTTTTTAAGGCTAGTCGCCCCACTCTCCATCCTTTCTGCTGCTTCCCCAACTCCACTTCGGGGGTCTCCTCTGCCGTCACCTCCTTCCTCCTCTTCAAGGCGGGCTCCTCCACACTCTTCCTCACTTTCTTCTTGTTCCTCAACAAAGTCTCCATCTCCTTTTTGTTCCTCTCCTTCAGAGGATCCACTGGGGGCGATCGTGGCTCAAAGCCGCCCAGATCCTTCTTCCCCAGTGGCTTAGGGTGCGGTCGGATTCGCTCCCTCGCGATCGGCGTCGGAGCAGGCCCCAGTTGTGTCTCCTTATATTTGTTCGCTCGGGTGAACAATCTCCTTTCCTCCTCCTCCTCCGCCTTCCGTTGCCTCTCTAACTCCTCCATTGCCGGATCCTCCCCCAACAGTTGCGGCCCCAAGTTCACAGCAAACAACGTTGAAGGCAGGACCAGCTCATCCCACCTCACTCCCTTCTCTTCTCTCCATTCCCTCACCCTCTTCACTCGGTCCTCGGCCACCTTGTCCAACTTGGGCTCAACTGATTTGGTGGGCACCTTCCATGTTGTGCGAACTCCCGCCCTACCGTTCGCCGTCATAAAGAACCATCTCGGCCTCCACCCCTTCACCGAAGATGGAAGACCCGCCACCAGACCTCGCTCCACCACTGCTTGCAGCGTCACCCATAGGGATGGCAATTTGAAACCGGCCCGACGGGGATCCCCGACCCCGATTTAAACGGTTTTTTCCCGAAAAATACCCCCGACGGGGAGGTGACGGTATTTGAAAATCAATCCCCGATCTGTCACGGGCCGGGGACGGTGATCAGTGTTTGATCCCCGGCTCGGCTCGGCCCGATCTCGACCCCATCCCCGAATTTCTCTGAAGTGAAATTACTTTTATACCCCTTATATATATATATATATATAATAATAATAATAAACCAAACCGTATATATTATATTTATTATAAACCAAACCACTGCATTAGATTAATATATCACTTCCTGTTATGTGGCTCTCATACTCACTCTGTAACTAAGATATATATATATATATCTCTCTCTCACTCTCATCTCAACTCTCTCCCACTCTCTCGTTCTTCTCGCTATCAACTCTCTCTCTCGCGGTCACCGATGGCGACGTCAGCACCACCGCTGGCCCCGACTCCCCCTCTCTCTCACCGACGGCGACATCACCACCACCGCCGCACAACGTCTGTCTCTCTGCCACCACTACCGAACCCACAGCCATCGCCAGCCACTCTTGATCTCGATCTCTGTCACCACCACCGAACCCACCGACGGCGTCACTCAGATCTGTCTGTGTTAGATCTGTCTCTGTGTGTGTGTGTGTGTGAGTGATCTGATATGTGATTAATTTTTTTTTTAAGTTTAAATCTGTATTTGTTGATGATGATAAAACATAGTATTTTTTTTTAAGTTCAAATCTGTTTCAGACCATTAATAATTTTGTTTCAGATCTGTTTTTAGATAATGTTGTTGTTGTTGTTGTTGTTGAGTTGTGTGTGAGGCATTTGAAATTTTTGTTACCTCTGAAATTTTTAGATGATAATTCTCTTTCAGATCTGTGTGTGTGAGGCATCTGAAATTTTTTTTTTTTTAGTCGGGGAATACTCGGGGTCGGGGAAACCCGATCCCCGTTGGGGGTGGGGGTGGAGGCAGTGATAGGATCCTCGTCGGGGATCGGGGCCGGGGAAAATTCGACCATCGGGGATCGGGTACGAGGAGTGTGATCCCCAGCCCCGCCCCGTTGCCATTCCTAGTCACCCAAGTCTCCTGCTGACCGGAGGCCTTGTAGCCGGAGAAGAACTCCTCTACTGTCATTGACGTTCCTCCGGTTGCTTGTTGCGAGGAACTCGCGCACGCCATCAGTATTTTCCAGGCTTTCGGCATCAATTGTCCTGGCGCCACTTCCAGCTTATTCAGCACGTCCACCACGACCTGAAGGAGGGGTAGCCTCAACCCTCCTCGCAATGCTTCTTCGTAGAGGCTGAATTCATCTGGTCGCACATCTGACACCCTCTCTTTGGATGTGGACAGCCTTAGCCATACCTCCGTGGGGATTTGGTACTTCTTCCTTATTTCCTTCAACTCCTCTGCTGTCAGTACGGATCTGTCCAATTTGGTGTGCCAATGGTCTGGCTCCACCTGACTAATAGGTCTCGCGGCCGAAATTATTGTCCTAGGGCGAGCCCGCACAGCCTGACTCGCTCCCTCCCCCTCCCTATGCTCCGTACGATATTGTTCTGCCAAGTCCACCACATCGTCGTCGCCTAACGGATCAACCCTTGCGGTTGTTGCTTCCTCTTGGGCCATCTCTCTTGTGTGTCTGCGAATGGTGTCGAATGCGGGCACAAGCAAATTCACAAAATGTTGCAAAGGTGTATCACTTGACACAAAAGGAGTTTACACTTGGAATATTTTGGTTGTTTGCAAAGAGATACGTAAAACGGATAATACCAAAAGCCCAAGGTTTGCCTATATTCCAAGGGTCACAATTAAATTTTGCCAGTTTGAAAATTTTCAAAAATCTGCCAAAACTATCTTTTCAACGCCCTATATTGACCTATCGTTTCATTTCTTGCTCAACGCCTAACCTTTCCCACCATAAGATTCCGCCACGTGTACGCCCACGATCCACTGCCCTCTTCCCCTACCCAGTCTTTTCCACTTCAAATCACCACATGCCCTGTCATTCCTTGAGCCCCGCACACCGCTACTTGTCCCTCCTCGCGGTCGGCCTGGTCGGTCCCTTAACTCGGTCACCCTTCGCGGTCAGTCCCTCCACTCGGTCACCCTTCGCAGTTGGCCCTCCTCATGGTCGGCCTCTCCACTCGGTCACCTTTTGCGGTCGACCTCCTCATAGTCGGCCCCTCTACTCGGTCACCCTCCGCGGTCGGCCCTTTTCATGGTCGGTTCCTCCACTCGGTCACTTTTCGTGGTCGGCCCTCGTCATGGTCGGCCCTCCTCTCGGTCGGTCCCTCCACTCGGTCACCCTTCGTGGTCGACCCTCCTCATGGTCGGCCCTCCTCTCGGTCGGTCCCTCTACTCGGTCACCTTTCGCGGTCGGCCCTTCTTATGGTCGGTCCCTCCACTCGGTCACCCTTCGCGGTCGGCCCTCCTCATGGTTGGTCCCTCCACTTGGACACCCTTTGCGGTCGGCCCCTCCATTCGATCACCCGTCATGGTCGGCCCTCCTCATGGTCGGCCTCTTCGCCTCGCCGGTCTATAGCAACGATCGTTCTCTTCATTATTCCCTTTGTTAGACTAAAGTTGCACTTGAGAATGGGAGACTACTGACATGGGCAAGCCCATAAAGGTTATAGCCCACCACTTAGGGCCCAATACATAATTCAAATACTAAAGCCCAGCGTTGCTGGAGCTTGACATGGCATCAAGAACCAATGGCACCTAGACACATGGCAAGTGAAGGACAAGCCACATAAGCAGACAAAGATCCTGCAAAATTATTGCACTGCACATCAGCCATTAATGAAGGTTCTTACAGCATTTATTGCAATAAGCCCTCCCCATCGAGACATAACGGCCTCACCATGAACAAGGCAAGCTAAAGCATAGACTTCCAGCTATGGCGACAGGTCGGAAGGGACAACGAAATGATTACCAGAGGATATAAGCAGACGTCGAAGACAAGAAGAAGGTTAAACTTTCTATCTCTAATCCATCTCTACATTCCACCTATCTTTCTAACTTGCTCGTCGGAGGGTTCGCTGGGGGATTTCCCGTTTCCCGTTGAACTCTTATGCAGGTTCCACTGTGGGCTTGGTCATCCGGACACATGCTTGAGGAGTGTGGATCAGTCCGACCCGTTCCACCTGGAACGAACTGTATCATCAAGATTAAACATGTATTTGAATCCTACTTATTTTAGGTAAGGTGTGTATTGTTGTTGTGATTAAATCTTATTTAAAAATAGAGTAAATTACGCTTTGCCATTTTATGTTTGGTTACTTTTTCACTTTGGTTTTTAAAAAGTTTATTTTTTTCATTTTGGGTTTTCATGTTTCAAGTTTTTTTAGTTTGTGCCTAAAGTTATTTTTTGTTAAAAATTAAACAGAAAATGATACATTACTAATCACGTGACGTGACATAAAAATATTTTATTATATATAACTCACATCTCTAACATAAACTTAAACTTTAATATCAAAATATATCTTTTATGTTATGAGATAGTTATTATGATATTTTCTGTTTAATTTTGAATAGAAATTACCTTTAGGAATAAACTGAGAAAAACTTGAAACATAAAGGGTTAAAGTGAAAAAAAATAAATTTTAAAGGCCAAAATGAAAAAGTAGCCAAACATAAAGGGAAAAAAATGTAATTTATCATTAAAAATATAAAATTTAATTTTGGTAATTTTTGGTTTACATCGACCCATCACCTGAATTTTATATTTTTTTCACTATCAAATTGTTCCACAATTATATTGTACAATTAATATCAATTGAAAATCCACGTCCATTAGACAACATTTTGTGTCATAGAAATATATATATATATATTTACTAAAGAACAAAAATTTTTTTTCCAAAAATGTGTCATTTTATGTGTTTATTTTATATTTGTTTTTAGTAAACAAAAAAATAGATTTCTTCATAAATATTTTTAACTTTTAAGTGCATGAAAATATGCAAAATTTACTACAGTCAAAGAAAAAATAAAAAAATAAAAAATCTAGAAAATATCTTTGAAAAATTAAACTAAATAGACTAATTTTTGTTAGTGAAATTTTACTACACACAATGGTGTCTATGTTGAATTTTTTTCCCCTTCCGATACAACAGAAATAATGTTTGTAGATTTTCAATTTGTATTAATTGTGCAATTGTCATGACCCAAACCCGCCCCTATGGGTTTAGTATCAGAATCGCCAAGAATCCGAGATTAGAAGGCCCGCTAATATGATGAGAACGATGTCTGAGTACATGGGCATGGCGGAAGCCAAAAGCGAGATAAACAATGTCCAATGAGTCAGGATACCAGTATGCAAAAATAATTTTCATACATATATACATAGACAAGACAAAACAAGATGTACAATATTCACAATCATTCAAGACAGGACTTAATCCCTATTAAACAAAGATAAGAATCTATACAAGAATACAAAAGCAGTACAGAGACGAGGAAAATTAAAACATCCTTAAGCCATAGCTTGACAAGCTCGGAACCTCACAGTGAGGCGCAGTGGTTGGCTTGACAAAATTGGAGTTTACCCCGACGCTCCTAGCAACGGTCCGATGCCTGTACACCTACATATATATATATATGAGCAGTGAGCTAAAGCCCAGTGAATAACATAATGCGTAAAGAGGTTAAGAATGAATGTCCTTACAGTAATGAAAATAGTTCATTGATTCAGTATATCAGTCATTCAGTTATACAGTCATATGTGGTACATCCATTAGCATAGCAGTACAGTAAACAGTAGGTCTTAAAAGACCGAACAGTCAATGATAGCCATCATAACAGTAAACAGTAGTGGTTCCAACATGGGAACCGACAGAGATCTCTGTAACAGTAGCAGTAACAGTAAACAGTAGTTGCTATGGATGCCACAATACAGTTCAGAATAGAGGACATTCATTCATTCAGTAACAGTATCATTTTAGAAAACAATACAGTTCAGTTGTTCAGAAGATAATCATTATTGAACATATCTTTACACAATTGTTACTCACAGAGTTCTGGGCTACAGTAAGCTAGAGCGTCTCCTCGGATGCCAACCCTACACAGTTTACAGATTTAACACACACTAAGCTATATAGTTGGGAAAAATAATAACTTAATCCCTAATTTACCTCAGTGTGGTTCTACATCTATATCTTCATTAAGATGTCTTAAACTAGGCCTAAGAATGCCTAGGATGGAATGAGGATGCGAAGATGTACTTAGAAAACATTTTTAGAATTTTCAGAAAACAGAGGTCTCGTTCGAGCGTGGGTTTCCCCGCTCGAGCGGACATGCAACAAAGGCCTCCGCTCGAGCGTCAACTTACCCACTCGAGCGGACCATAAAGTACTGGATAGGTGAAATCCCCGCTCGACGCCCGCTCGAGCGTGAGACACATGACCCCGCTCAAGTGTACATTCCTCCGCTCGAGCGGACGGCAAAATAGTGCAAGATGCTGGGAGCTCGAATTCCCCGCTCGAGCGCCACTTCCCCCGCTCGAGCGGGAGTCCAAAATCTGGAAAATCCAGATTTGAGTTCCAAGTTCAAAATCATGTTTTGATGCATAAATTTCGGTCCTCTTGGGCCAATTTTCTAGAAAACTCTTCAAAACACATAGTTTAACAAGATTCAAAGCTCAATTTGTAAAATCAAGGCCCAAAGGTGAGGTAATTAAACCCAATTTCAAATAACACCTCAAAAACAAGATGAATGTGTAACATGCATGGATTCAACAACTTCAAAGCTTCAAATGTTTGCTCAAATGAGCTCATTCTTTCAAAACCAAGATGAATTCATGAATTGTGATAAAAAGATGAACATGCATGAAGTAATTTCATGTTAACAACCTCAAAATTCACAAATGTGTGCATGCATACATGAGATGAGCTTCAATCCAACATTATAAGGCTCAATCTAGGCTTAGATCACTAAGGACACAAGAACTATGTATGAACAATCATAAACACAACAAGGAGAGGTTGAATTTCCTTACCTAAGTCTTGAATTTGAGGTGTAGGAGCTCAATTTACAATTATCCTTCAATTCCTTAAAGTCTCCAAGCTAAATGCCTAGATGAAATCAATCTTCTAGGTTTCTCTCTCTCTATGGTCGGTTATGGCTCAAGGAAATGAGCTGAAGAAATGTTTTGTTTGAGTGTAAAAAGCTCAAATATGTTTTGCCTACATGGTCCACTAATAATGGCATTAAGGTAATTAAGTCAAACTATGTAATTTATCATTATTTAATCTAATTTAACCATACTACATCAATTTTCAGATAAATACACCATTAAATCACATAAATTTTAATGATCATAAAACATCAGTCAATTTCGGATTCGGCCGCTGATAAGGCCTTTAATTTGCAGTTTAAAACATAAAATATGAACAGATAGTTTAACAGTCAAACAGATAGAATTGCAATTTAACTAATATACTCAATCAATTCAGTTCCAGATTTCAGTCAGTCAGTTAATTACTTATCATAATCAGTCTCAGTTTAGCAGTAATCAAAAATCAGTGGTGAGGGTTATTACAGCAATACAATTGTGAAATAATTTTACAGTGCAAAATTAAATAAAATAAAATAAAAAATCAATGGATAGGTCATCTAAAAGTTACTACTATTGAATTTTATATTTGCAATTTAATTATACAAAAATAAACAAGTTACTTAAAACAATTAGGATTTCAAATACATACTTCTTGAATTGGGTAATTTTTTAGCCAATCATAAGGTGCAAATTACTTAGATTATAAAGGGAGGGAACAAAAACTTTGAAATACCTTCGTGTGGTAAACAAAAACCTTAACACTTGAGTATCACATATTTATGTTTTTCAATTAAAACATAAATATAGACACCTCCCAAAAGTCTCTCTCTCTCTCTCTCTCTCTCTCTAAAACCAGTGTGTTTCACTCTCCGAAACCTCTAGCGATCTAGGTTTTAGCAATTCATAGATATATATAGAGACAGAAAAAAAGATGATAGAGCTACTATTCCCTTTGATTTGGGGCGAAATCGTGGTGCTTCTGATCCTCCTCTTCAAAACCCCTCTCAGGAAACTCGTCATCATGGCGTTGGACTGCCTCAAGCGAGGCATCGGCCCGCTCGTCGTCAAAACCGTCGCCGTAGTCATCTTCGTCTTCATGTCCATCATTGTTTACAGCGTCACCGTGATCCAGAGCCGTCCAATCGACTCTGTCAATCCAACGGACCAGATTCTCCTCGCCAGGCACATACTTGAAGCTTCTCTTATGGGTAAACAAAAATCTACTACTCTATGTCCTCATATTTGAATTGTTATTTGTTAGATTGATTCGAATTTTACAAATTTTGGAAAATGTGAGTTTTGTTAATTTGCTTGAATCAATGACTCTTGTTCTCTTGATGAGTATATGAGTTTTTGCAAACACTAATACCCCTTTTGGATTTGGTGAAACACAGTTGTAGTTTGCCCGAAACATGAGCCCCTGGATAAATAAGTTACATTTTGATAGGGTGGGTGAACAAAAAGCATGTATGAGTAATAGTTTGAGAAGGGTTTTTATTTTATTTTATTTTATTTTTAATTTTTTTTTTTTCATAAGAGTGGTGTTTATGAGGAATAATAATTTAGGAGGTGGATTGTATATCTATCTGAAATGAAAGAGAGTGAATTTGTTTTGTTCATCAATTTACATATACTTCATTGTTTGGGATATTTCATGTCCACAAACATGGCATACCATTGTTCCATTCTTTGTGCATGATGACATTGATATAATGTTTCTTGTTTTCACTTTATGTAGAAAGCAGAAGGAACTGAGCCTGTGCTTGGTTCATGGATTTGGAGAGTGATTTGGAAAGGGAAAGGAAAAAAATAGGTGAAATCCCTCCCCAAATCCCTTTCCCTTTCCAAATCTCTCCCCAAATCCATATACCAAACACAGCCGGAAGGAAAATTCAATTCTTTGATGTTTAGATGTAAAATAGTGGCTTGAAGTGATACACAATTCTGTAACAACTTCCAATACCGATGTTATATTTATTTACATAATATGTTTAATTACTTTATTAAAATTCTTTTCATAGCAATAAGTACAATTCTCTGCATAGAAGTTACATTAGAAGAGAGAAACTTATCTTTGATAATTTTGGATTAATTATACTCATGCATAGGCCTATCAGTTGAGCGGGAATGAACTTGGCTGAGGTTTGTTCAAGTTCAAACAAAATTGATTTTCATGAGCTCAAGCCAAAGTTCAGTTTGATTAAAAATCAATGTCTCAGCCCAAGCTCAGCCTATTCTATATCGTGGGCTCGGGTTGAATTTTGCTATGCCATTTTCAATTATTTATTTCTAGTTTTCAATACTATTCACAAACATAGTTATTTGGAGACTCCAAAATTTGACTTAGCAACTTAACATAATGTTACGACCCCATTCCGCCTCTAGTAGAATGGTGCCGTCATGGCCAGTAATCCGAGATTACCAAAGGCCAACTTATAAAGATTCATACACAATCAGAGTATCCATATATGGGGCTTACATGTGTGGAAGCAAATTTAAATCTAAGCAGTCCATAAGAGTTGTGCATAGATCAAATGAAATGACATACATCTTAACATGGTTTACAACTTGGATACAAATAAAATAAAGTACATGTTACATCTTGATCAAAAGGCTTCTCAAGCCGACATATACAAAAGAAGTGAATTAAAACTAAAAAACATAATCTTCAAGAGGTTAGCAAAATGAATCCAAAACAACTTGCGAATAACATCTAGGCGTCACCGCCTTCTTGCTTGCCACCTACATATATATATAAGGAGAGGGTGAGCTTGGATACTCAGTGAATGATATTAGTAATAAAGGTTTAAATGAATGATATCCGAGATCTTTATCAAAACAATACATATCATAGCTTGTAACAAAACGCGGGATGAATCGAGTTCATCAATCATGGTCTTTCAAATCTTCTTGGATGTTTAATAACATCTACATACTACATGGGGGATGACATTCCGGACAAAACAAGGGAATAATCGACCCGCAATCGATTAGACAAATCCACCCGCACAAGGCCGTTGGTGGGGCCATCTGTACAAGGCCGTCGATGGCAGAGATCTCTCATGGTGCTACATGGGCTTAGAGTCCCCTAGCATGGGAGGACTTTTCAAGAATGTCATCAAAATAAGATAATACTTGATACAAAAACTAGGGATAATCATTCATGCGTGATCAAATACTTTTCTAAAATGAAGCAAGGCTTTATCAAAATTTTATAACATAACTTTATTAAAAATACTATTTACATAGCTCTTCGGACGTCGGGGTTAAAGCAAAGATCCAAGTCCTACAAATACATAATAAAGTCTACTGAATACACTTCAAGAAGACAAGAAGAGATGCTCATAGATAGATATGAAATGTATTCTCAAAACAAGCTTTACATGAGTGTAAATGATCCCGGCATTCCTTTCCAAAACCAAGTCAAGACAAAGTAAAACATGCTGGGAGTTAAAACACTGTTTTTCATCTAGGGAAAACATGCTGGGAGTTAAAACACTGTTTTTTATCTAGAGAAAACATGCTGGATACCAACCAGGTCTTGGAATGGATGCACAGAAATGATCTAGGCAAAAATGACCTAGCTGAGTGAACTCAGGAGGTCTTGGCCGAGGTCCCACACCTCTTGGCCGAGGTGTGGTTACCTAGGCTTCGGTGTGCAGCTGCCTGCTGAGGTGTTACAAGGTGCCGGCAAGGGTGTACCATGGTCGGCCTAGATGATGAACATCTCGGCCTAGGTGATGCAGTGGTTAGCCTAGGTGTGCATGCAAGATAGACTAATAGTGCAAGTGATCATGCAAGGTAGGCCAAGGTGAGATACGATGCTTGGCCTAGGTGTGTGATCTAGGCAAGAGTAGTCTCGGTGATCACACCTAAGGAAATGAAGTCTGAAAATCTGGGTTTCCTCTTTGAAGGACATGAAGAACATGAACATGAAGAACATGAATGCTTAAATCACAACTTGTTATTACAAAATTTGGGATTTCATGAGATGAGTTCGAAAACATGGACCTGGGTACCCATACTTAAAGATCTTATGAAAACAAACACAAAAACATGGATCTTAATACAAACTTTCGGATCAAAACAAGGCTTTTCTTCAAGAACACAAGAACACCATTTGCTCTTTCTAAAACCGAACTTTAAATCAATGCATGACTTATGAATCATGCTAGATCATGCAATGCGATTAGATCAACATAAAGAACAACAAGAGTAGATCAAGAATCTAATCTCAAAACACGGATCTAACGGTTCAAGGTGCGAAGATCAAGCTTGAAAATCTAATCCCTCTCTAAGAACCCCTTTCTCCTCTTCCTAAAGTCTCTCTCTTCAAAGACAAGGATATGACAAATGATGTGTTTCTCTCTCTCTGCCGGCTGACTTAACCCTCTGCAGGAACACGTGGCACTACCAGATTGGTTCTCCTCAAAAAGGTGATTGAAAGACAAGACAAGTGTATGACAAAGTGTGTATAACAAGCAAGATGACATGGGCACTCCGGCAAGTAATGATCTCGGCTTAGGACATAGGCTTCGGCAAGTAAGGTTCCAACGATCTCGGCTAGGGAGGATAACACTTGACCTGGCTGTGCCACACCTCGGCCTAGATGTGCCACACCTTGGTCTAGGTCATTGCAATCCAGGAACATGATCACTAGGTGCAAAGATCAAAGATCTAGGACGCCTAGATGATAACATCTCGGCCTAGATGATACACATCTCGGCCAATATGCCAGGGTGAAGGTGGAGGTCAACCAAAGTGGTTCAAAGATGATCCTAGGCTTGGCATGACCTAGGCTTGGCATGACCTAGGCTTGAGACAACAAGGAAGGAACAAAGCATGCAATCAACACTTAGGCAAATCACATAAGCACAAAACAAGACAGGACCTTTACTTAGGCAAAACAAGTCAAAGTCTACAAATGCAAGCTTAACAAGACAAAATCATGCAAATGCATATGAACATGACTAAGACATAAATGTGGGTTATTACATCCTTCCCCCCTTAAAGAAGTTTGGTCTCCAAACGTAACTTACCTTGCCCCAAAAACAATTCCGTATGTCAGATTCTCATTTCTTCTTACCATCCCTAGCCTTTATCTTGGGACAATCCTTAATACGATGACCCATCTCACCGCATTCAATACATGCCCCAGATGCCCGATGACAAACTCCAAAATGTTGCATCCCGCAATTTGTACATGTCGGCCTGGTGCCATTTTCCTGATTTTCGTTGCTTGAATTACCCACATTTACCTTCTTATTGACATCGGACGGTGCTTGGCGATTGTCATAGTCCTGCCTCTTTCTCTGATTCTCCTCTGAACTCTGACTTCTGTTCAAGTTAGCTTCTGCCAGGATGGCTTTATCTAACACTCCGGCATAAGTCGGCATGTTGAGTATATTAACCCGATCTTGTATTGGTCCCCGAAGTCCACTCTCAAACTTCCTAGCTTTCTTGTATTCGTTATTGACCATGTGGGTGCATACCTTGCCAACTCGGTGAAAGCACGATCATATTCAGCCATTGTTTTGTTACCCTGTGTCAAAGTCTGGAATTCTGTGGTCTTGCGATCTCGGACACTGAGAGGGAAATGCTTGTCATAGAATAACTCCAAAAATCTGGCCCAAGTCAAGTCTGGATTACCTTCTCGGATCATCATCCACCATCTACGAGCATCGTCATCCAATGTGAATGCTGCCAATGACATCTTCTGAGCGTCGGTGCTGGGAAAAACCTCGAACAACTTCTCCATCTCAAGAACCCATGCTTCTGCCTTCATTGGCTCTATACCTGCATGGAACTTCGGCGGATTCATCTTCTTGAATTCTTTAGTCAAAGTTATTGTGCCATCCCCATATAAAGCTGGCTGCGGAGGCACTCGTGGTACTGGAGGAGGTGGAGGTGGAACTGCATGTCGGCCATCTGTCTGCTCGGCCTGAGTAGATGTAGTACTGGTGTTCTGTTGCCTTGCTTGCCTCAACTCATGGGCCAAACCCTCTACCATCCTTTCTAATCTGTCTAACCTGTCCTCGGATTGATCTCGGCCAACTGGAGGTCTACCCCTTCTCATGATGCTAGGAGTATGCAAAATGTGACTTTAAAACAAAATGAACAAATAGACATGTATGCAAGTAACAAACGATCATGCCGAGATGATGCACATCTTGTCAAGTAGCAAGCAATATGATGCAATCCTAACGTCATTTTAAGGGAAATCCTATGCTCTTTAGGACTCAAAGTGTGTGAATAACGTATTATAAGGAACTTGTGCTCTGATACCATTCTGTCACGACCCCATTCTGTCCCTAGTAGAATGGTGTCGTCATGGCCAGTAATCCGAGATTACCAAAGGCCAACTTACAAAGATTTACACACAATCAGAGTATCCATATATGGGGCCTACATGTGCGGAAGCAAATTTAAATCTAAACAGTCCATAAAAGCTGTGCATAGATCAAATGAAATGACATACATCTTAACATGGTTTACAACTTGGATACATATAAAATAAAGTACATGTTACATCTTGATCAAAAGGCTTCTCAAGCCGACATATACAAAAGAAGTGAATTAAAACTAAGAAACATAATCTTCAAGAGGTTAGCAAAATGAATCCAAAACAATTTGCAAATAACATCTAGGCGTCACCGCCTTCTTGTTTGCCACCTACATATATATATATAAGGAGAGGGGGAGCTTGGATACTCAGTGAATGATATTAGTAATAAAGGTTTAAATGAATGATATCCGAGATATTTATCAAAACAATACATATCATAGCTTGTAACAAAATGTGGGATGAATCGAGTTCATCAATCACGGTCTTTCAAATCTTCTGGGATGTTTAATAACATCTACATACTACATGGGGGATGACATTTCGGACAAAACAAGGGAATAATCAATCCGGAATCGATTAGACAAATCCACCCGCACAAGGCCATCGGTGGGGCCATCCGTACAAGACCGTCAATGGCAGAGATCTCTCATGGTGCTACATGGGCTTAGAGTCCCCTAGCATGGGAGGACTTTCCAAGAATGTCATCAAAACAAGATAATACTTGATACAAAAACTAGGGATAATCATTCATGCGTGATCAAATACTTTTCCAAAATGAAGTAAGGCTTTATCAAAACTTTATAACATAACTTTATTAAAAATACCATTCACATAGCTCTTCGGACGTCGGGGTTAAAGTAAGGATCCAAGTCCTACAAATACATAATAAAGTCTACTGAATGCACTTCAAGAAGACAAGAAGAGATGTTCATAGATAGATATGAAATGTATTCTCAAAACAAGCTTTACATGAGTGTAAATGATCCCGACATTCCTTTCCAAAACCAAGTCAAGACAAAGTAAAACATGCTGGGAGTTAAAACACTGTTTTTCATCTAGGGAAAACATGTTGGGAGTTAAAACACTGTTTTTCATCTAGAGAAAACATGCTGGAAGTTAAAACACTGTTTTTCATCTGGAGAAAACATGCTGGATACCAACCAGGTCTTGGAATGGATGCACAGAAATGATCTAGGCAAAAATGACCTAGCTGAGTGAACTCAGGAGGTCTTGGCCGAGGTCCCACACCTCTTGGCCGAGGTGTGGTTACCTAGGTTTCGGTGTGCAGCTGCCTGCCGAGGTGTTACAAGGTGCCGGCAAGGGTGTACCATGGTCGGCCTAGATGATGAACATCTCGGCCTAGGTGTGCATGCAAGATAGACTAATAGTGCAAGTGATCATGCAAGGTAGGCCAAGGTGAGATACGATGCTTAGCCTAGGTGTGTGATCTAGGCAAGAGTGGTCTCGGTGATCACACCTAGGGAAATGAAGTCTGGAAATCTGGGTTTCCTCTTTGAAGGACATGAAGAACATGAACATGAAGAATATGAATGCTTAAATCACAACTTGTTATTACAAAATCTGGGATTTCATGAGATGAGTTCGAAAACATGGACCTGGGTACCCATACTTGAAGATCTTATGAAAACAAACACAAAAACATGGATCTTAATACAAACTTTCGGATCAAAACAAGGCTTTTCTTCAAAAACACAAGAACATCATTTTCTCTTTCTAAAACCGAACTTTAAATCAATGTATGGCTTATGAATCATGCTAGATCATGCAATGCGATTAGATCAACATAAAGAACAACAAGAGTAGATCAAGAATCTAACCTCAAAACACGGATCTAACGGTTCAAGGTGCGAAGATCAAGCTTGGAAATCTAATCCCTCTCTAAGAACCCTTTTCTCCTCTTCCTAGAGCTTCTCTCTCTTCAAAGACAAGGATATGACAAATGATGTGTTTCTCTCTCTCTGCCGCTGACTTAACCCTGTGCAGGGACACGTGGCACTACCGGATTGGTTCTCCTCAAAAAGGTGATTGAAAGACAAGACAAGTGTATGACAAAGTGTGTATAACAAGTGAGATGACATGGGCACTCCAGCAGGTAATGATCTCGGCTTAGGACATAGGCTTCAGCAAGTAAGGTTCCAATGATCTCGGCTAGGAAGGATAACACTTGACCTAGCTGTGCCACACCTCGGCCTAGATGTGCCACACCTCAGTCTAGGTCATTCCAGTCCAGGAACAAGATCACTAGGTGCAAGTATCAAAGATCTAGGACGCCTAGATGATAACATCTCGGCCTAGATGATACACATCTCGGCCTAGGTGATGCACACCTCGGCCTAGGTGATGAAATCTCGGCCAATATGTCAGGGTGAAGGTGGAGGTCAACCAAAGTGGTTCCAAGATGGTCCTAGGCTTGGCATGACCTAGGCTTGGTATGACCTAGGCTTAACATGACCTAGGCTTGGCATGACCTAGGCTTGAGACAGCAAGGAAGGAACAAAGCATGCAATCAACACTTAGGCAAATCACATAAGCACAAAACAAGACAGGGACCTTTACTTAGGCAAAACAAGTCAAAGTCTACAAATGCAAGCTTAACAAGACAAAATCATGCAAATGCACATGAACATGACTAAGACATGAATGTGGGTTATTACACATAAGATATTAAGTATTGACCAATAGATCAACGCTTGTTTTTGTTGAATTTGAAGTTATTTTTTTGACATATAGATAGAAGTAATGTATTAAAATTACACCAAAGTGCAAGCCAGGTTTTTTTTGGGCTGAGCTAACCTTGGCCTAAGTCTAGAATTTAATTTGAACTTGACTTCGTGACCCAACTCAGTGACGTACTAATTTTAATTCCTTGGAAGTGCATGAATCTTTTGGAGTATAGACAAGGCAAGAACAAGGTCGAACTCAGAGGGATTTGATGGTTAAAAATAATCAATTAATCTTAAAATCAATTACCTAATCTAGTTGAACAAATTCTTGAATTTTAGTAGAACGAAAAATAGTAAAATTGTAAATATTAAAAAGGATTTAATCAAATAAATAAAATACTAGGGTAATGGAATCCATCACAAACATCATATTCATATTAAAATAATCAAGATACAAACTCCTTTTTTCCTCCTTCAATATCTGGAACACTCACAAAATATGAAGAGAAAAAGAACTAAAAATAAAATAATAACCTAAATAATTTGACCTCCTCACTGCTGATGTCTACTTGTATATTTTTAGACAAACATAGAAAGGTTTAGAACTCTAAAGAAACTAAATTGTAAGAGTTACATATTTAATTAAAAGAAACGATAGTTGCCATCTTGTAATTATCCAAACTTGATCTCTTATCTCTCATGGCTTTAGTATGCTTGTTGAAATGGATATGTAACATGGGATGTGATCCTATCCTTCGCAGGTCTTGCACCTTTGATTAAAAAAATATGTAGATTTGCTTGCTTGCAGCAAGGCTTGAACTAGGAACCTCAAGCATGGAATCACCAAACTATCAATCAAACTCGACACGTCAATGTGTTAAAAATGATCCCATCTAACTATTTCATCTCTTTCCATACGATTGCAATTTCCTTCATTTAGGAGCATTTCTCCATTAAACTTCCACAATACCTAAAAACATAAAAATAAACATAATAAGATAAAATAATATATAAATTAGGTCTAACAAAGAATAAAATAAAGGTATGAAATGTTTATAATGGACACATCACTCAGCACCCACAAAATTTGCGGGCTGAGCAAGCAGGTTTTGTGCTTGCTTGCCCCTATTGTTAGTACTATCAATATGGTTTGGGATGATTACAAGAGATAAGATGGGAATTGCACTTTCTACCAGCAATTGTGTTATACATGAGTTGTGCCACCTTATTGTTTTGAACTCTATTTTATGTAGGAATTTTGTTTATGTTATGTGCTGTATAGTAGTCAAATTCTTGAATATTCACAATAATTAGAAAATGCTAAAATGTAATATAACCCTCCCTCCCCCCCAAAAAAGAAGAAAAGAAACATGAAATTAATGTTAGATGGCATAGTTTTATTTCTTAATTTTTTTGATCGACGTAGTTTTATTTCTTTATTTTAGTATATTGAGTGTTCCAAAGTTGAAGGCATCTCCTTAGTAGTTGCCGACTAAGGGAACATTCATTTTCTTATTCCCTAGTCTTTTTGTTTTTGTTTATTTATTTTTTTGCTTGTATTATTGATTTGTTTTGGCATTTTGGTTAGGTTTTATTTTGAAGACATGTAAACGTCAATAAGGTTTCTAAGTTATACTATGTGGCAAATTAGCCGTGTATGTCTCATCGAAGATGGAATAAATTTAGAATTTATTTTTTTCCTTTGATTTTATAAATGTAGACTAAGCACGGGCACGGGCACGGACACCGACACCGACATAGACACAGACACAGACACAAATACGGATACGGATGCGAATACGGATACGGACATGAACATGAATGCGGACACGGGACACAATGATTTCAAAAAAATGGAGACACGAACATGGCGGGGACATGACAATAAAATATGGTGTAAATTACCAATATGTCTTAATAGTTGAACTTAATTCCATTAAGTCCTATTGAAAGTTAATCCTAATAAAATCGTTGCTAAAAATAATTTTTGTAACGTTTTTTTGCATATGTTGCTAAAAATTGATAATTAGTGACTTTTTGTCACGGTTATTATTAATTGTTGCTAAAACTTACAATTAGTGACTTTTTATGTGACATTTTTTTAAATTGTCGCTGAAAGCTGAAAATTAGTGACTTTTTTGTGACGATTTTTTTAAAACTATCGCTAAAACTTATAATTAGTTACTTTTTTGTGATAAAATTTTTAAACTGTCGCTGAAAATTAAGAATTAGTGACGTTTTTAATAGTGTTTGATGAAAACGCCATTAATTATAATAGGACTTGTTGGACAATAAATCCACTTATTTGGACGTACACGTAAGTCTTCCTAAAATATGTTGTCATATATTTTTATTTGCTATCTAGATTATTATACATCTACAAACAATCAATATTAACAAAAATTAATTCTAATTTTATATTTATATAAAAGAAGCACTTTTAAATTAACACTTGCATTTTTTTTTTTTTTTTTATGGATGATTTATTAAGTATTTAAATCTAAGAAAAAAATAATAAACATTTAACATCTAACATTCATCGAAAACATTAACGAAAATGAGGGAAAAGATAAGTTGGTATGTTCTTAGTGTGTCTCTGAAATGTTTTTGGCGTGTCCCGTAGTTGTCAAATCGGGATTCGTATCGTGAATTGAAATGGTCTTGTACCGAATCGCAAATCGAATCGAATCGAATCGCGAATCGTAAAGATTCAGTCATTTTTTCTAAATTACTTAAAAACATGTATCTACACATTTAGATGTTAAACATATTTTATGAATATAAAATATTTAGACTTAAATTAATGAAAATATTATTTTGAATAATAATCACGTAGTTTAATAGGTAAGAAGTTAACAAAGGTTTCTATATAAAATCACCATCTTACCTTTTTTTCTTTTTTAGATATTTCTTATCATCCATTCTTAATAAAGATGTAATATCACCATCTTGTTTTTTTCTTTTTTAGATATTTTTTTATCAGCCATTCTTAATAAAGATAGTAACCAAATAGACAAAATATCAATTTTCAAAGTAACAGTAATTAACAACAATGTTGATATTTGGACAATAAGCATATATATTTTTCTAAGTAACGGTGAGCAAATAATAAGAAAGAATTATTTAGGATCTTTTATTTTAAAGTCTAAAACATTTTAAAAAGTATAACTGACCTCACACATGTAATATTCAATTTAATAAAATAGTAATAGATAATTCGTAGTGTAACTTTAATCTTAAACATCTTTAGAAGATATATTATGATTTTTTACAAGGAAAAAAAATGAGAAGAAAGGTTAAAAATATGTTGGGTCTGATTGAATCTGATTGGATCCTATTAAAAATTCCATGATCACTAAAATAATAATAAATTATGTATATATGTTGGTTATTTTGGTATTAAACACTATTAAAAGTTGTATTATGCCATTTTCACTAAAAAGATGGAGAAAAAAAAGAGTCGAAAATATGTCGGACACAATAATTTAAAAAATTACATGAATCGTAAGAAGTGAATCGAATCATGAATCGATTGTGAATCGTGCGATTCACTAGAGATTCACTTCCAAAATAGATTCACCCATAGATTCGTATCGATTTTGCAAAAATTACGAATCGAATCGTGAATCGTAAGATTCTGATAACAGAGGCGTGTCCAAACCAAACCAAACCAAACCAAACCAAACCAAGTTTTAAGTCCCATCAAATGGGGTCGGCTACATGAATCCTTCTTCTCCACGCAGCCCTATCAAATGCCATTTCATTAGTCAAGTTAAGTAGATTCATATCTCTATTTATAACGCTAGTCAATGTTAATCTAGGCATACCCCGTCCCCTAACACTTCCATTTACCGTTACAGCATTGCATCTCTTCACTACTGCCTCTGTTGGTCTCCGTTGAATATGACCAAACCATCTCAAACGATTCTCTCTCAACTTATCTTCTATCGGTGTTACTCCTACCCATTTCCGAATACTCATTCCTAATCCTGTCTTGTCTAGTCTTACCACACATCCACCTTAGCATCCTCATCTCAGCCACACTCATCTTATCTACATGTTGTTTCTTGGTTGCCCAACACTCCGTCCCATACAACATAGCTGGTCTAATAGCCGTTCTATAAAACTTACCTTTTAGTCTAGTGGGTATTCGTTTATCGCACAATATCCCAGACGCACTTCTCCACTTACACCATCCCGCCTTAATCCTATAGGCCACATCTGCATCATTCTCTCCCATTGTTGTGATAATCGACCCTAAATAGTGAAAATGTTCACTTTTAGGCAGTTCTTGATTTTCAATCTTAACTTCTCCTCTGCTTTCATTGTTACTGTTATTAAATTTACACTCCATGTACTCTGTCTTAGTTCTGCTTATCCGGAATCCTTTAGATTCAAGAGCTTTTTTCCAAATCTCCAACTTTGTGTTAACTCCTTCTCGTCAACTCGTCCATAACTAAAGCAAAAAGATAAGGGCTTAAAGTAGATCCTTGGTGTAACCCTACAGTGATGGGAAATTCATTTGTCTCTCCAGCTGGCGATCTAATAGTGGTCACCACCCCTTCATACATGTCCCTAATCACGTCAATGTAATCTTTTGTTACCTCTTTCTTCTCTAACACCCACCATATTATATCCCGGGGCACTCTGTCATATGCTTTCTTAAGATCGATAAACACCATATGAATGTCTCTTTTCTTTTCTTTATACTTTTCTATCACTCTCCTCAAAAGATAGATCGTTTTCATTGTTGACTTATTAGGCATAAACCCAAATTAATTCTCTGACATCTCTGTTATATCTCGCAATCGGCGTTCCATCACCCTCTCCCACGCTTTCATTATATGACACATTAGCTTGATTTCTCTATAGTTGTTACAATTCTGGACATCACCTTTATTCTTATAGATTGGCACTAAAATACTCTTCCTCCACTCATCTGGCATGTTCCTAGTCAACAAAATTTTGCTAAACAACCTAGTCAACCAAGCAACTCCTTTTTTACCCAAACACTTCCAAGCTTCAATAGGGATATCATCGGGTCCTAAAGCCTTATTTGATTTCATCTTCTTAAGTGCAATCTCCACTTCAAAATTTCTAATCCTGCGATAGAACCTATAGTCTTGGTTTATCGTATTACTAGCTATTTCTTCCCCTATTATCGTACCTCCATGTTCCTCATTTAATAGTTTCTCAAAATAATTCTTCCATCTTTCCTTAATCACATCATCCTTCACCAATACCTTAGAATCCTCACTCTTGACGCATTTTACTTGATTAAAATCTCTTGTTTTCCTCTCCCGTATCTTAGCAAGTTTGTATACCCTCTTCTCTCCCTCATTACTATCTAGTCTAGTGTATAGGTCATCATAAGCTTTTAACTTAGTCTCTCTCACTATTTTCTTGACCTCCTTATTAGCCAATCTATAGCTCTCAAGGTTTTCCTCAGTTCTATCATTCTGTCACTTTTTAAAGCACTCTTTTTTTGTCTTAACTACCGCTTGAACCTCTTCCCTCCACCACCAAGTTTCCCTAGAGCTCGGTCCCGTTCCTTTAGACTCTCCAAGCACTTCCCTTGAGATTCTTCTCATATAATTGGCCATCGAGTTCCACATAGTGTTAGCATCACCTTTTAAGTCCCAAGTACCTTCCTTATCCATTCGATTATTAAATATTTCTATTTTGTCCCCTTTTAGGTCTCATCATCTCGTTCTACGACGCCCACCATCCTTCCTAGCTTGGTATTGCCCTTTAAAATATAAATCTAGTACCAAAATCCTACGTTGAGAGACCAGACTCTCTCAAGGGATCACCTTACAATCATTGCATTTTAGGCGGTCCACTTTTCTCACTTAGAAGTAATCTATTTGGCTCTTAACTAATCTACTCTTAAAGGTTATCAAATGCTCCTCCCTTTTCTTATACATAGTATTGGCTACCACCAGGTCAGAAGCCAACGCAAAATCTAAGATACTCTCTCTAGCCTCATTTCTGTCGCCAAAATCGTATCCACCATGCACCCTTTCATAACCTAATTTATCTATGCCCATATGGCGATTAAAATCTCCACTTATAACCAAGTTCTCTCTTACGGGTATCTCCTGTAAGATCTCATCCATTTGCTCCCAAAAATCTCTCTTAGTCTGATCATCTAACCCTACTTGAGGGGCGTATACGCTAATAATGTTCACTATATTCCCTCCAATAACTAGTTTAACTAGCATAATCCTATCTCCTTTCCTAGTGACCGCCACTACACTTTCTACAAGACCCTTGGCAATTATGATTCCTACCCCATTCCTGCGTCTATCCTTGCTACTATAATATAGTTTAAAACAGGTATCCTCAATTTCCCTAGCTGTCTCTCCCATCCACTTAGTTTTTTGTATGCAAGCTATACTAACTCTTTTCCTAATCATAACATCTACCAATTCCATCGTCTTACCAGTTAAGATTCCTATGTTCCAAGTGGCTACCCTAAACCTATAGTCTTGGATTAGCTTCTTTACCCGCGCTCGTCCAGAAAAACACGGGAACCTTTGCCTATTTTTCACCGCATCCAGGCGTTGATGCGGCGCCCCTTGCTCACTTTTCGAAACATCCGGAGGCAGGTGCAACGCGTCACTTGAGGGGAACGACCTAGCATTTAAACGATTCAAAGTAGGATTCATTTTCATAAGGGATCCGAGCGGCTTTTTTAACGTGTTGGCTGTTGGCTACCTAACACACAACCCTCCTCCTTAACCCGGGCTTGGGACCGGCAGAGTTGTTAACAACCCCGGCGGAGTTACAGAGGCGTGTCCCTTGAAAATAAATTAATAAAATAAGGGGGACACGCCATGTGACGTGTCCCATGCGTGTCCCCGTCGTATCTGTGTGTCCGACACGGTTACAACATTTAGGCCTTGTTTGGCATATACTAAAAAAGCTAAAAAGTCAAAACGTCACTATCCTATTTAAGTCACATTATCTTATTTAAGTCACATCACCTCTACTACATCACTTCAAACCCAACCTATATTTCATAAAAAGTCAAAAAGTACACTTATTTAGAACATCCCAAACAACCCCTTGTTGTGAAGTATCGGTGCTTTATAGAATGTAGACATCAGACACCCTTGATTTGACTGTAATGTTCATCTTTGGATTGACGAATAAAGTGTAATGCTTTCTAAGTGAATTTCCTAATGACGTCTCCAGCTCACCATTGTTCCCTTCTTTTTCCCATTGGAGTCAATGTGTCCATGTTTGTGTGGACTTGAAGATTTTTCATTAGTTTGCTGCTTTTATCACTCTATCTTGTCTTGGGAAACACTTCCTTTACCTTTGGGAAATTGACCCAAGTATTTGACGTAAAACTGCAATATTATCTTGGTTGACTTATTCCTCTAGGGCCAACAACACACACCCCCCCCGGGCGGCGGGTTAAAGAGACTAAGTTTGACTTTGCTTATGTTAACTATCGAAAAATAAAAAAGAAAATAAAGTTTATTGGGCTGCACTTGATGAATGACTCAATGAAACTTCTTGTGGGAAGATAAATTATGGTTTCTTTAAAAGGGAATGAATCTATTCTCAAGCTTTAAGTATGAGGGGACTATCCTGTTTTCACCCACCAGACTGAAATTCGTGGCAGAAGCCCTTTTGTCAACCCTTGAGGCTTCAAACGAACACAACCCAGAAGATCCATCATCTTATCCACCTCCAAAAAGCTGCCACACCTGTTCCCAATGGCTTGATACTGTGGTACACCATGAAGATGAATTGGTAAGCCCAGGACTTGAATCCATTGACCATTTGCCAACGTCGGCGACTGTCGTTGGACGCAGAAAGCAGTAGGTGACCACCAGTCCAAGACAAGATCACGCCCATCAAAAGTCCACTTTCGTCGCAACACCGGCTTTGCTGCTCGCCTTGAGGGGAAAATGAACAAGAAGTATTGGTCTCCAACACTCGACACCTCCATATTCCTCGATGCTCTCCACCAGCGATGCACCCAGTCGGTAATAGAAGAAATCCCTAACCCCTTCTCACCTTCCTCACCCACCCTGCCCACCAAGGCCCTATCAAGTAACCGAAGCCAAACCCCTTCTCTGGCACCTGTGACCACCACGTCATTATGCTCATTGGACTGAGAGTCGACCAGCCGCGCAAGGGGCATTTACTCTGGTACCATTGCATGCTTCAACACCTTTTTAGCCTTAGCCCACCTATCCCTAAAGGCAAAGCCTTCAATAACCAGGGCAAGCCCCTTCCACCCATTCTCAAAACTGGAATCTGGGATGAAAATCTGCTCTCTTGCTCCCTGTCGTGGCCAGTGTTGTGAAAAGCACGCGCCTAGGCGCGAGGCGCGGTGCAGCGCATGAAGTGCGCCTAAAGGGGTTCAAGGCGAGGCGCATTAGATGAAGCGCGCGCCTTAGATGCGACTTTGGCAGGTGTTGAAAGCTATGAAGCACGGATACTCCGAAATAGGCCACGTACGCGTATCGGATACGTATCGGATACGGATACGCTCCCGATACGGCGGAATACGTATCAGATATGGGAAATGAAGTATCCGATTTTTTTTTTTTTAATTTTTGAATTTCGGATACGTCTCGGATACGCGAGAATACGGTCAGGATACGGTATGGATATGGCGGGGCAAAAAAAATAATTTAAAAAACTTAAAATGGGGTGAAATTGTAAAATATGAAAAAAAGATGAAATAAAACACAAAAAAAAAAGAAAAATAATAAACCAAACTCTCTCTTACCTAGGTCGAACAGCAGCCGCGAAGGAGGAGGAGAAGCAGCTTGCCGATCGTCGATCAGGTTCGCGAACAGGAGCTCCACAATCGTCGATCAGGTTCGTCCCTCTCTCTCTCCCTTTCGCTCCCTCTGTCTGCCTTTCACGAACTCTCTCCCTCTCCCTCTCCCTCTCGATCTCGCTCGATCTGTCTGTCTGGTTGGAGATCTCGATCTCATCTCCCCCCCCCGCCCTCTTCGTCGATCTGTCTCTCCCTCTCCCTCTCCCTTTATCTATGTCTGTTTTGCATATTTATTTGTATTATTTTAAATTTTTTTAATTTTTAATTTTTTATATGTAGACTCTGCAAATCACATAAGATATTAAAAAAAAAAAAAAAAAATTTATATATTCGGTTTACTTGAATCTGATAAAACAAACAAATAAATGAACTTATTAATAAATAAATAAATAAAATAAGGTAAAAAAAACTTATTAATAAATAAATAAATAAATAAACTTATTAAAAATAAAATTTGTCAACTTATAAAATTATAAACTTTGTAAACTTATTAATAAATCAAATAAGGTAAAAAAAACTTATTAATAAATAAATAAATAAACTTATTGATAAATAAATGAACTTTGTAAATTTTTTCCCCTTAATTTGGGATTGAATTGCATTATGGATGTTATGGGTGATGCTATATTGTTGAAATTGTTGAAATTTAATTGAATTGATGAAGTTTTATTGAATTGATGAAGTTTTAATTTAATTGATGCTATATTGGTGATGCTATGGGTGATGCATTATGGATGTTATGTATGTTATGTTACTAAAAATTGTTGAAGTTTTATTTTTGTGTATGCTACATTACTAAAAATTGTGAAAAAATATTTTTTATGAACGTATCCCTGCCGTATCCGTATCTTACTTTTTCGAATTTTGTCGTATCGCCGTATCCGTATCGTATCGTACCCGTATCCTGTATCCGTATCCGTGCTTCCTAGGTTGAAAGGCGCAAGGCTTGCGCCTAAGGGGGCTTTGTTTTTGTTGTTTCTGCTACTGATCTAATGGCTATGATTTGTCTTCGAAAGGCTCAACCACATAGGATTACAACTCATTCAATGAGTTACTCAACCCAAATCAGTGATACGACTCTTAAAGCCCTAATCGATCGAACAAATTTTGTCGTCTCTCTTCCTCTGGGCTTCCTCTCTCGATTTCGATTTTGACTTTGATTTCAATTTAGGTCAGTGTCGTCTCTCTTCGCTGTTTATTGCTTTTTCTCCTTCTTTGTCTCTCGCCGACTTCTTCTTCTCGATTTCGACGACGACCTCCCGTCGACTTCGTCTTCTCAACTTTGACGACTTGACCTCCCTTCGACTTCGTTCGCTCTCTCTATCTCTCTCGCCTTCGCCTCTCGCGAGCTCGTGATCTCTCTCTATCCTCCCTCTCTCTCTCTCTCGGCTTCTCTGCCCTTATCTATTCTCTGTTTGGTTTTTATGTTAATATGTATATGTATTAGTATATATATACTTATATACATATTTATACATATTAATAAAAAAAAACACAAATATATGTATGTAAAATAAAAATTAAAAAAGAAAATTAACAAGAACATATTATTTAAAAAATATAATAAATAAATGATTAATAAGAACATATTATTGAAAAAAAAAAATTTGTCTTATTACTATGAATGATTAATCTATTTTAATTTATCTATTTTTTACTAGGACTGTGCGCCTTGCTTCAATAAAGCCGGCACCTCGCCTTGCGCCTAGGCCCCGAGAGACCTTCAGCGCCTTAGTGCGCCTTGAGCCTTTGAAAACACTGGTCATGGCCACAATCTGCACTGATGAACCCCAATTCTCCTTCCCTCGGACCCATATTGCTATTGTCCTGCATCCCCCAATAAGTCTTCCTAGATAGGCCAACCGGCCGACATCTCGTGAAGCCTTTCGGAGCCTCGCGACAAGCCAAACCACTTCAAAACCCACCAGGATGAGTGCCCTCCGAAGACCTTGCCCGCGCTCCACAATGGACAACCGGCGCCACCCAATCTGATCCTTCTCAACCTCTTCGAGTTCAAAAGAATGACCCCTTAGGAACAGAATTCTCCGGCGAGGGCCACCACCCTGCTCCACTGAGAACATTGTTAGGGGAGGCGGTGGTACGCGATATTTGGGAAGGACGGTTTGTGGACTGGTTCCATTTGTCAGCTACCGGTACTGTAGGAGAGATACTTTTCTGTTGGGATTCTAGGGGCATTATGAAGGAGGAGGAGGTGGGCGGTTTCTCTTTGTCTTGTCTGTTTTGGTGTGTAGAGGATCAGTTTCGGTGGGTGTTTATTGGGGTGTATGGTCTAGTGCGGAATGCAGACCGAGGCAAGTTCTTGGCTAAGTTAGAAAATGTGGCTTTTTGTTGGTTAGAGCCTTGGTGCATGGGGGGTGATTTTAATATGGTGCGGTGGCTGGTTGAAAAGGTGGGGAGCACTAGGGGGTTGCGGTGGATGCAGTCTTTCTGTTCGTTTGTTAATGAGATGCAGTTGATTGATTTGCCTCTTCAAGGGGGGAGTTTCACTTGGTTGAATGGGCAGAGTCTGTCGCGGATTGATCGATTTCTCATTTCTGGAGGGTGGGAGGAGCATTTTTCGGATGTTACTCAAATTCGCCTATCTCGCCCAGTGTCGAATCATTGGCCCATTTTACTTGATAGTGGTGGGGTTCGGAGGGACCCCACTCCTTTCTGTTTTGAGAATATGTGGCTGCATTTGGATGGTTTCTTGGAGAGGATCCAAGAATGGTGGACTAGTTATGTGGTTATAGGATCGCCTAGTTGTATGTTGGCTCAGTAATTGAAACTGCTTAAAAAGGATCTGAAAGGAAGGAATAAAGAGGTATTTTTGGCCGTTTAGAGGGCCAAAAGGCGGCGGTGGTGTCTTTACTCCAGCCCTTGGATGAGATAGAGGTTAATGGGGGCTTGTCGGCTGATGACGTTACTAGCAAGGAGATAGCCAGACAGGATTATGTCCATATCTCTCATATGGAGAAGGTGTGTTTCAGGCAGAAATCCCGGTGTTTGTGGCTCAATAATAGGGATCGGAATACTAAGTTCTTCCATCGGATGGCAAATGCCCATCGTCGGGTGAATCAGATTAACAGGTTACGGGTTTAGGGTCGCGATCTAAATACAGTAGAGGAGATCGAGGAGGGGATTGTGGATTTTTATCAGCATCTGTTTCGGCAGCAAACAGGGGAGTGGCGGCCAAGGATAGAAGGGGTTCAGTTTGATATGATTTCGGAGGAGGATAGGGTGGCTTTGGAGCGCCCTGTTACGGAGGAAGAGGTGTTTGGGGCTTTATGGGTGATGTGTGGGGATAAGGCGCTAGGTCCGGATGGCTTTACTATGGCATTTTTTTAGCATTGTTGGAGTGTGGTTAAGATGGATGTGATGACCACTTTGGAGGCTTTCTTTGTGTCGGGCCAGTTTGAAAAGAGTCTTAATGTGACTTTCTTGGCTTTGATTCCTAAGACAGGAGGGCAGAGGATATTTTGGATTTTAGGCCTACTAGTTTGCTTGGAAGTGTGTATAAGCTTTTAGTTAAAGTCTTGGCAAATAGGCGTCGACGGGTTTTGCAGGCAGTGGTATTAGAGTCCCAAAATGCTTTTGTGGGGGATCACCAGATTTTGGATATAGTGTTGGTGGCATATGAGTGTGTGGATTCCTGGATTCGATAGGGCTAACCAGGTTTGATTTGTAAGTTAGACATTGAGAAGGCGTATGATAATGTTCGGTGGGAGTTTCTTCTGTATGTTTTGAAGCGTGTGGGATTTGGAGAGACTTGGCGGAAGTGGATTCAGTTTTGCATTTCTACTGTGCGGATGTCTGTTCTGGTCAATAGGACGCCGGCGGGTTTTTTCCCGACCTACAGAGGCCTTTGTCAAGGGGATTATCTGTCTCTATTATTGCTTATCTTAGTGATAGAGGCACTGAGTAGACTGGTGGATAGGGCTGTTCTTGAGGGTTTATTGGAGGGCTTTTTAGTAGGTCCTCTCACGGGGGCACCTATTTGTGTTTCTCATTTGTTGTATGCTGATAATGCTTTGATTTTTTGTGGGGCCGTGGCAGAGCAAGTGGGTTACTTGAGATGTGTCTTGTTGTGTTTTGAGGTAGTTTCGGGCCTTTGGGTGAACCTTAGGAAGTCGGAAGCGATTTCGGTGGGGAAGGTGGAAAATTTGCCAGTGTTAGCGGTGGTGTTGGGTTGTAAGGAGTCGGCTTTGCCGGCTACTTATTTGGGCTTGCCGTTGGGGGCAACGTTTAAGGCTTAAGGGGTGTGGGAAGAAGTGGTGGAGCGTATTCAGCGCCGGTTGGTGGGTTGGAAGAGGCAATATCTTTCAAAAGGGGGTAGGTTGGCTTTGATCAAGAGTGTGTTTTTTTTTTTTTGTTACAGGGAAATCCTCCCACCCTCCCGCAGGTCCAAGGCAGCGCCCCATGAGGAGATCACCAGGGTGTCCTGTTGTCCGTTCCGAGTAAGAGACTATAACCTGGAAGCTTGTCCCGACCTCCCAAGGCAAGCTTCGATTAAGTCAAGACTTTCGTCCAGGAGATTGGCCCAGGGGGGAATTGAACTTGTGACCTTGGGGCCTAAACCCCAAGGCCTTACCACAATGCCACAACCCCTTGGGTTGATCAAGAGTGTGTTGAGTAGCATTCTGACATATTTTATGTCTTTGCATGTTATTCCGATTTCGGTGGCTCGACGGTTGGAGAGGTTGCAACGAGATTTTCTGTGGGGTGGTGCGGGGCATGATTTTCGTTATCATTTGGTGGATTGGGGGCGGATTTGTCAACCAAAAGAGGAAGGGGGTTGGGGGTTCGGCGATTGGTGACTTTCAACAAAGCTTTGTTGGGTTAGTGGCTGTGGCGCTTTGCTTTGGAGCCGGAGATGGGTATGGAGATGGTTGGTGGTTAGTAAGTACGGTTTGGCTAGGGGACTGGGGGTAGGGGCTGTGGTTGGATCTTATGGGTGTGGTTTATTGAGTAGGGGTGTGGGCAGTTTTGGGCAAGGGTGGAGTTTCGGGTGGGCAATGAGTGGAGGGTGCGCTTTTGGAAGGATAGGTGGTGTGGCGGCGTTGCTCTAGCGGATCGTTTTCCAATAATTTATGGAATTGCAGGAGATCAGGACGCTATGGTCGCATCTTATTTTGGGAGTGAGGGTGTGGTGGTTTGGGACATTCATTTGTGGCGGCCGGTCCACGACTGGGAGTACGACCAATTGTTGCAACTTTGGGATTATTTGTATGGGTTGGGTGAGACTGGGGTGGGGGTAGATGTTTTGGGGTGGAATGTGGTGGGGGCAAAGGGGCGTTTCTCTGTTTCGTCCTCCTACCGGTGTTTAGCGGGAGAGGTGAGGAGGGATTTTCCTGGGAAGAGTATTTGGGTGCCGGGAGTTCCCTCTAAGGTGGCTTTCTTCATGTGGATAGCAGCATTAGGACAGAATCTTACGATTGATAATTTGGTGCGGTGTGGTCATTTTCTAGTGAATCGGTGTTGCATGTGTTGTGCTGCTACAGAGTCTGTTGATCATTTTTTTTTGCACTGTTCTGTGGCTAGCCGTTTGTGGGGTCTTATGTGCTCTCTTTTTGGGATTGTTTGGGTTCAGCCACGGTGGGTGGTGGATATGCTGTGGAGTTGGCTTGGAGCTCGGGTTGGTCGGCGGCGGCGACGGCATCGGCGTGTGTGGTCTATGGTGCCTCTTTATTTGATGTGGCTAGTTTGTTTAGAGCGTAATAGATGAACTTTTCAAGAGGTTCGTCACAGTGTTTCGTGGCTCGAGAGTCACCTTTTTACAGTTTTGTATAGTTGGTTGGAAGGGAAGTTTGATCCGGATTTGTTTGTCTTGTTAGATTTTTTAGATAATATTATTGGTTAGGAGGGGGTAGGTCCTCTTTGAAGTTTTGTATTATTTGCATCTTCTTGATGCTCTTTTAATAAGGGGTTGTTTGAGATGTTCTAAATAAGTGCATTTTTAGACTTTTTATGAAATATGTGTTGGGTTTGAAGTGATGTGGTAGAGAAGTGATGTGACTTAAATAAGATGATGCGACTTAAATAGGATAGTGATTTTTTGACTTTTTTAACGGATGCCAAACCTAGCCTAAAGCTTATTTAAAAATATATATATATTAAGGGGGAATACAAGATTAGAACAAGACGATGTATTTGTTAGAAGAAGGAATCAATTTATCCTGAAAATTGAAATATTGGGGAACAATCTTGTTCTTGTGGGGGAATGCAAAATTGAGGGTAGAGAGTGAAGTGAACTACACGACATTGATTACAATTTTCTTCAACAAGACAATTTCTAAAAGTGCTTTAATGTGATTGATCAGAATTCATGAAGGAAATGCAAGGGACAGAGAGAAGAAAATTTAACCTCTGGGTTGATCTTCACCATGCAAGAAATAGGGCTTGTAATGGAGATTAACCACAAAGAAATCTCTTCTTTACAAGTTCCAGAAAAGAAAAAATATATTTTTTCAGTACTTATCGAAATGGCTAAATTGTGTTTACAGTTGGATTAATACAATAATTGCATGCACATCTATACTACCATGATTTATGTTGCCAGTTTCCAACGTTCAACCCCTGAATGTTTGAGTTATTTGTCTAAATGATGTACTTCAATTATAAGAGAGAATTGGTTGTTGCTTTGATAGAAAGGCATATGTAATTGAGATGGCATTGTTGCTTTGAATCACCTTGGAGTATCTCGTAGAGATTGATGTCATCATCTGTGGAACAACTACAGTAAACTTGTTTGAAACTGGGATTTGTTGAAATTGTTCCCTTCATATTGTAGCTCCTATGCAGGTGTCTTGTGTTTGGTTTCCTTTTTAGTAGGATGTTTCAAGATTTTCATGTCCTTGCTGGACTAGTCTGCCTTCCATGGGTATAACACTTAAGCCAGATAGAAGTAATGAGAGTTGACGGGCTAGTGGTTGGTCATTGCTCCATGAATGTGGGCTGTTTGGGAACTCTGCAGCTTGGAAAAGCAGATGATTTTTTTTACAGAAGCTCTAGTTAAGGTGTAGTTTGTCTAAATTGCTAACTGAACCAGTTCTGTGAATATAAGTAGGTATCTGTATGTATTAGGCCTTGAAAGCCAGGAAAGAAGTAGAAAGAGGAGGATTCCTACAAAACTAAGAACAAGTTAGGAACAAGTTAGGAAGGGAAGCCGTAGAAGTAGGAGACTCTACTTCCCTTCTATGAAGCATTCCACTGGAATAAAGGGTCGCCTTTTTTTCATACAAATAATATGAGAAACCCTACCCCCCATCTTTATCTTCCCCCTACAAATATGCAATGGCTTCATTTCTCTCTCATATTCTTATTCAATCTTGCCCTGTGTGCTTGAAGTATTGAATATGAGAGTGAGCGTCTAAGAAGCATGGACACGGACACGTGACATGACACGAATATGTTGACACGTCAATTTTCAAAAAATGCAAGACATAACACGTGGGGGACACGCATGAAATATATAATTTTATATATTTATTATATGTTATATGTATGAATATATCATTCAAAGATAATAAAAAATGCAATATGATACCAACTCCTATAAATTTATACGTGTGTTTGAGTGATAGACACATGTCCTCCAAGTGTTCAAAAAGTGTCCGGGTCTTTAAAATTTTTTTAAAAATTTGGACACATTTTGAAGAGTGTCGAACATGTGTTGGAGAAGTGTCGAAAGAGTATTGGTGTCTGACACAGACACGACACGGATCCGTCACCTTCTTAGAAGTGTCCGTGCTCTTAGGGGAGTGAGAGGGAGAAAGGGAGGAGTGTGCAAACTAGCTAGGGCTTAGACGTGGATTGAGGAAGCAGTTTGCCCAGAGAGATAGTTTTCCACCTTCCAACTGTTTTACTTGGACCTGTTTTTCCTTAAAATTGGGTGGTTAAATAACCGAAACCCATAGTGTTACCAAAGTAGGGACATTTTTTTGGACCACTATAACTGGTTCTGTTACCTTCTAAGAAGCCTCATAAAGTCATTTGCTATTTCTAAACACAAAAGAGTCTATTATTTACTATGTTATGCTAATTTAGAAAACCCCATGATTGTGGTATCAGTCAATGCCACCTGAAACAATGGCAACAGTTACTAATACAGCCATTGTAGACAGATTGGTTTGCTGGCGTTTTATGCTTTTTTGCAGATCTGTTGGTTCAAACATGAGATTGATAAAACTGTTCAGTTAATGGAGTTGAAGACTTGGCACGTCTGATTCTGTGGTGCCTTGTTCTTTCAACTCATTGTTTGTCATTGATGAATAATAAAGATTTTACATCCTACTTGTTTAGTCTTTGGTATCCAGCATTAATTTGAATGAGTTCATATGAGTGTATTCATGTGCAGGGTTCTTGCTGTTCCACTTGCTGATGATAGATAGACTACACCACTACATAAGAGAACTTCGCTACTTCTCACTACCATGACATTTTTTGGAGAGTATAAATGTAGAATTGTACACTTGTTTTATGTTGATTTTTAAGCAGTCTGAGACCGAAGTCCAGCACCAAAGTTGTGTTGATGGGCTTTAAAGCCCAGGAAAGACTTGTTTATCATGAAAAACTAGGGAATTGCAATGAATTGGCTCATTTGGGAACATACTATTTTAGTAATTTTTAATTTTTAGCTATAATATGAGTTTAAAAAATTAATATGTTTGGAATGAATTTTTAATTTTTTACGAAAAGATTTACAAAAAATAAAGAAAAAATGAAATATTGGACTTTTTTGTATATGTTATAGGCTTTTAGGATTTTTTTAGTAACTTTTTATTTTTTGGCTAAAACTGTTGCATGCCAAACGAGTTTTTAAATCATTTTGGAACTTTCACCCCAAAAAATAATAATAATAAATAAGAAAACAAATTCATGAAACATTTTTGATGAATTAGCCTTGAAATTTGCTTTGTTACAATTTTGTTTCCCATACACTGCTCTAAGTTAACCAATTCAAACCCATTGCAACCATTATTACACTCAACTAAACCTTTACGAGTTTAAAGTTTAAAGAATTATGTTCTTCTCTAATCCACAGTGTTAAATGAACCAGTCTAGTCCAAGCCTGTGAAGTTCAGCACATGTGCATTCCAATTATCTCACCCATTCATCTTTTATGCCCTTTGTTTAAATTATTCACAAAAAATAATAGTCATTTCATAATTGTAATTACATTAATTTATCTTATTTATTTTTAAAATAACAGATGACAAATATAATTTTTAAAATAGACCGCCTATTTGTTAAAGACAAATATGATGAAATACTATTGCAATAATTGTCAAATCAATAGATTTTTTTTTTTTTTTTTTTCTATAAATAAACTACAAAGAGATAAAAATAGATCAAATTATCAAAATCAACTCTTGGTGAGCATACAAGCACATAGACTACACAATCCAGTCCTCTAAAAGGACTAAACCTCTTCTTATTTTAAATTATAAACTACTGTAGTAACGTAGAACTATCTAACATTTGAGCAAAAAAGAGTATAAACATAAAAATAATGTTTTTGACAAAAACTATCATTAATAATTGTTTATCTAGAAATGGGTAGTAGCCAGAATAGTACTAATCTCCTTCCTTAAGATTTCTATTTCTTTGTTCCCAATACTTTCTCAGTCACACTATATGGTAGAAATCTCAAAATATTAATCTTGAAACACAATCATATTATTGAAAGTGCATTGGGACAAATGATACTCTATTATTAAATTTATGTCCCTTTATTGTCAATATTTTCTTAGTTGCATAACATGACAGAAATCTTAGAACACTAAAATTCCGAAATACAATTATACAATTGAGAGTGCATTGAGACAAAGGATCCTCTATCCCTTTATACCCAATGTTTTTTCGATCGCACAATATATGATAAAAACGTCTCAAAACACTAAAAACTTAAAACATAATCATACAACTAAAAATGTATTGAAACAAAGAATCATGTCCCCAAAACACCAAACACTCTCCCCCTACCCCAAACAATTTTTGATTGCAAGACAGGCCATGTTTAAAAAGAGGAATTAATAATCTTATGATAAAGTAACTTTAAGACGGATATTTTAATATTTTAAGACGGATAGAGTAATTTTTTTTAATAGTTGAGCAAACAAAGTTTGAATTTTCAAGAATGCATATTTAGGCCTCGTTTAGAAACATACTTTTTTAGTAACTTTTTGACTAAAATATTATGTAAAAAAAGCTAGTATGTTTGAAATGACTTTTTGACTTTTTACGAAAAGATGTGCAAAAAATAGAGAGAAAAAAGAATCTTTGACTTTCTGGTATATGTTGTTGGCTTTTTGATTTTTTTAGTAACTTTTTGACTTTGTAGTTAAAAAAATCACTTGCCAAACGAGGCCTTAATCTCTCTCCAATCAAACAAAAGCAAATATTTTTGTTTCCCCCCTTAGTTTCCTTTTCCTCTTTTTTCTTGGTCAATCAGTATATTATTTACAAATATAAGTAGAATTACATCAAACTGAATAATTAGGAGGGAAAAAAAAAACTCAATATGACAAAGAACTCGAGAAAAATAATCAATCTTTGACAAAAATTCCTAATCTCTCTTAGTTAAGAGTATACATGAGTGGTCAATTTTACTTTTGGTCAATTGTGTTAACTAAAAGTATTTTATAGTGGTTGATGACTCGAACCACAATAAAAATATTATATATCTTTTATCCTATAAAATCTTAACATGAGAGGCATTAAAAAAAATCCCAATAAAGTATAAGCTAAAATGACCTCTCTACCTCTTTTTCAATAATCAATTTTTTTTTAGTTATTTAAATTATTTTTACCTCATAAAATGACACAAATGTCAAATAAAAAAATAATAATAAGATAAGACGAGAAACTATAAAGCTTCATAAATTGCACCAAACATAATTGTGTTTGGTTTGGATTTTCGATCCATAAATTTTTATTTTTAGTGAACTTTTTAAATATTTTAATAATTTTTTAAATTTTTTTAGATCCACTTAATATAGATTCACTTAAAAAGTACAAATATTGTGAAAAATCTTTAAAAATTTACTACATAAAAAAATTACAAAAATTCTACCTTTTAAAAAAAAATAATCTGTATTTATTGAATTTTTTTTAAAAAAAGATTTCTTCACAAACAGTACTTTTAAATGTATCTACATTAAATGGTTCTAAAAAGCGTTTAAAAAAATTATTAAAATGTTAAAAAAGTTCATTGAAAAAAACAGAAGACTTACTGAAAATTCAAAAAATTATTTTTAAAAACTCAAAATCAAACCAGAGTAAGAATGAAATTGTAAATTTTGTTATCATCTAACACAATGAAAATATTGATCTCTGAATATGATCTTGTTATGTTAATTTGCAACAACAGGTTTCTAGGCCAACACTATTCAAGAAATCAATGAAGAAATTCAATGTAGCATGGTGGGCTTATTCATTCCCCTTGACAGTCATGGCATTAGCTTCAACAGAGTATGCATAAGAGGTGAACAGTGGCATAGCTCATGGACTAAAGCTACTGTTATCATTACTTTCAGTTGTGGTGTCTCTGATTTTAATGGTCTTCACTGTCCTTAATCCTAATATGCTCTTACCCAGTGATGATCCCATTCTCAGTCCTACCAGTACCCCCACACTAGTATGATCTGATTGTTATTATTATTAGTATTTTTATTTTATTGCCGAGATCATTTGTATTTTTATTTTATTAGTATTAATATTATCATTAGTATTTTTATTTTATTTTATTAGTATTAATATTAGTATTAGTATTTTTATTTTCAGTTGTGGTCATCTCGGCTAAAAGAGTTGGTGATTTGCCCAACTCAAAGATTCTTGCCGAGATGACCTAACCCGACTAAAAAAGTTGGTGATTTGCCCAATTCAAATGTTCTTGCCGAGATGACCTAACCCGGCTAAAAAAGTTGGTGATTTGCCCAACTCAAAGGTCTTAGCCAAGATGCTTTACCTCGGCTAAAGGAGTTGATGTTTTACTTAACTCAAATGTTCTAACCGAGATGACCTAGCCCGGCTAGACGAGTTGGTGATTTGCCCAACTCAAAGGTTTCTAGTCGAAATAGTCTACCCCGGCTAAAAGGGTTGGTGATTTGCCCAACTCAAAGGTCCTAGCCGAGATGATGAAAATGTGGTACAACAGGCAGTGCAACAGTAAACAAAATGAGAACTTTTCATTGATGATAAACTGTAGTACATATGGTAGGGCAATAAGGCAGCCCGGTTACATTTCTCGGTTCGAAAAAAAATCAGGGGGGAAAGGTCAGTGAAGTCATCCCCGGCACCTTCTGCAGCAGCCTCAAGGTCAACCGTGGAGGTGATTTCTCGAGCGCTGGAACTAACCTGGCCGGCCTCATTTGGGCGGCCCGCTTCCTCGACACTCTTCTCGGCGTCTTGTTCTACGTCTTCCTCGGCCTCCTCTTGCAAAGCATTAAAGACTTCGTTCGCATATGACACTATGTAGGCCGGGAGAAAGGCAACAGGGGGAGAGGTAAACACCTCGGTTCCAGATCCTTGGCCGAGATGTTCACATGTAGCCTTCTAACCGGACTTAAAGAATATATCCTTGTTGGCCTCGACCTGCTTGGTGTAGCTGTCCTCGGCCTTCTTAAAACCGAGATTGTTTGCAGTGTCAACTTCTTCTTTTCTTGATTGTTTTAGCGCTTCCAGCTCGGCTCGGAGAGCATCTCTTTCCTTCTCGGCGGAGCCAAGTTGGCCAAGCAATTTGGAGTTGTCCGCGTTAGCAATCTCCAATGAAGCTTTTGACCGTCCCAGCTCGGCTTCCAAGTTCTTGACCTGACGGGCGGCGTCAGTCACCTTTTGACGGAGTCTATGAATCCGGTCCATCACGAGATGTTGCTTTTGGATGGCCTGCAAGAGGACGCGTTAAGTGTTCAGAAAGGGAGAGTAACCGTGCAAACACTTGAACAAATTTGAATAAAACAGGCCGAATTCTTACCCGGGTCATAGACTTGACCAAGGACTTCACGAGCCCGGTGTCGGGCACGTGGTCACTGCTGGACATGTCGCTCAGTAGGAGTAGAGCCTTTGTCAAGTCGAAGGGCAGCAGATGTTCTTTGTCGCTTTTGACTGAGGCGTTCGCTGGGATCTCCTTACCCTAGTGCTTGAACTGTGGCTGCCATGGGGGAGTTGACTCTGAGGCTTCAGTTGGTTGCTCTGTGCTCAGCTTAGCGACGAGCTCGGCTGACGAATCGGCGGACCGAGGCCTTTTTCCTGCTCAGCGACTTTCTTTATTGGCTTGCGTCGCAGCAGTCGATGCCAATGCTATCACCGTCCCAGACATTTGATCAGCAGCTGGGGCATAGGGAGGGATGCTCGGCAGCTCGGTGGATGTGGCGGTGATGAGATTTTTGATACGGCTTCATTTGGCCATTTCCTCTTTCTCGGTCAGCCGGATTAGGGGCACGTCCGGTAGTGTTGGATTGGGTGGTGGAAACGGTGCTCGGAGAAAGTCGGTAACCCTACTCCGGCAGGAAGCTGTGTATCTGTAGCTCGGTATGTCGCCGAGAAGGTCGTGGCAATCCCAGTTATGATACCGCAACACGGCTCTGATGGAAGCCTCGTTGGGATTGAAGTAGTTCGCTTGCAAGGCTTCGACAGCTGCAAAGAGGAAAAGAAGAAAAGGCATTAGTACAGAACAATGAAGGAAAGTGGGTTGACCGAGCAGTGAGCACGGCTTACATGTCGAACTCAAGTTCTTGCTGATGTACCAGTCGGGCACGTTGGCTGTTTCATAATTTCCAAACACCCAGAAAAAGTCATCGTCATGCATATCTTTATCTGGGGTGCCGGTTACATGTTTCTCCTTGCCCGACCTAATCTTTAAGTAGTAGTTAAGCCCATCTCCTGTATGCCCGAGGGTGTACTAGCGTAGAATCTCGGCTAATCCTAGGTTCAGGCCCAGCCGGTTGTTCATCTCAGCTACCCCGTTTATTATTCTAAAGCTGTTGGTTGAAACTTGTGTTTGTGCTAGCCTGGTGTGCCTCAGGAACTCGCACATTAGAGGCTGAACCGGGAAGTGAAGGCCGCCTTCGATTATAGAAAGCACGGTGAAGGGGCATTGGTTCAGTCTACCCCAAGGATTGGTGTCCTCGGCACCGAGCTCGAGATATACGTTTGCGGGGATGCCATATTCTTCTCGAAACGCGACTAGTGCGCCCAGCGTGTCAACAAGGAAGCAGTAACGCCCCATGTGAAGCCGGCCTGTCTCAGCGCGGCAATTTTGGTTGGCAAAATTTCGTGCGAAGGCAGCTCAGCCTTTTGAAAGCCTTGGTGTTGGTGCTTGGTCCCCTAGGACTCTGCAGTAAAAGTAAGTGTAAGTGGAAGTGCGGTTGCACAAAACGAGCTCAACTTTAGCTCGGTCAGATGGAGTGCCAGACCATTTCGGTCATAGAGGTATACCTAGAAGCTCGGCCGTTCAAGCGGACCAGATATTAGCCCGGTTGAACGGTCCAACATTCTGTTACCTCGGTTCCTACACGAGTCTTGCAAACTCGCGACTTGCTCGGTTTTGGTGTTTTTTGGGATCAAAAGAAGACCTGGAGCCCGGTCCGCCCAGATCCTCGCTTGTTCATCACAGAAGATGACGAACAGTAGAAGGAGAAGGGGCATAGGTGATTTTTGGGGGCTACGCCCTAAAGCCCACCGCTAACGTGCCCTAAGCTCGACTATGGCAATCCGAGGCGTATAAAAAAAAAAAGAAAGAGACGAGTAACAAATGAAGAACATTGAAGGATTTAGAACTTACAGGCTAGAGCACTGGTGGTGGCTCGAAGTGGTGGGATAGAGGCCCTTAGCGACGACGATGGAGTGGGACTTGCTTATGGGGGCGCTCTGATCTCAAAAATGAAGAGTGAGGGCGAGAGCTTTGGATCGCAGGATGGCTTTGGAAAAAGAAGGTGAGCTGAACAAGAAAGAAATGTGAAAGGGCAAGCGGTGTGCATATAAGAAAGAGAAAAACAAAAAGGCGCCAAAAATTTGAATATGAAGAGACGGTGGGGTTAGTGGCTCAAGGCCAATGAATGACTGACACGTTATGCGAAAATGACAATGCGTCAAGATCTTGAATGGACTGACTGGGAGACACCAAGCGAGCAAGACAATAAACCGAGCATGAGGATTAGTATGGTTGTTGTCTTGCGGAGTAGGGCCGGGCGTAGAATCGACCCCGGTCGGATCATGTAATCCCAGTCACGCTAGCGCAGACGGAATTTAAGGGGCAATTGAGAGGGAGATTCATAATATGGCTTTGGGCCGTGGTAGAGGCCGGGCAGAAAAGAGGTCCGAGCATATTTGGGCCGAGCTAACGTTGGCTGATCTAGAGTGGTTTGCTCGGTTGAGGTCCAAGGCCCATTCGACTGAGATGATCGTCTGTCAACCCAGGTTTATTGTTTACACATGTAGCTCGGCGGAAAGGTCTCCCTCGGACCGGCCTAACCTGTTTGGAGCTCAGTCATACTGGAATGCTACCGAGCTCGGTTGTAATGGAGCTCGGCGAATGGCACTGTTGGACTCGTTAAGTAGCTCGGTCGAAGGAGGCCAGGATAATTCCGCCGGGCTGCCCGTTCCCGCCAATGCCGAGTGGCGGTTTGATTAGGTGGTGTTTAGCTGAATTTGTGCTGATAGATAGGAGAGTAGCTCCACGTATCAATAAGCGAATGAATGCAGAGGTGAGCTCAGAAAGTATATAAGCATGACTGTGCCCCCCATGCTAGGATAGAACATCTGCTGGTGAGAGAAACTCTTGCACATTGTCTTCTCTTCTCTTTTTCTCTCTCTCTGAGTGTGTGTTAACTTGACCATCGAAGGGGTTTTCAGGCAACACACCGCCGGGTAGCTCACCTTCGTTGTGTTCGCAGGACGATCGGAGGAAGGCGCAGCTTGGACGCGAGGAGTACGGGTGGTGTCGAATATTTCTTCCCCGTACAGAACCCTAATGCTCTATTTGGTTCATTCTTAGAATGGAATGAAATTGTGATTCTTAAAGCTTTCCTATAGAATGATCATTCTCTTAAAATAGTGAAAAATGATTTAATTTGTAATGCATTTATCCTTATTTTTAGTCTAACCAACAAGGGAATGAATATTTTGATAGAATGATCATTCCATTTCATTTCATTCTAATAAACCAAACACTATCTAAGTTTTGTTTATTTATTTATTTATTTATTTATTTTATGGATAGGACGAATCTTAAGTCTTGGTTGATTTAGGATAGGGAGAATTACATGTAGGTGGGAGAAGAGGAAACAAAATTACAAATACATGGAGTGCAAGTGTGTCTATGATAGAGTGTAAGTAAAAAACTATGGAGGTGCAATCTATGTATTGGTAATTTTTTTCGCTTTCTCCTACTTGCATGTAATTTCATGTAAGATATACTATTTAAAACCTAAATAATGTTTGTGGGCCTAAGTCAGGCCCAGTTCCAGTGCCAGCCCAAGTCCAACATTGGAACTATTGTGTTTGAGTTGGTGTGTATAACAAACAGCTGCAAACGAAACGAACCTCTAAACCCTAGACAGCCGTTATCTTCTTCCCTCACCTCTCTCTCTCTCTCTCTCTCTCTCTGTTTCTCTCTCTTCAATGGCAAAACTTGAAAACTCCTTTCATCCTCCACCTTCATCATTGTTTAGGGTTAGCACAGAGACGGTGCAAAAGGCAGTGAAAGCTCTTCTCAAATGGCGAACCTCCCAATCAAAAACCCAAAAACCCCAACTCTTCGATCAAGACGACGATTTCATCTACCTAATCCTCTCTCTCAAGAAAATCCCTCCAAAATCTCGCACAAACGCTTACAAAATCCCCCTCTCCCACTCTCTTCGCTCCAATTCCCTCTCCTCCGAGTTCTGTCTCATCATCGACGATCGACCCAAAAACTCCTCCACACTCACTTCCGAATCGGCCAAGAAAAAAATCAATTCGAAGGACATACTGATGGGTCGTTGAACACACTAAAAATAAATACTAAACTATACCAAATTCTTTTAGAATAATGGTATGTCCAGGTATCGATTCACATGGCCTATTGTGAAATTAAACTAATTTAATTGTTAAATTTCTAAATTAATTTTGATAAAAAGATTGAATGATTATAACCTAATTTAATAACGAATAAATTAAACTAAGGAATTAAATTATCAATAATAAATGAAATTCGGTTTACTGAATTGGGGGAAAAACTAGGGCAAAGAGTCCACCACTAGCCATGTAATTACGGTTTCCAATTGAAATCAATTATGCTATGGTTTGAACGGATTAATGCTTCGCAACTACAAGCTCAAAGCATTTAACAAGAAGATCATCATGTTCAATGTACGGGCACGAACCATCTCAAGTAATACGAATCGTTCACTCTAAACTAGGGTAGTGATACGACTTGTTCCTCGTAGTATGGTTCATCTCATACCTTGAATGTGAAGGAATAGAAAACTCATGTATGGAAGACATTCAACAATCACAGAAAGCCGAATACTTGAAGAGATAATGAAAAATTATATATAAAGAATTTCTAAAACACCATACAATGGTTCAAACCTTTATATAATTGAGAATAAAAAAGAAAACAAAATAATTACATGGTTAGGGTTTCATCAAAACCCTAGAAAAGATGACTAGTCACTCATGGAAGAGTGTGAGGAGGTAGATGGAGAAGGAACCACTATTGGAGACATCCTTGAAGTTTTTAGTTTCTCTTCCCTTCTAAACCCTGGCCTCTCTCTTTAGGTTAAAACAATTTCAGAACCCTAGAAAAACCTTTTCCTTGCCTTTTTATGCTTCTACTCACTTCCAAACAGGTTTAAAACGTCAGTTTGACTTTCCCAGAAAAAGTCAACGCACGTGCGGAAAAAGTCAACGCACGTGCAGAAAAGTCAACTATGTCCAAATTCTGTCTTTTTGCCCATTTTAAGCTCCGACGATGTACAACCTGATTGACATTCAACACACATAAAGTATACGGTTTGACCAGCAAGTGAAGTTAAGAGATTCTAATTAACGGCCTCAATGATGTACATTTTGGCCTTAATCACATCTCCCAACATACTATTACTAGTCCTCAAGCAAGTAAAATAAAATAAAATAAAACAAAATCTATCTATTTCTTCTTTCGTGGGAAAACGGTTGCATTTAGCATATGCAACAAGCCTTTAAACCACAAGGTTACCCCAAGTGGACGAGTAAAGTCTCGTGAGGGTTTCCAGAAATGATACCCACAAACATTAACATATTCATATATACTTAACAACAAATGACCACACTACTCCACCTAACAATCAACTTATGTGCCACTACAGTGTGATATTGAGACATCATGAGTCATTAAAGGCACAGTGGACAAGCATGAAGGAACCTATTGAGTCAAAATCACAATTCAGTTAATACAAAAGTAAAGTCCTCTGTACTTGTGCATGCGAGTAGACAAGACATGAATACCCTCGGTGTAAAGTGCAATCTCCATATTAGTTAACTGTCCACTATAATAGCCCAGTGTAACTCATAATAACGCCCAACATATACAGAAAAACTAACATGTTGCAGCCAAGATTCTCAAAAGTTTTTTTATTTTTTTTATTTTTATAATTGTGCAATGTCCTGATCCATTAAGCTTTCTAATCAACCCATGTAGTAAGTTTTGGGCCAATGACTCACAAACCAGACGGTTTTAGGGCATTAGGTGTAAAGACACCCCTACGGGCTTAATAACTCGAGTTGAAAAGGCTACGAATCCGAACAAGTCATTCTTTTTATTTTTCCTGAACTGTGCAATGTTCAAGTCTCTTAAGCTTTCTAATTAACCCATGTAGCAAGTTTTGGGCCAATGACTCCCAAACCAAACGGTTTTAGGGCATTAGGTGTAAAGACACCCCTACGGGCTTAATAACTCGAGTTAAAAAGGTTACGAACCCAAACTAGTCAAGTGGTTTTTTTTTTTTTTTTTAAGAATCTTGGTTGCTCATTTATTCTTTTCTGCAACTCTAACTATTATCAATGTTGTACATCAAGGATTATAATAAAAAGATCACCGCTATGATAGTGTGTTCATGTGAATTAAGGCATACTCATGACAAGTGTACTAAAACCACAAATACAGACAATTATCCTTGTGCAAACATCGCATGCAAGTATCTATCCAATAAACCATTTTCATACAAGTCTACTATGCTCTCCAATAAACATATGCAAATATCATCACCCTACTAGCAAAAAGTCACATCAAGTAAAGTAATGCAATCAAGTGAAACAGGTATAAACATGAATTATAAGCCAAATAGAAATGCACAAAAGAAAATATAACCCTTATCCCCCAACTTGAATATGACATTGTCCTCAATGGAAAAGTAAAGAGAAATGAGAGAAAATTACCAGAATTATAGGTGCACATCCAGGTAGGCAGAGAGTAACATATACACACTTCACACTTTTTTTTTTTTTTTTGTAAATAAAAATGAAAATAATTAAATAAATGAATAAAAAATGACCTTAAACTAAATTAACTAAATTATAAACTAAACTAAACTAAAAAATAACTAAACTACAAAAGAGACTAAAGTATAGAATAAATTAAGAGAAGAGAAGAAAATAAAATAAAATAAAATAAAATAAAAACTAAACTACTTAATAATTAAAGGAACAATTAAATCATAGAATAGAAAAAATTAAAATAGCATCATTAACTAAACAAATAAAATTAAACATAAAAATAAAAATAAAAATAAAACAATCCACAAACTAATTAAACGAATGAGAATCAGTAACGAAACCATTTAAAGTAAACAAATATAGCAAATAAAAAAAAACTAAATTAGGATTATTGTTAGCACCATGATTTCTGAGTTTTTTTTTTTTTTACGAAAATAGAAAAATAAAAAAAAAATAAAATAAAATACGAATTTTTTTAATATATATATAAATAATAATAACAAAAAAAATTTATAAATAAAATAATTATATATTTTTTTATTTGTAAAATTTATTTAGGTATTTATTTAAAATTTATTAACTTCAATAAATTAAAAATGAAAGAAAAGAAAAAAAACAAAACCAAATGCACAAACTTTCCGTACATGGACCCGCACCTGCGGCGATTTGTCTCATCGCGCAATTTTTTTTGTTTTTGGGTCGTCGTCCCGCACGTGCGGGGCCAAGCCGAACGTGCGGCTTGGTCAAAGCATGCCCCGCCCACACTTGCTTTTAAAGCAGGGGGCAATTTTGTTTTAGTGAGATGTTACAGCATGCGCGTGCACAGTGCCGCACATGCGAGAAAATTATTATTATTATTATTATTTTGTACAAGTACAATACAGATTTTGTTTTTATTTTTTTTTATTATTTTTTTACTTTGTAAAATTGAACAAGTATAACAGTTATATTTTTTTTAAAAAAACACAGAAAATAAACATGAAAGAATGCTTTTTTTTTTTTTTTTTGAATGAATGAATGAATGTGGTTAAATACTTGATTTCCCAAAAATCACAAAACAGAAATCAAGGTCTTACCCAGGCTAGGGAGGGTCCCTTCCACCCACACGCATGCAATGATCTTTTTCTGCCACATTGCAACAGCATAGTTTAACAAAAACGAGAAGCACTCGCAATCGTACATGCTTCAAGAAAATGGAAAACTAACTCCCAGCACCTAACAAAAGGCACTAGAGTTATGGCATAAAGTTGCCACTTCAGAATCCCCCAGGTAATAAAACCCAGCGTAGTTTATAGCCTTTGGGCTAGTACAACCCAAATATACTTAAGCATTTCTACCTTCAATTGACATTCGAAATAAATATAGCACATAAGAAAATAACGGAATGCCTACTAAAGGTATAATCTTCACGCGAAAACCACGGGTACTACTTTTCTCCCTAACTATGTTTGTAACTTTCCCTATTCTCCAACAGGGTGACAGACTAGGTTGATTCGATATCCAGAATCGAGGCGCATAAAGCTACCTCAACCTATGGGGCTACCATACAGAGTTCAAGCTGAGGTAGTTTTGAAGCAATCTCCACACCCCTGGGTATTTAAATCAGACTCTAGTCTCGAAAATCCCAAACCTTTGTGTTCTAGGATTTGCCATTCGAACTCTAGTTTCCACCGTTTCAGTTGGTCTCCTAGGAACTCACTACAAACACGGTTTGGTGGCTATACCAGACCGTCAGATGTCGTTCGGGCACGGCTAACACCAAAGGAATTACACCTTTAGAGGATTTAAAGTCTCCTAGACGCAAATAAAGCATGACGAGAACAAAGAAAAACAAAATAGCATAGAAGGGAAAGAAAAGAGAAGAAAGTAATCTATCAATCGTAGTAAAATGGGTCCATCAAAGCAATGGACTCAATCATATCCCCATTCCCAATCCCCTCTATATATGGTTTCAATCTTTGGCCCTTCACTTTGAAAGTGTGGCCGGTCTTTGGATCTCGCACCTCAACGGCGCCATGAATAAATGCCTCAACAACCTCAAAGGGTCCATCCCATCTAGATCTTAGCTTACCCAGAAAGAGTCTCAATTTTGAATTAAAAAGCCACGCTTTTTGGCCGGGTTCAAAGGATTTTCTATTAATGTGCTTGTCATGAAATTCTTTAGTCCGTGCTTTAAAAACTCTCGAACTCTCATATGCATCGTTCCGGATTTCCTCCTAAAAGTAATACCTGACCTGTGAAAAGAATCGGTCTTTGTCTTGCTTAGACCAATTCTGTGGAATTTGCCCAATGGACAAGTAATTCACAATATGTGCAAACCACGGGGGGCTCGCTTGTGACAGCTCAAAGAGTTGTTCGTCCAGAAACGAACCATGCAAAATGAGTGTGGCCGGGAGTGGCTTCAACTCAAGTGTAGGTGGTGTGACCAAAGATGGTATGGCAGGCTCTCTCAACAGAGGAGGAAGTGACTTAAACCGGGCTTTCCATGGAGGAAAATCCGGTGTAGAAGAAGAATTAAGCAAGACATTCACCTCCTCAACTGACCCATCAATATCAAAATTTTCAAACCCAAAATGAGCTAGACAAGCCTCTAAAGGGTCCTCTACAAGAATGGAGGGCAAAGCCTCCTCCACAATCTCATCCACAACATCCACTAATAAGCACTCCTCTCTCTCATGAGGTTGTTGGGATGCTTGGAAAATATTAGGTGAACCACCGTGATCACCCTTCCTAACTCTAGTTGCATCAGACGCAACTGACTGAGGTTCTAACTCCCTACCACTTCTGAAAGCAACCACCGCCTGCACTTGCTCATGTTGCTTCCCATTCCCACCCGAACTCTCTGCCCCGTATTGTCCCTTAGGGTTGGCCACAGTTTGACTTGGTAATTTTCCTTCATCTCTTCGATACATGTTGTTAGCCATTTGACCCAATTGGGTCTCTAGCTTGGCAATAGAGTGAGTGTGGGAGTGAACTACCGGTGCTAAACCCTTAAGTTCTGAGAGAACTTCTAACACCTGAGTCTCAAAGGCAGAGTTGCCCTGAGGAACAGGCGGGGGTTGTGGTTATGGTTATGGTTGTCGGTAAGATGATTGGTTGGCAAAATTATTGAAATTCTGCCTTGGTGGTGGAGGATTGTAAGAAGTACTTTGTGAAGGAGGTCTCCATGAGAAATTAGGGTGATTTCTCCATCCCGGATTATATGTGTTGGAGTATGGGTCATTACCTGGGTTGGAGAATCCTTAAGCCGCATTCACATGCTCTTGGACTAACTCTAGAAATTGTGATGCCGAAGGATACTCACTTAAGTCATGAGCAGGGCTCGCACATATAACACATGCCTCACGGAATTGAGGCTGATCTTGCTGGGTAGGGGCATGTCCCGTAGCTAATAAGTGGTCTATCTTGCAGGACAGTGCCTCTACTTGTTGGGCTAACTCTAGGTTTTGCCCGACCTCATAAATGCCCCATCTTTTCGGGGCTCCAACTACTGGTTGCCGGACTTGCCAGGCTGTGGAGGCATGGTGAAGGGAATTATCACTTAGGTTCTCAAACAATTGCCATGCCTCGGCGTCATTTTTAGACATGAATGTCTCACCACAGGACAAATCCACCATTTGGCGGTGCGGCTCAGTTAAGCCATAATAAAATGTTTGAACAAGTTGCCAATTAGGCACTTGGTGGTGGGGACACTGTTGGAGAAGGTCTCGAAGTCTTTCCCACGTCTCATGGAATTGCTCGCCATCCATTTGAGCAAAGTTAATGATGGCTGGCCTAAGTTGGTTGGTTTTACCTATGGGAAAGTACTTCTCTAAGAACCGTTGCTGTAATTGGTCCCAAGTTGTGATTGAATTAGCAGGTAAAGAATTTAGCCAATGTTTGGCTTTATCCTTTAATGAGAATGGAAACAATCGCAACATTAAGGCCTCATTTGTGAAATTTTGGATCCTCACTGTCAAGCAAATTTCCAGAAATTCATTCAAATGCTTATAGGGGTCATCATGAGTTAGTCCATAGAATGATGGGAGCGTTTGTATGGTACTGGACTTAATCTCATAATAAGCAGCAGTGGTGTTGGGTAATTGGATGCATGATGGTGATGTATATGCAGTGGGTGTGAAATAATCCTTAAGGGTCCGGTTAGGCACATTCGGGACAATAGGATCTGTCATCTCTAATGGCTCAATGTATGAATACGAATACTCAAGCCTAGGAACACGGGCAGATGCCCTAAGTCTCCGAAGGGTCCTTTCTAGTTCAAGGTCCAAACTCCACAATTCAGGGCGACAAGAACGGCGCCTGTGCATACACTACCCACACACACACAAAAAGTTCGACTCGGTGCACTAAGTTACGAAAGCAGAATGCTAAAAGAGAAATACTCACAGCAGTTTAACGAAAACGCTTTACTCGTCTTGCGGGTGCTTGACGTGTAGATGTTGTCTCCAACCCCCAATGGAGCTTTGACTTTCGTTTTAGCACTTTGGTGCTTTGCTTGTGAGTGTTTGCTTCTGTTTACTCACTTTAGTGCTGTGATTTTTTTTTTTTTTTTAAAGCTCGGCTGCGCTCCGCTTGCACTTCAATGATAGCTCCAATTTCAAATGCTCTGCACACTTAGCAACACCAAAAGCATAAAATCCTAAACTAAAAAATAAAATAAGAATGTAACTTTAAATTAACTAATTTCGCCAGAAGTCCCCGGCAACGGCGCCAAAATTTGATGGGTCGTTGAACACACCAAAAATAAATACTAAACTATACCAAATTCTTTTAAAATAATGGCAAGTCTAGGTATTGATCCACATGGACTATTGTGAAATTAAACTAATTTAATTGTTAAATTCCTAAATTAATTTTGATAAAAAGATTGAATGATTATAACCTAATTTAATAACGAATAAATTAAACCAAGGAATTAAATTATCAATAATAAATGAAATTGGGTTTACTGAATTAGAGGAAAAACTAGGGCAAAGAGTCCACCACTAGCCACGTAATTAGGGTTTCTAATTGAAATCAATTATGCTATGGTTTGAACGGATTAATGCTTCGCAACTACAAGCTCAAAACATTTAACAAGAAGATCATCACGTTCAATGTACGGGCACGAACCATCTCAAGTAATACGAATCGTTCACTCTAAACTAGGGTAGTGATACGACTCGTTCCTCGTAGTATGGTTCGTCTCATACCTTGAATGTGAAGGAATAGAAAACTCATGTATGGAAGACATTCAACAATCACAGAAAGCCGAATACTTGAAGAGATAATGAAAATTATATATAAAGAATTTATAAAACACCATATAATGGTTCAAACCTTTACATAATTGAGAATAAAAAAGAAAACAAAATAATTACATGGCTAAGGTTTCATCAAAACCCTAGAAAAGAAGACTAGCCACTCATGGAGGAGTGGAAGGAGGCAGATGGAGAAGGAACCACCATTGGAGACGTCCTTGAAGCTTTTAGTTTCTCTTCCCTTCTAAACCCTGGCCTCTCTCTTTAGGTTAAAACAATTTCAGAACCCTAGAAAAACCTTTTCCTTGCCTTTTTATACTTCTACTCACTTCTAAACAGGTTTAAAACGTCAGTTTGACTTTTCCAAAAAAAGTCAACGCACGTGCGGGAAAGTCAACTTTGTCCAAATTCTGTCTTTTTGCCCATTTTAAGCTCCGACGATGTACAACTTGATTGACATTCAACACACATAAAGTATACGATTTGACTAGCAAGTGAAGTTAAGAGATTCTAATTAACGGGCTCAGTGATGTATATTTCGGCCTTAATCACATACCAATCACCAAAGTCCTGAAGTTATCGAAACTAAAATCTGATTACAAACCCTTCGAGGCCAAGCGCAAGTCATGTGATTCGTTCGAAATGTTTTTTGCTGATAGAAGAATTGTTCCGCTGCTTCCCAAGCTTTTAGGGAAGCAATTTTTCAAGAAGAAGAAGATTCTTGTGCCTGTGGATTTGAGTCATAAGAATTGGAAGGAGCAAATTGAGAAGGCGTGCTCGTCGGCGCTTTTGTATTTGAGGACTGGGACTTGTAGTGTTGTGAGAATCGGGAAGGCTTCGATGGAGAGTGCAGAGATTGTGGAGAATGTGATTGCCGCCATTGATAGGGTTGTCAGGGTCTTTTCGAAGAAGTGGGCTGGTGTGAGGTCTTTTCATTTGAAGTTTTCGGACTCTGTTGTCCGATTTATCGACTTTGCACGATGGGAAGTTGAAGATTGAGGGGAAAAAGGAATTTGATGAAGGGGTTAGAAAGGAATTTGATGAAGGGGTTAAAGAAGAGAGTAAGGAAGATGAGAAATTGGGTAAGAAAAAGGGTGGGTTGAAGAAGAAAGGGAGGATTCATGAAGTTAGGTATATGGATAGTGAATTGGAAGGTGCATTGGGGAATGAGGATGATGAGGAATATATTGGGAGTGAGAAGAGTGAGAATGATGATGTGGGTGGTGATGAATTGGGGGGTAAGAAGAGAAAGAAGGGTGATGCATTGAATGGTGGGAAGGGTTCAACAAAATTGAATGGGGAGAAAAGATCGAAGAAATCGGCTACTAATGTAATGACCCTGAATGTAGAAAAAATGTTAAAATGTGATATGTATGATATGTTTTTGAAATGATAATGTTTTCGTGAACGAATGGCCTTTGCAAATCTAGTATGGCATCCATAGATAAGTCATGATGCGACATGAACATATGGGTCATGATGAAGATGAAGGATTAGACTAAATGTTAAAAAAGTTTGAAAGTTATGGAAAAGGTTATGGACTATGCCATTATGAATGTTGATTGTTTATATATGTATATATGAAATGTTGGAATTCGTTCACTAACCCTTTTACTTAAATGTTACTAGCTTTAGCTTTTAGCTCATTTATGTATTATATGTATTATAGGTGAGCAGTAGCCAAGCCTAGGCGAGTCTCTGAGCCGCCATTTTGAAGCCTAACCTGGAGTTTTGTATGCCTCTGAGTTGGGGGGCGAAAGGAGAGTTTTTTTTTTTTTGTAATTATGTGAGGTTATGGATCATGTTATACAACATATGGGTAACTACATTTTTGGCATGTATGTATATACTTGTTCATATAAATGCACAGCTCTTGGACTATAGTTTACGCATGTGCTTCATGAGCCCTTTTTATTTAGGCCTGTGGTAATCTAGGATTACTGGCCGGTCTCGTCACCAAACTTCTAGGGGCGGGTTTGGGGCGTGACAACTAAGGTAGAGAGGGCTGAAGAATCTGTTGAAAAGAAAGTTAAGAAGGGTGGTGTTGGAAAGTTGGAGGATGGGGCAAGCAAGGTTAAGGACAAAAAAAGTAAGAAACAACTGTCACATTGATGATTCATTTGGAATGTGTTCTGTCTTTGGCATTGCTGAGGCGCTTAGCTGGGAGCATGTTGCATTTGGAGTCCTTGAGCAACTTTTTGCTCAAGTACATGAATTTTGGTATTTTGTTTTATTTGTTGTTCTGGCTTTATAGTTTGTAAGTTAGTTTATTCAAGGGTTTTAACATTGGCTAATCAACTTGCTTTGGTGTACTGATTCTGAATGAATTACTATAACTGAGTGAGTTTATCTTTAGTTTGTTCTTTGGAAGCTTCTTCAGTTTTAGTGTGACACTTGTGGGAAAAGCTCATTCATTGTTTGCTTGACTTATCAATTTGCTTGAGTATACATGAGTAGTTGCTATACTTGAAGACATTGTTGTAATGCTTGATTATTTATCGGTTCAGTTCAATTAAATGTAATTGGTCTATGATATCTAATGAGAAAAACAGAAGGAAGAAACTGTTTAGGATATTGATTAATATGGTTGGCTTGTTTTACTGTGATTTAGTAATATGGACCATTGACTTCGAGTCTTTGAGAGGTATGCTTTATAGTTTTTCATGCTTTTCTAAAGTGGGATGGTGAAGTTAGGATCCAATATTATATACAATAAAGATGGAGATTCATCATATCTTCTTCATAATTTTGAAATTTTGTAAAAATCATTGTTTATTAATTTTTTAATGTTATTTACAAATTTTCTTATTGCTTGCGGTGGTGGTAACACTGGTAAGCAAATGGTATTTTAGTCCCCATTTACATGAGAATTTTCACCACTGCCATGAAAATAAGCAAGCAATATGAAAGGCTGTTGCTTAGTTTGACACTATAACAGCACTCATTTCCATGGGGAAATGTTGCTGTTACCAAGAACTTTTTCAGCATGTCCCCAGTATCTCTGTAACGTGACCCCAGCGTCAAGTTTGGGGATCAACTATCCATCAAGTATGGCATGGAGCTTTGCTTGTGCAAAGTTATTTATGGAACTCAAGTCTTTTTATGACTTCTTATGAGAAGAAAGAATATGCAAGATAGAGGAATACATATGTCGACGGAGTTGGTAATACATGATGAGGGGGGTAAATTGTAATATATGTCACCCCTTATGAGTTAAATTTTCCATGCAACTTTTATTTCTAAAATGTGTTATTAAGTTTTGTTTTATTTACACTGGTCCGCTTCCTACAGATAATCCCTTACTCTTATTACTTTTGTAAGGATTGTGACTGCCGATCACTTGATTACAGGTATAGCTCAAGATTGTTTATGCTCTATTTTCCTATCTGAAGTTGCATGAGTAGAGGAACATGGAATTTTCCATAGCAACCCAAACTTTGATACTATTTGTATCCAGTCTATGATTTTGTAATTGAATCTTAATGAAATTTAAGGAAGGTTCTGTTGGAGGGATTGTATTTTTTGTTGAATTAAAATCCCATTTTCTAGTAATGCATACACAAAACTAATGGGACAATTCTGGGAATTCATTTCTTTGTCATGCTAAATGCAGCCTTTGATCCAGAGGTTCCATAAGTTGTCATTAAAAATGCAACATCTTGATTATATTAGTTGAGATTATACAACACAAGGTATACCATGTCAAGCTTTGTGTAGAGGCCTCAGATTCATTTTAGAGTCTTGTGCCCTTTTTTCTCTGAATTTTCCTTTCAAATTGTCTTGATTTATTTTCTTCTGTACATGTATAGTATGTAAGAAACTGCAGCTGTGAAGCTGGGCTCTTTTATCAAGTTATTATATCTATCTCAGCTCTAGTGTGATTTTTTGTTTTGCTATTCTTTGTCTATTAATTCATGATTGGAATGTCTAAAACCTCTTTAGCGCTTTTTGGCCCCATAATTTTGTTGTCTGTTACATCTGAGATCCTCACCTAGTTGTCCTAACTGCCCTCATAGTTTTGGGAGGCATTTTTCTTTGGTGGAACAAGGTGAGACATACATTCAAGATCTTGTCGTTGTCATTTTCGTAGTTAATTGTTTAAGGCATATATTGTATTGAAATATTTGTGGAGTTGTAATGTATTCCATTTTGAATCCTTAAAAGTATGTGTCTACACCAATATAAAAACACAGGAATTCTGGAGAGGGTAGAAAAGCAATGCTCTTGTTAAAGCACAAAATTTCGAAGAGCACAATGCTAGGATGCACTAAAAAACGGTAGGGAAAAAGATCTTGCACTTCCTCCAAGAATTGTAAGTCTTTCCCTATGCCACTAATGCTTGCATCTGCATCAGTCATTTTTTAAATCTTCTGATATTCATTAATTTTAATTTTTTTCTTTAGATTACATTGAGATGGAACACTCTGGATGTCAAAGAAGAAGACTATTATACGTCATTGCACAATGACAGTCAAGCGCAATTTAATACGTATAGCACCTTCTATATCCATGCCTTTGCTCATTAGTTTGGCTATAAGAAGATAGTTTTTTTTAATACTCCTCAGTCTTTACAATTCATCTTTTACAAGTCCATGCTTCTAGTTCTTCGCATCATTTTAATGTTGCAACTCTTTTGGATGTGCTCACTCAATTTACAAAAAATATGGTGCACATTTTTTTAATTATTTTTTTATTCGTGATATTGTCATTGTATTGATTTATTTTATTATTTTATTTTTTTTCAGAATCTTGTTTCTTGTAATCAAAGAATCACTTTTTTGTTTCTCCTAAATGTAAAATGGTTGCACTCCCCCTACTTAACACCTATAAACCATACCAAAACCAGGTGAAGGTGGGATTTGATTGCAGGTCTCTGGTACTTCGTACCACACTAAGGCTGTGTTTGGTTCATGGATTTAGGGAGAGATTTAGAAATGGAAAGAGAAAATGTGAATAAAATATAATTACATTTTACACACTTTTCACACACCTTTTCCTTTCCTTTTCCAAATCCCTCTTTAAATCCATGAGCCAAACACAACGTAAGAGACTTTACTTGCAAAGGTAGCTGACATCTTCACCCAAGCTTGTGCTTTTCTTTACAAAACCTTCTCCATTCCTATTGACCTGTAGTTTTCCCATCTCATATGAGGAGTATTGCTTCTTTTTGTTGGAACACGACCACCTCACAGGGGCAGGGATGAGAACTCAGTCAGTCCTGCTGACAAGTTTGGCTGGAATCCTTTCATTGGGCTTTCTGGATTTTGATGCAGCACTTCATAGGTGTAAGGATGACGTGCATTGTTTAACAAATGGAATTTGGTTTGGACTAGGGCTGTCCATGGGTTGGATCAAATTGGATTTGCTCTCAACCTAACGACTGAACTGAATCCCTCGGATTGGTAGAAAGGTACCCATTGCTGACTGATCTGCTATCTGACATTGACTGAGCCAAGCCATTCGGTTTGCTACTTAGTGCCTGTTTGGTGTAGCTTAAAAGCTGCTTATTTCAGCTTTCAGCTTAATTTAAGCTATTTTGATGTGTTTGGTTTAGCTTATAGCTTATAGCTTTTTGGAAGTCAGAAATCAGCTCTTAATTTATAAGTCAGAAATCAGCTTTTGTTCATAGTTATAAGCTATAAGCTGTTTAGGCATAAGCTATAAGCACTTTCCTACAGCTCTACCAAACAGGGCCTTAGTTCAGTTAGCGATACATACACACTATTTTGGAACAGTACAACATCTTGGTGCTGTTTGGTTTAGCTGTTAAAACAGATTATAGCTTATAGCTTAACAGATTACAAATTATGACTTTAATCAGAAGTTGTTAATCTGTTTGGTATAGCTGTTAGATTATAGATTTAAGTTGCTGAGTAGTGTTTGTTAAATAAGCTGTGGAGTAGCTTTTTCAATTAATTTTTATTTTTTATTATTCACTATTTATATACATTTTTCATAAAAAATAATAATAATGTTTTATAGTCCATTTGGGTCTTTTTCTATTTTTAAAAAAATAAAAAATAAAAAAATCTAAGAGTATAACCGTAAATTAACATGCTCACAAGGGTGAAACGCTTTTCGAGAAATCGCTTAATTTTTTTGACTTAAAATAAGTCATTAGAATCAAATTTGTTTGAAAAAAGTTAAAAAAAAATTCAAAATAACTTTTTAGAAGCTGGCTTAAAAAAGCCCCACCAAACACCCCCCTTATATGCTCATTACAATGGGCCATCCAAAATATGGGCCCAACTTAGGGCTACAGCCCACTACAATAACGGAGGACAGGGTCGTCATTTCATTCATGTCAACATATTAGGGTTAGGGTTATGGTTTCATTCAAATGACTGCATAATATATATAGATCCTCTTGATAAGGTTCTGTCTTCATCTCCTCTGTCATACCCTGTTTTTGAAATTTCTGTATTTTTTTGTTTCATCAAAGATTGGATTGTGTTTTTCTGTTTAAGTTGATTGATGGGGGCGATGAAGACATAAATCGTTTCTCGATCCTGATTTTCGATTATAATATCGTTATCTGATGACCTATTTGTGCGTGTCTGAGCCTTCTTGTTTTTGTTTTGGATTTGAATGTGGATCAAAGATGAGAAATTTAATTAGGGGTGGGGTTTGCGGTGATTATGAAGTAAATTCCTCGTAATGAATGCAAACTTTTGCATGACAGACTCTATTTACACCCATAGTGTTTGTGGGCCTATGCCAGTGCCAGTTCCAGCCCAAGTCCAACTTTGGAACATTTGTGTTTGTGTTTGAGTTTGAGTTTGTGTTTGTGTGTATAACAACTGCAAATGAATCCCTAACCCTAGATAGCCATTTTCAGCCTCCTCCTAAACTGTCTCCGTTTCTCTCTTTTCAATGGCAGAACTTGAAAACTCCTCTCTTCATCCTCCTCCAATGTCTAGCGCTAGCAGAGAGTGCTAAAAGGAAAGCTCTGCTCAAATGGAGTACTTCTCAATCAAAAACCCAAAAACCCCAACTCTTAGATCAAGACCACGATTTCATCTACCTAATCCTCTCTCTCCAGAAAATTCCTCCAAATCAAACGCTCACAAAATTGCTCTCTCCCACTTTATTTGCTCCAAGTCCCTCTCCTCTGAGCTCTGTCTCATCAGCGACAATCGACCCAAAAACTCCTCCAAACTCACCTCCCGATTGGCCAAGAAAAAAAATCAAATCAGAAGACATACCAATCACCAAAGTCTTGAAGCTATCGCAATTAAAATTGGATTATAAACTTAAGACTTATCTCTGAATATCTCTCTTGCATTTCTTTAAGTTCACCTTCCATTGATTTGTTCCTCTCCCTCAGTAATGCTATTTCATTTAATTATTCATCAAGGTTCCTTTCATCTCTGGCATTTAACACAGGGGCTTCCATCGCTTCCTCTGATGAAATTTCATTATTGCTGCAAGGATAAAGAAAACTGATCAGAAGATCAATAAGTTGATTACAAGGGTATCAAGGTTCAGTTTTATTCAACCGAGTCATACCTTTCAGCTGTAATTTTCACCTCTTCAGGTATGCTATTGATAGTAATGTTCTCGGAATCCTTAGCTACCTGCATCCAAACATGATCCTTTGCCTGAAATTCAACATCTGGACAGTGGCTAATTTCAGAGCACATTTAGTGTGTCAGATCTACTGCTTGATTTTAGTGCTTTTTCATGGCTATTGTTCTTGTGTACCATGTTGTGTGTGTAATAGCATTTCTGGAGAATTTCCAAAATTTACCTATGGAAAAATTTGAGGAAGAGTATTGAGTCTTTGTTTCAATAGGGATCCTTGAGATGATCAAGTGTTCTACATATTGTACAGTTTTGTAATTGAATTGGCACACCTTCCATCAGTCTTAGATGTTTGCAATGTGTTAACAATTTTGTTTTTAGAAGAGCTCTGGATTTTCATGATTTTTGTTTTATTTGGTTAGATTTTCTTCAAGCACTATAATTTTCTTTTGCATTTTAAAGTTGTTTAGTGCTGCTAAAGCTGAAGTATCTATTCTTTTGGGAAGCATTCGTAAGCTGTTTTTTAAAGTCACTTCAGCTTAAAAGCCAAAACTCATTTGCCTTCTTTCATTGTCGGCCAGAAATTAAATTAAAGTCATCAAATATATATATATATTAAAATGTAAGTTTGGATTCTCTCAAGTTGGCCATCCAACTTGAGAGAGTGTTGGGGCTTAATAGGCTCATTTTGAGGCCGGTCTTAATAATCCTAACCATTTACTTTTTAAGACTCGTTGAACATTCATGCAAAAAAAAAATAAAAATAAATAAATGATCAGGTATCGGTTACTATATTTTGATTCACATTTGTATTACATAGTTTCCACATTAAAATTCTTAAGAAAAATTCCTCTCTTTGTTAAAAGTTCATGAAATTATTACATAGTTTGTAGTGATTGGTTTTTGTTTAAATTTTGTCTTCCTTCAATTTTTTGTTAGCCAAAATGAAGTTGATGAACCTGTAATAATCTATGATGTTTTTTTTATTAGCAGTTGTCTAAATGTTTTGTGTTTGATTTAATTCTTCAAGTGTGTTTTTGTATGGTATATCTATGTGTAATCATTATTTTGGATTTGATAGGGAATCCCTTTGTTGGGCGTATAAAACTTGTACATAGAAGTTGTTTGAGGATTTGCTAAAGGGACTAATACTTCGTTGCCTCCAAGGTTTGACATAAATATAAATTATTAATGTCTTGTGTTCAATTTCATTGTTTGATTCTATGTATTTATATGGGATATCTGTGTGCGATTTTTCTTTGGATTTGTTAAGCTAGGCTCGAACTTGGCATAAACTAATGCATAGAAGCTATTTGAGTACACTTCCAAAAATGCTTGTACTTTTCTATTACAGTACCTCTTCTGTGGCAGTGTTATTTTTTTTGTAGTCGAGTTTGCTTTTGAGTTGTCATTAACTGTGGTTTCCATGTGTTTGCAGATGGGTCTATCGATGAACAACTGAATGGTGAGTCAACCCAAAATCTTTTGCCTATCCAAAGGGTTCTGAGAGTAAGATAGGAAGGCATTGTGTGATCCACATAGCATTTCTACATCAATGAAATGTATAGGAATAAGTGGATTCAAACCTGAAGAAATAATAAATAGGAATAGTATGCTCAACCTATAAAGCTACTGTATTGCTTTCATTGTGGAGTGATGGTTAATATCGTGGATTATTCTCATATCAAACCATAAAAGATTTTTGTCTACTCAAACTTTTAATAAATATTTTGGTCTTCTCAAATATGATGGTGAAAATTCATCATGGAATCTAATGGAGATTGGCATGATTATTCTCCCAACCAACAGTAATATGAACCGCATGCAAGAAGTAGTGCTACCTTGACGCTCAACAGCAATGTGAACCCCATGCGCGAATCCAACTGGTTTATTAAAACTTCTTGTCTATTAATTTCTTACTGTTATTCACTAATTTTCTTCTTGTTTGTTGGTGGTGGTAGCAATGGGTGTTTTAGTTCCGCTTAACATGTGAATTTTCACCACTTCCATGAGAATAAGCTATATGAACGGCAATTGCCTAGTTTTTTTTTAACTGAGGCAGTTGCCTAGTTTGACACTATAACAACACTACATTTTCTAGGGGGAAATGTTGTTGCCAAGAACTTATTTCGTGTCTGTAACGTGACTTCAATGTGTTCATGGTGTCTGTCTGAGCTAACAAAAAATCGGGACACTCCAATTCGCTGTCCGACATATGTCTATTGAGTATCCGTACCGTGTCTGTGTTTACCGTGTCTGTGTTTGACTCTGAAGAGGAGGACGTGTTTCATAACTGGTAATGAAGAATTGGCATTAAAAGTTATCTTTGCATGTCTCTTGTATGGTCAGGGGATCAAGTATCAATCATGGCATGGGGCTTTGCTTCTGCAGTTATTTATGCAATCCAGTTTTTAACCAATGCCAAAAATAAATTCATACTATCTATTTGTGTCGGTTTGGAATTTAGAAGTGTTTTAATTCAGTTTTATTCAGCCTTTTAGCAATCAATAATTGATATAGAATATTCTACATCATATGTTGTAAATTCAGTTTTTAAAAGCCACATCTTTACCTTTTTTTAATAAATTTTTTTTTTATCATTATTATTATAAATTTTAGATAAATGGAGAAATTATAAATATTTCTAGTTTTAACTTTTAATTTTTTTCAATCTTAAGGGTCAAAATGAAAAAAAAGAAAATTTGAAGGCTAAAGTAAGAAAGTGATCAAATATAAAAAGGATAAAATGTAATTACATTTTTTTTTAAACAACAAATATTGTAGTTGGTATGTAATATAATTAATGATATGAGATGAACAACAAATATTTTTTTTGCTGATTTTAGTTCTTATGAATTACTTGGGAATATTGCTTAGTTATCTTTCGCCATCAAACAACTTTGTTGAGTTGTTCTTAACTTCTATTGTCTGCAAGTTTTGCTTAGATTTATTTCAAGAACCTTAGAAAAGTCATGAATTTATTTTTTTCACAAAATTCCAATGGCAGAACTTTTAAAAATGAAAATGTTTATGTAAATGATTTCGTGTTCAATATTAAAGGGTAAGATGTTTGAGCATATTGGAGTTAGAGTATCTTCAGTAGACCCCTTAAATTCATCCCTTACCAATTTTAGAGAGTATTTCTTTATAAAATTAATCACATCAGCTCCTCTAAAGTAACTCTCTATTATAAGAAATGTTACAATTGCTTCCCAAATGTAGGGAGCAACTATTCATCCCCCAAAAATATAAAATTATTTTTTATTCAACCATCATTGGTTCTTGAGCATCTCCATCCAAAAAAATATAAAATATAAAATAATTAAAAATAATATTTTATTAGAATAGAGAAAGAATAGGAAATTTGTTGGGAAAAGTAGATGAAAAAGTGATTTCTAAAATAGGAAATAAATTTTTTAATAATATTTTAAAATAAAATATAATTAAGCTGGTAAAGATGCTCTAAACTTCAACTAAATAAAGGAGGTTGATTGTCTGTTTTTGCTAGTAGTGGATGAGAATGCATAGTGGGTGTTTGGGAAGTAAGTTTTTTTGTGGTTTGACTATTTTAATAGGGTATTTTAGTTTGTGTGTTTGGAAAAATGGGATGGATTTTTTAGGGATTATTGTATTGAAAAATGTGTTTGAAATGATAGTAGAATATAAATTGACCAAATTGCCCCTATTGATATTTAATTACAAATATTTGTTAATGTCCACGTGGCCACCATTTATACAAAATTACAAATTAAAGCAGAATTTCCACGTGGCCACCGTACCTTTCTCTCCGACGCAGGGTGCAAACAATTGTTTGCAAAATAAATTAAAATTTTATTAATTAATGACGTTGTTGTTAGTTTGCCATATTAAAATTAATTAAAATTTTATTTAATTGAAAATTGTATCTATTTCTCCAAAAAATTAAAAACATTTGTTTGGAAACATTTATTTTAATTTTCACATATAAAAATTAATTAAAATTTTGTTTGGTTTAGTGAATTTGTGAAAAAAATAAGAATAAATCATTTTCTATCTCCTATACATCAATCAATCACTTTTTCTCACTCCTCTCTCATTCTCAATCACTTTTTCTTTCACACACATCTATTCAACTACAATAAAATTATTTTCACAACTCCTGTACTCCAAAATTAGTTCGAAAATATACAACCAAATAAACCAACTAAATTTCTAAACTCTTTCCCCATAATTAATTTTCAAAATTTATCTCTCAAAACAAAACCAAACAAGTCCTAAGTTTTTATTTGAATATTTTTTTTGTTCCAAAATATTTGTATCTTCTTAAAAATTAATGAAAAAAATACTACGAATTTTCTATTTTGATTTATCTTTGAAATTCATTACTACTACGAAATATACAATGATGACAATCGCTATTTAAAAAAAAAATTCAGAAAGGGGAAATGGTGAATTTCAGATAATTTAGTTAAGTAAGAAAAGAAAATTTTACAGAAATAGACAAATGTGGTTACCAAATTCGGTGTTTACTTATACAAACAATTAATAAAAATAAAACAAAAAATTACACAAGCAATCTACATTTAAATAGTAAATGATAAGATGTAGTACCTAAAAAAAATTTAAATTTGCAACATACTTGCATTGTCCTTACACGAATTACAAATTTAAATAATTTGTTACAGTCACATTACAATGCGGAAATAGAAATTACAAATTACACAAACATACAAATTAGATAACAAGCATTTCACAATAGTCCTTGATTCCGTATGTGAAACAAATGGTCACGGATGCGCACGCAAACTCTGGCCATGTCTACATCCGTATCCCCAACCATGAGGCCATTATCCATATTTTGTCCTCCTTTTGCGGCGGACATGTCATCTGGAACTGAGGAACAGTTGACATGTTGGTTGTGTGCATTAGCAGTTATCTCGTGCCTACAGATGAAATTGTGTAAGGCCATTGACGCACCAACCAATGACACCTGCACTGTCACAAAATCATAGTCGGGCATGTCGTTCAGGAACTTCCAGCGCAATTTCCACACTCCAAATGTTCTTTCCACCACACTCCTTAATGATGCGTGCGGCTCGTTAAACCATTCTCTTGGGTTATCGGGTCATCCACGATCCCGGAACTGTGCTTGGTGATACCGAGACCCTTTGTATGGTGCCAAATACCCCTTCTTGTTTGGAAATCCCGCATCCACAAGGTAATATTTGCCTACATTTGGTCAATCAATTTAAGATTTTCAACAAAATTAATAATGAGTACTTAATTTCAAATGTGTTACCTTCTTGGGGGTGTAGGAATGGCATGTTCGTTCTCAATTATTTCGTTGAAGATGCGACTGTCATGCATGCTTTTTTCCCAACCACAAGATATGAAAATGAAGCACATGTCGAAGTCGCATACTGCTACTATGTTTTGGGTTGGATATCCTTTGCGACGGTAATATGTACCGGCATCACGAGCAGGCAACACGGCTTCTACATGAGTATCGTTCAACGTTCTAATACAATGTTGTACCAATAACGTACATCACATGAGATTTACATACATCACATAAAATGAAAAGTAACTGATAACGACAACTAATAGGCTAACCTTGAAAGGCGCGTATTTCCCTCTAGATTGCAAATATGGATGCCTATTATTTTGATCTCTGGTGGGCTTACAATGCACTTCTGTAAACAACTTCATTGCTTTCAACACTGCATGGAAATGTCGCATACGCTTTCCCGAGTGTTGGAATCGTTACTGAATTTTTCGGTTAGTGCAGCCATCCAACGTATGGATGAACATAGCAACACTTTCTTCAATGTGTAATCCATGGGGTCTTGTAGGTACCCGTAAACTGAAGTCGCTTCACAATGTGTCACACAACGCTTGAAATACATACAGCAGCATATGCAAATTTTGTTCACCCCTGCCTACATGCCCATCAAATAATTCTTGAATCCAGGCATGACCGGTCAGAATAGAAGTTCAGCATGGGATCTTCTCCATGTACTTCAAGTAATATTCCATTGCATATCGCAAGTAGTCACCGACATTCTGCTTTTGTAGGTCTTCTTCTTCCTCAACGAGTTCGATGATTACATCATCGTAATTTCCATAGTTGCTACTTTCACCTTTCCACATTATTTGTTGATGGCTCCTACAACACAACACACAGATCAATTATCCACTTGTAAACTAAGCACATTTGGACCATTAAAGTTCAACCATAAAAGTGGAACACATCAACTATCCATTACATTACATTCAACCATTAAAGTGAACAATGCCAACAAAGTAAATGTTACACCATGATCCCATATTGCGTAAGACAAAAGTAGGTAGTGTTCACAAAAGTAAAGTAACAGTAACTACAGCGCAGTGCAACCACACAAAAAAACAAAACAAATAAAAAAAGATACCCACAAAACTAGTCCACAAAAACCACACTACAACAAAACCAAACAGGTCCCATTTTTGCGTGAAAGACCAAAGCCAAGTACTCACAAGCCTTTTGAAGCCTGCAATGCCGCAAGCCAACCGACTACATTCTCATCATCTGGCATGTACATCAATATTTCCCGGTAATCCGTGTTCTCTAACGCAATGCAGGCGAAATGGAACATGGGGGTACTGATGAAGTCCAAGATAGCCATAAGTCGCTGCATACATGGCTCAATGCCATACTTCTGCGATGCACCAGTTCCGTGCCTAACCGTCAGGTGCTTCTGTGCTTGAACCGCCTTAGACAGATGGTTAAAACTATCCGCAAGCACTGATGCTCCACTAGAGATCTTCTTCGACTTTCCATTAGTGCTACCTCTCTTTTTCCTCTTTGTCTCGGGGTCTGCTTCTTCAAGGTGGATAGTGGGGGAGTTTAGAGGTGAGTTAACGAGCCGTTTATATGGCTCGGTAAATGGTACCAACCCAAGAGAGTCCACTGAGTCAGATTCACCATCACCAACATCCACAGCCTTCTCCCTCGGCGTCCAATGGTGTTTTCCAGTCACAGTTGCACTGGTGAATACTTCGCGCATCAACTCTTCATGCTCCAATGGTTTCGTCTTGAATTTGTAAGCGATCTTGTTTGTCTACAAATGAAAAATCAATTTAGAATTTAATTTTTTCATCACAGTGACATGGGACAATCAACGAACAAGTTACTTTCGCTTACATGTGTGTACAAAATTAAAGGGGCTAGTTTCGTATAAGTTAAATGTTACTTTTTTATGTTGTACAGTGTTCAAATTTGTAGTTATTTTGGATTGAAAGGTTTTGGAGTTAACGTAACGTACATATGTGAAAAGTTTACGACCAATAATGAATAATAACAAGTACAAGTTGCCATTAAACTTTCAGGACTTATTACGTTAAATAAAATATATGTTGGTACATACCGATTTAAGATTGTCCCACCATTCTTCCGACGCTGTGAACAACCCGGTTTCCCTGTCAAACCCAATTCCAGTCACACCTTTACTGTTATCCATCAACTTGTTCCAAGCATGCCATTCCTTTTTCAAACTGCTGTACTTGTTTTTCAGCTGTGTAATTTCATGACGTCTACCCGTGCGCTTAGCGAATTTGAGTGCAATTTCATTATACCCTATTTTGGTTATGGTTGTACCTATCCGCCAACCAGCTAATATTGCGTCCCTAACACACTGTAGGAAGATTTCTGTCGCTGCACTGTCCCAGTTCGCCTTATGTGCATGATCGAAGTCATCAACAATTCCTTCAGTACCTGATGGGCCAACCCCTTTATTCTTAGACGGGGTGCGAGGGGACGACTGTGTTGCAGCCATTCGACTAATGTGAGAGGAAGTATTGTATACATTAGAACCCAGTTGATGAATACATTTCAAACAATAAACTATGAACAATATGGAAAAGCCAACTTCCATAAAGTTTATCAAAAGTAGTACGATAATTACTAACAACATATAGCATTTACATGCAAACGATCACAATGCAGTTACTTGTTCAAAATAGTACTTCTTCAAAACAGTACTTATATACAAGGCTAATGATTTACGGGGTTTACATTCGCAATAATAAGATGATGACCATGATGCACAACACACAAGTCACTGTTTTCATTACACGCAACGTATTAAAAATGTGCACGACATCAGCCCGTAACTGCATGACATCGGTTGACCCAGAGTCATGGTCGGGGCTCTGTCTCCCTGATTCGTCACACCAACCAATCCAATTAACACATTGCTGATGAGTAAGAAACGTAAAACATTTATTAGTTATGGGAATTACAGTGTGCAAACATATGGAGTGACAAATAATCATTTGTTACAACTTACCACGGGCTGGGGGCAAACATAATATGCACGGCCAGGATTTTTATGAGATCTGGATACCTTCACAAAACAATGGCCATAGCCACAAGCACACATGCACTGTGGCCATGTCGATGTGGCAGTGGAAAAAGAGGAAGCCATATTACTACACACAGACCAAGCACATGACTAAAGCAACACCACAGATTGGGGTTATAATTGCAATACACGTATATTTGCTGAAATATAACAGTTAATTTATAATAGCATAACAGATTGAAGGAATAGCAATCTATATTTATAACAACAGTTAATTGTTAACAGCATAACAGATTGAGTGAATAGGTAATTAAGTTAACTCGAAAAGCTTTGGGCAATTCAAATTCACTGTACAGTTCACATTTGTCCATTACTTTACAATTTTTTTATGTCCATTAGTTGTAAACATTATGTGCACTGGAAAAAGGGTAAATGAAAACAAATTTTTTTTTTAAAATCAATTAATTACTAATTCATCAAATCTATGTAAACTGAAAATCAAATTACATAATCGGGGAAAAAATTTGATGAGAAGTGCGAGATGCTCCAAGCTATTAAATGTTCGTTTAAGATTTTATTTAGATGGAAGAAATACATACAAAAAAATTTACAGTCAAATGGCTAGAAATGAAACAGGTAATTTATAATGGCATAACCACAGATTGAAGGAATAGGTGTTTAAGTTACATATTTTACTTCTTCTGATTATCAAATAAGGGGAAGAAAAAAAAAAAACTTGTGTACGACCGTGGGTTGTAGGTAGGATTTTGCATCAACTGAATACAAATTCTAGCTCCGCCGTGAACACAATCACAGCTTAACAAATAAATATTAAGGCTCACTTTGACCCTTTAATGAAAGTGCGGTTTTTCTATATTCATTGCAATTTGTAAATGGTGCTGAATGATCATGATCTTAACTGGAATGTAGATATGCAAAGCAGATGCAAAAAACTCATGGCATTGGTCCATTGTAACAGAAGGATAAGGATACATCACAAAATTCCAATAGAAATTCAGAGAGTAGGATATCACAAAATTCCAATACATCACAAAAATAGGCATGAGAAATAATAAATTTGCAAGATATGGTGATGACTCGTGACATCAAAATAATGTACAAGGCGTATAGAATTCAAAGCCCAAACCTATATGAACTGAAAATCAAATTAGATTCAAAAAAATAATGTTGATTAAAATAGAGAGATGCTCTAAACAAGTAAATTAGTTTTTATTTCCATGGAAGCAAGAAAAAAAACTAACACTGAAAAAAGGTAATTAATTCATCGGTAATATTTTTTTTGTCCATTACTTTGTACACTGAAAAACAGGTTAAATGAAACAAGATTTATTTTATTTTTCCAAATTAATAATTCATCAAATGTAAATTACAAATTTTATTAAATTTTGATGAAAGCCAAATTTTATATATGAGAATAATTTTGAAAAAGATTTTTACAAAAAATTATAGTACGAATTGAAATATTTGTTATTTTGTCTAAGTTTTTTTATTTACACTGAAAATCAAATTAGGAAAAAAAATGATGAAGACTGAGAAATGCTCTTTCACAATTAAATGGTCGTTTTAATTGTTATTTAGATGGCAGAAAGGAAAACAAAAATTGGTGAAGAAAATCTCCAGAAAACGCAAAATGAAGGAAGACCGAAAAGAGGAAAAATGGTTTGTTGAGCGAAGCCAAAACAAGTTATTTGTATGTATTTTATGTTGGACACGACATGGTGAAGAGAATTAGGAAGATCGGTGACTGAACGACCGAAGTTGAACCGAGAATTTTTTTTTTGCAGGGGAGTACATCATCATCAGTGCAGATCGGTGAAGAAAAAGCACAGAAATGGTGTTTCGCAACTGTACCTTTGTATCTCCTCGACGATCGGCTGCTTGGTCTTCCAGAATAGCCACGAGTGAGCCGGAGAGAGGTAGTCGACTCTGCTATAAAAGCGTCCAGGTAGAGCCTTTGGTGAGAGATATGAGAGATGTGAACGTGTCTTCAAACAGGTAGGAGCAACGGAGGGTAAATATGTCTTTTTACCAATATAATGCCATACAGCTGGACTGAGCTCCTTCACTTAGCTATAGTGCGAGGTTTTGAAATTTTTTTCGTTGGAGCGTAAAATAGGCACCAAACCATGTTCCCAAACGCCGCCATAATTTCTTCACTATGAAAACAAGGATTTTATGACTACTTTTTTGGTCCATTTTGGCCACCCCCACCCCCCCTAAAAAAAAAAAATCACTTTTTTTTTTTGAATTTTTTTTATCTTTAGTAATTTTTTTTCAAAATTATATCAAATTTTTTTATTTTTCCGGTCCGTTTTGTCGAGATAAATTTAAAAAGTATATATTTTTAAAAAAAATTATAAAAAAAAAATATCAAAGATGAAAATAAGCCAAAAAAGATTGTTTATTTTGGCTTATTTTTGTCTTTTATGGATTTTTTTTTAAAAATTATAACTTTCCGATTCGTCTTGTCGAGTTGAATCTAGAAACTTAAAGTTTTTTGAAAATTTCTAAAAGAAATTCACCAAAGATGAAAATAAGCCAAAAAAAGAAAACCAAAAACACCACTTCTCAAAACACCACAACGGGATTAATGCATTTATATGGAGTTTTCAATAATTGGCAATCTTAACATTAATAAAATTAAATGATCAAATTTGAAGTGATGAAAAGTGAGAAGAAAAGAAAAAAAAAATGTTTAATATGAAAGTGAATATTGCAATACAAAGAATACTGAAACCTCCACTATTGTTCTTTCCTTGCTATAATACAAAGTTGCAAGACATCAGGTAAACATCAAAATAATAAGCAAAATTCAAGTTTTGTACATTTGACCATCAAAATGGCCAACAAGAAGGTAACACTCTTTGCAGTACCAAAAGGGTCATACAGCACCTGATGACACCAAAATGCCGCTTACATCTTTAAGTGGAAGCATCCACCGTTGCTTTGGAATGACGAGAAGCTGAATGAATTCAGTTTGGAGAAGGGTTTAGGCAGGAGACCCACTTTCACCATATCTTTTTGTTTTGTGTATGGAAATGCTGTCTAATATTATTCTCAAACCCAAAGATGTAGAAGTTTCTATAATTCAAATAATATGTCATTCTATAATTGACTATGAGATTTGATATGGGCATGCCCATAAAGGTTATAGCCCACCACTTAGGGCCCAATACATAATTCAAATACTAAAGCCCAGCGTTGCTGGAGCTTGACATGGCATCAAGAACCAATGGCACCTAGACACGTGGCAAGTGAAGGACAAGCCACATAAGCAGACAAAGATCCTGCGAAGTTATTGCATTGCACATCAACCATTAATGAAGGTCCTTACACCATTTATTGCGATAAGCCCTCCCCGTCGAGACAGAACGACCTCACCATGAACAAGGCAAGCTAGAGCATAGACTTTCGGCCATGGCGACAGGTCGAAAGGGACAACGAAATGATTACCAGAGGATATAAGCAGACGTCGAAGACAAGAAGAATGTTAAGCTTTCTATCTCTAATCCATCTCTACATTCCACCTATCTTTCTAACTTGCTCGTCGGAGGGTTCGCTGGGGCACTTCCCGTTCCCCGTTGAACTCTTGTGTAGGTTCCACTATGGGCTTGGTCATTCGGACACAGGCTTGAGGAGTGTGGATTAGTCCGACCCGTTCCACCTAGAACGAACTGTATTATCAGTTGGCGCCGTCTGTGGGAACCTTTTGCTCCACGCGGCAGTTGTGCTCATTGTCGCCGGAGACCCTTTTCCAATAACCCCTTCTTACTACCTGCGAAGGTGGATGGTCACAACTAGATCCATGGCTTCTCACCGCAATGTTGCCGACCACCAAGCCGACCCTCCTAATCCTAACAACCCACCGCAGTATTTTACCGAGCTCACCAAGAACATTAACTGCCTGGCCGAGCAAAACCAAGCTTTGATTAATGCTCTACTCCAAAGAAACCTTCTCATGCCTCCTCCACCACCTCCAGATATTCCACCCAACCAAGAACGAGCACCGAGCCATACTATCCAGCAACCTTATCCACCCAACTTGGAAGGCTTGTGACCCCTTCCCCCATATATAAATCCGCCACCCTAAGCCCCGCATCCATCGATCCCGGTACCAACCCCTGAAGGAGAGGCCAGTAGTGTCCAGCCCCCGTTACCTTCCGGTGGTGACAACATTCCTCTTTGGGATGCAGAACTCCGAGCCATGAAGCTCCAGCTCCAATGAGTCATGCAGAACATATAGCATAAACCATCTACCACAGCCAACTCCCCATTTGTTATCTCCATCAAAGACAAACCTCTACCCCTAAGTTCAAAATGCCCACGATCGACTCTTTTAACGGTATAACGGACCCAGTCGATCACTTGGAGACCTACAGAACCCTCATGATCTTCCATGCATTCCCCGATGAAATCATGTGTCGAGCTTTCCTTGTAACACTCAAGGGGTCGACTCGACTATGGTTTAGTCAACTGCCAGCAGACTCTGTTTCCACTTTCCAGCACCTCAGTGACTCCTTTCTCAGCCATTTCATTGGAGCCCAGTGCCAGCGGCGTCCGGCAACCCAGCTCCTCAACATCTGTCAGACTGAGGGAGAGTCGCTGCGCAGCTTTGTCACTTGCTTCAACACCGAAGCCTTGCAAGTGGCGGAAAACGATGACAAGGTCATCCTCACAGCGTTCATGGCCGGCCTATGGTCATCTGATTTCCTTTTCTCCATCTCCAAAAACCCCCCGACCTCCATGGCAACCCTACTTTCCAAAGCCCAAAAATACATGAATGCCGAAGATTCCCTAGCCGCTCGCAAAGACCCTATAGCCAAAAACCCAACCTCCAGAGAGAAGAGAGAAGAGAAAGGACTCAGAAACTAGAAACACCCAATACAATAACCAAACACCTCAGTATACCGACCGACGCCCCCGAGACGACCGGTCGGCACCAACTCGACCGCCCGGCCCGTTCGAACGGTACACACCCCTCAATTCCTCCATGGAACAAGTCCTCAATCAGATCCAACGAGACTACCCCCTCAAATGGCCCTAACCATCACGGTCTCCTTCCAATCGGCGAGACCAGTCCAAATACTGCCATTTTCACCAGGACCATGGCCATAATATCGAGGAGTGTGTTAACGTCAAAGATTAGGTTGAGGGGTTGATACGTCAGGGCCGTCTCAGTTGATTCACGGAAACTCGCCCTCAGTAGAGGCAAAGGACTGAGCCCATTAGAAACAACCACCGGCGGATCCCTCCCCAACAACCAGCATAACCTAACCAAGGTCATGATTGCCCTCCATAGCAACCTCGGGCACAAGGTAACCCCGCTCCACCTGTTGGAGAAATCAGAGCTATTTTCGGTGAGCTTGCTTGTGGAGGACCATCCCGCTCGGCTCAACGAGCATAACTCAAGAAAATAAGGCAAGGCTCAGACAAAGAAGTTGCCACATTGGACCGACCCTCCAAATAATCCAAGCAGTGGACGGAGCCTATCACCTTTACGGACGCCGACTGCACAGGCATTCGTTACCCCCATGACGACCCTCTCGTCATTTCTGCCCTCCTCTCCAATTACAAGGTCAGACGGGTTTTCGTCGACAACGGTAGTTCTTCGGACATCATCTTCCTAAATTGCTTCTGCTAGCTCAAGATCGGGGAAGAAAGTCTGTCCCCTCTCCAAACCCCATTAGTCAGTTTCACTGGAGATCAAGTGACCTCCATCGGCTCCATCGATCTTTACATCACAATCGAGGAATACCCACGACAAACCACAAAGTTACTCACCTTCCTCGTCATCAACTGTCCCTCTGCCTATAACATCATCCTCGGCCGCACCGCCCTAAATGTTTTCCAAGCTATCACATCCACTTTCCATCTTGCCGTCAAGTTCCCCACCGACCTAGGAGTCGGTACAGTAAGAGGAGAGCAGACTGTGGCTAGGGAATGTTACATCGCCTCACTTAAAGAGGTCAAGCTAAAGGAGGCTATGATCATTGAAGGACTCGATGTCAGAGACGAGGATGAGCTGGTAGAGGGGAACCAGTGGAAGAACTTGTTGAGGTCCCCATCGACCTCACCAACCTAACAAAAACTGCCAAAATCGGCAGCCAACTATCCTCTCAAGCAAAGGCCGACTTTACTGCCCTCTTGATTAAGCACAACGACGTATCTGCCTGGACCCACTCTGATATATCGGGTATTGATCCCTTCTTCATAACCCATCGTCTCAGCATTGAGCCCCACTTCCGACCTTTCCGCCAGAAGCAACGCATCTTTCACCCGGAGCGCAACACTCTTATCGCCTCCGAAGTAGATAAGCTTCTTGAGGCACAGTTTATCAAAAATGTGGACTACCCCAGATGGCTGTCAAATGTGGTCTTGGTTCGTAAAAACAACGGTAAATGACGACTCCGTGTCGACTACTCAGACCTTAACTGAGCTTGCCCCAAAGACAGTTATCCCCTTCCTCACATAGATCTGCTCGTTGACGCCACGGCCGGCCATCTAATGCTCAGCTTCATGGACGCCTTCTCTGGATACAACCAAATTCTGATGCACCCGTCTGACCGGGAGCACACCTTCTTCATTACCGATCGGGGGACCTACCATTATTGTGTCATGCCGTTTGGGTTAAAAAATGCTTGGGCCACTTACCAACGGTTGGTCAACGCCGTTTTTCATCACCAGATAGGCCGGAACATGGAAGTATACGTCGACGACATGCTAGTCAAGAGCAGGCTCTCCGCTGATCATCTGGCCGATCTGCGAGAGACCTTCAACACCCTATGAAAGTATCAAATGAAACTCAATCCGGAGAAATGCGCCTTTGGCGTAGGATTTGGGAAATTCTTTGGTTTTATGGTCAGTTAGCGAGGCATCGAAGCTAACCCCGAAAAGATCAAGGCCTTGATAAAAATGCAGTCGCCCAGAACGGTTAAGGAGGGTCAGAGGCTTATTGGTAGAGTCGCCGCCCTCAACCGCTTTATTTCCCGCGCAACGGACAAGTGCCTCCCCTTCTTCAAAGTTCTTCAGCAAACTTTTGAGTGGACGGCAAAATCCGAAGAGGCCTTTCAGCAGTTGAAGCAGTGCATAGCCAACCCCCCTTACTTTCTCAGGCAATCATGGGTGAACCCCTTTTTCTCTACTTAGTCGTGTCAAACACCGCAGTCAGTGCAGCACTCATCAGGGAAGACAGCTCTGTCCAACGATCGGTCTACTACATCAGTTGGGCTCTCAAGGGAGCAGAACAGAACTACCTCTTGCTTGAAAAAATGGCCTCAGCCTTGGTCATAGCCTCAAGGCGACTCCGACCTTACTTCCAAGCCCACCCCATTGTCGTCCTCACTGACCAACCATTGAAGAAAATAATGTAACAACCAGAGTTGTCCGGCTGACTTATGCGATGGTCAGTCGAGCTCAGCCAGTTTGACATCTCCTACAGACCTCCGCGACCCCAGACTGAGGCAGAAGACCCCCACTCTTGGACCCTCAACGTCAATGGATTATCCCGCGAAGAAGGCAGTGGGGCTGGTCTTATCCTCACCGCCCACGAGGGTGGTTACTTCAAATGTGCTCTCCGTTTCTTGTTCGACGCAAGCAATAATGAGGTTGAATATGAGGCATTGATAGCAGGTCTCTGCCTAGCCAGAGACATTAGTGTTAGCCATATCCAAGTGTTCAGCATTTCCTATCTCATTGTCGGATAAATCATGGGGGAATTCGATGCCAAGGAAGACACAATGCAGGCTTACAGAGATATTGCACTCCCCTTGCTCGCCTCTTCAACACTTTCCACATCAAGCACATCCCGCAGGCAGAAAACTCCAAGGCAGATGAGATGGCTCAATTAGTTTCTGCCGACCAGTCAGACCTCAGCCATGGTGTCCGCCTTGAGTACCTGGCCCACCCCGCCATTTCCTCAAACCAGCAGCAAGTCCACTTCCTCCAAAATGAACCTATTCTATAGGCGATCGACATCTTTCTATTTCTGACAACAAGGGACCTACCAAACGACAAACAACAGGCAGCCAAAGTCAGGGCCCGGTCATCCAACTACATTCTTATCAGTGGTCTTTTGTACAAATGTGGTTTTTCACGCCCATACCTGAGATGCCTCAATCCTGTTTAAGCGATCTACGTGATGAAAGAAGTCCATGAGGGTATATGTGGCAATCATTCGGGTGCCAGATCACTAGCCCACAAAATACTCTGCACTGGTTACTTCTGGCCTACTCTTAACCAAGATGCCGCTGAATTCGTGCTTAAATGTGATAAGTGCCAACGCTTCGCCAACATCCCTTATGCTCCTCCTACAGAGTTGATCACACTTTGCAGCCCTTACCCATTCGCCAAATGGGGGATCGACCTAGTTGGCTCATTGCCCACCAGCCGAGGCCAAACCAAATTCGTAATTGTTGCCATTGATTACTTCACTAAATGGGTAGAGGCGGAACCCCTTGCCACAATTACCGAGCGGAACACAACCAGATTCATCTGGCAGTCGATCGTGTGCCGATTTGGCATCTCTCAAGCCATCGTCTCCGACAACGGCAAACAACTTGACAATGCCAAATTCAGGAAATTCTGTGCAGAACTTCAAATCCAACCATGTTTCTCTTCCCCAGGTCATCCCCAAGCCAATGGCCAAGTTGAGGTTACCAACTATTCTCTTCTGAAGATCATCAAAACTAAGCTGGAAGCTGCTAAGGGACTCTGGGCTGAGGACTTACCAAATGTACTCTGGGCGTACCGTACTACAGCCCGAACCCCCACTGGTGAGACCCCCTTTCGCTTAACATACGGTGCTGAGGCAGTCATCCCAGTGGAAATCGGTCTGCCTACCCTGAGGATTCTGCACCCAAATCCATAACTCACTGAAGAATTGCGTCGAGCTGACCTAGACCTGATTGAAGAGCTCCGAGAGACCATTTGTGTCAAACAGGCCTCATATTAATAGAAAATGAGAACTCACTACAACCGCAAAGTCCGACCGAGGGAGTTCGCCGTGGGAGACCTTATTTTGCGCAAAGTAACTCTTGCCACCAGAAATCCGGCTGAGGGCAAGTTGGCAGCCAAGTGAGAGGGACCTTACATTGTTAAAGCCAGACCTCGTCCAGGTACTTACCGACTTCAGGACATGGACGGCCGAGACCTCCCCCATCCATGGAACGTCGAGCACTTGAAGCGTTATTTTCAATAAAAGCTGTATCTTTTGTATTAATCAATTGCTATATTTCTTTTTTGACAATCTACGCATTTGAATGTTTTTGTTCTTCTCTCACATGATGTAAGTTTCTGATCAAACGGGCTACACTTTAAATGACAACAATTTTATATCTCAGTTATCTGTGTGGTATTTCAATAACGTCCTGATTGCAGCCTTAGCCAGACTGAGCATGAAAAGCCTCAGCCAGACTGAGCATGAAGAGCTCAGCCAGATTGAGCATGAAAAGCCTCAGCCAAACTGAGCATAAAAAGCCTCAGCCAGACTGAGTTACTTAAAGCCTCAGCCAGACTGAGCATGAAGAGCTCAGCCAGACTAGTTACTTAAAGCCTCAGCCAGATTGAGCATGAAAAGTCTCAGCCAGACTAAGCTACTCAAGACCTCAGCCAGATTGAGCATGAAGAGCTCGGCCAGTCTAAGTTACTTGAAAACTCGCATAAAAGCCTCCATCGAAGTTACTTAAAGCCAGAGCATGAAGAGCTCAGCCAGACTAGTTACTTAAAGCCTCAACCAGACTGAGCATGAAAAGTCTCAGCCAGACTAAGCTACTCAAGACCTCAGCCAGATTGAGCATGAAGAGCTCGGCCAGTCTAAGTTACTTGAAGACTCAGCCAGACCGCGTTAATCATGGCTCAACCCAAACTGAGCATGAATGAAGCACTCGGCCAAGGCCACTATTGCAACTTCATGATTGTGGCATAGTTGCCATACTTAGTCAAATTCCAGGTCCACATTTTTACGCCTCTTCACACTCTTTACATTTGTTAACTTACATGTCCTAACCCAACCTATCATTTATCAACACTCTTACAACAAGATTTAAAACCTCACATTTTAGGACCTTTGTAGTTCAACGTTTTCCAAGTTAGATTGGCTCCCTGCTGGGTCGTGATTCACAACTTCACGTTCTTAACATTCTCACATTTTAAACTTCACTTTGCGTTGTGGTTTTCTTACATTTTCAACTTCACTATGATTTTTACACAAAGCCCTATATAAGTCACCATTCATCCTTTGCAGATCCACAAACAATAAAGACAATAGCATAAAAACACAAACACAACTCATAATTTTTTTCATTCACAAACTTATATATAAGTTTACTACAGCAATTACAAAAAAAAAAAAAAACAATAACAAACAAAAACCAAAACTTTTATTTACAAATTTTGTTCACACCAGTCACTCATCTTCACTTGAAACAAGCTCCTCTTCGTCCATGCCCTCGTCTAGGGGGGTCTGGGCCACGTCGTCCTCATTTATCTTTACATTGCTGAAGTCCAAGTCTGGGAACATCTCTTCTACTTTGCGTTTAAACATCTTCCAGCCACTGTCCCAGAACTCAGCCATCTCATGTTTGTAGAAGTCCAACCGCTGGAAGCTCTAGATCACTTCTTCTTCACTCCTACTCCTAGCGGTTGCTCCCGACGAGCCAGCTCTTGCCAAGTTGCTAGCGATCGCGGCATTGATCGCCATCTGGAAGTCAGCAAACCCCTTAAACTGCTCTACTGTTGCGACACATAAGTCGGGGTATGCTGCCCTCTCAGAGGCTAACTTGGTCTTTTCTTCCTCCAGAGCCTTCTCCAACCCCGCCTTCTCCTCTATTGACTTGGCCTGCTCGTCTGCCAATGTCCTCTCCAGCTCAGCGATCTTCAGATCCGCTTCTTCTTTTTCTTTGATCGACTGAGCACGAAAACCTTCGTTGCAGGACATGGACTCATCCTACCGTTCGTTGGCGACGGTGCTGGCTTTCTGGGCCTCTTCCAGCTTCTTCTGCTCGCCAGCTAGTTGGAACTCGAGCGACACCACCTTGCGACGTTCCGTCTCCAGCTCTAACTTGGTTGCGAGCAGCTCAGCCTGGGAACGGTCGGCAACATTGCTCTGCACCATCGCCAACACCTCTATTTTCTTCGCCTTCTGGGCCTCTTCCAGCCCCCTGGCACACGCACTCCGCGCAGCCTTCCTCCAGCCTCCGCTCTCCTTCTTCAAATTTTCAAGTTGGGCCTCCACCTCCCCCAACTTTGCCTGCAGTGGCCTTAATTCACCTCTTGCAGCCGTCGCCTTGTTTAGTAGGGCCCCTGCTAAGGCGGTCGCCTCCATTTGGGCAGAGCACAACCCCCTTAACAGCTCAGCCTCAGTGAAACTGGCTAACGAGCGCATGACTGCGTCTTCCACTACTCTCAAAAGGTGATCTGCAGCTGTCCTGGCTAGGCCTCCTTCTTCCTCCAGTCGCCCAGACACTGCTGGAGCTTGGAAGATAGCAGTCTTCAACTTGACCCCCACTCCCTCTCCTTGGGGCGCAGGACCCTCCTTTGGCTGTTGCTCTCCTCCCTCCTTAGGGCTGGTCGCCCCACCTTCCACTTGTTTTTTAAGGCTAGTCGCCCCACTCTCCATCCTTTCTGCTGCTTCCCCAACTCCACTTCGGGGGTCTCCTCTGCCGTCACCTCCTTCCTCCTCTTCAAGGCGGGCTCCTCCACACTCTTCCTCACTTTCTTCTTGTTCCTCAACAAAGTCTCCATCTCCTTTTTGTTCCTCTCCTTCAGAGGATCCACTGGGGGCGATCGTGGCTCAAAGCCGCCCAGATCCTTCTTCCCCAGTGGCTTAGGGTGCGGTCGGATTCGCTCCCTCGCGATCGGCGTCGGAGCAGGCCCCAGTTGTGTCTCCTTATATTTGTTCGCTCGGGTGAACAATCTCCTTTCCTCCTCCTCCTCCGCCTTCCGTTGCCTCTCTAACTCCTCCCTTGCCGGATCCTCCCCCAACGGTTGCGGCCCCAAGTTCACAGCAAACAACGTTGAAGGCAGGACCAGCTCATCCCACCTCACTCCCTTCTCTTCTCTCCATTTCCTCACCCTCTTCACTCGGTCTTCGGCCACCTTGTCCAACTTGGGCTCAACTGATTTGGTGGGCACCTTCCATGTTGTGCGAACTCCCGCCCTACCGTTCGCCGTCACAAGGAACCAACTCGGCCTCCATCCCTTCACCGAAGATGGAAGACCCGCCACCAGACCTCGCTCCACTACTGCTTGCAGCGTTACCCATAGGGATGGCAATTTGAAACCGGCCCGACGGGGATCCCCGATCCCGACCCCGATTTAAACGATTTTTTCCCGAAAAATACCCCCGACGGGGAGGTGACGGTATTTGAAAATCAATCCCCGATCTGTCACGGGCCGGGGACGGTGATCAGTGTTTGATCCCCGGCTCGGCTCGGCCCGATCTCGGCCCCATCCCCGAATTTCTCTGAAGTGAAATTACTTTTATACCCCTTATATATATATATATTTATATATATAATAATAATAAACCAAACCGTATATATTATATTTATTATAAACCAAACCAATGCATTAGATTAATATATCACTTCCTGTTATGTTGCTCTCACACTCACTCTGTAACTAAGATATATATATATCTCTCTCTCTCTCTCACTCTCATCTCAACTCTTTCCCACTCTCTCGTTCTTTTCGCTATCAACTCTCTCTCTCTCGCGGTCACCGATGGCGACGTCAGCACCATCGCTGGCCCCGACTCCCCCTCTCTCTCACCGACGGCAACATCACCACCACCGCCGCACAACGTCTGTCTCTCTGCCACCACCACCGAACCCACAGCCACCGCCAGCCACTCTCGATCTCGATCTCTGTCACCACCACCGAACCCACCGACAGCGTCACTCAGATCTGTCTGTGTTAGATCTGTGTGTGTGTGTGTGTGTGATTTGATCTGTGTGTGTGAGTGATCTGATATGTGATTAATTTTTTTTTTTAAGTTTAAATCTGTATTTGTTGATGATGATAAAACATAGTATTTTTTTTTAAGTTCAAATCTGTTTCAGACCATTAATAATTTTGTTTCAGATCTGTTTTTAGATGATGTTGTTGTTGTTGTTGAGTTGTGTGTGAGGCATTTGAAATTTTTGTTACCTCTGAAATTTTTAGATGATAATTCTGTTTCAGATCTGTGTGTGTGAGGCATCTGAAATTTTTTTTTTTTAGTCGGGGAATGCTCGGGGTCGGGGAAACCCGATCCCCGTTGGGGGCGGGGGTGGGGGTGGGGGCAGTGATAGGATCCTCGTCGGGGATCGGGGCCGGGAAAAATTCAACCATCGGGGATCGGGAACGAGGAGTGTGATCCCCAGCCCCGCCCCGCCTCGCCCCGTTGCCATTCCTAATCACCCAGGTCTCCTGCTGACCGGAGGCCTTGTAGCAGGAGAAGAACTCCTCTACTGTCATTGCCGTTCCTCCGGTTGCTTGTTGCCAGGAACTCGCAAGACGCCATCAAGATTTTCGTGCTTTACATCAATTGTCCCGGGCGCCACTTCCAAATTTTATTCAAAGACGCCCACCACGACTGAAGGAGGGTAGCCTCAACCTCCTCGCAATGTTTCTTCAGAAATTTGAATTCATCTGGTCGCACATCTGACGCCCTCTCTTTGGATGTGGACAGCCTTAGCCATACCTACGTGGGGATTTGGTACTTCTTCCTTATTTCCTTCAACTCCTCTGCTGTCAGTACGGATCTGTCCAGTTTGGTGTGCCAATGGTCTGGCTCCACCTGACTAATAGGTCTCGCGGCCGAAATTATTGTCCTAGGGCGAGCCCGCACAGCCTGACTCGCTCCCTCCCCCTCCCTATGCTCCGTACCTTATTGTTCTGCCAAGTCCACCACATCGTCGTCGCCTAACGGATCAACCCTTGCGGTTGTTGCTTCCTCTTGGGCCATCTCTCTTGTGTGTCTACGAATGGTGTCGAATGCGGGCACAAGCAAATTCACAAAATGTTGCAAAGGTGTATCACTTGACACAAAAGGAGTTTACACTTGGAATATTTTGGTTGTTTGCAAAGAGATCCGATAAACGGATAATACCAAAAGCCCAAGGTTTGCCTATATTCCAAGGGTCACAATTAAATTTTGCCAGTTTGAAAATTTTCAAAAATCTGCCAAAACTATCTTTTCAATGCCCTATATTGACCTATCGTTTCATTTCTTGCTCAACGCCTAACCTTTCCCACCATAAGATTCCGCCACGTGTACGCCCACGATCCACTGCCCTCTTCCCCTACCCAGTCTTTTCCACTTCAAATCACCACATGTCTGTCATTCCTTGAGCCCCGCACACCGCCACTTGTCCCTCCTCGCGGTCGGCCTGGTCGGTCCCTCAACTCGGTCACCCTTCGCGGTCAGCCTTCCTCATGGTCAGCCCCTCCACTCGGTCACCCTTCGCAGTTGGCCCTCCTTATGGTCGGCCTCTTCACTCGGTCACCTTTTGCGGTCGACCTCCTCATGGTTGGCCCCTCTACTCGGTCACCCTCCGCGGTTAGCCCTTTTCATGGTCGGTCTTCCTCTCGGTCGGTCCCTCCACTCGGTCACTTTTCGTAGTCGGCCCTCGTCATGGTCGGCCCTCCTCTCGGTCGGTTCCTCCACTCGGTCACCCTTCGTGGTCGACCCTCCTCATGATCGGCCCTCCTCTCGGTCGGTCCCTCCACTCGGTCACCTTTCGCGGTTGGCCCTTCTTATGGTCGATCCCTCCACTCAGTCACCCTTCGCGGTCGGCCCTCCTCATGGTTGGTCCCTCCACTTGGACACCCTTTGCGGTCGGCCCCTCCATTCGATCACCCGTCGTGGTCGGCCCTCCTCATGGTCGGCCTCTTTGCCTCGCTGGTCTCTAGCAACGATCGTTCTCTTCATTATTCCCTTTGTTAGACTAAAGTTGCACTTGAGAATGGGAGACTACTGACATGGGCAAGCCCATAAAGGTTATAGCCCACCACTTAGGGCCCAATACATAATTCAAATACTAAAGCCCAGCGTTGCTGGAGCTTGACATGGCATCAAGAACCAATGGCACCTAGACACATGGCAAGTGAAGGACAAGCCACATAAGGCATAAAGATCCTGCAAAGTTATTGCACTGCACATCAGCCATTAATGAAGGTTCTTACAGCATTTATTGCAATAAGCCCTCCCCATCGAGACATAACGGCCTCACCATGAACAAGGCAAGCTAAAGCATAGACTTCCAGCTATGGCGACAGGTCGGAAGGGACAACGAAATGATTACCAGAGGATATAAGCAGACGTCGAAGACAAGAAGAAGGTTAAACTTTCTATCTCTAATCCATCTCTACATTCCACCTATCTTTCTAACTTGCTCGTCGGAGGGTTCGCTGGGGGATTTCCCGTTTCCCGTTGAACTCTTATGCAGTTCCACTCAGGCTTGGTCCGGACACATGCTTGAGGAGTGGATCGGTCAATCTGCTCCACTGGAACGAACTGTATCATCAAGATTAAACATGTATTTGAATCCTACTTATTTTAGGTAAGGTGTGTATTGTTGTTGTGATTAAATCTTATTTAAAAATAGAGTAAATTACGCTTTGCCATTTTATGTTTGGTTACTTTTTCACTTTGGTTTTTAAAAAGTTTATTTTTTTCATTTTGGGTTTTCATGTTTCAAGTTTTTTTAGTTTGTGCCTAAAGTTATTTTTTGTTAAAAATTAAACAGAAAATGATACATTACTAATCACGTGACGTGACATAAAAATATTTTATTATATATAACTCACATCTCTAACATAAACTTAAACTTTAATATCAAAATATATCTTTTATGTTATGAGATAGTTATTATGATATTTTCTGTTTAATTTTGAATAGAAATTACCTTTAGGAATAAACTGAGAAAAACTTGAAACATAAAGGGTTAAAGTGAAAAAAAATAAATTTTAAGGGCCAAAATGAAAAAGTAGCCAAACATAAAGGGAAAAAAATGTAATTTATCATTAAAAATATAAAATTTAATTTTGGTAATTTTTGGTTTACATCGACCCATCACCTGAATTTTATATTTTTTTCACTATCAAATTGTTCCACAATTATATTGTACAATTAATATCAATTGAAAATCCACGTCCATTAGACAACATTTTGTGTCATAGAAATATATATATATATTTACTAAAGAAATTTTTTTTTTTTTTCCAAAAATGTGTCATTTTATGTGTTTATTTTATATTTGTTTTTAGTAAACAAAAAAATAGATTTCTTCATAAATATTTTTAACTTTTAAGTGCATGAAAATATGCAAAATTTACTACAGTCAAAGAAAAAATAAAAAAATAAAAAATCTAGAAAATATCTTTGAAAAATTAAACTAAATAGACTAATTTTTGTTAGTGAAATTTTACTACACACAATGGTGTCTATGTTGAATTTTTTTCCCCTTCCGATACAACAGAAATAATGTTTGTAGATTTTCAATTTGTATTAATTGTGCAATTGTCATGACCCAAACCCGCCCCTATGGGTTTAGTACCGTAACCGGCCAGTAATCCGAGATTACCGAAGGCCTGCTTAACAGTAGAACAGTAATACAGAGTACATGGGCATGGCGGAAGCCAAAACAGTAGATAAACAATGTCCAATGAGCTGTGACAGTCTGTATGCAAAAATAATTTTCATACATATATACATAGACAGTACAAAACAGTATGTACAATATTCACAATCATTCAGTACAGGGACTTAATCCCTATTAAACAGTACAGTAACAGTCTATACAGTAATACAAAACAGGTACAGAGACAGACGGGGAAAATTAAAACATCCTTAAGCCATAGCTTGACAAGCTCGGAACCTCACAGTGAGGCGCAGTGGTTGGCTTGACAAAATTGGAGTTTACCCCGACGCTCCTAGCAACGGTCCGATGCCTGTACACCTACATATATATATATGAGCAGTGAGCTAAAGCCCAGTGAATAACATAATGCGTAAAGAGGTTAAGAATGAATGTCCTTACAGTAATGAAAATAGTTCATTGATTCAGTATATCAGTCATTCAGTTATACAGTCATATGTGGTACATCCATTAGCATAGTAATGCGATGTGATGAGGTCTTAAAAGACCGAACAGTCAATGATAGCCATCATAACAGTAAATAGTAGTGGTTCCAACATGGGAACCGGCAGAGATCTCTGAATAGCGATAACGATGTGATGAGTTGCTATGGATGCCTGTCTGATTCGAATAGAGGACATTCATTCATTCAGTAACAGTATCATTTTAGAAAACAATACAGTTCAGTTGTTCAAAAGATAATCATTATTGAACATATCTTTACACAATTGTTACTCACAGAGTTCTGGGCTACAGTAAGCTAAAGCGTCTCCTCGGATGCCAACCCTATACAGTTTACAGATTTAACACACACTAAGCTATATAGTTGGGAAAAATAATAACTTAATCCCTAATTTACCTCAGTGTGGTTCTATATCTATATCTTCATTAAGATGTCTTAAACTAGGCCTAAGAATGCCTAGGATGGAATGAGGATGCGAAGATGCACTTAGAAAACATTTTCAGAATTTTCAGAAAACAGAGGTCTCGTTCGAGCGTGGGTTTCCCCGCTCGAGCGGACATGCAACAAAGGCCTCCGCTCGAGCGTCAACTTACCCGCTCGAGTGGACCATAAAGTACTGGATAGGTGAAATCCCCGCTCGATGCCCGCTCGAGCGTGAGACACATGATCCCGCTCGAGTGTACATTCCTCCGCTCGAGCGGACGGCAAAATAGTGCAAGATGCTGGGAGCTCGAATTCCCCGCTCGAGCGGGAGTCCAAAATCTGAAAAATCCAGATTTGAGTTCCAAGTTCAAAATCATGTTTTGATGCATAAATTTCGGTCCTCTTGGGCCAATTTTCTAGAAAACTCTTCAAAACACATAGTTTAACAAGATTCAAAGCTCAATTTGTAAAATCAAGGCCCAAAGGTGAGGTAATTAAACCCAATTTCAAATAACACCTCAAAAACAAGATGAATGTGTAACATGCATGGATTCAACAACTTCAAAGCTTCAAATGTTTGCTCAAATGAGCTCATTCTTTCAAAACCAAGATGAATTCATGAATTGTGATCAAAAGATGAACATGCATGAAGTAATTTCATGTTAACAACCTCAAAATTCACAAATGTGTGCATGCATGCAAGAGATGAGCTTCAATCCAACATTATAAGGCTCAATCTAGGCTTAGATCACTAAGGACACAAGAACTATGTATGAACAATCATAAACACAACAAGGAGAGGTTGAATTTCCTTACCTAAGTCTTGAATTTGAGGTGTAGGAGCTCAATTTACAATTATCCTTCAATTCCTTAAAGTCTCCAAGCTAAATGCCTAGATGAAATCAATCTTCTAGGTTTCTCTCTCTCTATGGTCGGTTATGGCTCAAGGAAATGAGCTGAAGAAATGTTTTGTTTGAGTGTAAAAAGCTCAAATATGTTTTGCCTACATGGTCCACTAATAATGGCATTAAGGTAATTAAGTCAAACTATGTAATTTATCATTATTTAATCTAATTTAACTATACTACATCAATTTTCAGATAAATACACCATTAAATCACATAAATTTTAATGATCATAAAACATCAGTCAATTTTGGATTCGGCCGCCGATAAGGCCTTTAATTTGCAGTTTAAAACATAAAATATGAACAGATAGTTTAACAGTCAAACAGATAGAATTGCAATTTAACTAATATACTCAATCAATTCAGCTCCAGATTTCAGTCAGTCAGTTAATTACTTATCATAATCAGTCTCAGTTTAGCAGTAATCAGAAATCAGTGGTGAAGGTTATTACAGCAATACAATTGCGAAATAATTTTACAGTGCAAAATTAAATAAAATAAAATAAAAAATCAATGGATAGGTCATCTAAAAGTTACTACTATTGAATTTTATATTTGCAATTTAATTATACAAAAATAAACAAGTTACTTAAAACAATTAGGATTTCAAATACATACTTCTTGAATTGAGTAATTTTTTAGCCAATCATAAGGTGCAAATTACTTAGATTATAAAGGGAGGGAACAAAAACTTTGAAATACCTTCGTGTGGTAAACAAAAACCTTAACACTTGAGTATCACATATTTATGTTTTTCAATTAAAACATAAATATAGACACCTCCCAAAAGTCTCTCTCTCTCTCTCTCTCTCTCTAAAACCAGTGTGTTTCACTCTCCGAAACCTCTAGCGATCTAGGTTTTAGCAATTCATAGATATATATAGAGAGAGAAAAAAAGATGATAGAGCTACTATTCCCTTTGATTTGGGGCGAAATCGTGGTGCTTCTGATCCTCCTCTTCAAAACCCCTCTCAGGAAACTCGTCATCATGGCGTTGGACCGCCTCAAGCGAGGCATCGGCCCGCTCGTCGTCAAAACCGTCGCCGTAGTCATCTTCGTCTTCATGTCCATCATTGTTTACAGCGTCACCGTGATCCAGAGCCGTCCAATCGACTCTGTCAATCCAACGGACCAGATTCTCCTCGCCAGGCACATACTTGAAGCTTCTCTTATGGGTAAACAAAAATCTACTACTCTATGTCCTCATATTTGAATTGTTATTTGTTAGATTGATTCGAATTTTACAAATTTTGGAAAATGTGAGTTTTGTTAATTTGCTTGAATCAATGACTCTTCTTCTCTTGATGAGTATATGAGTTTTTGCAAACACTAATACCCCTTTTGGATTTGGTGAAACACAGTTGTAGTTTGCCCGAAGCATGAGCCCCTGGATAAATAAGTTACATTTTGATAGGGTGGGTGAACAAAAAGCATGTATGAGTAATAGTTTGAGAAGGGTTTTTATTTTATTTTATTTTATTTTTAAATTTTTTTTTTTCATAAGAGTGGTGTTTATGAGGAATAATAATTTAGGAGGTGGATTGTATATCTATCTGAAATGAAAGAGAGTGAATTTGTTTTGTTCATCAATTTACATATACTTCATTGTTTGGGATATTTCATGTCCACAAACATGGCATACCATTGTTCCATTCTTTGTGCATGATGACATTGATATAATGTTTCTTGTTTTCACTTTATGTAGAAAGCAGAAGGAACTGAGCCTGTGCTTGGTTCATGGATTTGGAGAGCGATTTGGAAAGGGAAAGGAAAAAAATAGGTGAAATCCCTCCCCAAATCCCTTTCCCTTTCCCTTTCTCTTTCCAAATCTCTCCCCAAATCCATATACCAAACACAGCCGGAAGGAAAATTCAATTCTTTGATGTTTAGATGTAAAATAGTGGCTTGAAGTGATACACAATTCTGTAACAACTTCCAATACCGATGTTATATTTATTTACATAATATGTTTAATTACTTTATTAAAATTCTTTTCATAGCAATAAGTACAATTCTCTGCATAGAAGTTACATTAGAAGAGAGAAACTTATCTTTGATAATTTTGGATTAATTATACTCATGCATAGGCCTATCAGTTGAGCGGGAATGAACTTGGCTGAGGTTTGTTCAAGTTCAAACAAAATTGATTTTCATGAGCTCAAGCCAAAGTTCAGTTTGATTAAAAATCAATGTCTCAGCCCAAGCTCAGCCTATTCTATATCGTGGGCTCGGGTTGAATTTTGCTATGCCATTTTCAATTATTTATTTCTAGTTTTCATACTATTCACAAACATAGTTATTTGGAGACTCCAAAATTTGACTTAGCAACTTAACATAATGTTACGACCCCATTCCGCCTCTAGTAGAATGGTGCCGTCATGGCCAGTAATCCGAGATTACCAAAGGCCAACTTATAAAGATTCATACACAATCAGAGTATCCATATATGGGGCTTACATGTGCGGAAGCAAATTTAAATCTAAGCAGTCCATAAGAGCTGTGCATAGATCAAATGAAATGACATACATCTTAACATGGTTTACAACTTGGATACAAATAAAATAAAGTACATGTTACATCTTGATCAAAAGGCTTCTCAAGCCGACATATATAAAAGAAGTGAATTAAAACTAAGAAACATAATCTTCAAGAGGTTAGCAAAATGAATCCAAAACAACTTGCAAATAACATCTAGGCGTCACCGCCTTCATGCTTGCCACCTACATATATATATAAGGAGAGGGTGAGCTTGGATACTCAGTGAATGATATTAGTAATAAAGGTTTAAATGAATGATATCCGAGATCTTTATCAAAACAATACATATCATAGCTTGTAACAAAACGCGGGATGAATCGAGTTCATCAATCATGGTCTTTCAAATCTTCTTGGATGTTTAATAACATCTACATACTACATGGGGGATGACATTCCGGACAAAACAAGGGAATAATCGACCCGCAATCGATTAGACAAATCCACCCGCACAAGGCCGTCGGTGGGGCCATCCGTACAAGACCGTCGATGGCAGAGATCTCTCATGGTGCTACATGGGCTTAGAGTCCCCTAGCATGGGAGGATTTTTCAAGAATGTCATCAAAATAAGATAATACTTGATACAAAAACTAGGGATAATCATTCATGCTTGATCAAATACTTTTCTAAAATAAAGCAAGGCTTTATCAAAATTTTATAACATAACTTTATTAAAAATACTATTTACATAGCTCTTCGGACGTCGGGGTTAAAAGCAAGGATCCAAGTCCTACAAATACATAATAAAGTCTACTGAATACACTTCAAGAAGACAAGAAGAGATGCTCATAGATAAATATGAAATGTATTCTCAAAACAAGCTTTACATGAGTGTAAATGATCCCGGCATTCCTTTCCAAAACCAAGTCAAGACAAAGTAAAACATGCTGGGAGTTAAAACACTGTTTTTCATCTAGGGAAAACATGCTGGAAGTTAAAACACTATTTTTCATCTAGAGAAAACATGCTGGAAGTTAAAATACTATTTTTCATCTAGAGAAAACATGCTGGATACCAACCAGGTCTTGGAATGGATGCACATAAATGATCTAGGCAAAAATGACCTAGCTGAGTGAACTCAGGAGGTCTTGGCCGAGGTCCCACACCTCTTGGCCGAGGTGTGGTTACCTAGGCTTCGGTGTGCAGCTGCCTGCTGAGGTGTTACAAGGTGCCGGCAAGGGTGTACCATGGTCGGCCTAGATGATGAACATCTCGGCCTAGGTGATGCAGTGGTTAGCCTATGTGTGCATGCAAGATAGACTAATAGTGCAAGTGATCATGCAAGGTAGGCCAAGGTGAGATACGATGCTTGGCCTAGGTGTGTGATCTAGGCAAGAGTGGTCTCGGTGATCACACCTAAGGAAATGAAGTCTGAAAATATGGGTTTCCTCTTTGAAGGACATGAAGAACATGAACATGAAGAACATGAATGCTTAAATCACAACTTGTTATTACAAAATCTGGGATTTCATGAGATGAGTTCGAAAACATGGACCTGGGTACCCATACTTAAAGATCTTATGAAAACAAACACAAAAACATGGATCTTAATACAAACTTTCGGATCAAAACCAGGCTTTTCTTCAAGAACACAAGAACATCATTTGCTCTTTCTAAAACCGAACTTTAAATCAATGCATGACTTATGAATCATGCTAGATCATGCAATGCGATTAGATCAACATAAAGAACAACAAGAGTAGATCAAGAATCTAATCTCAAAACACGGATCTAACGGTTCAAGGTGCGAAGATCAAGCTTGAAAATCTAATCCCTCTCTAAGAACCCCTTTCTCCTCTTCCTAAAGTTTCTCTCTCTTCAAAGACAAGGATATGACAAATGATGTGTTTCTCTCTCTCTGCCGGCTGACTTAACCCTCTGCAGGAACACGTGGCACTACCAGATTGGTTCTCCTCAAAAAGGTGATTGAAAGACAAGACAAGTGTATGACAAAGTGTGTATAACAAGCAAGATGACATGGGCACTCCGGCAAGTAATGATCTCGGCTTAGGACATAGGCTTCGGCAAGTAAGGTTCCAACGATCTCGGCTAGGGAGGATAACACTTGACCTGGCTGTGCCACACCTCGGCCTAGATGTGCCACACCTTGGTCTAGGTCATTCCAATCCAGGAACATGATCATTAGGTGCAAAGATCAAAGATCTAGGACGCCTAGATGATAACATCTCGGCCTAGATGATACACATCTCGGCCAATATGCCAGGGTGAAGGTGGAGGTCAACCAAAGTGGTTCAAAGATGATCCTAGGCTTAACATGACCTAGGTTTGGCATGACTTAGGTTTAACATGACCTAGGCTTGGCATGACCTAGGCTTGAGACAACAAGGAAGGAACAAAGCATGCAATCAACACTTAGGCAAATCACATAAGCACAAAACAAGACAGGACCTTTACTTAGGCAAAACAAGTCAAAGTCTACAAATGCAAGCTTAACAAGAAAAAAAATGAGAAGCAAGCTTAAAAATATGTTGGGTCTGATTGAATCTGATTGGATCCTATTAAAAACTCCATGATCACTAAAATAATAATAAATTATGTATATATGTTGGTTATTTTGGTATTAAACACTATTAAAAGTTGTATTATGCCATTTTCACTAAAAAGATGGAGAAAAAAAAGAGTCGAAAATATGTCGGACACAATAATTTCAAAAATTACATGAATCGTAAAAAGTGAATCGAATCATGAATCGATTGTGAATCGTGCGATTCACTAGAGATTCACTTCCAAAATAGATTCACCCATAGATTCTTATCGATTTTGCAAAAATTACGAATCGAATCGTGAATCGTAAGATTCTGATAACAGAGGCGTGTCCAAACCAAACCAAACCAAGCTTTAAGTCCCATCAAATGGGGAACATGAATCCTTCTTCTCCACGCAGCCCTATCAAAGGCCATTTCATTAGTCAAGTTAAGTAGATTCATATCTCTATTTATAACGCTAGTCAACGTTAATCTAGGCATACCCCGTCCCCTAACACTTCCATTTACCGTTACAGCATTGCATCTCTTCACTACTGCCTCTGTTGGTCTCCGTTGAATATGACCAAACCATCTCAAACGATTCTCTCTCAACTTATCTTCTATCGGTGTTACTCCTACCCATTTCCGAATACTCATTCCTAATCCTGTCTTGTCTAGTCTTACCACACATCCACCTTAGCATCCTCATCTCAGCCACACTCATCTTATCTACATGTTGTTTCTTGGTTGCCCAACACTCCGTCCCATACAACATAGCTGGTCTAATAGCCGTTCTGTAAAACTTACCTTTTAGTCTAGTGGGTATTCGTTTATCGCACAAAACGCCAGACGCACTTCTCCACTTACACCATCCCGCCTTAATCCTATAGGCCACATCTGCATCAATCTCTCCCATTGTTGTGATAATCGACCCTAAATAGTGAAAATGTTCACTTTTAGGCAGTTCTTGATTTTCAATCTTAACTTCTCCTCTGCTTTCATTGTTACTGTTATTAAATTTACACTCCATGTACTCTGTCTTAGTTCTGCTTATCCGGAATCCTTTAGATTCAAGAGCTTTTTTCCAAATCTCCAACTTTGTGTTAACTCCTTCTCTAGTCTCATCCACTAGCACAATATCGTCTGCAAAAAGCATACACCATGGCACGTCATCCTGAATATTTATCGTCAACTCGTCCATAACTAAAGCAAAAAGATAAGGGCTTAAAGTAGATCCTTGGTGTAACCCTACAGTGATGGGAAATTCATTTGTCTCTCCAGCTGGCGATCTAATAGTGGTCACCACCCCTTTATACATGTCCCTAATCACGTCAATGTAATCTTTTGTTACTTCTTACTTCTCTAACACCCACCATATTATATCCCGGGGCACTCTGTCATATGCTTTCTTATGGTCGATAAACACCATATGAATGTCTCTTTTCTTTTCTTTATACTTTTCTATCACTCTCCTCAAAAGATAGATCGTTTTCATTGTTGACTTATTAGGCATAAACCCAAATTAATTCTCTGACATCTCTGTTATATCTCGCAATCGGCGTTCCATCACCCTCTCCCACACTTTCATTATATGACACATTAGCTTGATTTCTCTATAGTTGTTACAATTCTGGACATCACCTTTATTCTTATAGATTGGCACTAAAATACTTTTCCTCCACTCATCTGGCATGTTCCTAGTCAACAAAATTTTGCTAAACAACCTAGTCAACCAAGCAACTCCTTTTTTACCCAAACACTTCCAAGCTTCAATAGGGATATCATCGGGTCCTAAAGCCTTATTTGATTTCATCTTCTTAAGTGCAATCTCCACTTCAAAATTCCTAATCCTGCGATAGAACCTATAGTCTTGGTTTATCGTATTACTAGCTATTTCTTCCCCTATTGTCGTACCTCCATGTTCCTCATTTAATAGTTTCTCAAAATAATTCTTCCATCTTTCCTTAATCACATCATCCTTCACCAATACCTTAGAATCCTCACTCTTGACGCATTTTACTTGATTAAAATCTCTTGTTTTCCTCTCCCGTATCTTAGCAAGTTTGTATACCCTCTTCTCTCCCTCATTACTATCTAGTCTAGTGTATAGGTCATCATAAGCTTTTAACTTAGTCTCTCTCACTATTTTCTTGACCTCCTTATTAGCCAATCTATAGCTCTTAAGGTTTTCCTCAGTTCTATCATTCTGTCACTTTTTAAAGCACTCTTTTTTTGTCTTAACTACCGCTTGAACCTCTTCCCTCCACCACCAAGTTTCCCTAGAGCTTGGTCCCGTTCCTTTAGACTCTCCAAGCACTTCCCTTGAGATTCTCCTCATACAATTGGCCATCGAGTTCCACATAGTGTTAGCATCACCTTTTAAGTCCCAAGTACCTTCCTTATCCATTCGATTCTTAAATATTTCTATTTTGTCCCCTTTTAGGTCTCATCATCTCGTTCTACGACGCCCACCATCCTTCCTAGCTTGGTATTGCCCTTTAAAATATAAATCTAGTACCAAAATCTTACGTTGAGAGACCAGACTCTCTCAAGGGATCACCTTACAATCATTGCATTTTAGGCGGTCCACTTTTCTCACTTAGAAGTAATCTATTTGGCTCTTAACTAATCTACTCTTAAAGGTTATCAAATGCTCCTCCCTTTTCTTATACATAGTATTGGCTACCACCAGGTCAGAAGCCAACGCAAAATCTAAGATACTCTCTCTAGCCTCATTTCTGTCGCCAAAATCGTATCCACCATGCACCCTTTCATAACCTAATTTATCTATGCCCATATGGCGATTAAAATCTCCACTTATAACCAAGTTCTCTCTTACGGGTATCTCCTGTAAGATCTCATCCATTTGCTCCATAAATCTCTCTTAGTCGATCATCTAACCCTACTTGAGGGGCGTATACGCTAATAATGTTCACTATATTCCCTCCAATAACTAGTTTAACTAGCATAATCCTATCTCCTTTCCTAGTGACCGCCACTACACTTTCTACAAGACCCTTGGCAATTATGATTCCTACCCCATTCCTGCGTCTATCCTTGCTACTATAATATAGTTTAAAACCGGTATCCTCAATTTCCCTAGCTGTCTCTCCCATCCACTTAGTTTTTTGTATGCAAGCTATACTAACTCTTTTCCTAATCATAACATCTACCAATTCCATCGTCTTACCAGTTAAGATTCCTATGTTCCAAGTGGCTACCCTAAACCTATAGTCTTGGATTAGCTTCTTTACCCGCGCTCGTCCAGAAAAACACGGGAACCTTTGCCTATTTTTCACCGCATCCAGGCGTTGATGCGGCGCCCCTTGCTCACTTTTCGAAACATCCGGAGGCAGGTGCAATGCGTCACTTGAGGGGAACGACCTAGCATTTAAACGATTCAAAGTAGGATTCATTTTCATAAGGGATCCGAGCGGCTTTTTTAACGTGTTGGCTATTAGCTACCTAACACACAACCCTACCTAACACACAACCCTCCTCCTTAACCCGGGCTTGGGACCGGCAGAGTTGTTAACAACCCCGGCGGAGTTACAGAGGCGTGTCCCTTGAAAATAAATTAATAAAATAAGGGGGACACGCCATGTGGCGTGTCCCATGCGTGTCCCCGTCGTATCTGTGTGTCCGACACGGTTACAACATTTAGGCCTTGTTTGGCATATACTAAAAAAAGCTAAAAAGTCAAAACGTCACTATCCTATTTAAGTCACATTATCTTATTTAAGTCACATCACCTCTACTACATCACTTTAAACCCAACCTATATTTCATAAAAAGTCAAAAAGTACACTTATTTAGAACATCCCAAACAACCCCTTGTTGTGAAGTATCGGTGCTTTATAGAATGTAGACATCAGACACCCTTGATTTGACTGTAATGTTCATCTTTGGATTGACGAATAAAGTGTAATGCTTTCTAAGTGAATTTCCTAATGACGTCTCCAGCTCACCATTGTTCCCTTCTTTTTCCCATTGGAGTCAATGTGTCCATGTTTGTGTGGACTTGAAGATTTTTCATTAGTTTGTTGCTTTTATCACTCTATCTTGTCTTGGGAAACACTTCCTTTACCTTTGGGAAATTGACCCAAGTATTTGACGTAAAACTGCAATATTATCTTGGTTGACTTATTCCTCTAGGGCCAACAACACCCCCCCCGCCCCCGGGGCGGCGGGTTAAAGAGACTAAGTTTGACTTTGCTTATGTTAACTATCGAAAAATAAAAAAGAAAATAAAGTTTATTGGGCTGCACTTGATGAATGACTCAATGAAACTTCTTGTGGGAAGATAAATTATGGTTTCTTTAAAAGGGAATGAATCTATTCTCAAGCTTTAAGTATGAGGGGACTATCCTGTTTTCACCCACCAGACTGAAATTCGTGGCAGAAGCCCTTTTGTCAACCCTTGAGCCTTCAAACGAACACAACCCAGAAGATCCATCATCTTATCCACCTCCAAAAAGCTGCCACACCTGTTCCCAATGGCTTGATACTGTGGTACACTATGAAGATGAATTGGTAAGCCCAGGACTTGAATCCATTGACCATTTGCCAACGTCGGCGACTGTCGTTGGACGCAGAAAGCAGTAGGTGACCACCAGTCCAAGACAAGATCACGCCCATCAAAAGTCCACTTTCGTCGCAACACCGGCTTTGCTGCTCGCTTTGAGGGGAAAATGAACAAGAAGTATTGGTCTCCAACACTCGACACCTCCACATTCCTTGATGCTCTCCACCAGCGATGCACCCAGTCGGTAATAGAAGAAATCCCTAACCCCTTCTCACCTTCCTCACCCACCCTGCCCACCAAGGCCCTATCAAGTAACCGAAGCCAAACCCCTTCTCTGGCACCTGTGACCACCACGTCATTATGCTCATTGGACTGAGAGTCGACCAGCCGCGCAAGGGGCATTTACTCTGGTACCATTGCATGCTTCAACACCTTTTTAGCCTTAGCCCACCTATCCCTAAAGGCAAAGCCTTCAATAACCAGGGCAAGCCCCTTCCACCCATTCTCAAAACTGGACTCTGGGATGAAAATCTGCTCTCTTGCTCCCTGTCGTGGCCAGTGTTGTGAAAAGCACGCGCCTAGGCGCGAGGCGCGGTGCAGCGCATGAAGTGCGCCTTAAGGGGTTCAAGGCGAGGCGCATTAGATGAAGCGCGCGCCTTAGATGCGACTTTGGCAGGTGTTGAAAGCTATGAAGCACGGATACTCCGAAATAGGCCACGTACGCGTATCGGATACGTATCGGATACGGATACGCGCCCGATACGGCGGAATACGTATCAGATACGGGAAATGAAGTATTTGAATTTTTTTTTTAATTTTTGAATTTCGGATACGCGAGGATACGGTCAGGATACGGTATGGATACGGCGGGGCAAAAAAAATAGTTTAAAAAACTTAAAATGGAGTGAAATTGTAAAATATGAAAAAAAGATGAAATAAAACACAAAAAAAAAAAGAAAAATAATAAACCAAACTCTCTCTTACCTAGGTCGAACAGCAGCCGCGAAGGAGGAGGAGAAGCTTTCACGATCGTCGATCGAGTTCATGAGCAGAGCTCCACAATCGTCGATCAGGTTCGTCCCTCTCTCTCTCCCTTTCGCTCCCTCTGTCTGCCTTTCACGAACTCTCTCTCTCTCCCTCTCCCTCTCCCTCTCGATCTCGCTCGATCTGTCTGTTTGGTTGGAGATCTCGATCTCATCTCCCCCCCCGCCCTCTTCGTCGATCTGTCTCTCCCTCTCCCTCTCCCTCTACCTATGTCTGTTTTGCATATTTATTTGTATTATTTTAAATTTTTTTAATTTTTAATTTTTTATATGTAGACTCTGCAAATCACATAAGATATTAAAAAAAAAAAAAAAAAAAATTTATATATTCGGTTTACTTGAATCTGATAAAACAAACAAATAAATGAACTTATTAATAAATAAATAAATAAAATAAGGTAAAAAAAACTTATTAATAAATAAATAAATAAATAAACTTATTAAAAATAAAATTTGTCAACTTATAAAATTATAAACTTTGTAAACTTATTAATAAATCAAATAAGGTAAAAAAAACTTATTAATAAATAAATAAATAAACTTATTGATAAATAAATGAACTTTGTAAATTTTTTCCCCTTAATTTGGGATTGAATTGCATTATGGATGTTATGGGTGATGCTATATTGTTGAAATTGTTGAAATTTAATTGAATTGATGAAGTTTTATTGAATTGATGAAGTTTTAATTTAATTGATGCTATATTGGTGATGCTATGGGTGATGCATTATGGATGTTATGTATGTTATGTTACTAAAAATTGTTGAAGTTTTATTTTTGTGTATGCTACATTAGTAAAAATTGTGAAAAAATATTTTTTATGAACGTATCCCTGCCGTATCCGTATCTTACTTTTTCGAATTTTGTCGTATCGCCGTATCCGTATCGTATCGTACCCGTATCCTGTATCCGTATCCGTGCTTCCTAGGTTGAAAGGCGCAAGGCTTGCGCCTAAGGGGGCTTTGTTTTTGTTGTTTCTGCTACTGATCTAATGGCTATGATTTGTCTTCGAAAGGCTCAACCACATAGGATTACAACTCATTCAATGAGTTACTCAACCCAAATCAGTGATACGACTCTTAAAGCCCTGTAGAAATTTAATGTATAAATAAAGAGAGAAATATAGAGAGAACAAATTATGTATTTATTGATTGATAACTCTGTATTTCAATCTATTATAGAAACCAAATGGAAGCTCCATTATATAGGAGACTATCCAAGACAGTATAATGATACATATAAAATAAACAATGGAAATAAGGCCTTGCGGAGGCCATGAGGCTGAAATCAAGCCGAAAGAAGAAAAGAAAAGAAAAGCAAAAGCAAAGGCAGCTGTCTACACTTTCCAACCTAGCTTGCTTTCCAACACTCCCCCTCAAGCTACGTTGTAGATGTTTACATAAACTGACAAATAAAATAAAAATGGATAGGAGACACTGTATGGTCGTGTCAGACCGTTGTAGAAGACTGTATGGTTATGGCAGACCAAGGTAGAAGACAGTTTACGGGGTCATGTCGGACCGTTGTAGAAGATAGTCTTTGGGGTCATGTCGGACCGTTGTAGAAAACAGTTTACTGGGTCATGTCGGACCGTTGTAGAAAACAGTTTACTGGGTCATGTCGGACCGTTGTAGAAAACAGTTTACTGGGTCATGTCGGACCGTTGGAGAATACAGTTTACGGAGTCTTGCTGGACCCATGTAGGAGACAGTTTATTGGGTCATGTCGGACCGTTGTAGCAGCTAACCGGAATCAATGTCGGGACAGTTTACCGAGTCTTGCCGGACCCATAATGTCGGGACAGTTTACAGAGTCTTGCCGGACCCATATAGAAGCTAACCGGAATCAATGTGGGACAGTTTACAGAGTCTTGTCGGACCCATATAGAAGCTAACCGGAATCAATGTCGGGACAGTTTACAGAGTCTTGTCGGACCCATATAGAAGCTAACCGGAATCAATGTCGGGACAGTTTACAGAGTCTTGTCGGACCCATATAGAAATCGCACCCTCAAAAGGTGTGCCCAATTTATCAAAAGACGTGCCATCAAAAGACGTGCCCGACAGCCATCAAAAGGCGTGCCGGCCGTCCGACAAAAGCAGCCCCTCGATTTGCAAACTTGCCTCGGCCCTCTCCCTTTCTTGTCTTTCTCTCTTGTCTGCTTCTTCTCGTCAGTATCTTTCATCTTCTATTTAACCACTCGCTTCTTTTGCTTCTTCTCCATTACTCTGCCAACTTCCTCTCCCCCTTCTTCTTTTCCTCTTCGATTTTCTGTCATTCCGCTGTGACTCCCTTCTTTCCTTTCTCTGCCTAGACATGGCTTCATCTCGCCCTCTCTCTCTGTTTCCAGATCTCAATGGGCCATCAAGCTCCTCGGTGCCAAGTAAATAGATGATGCCAAGAAATCTCTGATGGAGATGGAGCGGAGGCAAATGATTTGCATGCAGAAGGTGGCTACAATCAAGGTTGAAAAAGAAGAATAATTTGTGGCAGTGAAGGTATGTGTAGAGGTCCGGCGGGCGGCCAAGAAGAGGCTGCCGCCCGCCGGTGAAGCGAAATTATTAGGTTCTTAAACCCGCTCTGATACCATGTAGAAATTTAATGTATAAATAAAGAGAGAAATATAGAGAGAGAACAAATTATGTATTTATTGATTGATAACTCTGTATTTCAATCTATTATAGAAACCAAATGGAAGCTCCATTATATAGGAGACTATCCAAGACAGTATAATGATACATATAAAATAAACAATGGAAATAAGGCCTTGCGGAGGCCATGAGGCTGAAATCAAGCCGAAAGAAGAAAAGAAAAGAAAAGCAAAAGCAAAGGCAGCTGTCTACACTTTCCAACCTAGCTTGCTTTCCAACAAGCCCTAATCGATCGAACAAATTTTGTCGTCTCTCTTCCTCTGGGCTTCCTCTCTCGATTTCAATTTTGACTTTGATTTCAATTCAGGTCAGTGTCGTCTCTCTTCGCTGTTTATTGCTTTTTCTCCTTCTTTGTCTCTCGCCGACTTCTTCTTCTCGATTTCGACGACGACGACCTCCCGTCGACTTCGTCTTCTCAACTTTGACGACTTGACCTCCCTTCGACTTCGTTCGCTCTCTCTATCTCTCTCGCCTTCGCCTCTCGCGAGCTCGTGATCTCTCTCTCTCCTCCCTCTCTCGGCTTCTCTGCCCTTATCTATTCTCTGTTTGGTTTTTATGTTAATATGTATATGTATTAGTATATATATACTTATATACATATTTATACATATTAATAAAAAAAAACACAAATATATGTATGTAAAATAAAAATTAAAAAAAAAATTAACAAGAACATATTATTTAAAAAATATAATAAATAAATGATTAATAAGAACATATTATTGAAATTTTTTTTTTTGTCTTATTACTATGAATGATTAATCTATTTTAATTTATCTATTTTTTACTAGGACTGTGCGCCTTGCTTCAATAAAGCCGGCACCTCGCCTTGCGCCTAGGCCCTGAGAGACCTTCAGCGCCTTAGTGCGCCTTGAGCCTTTAAAAACACTGGTCGTGGCCACAATCTGCATTGATGAACCACAATTCTCCTTCCCTCGGACCCATATTGCTATTGTCCTGCATCCCCTAATAAGTCTTCCTAGATAGGCCAACCGGCCGACATCTCGTGAAGCCTTTCGGAGCCTCGTGACAAGCCAAACCACTTCAAAACCCACCAGGATGAGTGCCCTCCGAAGACCTTGCCCGCGCTCCACAATGGACAACCGGCGCCACCCAATCTGATCCTTCTCAACCTCTTCGAGTTCAAAAGAATGACCCCTTAAGAACAGAATTCTCCGGCGAGGGCCACCACCCTGCTCCACTGAGAACATTGTTAGGGGAGGCGGTGGTACGCGATATTTGGGAAGGACAGTTTGTGGACTAGTTCCATTTGTCAGCTACCGGTACTGTAGGAGAGATACTTTTCTGTTGGGATTCTAGGGGCATTATGAAGGAGGAGGAGGTGGGCGGTTTCTCTTTGTCTTGTCTGTTTTGGTGTGTAGAGGATCAGTTTCGGTGGGTGTTTATTGGGGTGTATGGTCTAGTGCGGAATGCAGACCGAGGCGAGTTCTTGGCTAAGTTAGAAAATGTGGCTTTTTGTTGGTTAGAGCCTTGGTGCATGGGGGGTGATTTTAATATGGTGCGGTGGCTGGTTGAAAAGGTGGGGAGCACTAGGGGGTTGCGGTGGATGCAGTCTTTCTGTTCGTTTGTTAATGAGATGCAGTTGATTGATTTGCCTCTTCAAGGGGGGAGTTTCACTTGGTTGAATGGGCAGAGTCTGTCGCGGATTGATCGATTTCTCATTTCTGGAGGGTGGGAGGAGCATTTTTCGGATGTTACTCAAATTCGCCTATCTCGCCCAGTGTCGAATCATTGGCCCATTTTACTTGATAGTGGTGGGGTTCGGAGGGACCCCACTCCTTTCTGTTTTGAGAATATGTGGCTGCATTTGGATGGTTTCTTGGAGAGGATCCAAGAATGGTGGACTAGTTATGTGGTTATAGGATCGCCTAGTTGTATGTTGGCTCAGTAATTGAAACTGCTTAAAAAGGATCTGAAAGGAAGGAATAAAGAGGTATTTTTGGCCGTTTAGAGGGCCAAAAGGCGGCGGTGGTGTCTTTACTCCAGCCCTTGGATGAGATAGAGGTTAATGGGGGCTTGTCGGCTGATGACGTTACTAGCAAGGAGATAGCCAGACAGGATTATGTCCATATCTCTCATATGGAGAAGGTGTGTTTCAGGCAGAAATCCCGGTGTTTGTGGCTCAATAATGGGGATCGGAATACTAAGTTCTTCCATCGGATGGCAAATGCCCATCGTCGGGTGAATCAGATTAACAGGTTACGGGTTTAGGGTCGCGATCTAAATACAGTAGAGGAGATCGAGGAGGGGATTGTGGATTTTTATCAGCATCTGTTTGACAAGCAGGAGTGCCAAGGATAGAAGGGGTTCAGTTTGATATGATTTCGGAGGAGGATAGGGTGGCTTTGGAGCGCCCTGTTACGGAGGAAGAGGTGTTTGGGGCTTTATGGGTGATGTGTGGGGATAAGGCGCTAGGTCCGGATGGCTTTACTATGGCATTTTTTTAGCATTGTTGGAGTGTGGTTAAGATGGATGTGATGACCACTTTGGAGGCTTTCTTTGTGTCGGGCCAGTTTGAAAAGAGTCTTAATGTGACTTTCTTGGCTTTGATTCCTGAGACAGGGGGGCAGAGGATATTTTGGATTTTAGGCCTATTAGTTTGCTTGGAAGTGTGTATAAGCTTTTAGCTAAAGTCTTGGCAAATAGGCGTCGACGGGTTTTGCAGGCAGTGGTATTAGAGTCCCAAAATGCTTTTGTGGGGGATCACCAGATTTTGGATGTAGTGTTGGTGGCATATGAGTGTGTGGATTCCTGGATTCGATAGGGCTAACCAGGTTTGATTTGTAAGTTAGACATTGAGAAGGCGTATGATAATGTTCGGTGGGAGTTTCTTCTGTATGTTTTGAAGCGTGTGGGATTTGGAGAGACTTGGCGGAAGTGGATTCAGTTTTGCATTTCTACTGTGCGGATGTCTGTTCTGGTCAATAGGACGCCGGCGGGTTTTTTCCCGACCTACAGAGGCCTTTGTCAAGGGGATTATCTGTCTCTATTATTGCTTATCTTAGTGATAGAGGCACTGAGTAGACTGGTGGATAGGGCTGTTCTTGAGGGTTTATTGGAGGGCTTTTTAGTAGGTCCTCTCACGGGGGCACCTACTTGTGTTTCTCATTTGTTGTATCTTGATAATGCTTTGATTTTTGTGGGGGCCAAGAGCAGCAAGTGGGTTACTTGAGATGTGTCTTGTTGTGTTTTGAGGTAGTTTCGGGCCTTTGGGTGAACCTTAGGAAGTTGGAAGCGATTTCGGTGGGGAAGGTGGAAAATTTGCCAGTGTTAGCGGTGGTGTTGGGTTGTAAGGAGTCGGCTTTGCCGGCTACTTATTTGGGCTTGCCGTTGGGGGCAACGTTTAAGGCTTAAGGGGTGTGGGAAGGAGTGGTGGAGCGTATTCAGCGCCGGTTGGTGGGTTGGAAGAGGCAATATCTTTCAAAAGGGGGTAGGTTGGCTTTGATCAAGAGTGTGTTTTTTTTTTTTTTGTTACAGGGAAATCCTCCCACCCTCCCGCAGGTCCAAGGCAGCGCCCCATGAGGAGATCACCAGGGTGTCCTGTTGTCCGTTCCGAGTAAGAGACTATAACCTGGAAGCTTGTCCCGACCTCCCAAGGCAAGCTTCGATTAAGTCAAGACTTTCGTCCAGGAGATTGGCCCAGGGGGGAATTGAACTTGTGACCTTGGGGCCTAAACCCCAAGGCCTTACCACAATGCCACAACCCCTTGGGTTGATCAAGAGTGTGTTGAGTAGCATTCTGACATATTTTATGTCTTTGCATGTTATTCCGATTTCGGTGGCTCGACGGTTGGAGAGGTTGCAACGAGATTTTCTGTGGGGTGGTGCGGGGCATGATTTTCGTTATCTTTTGGTGGATTGGGGGCGGATTTGTCAACCAAAAGAGGAAGGGGGTTGGGGGTTCGGCGATTGGTGACTTTCAACAAAGCTTTGTTGGGTTAGTGGCTGTGGCGCTTTGCTTTGGAGCCGGAGATGGGTATGGAGATGGTTGGTGGTTAGTAAGTACGGTTTGGCTAGGGGGACTGGGGGTAGGGGCTGTGGTTGGATCTTATGGGTGTGGTTTATTGAGTAGGGGTGTGGGCAGTTTTGGGCAAGGGTGGAGTTTCGGGTGGGCAATGAGTGGAGGGTGCGCTTTTGGAAGGATAGGTGGTGTGGCGGCGTTGCTCTAGCGGATCGTTTTCCAATAATTTATGGAATTGCAGGAGATCAGGACGCTATGGTCGCATCTTATTTGGGGAGTGAGGGTGTGGTGGTTTGGGACATTCATTTGTGGCGGCCGGTCCACGAATCTGACCAATTGTTGCAACTTAGGGATTATTTGTATGGGTTGGGTGAGACTGGAGTGGGGGTAGATGTTTTGGCGTGGAATGTGGTGGGGGCAAAGGGGCGTTTCTCTGTTTCGTCCTCCTACCGGTGTTTAGCGGGAGAGGTGAGGAGGGATTTTCCTGGGAAGAGTATTTGGGTGCCGGGAGTTCCCTCTAAGGTGGCTTTCTTCATGTGGATAGCAGCATTAGGACAGAATCTTACGATTGATAATTTGGTGCGGTGTGGTCATTTTCTAGTGAATCGGTGTTGCATGTGTTGTGCTGCTACAGAGTCTGTTGATCATTTTTTTTTGCACTGTTCTGTGGCTAGCCGTTTGTGGGGTCTTATGTGCTCTCTTTTTGGGATTGTTTGGGTTCAGCCACGGTGGGTGGTGGATATGCTGTGGAGTTGGCTTGGAGCTCGGGTTGGTCGGCGGCGGCGACGGCATCGGCGTGTGTGGTCTATGGTGCCTCTTTATTTGATGTGGCTAGTTTGTTTAGAGCGTAATAGATGAACTTTTCAAGAGGTTCGTCACAGTGTTTCGTGGCTCGAGAGTCACCTTTTTACAGTTTTGTATAGTTGGTTGGAAGGGAAGTTTGATCCGGATTTGTTTGTCTTGTTAGATTTTTTAGATAATATTATTGGTTAGGAGGGGGTAGGTCCTCTTTGAAGTTTTGTATTATTTGCATCTTCTTGATGCTCTTTTAATAAGGGGTTGTGTGAGATGTTCTAAATAAGTGCATTTTTAGACTTTTTATGAAATATGTGTTGGGTTTGAAGTGATGTGGTAGAGAAGTGATGTGACTTAAATAAGATGATGCGACTTAAATAGGATAGTGACTTTTTGGCATTTTTAACGGATGCCAAACCTAGCCTAAAGCTTATTTAAAAATATATATATATATTAAGGGGGAATACAAGATTAGAACAAGACGATGTATTTGTTAGAAGAAGGAATCAATTTATCCTGAAAATTGAAATATTGGGGAACAATCTTGTTCTTGTGGGGGAATGCAAAATTGAGGGTAGAGAGTGAAGTGAACTACACGACATTGATTACAATTTTCTTCAACAAGACAATTTCTAAAAGTGCTTTAATGTGATTGATCAGAATTCATGAAGGAAATGCAAGGGACAGAGAGAAGAAAATTTAACCTCTGGGTTGATCTTCACCATGCAAGAAATAGGGCTTGTAATGGAGATTAACCACAAAGAAATCTCTTCTTTACAAGTTCCAGAAAAGAAAAAATATATTTTTTCAGTACTTATCGAAATGGCTAAGTTGTGTTTACAGTTGGATTAATACAATAATTGCATGCACATCTATACTACCATGATTTATGTTGCCAGTTTCCAACGTTCAACCCCTGAATGTTTGAGTTATTTGTCTAAATGATGTACTTCAATTATAAGAGAGAATTGGTTGTTGCTTTGATAGAAAGGCATATGTAATTGAGATGGCATTGTTGCTTTGAATCACCTTGGAGTATCTCGTAGAGATTGATGTCATCATCTGTGGAACAACTACAGTAAACTTGTTTGAAACTGGGATTTGTTGAAATTGTTCCCTTCATATTGTAGCTCCTATGCAGGTGTCTTGTGTTTGGTTTCCTTTTTAGTAGGATGTTTCAAGATTTTCATGTCCTTGCTGGACTAGTCTGCCTTCCATGGGTATAACACTTAAGCCAGATAGAAGTAATGAGAGTTGACGGGCTAGTGGTTGGTCATTGCTCCATGAATGTGGGCTGTTTGGGAACTCTGCAGCTTGGAAAAGCAGATGATTTTTTTTACAGAAGCTCTAGTTAAGGTGTAGTTTGTCTAAATTGCTAACTGAACCAGTTCTGTGAATATAAGTAGGTATCTGTATGTATTAGGCCTTGAAAGCCAGGAAAGAAGTAGAAAGAGGAGGATTCCTACAAAACTAAGAACAAGTTAGGAACAAGTTAGGAAGGGAAGCCGTAGAAGTAGGAGACTCTACTTCCCTTCTATGAAGCATTCCACTGGAATAAAGGGTCGCCTTTTTTTCATACAAATAATATGAGAAACCCTACCCCCCATCTTTATCTTCCCCCTACAAATATGCAATGGCTTCATTTCTCTCTCATATTCTTATTCAATCTTGCCCTGTGTGCTTGAAGTATTGAATATGAGAGTGAGCGTCTAAGAAGCATGGACACGGACACGTGACATGACACGAATATGTTGACACGTCAATTTTCAAAAAATGCAAGACATAACACGTGGGGGACACGCATGAAATATATAATTTTATATATTTATTATATGTTATATGTATGAATATATCATTCAAAGATAATAAAAAATGCAATATGATACCAACTCCTATAAATTTATACGTGTGTTTGAGTGATAGACACATGTCCTCCAAGTGTTCAAAAAGTGTCCGGGTCTTTAAAATTTTTTTAAAAATTTGGACACATTTTGAAGAGTGTCGAACATGTGTTGGAGAAGTGTCGAAAGAGTATTGGTGTCTGACACAGACACGACACGGATCCGTCACCTTCTTAGAAGTGTCCGTGCTCTTAGGGGAGTGAGAGGGAGAAAGGGAGGAGTGTGCAAACTAGCTAGGGCTTAGACGTGGATTGAGGAAGCAGTTTGCCCAGAGAGATAGTTTTCCACCTTCCAACTGTTTTACTTGGACCTGTTTTTCCTTAAAATTGGGTGGTTAAATAACCGAAACCCATAGTGTTACCAAAGTAGGGACATTTTTTTGGACCACTATAACTGGTTCTGTTACCTTCTAAGAAGCCTCATAAAGTCATTTGCTATTTCTAAACACAAAAGAGTCTATTATTTACTATGTTATGCTAATTTAGAAAACCCCATGATTGTGGTATCAGTCAATGCCACCTGAAACAATGGCAACAGTTACTAATACAGCCATTGTAGACAGATTGGTTTGCTGGCGTTTTATGCTTTTTTGCAGATCTGTTGGTTCAAACATGAGATTGATAAAACTGTTCAGTTAATGGAGTTGAAGACTTGGCACGTCTGATTCTGTGGTGCCTTGTTCTTTCAACTCATTGTTTGTCATTGATGAATAATAAAGATTTTACATCCTACTTGTTTAGTCTTTGGTATCCAGCATTAATTTGAATGAGTTCATATGAGTGTATTCATGTGCAGGGTTCTTGCTGTTCCACTTGCTGATGATAGATAGACTACACCACTACATAAGAGAACTTCGCTACTTCTCACTACCATGACATTTTTTGGAGAGTATAAATGTAGAATTGTACACTTGTTTTATGTTGATTTTTAAGCAGTCTGAGACCGAAGTCCAGCACCAAAGTTGTGTTGATGGGCTTTAAAGCCCAGGAAAGACTTGTTTATCATGAAAAACTAGGGAATTGCAATGAATTGGCTCATTTGGGAACATACTATTTTAGTAATTTTTTAATTTTTAGCTATAATATGAGTTTAAAAAATTAATATGTTTGGAATGAATTTTTAATTTTTTACGAAAAGATTTACAAAAAATAAAGAAAAAATGAAATATTGGACTTTTTTGTATATGTTATAGGCTTTTAGGATTTTTTTAGTAACTTTTTATTTTTTGGCTAAAACTGTTGCATGCCAAACGAGTTTTTAAATCATTTTGGAACTTTCACCCCAAAAAATAATAATAATAAATAAGAAAACAAATTCATGAAACATTTTTGATGAATTAGCCTTGAAATTTGCTTTGTTACAATTTTGTTTCCCATACACTGCTCTAAGTTAACCAATTCAAACCCATTGCAACCATTATTACACTCAACTAAACCTTTACGAGTTTAAAGTTTAAAGAATTATGTTCTTCTCTAATCCACAGTGTTAAATGAACCAGTCTAGTCCAAGCCTGTGAAGTTCAGCACATGTGCATTCCAATTATCTCACCCATTCATCTTTTATGCCCTTTGTTTAAATTATTCAACTAAAATAAATATCATTTCATAATTGGAATTACATTAATTTATCTTATTTATTTTTAAAATAACAGATGACAAATATAATTTTTAAAATAGACCGCCTATTTGTTAAAGACAAATATGATGAAATACTATTGCAATAATTGTCAAATCAATAGATTTATCTTATTTTTTTTTTCTATAAATAAACTACAAAGAGATAAAAATAGATCAAATTATCAAAATCAACTCTTGGTGAGCATACAAGCACATAGACTACACAATCCAGTCCTCTAAAAGGACTAAACCTCTTCTTATTTTAAATTATAAACTACTGTAGTAACGTAGAACTATCTAACATTTGAGCAAAAAAGAGTATAAACATAAAAATAATGTTTTTGACAAAAACTATCATTAATAATTGTTTATCTAGAAATGGGTAGTAGCCAGAATAGTACTAATCTCCTTCCTTAAGATTTCTATTTCTTTGTTCCCAATACTTTCTCAGTCACACTATATGGTAGAAATCTCAAAATATTAATCTTGAAACACAATCATATTATTGAAAGTGCATTGGGACAAATGATACTCTATTATTAAATTTATGTCCCTTTATTGTCAATATTTTCTTAGTTGCATAACATGACAGAAATCTTAGAACACTAAAATTCCGAAATACAATTATACAATTGAGAGTGCATTGAGACAAAGGATCCTCTATCCCTTTATACCCAATGTTTTTTCGATCGCACAATATATGATAAAAACGTCTCAAAACACTAAAAACTTAAAACATAATCATACAACTAAAAATGTATTGAAACAAAGAATCATGTCCCCAAAACACCAAACACTCTCCCCCTACCCCAAACAATTTTTGATTGCAAGACAGGCCATGTTTAAAAAGAGGAATTAATAATCTTATGATAAAGTAACTTTAAGACGGATATTTTAATATTTTAAGACGGATAGAGTAATTTTTTTTAATAGTTGAGCAAACAAAGTTTGAATTTTCAAGAATGCATATTTAGGCCTCGTTTAGAAACATACTTTTTTAGTAACTTTTTGACTAAAATATTATGTAAAAAAAGCTAGTATGTTTGAAATGACTTTTTGACTTTTTACGAAAAGATGTGCAAAAAATAGAGAGAAAAAAGAATCTTTGACTTTCGGGTATATGTTGTTGGCTTTTTGATTTTTTAGTAACTTTTTGACTTTGTAGTTAAAAAATCACTTGCCAAACGAGGCCTTAATCTCTCCAATCAAACAAAAGCAAATATTTTTGTTTCCCCCCTTAGTTTCCTTTTCCTCTTTTTTCTTGGTCAATCAGTATATTATTTACAAATATAAGTAGAATTACATCAAACTGAATAATTAGGAGGGAAAAAAAAAACTCAATATGACAAAGAACTCGAGAAAAATAATCAATCTTTGACAAAAATTCCTAATCTCTCTTAGTTAAGAGTATACATGAGTGGTCAATTTTACTTTTGGTCAATTGTGTTAACTAAAAGTATTTTATAGTGGTTGATGACTCGAACCACAATAAAAATATTATATATCTTTTATCCTATAAAATCTTAACATGAGAGGCATTAAAAAAAAATCCCAATAAAGTATAAGCTAAAATGACCTCTCTACCTCTTTTTCAATAATCAATTTTTTTTTAGTTATTTAAATTATTTTTACCTCATAAAATGACACAAATGTCAAATAAAAAAATAATAATAAGATAAGACGAGAAACTATAAAGCTTCATAAATTGCACCAAACATAATTGTGTTTGGTTTGGATTTTCGATCCATAAATTTTTATTTTTAGTGAACTTTTTAAATATTTTAATAATTTTTTAAATTTTTTTAGATCCACTTAATATAGATTCACTTAAAAAGTACAAATATTGTGAAAAATCTTTAAAAATTTACTACATAAAAAAATTACAAAAATTCTACCTTTTAAAAAAAAATAATCTGTATTTATTGAATTTTTTTTAAAAAAAGATTTCTTCACAAGCAAGATTTTTAAATGTATCTACATTAAATGGTTCTAAAAAGCGTTTAAAAAAATTATTAAAATGTTAAAAAAGTTCATTGAAAAAAACAGAAGACTTACTGAAAATTCAAAAAATTATTTTTAAAAACTCAAAATCAAACCAGAGTAAGAATGAAATTGTAAATTTTGTTATCATCTAACACAATGAAAATATTGATCTCTGAATATGATCTTGTTATGTTAATTTGCAACAACAGGTTTCTAGGCCAACACTATTCAAGAAATCAATGAAGAAATTCAATGTAGCATGGTGGGCTTATTCATTCCCCTTGACAGTCATGGCATTAGCTTCAACAGAGTATGCATAAGAGGTGAACAGTGGCATAGCTCATGGACTAAAGCTACTGTTATCATTACTTTCAGTTGTGGTGTCTCTGATTTTAATGGTCTTCACTGTCCTTAATCCTAATATGCTCTTACCCAGTGATGATCCCATTCTCAGTCCTACCAGTACCCCCACACTAGTATGATCTGATTGTTATTATTATTAGTATTTTTATTTTATTGCCGAGATCATTTGTATTTTTATTTTATTAGTATTAATATTATCATTAGTATTTTTATTTTATTTTATTAGTATTAATATTAGTATTAGTATTTTTATTTTCAGTTGTGGTCATCTCGGCTAAAAGAGTTGGTGATTTGCCCAACTCAAAGATTCTTGCCGAGATGACCTAACCCGACTAAAAAAGTTGGTGATTTGCCCAATTCAAATGTTCTTGCCGAGATGACCTAACCCGGCTAAAAAAGTTGGTGATTTGCCCAACTCAAAGGTCTTAGCCAAGATGCTTTACCTCGGCTAAAGGAGTTGATGTTTTACTTAACTCAAATGTTCTAGCCGAGATGACCTAGCCCGGCTAGACGAGTTGGTGATTTGCCCAACTCAAAGGTTTCTAGTCGAAATAGTCTACCCCGGCTAAAAGGGTTGGTGATTTGCCCAACTCAAAGGTCCTAGCCGAGATGATGAAAATGTGGTACAACAGGCAGTGCAACAGTAAACAAAATGAGAACTTTTCATTGATGATAAACTGTAGTACATATGGTAGGGCAATAAGGCAGCCCGGTTACATTTCTCGGTTCGAAAAAAAATCAGGGGGGAAAGGTCAGTGAAGTCATCCCCGGCACCTTCTGCAGCAGCCTCAAGGTCAACCGTGGAGGTGATTTCTCGAGCGCTGGAACTAACCTGGCCGGTCTACCCCAAGGATTGGTGTCCTCGGCACCGAGCTCGAGATATACGTTTGCGGGGATGCCATATTCTTCTCGAAACGCGACTAGTGCGCCCGGCGTGTCAACAAGGAAGCAAGAACGCCTTCTGTCTCAAGCGGCAATTTTGGTTGGCAAAATTTCAGACGAAGGCGACCTTTTGAAAGCCTTGGTGTTGGTGCTTGGTCCCTAGGACTCTGCGGTAAAGAAAAGTGTAAGTGGAAGTGCGGTTGCACAAAACGAGCTCAACTTTAGCTCGGTCAGATGGAGTGCCAGACCATCTCGGTCATAGAGGTATACCCAGAAGCTCGGCCGTTCAAGCGGACCAGATATTAGCCCGGTTGAACGGTCCAGCATTCTGTTACCTCGGTTCCTACACGAGTCTTGCAAACTCGCGACTTGCTCGGTTTTGGTGTTTTTTGGGATCAAAAGAAGACCTGGAGCCCGGTCCGCCCAAATCCTCGCTTGTTCATCACAGAAGATGACGAACAGTAGAAGGAGAAGGGGCATAGGTGATTTTTGGGGGCTACGCCCTAAAGCCCACCGCTAACGTGCCCTAAGCTCGACTATGGCAATCCGAGGCGTATAAAAAAAAAGAAAGAGACGAGTAACAAATGAAGAACATTGAAGGATTTAGAACTTACAGGCTAGAGCACTGATGGTGGCTCGAAGTGGTGGGATAGAGGCCCTCAGCGACGACGATGGAGTGGGACTTGCTTATGGGGGCGCTCTGATCTCAAAAATGAAGAGTGAGGGCGAGAGCTTTGGATCGCAGGATGGCTTTGGAAAAAGAAGGTGAGCTGAACAAGAAAGAAATGTGAAAGGGCAAGCGGTGTGCATATAAGAAAGAGAAAAACAAAAAGGCGCCAAAAATTTGAATATGAAGAGACGGTGGGGTTAGTGGCTCAAGGCCAATGAATGACTGACACGTGTCTGAAATGACAGCGGCGTCAGTACTGAATGGACAGCCTGGGCAGTAGAGACACCAAGCGAGCAAGACAATAAACCGAGCATGAGGATTAGTATGGTTGTTGTCTTGCGGAGTAGGGCCGGGCGTAGAATCGACCCCGGTCGGATCATGTAATCCCAGTCACGCTAGCGCAGACGGAATTTAAGGGGCAATTGAGAGGGAGATTCATAATATGGCTTTGGGCCGTGGTAGAGGCCGGGCAGAAAAGAGGTCCGAGCATATTTGGGCCGAGCTAACGTTGGCTGATCTAGAGTGGTTTGCTCGGTTGAGGTCCAAGGCCCATTCGACTGAGATGATCGTCTGTCAACCCAGGCTTATTGTTTACACATGTAGCTCGGCGGAAAGGTCTCCCTCGGACCGGCCAAACCTGTTTGGAGCTCACCATATCGAATGCTACCGAGCTCGGTTGTAATGGAGCTCGGCGAATGGCAATTGGACTCGTTAAGTAGCTCGTCGAAGGAGGCCAGATAATTCCGCCGTCGCCTGCTTTCGCCAATGCCGAGTGGCGGTTTGATTAGGTGGTGTTTAGCTGAATTTGTGCTGATAGATAGGAGAGTAGCTCCACGTATCAATAAGCGAATGAATGCAGAGGTGAGCTCAGAAAGTATATAAGCATGACTGCGCCCCCATGCTAGGATAGAACATCTGCTGGTGAGAGAAACTCTTGCACATTGTCTTCTCTTCTCTTTTTCTCTCTCTCTGAATGTGTGTTAACTTGACCATCGAAGGGGTTTTCCGGCAACACACAGCCGGGTAGCTCACCTTCGTTGTGTTCGCAGGACGATCGGAGGAAGGCGCAGCTTGGACGCGAGGAGTACGGGTGGTGTCGAATATTTCTTCCCCGTACAGAACCCTAATGCTCTATTTGGTTCATTCTTAGAATGGAATGAAATTGTGATTCTTAAAGCTTTCCTATAGAATGATCATTCTCTTAAAATAGTGAAAAATGATTTAATTTGTAATGCATTTATCCTTATTTTTAGTCTAACCAACAAGGGAATGAATATTTTGATAGAATGATCATTCCATTTCATTTCATTCTAATAAACCAAACACTATCTAAGTTTTGTTTATTTATTTATTTTATGGATAGGACGAATCTTAAGTCTTGGTTGATTTAGGATAGGGAGAATTACATGTAGGTGGGAGAAGAGGAAACAAAATTACAAATACATGGAGTGCAAGTGTGTCTATGATAGAGTGTAAGTAAAAAACTATGGAGGTGCAATCTATGTATTGGTAATTTTTTTCGCTTTCTCCTACTTGCATGTAATTTCATTTAAGATATACTATTTAAAACCTAAATAATGTTTGTGGGCCTAAGTCAGGCCCAGTTCCAGTGCCAGCCCAAGTCCAACATTGGAACTATTGTGTTTGAGTTGGTGTGTATAACAAACAGCTGCAAACGAAACGAACCTCTAAACCCTAGACAGCCGTTATCTTCTTCCCTCACCTCTCTCTCTCTCTCTCTCTGTTTCTCTCTCTTCAATGGCAAAACTTGAAAACTCCTTTCATCCTCCACCTTCATCATTGTCTAGGGTTAGCACAAAGACGGTGCAAAAGGCAGTGAAAGCTCTTCTCAAATGGCGAACCTCCCAATCAAAAACCCAAAAACCCCAACTCTTCGATCAAGACGACGATTTCATCTACCTAATCCTCTCTCTCAAGAAAATCCCTCCAAAATCTCGCACAAACGCTTACAAAATCCCCCTTTCCCACTCTCTTCGCTCCAATTCCCTCTCCTCCGAGTTCTGTCTCATCATCGACGATCGACCCAAAAACTCCTCCAAACTCACTTCCGAATCGGCCAAGAAAAAAATCAATTCGAAGGACATACTGATGGGTCGTTGAACACACCAAAAATAAATACTAAACTATACCAAATTCTTTTAGAATAATGGTATGTCCAGGTATCGATTCACATGGCCTATTGTGAAATTAAACTAATTTAATTGTTAAATTTCTAAATTAATTTTGATAAAAAGATTGAATGATTATAGCCTAATTTAATAACGAATAAATTAAACTAAGGAATTAAATTATCAATAATAAATGAAATTGGGTTTACTGAATTGGGGGAAAAACTAGGGCAAAGAGTCCACCACTAGCCATGTAATTACGGTTTCTAATTGAAATCAATTATGCTATGGTTTGAACGGATTAATGCTTCGCAACTACAAGCTCAAAGCATTTAACAAGAAGATCATCACGTTCAATGTACGGGCACGAACCATCTCAAGTAATACGAATCGTTCACTCTAAACTAGGGTAGTGATACGACTCGTTCCTCGTAGTATGGTTCATCTCATACCTTGAATGTGAAGGAATAGAAAACTCATGTATGGAAGCCATTCAACAATCACAGAAAGCCGAATACTTGAAGAGATAATGAAAAATTATATATAAAGAATTTCTAAAACACCATACAATGGTTCAAACCTTTATATAATTGAGAATAAAAAAGAAAACAAAATAATTACATGGTTAGGGTTTCATCAAAACCCTAGAAAAGAAGACTAGTCACTCATGGAAGAGTGTGAGGAGGTAGATGGAGAAGGAACCACTATTGGAGACATCCTTGAAGTTTTTAGTTTCTCTTCCCTTCTAAACCCTGGCCTCTCTCTTTAGGTTAAAACAATTTCAGAACCCTAGAAAAACCTTTTCCTTGCCTTTTTATGCTTCTACTCACTTCCAAACAGGTTTAAAACATCAGTTTGACTTTCCCAGAAAAAGTCAACACACGTGCGGGAAAAGTCAACGCACGTGCAGGAAAGTCAACTCTGTCCAAATTCTGTCTTTTTGCCCATTTTAAGCTCCGACGATGTACAACCTGATTGACATTTAACACACATAAAGTATACGGTTTGACCAACAAGTGAAGTTAAGAGATTCTAATTAACGGCCTCAATGATGTACATTTTGGCCTTAATCACATCCCCCAACATACTATTACTAGTCCTCAAGCAAGTAAAATAAAATAAAATAAAACAAAATCTATCTATTTCTTCTTTCGTGGGAAAACGGTTGCATTTAGCATATGCAACAAGCCTTTAAACCACAAGGTTACCCCAAGTAGATGAGTAAAGTCTCGTGAGGGTTTCCAGAAATGATACCCACAAACATTAACATATTTATATATACTTAACAACAAATGACCACACTACTCCACCTAACAATCAACTTATGTACCACTACAGTGTGATATTGAGACATCATGAGTCATTAAAGGCACAGTGGACAAGCATGAAGGAACCTATTGAGTCAAAACCACAATTCAGTTAATACAAAAGTAAAGTCCTCTGTACTTGTGCATGCGAGTAGACAAGACATGAATACCCTTGATGTAAAGTGCAATCTCCATATTAGTTAACTGTCCACTATGATAGCCCAGTGTAACTCATAATAACGCCCAACATATACAGAAAAACTAACATGTTGCAGCCAAGATTCTCAAAAGTTTTTTTATTTTTTTTATTTTTATGATTGTGCAATGTCCTGATCCATTAAGCTTTCTAATCAACCCATGAAGTAAGTTTTGGGCCAATGACTCACAAACCAGACGGTTTTATTGCATTAGGTGTAAAGACACCCCTACGGGCTTAATAACTCGAGTTGAAAAGGCTACGAATCCGAACAAGTCATTCTTTTTATTTTTCCTGAACTGTGCAATGTTCAAGTCTCTTAAGCTTTCTAATTAACCCATGTAGCAAGTTTTGGGCCAATGACTCCCAAACCAAACGGTTTTAGGGCATTAGGTGTAAAGACACCCCTACGGGCTTAATAACTCGAGTTAAAAAGGTTACGAACCCAAACTAGTCAAGTGGTTTTTTTTTTTTTTTTTAAGAATCTTGGTTGCTCATTTATTCTTTTCTGCAACTCTAACTATTATCAATGTTGTACATCAAGGATTATAATAAAAAGATCACCGCTATGATAGTGTGTTCATGTGAATTAAGGCATACTCATGACAAGTGTACTAAAACCACAAATACAGACAATTACCCAATAAACCCTTTTCATACAAGTCTACTATGCTCTCCAATAAACATATGCAAATATCATCACCCTACTAGCAAAAAGTCACATCAAGTAAAGTAATGCAATCAAGTGAAACAGGTATAAACATGAATTATAAGCCAAATAGAAATGCACAAAAGAAAATATAACCCTTATCCCCCAACTTGAATATGACATTGTCCTCAATGGAAAAGTAAAGAGAAATGAGAGAAAATTACCAGAATTATAGGTGCACATCCAGGTAGGCAGAGAGTAACATATACACACTTCACACTTTTTTTTTTGTAAATAAAAATGAAAATAATTAAATAAATGAATAAAAAATGACCTTAAACTAAATTAACTAAATTATAAACTAAACTAAACTAAAAAATAACTAAACTACAAAAGAGACTAAAGTATAGAATAAATTAAGAGAAGAGAAGAAAATAAAATAAAATAAAATAAAATAAAAACTAAACTACTTAATAATTAAAGGAACAATTAAATCATAGAATAGAAAAAATAAAAATAGCATCATTAACTAAACAAATAAAATTAAACATAAAAATAAAAATAAAAATAAAACAATCCACAAACTAATTAAACGAATGAGAATCAGTAACGAAACCATTTAAAGTAAACAAATATAGCAAATAAAAAAAACTAAATTAGGATTATTGTGAGCACCATGATTTCTGAGTTTTTTTTTTTTTTTTTTACGAAAATAGAAAAACAAAAAAAATAAAATAAAATACGAATTTTTTTAATATATATATAAATAATAATAACAAAAAAAATTTATAAATAAAATAATTATATATTTATTTATTTATTTGTAAAATTTATTTAGGTATTTATTTAAAATTTATTAACTTCAATAAATTAAAAATGAAAGAAAAGAAAAAAAACAAAACCAAATGCACAAACTTTCCGTACATGGACCCGCACCTGCGGCGATTTGTCTCCTTGCGCAATTTTTTTTGTTTTTGGGTCGTGCCCCAAGACGCTGTCTTGCCAAGACGCAGGCCAAGCCGCACGTGCGGCTTGGTCAAAGCATGCCCCGCCCACACTTGCTTTTAAAGCAGGGGGCAATTTTGTTTTGGTGAGATGTTACAGCATGTGCGTGCACAGTGCCGCACATGCGGGAAAATTATTATTATTATTATTTTGTACAAGTACAATACAGATTTTGTTTTTATTTTTTATTATTATTTTTTTACTTTGTAAAATTGAACAAGTATAACAGTTATATTTTTTTTAAAAAACACAGAAAATAAACATGAAAGAATGCCTTTTTTTTTTTTTGAATGAATGAATGAATGTGGTTAAATACTTGATTTCCCAAAAATCACAAAACAGAAATCAAGGTCTTACCCAGGTTAGGGAGGGTCCCTTCCACCCACACGCATGCAATGATCTTTTTCTGCCACATTGCAACAGCATAGTTTAACAAAAACGAGAAGCACTCGCAATCGTACATGCTTCAAGAAAATGGAAAACTAACTCCCAGCACCTAACAAAAGGCACCAGAGTTATGGCATAAAGTTGCCACTTCAAAATCCCCCAGGTAATAAAACCCAGCGTAGTTTATAGCCTTTGGGCTAATACAACCCAAATATACTTAAGCATTTCTACATTCAATTGACATTCGAAATAAATATAGCACATACGAAAATAACGGAATGCCTACTAAAGGTATAATCTTCATGCGAAAACCACGGGTACTACTTTTCTCCCTAACTATGTTTGTAACTTTCCCTATTCTCCAACAGGGTGACAGACTAGGTTGATTCGGTATCCAGAATCGAGGCGCATAAAGCTACCTCAACCTATGGGGCTACCATACAGAGTTCAAGTTGAGGTAGTTTTGAAGCAATCTCCACACCCCTGGGTATTTAAACCAGACTCTAGTCTCGAAAATCCCAAACCTTTGTGTTCTAGGATTTGCCATTCGAACTCTAGTTTCCACCGTTTCAGTTGGTCTCCTAGGAACTCACTACAAACACGGTTAGGTGGCTATACCAGACCGTCAGATGTCGTTCGGGCACGGCTAACACCAAAGGAATTACACCTTTGGAGGATTTAAAGTCTCCTAGACGCAAATAAAGCATGACGAGAACAAAGTAAAACAAAATAGCATAGAAGGGAAAGAAAAGAAAAGAAAGTAATCTATCAATCGTAGTAAAATGGGTCCATCAAGGCAATGGACTCAATCATATCCCCATTCCCAATCCCCTCTATATATGGTTTCAATCTTTGGCCCTTCACTTTGAAAGTGTGGTCGGTCTTGGATCTCGCACCTCAACGGCGCCATGAATAAATGCCTCAACAACCTCAAAGGGTCCATCCCATCTAGATCTTAGCTTACCCAGAAAGAGTCTCAATTTTGAATTAAAAAGCCACGCTTTTTGGCCTGGTTCAAAGGATTTTCTATCAATGTGCTTGTCATGAAATTCTTTAGTCCGAGTTTTAAAAACTCTTGAACTCTCATATGCATCATTCCGGATTTCCTCCCAAAAGTAATACCTGACCTGTGAAAAGAATCGGTCTTTGTCTTGCTTAGACCAATTCTATGGAATTTGCACAATGGACAAGTAATTCACAATATGTGCAAACCACGGGGGGCTCGCTTGTGACAGCTCAAAGAGTTGTTCGTCCAGAAATGAACCATGCAAAATGAGTGTGGCCGGGAGTGGCTTCAACTCAAGTGTAGGTGGTGTGACCAAAGATGGTATGGTAGGCTCTCTCAACAGAGGAGGAAGTGACTTAAACCGGGCTTTCCATGGAGGAAAATCCGGTGTAGAAGAAGAATTAAGCAAGACATTCACCTCCTCAACTGACCCATCAATATCAAAATTTTCAAACCCAAAATGAGCTAGACAAGCCTCTAAAGGGTCCTCTACAAGAATGGAGGGCAAAGCCTCCTCCACAATCTCATCTACAACATCCACTAATAAGCACTCCTCTCTCTCATGAGGTTGTTGGGATGCTTGGAAAATATTAGGTGAACCACCGTGATCACCCTTCCTAACTCTAGTTGCATCAGACGCAACTGACTGAGGTTCTAACTCCCTACCACTTCTGAAAGCAACCACCGCCTGCACTTGCTCATGTTGCTTCCCATTCCCACCCGAACTCTCTGCCCCATATTGTCCCCTAGGGTTGGCCACAGTTTGACTTGGTAATTTTCCTTCATCTCTTCGATACATGTTGTTAGCCATTTGACCCAATTGGGTCTCTAGCTTGGCAATAGAGTGAGTGTGGGAGTGAACTACCGGTGCTAAACCCTTAAGTTCTGAGAGAACTTCTAACACCTAAGTCTCAAAGGCAGAGTTGCCCTGAGGAACAGGCGGGGGTTGTGGTTATGGTTATGGTTGTCGGTATGATTGTGGTGGTCGATAAGGTTGCGGTGGTCGGTAAGATGATTGGTTGGCAAAATTATTGAAATTCTGCCTTGGTGGTGGAGGATTGTAAGAAGTACTTTGTGAAGGAGGTCTCCATGAGAAATTAGGGTGATTTCTCCATCCCGGATTATATGTGTTGGAGTATGGGTCATTACCTGGGTTGGAGAATCCTTAAGCCGCATTCACATGCTCTTGGACTAACTCTAGAAATTGTGATGCCGAAGGATACTCACTTAAGTCATGAGCAGGGCTCGCACATATAACACATGCCTTACGAAATTGAGGCTGATCTTCCTGGGTAGGGGCATGTCCCGTAGCTAATAAGTGGTCTATCTTGCAGGACAGTGCCTCTACTTGTTGGGCTAACTCTAGGTTTTGCCCGACCTCATAAATGCCCCATCTTTTCGGGGCTCCAACTACTGGTTGCCGGACTTGCCAGGCTGTGGAGGCATGGTGAAGGGAATAATCACTTAGGTTCTCAAACAATTGCCATGCCACGGCATCATTTTTAGACATGAATGTCTCACCACAGGACAAATCCACCATTTGGCGGTGCGGCTCAGTTAAGCCATAATAAAATGTTTGAACAAGTTGCCAATTAGGCACTTGGTGGTGGGGACACTGTTGGAGAAGGTCTCGAAGTCTTTCCCACGTCTCATGGAATTGCTCGCTATCCATTTGAGCAAAGTTTATAATGGCTGGCCTAAGTTGGTTGGTTTTACCTATGGGAAAGTACTTCTCTAAGAACCGTTGCTGTAATTGGTCCCAAGTTGTGATTGAATTAGCAGGTAAAGAATTTAGCCAATGTTTGGCTTTATCCTTTAATGAGAATGGAAACAATCGCAACATTAAGGCCTCATTTGTGAAATTCTGGATCCTCACAGTCGAGCAAATTTCCAGAAATTCATTCAAATGCTTATAGGGGTCATCATGAGTTAGTCCATAGAATGATGGGAGCATTTGTATGGTACTGGACTTAATCTCATAATAAGCAGCAGTGGTGTTGGGTAATTGGATGCATGATGGTGATGTATATGCAGTGGGTGTGAAATAATCCTTAAGGGTCCGGTTAGGCACATTCGGGACATTAGGATCTGTCATCTCTAATGGCTCAATGTATGAATACGAATACTCAAGCCTAGGAACACGGGCAGATGCCCTAAGTCTCCTAAGGGTCCTTTCTAGTTCAAGGTCCAAACTCCACAATTCAGGGCGACAAGAACGGCGCCTGTGCATACACTACCCACACACACAAAAAGTTTGACTCGGTGCACTAAGTTACGAAAGCATAATGCTAAAAGAGAAATACTCACAGCAGTTTAATGAAAACGCGCTACTCGTCTTGCGGGTGCTTGACGTGTAGATGTTGTCTCCAACCCCCAATGGAGCTTTGACTTTCGATTTAGCACTTTGGTGCTTTGCTTGTGAGTGTTTGCTTCTGTTTACTCGCTTTAGTGCTGTGATTTTTTTTTTAAAGCTCGGCTGCGCTCCGCTTGCACTTCAATGATAGCTCCAATTTCAAACGCTCTGCACACTTAGCAACACCAAAAGCATAAAATCCTAAACTAAAAAATAAAATAAGAATGTAACTTTAAATTAACTAATTTCGCCAGAAGTCCCCGGCAACGGCGCCAAAATTTGATGGGTCGTTGAACACACCAAAAATAAATACTAAACTATACCAAATTCTTTTAAAATAATGGCAAGTCTAGGTATTGATCCACATGGACTATTGTGAAATTAAACTAATTTAATTGTTAAATTCCCAAATTAATTTTGATAAAAAGATTGAATGATTATAACCTAATTTAATAACGAATAAATTAAACCAAGGAATTACATTATCAATAATAAATGAAATTGGGTTTACTGAATTAGAGGAAAAACTAGGGCAAAGAGTCCACCACTAGCCACGTAATTAGGGTTTCTAATTGAAATCAATTATGCTATGGTTTGAACGGATTAATGCTTCGCAACTACAAGCTCAAAACATTTAACAAGAAGATCATCACGTTCAATGTACGGGCACGAACCATCTCAAGTAATACGAATCGTTCACTCTAAACTAGGGTAGTGATACGACTCGTTCCTCGTAGTATGGTTCGTCTCATACCTTGAATGTGAAGGAATAGAAAACTTATGTATGGAAGACATTCAACAATCAGAGAAAGCCGAATACTTGAAGAGATAATGAAAATTATATATAAAGAATTTCTAAAACACCATACAATGGTTCAAACCTTTACATAATTGAGAATAAAAAAGAAAACAAAATAATTACATGGCTAGGGTTTCATCAAAACCCTAGAAAAGAAGACTAGCCACTCATGGAGGAGTGGAAGGAGGCAGATGGAGAAGGAACCACCATTGGAGACGTCCTTGAAGCTTTTAGTTTCTCTTTCCTTCTAAACCCTGGCCTCTCTCTTTAGGTTAAAACAATTTCAGAACCCTAGAAAAACCTTTTCCTTGCCTTTTTATACTTCTACTCACTTCTAAACAGGTTTAAAACGTCAGTTTGACTTTTCCAGAAAAAGTCAACGCACGTGCAGGAAAGTCAACGCACGTATGGGGTTGTCAGGGTCTTTTCGAAGAAGTGGGCTGGTGTGAGGTCTTTTCATTTGAAGTTTTCGGACTCTGTTGCGTTGCCGATTTATCAACCTACATTAACCTCATTTATCAACCTCAATTCCTCTCTTTGTTAAAAGTTCATTTATTAAGACCATTGCTCAATTAAGACCTTTGCCCTTGAAATTGAGCAATGGTCTTAATTGTCGTTATTTGAAACAAGATTCAAAATTTAGAGTTAAATGTGTTACAATTGAAAAGTCAAGGACCAAAGTGACATGGACCCCAAACTATGGGGGCTGTTAGTGTAATTTGCTCTTGTTTTTGTAATTAAATCTTTATTTAAAAATAGAGTAAATTACATTTTGCCGTTTTATGTTTGGTTACTTTTCCATTTTGATCTTTAAAGTTTGTATTTTTTTCATTTTAGGTTTTCATGTTTCAAGTTTTTTCAATTTGTTCCTAAAGTTATTTTTTTGCTAAAAATTAAACAAAAAATGACACATGAATAATCACGTGACATAAAAATATTTTATTATATATAACTCACATATCTAACATAAACATAACTCTAATATAATAATATAATTTTTATGTTATAAGACAGTTATTACTATATTTTCTGTTTAATTTTGAATAGAAATCAGCTTTAGAAGTAATTTGAGAAAAACTTAAAACATAAAGGGTCAAAGTGAGAAAAAAAAATTTAAGGGCCAAAGTGAAAAAGTAGTCAAATATAAAATTTAATTTTGATAATTTTTGGTTGAGAAATGATTCGGACCTCCTTTTTTGGAGGTTTTATGATCCTCAATTTGATCTTTACTTTTGATGTGTGCATGAGATCTACTCATGTATATGTAGGCCCCACATTATGAATCGTTGGGATAAGAGTCGGAGTTGTAAAAATCATGTATTTGTGGGTGTGAGGGAAGATTTGCGCTGGATTGTACGGCCGAGCAACGATGACGGCGGACTTGACAGAATGTACGGCGCCGAGCTAACTCTCACGTCGGCGCGGCCAGAAACCTGACTCGCACGGTTGGGGATATTGGCCGGTCAGGCACCGACCGGCGTGACCGAGTTGCGGCTCGGTCACGAGGTGGACGGAGCTCAAGGTTGCGGATGATAGTGCCGAGCTAGATGGTGCCCGAGCTAGACTTGAGGCACGGTTAGCGCCGGTATGCGCCTAACCGGCCACTTGAGACAAGCAGGGTCCGTGTGGCCGAGATGGATGGTTGAACGGTTGGAGGCCGGCATGCCTCGCAACCGGTTGATCCTCATGAGTCGGTCAGGAGTAGCTCGGCCAAGGTAGTCGGACCTTCACAAGATCCCAAGGGGCAGTTCGGCGATATATAGCTCAGTTGAGTACACATAATGGTGATCTTCCATAACTTATAGGCCGGTCGTGGTACCTCGGTCAAGGTGCCACCTGGGCCAATGGTGTAAAGGAGAGGACATCTGCTCCACGAACGCCTCAATACCGTTAGATAGTTTAGTGTGTACTGGTGAAAGGACAAAACCTTTACACGCGTAAGGTGGTGAGAGGCGTGCACTGCCACCTGTCCAGGGAAGGACAGCAGAGGTAGTGCGCGCACGACCTTGAGGCTGCATGGCCAGCCTAGAAATAGGGGAGGAGGCGAACGTTTGGAGGTATGTGAACTCACTCTCACAAACATTCTCTCTCTAATTGCCTTCTTCCTCACTGATCTGACTTGATCGTCGGAGGGTCTTTCCGGCACACCACCGCCGGGCAGCTCACCCTTTTGTGTTGCAGAGATAGACGCCGTTGACGGAAGCTTAACGTTCAAGGCGTACGGAGAGCAAAGGATATTTCGCCCCCGTACAATTGGCGTCGTCTGTGGGAATTCTTTGATATTCAACCCTTGTTCTGTAAGCTTCTCCGACTATTTCCATGGCCAAGAACGACGAAGTTCCGCTGTCCGTCGTCGATGGTGTCACTCCAGAGTACGTGCGAAGGAGAGAAGGCCCCCCTAATGTTCCAGCCATGGCGGGCCTGGAAACCTCTTCACGAGGAGCGCGCGACAAGCGTGGGAGGAGTTCAGATCGTTTGCAGAGTCCAGAGGGCCGCCGGCACCGGGGGGAGTCCCGTGAGGAGCGCCTGGAGCATAAACTCCAGGATCAAGAAGCCCTCATTCGTAGGATGGCGGCGGAGATGGAGCTTCTGAAGCGCCAAGTGAGGGGGAAGGGTGTTGCTAGAGAGGGCAACCTCAGTGAGCACACCCCCTCCCCTCGTTCTAGTAGTTGCCGCCAGAGGAGGACACATTCAATCTCCATCACAAGGAACTATGGGGTTGGAGATTCCGATCGACAAGAGGGCAGATCCCTCACTCGTGACAGCACTTACCGCCCCTCGCATCCATCATCAACGTTGCGTTACTCTGCTTCCTCTCGTTCCAGGGATCTCAGGGACGTGCTGGAGGAGAGAGCGCGCCGTCGGGAGGCTCAGAGGGTGCCGGCCCTCCAGAGGTTGAGTGCCCCAGTTCGTTGCAGCGAAGAGGTGATGATGTCGGCACCCAGAGACGTAGTCCCAGCACTGGTGGACAAAGAGCTGGCAAGGCTTACAGCCACGCCATTGTCCCCAGAGATTGAGAGCACCCCACTCCCTGCTGGATTCCACCAGCCAAAATTCACTCTGTACGACGGCAAGACGGATCCGTACATGCATGTGAGCCATTACCGGCAAGTGATGGCTGGCCACCGGCGGAACGATGCCTTAATGTGCCTTATATTCCCAGCAAGCTTGGGGGAGCTGGGCTTGAAGTGGTTCGAGTGGCTCCCGGAGGGGAGTATTGAGGGGTGGCAGCAACTGGCGGAAGCCTTCGTCACCAGATTCAAGACCAACACTCGAACGCCGAAGGAGGTCGACCATCTCCTGGGCGTCAAAATGGAGTCTGGGAGTTCACTGAAGGCATACAATGCGAAGTATTGGGAAACTTACAACGAAATTCTCGACTGCCCTACAAATTTGGCGATCACTCAATACAAGAGGGGTTTCCCAGTCGGACATAGGCTGCGAGACTCGCTCACGATGCATCAGCCCACTACCATGGAATCTTTGATGCAGCGGATCAACGAACACATTCGTGTGGAAGATGATGCCGCATCTGCGACCGAGAAGGATAATTCGGTCGCGGTGGACAGAAGGGTAATGGGGAAAGTTCACTCGGTCGGGCAGGAAGAAAACCGCCCTAGTGACCGATCAAAAGATCAGCGTCGCGGACCGGCCAAAATGACAGAAACAAAGGCCGCAGAAATGACCGAGCTGACGCACCTCGCGATGCAGCAGAGGATGCCAAGAGGAAACTGAAGGCGCGGATGGGGATTACCACGGTCTTCAAAATTCCCATCTACCGCATTTTGAGCGAGATCCGGGGGGAGCCTTTTGTCCGTTGGCCAGCCAAGCTGGAGAGTGCGCAGCGGGGTTTCAATCCAAAATATCGCTGCACCTTTCATGAAGAACGGGGGCACCGGACAGAAGATTGCTTGCCGCTCAAATAGCATTTGGAGGAGTTGGTGGCGGCAGGGCATCTTGACCAATATATTGATGGGGGAGTCAAGGCCGCGCCAACTAGTCAATCCGAGCCAAACGGAATGGCCGCCCTAGAGGCGCCCCCACAGGGTGTGATCAACGTCATCCACAGCATCATTGAACCAGCAAGGGTCTGCGAGTTGAGAGGGATGATCAAGAAGGCCGAGCACATGAGGGAAGTGCTCTCAGTCCAGCCAGCGGTAAAGAGGGGAAAGACCGAGGAGAAAGACGTCCTTTCGTTCTCTGCCAAAGACTTGGAAAGGGTGCAGATGCCGCACAATGATGCTTTGGTGGTGACACTACGGGTCAAAGATTTTGATATCAAGAGAATATTGATCGACCAGGGAAGTTCGGTCGAAATAATGTATTATGACGCGTTCAAACAAATGAAGTTGGAAGACAGGGATTTGGCTCCTGCAACGTCTCCTTTGGTCGGCTTCAACTCGCAACCAGAATGGCCGATTGGAAAGATTATCTTGCCTGTCAAGGCGGGGTCGATTGTGAAGCAAGTAGAATTCTGGGTGCTCAAAGTTCCATCGACTTACAATTTAATTCTGGGCAGAGGTTGGCTGCACGCCATGCAAGCGGTTGCTTTAACCTTCCATCAAGTCATGCACTTTTCGGCATCCAACGGGCAAATAGAGGAAGTCTGGGGAGACCAGGTGATGGCCAAACAATGCTTCGTTGCGATAAATGGCAACCGAGCGGCCAAAGGGTTTGTTCAGATGATCGAGGGGCCCGAGGGAAAGGAGGTCCTTGAGGACGTAGGAAGGAAGGCCGAGGAAAAATCAGTCGAAGATTTGGTGGAAGTGCACATCGACAAAAATGATCCGACCAAGTTCTTCCTCCTGGGATCGTCTTTGTCGAGCGCCGAACGGTCGGACTATGTCGATTTCTTGGTTTCCAACTTGGAGGCTTTCGCGTGGACGCCTTACGATATGCCTGGCGTCGACCCAAGCTTCATCTGCCAGCAGCTGAATGTCTTCCCCAATGCACGGCCAGTCATACAGAGGGCGCGTCGTTCGGCCTTGCACCATGCTGAAGTGGTGGCGGAAGAAGTGAAGAATTTGTTGGAAGCCGGGGCCATAGAAGAGGTGCAATACCCTCGCTGGATATCTAACACGGTGGTGGTTCCTAAGAAGAACGGCAAGTGGCGAGTCTGCGTGGATTACAAGACTGTCAACCGCGCGTGCCCAAAGGATAGCTTTCCTCTCCCTCGAATTGACCAGCTGGTGGATTTAACCGCTGGACATCAGAGGTTTAGCTTCTTGGATGCATATCGCGGTTATCATCAAATAGCCATGTACAAGCCGGACAGGGAGATCACGTCATTCACCACCCCCAGAGGCTTATACTGCTACAAAGTCATGCTGTTCGGATTGAAGAATGCCGGAGCAACCTTTCAGCGGATGGTGACCAAGATGTTCACTCCTCTCTTGCGCCGAACTATGGAAGCCTATATTGACGATATGGTGGTGAAGAGTAAGGAGAAGTCCCAGCACCTCTCCGACCTAGCAGAAATGTTTGCCATACTCAAGTGCCACAAGCTTCGCCTGAATGCCTCTAAGTACGCCTTTGGGGTTGGCACTGGGAAATTCCTAGGTTTTCTGGTCACAAACCGGGAAATTGAGGCCGACCCATCGCAAATCAAGGCAATACAAGAGTTGGAGCGCCGTAACTCCACGAAGGACGTGCAACATCTTGCCGGAATGGCAGCTGCGCTGAACAGATTTATTAGCCGGTCTTCGGATCGTTGCAGGCCCTTTTTCAAAACTTTGTAGTCCAAGTTCTTTTGGGATGAAGAGTGCGACCGCGCTCTGGCAGACTTGAAAGCGTATCTCTCTTCAGCACCTATTTTGGTTACACCCCAGCCTGGTGAGGAGTTATATCTTTACTTAGCGGTCTCTTAACATGCGGTGAGCGCTGTTCTAGTCCGCGCTGAGGGCATTCAGCACTTGCCCATTTTCTATGTGAGTAAGACTCTGCTCCCGGCCGAAACGAGATATCTTCCCTTGGAAAAATTGGCGTTGGCTCTCATGATGGCATCGAGAAAGCTGGCATACTACTTTCACATCCATACAATAGTGGTATTAACCGAGTTCCCGCTTAAGGTGCTCTTCGAAAAAGCGGACTTTACGGGGAGAATCCCGAAATGGGCCGTGGAATTGGGCCAGTACGACATTAAGTTCCGACCGCGCACCGCGATCAAAGCTCAAGCCCTTGCAGATTTTGTGGCGGAATTTGCCCCAGGAACACATCCAGTCTGTCCGGTTGATTTGGTTGATGCGGGTTTAGCACAACCCTGGGTTCTGGCAACAGAGATATGTGATGGCTCGCGAGTGGGAGAAGAGCAAGGCTTGGCCGGTTAGGCACCGACCGGCGTGACCGAGTTGCGGCTCGGTCACGAGGTGGACGGAGCTCAAGGTTGCGGATGATGGTGCCGAGCTAGATGGTGCCCGAGCTAGACTTGAGGCACGGTTAGCGCCGGTATGCGCCTAACCGGCCACTTGAGACAGACAGGGTCCGTGTGGCCGAGATGGATGGTTGAACGGTTGGAGGCCAACATGCCTCGCAACCGGTTGATCCTCATGAGTCGGTCAGGAGTAGCTCGGCCAAGGTAGTCGGACCTTCACAAGATCCCAAGGGGCAGTTCGGCGATATATAGCTCGGTTGAGTACACATAATGGTGATCTTCCATAACTTATAGGCCGGTCGTGGTACCTCGGTCAAGGTGCCACCTGGGCCAATGGTGTGAAGGAGAGGACATCTGCTCCACGAACGCCTCAATACCGTTAGACAGTTTAGTGTGTACTGGTGAAAGGACAAAACCTTTACACGTGTAAGGTGGTGAGAGGCGTGCACTGCCACCTGTCCAGGGAAGGACAGCAGAGGTAGTGCGCGCACGACCTTGAGGCTGCATGGCCAGCCTAGAAATAGGGGAGGAGGCGAACGTTGGAGGTATGCGAACTCACTCTCACAAACATTCTCTCTCTAATTGCCTTCTTCCTCACTGATCTGACTTGATCGTCGGAGGGTCTTTCCGGCACACCACCGCCGGGCAGCTCACCCTTTTGTGTTGCAGAGATAGACGCCGTTGACGGAAGCTTAACGTTCAAGGCATACGGAGAGCAAATGATATTTCACCCCCGTACAGTGGGGTATCTATCACAATTGTTTTTGGTTTACATTGACCCCTCACCCGAATTATATATTTTTTTCACTGCCAAGTTGTTCCACAATTATATTGTACAATTAATATCAATTGAAAATCAACGTACATTAGACAACATTTTGTGTCATAGAAATATATATAATTTTTTTTTACTAAAGAACAAAAAAAAAAAATTCCGAAAATGTGTCATTTTATATTTGATTTTAGTAAACAAAAAAAAAAATAGATTTCTTCATAAATATTTTAACTTTTAAGTGCATTTAAATTATGCATATTTAAAATTTTAATTAAAATATACAAAATTTACTAAAGACCCCCCAGAGAAAAAGCAAAAAAAAATCTAGAAAATATCTTTGAAAAATTAAACTTAAATAGACGAATTTTTGTTAATGAAAATTTACGACACACAATGGTGTCTAATGTATGTAGAAATTTTTTTTTTCTTCCGATACAACGGAAATAATGTTAGTATATTTTCAATTTCTATTAATTGTGCAATACAATTGTGAAATAATTTTACTGTGCAAAATTAAAGAAAAAAAAATAAAAAATCAATAGACAGGTCATCCAAAAGTTACTAATGCTGAATTTTATATTTTCAATTTAATTATACAAAAATAAACAAGTTACTTAAAATAATTAGGATTCCAAATACATACTTCCTTGAATTGTGTAATTTTTCAGCTAATCATAAGGTGCAAATTACCTAGATTATATAGAGAGGAAACAAAAACTTGAAACCAACACCTTCAGTTTGGTAAACAAGAGCCGTACCACTTGAGTACTACATATTTGTGTTTTTCAATCAAAATTAAAATTAAAAATTTTCAAATTTAACGGCACATCCGTCAGATGGGCAGGCACTACTAGAATTAAAAAAATATCTCGTAACTCAAATTTTGTGGCTCAAATGGCCAAAAACGATGTCGTTTTGGCCATTTGAGCAACTTTTGAGCCACAAAATTTGAGCTACGTAGCATTGTCGCTAGAACTATTACAAGTGAAGGTTTTTTATGATATTGACATAATGTGACATTTTGATTTCTAAGATTATCATTCTAGCTTAGTTAAAATATAAAATTATAAGGGTAAACTTCACTTTACCTCTTGTAATTTGGATCATGTGCGATTTATCTCTCTAATATTTAGAAATGATCACATAACCCTTTTGTGATTTGTAAACTAAAGTGTACTGTTAAGCCCGTTAACGATTTAATAAAAAATACTAAAATATCCTTATATTTTTGTCATTTGTTTAGAAGACAAATTGCACTTTAACCCTCCTGTGCTTTTTTTTTTTTTTTTGTCATTTGTTTGCGATTACTCTCTTCAATTTTAAAATGAGCATATAACCCTTTTATATTTGACATGTGTTTCACACATACTGTTAAGTTAGATAAAATTTTTAATTGTTCACTTTAATCCACAGACCACAAAAGAATTATGTGATCATTTCTAAACGTTAAGTTGAAATCGCACATAACTCAAATCATAAAGTGAAATTTGCCTTATCAGTAATCATAATCGTAATTTACCAGTTAACACCAAAATAAAACAATCTTTAAACTTTAATCACTTTGTTTGTTTTTAGTTTTCAAAATTCACTTTTTAAAAAACTTTACTTTTTTGTTTTCATATATTTTTTTGTTTTCACTGAATTTTTTTAATAATTTAAGTAAATTTTTAAATTTTTTTTAGACATACCTAACATAAATACAATTAAAAAGTATAATATTTATGAAAAAAGTCTTTAAAAAATTCACTAAATACCAAAAATATAAAAAATACCTAAAATTCAGTATATTTTTCATATTTTTGTAAATTTACTAATTTTTTAAAATATTTTTTCAAACATATTTTATTATTTAGATAAATCGAATAATGCTTGAGACCCCCTTTTGGGGGTCACCCTCTCACCCCCCCTTTTGCCACGTGGCGGGTGGTGATTGGAGGAGCAGGAAAAAAAAAAAAAAGAAAAAGAAAATGTAACCAATGAGAGAGAGAGGGGGTCAAAGGGGGTGGAGGGAAAAGGGGATGAATCATTGCTCAGATAAATCTAAGTAAGGTGCATTTAAAAAAATAAAAAAATTTATTTAAAATTTTAAAAATATTTATTAAAAATAAAAAAATACGAAAAATAAAAAATTTAATATTTTAAAATTTAAATTTAAAAAATTAAAGTCAAATACATTGAATACTATTACCATAAAACCCAAAAAAGAATTTAATTTTTCCATAATTCCTTTTTTTTTTTAAAACCAACCTTAATTATCCTACTACACAACGCGACGAGCCGTTGCTTGTTTTATCGCCTCCCAGTCTCACTAGTAAATCTCTCTCTCTCTCTCTAAACCAGTGTGTTTCACTCTGCGAAACCTCTAGCGATCTAGGTTTTAGCAATACATAGATATATATAGAGAGAAAAAAGATGATAGAGCTACTCTTCCCTGCGATTCTGGGAGAAATGGCGGTGATTCTGATCCTCCTCTTCAAAACCCCTCTCAGGAAGCTCGTCATCATGGCGTTGGACCGCCTCAAGCGGGGCACCGGCCCTCTCGTCGTCAAAACCGTCGCCGGAGTCATCTTCGTCTTCATGTCCATCACTGTTTACAGCGTCACCGAGATCCAGAGTAGTCCAATCGACTCTCTCAATCCAACGGACCAGATTCTCCTCGCCAGGAACATGCTTGAAGCTTCTCTTATGGGTAAACAAAAATCTACTACTCTATGTCCTTATATTTGAATTGTTATTTGTTAGATTGATTCGAATTTTACAAATTTTGGAAAATGTGAGTTTTGTTAATTTGCTTGAATCAATGACTCTTGTTCTCTTGATGAGTATATGGGTTTTTGCAAACACTAATACCCCTTTTGGATTTGGTGAAACACAGTTGTAGTTTGCCTGAAACATGAGCCCCTGGATAAATAAGTTACATTTTGATAGGGTGGGTGAACAAAAAGCATGTATGAGTAATAGTTTGAGAAGGGTTTTTATTTTATTTAATTTTTAATTTTTTTTAAGAGTGGTGTTTATGAGGAATAATAATTTGGGAGGTGGATTGTATATCTATCTGAAATGAAAAGAGTGAATTTGTTTTGTTCAGCAATCTACATATACTTCATTGTTTGGGATATTTCATGTCCACAAACATTGCATACCATTGTTCCATTCTTTGTGCATGATGACATTGATATAATGTTTCTTGTTTTCACTTTATGTAGAAAGCGGAAGGAACTGAGCCTGAGCCTGTGCTTGGTTCATGGATTTGGAGAGCGATTTGGAAAGGGAAAGGAAAAGGAAAAGGAAAAAAATAGGTGAAATCCCTCCCCAAATCCCTTTCCCTTTCCAAATCTCTCCCCAAATCCATATACCAAACACAGCCTGAAGGAAAATTCAATTCTTTGATGTTTAGATGTAAAATAGTGGTTTGAAGTGATACACAATTCTGTAACAACTTCCAATGCTGATGTTCTATTTATTTACATAATATGTTTAATTACTTTATTAAAATTCTTTTCACTTAGTTGCAGGAATCGTGCAACCAGGTGACGATTCCGAGGAAGAATCGCGATTCCGCGCTTCCTAGAGAGAAGCGTGTAGGAATCGCGTTTCTCAGGAGAGAGAAACGCGATCCAGTCGAAGATGGGAGCGCAAGGGGAGAGAGAGAGAGAGAGAGAGAGAGAGAGAGACCTGAACTCGCTGTCGCGACCTTCGACATCGACCTTCTGGACCTTCGATCTGCTTCGATCTGCTCCCTCTCACCTTCGATCTGCTTCGACCTTCGATCTGCTTCGATCGCTCTCTCTCACCTTCGATCTTCGCCATCGCCATCGCCATCGCCATCGCCAGCGCCAGCCTTCTTCGATCTGCTTCTCTTCTTCTTCTTCTTCTTCTTCTTCTTCTCTCTCTCTCTCTCTCTCTCTCTCTCTCCCGTCAATTTTTGTTCTGTTCATCTGTCTTCCCCCTCTCATTTTGTAACATAAAATAAATATAATAAGTAATATAATTTGTTAAATAAATATAATTTGTTATAATAAATAATAATAAATAATATAATTTGTTATAATAAATATAATAAATAATATAATTTGTTATATAAGAATAAATCTAATTAAATCAAATATAATAAAAAATATCAAATCAAATCTATAAAATAAATATCTAATTTTTAACTTTTATTTACTTTAATATATTTTATTATTTTTTATTTGTTATATTTTTTATTTATAATATACATCAATTAAAAATAAAAATAATTATATAAATAAATTAAAAATATTATCAATAAAAATAATACCAAGATAAAAATAATAAATACATTTAAAAATAACTATTTAAATCACCTTTATATAATAAACCTATTTAAAAAATAACTATTAATATATATATATATATTACCGCTCCCCGAGGCGTTCCCAACCTAAGAAACTTCTATCGGCTCACGCTCCCGCGCTCCCGCTCCCGCTCCCGCCCCCGCTCCCGCTTCGTGCAACTAAGTCTTTTCATAGCAATAAGTACAATTCTCTGCATAGAAGTTACATTAGAAGAGAGAAACTTATCTTTGATAATTTTGGATATAATTATACTCATGCATAGGCCTATCAGTTGAGCGGGAATGAACTTGGCTGAGGTTTGTTCAAGTTCAAACAAAATTGATTTTCATGAGCTCAAGCCAAAGTTCAGTTTGATTAAAAATCAATGTCTCAGCCCAAGCTCAGCCTATTCTATATCGCGGGCTCGGGTTGAATTTTGCTATGCCATTTTCAATTATTTATTTCTAGTTTTCAATACTATTCACAAACATAGTTATTTGGAGACTCCAAAATTTGACTTAGCAACTTAACATAAGATATTAAGTATTGACCAATAGATCAACGCTTTTTTTTGTTGAATTTGAAGTTATTTTTTTTACATATAGATAGAAGTAATGTATTAAAATTACACTAAAGTGCAAGCCAGGTTTTTTTTGGGCTGAGCTAACCTTGGCCTAAGTCTAGAATTTAATTTGAACTTGACTTCGTGACCCAACTCAGTGATGTACTAATTTTAATTCCTTGGAAGTGCATGAATCTTTTGGAGTATAGACAAGGCAAGAACAAGGTCGAACTCACAGGGATTTGATGGTTAAAAATAATCAATTAATCTTAAAATCAATTACCTAATCTAGTTGAACAAATTCTTGAATTTTAATAGAACGAAAAATAGTAAAACTGTAAATATTAAAAAGGATTTAATCAAATAAATAAAATACTAAGGTAATGGAATCCATCACATACATCATATTCATAATATTCATATTAAGATAATCAAGATACAAACTCCTTTTCTCCTCCTTCAATATCTGGAACACTCACAAAATATGAAGAGAAAAAGAACTAAAAATAAAATAATAACCTAAATAATTTGACCTCCTCACTGCAGATGTCTACTTGTATATTTTTAGACAAACATAGAAAGGTTTCGAACTCTAAAGAAACTAAATTGTAAGAGTTACATATTTAATTAAAAGAAACTATAGTTGCCATCTTGTAATTATCCAAACTTGGCCTCTTATCTCTCATGGCATTAGTATGCTTGTTGAAATGGATATGTAACATGGGATGTGATCCTATCCTTCGCAGGTCTTGCACCTTTGATTAAAAAACTATGTAGATTTGCTTGCTTGCAGCAAGGCTTGAACTAGGAACCTCAAGCATGGAATCACCAAACTATCAATCAAACTAGACATGTCAATGTGTTAAAAATGATCCCATCTAACTATTCATCTCTTTCCATACGATTCCGATTTCCTTCATTTAGGAGCATTTCTCCATTAAACTTCCACAATACCTAAAAACATAAAAATAAACGTAATAAGATAAAATAATATATAAATTAGGTCTAACAAAGAATAAAATAAAGGTATGAAATGTTTATAATGGACACATCACTCAGCACCCACAAAATTTGCGGGCTGAGCAAGCAGGTTTTGTGCTTGCTTGCCCCTATTGTTAGTACTATCAATATGGTTTGGGATGATTACAAGAGATAAGATGGGAATTGCACTTTCTACCAGCAATTGTGTATAAATGAGTTGTGCCACCTTATTGTTTTGAACTCTATTTTATGTAGGAATTTTGTTTATGTTATGTGCTGTATAGTAGTCAAATTCTTGAATATTCACAATAATTAGAAAATGCTAAAATGTAACCTAACCCCAAAAAAAAAAAAAAAGAAGAAAAGAAACATGAAATTAATGTTAGATGGCCTAGTTTTATTTCTTAATTTTTTTGATTGACCTAGTTTTATTTTTTTATTTTAGTAGATTGAGTGTTCCAAAGTTGAAGGCATCTCCTTATTAGTTGCCGACTAGGGGAACATTCATTTTCTTATTCCCTAGTCTTTTTGTTTTTGTTTATTTATTTTTTGCTTGTATTATTTATTTGTTTTGGCATTTTGGTTAGGTTTTATGTCGAAGACATGTAAACGTCAATAAGGTTTCTAAGTTATACTATGTGGCAAATTAGCCGTGTATGTCTCATTGAAGATGGGATAAATTTAGAATTTATTTTTTTCCTTTGATTTTATGAATGTAGACTAAGCACGGACACGGACACGGACACGGATACTGACACAGACACAGACACAAACACGAATACGGATACGGATGCGAATACGGACAAGGACATGAACACGAATGCGGACACGGGACACAATGATTTCAAAAAAATAGAGACACGAACATGGCGGGAACACAACAATAAAATATGGTGTAAATTACCAATATGCCTTAATAGTTGAACTTAATTCCCATTAAGTCCTATTGAAAGTTAATCCTAATAAAATCGTTGCTAAAAGTAATTTTTGTAACGTTTTTTTGCATATGTTGCTAAAAATTGATAATTAGTGACTTTTTTTTGTCACGGTTATTATTAATTGTTGCTAAAACTTACCATTAGTGACTTTTTATGTGACATTTTTTTAAATTGTCGCTGAAAGTTGAAAATTAGTGACTTTTTTGTGACGATTTTTTTTAAACTATCGCTAAATTAGAGACTTTTTTGTGATAAAATTTTTAAACTGTCACTGAAAATTAAGAATTAGTGACATTTTTAATAGTGTTTGATGAAAATGCCATTAATTATAATAGGACTTGTTGGACAATAAATCCACTTATTTGGACGTACACGTAAGTCCTAAAATATGTTGTCATATATTTCTATTTGCTATCTAGATTATTATACATCTATAAACAATCAATATTAACAAAAATTAATTCTAATTTTATATTTATATAAAAAAAGTACTTTTAAATTAACACTTGCATTTTATTTTTTTACTTTATTTATTATTTTTTTTTATGGATGATACATTAAGTATTTAAATCTAAGAAAAAAATAATAAATATTTAACATCTAACATTCATCGAAAACATTAAAGAAAATGGGAGAAAAGATAAGTTGGTATGTTCTTAGTGTGTCTCTGAAATGTTTTCGGCGTGTCCCTTGAAAATAAATTAATAAAATAAGGGGACATGCCGTGTGGCGTGTCCCCCGCCGAATCTGTGTGTCCGACATGGTTACAACATTTAGGCCTTGTTTAGCATATACTAAAAAAGTTAAAAAATCAAAAAGTCACTATTCTATTTAAGTCACATTATCTTATTTAAGTCACATCACCTCTACCACATCACTTCAAACTCAACTCATATTTCATAAAAAGTCAAAAAGTACACTTATTTAGAACATTCCAAACAACCCCTTATTTTGAAGCATCGGTGCTTTATAGAATGTAGACATCAGACACCCTTGATTTGACTATAATGTTCATCTTTGGATTGAGGAATAAAGTGTAATGCTTTCTAAGTGAATTTCCTAATGACGTCTCCTGCTCACCATTGTTCCCTTCTTTTTTCCATTAGAGTCAATGTGTCCATGTTTGTGTGGACTTGAAGATTTTTCATTAGTTTGTTGCTTTTATCACTCTATCTTGTCTTGGGAAACACTTATTTTACTTTTGGGAAATTGACTCAAGTATTTGACGTAAAACTGCAATATTATCTTGGCTGACTTATTCCTCTAGGGCCAACAACCCCCCCCCCCCCCTCCCGGGTTAAAGAGACTAAGTTTGACTTTGCTTATGTTAACTATCGAAAAATAAAAAAGAAAATAAAGTTTATTGGGCTGCACTTGATGTTGAGATTACATCTATCTGAATAACTCAATGACTTCTTGTGGGAAGATAAATTATGGTTTCTTTAAAAGGGAATGAATCTATTCTCAAGCTTTAAGTACGAGGGGACTATCCTGTTTTCACCCACCAGACTGAAATTCGTGGCGGAAGCCCTTTTGTCAACCCTTGAGCCGTCAAACGAACACAACCCAGAAGATCCATCATCTTATCCACCTCCAAAAAGCCGCCACACCTGTTCCTAATAGCTTGATACTATGGTACACCATGAAGATGAATTGGTAAGCCCAGGATTTGAATCCATTGACCATTTGCCAACGTCATTTGTTGTTGTTGGGCCTTGACGATGGTGACCACCAGTCCAAGACAAGATCACGCCCATCAAAAGTCCACTTTCGTCGCAACACCGGCTTTGCTGCTTGCCTCGAGGGGAAAATGAACAAGAAGTATTGGCCTCTAACACTCGACACCTCTACATTCCTCGATGCTCTCCACCAGCGATGCACCCAGTCGGTAATAGAATAAATCCCTAACCCCTTCTTACCTTCTTCACCCACCCTGTCCACCAAGGCCCTATCAAGTAACCGAAGCCAAACCCCTTCTCCGGCACCTGTGACCACCATGTCGTTATGCTCATTGGACTGAGAGTTGACGAGCTGCGCAAGGGGCATTTCCTCGGTACCATTGCACGCTTCAACACCTTTTTAGCCTTAGCCCACCTATCCCCAAAGGCAAAGCCTTCAATAACCAGGGCAAGCCCCTTCCACCCACTCCCAAAACTGGAATTTGGGATGAAAAGCGCGCCTAGGCGCGGTGCAGCGCATGAAGTGCGCCTTAAGGGGTTCAAGGCGAGACGCATTAGATGAAGCGCGCGCCTTAGATGCGACTTTGGCAGGTGTCAAAAGGCGCAAGGCTCGCCCTTAAGGGGGCTTTGTTTTTGTTGTTTCTGTTGCTGATCTAATGGCTATGATTTGTCTTCGAAAGGCTCAACCACATAGGATTACAACTCATTCAATGAGTTACTCCACCCAAATTAGTAGTACGACTCTCAAAGCCCTAATCGATCGAACAAATCTGTGTCGTCTCTCTTTCTCTGGGCTTCCTCTCTCGATTTCGACTTCGACTTCGACTTTGACTTCGATTCAGGTCAGTGTCGTCTCTCTTCGCTGTTTATTGCTTTTTCTCCTTCTTCTTCGTCTCTCGCTGACTTCTCGATTTCGACGACGACCGCCCGTCGACTTCGTCTTCTCAACTTCGACGACTTGACCTCCCTTTGACTTAGGTCGCTCTCTCTATCTCTCTCGCCTTCGCCTTTCGCTCGCTCGCGATCTCTCTCTCTCTCTCTCTCTCTCCCTCCTCTCTTTCTCTCTCTCGGCTTCTCTGTCCTTATCTATTCTCTGTTTGGTTTTTATGTTAATATGTATACGTATTAGTATATATATATACTTGTATACATATCTATACATATTAATAAAAAAAACACAAATATATGTATGTAAAATAAAAAAAAAAAAAAAATAACAAGAACAAATTATTTAAAAAATATAATAAATAAATGATTAATAAGAACATATTATTTTAAAAAAAAATTGTCTTATTACTATGAATGATTAATCTATGTTAATTTATCTATTTTTTACTAAGACTGTGCGCCTTGCTTCAATAAAGCCCACGCCTCGCCTTGCGCCTAGGCCCCGAGAGACCTTCAGCGCCTTAGTGCGCCTTGAGCCTTTAAAAACACTGGTCGTGGCCACAATTTGCACCGATGAACCACAATTCTCCTTTCCTCGGACCCATACTGCTATTGTCCTGCATCCCCTAATAAGTCTTCCTAGATAGGCCAATCGGCCGACATCTCGTGAAGCATTTCGGAGCCTTGCGACAAGCCAAACCACTTCAAAACCCACCAGGATGAGTGCCCCTCGAAGACCTTGCCCGCGCTCCACAATGGACAATCGGCGCCACCCAATCTGATCCTTCTCAACCTCTTCGAGTTCAAAAGAATGACCCCTTAAGAACAGAATTCTTTGGCGAGGGCCACCACCTTGCTCCACCGAGAACATTCTTAGGGGAGGCGGTGGTACGCGATATTTGGGAAGGACGGTTTGTGGATTGGTTCCATTTGCCAGTTATCGGTACTGTAGGAGAGATACTTTTCTGTTGGGATTCTAGGGTCATTATGAAGGAGGAGGAGGAGGTGGGCAGTTTCTCTTTGTCTTGTCTGTTTCAGTGTGTGGAGGATTAGTTTCGGTGGGTGTTTATTGGGGTGTATGGTCCGGTGCGGAATGCAGACCGAGGCGAGTTCTTGGCTGAGTTAGAAAATGTGGCTTTTTGTTAGTCTGAGCCTTGGTGCATGGGGGGTGATTTTAATATGGTGCGGTGGCTGGTTGAAAAGGTGGGGAGCACTAGGGGGTTGCGGTTAGGGCTGCAAATGAATCGAGCTGTTCGTGAACAGGCTCGGCTCGGCTCGGCTCGGTAAGGGCTCGGCTCGGCTCGTTTAGTAAACGAGCCGAGCTCGAGCTCGCATGTGTTCGGCTCGGTAGGCTCGGCTCGTTTATCGTTAATTAAATTATATAATAAATATATTATTTATATATTAAATAATATATAAATATATATAAATACATTATTTATATATTAAAAATATATAAATATATATAAATAATAATATAAATGCATTTTTTATATATTAAATAATATAAATAATATTTTTTATTTAAATATTTATATTTAAATAATATTTAAAAAAAATTATCGAGCCGAGCCGAGCCGAGCTCGAGCTCGATAAAAATTAACGAGTCGAGCCGAGCTCGAGCCCAGTCCCTTATCGAGCCGAGCTCGAGCTCAATAAACGAGCTCGATAACTTAACGAGCTGAGTTCGAGCCCAGCAAAGCTCGGCTCGGCTCGGCTCGGCTCGTTTGCAGCCCTAGTTGCGGTGGATGCAGTCTTTCTGTTTCTTTGTTGATGAGATGCAGTTGATTGATTTGCCCCTTCAAGGGGAGAGTTTCACTTGGTTGAATGGCCAGAGTCTGTCGCGGATTGATCGATTTCTCATTTCTGGAGGTTGGGAGGAGCATTTTTCGGATGTTACTCAGATTCGCCTATCTTGCCCAGTGTCGGATCATTGGCCCATTTTACTTGATAGGGTGGGGTTCAGAGGGATCCCACTCCTTTCCGTTTTGAGAATATGTGGCTGCATTTGGATGGTTTCTTAGAGAGGGTCCAAGAATGGTGGACTAGTTATGTGGTTATAGGATTGCCTAGTTGTATGTTGGCTCAGTAATTGAAACTGCTTAAAAAGGATTTGAAAGGAAGGAATAAGGAGGTATTTTTGGCCATTTAGAGGGCCAAAAGGCGGCGGTGGTGTCTTTACTCCAGCCCTTGGATGAGATAGAGGTTAATGGGGGCTTGTCGGCTGATGACGTTACTAGCAAGGAGATAGCCAGACAGGATTATGTCCATATCTCTCGTATGGAGAAGGTGTGTTTTAGGCAAAAATCCCGGTGTTTGTGGCTTAAGGATGGGGATCGAAATACTAAGTTCTTCCATCGGATGGCGAATGCCCATCGTCGGGTGAATCAGATTAACAGGCTGCGGGTGGAGGGTTGCGATCTAAATACAGTAGAGGAGATTGAGGAGGGGATTGTGGATTTTTATCAGCATTTGTTTCGGCAGCAAATAGGGGAGTGGCGGCCAAGGATAGAAGGGGTTCAGTTTGATATGATTTCAGAGGAGGATAGGGTGGCTTTGGAGCGCCCTGTTACGGAGGAAGAGGTGTTTGGGGCTTTACGGGTGATGTATGGGGATAAGGCGCCAGGTCCGGATGGCTTACTATGGCATTTTTTCAGCATTGTTGGAGTGTGGTTAAGATGGATGTGATGACCACTTTGGAGGCTTTCTTTGTGTCAGGCCAGTTTGAAAATAGTCTTAATATGACTTTCTTGGCTTTGATTCCTAAGACAGGGGGGTAGAGGATATTTTGAATTTTAGGCCTATTAGTTTGCTTGGAAGTGTGTATAAGCTTTTAGCTAAAGTCTTAGCAAATAGGCGTCGAGGGGTTTTGCAGGGAGTGGTATTAGAGTCCCAAAATGCTTTTGTGGGGGATCACCAGATTTTGGATGTAGTGTTGGTGGCATATGAGTGTGTGGATTCCCGGATTCGATATGGCTAACCAGGTTTGATTTGTAAGTTAGGCATTGAGAAGGCGTATGATAATGTTCGGTGGGAGTTTCTTTTGTATGTTTTGAAGCGTATGGGATTTGGAGAGACTTGGCGGAAGTGGATTCAGTTTTGCATTTTTACTGTGCGGATGTCTGTTCTGGTCAATGGGACGCCGGCGGGTTTTTTCCCGACCTACAGAGGCCTTTGTCAAGGGGATTATCTGTCTCTATTACTGCTTATCTTAGTGATAGAGCACTGAGTAGACTGGTGGATAGGGCTGTTCTTGAGGGTTTATTGGAGGGCTTTTTAGTAGGTCCTCTCACGGGGGCACCTATTTGTGTTTCTCATTTGTTGTGTGCCGATAATGCTTTGGTTTTTTGTGGGGCCGTGGCAGAGCAAGTGGGTTACTTGAGATGTGGCTTGTTGTGTTTTGAGGTAGTTTCGGGCATTAGGGTGAACCTTAGGAAGTCGGAAGTGATTTTGGTGGGGAAGGTGGAAAATTTGCCAGTGTTAGCGGCGGTGTTGGGTTGTAAGGAGTCGGCTTTGCCGGTTGCTTATTTGGGCTTGCCGTTGGGGGCAACGTTTAGGGCTTAAGGAGTGTGGGAAGGAGTGGTGGAGCGTATTCAACGCCGGTTAGCGGGTTGGAAGAGACAATATCTTTCGAAAGGGGATAGGTTGACTTTGATCAAGAATGTGTTGAGTAGCATTCTGACATATTTTATGTCTTTGCATGTTATTCCGATTTCGGTGGCTCGACAGTTGGAGAGGTTGCAACGAGATTTTCTGTGGGGTGATGGGGGGGATGATTTTCGTTATCATTTGGTGGACTGGGGGCGGATTAGTCAACCAAAAGAGGAAGGGGGTTGGTGGTCCGGCGATTGGTGACTTTCAACAAAGCTTTGTTGGGTTAGTGGCTGTGGCGCTTTGCTTTGGAGCCAGAGATGGGTATGGAGATGGTTGGTGGTTAGTAAGTACGGTTTGGCTAGGGGCTGTGGTTGGATCTTATGGGTGTGGTTTATTGAGTAGGGGTGTGGGCAGTTTTGGGCAAGGGTGGAGTTTCGGGTGGGCGATGAGTGGAGGGTGCGCTTTTGGAAGGATAGGTGGTGTGGCGGCGTTGCTCTAGCGGATCGTTTTCCAGTAATTTATGGAATTGCAGGAGATCAGGACGCTATGGTCGCATCTTATTTGGGGAGTGAGGGTGTGGTGGTTTGGGACATTCATTTGTGGCAACCGGTCCACGACTGGGAGTACGACCAATTGTTGCAACTTTGGGATTATTTGTATGGGTTGGGTGAGACTGGGGTGGGGGTAGATGTTTTGGGGTGGAATGTGGTGGAGGCAAAGGGGCGTTTCTCTGTTTCCTCCTCCTACCGGTGTTTAGCGGGAGAGGTGAGGAGAGATTTTCCTTGGAAGAGTATTTGGGTGTCGGGAGTTCCCTTTAAGGTGGCTTTCTTCATGTGGATAGCGGCATTAGGACAAAATCTTACGATTGATAATTTGGTGCGGTGTGGTCATTTTCTAGTGAATCGGTGTTGCATGTGTTGTGCTGCTACAAAGTTTATTGATCATTTGTTTTTGCACTTTTCTGTGGCTAGCCGTTTGTGGGGTCTTATGTGCTCTCTTTTTGGGATTGTTTGGGTTCAGCCATGGTGGGTGGTGGATATGCTGTGGAGTTGGCGTGGAGCTCGGGTTGGTCGGCCGCGGCGGCGACGGTGGCGTGTGTGGTCTATGGTGCCTCTTTATTTGATGTGGATAGTTTGCTTAGAGCGTAATAGATGAACTTTTCAAGAGGTTCGTCACAGTGTTTCGTGGCTCGAGAGTCACCTTCTTATAGTTTTGTATAGTTGGTTGGAAGGGCAGTTTGATCTGGATTTGTTTGTCTTGTTAGATTTTTTAGATAATATTATTGGTTAGGAGGTGGTAGGTCCTCTTTGAAGTTTTGTATTATTTGCATCTTCTTGATGCTCTTTTAATAAGGGGTTGTTTGGGATGTTCTAAATAAGTGTACTTTTTGACTTTTTATGAAATATGGGTTGAGTTTGAAGTGATGTGATAGAGAAGTAATGTAACTTAAATAAGATGATGCGACTTAAATAGGATAGTGACTTTTTGGCTTTTTTAAGGGATGCCAAACCTAACCTAAAGCTTATTTATTTATCCCAAAAAAAAAAAAAAAAAAAAAATGTTGAGGGGGAATACAAGATTAGAACAAGACGACATATTTGTTAGAAGAAGGAATCAATTTATCCTGAAAGTTGAAATATTGGGGAACAATCTTGTTCTTGTGGGGGAATGCAAAATTGAGGGTAGAGAGTGAAGTGAACTACACGACATTGATTACAATTTTCTTCAACAAGACAATTTCTAAAAGAGCTTTAATGTGATTGATCAGATCAGAATTCATGAAGGAAATGCAAGGGAAAGAGAGAAGAAAATTTAAGCTCTGGGTTGATCTTCACCATGCAAGAAATAGGGCTTGTAATGGAGATTAACCACAAAGAAATCTCTTCTTTACAAGTTCCAGAAAAGAAAAAATATATTTTTTCAGTACTTATCGAAATGGCTAAATTGTGTTTACAGTTGGATTAATACAATAATTGCATGCACATCTATACTACCATGATTTATGTTGCCAGTTTCCAACGTTCAACCCCTGAATGTTTGAGTTATTTGTCTAAATGATGTACTTCAATTATAAGAGAGAATTGGTTGTTGCTTTGATAGAAAGGCGTATGTAATTGAGATGGTATTGTTGCTTTGAATCACCTTGGAGTATCTCGTAGAGATTAATGTCATCATCTGTGGAACAACTACAGTAAACTTGTTTGAAACTGGGATTTGTTGAAATTGTTCCCCTCATATTGTAGCTCCTATGCAGGTGTCTTGTATTTGGTTTCCTTTTTAGTAGGATGTTTCAAGATTTTCATGTCCTTGCTGGACTAGTCTGCCTTCCATGGGTATAACACTTAAGCCAGATAGAAGTAATGAGAGTTGACGGGCTAGTGGTTGGTCGTTGCTCCATGAATGTGGGCTGTTTGGGAACTCTGCAGCTTGGAAAAGCAGATGATTTTTTTTACAGAAGCTCTAGTTAAGATGTAGTTTGTCTAAATTGCTAACTGAACCAGTTCTGTGAATATAAGTAGGTATCTGTATGTATTAGGCCTTGAAAGTTAGGAAAGAAGTAGAAAGAGGAGGATTCCTACGAAACTAAGAACAAGTTAGGAAGGGAAGCCGTAGAAGTAGGAGGCTCTACTTCCATTCTATCAAGCACTCCACTGGAATAGAGGGTCGCCTTTTTTTTCATACAAATAATATGTGAAACTCTACCCCCCATCTTTATCTTCCCCCTACAAATATGCAATGGCTTCATTTCTCTCTCGTATGCTTATTCAATCTTGCCCAGTGCGCTTGAAGTATTGAATACGAGAGTGAGTGTTTAAGTAGCTTGGACACAGACACGCGACACGACACGACACGAACAAGCTGACACGCCAATTTTCAAAAAATGTAGGACACAACACGTGGGGGACAGGCATGAAACATATAATTTTATATATTTATTATATGTTATATATATGAATATATCATTCAAAGATAATAAAAAATGCAATATGATACCAACTCCTATAAATTTATACAGTTTTTGTTTTATTATTGTATCTTTAATTGTTTTGTTCGAACTTATAATTAGTTTCACCTGTGTCTAATCGATACATACGTGTGTTTAAGCGATAGACACATGTGTCTTCCAAGAGTTCAAAGAATGTCGGGGTCTTTAAAAAAAAAATTAAAAATTTGGACACATTTCGAAGAATGTTGGACACGTGTTGGATAAGTGTTTAGAGAGTATCGGTGTCTGACAGAGACACAACACGGATACGTCACCTTCTTAGAAGTGTCCGTGCTTCTTAGGGGAGTGAGAGAGGGAGAAAGGGAGAGGGAGTGTGCAAACTAGCTAGGGCTTAGACGTGGATTGAGGAAGCAGTTTGCCCAGAGAGATAGTTTTCTTGTTTCAAACCACCTTCCAACTGTTTTACTTGGACCTGTTTTTCCTTAAAATTGGGTGGTTAAATAACCGAAACCCATTGTGTTACCAAAGTAGGGACATTTTTTTGGACCACTATAACTGGTTCTGTTACCTTCTAAGCAGCCACATAAGTCATTTGCTATTTCTAAACACAAGAGAGTCTATTATCTACTATGTTATGCTAATTTAGAAAACCCCATGATAGTGGTATCGGACGTCAATGCCACCTGAAACAATGCAACAGTTACTAATACAACCCTTGTAGATGGATTGGTTTGCTGGGGGTTTTATGTTTTTTGCAGATCTGTTGGTTCAAACATGAGATTGATAATACCGTCCAGTTAATGGAGTTGAAGACTTGGCACATCTGATTCTGTGGTGCCTTGTTCTTTCAACTCATTGTTTGTCGTTGATGAATAATAAAGATTTTACATCCTACTTGTTCAGACTTTGGTATCCAGCATTAATTTGAATGAGTTCATATGAGTGTATTCATGTGCAGGGTTCTTGCTATTCCTCTTGCTGATGATAGATAGACTACACCACTACATAAGAGAACTTCGGTTGCTCAGAAAGACCATGGAGGCTGCAAAGAAGCAAAACCGGGCTAATGAGGATGGTAAAAGTGAGGAGCTCAAAGTCTTGGGTGAGGAGGTTTCTCGATTGAAAACACACATTAAGCAGCTGGAAGCCAAACATGAGATAAAAGAAAAAGAGGTGAAATCTGCAGAAGCCAATGTATTGGCTCTGAAAAGTCAATCTGAAGGGTTCTTAGTAGAGTATGACCGCTTGCTAGAGGAGAATCAAAACCTTCGAAATCAGCTGCAGTCAATTGACCAGAGCTTGTCTCATTCTGATACCAAGAAGAACATGTAATGATCAAATTCCTGGCTTTTTAAAAGAATTTCCAATTTTTTTAATTTGGGGAATTTTATGTTCTGTTTTGGAGGGTGGGGCGGCTTTATGGTAAGGCTTTATCTCTGTAGAAAGATAGGGGTACTGAACGTAGCACAGATGGTTTCTGTGAAAATTTTTAGTCTTAAAGTAACCAGTAACCGATTGAAGCAAATCATCTATCACCAGTGTATTTGGTAATTTTGGATGGTTTTTGATCGAGTATAGTTTCTGTAAAACCAATCAGTGTGTTTGGTTCGAGTTTTCTGGATTAAGGTTTTTGAAAACTGATTTTTTTGGTTTTCGTGTTTTTTTGTTTTTAGTGAATATTTTTTAAATTCTAAATATTTTTTTTTTTACTTTTTTAGATGCACCTTACTTAGATGTATTAAACTAATAAATACATAAAAATACAAAAATTGTATTAAATTATTGTATTTTTTTTTTTTTATATTTTTGGTATTTAGTGAATTTTTTAAATTTTTTTACTTTTTATGTATATTTATGTTAGGTGTGTCTAAAAAGTAAAAAAATTGTTTAAAATATTAAAAAAATTCAGTAAAAACAAAAAAATACGGAAAATAAAAAAGTATCATTGTTTGAAAAGTGTTTTTTAAAAAGTGGAAACAAGCTTAATTTTCGTCATTGGTAGTTTGAATACTATATGCACTGGTTTGCCGTGGCGAGTGTAGATCCTCTGCAGTGCCTTTGGTGTAGTGCAATCTGTAGTGCTTTTGTTAAGAGCGTGCCACGGCAGAAGTGAAAGGAATGGAAGGCCAAGATTGCTACTTCCAAATGGCGGAGGTTTGGTGTTTTTTTATTTTTTGGTCCTTGTTTTCACGTTTCTGTTTCCGAGATAGCATACAGACGAGAGAATCCAGCAGCCGCTCACCCTCCTTGGCAGCCCCACTCCTCCTTCGGCGACCTCCAGTAACCCCTCAAATCAGACCAACTCCGGCAGCTGGCCAGCCCCTCAAACTTCCCCCGTCCTTCCTCCTTTAGCCCTTGTCACCTCCAGAAACCCTTTGCAGTTCTTGGTTGGACCATTTTAAATCCAACTATTTTATTTTATATTTTACCTCAACTATAGTTTAATCTACTTCTATACTCAACCTACCCTATCAATGCTCCTCAAGTATTTTGGTTGATTCAAACACAATTGAATCGAGTATTTTTGTTGGGATGCATGGTTTTGATTTACATTAAAATATTAGAATATGAATATGACGTACCCAGAGGAGGTGAATAGGTTGGCCAATTAAAATTTATGACTATATATTCAAATGTTAGCTTGTAACCCGATTAACACATTAGAAAAATACCATTGTTGTCATGCATGATGTTGCCTGGAAAAAACCATCTGAGCTCCACAAACAAACAAACAAACGATATACACTCCACGTTGTTGTCATGCATGGTTGGCTTCCATTGTCGTCACCACAACCAATTGATATACAACTCCACATTGTTGTCATGCATGGTTGGCTTCCATTGTCTTCACCATATAGCTTCAGTGCTGACCAAAACTTATTGGAAGTTTTTTATTTTTATTTTTATTTTACATCAACATTTTATTTTTTATTTTTTTATTTCATTTTACATCATCTTTTCACAAAAGACAAGAAAACCGTGGACTATAAGATCTACATGATGGGAAATTTATTTTATTTCTACACTTTTGTGTTGACCCCCTTCACCTTAATTAAAGTATTTGTATGAGTTTTGTTGTTATTATTATAAAACTAAAACTAAAAATAAAAATAAAAATAAAGAGTCACAATATAAGAGGAAATAAAGGACTACATATATAATACACAATTTTTTTTTTATATTTTCATTACCATGCAAACTCACCTATTTATAGGTGATAAAATCCTCACTATTCACCACTATTCATTATACCACCACATGGCATACCACAGTTCCCACATAGTAAAACCTTCTCCTATTTTCCACTTTGGCCCAAAAAATTATTAGAATTCCAATTGCATCTCTTTTGATGATTATCCAAATATTTCATGACACTCCTTTGGATAACCCATATACTAAGAATATGCCTCGTCAAAACCTTACTAAGGAAAACCCAGTGGGAAAAAATCTGTAGCGAAGGGAAAAAAGTACAATATTATTGTATGTGATTTGTTTAGATTGCCTCATGAAAACCTTGCTAAGGAAAATGTAGTGGAAAAAAAACCTTAGACAAAGGACAAAGAGTACAATCTATAAATCAACTTAAATAGATGATTCCCTCTCAATGCTGCATAATAGATCTTTATATCGATGCATCCCAATATGATGTACCAGTTTCTTAAATGTTGTAGTCGGTAGTGCTTTGGTAAATAGATCTGCTAGATTATTACTTGAGCGTATTTGTTGAACATCAATATCACTATTCTCCTGGAGCTCATGTGTGTAAAACAATTTTGGTGAAATGTGTTTAGTCTTGTTACTTTTGATATAGCCTCCTTTGATCTGTGTGATACATGCAACATTATCTTTATATTATATGGTTGGACTATCTTTTATTAAAGATAATCTACATCTTTCTTGAATATGATGGATCATAGATCTAAGCCAAATATATTCTCGACTTGCTTCATGAATTGCAAGTATTTCTGAGTGATTTGAAGAAGTAGCAGTCAATGTTTGTTTTATTGATCGTCAAGATATAACAGTATGTCTATAGGTAAAAACATATCTTGTTTGTGTTTTGGCTTTATATGGATTAGAGAGATATCCAGCATCTGCATATTTGATTAACCGCGGCTTGGATTTATTTGAATAAAATAAAAACATATCAGTTGTTCCACGAAGATAACGTAATATTTGTTTTACTCCATTACAATGCCTTCAGGTTGGCGTGGAACTATATCTTGCTAACACATTGACAACAAATGCAATATCAGGCATTGTACAATTTGCAAGATACATGAGAGCACCAATTGTACTAAAATATGGTACTTTAGAGTCAAGGAGTTCTTTATTATCTTCTCGAGGTCGAAAAAGATTCATTTTCACATCAAGAGATCGAATAACCATAGGAGTACTCAAAGAATGAGCTTTATCCATATGAAAGTTTTTCAAGACTTTTTTTTGTATATGTTGGTTGATGTACAAGAATCCCATTTGGCAAATATTCGATCTGCATGTCGAGATAAAATTTTGTTTTGCCAAGATCATTCATTTCAAATCCCTTTTTTAAAAATATTTTGCAGTTTTTGGAAGTTCTTCTAGAGTTCCTACAAGATTTAAATTATCAACATATACTGTAATAATTGCAAATCCGGATTCTAATTTCTTAATAAAAATGCATTGACAAATTGGATCATTCACATATCATTTTTTCAACAGATATACAGTGAGCCGATTATACTACATGCGTTCGGATTGTTTCAACCTGTATAGAGATCTTTGTAGCTTGATTGAATAAACACTTCAGGGTTTTGAATTAGATGCTTATGAAATTTTAAATCCTTCAAGGAGTTTCATATATATATATATCACTATCTAGTGATCCATATAAATATGCTATAACAACGTCCATTAGGCGCATATCTAAATTTTCTGTAATTACCAAGCTAATTAAAAATATGAATGTAATTGCATCCATTACGGGTGAATATGCTTCCTCATAGTCAATACCAGGTCTCTGCGAGAAACCTTACCCAACAAGTCATGCTTTATATCTTACAATTTCATTTTGCTTATTGCGTTTTTGAACATACACCCATTTATATCCCATATGCTGTATTCCTTCAGGAGTTTAGACCACATACGTTTTGTAAGCGAGTTTAACTATACTTGTATTGGTTCTTTCTACATTGGCCAATCATTTCTCTGTCGACATTCCTCGACAATTTGTGGTTCATTGTCATCATCACTTTTAATAATGTTTTCAGCATTACTTCTGGTAGTGTTAAGAGCAACTAAAGAAATATGTTGTCGACAATAATTTGATTTCTATTCCAAACTTCTCCTCTACTAATATAATGTATTGAGATCTCATTATTTTCAGATACCTTTTCCGCTTCAGTGAATAATTCTTCAGGATATTTCTCTTCTGGAGGTTCATAAGTAGGAGATTTGGATAGACTTACTATAATCTGTTTTGTGGTTTTAGCCTCTTCAGGGATGCTTTCATTTATGGGTATGATCTCTCCAGGAGATCCATTTATAGTTTCTTCTAGAGTACTACCTGTTTATTCTTGAGCTTTCCTCTTTTGAGGAATTTTGTCTTTTGCACTGATGGGTCTCCCACGCTTCTGGCGTGCGTTAGACTCATTTGCTACTATATCCACTGATTGTCCGATAGGAACATCAATTCTTGCTGGGATATTAGCTGTTGGTATGTAAGATTTTGTCACATTTTTTGTGTCGATAAATGCATCTGGTAACTGATTTGCAATATTTTTCAAATGAATGATCCTTTGATGATGGGAAAATTGTTTTATCAAAATGACAATCCTCAAATCATGCCTTAAACACATCACCAGTCAAAGGTTCTAGATATCTAATGGTTGATGGCGAATCAAAACTAGTATAAATTCAACGCCTATGTTGTGGACCCATCTTAGTATGCTGTGGAGGTGCAATAGGGACATAAATCGCGCAACCAAATGCTCTAAGGTGACAAGCATTTGGTGGTTGACCAAATACAAGTTGTAATATCGAGTACTCATGATATGTAGTTGGTCTGACACGAATCAAAGATGCTGCATGCAATATAGCATGGCCCCATGCTGAAATAGGTAATTTGCTTTTCATAAGCAAAGGCCAAGCAATCAATTGAAGTTTCTTAATGAAAGATTTATCTAAACTATTTTGGGTATGAGTGTGTACAACAGGGTGTTCAATATCAATGCCAATGGACATCAATAATTATCAAATGCTCGGGATGTAAATTCACTGGCATTATCAAGACGAATTATCTTGATAGGATGGTTTGGAAAATGTGCTTGCAATCTAATTATTTGAATAAGGAGTTTGGCAAATGCAACATTACGTGTAGAAAGTAAACAAACATGTGACCATCTAGTTGGTGCATTTATTAAAACTATAAAATAACGAAATGGTCCACAAGAAGGTGTATGGGTCCACATACATCCCTTTGAATTCTTTGCAAAAAGAATGGAGATTCAACAATAACTTTTGTGGGTGATGATATGGTAATTAATTTCCCTTGTAAATAGGAAGAACATAGATAATCAGTTAGTAAAAGAATCTTCTGATTCTTTAATGGATGTCCATATGAATTTTTAATTATTCGAGCATCATTATAGATTTTGGATGCCCGAGTCGATTATGCCATAGTATAAATGTTTTTGGCTCAGAGAACTTTTGGTGCATGACAATATGTGACTCAATCATTTTTGTTGTCATATAATATAATCTAGATAAAAATGTAGGAAGTTTTTCTAATACTAACTTCTGACTAGAATTAGTTGTAGTGATCAATAAATACTCTTCCTGACCTTTATTTATAGTTTCAATATGATAACCATTATGAACTATATCTTTGAAACTTAACAGATATCTTTTGAATCTGATAGAAAATAAAGCTTCGTCAATACAAATTTTTGTTCCATTTGACAACATAATGTTGGCTCTTCCGGAGCCCTCAATCAGGTTTGCAGAACCTGAAATTGTATTGATATTAGATTTTTCCATGATTAATTGTATAAAATATTTTGCATTACGTAAGATTGAGTGTGTGATTGTACTGTCCACTAAACAAATATCATCACCAATCATTTTGGAGTTAGTTAATGCATCAATGAAAGTTATGCTTATAAAAAACTGAAATTCATTATTCTCAAAACAGGAAAATGGCAAACTGTCAAACCCAAAAATACAAACTCTGAAGGCCTAACTAAAACAAGAAAATGAACACTCCAAAATAGAAAAAATACAAATTTTAAAACCCTAAAACAGGACAATACAAAGCATAACCCAAAAGCATGATATCTAGAAAATCAGATTTATCAATGTGAGTATTTCCATCACCAATTAAATGATCAATTTTTCCCTCAGGGTCTTCAAAGAAATTAGACATGTCAAGATGATTAATATCAATGGGTTCATAATGATCTGTAAAATGCATCTCTATTTTTTTCTTTTTCCTTTTCCTTTTATTGAGGTTTGATAAAGATCCACCAAATGTTTAGGTGTATGATAGGTACGCGACCAATACCCTGTCATGCCACATCTGTAATCTGTATCTTCATAATTTTTGGAAGGTTTATTCTGTAAACCTTTTTCCTTTTCTTGTGATGTTCCAGAATTATTCCACTTTTCGTGGAATGACATGGTATTTTTATTTGAATATTTTTGAATATGACCCCCATAGATCTTATAATTTATTTATTTATTTATTTTACCTTGGTCATGTCCAAAACCATGACATCTCCCTTATCCACGACTGTGAAATGCAACCCCGTTCACTTTAGGAAATGGAGTAGAAACGGTTGGACGAGATAGATAATTTCTCAATAACAATTGATTAGTTTGTTCGGCCACAAGAAGTTATGAAACCAGTTTAGAGTATTTTGAAAAACGACGCTCTCTAAATTGTTGCTGTAGGAGCACATTATCAGTGTGAAATGTGGAGAATGTTTTTTCAAGCATATCTTCTTCAATAATTTTTTATCCACATAATTTTAATCGGGAGATTATTTTAAATAAAGTAGAGTTGTGCTCATTAATTGATTTATAATCTTGCAATCTCAGGTGCAACCAATCATAACGAGCTCTTGGAAGGATTACGGTTTTCTGGTGCTCGTATCTCTCCTTCAAATTATTCCACAAAATTAGTGGATCTTTTATCGTGAGGTATTTATTTTTTAATTTTTCTAAGAGATGATGGCAAATAAATATCATTGCCTTTGTGCTATCTTGTGGGAATGCTTCATTTTCATGTTTTATGGTATCTCCAAGATTCATTGCCTCAAGGTAGATCTTAACATTAAGAATCCAAGATAAATAATTTCTTTTCAGAAATGTCAAGAGCTGAGAATTCCTATTTTGAAAGATTTGAAATGTTTACTAAATTTAACAAAAACAATATATTATTATCGCATACATATATTAAGAAAATATAAAATCAGTTTTAGAATTTATTTATACTTACTACAAACAAGTAGTTTTGTCTTCTCAGCTGGCTAGAATCTCGTACTGATAACGTATTATAAAGCTAAAGAAAATAAAGAAGAAAGAGCCACAATAAAAGAGCAAATAAATGACCACACATGTAATACACAATTTTTTTAATATTTTCATTACCATGCAAACTCATTTATTTATAGGTGATAAAACCCTCACTGTTCACCGCTATTCATCACACCATGTGGTTTATCATATGGCATACCACACTTCCCACATGGTAAAACTTTTTTCTATTTCCACTTTGGCCCAAAAACTCATTAAAATTCCAATTGCATCTCTTTTAATGATTATTCAAATATTTCATAGTAGTTATTATATATTATAGTAACCATCACGCATGCAATGGCTATATAAATTTAATTTTGTATTGTAAACTTAATATTTAATTAATAATTTTGATGATCAATGTGTATAGGAGGGTCAATCTTTTAACTTTTCTCACTATAAATTGTTATAATAAAAATTATAAAGTGTTATAACTTTCTCATTCATAACTTAGGGTGTACAATATAAATTCATTAACTTCATCACAAAGTAGCATAACATACCGTACAAATATTAATTAATAACTTTTATCATAGAAATTGTAACTTTCTTAAAACTGTTAGTAAATTGTAAATCTCTCTCTCTCTCTCTCTCTCTCTCTCTCTCTGTATATAATGAATTGTTAATCATTGATTTGTTTGAAAGTTTAAACGGTTAGATAAAAGAGTAATTTAATAATTTATTATTTGATTAATTACACTTTTTATCTTTGTAGTTTGACACAAATTTAACTTTAATCTTTATGATTTTAATTTGAACAATTTGATCTCTACACTTTATGTGTAGTTCAATTTGATCATTCCATCTAAATTTTTATCAATTTTGTCTACGTGTACACTTTAAGAAATTAACAAGTATCCCAAAATTATTATTTAATATCTAGTTTTGACTTAAGAACCAAATTGAAACCTTAAAAAATTGACAAGCGTTCCGAAATTATTAATTTTAACTCTCAATTTAGACGGAATGACCAAATTGAAATTAGACTAAAAGTGCACGGATTAAATTATTCAAATTGAAATTATAAGAACTAAAGTGAAATTTGAGTCAAATTATAAGGGTGAAAAGTATAATTAACCCTTTATTATTTGTGTAATAACTTTGATAGCAACTTGTCTAAATGTTTAAGTTGTTAGAGAGAAGAGTAATTTAATAATTTAATTATTGGATAAATAACAAATACGCCTTGAAGTTTGCTTAAAATATAAATTGCCTCATGTAATTTGAAAAATTACATATGCCCCCTTATTAGAATTTTTTTATTTAACAAAATTAAAAAAAAAAAATCCTAATTACTATTTTATACAATAATAAAATTTCTTAAATTATTAATTGAAATATATTTATGACATTATTAAAAACTATTATTTGATTTAATAATTTATTAATAAAATGGACAATTTGTTATGAAATTAAAATTTTCAAGGAACATGATGTAATTTCCTAGACCATAGGGATAATTTATATTTAAAACAAATCTCAATGAGTGTATTTATAATTTACCCATTATTTATTTATATAATAACCTCAACACCAACTTAATCCATTATATAGTTGTAATGTAAGATCTCTATAGATGATGAATTTGTCTACACACGAGATTAGCAAGATGATGCGTCTTATTTTGCACTTGCCAGAGAAACCAAAATCAGAGATCACCCCCAACTTAGTTAGATTGGAAGGACCTTCCGATGATCAAGTAAACACTTTAATCAGGCATTGTACGAGGACAAAATAATCGTCACTTGTATAATCATGTTCAACAAGCTCATGATCCTTCAAATGTCGTGGTTTAACCTGAAATCACAAACGTGAGCTAGTCGGCGGGTGTGTGTTAGAAACCCTTTCGATGCTTAAGTCAACAAACAAGACAAATAAAGAGGAAAAGCTCTATGAATTTAGGAGTAATAATTGCAACACCTGAAATTTGGTTAGATTTGAGTTTTTATAAGTTATGAATGGCAGAACCCTATTAGAACTCTAATTCCCCATCATAGAGTCCTCATGCAAATCACATTCATAAAGGATAACGCCTATCCTTTGACACCCTTCTCATTGCAAGCCAAGTGAGATGACATAACTCTTTGCATGGCTTCTAGTAGAGCAACCGATCTACATTAGCTTTGTCAGTACTTGATTCAGCCGTGCAACATGCAGCATTGTGCAAATTCACATAGGCGCGCCACTAGTTAACATTACGCGGCTCCTCACTTAGCCCAGTCAAGGCGTTGCACCCATTTGCACTTGATTGGCTTTCATAGGTAGCTTGGTCTATGCACGCTTTGATAGTTTCCTGGTCAAACCTCAAGCCATCTTTGACCGATTCACTCTTTCCACAATTCTAACTGTGCAACCTTTCAACCAGTAGACCAACTCATTTTCCCGGTCCATTAGTACGCTTCCACAGGCTAGTATATCTGCACGGCCCAAATTCCAAGCCTAAGTAAACTTAACTTGGCTCAATTTGTTCAACATAAATTACCCTCTCAATTGCTCCTTAACTCCATTTGCTTTGCATAATTGGGATTACTTTGTCAAATTGAGCAAAAATAATCCATTCCATCGAGTCGATCATCATTGCTCGGTCACCCTATCTATTTAGTTTAATGTAGTCTCTTCAATTGTACACCACGTTCGTTAGCCACCCTGACACCATGTCCTTATTGGGACACATGGCTTATGTTGATTAAGCCTGTACACCTGCTCCAACCGTCATGCACAACCCCCTAGAATTCAAGTCATTGCGCCTTTATATATAAACCTATATATACAGAGTACAACTGTAGTTGGTTTTTCATGCTTATTGGAGGAGTTTAGTCTTATTGGATACGATAGCCTTACAGTTCAGACTCTCTTGGTTCTTAATCTGGTTTCACAAGTGCAATGTGAATCAGAAAAAAACAAATGAAAGTCCAAATCCAACAAATCTTAGAAAATCCATTAATCATTAGAGATGCCAAAAATGGACTGCATTGTCAGATTTCAGAGCCGCCACCTAAATATTTCATGCCAAAAGCCACTTGTCTGTTATAACCAAAGTGTCTTGGCTCGGGAACTTAGGTATGAGAAGGGAAGGTCATTAATTAAGCACCCCACTCACCCGATTAAAGATCGGCCTCTGCTAATTATGATGTGATTTTTATCAACAATATATGTTCTTGTTTTGATTATTAATATGCTATCATACTATGTGAGGCACACAAATATAGACTATTTCGCTTGCTTTGAAAATTATTTGATTTCATGTGATTCTTTTGAAAGAGTTTTTGAAATAAAGGTGTACATACATTTTGATCAAAATAATCCCCAATGCAAGTAAAATAACCTTCATCCACCCGCATTCAAACAGTTTATTTCAAATAAGCACGTAGCCTCATAGTAGTATGCTTAACATGGCAACACAAACACGCATGAATATGCTAAAGCCAAAAATGCTCACCTAGTACTCCGAGGCAAGCCAAAGAAAAAGAAAGCAATTAGAAAAATGTATGAACCTTATAATGCACATGACTAATGCAACACATACAAAATGCACCTACTAGGTTCAGCTATTTAACATGTTATATGAATTGATTTAAGGCATGTAGTAGCGCATGTATTCAAATAGGTAAAATGACAATGATAGTCAAAATGATGAACCGAAGCATAATGCATGCAAAAATGGATACAAATCATGGCAATGATATGCAATGAAAACATGATACTATATATAACCACGGTAAGCATGTAAATAAAAGGGAGAAAGAAATGAGGGTTGGAAGACATACAAATATTACAAGTTTGCCCTTGTACAAGAGGGTTTGAATGAATGTTATAATTAACTAGTTATTACAATACCAAATGAATAAAGTAATTAATTAACTAATTATTACAAGTCTGAATGAAATCGATTAGTTAATTACAAATTATTGAATATCAAAGCTACTAATCTAATGAACTTGAACGGGAGGCAAAGAACCGCACGCATGCAACCGAGAACATCCTTTGGAAACCTCTTTGTTTACTGCCAGAACCTTCTCTGTTTACAGTTAGAAAATTTTTCTGTTTTGACCTCAAGATTTGCTTTGTTCTGCTGTAAAAATATTGTTGCTGTACAAAAAAAAGGTGGCTGGTCAGCCTGATAAGATGGTTGGCAATTCAGAATAAGGGCCGGTTGGCTACTGCTTCTAAGGAATACCCTGCTGCAACAGAGTTGAAACAGAACAAGATAGAGTGTTTCCAAGAGATATTTATCTTCTCTATCCTTCTCTAACATGAAGATGATCAGGGGAGGAGTAGATTCGATTATCAAATCATCAATCATTGCAAATTTGTAGCATGATGATCATATAAGTGATAGGACAAGAATTTAGTAAGTGCAATAAAAGATCAAGCAATACCTTCTCCCTATCATGGAGTTACCTTAAGGGAGGGGGTAGACTTACCTCATGAATCATCAAACATCACGGAAATAGTATGCGATGATTCTAGAAACAATAAATTTAGTATAACGTTCGACTGAACCTAACCAAAATTTATTATCTTTTTACCTTTTTTATTCCGATTTTATTAGCCTTTTTTACTTTACCTTTTCATTTTCTTTATCTTTTCTTCCTTTTTGTCCAAAAGTGATGATTACGTCTACTAAGTCTAAAGCAATAAAGAATAGCAAGCATGACTTAACCTAAGAAAAGAGCTCTTCAAGTCATTTTCTACTGGGGAAACTACAAAGGAAGAATCAGACTCATTTACGAGTGATAATGAATTTAGAGTCAAACTTGAAACGAGCGATAATGACTAGTCAAACCCAAAAAGAGTGAGAATGACTAGTCAAACTCGAAAAGAGCGATAGTGACTCCAAATCCAAACCTGATAATGAGCTATAATGACTATTTCCTTTATGATTTTCAGGGACCTAACTAGAAAATTAATCCCTTAGAAGTAATGCACTGGTGATAAATGAAGGAATCAGATAAGAGATTATGCTTAACATAAGAGAGATGTAATGCCCTAGTAATAAACCTCCGAAGAGATTAAACCATTTAGCATATGAGGTCTATTTCTTATGCCTTGAGCGATAATCTTTTGTTTGATACATCTCTTAATCAAAATAAACAAAGAAAGTAGGGAGATTGCAGAGTGCTAATGGAAATGGTCGATGATTACAATGTTGTAAGTATTTACATAAAACAAAATATGGAAAGAAGGTTATCAACTCAAATGGATTGGTGGCTATGGCCTATACACCCAAATCCATGAGGACTTACAACAACACAATGTATGGTATTTAAAGCATAAACTAAATAAACAAATTAAACAGCCCCAAAATAGCTCAAAACAGTGCTGAAAATTAGTTTGAAAAGACAGAAAATACGAACAAAAATGGAAGAGGATAAGTCTAGTAAGCAAGCTTAAGGAAAGGTGGCTAACCCCTCCACTTTTTGTAACTTTAAATCACATATTTTAGCTCTTGAAAACAGTGGCCAAAACCAAAAGAAACAAAATAGAAAAAGGCAAAGCAACAAGCTATGGAACGAGGCCAAAGGAAGGGTGGCTAACCCCTCATCTTTTTGTGACTTTAGATCACATTTTTAAGCTTAAAATAGCTTTGAAATCAGTATGAAAATACAAGAAAAAGAGGGAGAAAAGATGGTTAAAGAGTTCAAAGATTACCCCTTAAAGAGAGGATGTTCTTTTTGGTTGACAAACCACAAGCTTAGCACTCTCTAGTATATGAAATTATCTTAAAGAATCTCAGCCAAAGCCTCAAGTTTTAGCTTATAAAGTATATGTATATTGCAAGAGGGTAGAGAATATGGTTGGTCAAGCTTTGGGCTCTTGGAGGAATTTTCAAACCTCAAACCATGAAGGAAGGTCATGTATTTATAGACAAAAAACTCCTCACGTCGGAAATGTCTGCTAAGGGACAGTTGGCCCAAGGTAGGCACATAGGGACAACTGGTTGCTGTAAAATATCAGCCTACGCTAAACATGGCCGGCCGACCATGAAGGGGTACGGCCAGCCCGCTGAAAATGGCCTGTCGGCCATCTGCTGGCCAACTGTTCTGTGAGTGGTTAGGCTAGAAAAAAAAAAAAGGTTTTGGATAAAAAGGGGGGGGGGGGGGAGGGGGGGAGGTACAAGGTTTCGGTTTTGAAGCTTAAAACTAAATCATTTTGCTGAAGTTTCGATCGATTGCATAGCATAACATTTCATCATCGAGTGTTCAGAGTATGGCGTCCAAGTCTTAAGGGCGGTCAAAATGGGGTGCACACAACCACCCTTCAATCTCCTCCGTTGTTCATCTTCTTTTTTGCAAACCCTAAAACCTAGATCTCTAACCCATTATTTTCTCACATTTCAAGCTCGAATCGAAGCACCGTTACTGCATTAGTTGACTCGCCATCTTGGGAGGAACATACTCACCAATTGGAATCTAATTTGGTGCCATAAATCATGAGTTCTTTAAATTTTGGCCTATTGCTGTTATTGTTCATAGTGTTCTTGAATCTAACCTTGCTAGTAATATGTAGTAATAAAGTTATAGGCCTAATAACCACCAAATATTGGGTAAAATAAGGCCTAAAATCGAGGCCAAGGTTAAAACAATCCTTCAACCACCCACCTTCAATGCTCAGTCCATTTTCTAGGAAGAACACCAGAAAATCTAGGCTAAACAGCGCTAAAACCTTGCCTTCAATCTAAAAACACTTCCCAACCAAGCAGTATTTTTTTTTTTAGCGCCTTCAGTTATTTGTTGTAGAGCTGATCAAAAATAGTCTAACTAAGCTGAGATTCAGGTCCTCAACCTGACCGAACTAAAACCTAACTCAGCGCAAACGATCGAGCTAGATCCTTTCTTGCACACTGTAGACACCTCATTTTTGATCGCCCTTATGACTTGGACGCCACCGATTTGATCACCTAATGATGAATTCATACACTTGTCAAACACTCAGTTTACTCAATAGAAACCCTTATTTTTGAGCCTCAGAAACATACAATCCTTGTGCCTTTTTTGGACCAAAACAACAGTTTTTCAAGCTTGACCATCTAGGGGCTTGCAAACCCACTAGTGGCCGGCCAACCACAAATAGTGTACGGCCATCCCATTTTAGTGGCCAGCCAACCACTTGTGTAAAAAAATAAATATTTTTGCCAGCTGTGTTAGCTGTCTCCACAGGTTTATGCATTATACCAGCTGTATATATACTGATATTTTCGAGAGCTAAACAATATTTTCTATATATACTTGACCCCTCTCATAATTTGGGGTTAGAAAATTTTGTGGAGAAAAATCTTGTGAAATATTTCTCTCTTTACATTTCTCTCTCTCCCTGGTAACTTATATGACCTTTGCTTAGACACTCTAAACCAAAAACTTTGAGGGTTCTTTGCTGAGATGTTTGAGCTTACATTTTAGCTCTTGAGGGTGAGGAATTGGTGGTTTATAACTCAAATGGGTCACTCATCTTCAAGAGCAAGAGAAACCCAAAATCAGTGGTCGGCTGGCCACTTGTACTTTACGGCCGTCCACCACTTTTGGCCGGCCGACCACCTTTTTCAGCCAGGCAGTACCATTTTCTTCACAGAACAGAGCAAAGGCTAAGGTGAAAATAGTGTAATTTTTTGACCACAAAACAGGACCCTTTTGGCAGCAAAACAGAGGCATTCTCGAGGAAGAAAATCATGTGCATGCATTCTCTCATTTCTCGGGGCCCGTTAACTTGTGGACTTATACTATTTAATTTGAATTTCGTATTGTAATTAATTAGTTAGTTCCAATTTGTAATAATTAGCTAGTATTGTTAATTTATTTAAGTTGGTTTGTAATAGACTAGTTAATTCGTAGTAATTAGCTAGGGCATTTATTCGAACCCTCCTGCGTGAGGGCAACAATGTAATAACGTGTATATTTTCCAACCTCACGTCTTTCTCCTTTTTATTTACCCGCTTATAATAGATAGCTTAGAGCATCATGTTTGTTTTAGCATTCTCCATGTATAAAGCATTCGTTAGTCTTGCATGCATGAAGTTCGGTTCATCATTCTAATAACAAGCATTGTCGTTTAAATACTTCTTTGAAAATGTGTTAAAGCCGCATGCTATAAAATCGATTCACATGCCATGTTAGTAACTGGACTTCTAAATTGCATATTGTATGTGTTGTATTAGTCATTTGCATCGTTAGGATCATGCATCTTTTCTAACTATTTCTTTCTTTTGGCTCGCCTCGGGAATTCAGGTAAGCATTTATTGCTTTAGCATATTACATGAGTGTGGTTGTTACCATATCAAGCATGTTTTTCCATGAGGCTAAGTGCTTAAGTGATATACCTGTTTGAATGCCTGTGGATGAAGGCTGATTGCTTAAATCAGGATGTTTTGATGCATGTACATATGCGATCACTTTTTCAAGTGGTACATATTCAAACACCTTTCCAAACAAACATGAAATCAAATGTTCCAATTTTTGCAAATTAATTTATACTTGTGTGTGTGTCACATAGTAAGATAGCCTAATAATCGGAACAAGAGCATATAATGTAAATAAGAATCACATCACGATTAGTAGAGGTCGATCTTTGATCAGGCGAGAGAGATGCTCAACTCATGACCTTCCCCTCTTGTACCTAAGTTCCTGAGTCGAGACACTTTGGTAATGACGGATAAGTGACCTTTGGCATGAGTCTCAAGTTTCCTAAATTTTCTAAAATATTTAAGTGGCGACTCTGTAATCTAGCAAAGCAGTCTATTTTTGGCATTTTGATTCAAAATCAATTTTCCAAAAGCATTGCCAGATTTAGACTCATTTGTGTTTATCTATTTCACATTGCACTTGTGGAATCATATTCAGAACCACGGGAGTCCGAATTGTAGGGCTAGTCGTATCCGAAAGGAGCACGAAAAGTAAAGCTACACACACCAACCAAGCTAAAACCTTGCGAGTGGACTTGACCAAGCTAAAACCTTCATAAACTGAGCCGAGCTAAAACCTTGCTTGTGCCCGTAGCCGAATAACTAACTAGATCTACTAAATGACCAAGCTAAACCAGTATACAAGCATGCACACTTAATTTAACTGAGTAACCACTTGGAGCTTTGGCATACCTATAAGCCAAGGCAAAGGGTGTTTCTCCAGTCGACTATCTTAGGGTTGTTCGGTAGGCCCACAAGACGTAAGGAAATTTCTCAACCCACTTTCGTTTTGCTTTCTCTAGTCTATTCTTCAATTCATCCAAGATTATTTTGTTTGATGCTTTCACTTGACCATTGGCTTACGGGTAGGCTGGTGTGGAGTTGTAGAACTATACCTTATGGTCCTCATAGAAATCTTTGAAGATCCTTATTTCGAACTGAGTGCCATTGTTTGATATTAGTGCCTTAGAAATTCCAAATCGAGTGATGATGTTATGCCATATGAACTTTTTCACGTCTTTTTCCTTGATGGATGGAAGTGTTTCTGCATTAACCCATTTGGTGAAGTAGTCGGTTGGCGCAATACAAAATTTTTTATTTCCTTTGGAAGTGGTCCTATGATGTCCAAACCCCACATGGTGAACAGCCAAAGACTAGTTAATGGTAGAAGTTCTCTGGCCAATTGGTAGATTTGATGCGCAAATTTCAAACATTTTTTTTACATTTTCTAACATACTTCTCCGTGTTTACTTGCATGCACGACCACCAATATCCTTGAGAAATAGCTTGGTAAGCCAATGATCTTCTACCTTGGTGGCTCTGACAAATTCCTTCATGAATTTCAAACAAGAACGCTTCAACCTTACTAGAATGCACATACTTCAAGTATGGACTAATGAAAGACTTCTTGTATAGCGCTAAAGATAAAAAAAACCAAAACTATTGTGACTTTGCTCGGATTTTGTTTGCTTTCTTGTTGTTGTTGGGCAAAATCTTGTCCTTCAAAAAAATAATAATAGGGTCCATTCAAGAAGGTCCTAACTCGACGCATAACACTTCGGCTGCTTCAGGTTCTTTAATACTTGGCCTTAGGAAAAAACTTAATCAACAAAGGGTTAGGGATAGAAGTATCTGACATGGCTGCGAAACTGAACAACTCATCTGCCTTTCAATTTTCATCTCTGCCAATTTGTTCTATTCTTACGAAGTTAAACTTCTTGATTTATGTTCTGACCAACTCTTGATATTTGGCTATTTTGTCGTCAGTATACACCATTAGCTTGGTAGTCTTCGTGCTAAAGAGGAATTGTAGACTGGTTAAGAGTGCTTTATATTCTACTTCATTATTGGATACATGAAGCCTAAGTCTGATTGCCTGCTCAATAGTTAGCCTATCTAGCAAAATAAGCACAATTCCAAGCCTAGCTCCATGTTTGTTAGAAGCTCCATTAACAAATAGCTTCCACATCTGTAATAACCCTGACCCGTAATTAGCTATCAATCGATATTTAAGGATGCTAATGAGTGGATTAAAATGAACTATGGGATTAATATGTAATTTGTATCATAATTGGCTTTTATTTGCTACCCATAGTAATGTCTGATGAAATTCCACTTTAAAATGAAATTGAAAGCCTTATCGGCATCCAAACCCGGAATTGATTATATCGTCGTGTTATTTGGAATTTTTAGAACCTTATTGCATATTAATTAAAATATGATTTGGTATGATTAAATGAGATTAAATAATGTGAATCTCAATAGTTAGCCTAATTACCAATTTGCCATTAGAGTGGACCATCTCTTCTAATATGTTAAGACTTCATTCTAAATGATTTGTTCAGCCACATTTTTTTTGAGAACAAATCGTATGAGAGAGAGGGTGAGAGGAAAATCTGATGAAAACATTTTAGAGAGAGAGGGAGAGCAATTCTAGAGAGAGAAAAGGAAGAATTCAAAGAAGAATTGGAGATTTTGCTTGTACTCACCAAGATTGTGCTAGAATAAGTGAGATTGAAGGCTCTAGGTAAGATAATTCTTGTAGGTGATGTGTTTAATTGTTGAATTCATGAGGATTATGAGTTTAAACATGTAATTTGAGCCTTAGAAGAAGAGTTGAGTTGCAAATCATGCATGCATGCATAAATTTCCATGTTTTGAGTATTGAAATCTAAGATTTCTTCCATGCATGTGTTAGTTTCACTCACATTTTGGTCATTCATCTTGTTTCCCCTCAAAATATCAGGTTTGATCATGTTTTGGAAGGTTTGAATTAGATGAAGTCTTGCATGTTGATTTCATGGGTCAAATTGGGATTTTAAGTTGGATTTTGAAGAAAAGACAAGTTTTTGGGCCATGATTTCTTGTTTTAATTCTTAAACCATGTTGTTTTATAAGTCTTCATGTATTTCCTTCATTTTGGACCCAGAAAAATGAGTTTTGCAGGGTTGAATGTCGAGTTTGCACTTGGGGGATGCAATCTGGAAATTCCAGATTTTGCAGGCTCGCTCGAGCGAAGGGGTTCTCGCTCGAGCGACCACTCAGAGATTGTGCACTTCGCTCGAGCGGCCAAAAGTCCGCCGGCGTAAATTCGAGCTCGAAGTTTTGCAGAATTTACAGATCGCTCGAGCGAAGGAATGTGCGCTCGAGCGACCACTCACATCTTTGCATGTTTGCTCGAGCGAGGAAGTCTACGCTCGAGCGGAGTGTCATTTCTGCATGCTCGCTCGAGCGAGGACCTAAAATTCTGAAAATTTGCCTAAGTGTTCCAAGGCATGTTTTGACATCCTCATTGCATCCTAGGCATTCCTAAGCCTTAATTAAGCTATAGTAATGAGGTTATGGGCTAGAAACGCACACTAAGAAAAGAATGTAACAATATATTGAATGACAAGTGTGTGTGTGAGTTGAGCATTGAAATAAGTATGAATCACACTAAGAGATTGCAAGGGTGTGTGTGTTCTAAGCCATGGGATAAGAATAAATATGAACCAACGTGATGTAAGCTAAGCCTTAATGGCCACATGAATAAGTAATGATGAGATTCGTTGGTGCTATGTATTTTGTGATTGTAGGTCAACGTCCAAGAAGTGCTTGACCATCTACGGAATCACTGTGAGTAACGTTATCGTAAAGATACGTTCATATGAAATTATGTTCCAAATGTGATATATCAAGCTATGATTTTTGAAATGATATATGTTTCTGTGAACGAAGATCCATGTTTGAAATCTATTATGGCATCCATAGATAGTCCCAAGTCATGGGGGGCAGCATGAAAATGCGGGTCCATGACAGTTACGAGATCTCGTTAGCCACTTCATTGTGGTGTTTGTTTAATCGGTGTCTGGGACCGGTTACTCTAGTTGGAAGACGTTATGTGATATGTGATTTGTTCTATGGAATATGCCATTATTATCTTCACATATGAGATGACTATGATTATGTTATGATTTGTTTTATACATATGTAAAGTTCGGATTTCGTTCACTAACCCTTTTACCTTCATGTTATTCACTGGGCTTTAGCTCACTGTTTGTATATATATATTATAGGTGAGCATTCTGGAGTGCAAGCCCGAAGGTTTTGTGGGGGACTGTGTTTCTGTTGTCAGCCAGCCTTTGTGCCTCACGTGGAGGTTCCCGAAGTATCTTGGGTTCAAGGGTTGATTAATTTTGTTTATGCATGGGACTTTATTTTAATCATGTTGTCTGTACGGAAAATACTGTGACGTGTGGGGTATAATATAATGTGTGGTTGACTTATGGTTATGTAAATAAAGTTTTAAATTATTCTGTTTCATATAAGTCAACACAGCTCATTGGACATCTATATTTTTGTATATTGCTTCCGCTAGCCCCTTATCATATGCTCATCTGTTCAGAGGCCGTAGGTAATCCAAGGGTTACTGGTCGGTTACGGCGCTAAACCTATAGGGGCGGGTTTGGGTCGTGACAACATCTCTCTGACAAATAGTTTCCGACAAATAGATGGGTCTAAAAATGTCTTTGGGTTCGGTACTTCAATTATTTATTTGACCGCGTCCTCTAATTGTGGTAGCTCTACTAGTTCTTTAACTTGCTTGCTTAGTTGCCCTACTATTTCACTTTCAGGCACGTCATTGCAAATCGACCTTTTTGTTCCTCGATCTTGTTCTTCACTGGGCAAACAAAATGACTTCCTAGAGAAAACTCTGTAACAAAGTTCGTCAATGCTTGAGCTTTGATGGTTGTTTGAGGTTGGAATTTGATGTCAAATTGTCCTAATTCGACTGCTCACTTCAAAATCTTTCTAGAAAAAAACCACCATTTCAAACAAGGCTTTGAATAGAAATGCGACCATAATGGCATGCATGTGAAAGTAGTGCGGTAACTTTCTAGATGCCATCATTAAAGCTAAGACAAGCTTCTTCAACGAAAGCTATCTTATTTCAGAACTAAGCATGGTCTTACTTACATAAAAAAATTGAAAGGTGTGGTATTCTTTTTGTGTGTATAAGCACCTTACTAATAACATGCTGAGAGACCGCCAGGTACAAGTACAACTCTTCTCCTGGTGTCAGAGTTACCAAAAGTGGTGGAGAAGTCAAGCATTATTTCAGTTCTTCCAAAGCGTGGTTGCACTCTTCCTGCCAGCTGAACTTTGACTTGAGCGCTTGGAAGAATGGTTGACAACGATCTGAAGACCAACTTATAAATCTGTTTAGTGTGGTAGCCAACCTTGTCAGATGTTGCATCTCTTTCATAGTGTTTGGTCTCTCCAACTCTTGAATGGCCTTAAGTTGGGAGGGATCTACTTCTATTCCATGGTTGGTCACCAAGAAGCTCAAAAATCTGCCCGATTCCACATCGAATTCACACTTAGATGTGTTCAAATAAAGTTTGTGAGTTCAAAATATGAAACATCTCATCTAGGTCACTAAGATGGTCCAACTCACACTTACTCTTGAACACCATATCGTCGATGTATGCCATCATTGTTTTGTCTCACAATGGGGCAAATATCTTGGTGACCATCCAGTGAAATGTTGCCCCTCCATTTTTTAGGTCAAAGGGCATGACCTTGTAACAATACAACCTCTTAGAGTTGTGGAAAAATTGATCTCCTAGCTCGACTCATACATAGCAATCTAATGATATCCATGATAAGCATCTAGAAAGCTAAGTCGATTGTGTCTTGCTGTTAGGTCCACCAACTGATCAATCCTTGGTAAAAGAAAATTGTCTTTTGGGCACACCTTGTTGATTGTCTTATAATCGACGCGAACACACCATTTGTTGTTCTTCTTTGGGACCACGATTGTGTTTGAGATCCACTTTAGGTAATGAACCCCTATGATAGCCCCTGCTTCCAACAGGTTCTCCACCCCTTTGACCACTACTTCACCGTAGTGCATAGTTGACCTTCTAGTTTTCTGTATGACCGGTCTGGTATAGGAATTCACGTTAAGTTGATGATATATGAAATTTGGATTAATGCCAGGCATGTCATAAGGCGTCCAGGCGAACACCTCAATATTAGAGATAAAAAAATCCATGATCTCTTTTCTTTCGGTGCTAGACAAAGATGAACCTAGCAGAAAGAACTTCTCTAGTTCATTCTCATCAAGTCTAACTTCCATAAGCTCCCCAACAACCTTTTGTGTAGCCTCCTTGCCTACGTCTTCAAATATCTCCTTGTTCTTTAACTCTTCTACCATTTGAACAAATCCCTTGGCAGTATAACTACCATTTACAATGATGAAGCATTACTTAGACATGATTTGGTCTTCCAAGACCTCTTTAATTACTTCGGCTTTGTTTGGGAACTGAATGACTTGATGGTATGTTGATGCCACGGCCCGTATGGTGTGCAACCATGCTCTTCCTAGAATTATGTTGTAAGTGGATGGGACTTTCAAAATCCAGAATTCAACTTGTTTGACCACTGACCCAGCTTTGACTGGCAGAATGATCTTTCCAATCAGCCATTCAAGCATTGAGTTGAAGGCCACCAAAAGGAGACGTGGCGAGAGCTAAGTCTCTTTTATCCAATTTCAACTGCTTGAATATGTCGTAGTACATGATCTCACATGAACTCCCTTAGTTGATCATGATCCTCTTGATGTCATAATTTTTGATGAGCAAAGTGACCACCAACTCTTCATTGTGACGATTCTGTAACCTTGCTAAATCTCTGTTAGAAAAGAAATCACATTTCTGGTCTCTATCTTCCCTTTCTTGAAGATTGACTGAATGCTGAGTACCTCCCTCATGTGTTCAGCTTTCTTTATCATCTCTCTGAGCTCACAAACTCGCTCAGGCTCTGTGATCCCATGGATCACGTTAATCACACCTTGAGGTGAACTATCAATTAGTGTACCATTCGACATGTTGTTATCTTGAGGGGCTGGCCAAGCTCTCCCCTCAATGTAACAGTCCAGGTGACCAACAACCACTAATTCTTCCAAATGTTGCTTCAACGGCATGCAATCTCCATTCGGTACTTGCTCTTATCATGGAAGGTACATCGGTACCTTTCGTTATAGCATTTTTTCATTTCGCCTAACTTTGTTGGTTGCTAGAGGAATGACTCATCGTAGATTTCGCTAAAGATATGATAGATGGGCTTCTTGAGCATCGCGGTTATGGTAGTACATGCTTTCAACCTCGTAGCCTTGCTTTCTTCACTGCCACACGGTGGATCCCCCCAGGTGTTATCTTGATTTTTGCTTCATTGATTTCCATTCCGACCCACCGTGTTGACTTTGATGGACGGATTTTTGTCTGGCAAGGTGGTTGTGCTAGACTTTGCCTTTGCTCAGCCAATGTCCTCTTCCACCCTCATATGCTGGCGAACCCTCTCCATCAGAGCTTTCATGGTTAAGAGTGGCATCACGGTCATGGATTCCCTTAATTTGTGTTTAGCAGGTAGTCTGCACTTGTACTGAGCTATTGCTAGGTTGACCGGACACTCGCCAATTTGATTGAATGTCTACCAGTACCTATTATTATATGATTTTAGTGACTCTCGTTCCCTCATATCAATGGCAAACAACAAATCGACCTCCACGAATGTCTTGGTGTTTGTCTTAAACTTGGTAATAAATGCCTTTGCAAGCTACGCCCAAGAAGCTATGCTGTCCTCTGGCAATCTCTCAAACGATGTCAAGACCAAATCTCCTAAACTTAATGGAAACAAGATGCATATCAAGGTATTGTTCCTCCTGTGAATAGCCATTACTTGTCAAAAGTGGCTAAGCATGTAAGGATCTAACTTCTCGTCATAGATTGTAAACTTAGGTCGTTAAAGCCCATTGGTAAAGGTGCATTTTCTATCTCCGAAAAGAATGGCATACTATGCAACCTTGCCAACGCTCTGACCATTGGCTCATAAGCAAGAGGTGGCACTGACATTGCAACTTCGATCCTTTCGTGCATCCTAGGAGTCAGCCTCTACAAAACTGACACCCTATGAGGGTCATGCACCTGTGCAACTTCTATACTTCGCACTCTTTTGTCAAGCACTGCCCATATGTCTTCTAATCTAGGCAAATCTGTATATCAAAAAGACGCTTGTGAGTGCGTGAGGGTCGATAATTACTCCCCTCAATGCATAATCTTGTTGACCTCATCCTCTCACACCTGGAATGATAAGATTTGGATATCCTTTTGAGGCTCATACTCTCAAAAGGTTCTGGCAAAGCACACTCATTTACACCTCTCGAATGACAGGATCAAGTGCGCTCTCTGTGAGTTTCCACCCCAATGATACCCTTGCCCTTCATCTGGCATTTCAAAGCCTGCATATCCACCGCCATTCTCCTGATTAACTCATTTTGCTCTCTCATATGATCTTCTAGAATTTGGAAGTCAACTCTACATCTTTGCCAATCTGGGCTTTGGGAACGGTGAGGGCTCGAGACATGCTTTTCTCGTGTGCCCTTGTGAGAGGTTTCATCGTTGTAGGTTCAAGTTAGCTATGGAAGGCGCATGAGGCAAATCTATGCTCCTCCTATTGGCTTCCGATATTTGGCCATTGATGGTGGATAGAGGGAAATCTTCATTTTGCGCCATTAAAATCGGCGAGTAAAAGCTTGATCAAAAGGTTTGTTCTGTGTGTTCCCATATACGGTGCCAATTGTATGAGCATGAAATAAACGTCACTTGTATAATCCTATTGACTAAGCTCGTGATCCTCCAAATATCCTTGTTTGACCTAAAATCGCAAACGTGAGCTACCCGGCGAGTGCGTGCCAAAAACCCCTCCGATGCTGAAGTCAGCAAACAAGACAAGCAAAGAGGAAAAACTCTATTCAATCAGGAGTAATAATTGCAATACCTAGAATTAGGTTAGATTTAAGCTTTTATAAGTTTTGCATAGAAGAATCTTAATAGGACTCTAATTCCTAATCATAGAGTTCTCTTATGAATCATATTCGTAAAGGATAACGCCCATCCTTTGACACTTTCCTCACTGCAAGCCAAGTGAGATGGCCTAACTCTTTGCACACCTTCCAGCTGAGCAATTAAACTACATTAGCTTTGTCAGTACTTGATTTAGCTGTGCAACATGTAGCACCGTGCAAATTCATATAGGAGCGCCACCATACTAACGTTGCGTGGCTCCTTACTTAGCCCGGTCAAGGCGTCGTACCCAGTTGTGCTTAACCAGTCTTAATAGGTAGCTCGGTTCATGCACGCTGTGATAGTTGCCCGGTCAAACCTCGATCCGTCTTTAACTAGTTCACTCTTTGAACAGTAGCCTAACCCATTTGCCCGGTCCGTTTATATGCCTCTACGGACCAGTACATCTGCGCGGCCTAAATTCCAGGCCTAAGTCAACTTAGCTTGGCCTAATTTGTACGACATAAATTACCCTCTCAGGCATGATTATAATAAGAGATAAAACAAATAAATTTGTGTAGGTCTCTTTCTCATTACTTCCTTCTTCACTTATTTGCTTGATTTCTTTTTATAGCTAATTGGTACTCTGTGGTCATCTATTGATCTCTCCCTGATTGGTCTATCAGCCTTTTGTCAGAGGTCATTTAAGTAGTGACCAACTTGTAGTTGTTTTCAGGAGTTAGGTCCCCTCTCATTGAACGATTGACTCTTTGTCAGATGTAGTGAAAGTTTGTGACAACTTAGGACTTATACGAAATTGTATTCAACTTACGTATTTTTGTGAGAATATAAAACATATCGTAAGGGAACTCTCACTAAATCTTCCTTTAACACAAATAAGGTATTATGGTCATGAGACACATGAAATTCAATGGGTTAAAGAATTTTGGAACAATTACAAAAAAAAAAAAAAAAGTCCCAAAATTTGACCCTTACATCAAAATAAATTCTGAACTTTTAATTTTATCAATTTAAATTCAAGACTTTTGATTTGTTTTGAATCTAAATCATTTATCTATTTTTATTAAGTAAAATCGATTAGAAAAAAAAAATATTTTAATTATTAAACTCAATAAAAAGATATTTTAAGTATTTTATGTATACTTACATTGGATTTAATGACTAAAATACTATTTTTTTCATTGAGTTTACTTAATGAAAAAAAGTGAATGATTTAGATTGAAAAACAAATCAAAAAATTAGGATTTAAATTGATAAAATTAAAAACCCAAAATTTATTTTGTTAAAAACCTCAAATATTGGTTTTTTTTTTTTTTTTTCCCAAGAATTTTTTTTGTGAAGCTCACTTAGTGTATTATGCTTCCACGTTGTGGGACTTCTAAAAAAATTCCCACTTTTTTGTGGTTTTGTAGAGATAGATGTCAAGAAAATTAAGGATTCTGGTGATGAATGAATTCACTCTCTTTTTGTGTTTGAAGTACAATTATTTCTAGCAAATAGCAATGCTATAAAAATAAAGTTTACAGTAAATATTCGATGCACATTGAAATCATGTCTATATTTTTGACCGGTTATACCAAGCTTAAGCATCCAACATTCTCTTTTAATGCCAACCAAAACGTTTTGAGAAAGTTTAATTATACACCACAAATTCTCTCAGTGCATACTATTTATTATTATTATTTTTTAAATTCTTATAGTATCCCTCAGCTAAATTACCCTTTTAGATATAACTCAAAAACTCATTCTCAGTTTACATACCACACTAACCACCACCATCACTACCAGCACAGCCAGCCTCCTTCTGCCACCACTTTGTCATTTCCTACCATCACCTTTTTCTTTCTCTTCGTTCTTCTTCTCCTTCTTATTAACCAATTGATTGCCCCATCATCTCGTCACTTGCGATGACACTTGTCATGGCCTTCTTAGCCCCATTATTGCCTCCACCTTGCAGCTATCATCCTTAGTGACCCACCACCTGCGACCTCTACCATTGCGCATTCCATCATCACCATTACAATCTAGAGAGACAGAGATCACCATTACAATCTAGAGAGAGAGAGAGAGAGAGAGAGAGGTTATAAAGGTTTGGGGCTGTAAGTAGCACGGTGGAGAATCTTTGCCCTTTCTATAAACAGGAAGAAGAATCAATAGATCATATTCTGTTGAAGTGCTATAAGACTTAGAAGGTTTGGTCATCTCTATTGAATTGGTGAGGCTTATCTTGTTTCACACTTGATACTGTTGATGGTGTGCTGCGATGGTGGTTGGGAACAAAATTTAAGAAGACAATTAGGAAGATTTGGCGGCTTGTACCAGTTGCAATGTAAAGCCCTTGAAAAATGTATTTTCTTTAAAAACCCTTACGTTTGAATTATTTCCTTAAAGCCCCTTAGTTCTTAAATTATTTCGAATCTTGCCGGTTAGCATTTTTAATTTTTATCGGAACAAGAAGATCCTAGCCGAATTAGGTTCCTTAGCCTAATTTAATTTAATTCTAAATAAATAAGGTTCCAATACATGAGTTTAATTCCAAGCCCTCATTTCTTTTATTAATTTCAAGATTTGCCCCAAACTAGTACATGTACTTTTTATACTATAGTACCACTAAATCAATTTGAGGATCTATATATATATTGGGAATATCTCCATAATACACATATATTGAATAGAATATTCTCCATTTCCCTTCCCCATGGCCGGCCAACCTAGGGGAGTCTAAGAGATCAATTTTCAAGGCTTATAATCATGGCATTCTAGATGCAAAAGTACCAAGTACCCCTAAATCAAGAGATTGTGTTCCCAACTTAGTTCCATTCCAACTAGAGGCTAACTAAATCTTGTCTAATCACATAAATAAGTCCGTTAATCACTCCCTATTCCTTTAGATTCCAAGTTACTTTGTCTCCAAGGAAAGTTATTTTTCTTTTTCTCCAAGTACACCTCTTTCTTGCCCATCAAGTAAACTTTATTTTATTATTTTTTCTTTTCTTTTGTCCCAAGTATCCTTGCCTATAAATTGAGCTCACCTTTCAACCATTTCTATCATTCTTTTTCTTGGTCTATCCATATCTCTATCTCTCTCATATTGTTCTCTCTTAAATTATAGAAATTTTGAGTTTAGATTAAGAGTGTATAGAGTGAGTGTAAGCCTTTTCGTAAAGGAGGAGAGTTATAGATTATGAGAAACCTTACATACCTTATGCCACTTTGGAGATTCATGGAGAAATATCGAGATTTGAGTGTTGGAGATGGAGGAGATTGATTTGAGGTAATTCGGTGGTATACAATATGATTCCTTTAAATCTCTTTGCAAAGAGTTTATTTTAATTACTTCCAATTTGTAATCCTCTTGATTATTGTGATCATTTGATAAATCCTATGAAATCATTCTATTGACACGTTTGAGTACTCTGGTCATTTGATAAATTCTATGAAGTTGTTTTGTGTAGTCAGCGTTGATTTGTCTAGCTAAATGACATGGAAATGCTCCGTACATGGATCGAGTAGACCTTGCCAATAGCTTGCACCAATAGCCCGGATAAGCGATTGTACTTGGGTGAGGTGGATGAGCTGGTCACTGGTTATGTACCGAGTAGGACAGGGTATTTGGTTCTGGATAAATTATCATATGTTGAGTTGATTTATTTGTGCAATTTGGTAAATTGCTTGATTATCAAATCTAATCAGTTGTGTAATTGTTGGATCTCTGTTGATTATTTTCTGTCTGAGCCTTGTTATTCTTGTTGTATTGTATACTTCCAAATTAATTTATTTTTCAAGCGTGGAGCAAATTTAGTGGCGATTGGGGTTAAAGCATCTAAAGAGATTATTTGAGTTGGAGATTTTTTTTTTAGTCCACAATTATATATTATTTTTGGAAATTTGTATAACTTATGTTTTGGAGACATTTGAGTTAATTATTTATGGAGGAGATTTGTATATTTGAGATTACGAGTTATCTGCAATTATAAATTTGAGGTTGATTTGATTTATTAGCGGCCCAGAAGTTGGGGCGTTACATGCAATGCTGTGGTCTATATGGAGGTTAAGAAATGACTATGTTTTTCATGGGCGACAATCAAATATGGAGGAGCTTGGTGAAATTATAAAGGTGAAAATTGGGTTGTGGGTGAAGACTAGGTTGCCTGAGATTCCTTATTCAGTGCATGATATTGTGGAGAATATAAATCAGGTATGCTATTGTGTAAAGTAGGGACTTAGTTTGTTGCTACTGCTGTTGCTGCTAGTTTTTGTGAATGAAAAGTTGTTGCTAGGAGTTTGTTGTTGTGAAGTAAGGACATAGTTTGCTGCTGCGCTACTAGTTTTTGTGAATGAAAAGCTACCGCTAGTTTGTTAGTTTGCTTATTGTTGATGCAGAGTCAGTTTTGCTGCTGTTACTGCTTGTTTTTGTGAAGGAAAAGTTGCTGCTAGGAGTTTGTTGCTGTTGCAGAGTTGTCTTTTTTTCTAGATTGATGCAGAGTTTTGATGCTGGGTGTTCTATTGTTTTGTTTTTGTTTTTGTTTTTGTTTTTCTTTCTTTCTTGATTTTTTGATTGGATTCTCTTCAATCTTGGGCGTTGTGTTGACATATGATTGGGTTAGCTCTTCGGTGCCAACCTAGCTGGGATTATTGAGTTTAGCTATGATACTTGTTGCACTCCCTGCTTTTTTGATATACGTTCTCCGCTTGTGTATAGCTTTCTTCATCAATAAACTTTCCTTTTTGCTGATCAAAGAGAGAGAGAGAGAGAGAGAGAGAGAGAGAGATTTTTATTTGATGGAAGAAGGGTTTCAGTAGGGCAAAAAAGGGAAGAAGGAGGTTAGGGTTTGAGAGAGAGTGAAAGATGAGATGATGGTGGTGGTTAGGGTTTTAGAGAGAGCAAAAAATGGAGATGATAGAGCAAGAGTTGGTAGGGGGTTGAGGGATTCACGGCAGTAGGAGAGGCAGTGTCGAAGTGATCACGGGAGTGGATAAGGGGCTAGGGACAACCGATTAGCTTGGTGGTAGAATGGGCTGAGGAAGGAGGATTGGCTTGTTATGGAGAACTGGCTATGGAGACAAATGTTGGAGAGGAACGGTGAGATTGGTAAGAGGAAAGGGAGGACATTGGTTGCCGGTAGTCGATAGTAGAGATGATTAAGGTTAGGGTTTTGCTGGAGAAGATATAGGGTAGTTTGGTATTATTTGAAAAATGGTGGTAAGTATTGAGAGAAAATGAAAAAAAATCTAAATTGAGTGTAGTGTGAATGGTGTGTACTAAAAGGGGTGGTGATTTGTGTCATGACCCGAACCCGTCCCCATGGGTTAAGGACATAACCGGCCAGTAATAACGAGATTACCTATGGCCTTAAACCAAATCAGATATGTTTTAACAGAGTTAAGGGGACCAAACGGAAGCAATTTCAAACTTTTGTCCATAGAGCTGTGCTTACATGGCACGTCATAACATTTCTCAAACATAAATTAATAACTCACATCAAGGAAAGTTAACATATAGCTTTACACAATAGGATCATTCAAGTCATGGTCAGCCAATCAAAACTATATACAACCGTAATCCGAAGTTCTCGCCAACATGACAAAATATAACAAAATAGTAAAAGGGCGAAAACAAGTCTCGTGCGTGAGACGTATGGGCTGATTCTTCAAAACCTTGATTGTTTCACACAAACTTCATTGAGACTGGGTTTGGACCTCCCTTGGCTCACCTATAGATATATGAATGAGCGTGAACGAAAGCCTAGTGAATAATATCAAATAAAGAAGATACACGAACGGTATTTAGAACAACATACATCAGACGGCCTTGGGCCCAATTCATATTTCTATCTAGTATATATATATATATATAAATATAGGTCAAGTGACTGCGGTTCCAAACACATTAGACGGCCTCGGGCCCAATTCGTTCATATCCGACGGCCTTTGGCTCAATTGTTCCTGTCCGATGGCCTTTGGCCCAATCATTCGCGTCAACGGCCTTTGGCCCATTCATTCATGTCATACGGTCTTTGGCCTGTTCATTCATGTCATTCATGTTAGACGGCCTTTGGCCCAACCATGTGGCATAGCAAACATTTGTCCACAATTCAAATTAACAAACTTATAAGACTTATAGGGAAATAAGCAAGTGGACAAATAACATACTTCAAAATATCTTTATTAAGATATTACTCACAGTGTTCTGCCGGTGGATTCACCCTTGAGCTCGACCCTATACATTATATAACACATATGGGTCACAAACGATTCAATCCGTTCTTAATTCATACATCCCTCTTAGGCTTCTTTCTTATCCTTTTAACTCATTTATAATGTTCAATGCATGCCTAAGAGTGGTTAGAAGTGAAGAGAACGAAAAATGAAACACAGAACACTTTTATAAAATTTCAGAAACAGGGTTCCCCGCTCGGGCATGGGTTCCACCACTCGAGCGGACCTTGATGGTCTGCAAAAATACTGGTTACCTCATTTCTACGCTCGAGCGTGAATTCGGACGCTCGAGCTGAATGTCATACCACATGGCTCCCTGCTCGAGCGTGAATACCCCCGCTCGAGCGGACACTAAAGTCTGCAAAAGTCCTGGGAACCAACATTTCACGCTCGAGCGGCGCTTTTCTCGCTCGAGCGGACATGCCGATTTCTAGAAATGCCAGCAAGCTGCTTGAAGCTCAAACTTGCATTCAAACTCATATAACTTGCATATTATGACTTATACTTCACATGCACAACTCTTAACATGATACAAATGTTAAATCACAACATTATGAAGTTTAATTTCCTTCAATCAATTACATACACATGCAATTCTTGCAAATTTTCATCTTCAACACTTCAATTTCATGCATCCAACACCCATGCTTCTATGAATTGTACTTGCATGTGGAATATAACTTCCATTTCAACTTAAATGGTGCAAATGGTGATCAAAAGCATGAACTTTAACCAAAATTCTACATGAATCATACTTTTCATGCTCAACTATGCAAATTCATGGCAATTTTTTACATGCATGCTCATAATGGTTTCATAACCATCAAATTCAACTCATTTTATGTTCTTGATCATCATCAAACCTTGAATTCACAAAATTACACCATGAATTCATGCTCAATTACTCACCTAGAGGTTCAAATCTTCAAATTTATAGCAAATTCTTGAGTTAATCTTCAAGATCCCCAAGCTTCAAGATCAAAGCTCCAATCCTTCCACCCTTTCTCTCTAACCGACTCTCACTCCCTCTCTTTTAGAGTGATTTTTCAACTTTGAGCTAAAAACAAATGAATATAAGTGTAATAGAGCCCCTTATATAAGCTCCCTTAATCACATTGCTTTAATACTAATTAATTGAGTACTATTTCATCAATTTAATCTAATTAATTTGATTCGAATCAATTTTTAATTAAATTTCACCATAGGCACTAAAAATTATGCTGATCACAATGGCGTGATCAATTTAGGTTTCTGTGGCCGATTGGGCCTTCAATTTAATTTCTAAAGCAGAAAATCGAACAGATTTTCTTACGGTGAACAGATAGAAATTCAAAACCACATATATTCATATAAATGGCACCCAAAAATCATATCAAACACATAATTATATTTATAATAAAGATCAATTAGCATAATACGGAACATGATTATCACAATTTGATTATGTACATAGTTCTTTTTTTTTGCTTCTTTCTTTCTCATCTATTTGTTGTTGCAAATCAATGCCATATTCGAATGGAATCAAGAAACAAAATTTTCAATCGAAAGATACGATGCTACTTGAAGTGAACCAACAAACAAATGCAAGCTTATGCCTATGGACTTGCCAAATTTATGAAATTATGAAAAAGGTAATTGAGAATGTGGTCCGGTACCTAATAGAACACTCAAGGAATACAGGTTAAATGAGTGAACCAAATTTATGAAATTACGAAAGAGGGAATTGACAATGTGGTCTGACACCTAATAGAACACTTAGGGCTTGTTTGATTTGCAGGATCAATAGTAAGTGGATTAACAATCTATAAGATTAGTATATGATTAGTTATCCAATTGGATTAGTGAGATACATAATTTCCTCTTATCCATATTTGTTTTATAATAATTTTGCTGGATAGAATGATCATTGGAATTTAATCCAGATAATAAAATTTACAACCAAACAATAGAATGAGATTTTATGAATTAATAATCCTAATTATATGTTATAATTTACCCAATCAAATAAGTCCTCAAGAAATATAGGTTGAATGAGTGAACCAAATAGCCGAATTATTTGTGATCAAAAGTAGTAAGTGGAATCTACCTCCTTGCTTCTTTTAACAAATGTACATAACAACAAAATGTAATGTTTCATTTTCCTTCCATTTTAAAGATGTCTCTAAGTTTATCCACTGGCAAAGGCATAAGATGAAGTTTGGTTAGGATAAAAAAAGGTAAAAAGTGATCCAAAAAAAGAATGAGATCATAGAAATAGTTATGAAGAAATTAGTCTTGAAAATGACTTTAGGTTGCTATCATCTCCATCAATAGTCAACTTAAATATAGTATGTATAGTGTATTCACAATCAATAATACCAGTCTAAAAAAAAAAAAAAAAAATCTTTACAACTTTTACTCACTTGTGATTCATTTAAGAAAGAAAGAAAAAAAAAAAAAAAAAATATGATTAGTCCACATCATTTTGAAGGTCATAGAAGTGCAACTTTGAGAGTTTCAAGTATTTTTGATTCACAATAGAAGGAAAAAAAGATCGTGTGCAAAGATTTCAGTGACAATTATAGATGGCACATGCAACAATAATGATGACACATAGTTGTAGATATAATCAGTATAGCATAATAATTGTAGCATTAAAAATTGTGAATTTTATTTTCTTTCCACAATTTGAGAAAAAATTTACTGGTCGACATATTTTTATTTAGAATCAAATTTATTGGGATTTAAAAAAATATTTTTTTTGGGGTAGACTTGGTTTAATTTTTAAATATGATCTAATTTATGTACTAATTTTTTTTTGTTGTTTTTAACTCTCTATGAAGTATAATAAATCATAATTCAATAACATAAATTCATAATCCAAGTTAAAAGAGTTGTATTCCAGTATTGATTTATTCAACAAAATTAATTTAAAAAAAAAAACAATAGTTAAGTCAATATTCACAAAATTTCAAGGAATTAGATTAAAAATATAATGAATTTTTTTAAGAAAAGAAGTCTAAGTTCATTTAACCTTTTTTGCAAGCTAAATCTTAAAGAATTTCAAGATTGGATAGTCAAAAAATGTGTATCTAAGATTTTAGACCCCAACAAGTGTATGTATTTTAGTGAAATTTCACACTGTAATTTAGCTATCAATAATGTTAGAGATTCATATTTTGTACTCATAAATATATTTATAATGATGTGATAAAGGTGGTGAGTATTATATAATTGAGTGCATGACTATTAAAAAATTGATATTTATCAAATTATATTATTATAAATTAAATTATGAAATGTTTTTAAAGGTTTCAAATATTTTCCTTTAGTCATTGCTTTGTGGCACCAACTATACTATTCATAAGGAAGTTAAGTAGAGTTTGGCGGTTACTTTTTAGGGCACTATCCATATTCAATAGGACCATATCTATCACTACCACAAAATGGGAAACTCAATTTCAAAATCAATTTTTTGAATTAAAAAAAATGAATTTTACAAAAATAAACATGAACAAATATTTTTAAATTTTAAAGAATTATTTTTTCCTGTGAAAAAGGTAAAAAAATCATATAAAAATGATTAGTGTTTTAAATTTATTATTTTTTCTCACTAAATTAGTATTTAGTTTTTTTAAAAAACATTTAAAAAAAATAAGGATAAATTACAAATACACCCTTGAGGTTTGCTTAAAATACGAATTGCCCCCTGTAGTTTAGAAAATTACAAATATCTTTTTGTCAGAATATTTTATTTAACAGAATTAATTGACAAAGTGAAATTTTTAATTGTTCACTTATATAATAATAAAATTATTTAAATTATTAATTGAAAGAAAATTTTAATATTATTAAAAATTATTAATTAATTTGATGATTTATAAATAAAAGGACTTATTTATTATGAAATTAGAAATTTTAGAGGGCATAATGTAATTTTTAAAACTATAATAAATAATTTATAATTTAAATAAATCTTAGAGTTATATTTATAATTTACCTAAAAAATAAATTATAAAAAACAAACCAAACGATGGGTTAATCTCACTTTCATTTTGTGTGAAAAAAGTCAAAATCTCACTTTCATTTGCCTACAATTTTCCCCGTACTCATGGAATTTGAAATCGGTATTGCAATATGTATTAATTGATATATTAATTAATATAATAATATAATTATGTTATTGTTATTTTAAAATTATAACTCTATTTATTATATAAATTATAATAAATAGAGTTATAAATTATAAAATTTTTAAAATTATATTATATCATCTATTAATACATTAATTAATATATATAATATTATTCATTTAAAATTGACAACAAGGGTTTTAAAATTGAACTTTCCCTTCAATAAATTGACAGGGAAAAACAATGAAGAAAATAAAAATGTGAACCCCACGCAGCTTCCTTAGTATTCCCTCTGGTCCATAATTTAGATTGGAGGTTGTTCTTTGGGCTTGTGAGACTTGATGACTTTAATATCAATTATTTGAATCATTATGTATGATATTTTATATATATCATTCACATAAAAAATTAAATCAATTCAATAGTCATAATCAATTCAATAGCCATCCCACTCGTTTGAGAAGTGACTACTTTTTAGATTTTTTGGTTATGTAACTATTTAATAGATTATTTTAGTTTTTATGTTTGAGAAGATGAGTTAAATTTTTTATTTGATTGTTATATTAAAAAATATGTTTAAAATGATGTTGAAATAAAAAATAATTAAACTGAAGTGCCGATGTGATGAGTTAGGATAGAAAATGACCAAATTATCCCTATGTGTTGAAATGTTGAGGTGGGGATTTAGTCAAAAGTTAAAAGGACAAAATTGTAATTTCACCATCTATCTTGCACAGCCACCAATTCTGTGCCAACCCTCCGCTACGCTAAAGCTTTTTGGCTATTTGTTTGAAGGGATTGGCTTTCTTCCGGTCTATGACCTGATTAGAGGATATTATTGGATTTATAGGGGCCCACTACGGGTCTCATTACAGGTCTCATTTTGATAATTCGAACTGTTTAATATGTAAAATTCGTCGAGTATTATATGTCTGTAAAAAATTACGTTGATCAGATATCAATAGTTATTTTATCGGATCAGATTTCTGTCAATTGTTTATTTTTTTACCATTCATTTTTTTATATTATATATATATATATATAACTGATGAGTTTTATATATTAAACAATTCAAATTATCAAAACAAGATGAGTCTCTACAGACTCAACATCATCCTTCAATCCGTGATCATTTTAAAAGGAAACCAATTTGAATGAGGCTACAATAGCCTCATACCTCACTTCTCAAACACCTACATAAGTTGACGAGAAACCGAGTCCTGAATAAAAAAAATCCAATCCCAGTCTACAAAAATTAATAAAAATTTTATAATGGTCTCCCGTGCACAAACTTAGCTGTTGGTGAGCTCTAAACAACTCTACATAAGCCAACTCCCTCTTCCTCTTATCCCATGTGGCTAATTAGTCAGTGATTTTGAATTTATTAGAGGTGAATTTCCTTGGCCTCATGGATTGGAGGTTATTGTTTAGGTGAATAAAAGTTTTTACGGGTCTCATTTTGAAAATTTAAATTATTTATTTTATTAAATATTTATGTATGTTATTCACATAAAAAAATTAAACCAATCTAATAATTGTAGTCTATTTAATTTATCAAGTTTCTCAAAAAAAAAAAAAAAAAAAATGATAATTGTATTTTTAAAAATAAATTATTTATTTTTTGTGAGAAAAATGATAAATTAAATAAGTTATAATTATTGAATCGACCTAATTTGTGTTATAGATAATATACATGAAGTGTATGACAAAATAAACTGTTTAAATTATTAAAATGAAATCTTTGACTATAAGCAATCAACACCCGTCTTTATTATTACTCAGGTAGTGTTCACCCACTTATGCCATGTTTGTTTTGAAGAAAAACATTTATATTTAATTGTGAATTTAAAACTTATGGGTTAATGATAGCGGTATGATGCAGGCGACAATTTCGGATTAACACTGCCATCACATCTATGACACCACGATTGTCGCCCACAACATATCATATCATTAACATATGAGTTTCAAATTCACAATTAAATATAATTTGTATGACTTTTTATATTTTTAAATATTATTCTCATGGTTAAGTTTTGGTTAAATTTCATTTTAATATTTTTTTTTAATTTTTTTTTGAAATATATGTGTTTTTGGTTAAGTTTTGTTTTTCATTATATTAAATGTTAAAAATTATAATAAAAAATATTTTAAAAAAAAATTGTCGAGACAAACAAAAAAAGTTAATGTGTTTTACCGTTCTTAATTTGTCAAGAATATTATATAAATAATGACACATAATATTTAGGTACCATCTAACATTTTTCCAAATAATATTATTCAAATTTAAAAATTAGACTCACTTTTCAAGTTTAGTAATTAATCAATCATTCATTCTTATGTGTTATTTATTTATTTATTTTATCTCATATCATCTCTGATTATCAAATAATCATCTCATTTATACATCATTAAGTATTGAAAATGAGTTTAAAACAGAGAAGTAATTGACTGGTTTGGGGGCACTGTCACGTGATGTCTCAACAGTTTGTGATTGATGGAGCGGGTGAGAATTTATGTTAGGTGATTGAAGAATATCAAGGGATATGGTGAATTGTGATTGGCGAGGGATATGGTCATGTGATGCCAGAAACCAACCAATAATTTTTCCTAAAAATGAGCTATATATCATTTTTCTAAGAAAAATAAGTTGTTAGATTCACTTTCTATGTCTGATGATATGTAAATAAGATAATTGATTCATAATTAAAAAATAAATATAAGAAAAAATCAACTTACATATTTTAATAAAATGTCACATCATTAAGTTAAAAAAAATGAGTTTAAGTTTTTAATCTAAATAATAATATATATATATTTTTCTAATTTTCCATCCCACGTAAACATCAAAGTAACGTCCTCTCTCTCCCTTCTTCTAACCATGCACTCCCCTATATAACAATCACTATCTGCAACAAGTACTAACAAATACTACCACAAATCCCCCAACACCAAGCCACTTATGCATCATCACCATGCCAATCCATGCCAGAGAATCCAATCAACCCCAAATAGAGATCATAGTCAACACCGCAACATCAACGGTCTCAACTCAACCTCACAATGGAATTTTCATGATCATCAAGGCTCTCATATCACCCTCCACAGCTAGATTTCATGCTGGTCACTTCAGAATAAGCCTCTCTCTGTGCAGCCAAGCCTTACTTTGGAAAACCCTTGGCGAACCAAGCGACGATTCCAACATTTTTCGCCGCCTCCTTCGCATGTTACCATCGACAGCCTTCATTTTTCTCTGGTTTCTAGCCTTGCTAACCCTAGTTTCACTCTCTCTCCTCTACCTCCTAAGGTGTTTCTTTCACTTTGACATGGTGAAAAGTGAGTTCTTCCACAATGTTGGAGTGAACTACATGTTTGCACCATGGATTTCATGGCTTCTTTTGCTTCAATCATCACCATTCTTCACTCCAGACACCATTTCCTATCTAGTTCTTTGGTGGGTATTCATTGTTCCAATAGTGGCACTTGATGTGAAGATCTATGGACAGTGGTTAATGGAGGGAAAGAGGTTTTTATCAACTGTAGCTAATCCAACAAGCCAATTGTCAGTGATTAGGAACTTGGTTGGGGCATTGGTGGCGGCAAAAATGGGGTGGAAAGAGAGTGCAGTGTGCATGTTTTCGTTAGGGATGACACATTATTTGGTGCTTTTTGTGACACTTTATCAAAGATTAACGGGGAATAATTGCCTTCCAGCGATGCTGAGGCCTGTTTTTTGCTTGTTTTTCGCTACGCCAAGCATGGCATGCTTGGCTTGGGATTCCATTTCTGGAAGCTTTGATTACTCGGCAAAGATGCTCTTCTTTCTTTCTCTGTTTCTCTTCACGTCCCTGGTAAGTATTTAGGACTTATGAGTGTTTTTATTTTATTTTATTTGTTTCATAAATATCTAATTTTTTTATTAAATAAAATATCTTTTTTTTCACATAAAGAAAAGAGCGTACTTAAGTGGAACTCGAGGGAGGGTTGATGTACGTAAACTTATCCCGCAAGATGAGAGACTGTTTTCGCGACTCGAATCCTTGACCGCTATTAAGTCACCATAGGATAGTTTTACCACTATTTCAAGACGGCCCTCTTTATTTATTTATTTATTTTTTAAACATACAAAATATAAAATTATAAATCTGCTATCATTCATCCGCCAATACTAAACCGCGGATTTTGACAGATTCAGGTGCACCTAGCAATGTTTTGGCTGCTGATCTGCCATCTCAACCCTGTCCGTAGTCAACCAAATTCACTTTCAGGACCATTCTTATTTTGTTAGCATGTGTGAATAAAAAATAAAATTTTATTAGTTTTAAATAGGAGCCTCGCAATTTTCAATGAAATTCATATTATTATTATTATTATTATTATTATTAGTATTTAGATATGAGGCTTATTATTTCGAGGGAATTACAATTTTTGTCTTGTTTACACATTTTAAGTTATATTTGAATCATAAATTTGAATAATTTTAAAAAAAAAAATCAATAAAATGTAATTTTTTTTCTAAATTTTTTCATAAATTTATGTTTCAAACATAATCTCAAAATATTCTAGAACCATCCATCCATTGACCAGCCATGACATAATGCAAAGTTAAAGTTCGAGTAATATTATTTACCGAATTGAAAAATAATATATAAATTTATTTCTTAAATTTAAGAGAAATTTGTTTTAAGATTTTTGATATTAAGATTTTATAACATAAATGATATATAATATTTTCATAATAGTTGGGATCTCTTAACATTTTTATAGAGAAAATTGATTCAGAGAAATTTGTGCCTGACTCAGAGAAATTTCGGTCTTAACATAGAGAAATTTTGATAGCGTTTGGAAGAGTTTTCTAAATATGATTTAAGAATAGAGTTGTATTTTGAGTTTGTGAGTTTTGGACTATGATTTGTGTGTGAAAAATTTGTTTGGTTATGAGTTTTGAATTGACTTTGAAATGAATGATGAGAAATATGATATTTAATTCAAAAACTTACAACTTATAACCAAACACACAACCCAAAAATCTATTCAAACCTCATAAAAATTTTAAAAAAAATTCTAGAAATATTTTTTATTTAAAATATAAAAATAACATGTGCAAAAAAAAAAAAAAAACAAAAAAAACAAAAAACAAAAAAATCCCAACACTGTTCTGGTCAACCAGACGTGCGTTTGGGGGGACGTTTAGGAGGACTACCGGATTAGCCAAACTTTTCCGTCTTGGAAAGAGTTTTCAAAAGTGGGTGTAAAATTAATTTTTGAAAACTCTAAACAAACAAGACACTCAAAACAAGGGATGGAAATATGTTTGGAGAAGCTAACCAAATACAGACTTTAATTTTTACAGAGAAAATTTTCTAATTTGATAAAGAAATTTTAAAATTTCTCTAGTATGATCACAAAGAAATTTCATTGAGGGACCTTAGATAATAAAAAAAATATTTTGAACCTCCCTTACCAGACGAAGTTGGAAAAATATTTTCTCTAGATGATCACAAAGAAATTGCGTAAACTCTGCAGATGCTTTGGTTCACTATTTTTATAGGTTAAGGTGGAAAAATTATTCAGTGTTTCTAGATCAAATTTATGAGGCTCCAATTAGACAGTTATTGATTTAGATAGTACGCCTCGTCATTTTTGTGTTGATGTTTAGAAAACAATATGAGAAACGTCCATGGATAATAGCAGAGTATTGCTCTAAACATAATAATTTTTCATTGGAAGTGAGGGATAACAAAATAGAGCCTACTTTATAGAATATGTTGAAATTAGAGTGGCTGTTGTGCATGAAAGCATAATAACCATTGTTATACGGTTCGTAAAATTTATTTTGGAATTTATTTTAATGATCAAAATTGTTTATTTTTTAAAATACATTAAGTAAAATATACCTACAAAAAATCAAATTCATTGGATATCAATAACTCTTTTACCGAATTGTATTTGTATCTAAAAATAATAATGATAAATGCAATTTGAATTATAAAATTGAATACAAATGCAATTTGATGAAAAGATTATTGATATCCGATCAACTTGATGTTTTGTAAGTATATTCTACTCAATGTATTCTAAAAATTTAACGGTTCAGATTAACATAATAGGCCCTGAAATGGGTCTCATGGGTTTCACAACAGTGGTTGCAATGCTCTCACAACAGTAACTGTTGTGCATCCTGCACATCCGTCATTCTTGGTTCAAACGTGTTTGGTGCAATTTCTAATAAGTTAAAAACTGATAATGATAAAGTAAGGATATTTAGTCTAACATCTATCTCCAACTTTTAGTAGTCCATACCATCACTGTACTTTTTCTTTTTTTAATTAATCTATAAAGAGCCAATTTGGTGTGTATCTAAAAAAGAAGAAGAAGAAACATGTATATATTTGAATCTTTTTATTTTCTTTTTTGAATCTGTGATGCGTGATTAGATTGCTCCGAAATCTCCTTCTTCGTTCTACTACCGAAGGTACAACTCTGTCATTTTACACATTATCAAATTCAATTATGTTTCTCTCAATGCTTTTGAAAATATAAAGAAGAAAAAAGCTTAGTCATTTAGGTAATTTGATGTGGAAGACACTAATATATATACATACTTGTTTGTATGTGTTGTGTATAAAGATGTTCAATATTCTCTGATTTGGTCAAATCACAGAGAAAATTGTGAGCAAATCAGAAAAAATTGGTCAAAACACAGAAAAATTTGTAAACAAATCAGAGAAATTTCAACCTAGAGAAAATTTCAAAATACGGAAAAAATTAGTAAAATTGATCAAACCAATTTTTCCGTGTTTTGAAATTTCTCTGGATAAAAGTTGAGGGACTCCAATCACTATGAAAATATTATATGTCTTTTATCCTATAAAATCTTAATATTAAGGACATTAAAAAAATTTCCCCAATAAAGCATAAGCTAAAATTACCTCTCCACCTACTTTTCAATAATCAATTTTTTAAAACTCATTTAAATTATTTTTACCTCATAAAATGACACAAATATCAAATAATAATAAAAAAAAAGATAAGACAAGAAACTATAAAGCTTCATAAATTGCACCAAACATAATTGTGTTTGGTTTGGAGTTTTCAATCCATAAATTTTTATTTTTAGTGAACTTTTTAATATTTTAATAATTTAATTTAATTTTTTTTTAGATCCACTTCATTTAAATTCACTTAAAAAGTACAAATATTGTGAAAAATCTTTAACAAAATTACTACATAAAAAAATTACAAAAATTTTACCTTTTTTTAAAAAAAAATATTTATTTATTTATTTATTTTTTGGGTTTCTTCACAAATAGTACTTTTTAAATGTATCTAGATTAAATGGTTCTAAATTTTTTTAAAAAAAAATATTAAAAAAGTTCATTAAAAAAGAAAAAGAAAAAAAAGAAGACAGATTGAAAATCAAACCGGAGTAAGAATGAAATTGTAAATTTGGTTTTCATCTAACCCAATGAAAATATTGATCTATGAATATGATCTTGTTATGCTAATTTGCAACAACAGGTTTCTAGGCCAACACTATTCAAGAAATCAATGAAGAAATTCAATGTAGCATGTTATTCATTCCCCTTGACATTCATGGCATTGGCTTCAACAGAGTATGCACAAGAGGTGAAGAGTGGCATAGCTCATGGATTAATGCTATTGTTATCATTACTTTCAGTTGTGGTGTCTCTGGTTTTAATGGTCTTCACTGTCCTTAATGCTAATATGCTCTTACCCAGTGATGATCCCATTCTCAGTCCTACCAGTACCCCCACACGGGCATGATCTGATTGTTATTATTATTAGTATTAGTATTTTTTTATTTTTGTTTAATATTAGAGCAGTAGTTGGAGAGGGACATAGGACTATCTGTCTTTAAAATTCCCTATCCCAATACATTTTTGACCAATAGATTATATGTCGAGATTTATGTGATTATAAATTATCACATGATCTAATGATTGTGAATGTTTTGAAATAGGAGAATAGAAAAATTTGAGAATACACATGAAAAGTTTTAGATGACACTTGTAAGATTACCAATTATGAGTTTCGGTCCATTTGTATATGGAAAAGGGTATTTGGAATAGAGATGACAATTTAGTATATGGAATCTACTAAAACAGAGTTTAAAGAGGATAAGATGAATGGAGTTTTTCCCTATTTCTCACTACCATGACATGTTTTGGAGAGTATAAATGTAGAGTAGTAAATTTGTTTTATGTTTCATTTAGGTTTATTTCCTATGCTACATGATACCACCAAGATTACTGCATATGAATCACAATTCATTTGTATTAAAAAAAATAATTTTTTTAAAAAAATTGGGATTGCCTATATTAACAAGAATAACATTATTAACAACAAAAAGCACAAATATTAATGTGAAAACATATATAAGATCAGTAAAATGTTTAACTTGGATTATCTTTGTCCGCTTTATGTGAGTGATAATGAAGTATAGTTGTGCACACTACCAATATGTATGAACTCCATCAAATTTATACTGAATTCTAAAACTTTACATGTATAAAAAAAAAAAAAAAAAATACACAAAAGGCTCCGTTTGGTTTAACTGTAGAAAGATGATTCCACCTTTATGTTTCAATGCTTTGTTTGGTTTAAGTTTTCAAAAATTGATTCTAAGGCCACATTTTAAAACTCATTTCAGAACATGTTTGGCAGAGACGAGAGTTTTTAAATTTTGAATTTTGAAAAGAGCGAATTGGGTCTACTCGATTGTCTGCTCGGACCTCTTCCCGGACGTCCGGCTGGAAGACCAAAATGACAAATTATTTGGCCATTTATTTAAAATTAACAAAAAAAAAAAATTTTAAATAAAAATTATTTTGTCATAGTAATTTAAAAAAAAACATTTTAAAACAAAGCAATTAAAAAAAAATTTCTAACCAAATATACAATCAAAAGGAATTTTAAAGCACCAGCTGAATTTTTTTAAACAAAATATAATATATATATTTTTTAATATTTTGAATAAAAAAAATGGAATTTTTAAAATTTTTTAAATAAAAAATTGTTTTTTTAATTGAATTTTAAAAATAGTTAGGTTATGAGCTTTGAATAGAATTTTCAATAAAATTTTGAGTTTGTGTTTGGTTATGAGTTATAAGTTTGGTTATTAAGTTTTGAAAAATCTTTTCAAAACTCATAATTAAACAACTTTTCTCATTTCAAAATTCAAAACTCAATTCAAAACTCTTTTTAAAACTCATAATCAAACAAATATATATTTTTTTCCAAATCATAAATTAAAAACTCATAAACTTAAAATACAACTCAATTTTCAAATCATAATTCTAAAACTGAACCAAACACAACCTACAACCTGATATGTGACTCAAATTAATTCTAGGTGCAATTCTCATCACATTCAAGATGGATTATAACCCACACATTAATTTTCCAGTAAGGCTTTGAAAAATCTAAAAAAACTCTCGAGATATTGATTCATGATTATATTTTAATTTAAAATAGTGAATATAAATCCCAATAATGACAAATCGGCACAACGATTTAACGTGAAAAAAAATCACAATTGGAGCACCTCCAATTGTAATAAAAAAATAGCGAGCTAAAGTTACAAAACAATCCACTAAGATAACAAACAGAAATTACACATGAGTACCTAAAATTACCTAGCAAATCCATGTCCGAATTAAACCAAACCCGATGTACCTCTTCCACCACCGTCTTCACCTCAGAATTTTGCCCAATGTTGAATCCACAATACTGATGTCAAATTCACGATGATGAGCCACTCCAAAATCCGCCAATGTTTTAGGCCTAAGTTCTCTAGAAACCACTGAAGAACACCTCTCTTTATGTAAATAAAAGAACGAAAACAACCATTGATGTTTGACATTATGTAGTTTATTGATCAGTTGATCACCTTCTATACATCAAAGAAACTTATATAAAAACACTATCCAATATAGAACACTTCGTATTTTTCTCTTCTCTAAGAATCTGGATGGGTTAAATCCTAAAACGAGCATGACTCACTTTATAACAAATAGAGTCACGAAGACCGCTCGAGCGCACACTTCACTGCTTGAGCGGTGTGAGTAAAGACGGTGCAAAACATATAGGCAAACCACTCAAGCATAACATCCATTGCTTGAGCGGTGAAACATGTTTGCTAGAAGTTTGATTTACAAGTAGAGATACTGGATGATTCACTTCACAACTCAATCCTCGTACATGGTCAGCAAAGTGGCAAATAAAGAATGCTCAAGATACGGAATGTTAGCACAAACTCGTATACACAAGCACAATTTGGTTTGGATTTGCATCTAAACACTCGCAGCCTTATTGAAACAAAAGAATGAACACTACTAGAAAATGAGGCTTTAGACAGGGAATTTTTTGTGACGGTTCAAAAAATGTCGCAAAAAAAAGCTTTTGCGATGGTTAAAAAATTTGTTGCTAAATTTTTATTTTTAGAGACGAATTACCTGAAACCTTCACAAAAAGAATGTTATACGCCACAATACGTTACCCTGTCCCAAAAAAGCTTTTCGTCTTGCAATTTTTTTTTTTTTTTGGCGACAATCTTTGTTAATCTGTTGCAAAAGATTTATTTTTGTGTATTTTTTCTCATTTACGATGGTCATTCAAACTGTCGCAAAAACTCAATCCCCCTAATTTTAATCAGAACGTGCAACCCTCCTGTGAGAACCTGAATATAAAAATAAAAATAAAAATAATTTTACAAGTCTCAAATATTTTGATGGTAAATATTAAAGTGCAAATTAAATATTGTTGGAGGGTAATTTAATTGATCTTAAACTTTAAATAAATTTATTATGGAAGTCCACAAATTTAAAGGCTAATAATAATAATAATTAATTAATTAAAAATAAGGAGAGTAATTATTTTAGGATTGATAATATAAATACATAAATAAATAAAAATCGAAGCTCTTATTAACGCAAAGACCAGAATCAGAGTCAGAGTGGGAATGAGGGAGAAGCAGTGTGAGAAGAGCAGTTGCAATCCAGGTCTTGGACTTAGGTTTCGTACTAAGGAGGTAAGCTTTTGAATCCTATCTTCCTTTGTTCCTCATCTTCCTTCCATTATCTTAATATATCCAGTGGGTTAATTAATTGGGTAGATGATGTATGATATATTATAATGCCTAACCAATATTATATTGCATGGATGATGTATACATCGGTGAAGTGTTTCATGAGAGTTCATACACCCAATATTTTAGTTTAGGAATTAACTAAAGATGGTGTTTGGGGGACTGATTTTTAGCAGGTCATGGGCCTTTGAAGAGCCAATGTGGGTGTGTAATAGTATTCTGGAAATTTTAATTGAATTCATAATTTTTATACATTGTTGCTTCTAAGAATATTAATTTGCCAGCAAACTTTAGAAATTAAGAAATCATATTAAATGAATGAATTTTAAGTTGAAATTTTTGCAATAACTTAATTACATATTGAATTTCATGCCAAAATTTTCTTATAATTTTTGAAAGTGAAAATCCATATAAATTGATGCGTTCAAATCTGTCCAGAAAATTAGTACTAATAGTAGCTTTAGAAGCATCATTCTCTTTGGGTATAAATCTGAAAATTATCAAATCAGTAAAATTAGAATTTTTTATGAGTCTAGTTTCTTACATTTTTGGCTTTGCATTGATTGCTCGTGTATATTAAGAGAATCATCAATTTCTTTAAAGTGATGCAAAAAACGATCTACTTGGATATAATTAATTGTAAAGAATTATTTCTATAAGCAAATCGAGTAAAACCAATTGAGTTTGAAACTTCGGATATATTGGTTGATATCTAGAGGATTTTAGAATTTTTCAAATGGCGTGGAGTGTGTTTTTAATTTTCAAAGTTAGCGAATAGATTGGGAAAACTTGTTTATAATTCTGTTTTATCTCAAAGTCACATTTAATTAAGTTTCGATCTGAACCTATGTTTTGGGTAATTTGAGACCTTGAAGAACATGAACTTAAGGTATTATTTAAGGGTAACGATGAGTTGGGTTGAGTTGTGTTAGTGTGTATTAGTTTGGGATTACTTAGTTTATTATTCCTTTTAGAATTTTTGAATTAATAAGTGACGTGTAATTTTCATACTTAGTTTAAGGTACTAGTTGGACTTTCATACTCTATTCGAGGATTATATTATTTTGTTTTCAAGTGAGTAATTGTATGCTGCGTATTTTTATAAATGTTCTCTTGCCCTAAAACTATTTGAAAAGTAAATTGTTGTTTTGTGACCAAACAATCTTGGTTAAATTATTATGATATTATTGGAACTGAGCTATTTTTAAAATATGTGTAAACTTAGCATATTATAAACTATTTGTTATGGTCTCATGTTTATAATGATGAATTACCATGCTTTGCGAAACTAAATTGTATTGATTATTGGGACCATCTATATGTAAAAGTTCAGAGAATTTATTCCACTATGTATGGTGACTCTGACCATTAAGAAATAGATCTGGGTTGAACTATGATGACTCTAATGCTCATAATTGCTTGCCATTGCCGGGTGTTCTTTTTCCCCAACTGCCAAGGTTTTGATATTAGACCATCTCCAACGGTGTATCAGAGTTGATATCAAATTTGAATTTTGATGAAAAATGCACTGTTCACTCCTCCAACGGTTCATCAAACGCTTCATCAAATCGACAATTCATCAAAAGTTTCATCAAATCGACGACAGAATACTGATTTCACCAAAATACTGTTCCTGACCGTTGGAAAGAGGAGCAGTTGACCAACGGTTGCGGCAGTTGACCAACCGGTCAACCAGGAAAGGTTCAAAGAGTTCAAGGAAAATCAGTTTAAACCGTAAAAAAAAAAAAATTAAATTTTTTTTCGCCTAACTGGTTGACGGGCCGGTCGACCCGGAAAAAGTTCAAAAAGTTCAAAAAGTTCAAAATTCAAAAAAAAAAAAAAACTTTTTTGGCTGGCAATCAGCCGGTCGACCACCAGTTGTCGGGATGAAAATTTGATGAAAATTAAGGGTTGGAGCGCTCAGTATCAGATTTGGTGAAAAGGCAGTTTTTCGACTCAAATTTGGTGAAAAAAGAAATGAAGCGTTAATTTTCATCAAATTTTCATCCGGGACAACCGGGTGGTCGACCGGCCGGTTGACCGGTTAGGCCAAAATTTTTTTTTTTTTTTTTTTGAATTCCAATTTTTTTGAACTTTTGAACTTTTTCCGGTCGACTGGTGGTCGACCGTCGGTCGACCGCCGATCAACCGTTAGGCAAAATTTTTTTTTACGGTTTTGAACCGATTTTCCTTGAACTCTTTGAACCTTTTCATCGGTTGACCGTTGGTCAACCGGTTGGTCAACCGGCTCCTCTTTCCAACGGTCAGGAACAGTATTTTGGTGAAATTAGTATTCTGTCGTCGATTTGATGAAGCGTTTGATGAATTGTCGATTTGATGAAGCGTTTGATGAACCGTTGGAGGAGTGAACAGTGCATTTTTCATCAAAATTCAAATTTGATATCAACTCTGATACAGCGTTGGAGATGGTCTTACTTGTTTTCGCTATACAACCTTTTGTACCATTTTCCTAACTCCATGCTTCGATACCCATTTAAGCTTTAGTTGCTTGAAACATTGCACCATTTAGGCTTTAGTTGCTTTAAACATTGCACCAATCACTTCCACACCTATATAATCCCATATCAAACAATCTAATTTTTTTTTTTTTGTATGGTTGAGATTGTTTGTCTTATTTTTTGTTGAATATGAACCATTGGATTGAAGGTTTACCTTAAGGATTAAACTAGGATTGGTAACGGACCCATCTATACATCTTGTGGGGTTATTTTAGAGTGCAAATCTCATACTTTCTGCAGAAAGGCAGCAACTGTTGTTGCGGGTGCTCCCTTCCCTTTCTCTTTGATTTTTGCTTCCAAAAATCAATCGTGCTAGCTTTAAAATTCTAGTCTTGACTCTGCTCAAGAAAAATCTAATATTTGGAGTGTATTTTAGTGTACTATTTAAACTTATTAGTAAGTTTTAGGGAGTGGCTTAGTGAGAGATTAGTGTTGTATCATGTGAAGAACTTTGGGGATTTTCAAAAAATCTTGGATCAAGAAGGTTTGAGTCACTTGGATCTCATCTTCTCCACTCTCCTTTCCCAATCTTTTGTTGGTTAGAGCTTCAAGAGATAGAGAACTCTACACCTTTTGCTATATAGAAGTATGTTAGGGTTTCAAATTGACTTCTCATGAGTTGATTATTATTTTAGTGTTGTACTACTTACGTGTCGTATTGATTATGGTGATTTTGTCTTCTATTAATATTTTTGTTACTTAATTTGAATTTGGATAAGTTAATTAAATAAAATGGAATTGAGGTACTATTGGTTGTCAACGAAATGGTCAAATGGGATGTCAACAAAACTTGATATAGACGACTAACTAGGTACAAATAACTTGTAGGAAAAGATGGGACTCGAAACTGGTTTCCGATTTTTAATCTAGAGCCTAATTTCCATATGTGAAAATTTGTTATTTAGAAGCTCTTTTCGAGCTGGTTGACACACTAAAGTGGTTAAATGGGTGTTAGGAATTGACCCTTCCTAATCAAGATCGGTGAGACACGAAATAATAAACAAGAAAGAAATTAATGAATCAAATAAATCACACACACAAGAACACAAGGATTTACGTGGTTCACCCCAGAATAGGGTTATGTCCATGGCTGCTGCGATTTTCACTGTGATCAGAAAAATACAACTCTTTCTTAACCTAAAAAAGGCACCTCCTAATCTGTTTGTAAATATAGAATTAGGGTTACATGGAGCACATAGGAATTACGAAAGTACCTAAGCCCCCTATTGGACCTAGTGTTTGAGTGAACAGTACTTATTAGGGTTCATCGACCCAACAATCTTCCACTTGGAACCTGATAATACAAGCTCTCCATCATCTTCATCACATAGAGGAATGCCGCAACAACTCGATCTTCCTTCATTAATCTTGAAGGCTAACTGAAGTTGCACACAACTTCAGTTTGTCAATGGTGACTATCTTAGTCAACATGTCTGTTGGATTTTTACTGCCTTGGATCTTCTCAAGAAACAAGACTTCATCATCTACAAGTGAATGAATGAAATGGTATCACAGCTGAATGTGTTTCTTCTTAGAATAAAAATCTGGATTCTTTGCAAGATGAATAGCACTTTGACTGTCACTCTGCAAAATACTCATCTCTTGCGTCTTATCCAACTCTACTAGGAAATTCTGTAACCAAGTCATCTCCTTCCCAGCTTCAGTAATAGCAACATACTCAGTCTCTGTTGTAGAAAGAGCCACAATCTTCTGTAACTGTGAAATCCAACTCACTGTTGTACCACCCAATGTGTAAACATAACCAGTAGTACTCTTTCTGTTATCCATATCACCAGCCAAGTCTACATTAACATAACCATGTAACCCGATGCCGGTTCGTCTGAAACAACGTGCCATGTCTGTAGTACCACTCAAGTATCTAAGGATCCACTTCACTGCCTCCCAATGCTGCTTGCCTGGATTACTCATGTACCTACTAACCACTCCCATTGCATGTGCAATGTTTGGTCTAGTACAAACCATAGCATACATTATGCTACCAATAGCTGAAGCATATGGAACACGTTCCATGTAAGCCTGCTCTTCTTTGGTCTTCGGAGACTGCACTTTGGTAAGTCTGAAGTGGCCAGCCAATGGAGTGCTCACTGGTTTTGCACCATCCATGCTGAACCTCTTGAAAACTTTCTTGACATACTCAGCCTATGACAACTTTAAAGTACCATTTGCCTTGTCCCTGTGAATCGTCATACCAAGGATTTTGTTTGCAACTCCAAGATCCTTCATCTCAAATTGGTTGGACAAAAGTTTGTTCAATCTTTTTATCTCTTCAATGCTAGATCCTGCAATAAGCATATCATCAACATATAAGAGCAAAATAATATAAATTTTGTTAAACCTCTTGAAATAACAGCAATGATCTGCTTGACATCTTGTAAAATCGTTGCTATACATAAACCCATCAAACTTCTTGTACCAATGCCTTGGGGCCTGTTTCAAACCATACAAGCTTTTTCGAAGTTTGCATACAAACTTCTCTTTGCCATGTGCCAAGAAACCTTGTGGTTGCTTCATGTAAATTTCCTCCTCCAAATCACCATGGAGAAAAGCCGTCTTCACATCCAACTGCTCAAGATGCAAATCTTTAGCAGCCACAATTCCTAGCACCAATCTGATAGTGGTCAACTTTACAACTGCAGAGAAAATTTCAGTGTAGTCAACCCCTTTTTTTTTTGTTGAAATCCCTTTGCAACCAATCTGGCCTTGTAGCGTTTACTCCATCATGTTCCTATTTGACCCTGTAAACCCACTTGTTGTGCAAAGCTTTCTTACCCACTGGTAATTCAATCAACTCCCATGTTTGGTTTGCCATGAGTGAATCCATTTCATTCGGCATAGCTAACTCCCACTTAATTGAATCATCAACCTGCAAAGCCTCATCATAACTTTCAGGTTCACTCCTGTCAGACAACAACAAATAATGTAAAGATAGAGACCAATGCTGTGTACGTTTAGACTCTCTTTCTGACCGTCTCAACTTAGGAGTAGGAGTATGTGGCTCAGTTTGTGGAATAAGTTTTTTAGGATTATTCTGAATCCTATTATTCAAATCACTCTCACTAATCTCTTCTAACTCAACATGCTCATGACAAGTAACAGATTTAGATTTAGGTTCACATGCAGACTTATCCCTATCTTTATACATTACTTTCTCATTAAATATGACATCTCTACTTTTGATTATTTTTTGATTTTTATTATCCCAAAACCGATAACCAAATTGATCAATGCCATACCCAATAAAAGTACATTTAACAGATTTTGGATCAAGTTTACTTCTATCAGCAGAATCTATATGCACATATGAAACGCAGCCAAATACCTTCAAAAAAGAAAGATTTACCTTTTTATCGTTCCAAGCTTCTTCTGGTAACTCTCCATTCAATGGAAAAGTTGGACCACGGTTAATTAGATATGCTGCAGTGTTAACTACATTTGCCCAAAACATCTTTGGTAATCCAGCCTGTATCCTCATACTTCTAGGACGTTCATTCAGAGTTCTATTCATGCATTCTGCAACGCTATTCTATTAAGGTGTCTTTCGAACAGTCTTCTCCATTCTAATTCCACTTTCTGCACAATATTTCTTGAACTCATTGTTATCATATTCCTCTCCATTATCTGATCTATTTCAGTCTCCACCAAGGCTTTCCACTTCTTAAAAGTAGTACAAATTTTAGATTTATGTTTCAGAAAATAAACGCATACCTTTCTCGTTGAGTTGTCAATAAAGGTAACATAGTATGATGATCCTCCAAGAAATGAAACTGGTGCAAGTCCCTACACATCTATATGAACTAACTCCATTTTTTCTGACTTCGGTTTCCTGCCATCCTTTGAAAAACTGACCCTCTTTTGTTAGCCGAAGATGCAATCCTCACAAAAGTCAATGTCCATCGATTTCAAATTTGACAATTTCCCTTTAGATGCAGGTACCTTTATCCCTTGTTGACTCATATGCCTAAGCCTTTGGTGCCACAGATTTGAGTCTTCCTTCTTACCAACAACTGCTACTACATCCCTATTGTTTGTAGTCATGTAAATGGTGCCTTCTTTTTGACGACGAGCAACAACCATGGCTCCTTTGGTGATTTTCCACAAAACCACCCATGAAGGTTACAACATGACCTTCATTATCAAGTTGTCCAACAGAAATCGAGTTTCTTTTCAAACCAGGCACACGTCTGACATTCTGTATCTTCTAAACAGATCCGTTTGGTAACCTGATTATTACATCCCCTTTACCCACAATCTTCAAAGGTTCATCATCAGCCAGATAAACCTTCTCGAAATCACCACCAATGTAATTGTCCATGATTTTCCTCTGTGAGATAGAATGGAATGATGCCTTAGAATCTAAAATCCAAAATTCAAGAGGGTTGTCAATACTTAAGATCAAAGCATCATAAATCTCCTTCGTTATAGCATTAGCAGACTTCTGATTTTGATCACCCTTGTTCTTATTCAATGTCGGGCAATCTCCCTTTAGATGTCCCTTCTTTCCACAATTCCAGCAACTTTGTCCCTCTCCAGTTCTTGACTTGCTTTTGTGTTTGGATTTTGATTTGTTGCGGTTCGGGTTTTTTCTTGCTGATCTTCCTCTGGCTTCTGTATTCAGGGCAGAACTTGATGTTTCTCTTAATTCCTTCATGCAAATTTTTTCACTCGAAATTAAATCTCGAATATCATTGTAATTCAACTTTTCTTTTCTTGAAGAATTACTTACTGCCGCTACAGTACCATTCCAACTTTCTGGCAAACTAGATAAAAGAATCAAAGCCCTAACCTCATCATCAAATTTGATAGATACAGAACTCAATTGTGTTACCACAATATTGAATTCGTTCAGATGCTTAACCACCGAAGCACCTTATGTTATCCTCAGATTAAACAATCTACGCATCAAATAAACTTTATTTGAGGTAGAGGGTTTTTTGTACATGTTTGAGAGTGCCGCCATGAGACTTGCTGTAGTCTTCTCCTTTGCTATGTTAAACGCAATTTTACGAGACAATGTTAGTCGAATAACACCTAGTGCTTGGCGATCAAGAAGAGTCCACTCATCATCCTTCATCTTTTTTGGTTTCATCCCTGAAAGGGGCTCATACAGTGTTGGTTGATATAGATAGTCTTCAGTCTGCATCTACTAAAAGCTGAAATCTATGCCATTGAATTTATCGATTCTAATCTTTTCATTTGTAGCCATCACTTCCACTTGAACCAATGCTCTAATACCAGTTGTTAGGAATTGACTAGTCCTAACTAAGATCGGTGAGACACGAAATAACAAACAAGAAAGAAATTAACGAATCAAACAAATCACACACACAAGAACACAAGGATTTACGTGGTTCACTCCAGAATAGGGTTACTACGGCTATTACGGTTTTCACTATGATTAGAAAAATACAACTCTCTCTTAACCTAAAAGAGGCGCCCCCTTATTTATTAATAAGTATAGAATTAGGGTTACACGGAAGCACATGAGAAGTACGAAAGTACCCAAACCCCCTATTGGACCTAGTGTTTGAGTGAACAGTAGGGTTAAGTGAACGGTACTTATTAGGTCCACCGACCCAATAGTTGAATGTCAACGACAATTGACACACACGACTAATTAGGTACAAATGACTTATAGAAAAAGATGGGACTCGAAACCGGTTCCCGATTTTCAATCTAGAGTGTAATTTCTGTTTGTGAAAACTTGTCATTTAGAAATTTTTTTTTCCGAACTGATTGACACATTAAAATGGTCAAACGGCGTCGAATGTCAACAAAACTTGACACACACAACTAATTAGGCACTATTTTTTGTTTGTGAGAACTCTTCGTTTAGAAATTCTTTTTCGAATCTGTTGACACACTAAAATAGTTAAACAACGTCGGATGTCAACGAAATTTAACACAGATGACTAACTAGGCACAAATGACTTATAGGAAAAATAGGGACTTAAAACCGGTTTAATTTTGAATCTAGAGCCAAATTTCCGTTTGTGAAAAATTGTCCTTTAGAAACTCTTCTTCGGGCTGATTGAGACACTAAAATGGTCAAATGGAATCGAACGTCAACAAAACTTGACACACATGACTAACTAGGCATAAATGACTTGTTGGAAAAGACAGGACTCGGCCTCTTGACTTTGATTATTTTTTCTTTGTTTTATGGCACCTATATTGCCTTTTTGTTGTTGTCAATCTCACACCTGTTTCATGTCTACTAGCGTGAACTACTACTAGGGGTTGCTGTGTCTGTGTTTAAGTACAATTATTTGGTTAGATTTTTTATTTTGTGTTTATTTGATTATTGTTAGATTATTGGGGAATGTGTTCAATCAATACTTGATTCTAATCGTATTATCATCGTTGTAGGATGTAATTAAAATTTATTTGTATAGTTTACGTTTACCAATAGTCCAATTGGTGGAGGGACTTCTTGTCAGTGACGATCCATTGTGAGAAATTGATGGAGTTCCAATTGGGCACGAATATTACAAAGTCTTTTCCTTGAAAAGGAAAAAGCTGAATGCTCATTTGGAAACACCATTCCGAGGTCTAAGAACAGTTGGAGAAATTGTTGGAAGATACATTGTGTGGCGCTTGATTCATGTATATGTTACGATCTTATTTATTTATTTATTGAAATAAATATCAAATGTTTTACATTTTTTGTAAGCTTGAAATTAATTATATTCTAAATAATTATTTTTTTTGGTTTCTTTTTGCAGATATTACCCTTTTGAGTACGTGATAATATCTTCGCATATCAATATTAGAGCTTACTGTTGATACTAAAACAAGGTATAATATATATGTTTTATTTATTTATTTATTATTTATTTTATTTATATTGTTGATACTTTTGTTTTGTTTTAGATACAAATTTGAATTCTTGAATAATAAAAAAATTATTTCTAGTATTGTCGGAGGTTATTTTATATATTTTTGTAATAAATGTTTGGTTAATATTGTATTGTTATAGGACATATATATTAGTCGTATATATGATTTTGTGAATGTGAATGCGGATATGTGTGGATGTTGATGTATCTTATTTTAGAAAATATTAATAATTTATACAAAAAAATAATTTTAATACATTATATATGTTTTTGTTTTTTGCAAACCTACAATGAATTAATAAAACATATATTTATTCTAGGAAAATATTTTTTTGTGACAGTAATGAACCCTTGCTAATGTAATCATCATTTCTTTGTATTTTATTAGAGACAGTTTAACCTCTGGCATTTATATATTACTTTAATTCTTTATTGATGGTCTAAACTGTCGCAAATATATTATTGATTTAATTCTCTTTTTTTATGCGACGTTTGAGATCGTCACTAATAATACTTTAGCGATGTCAACTACCGTCTCTGAAAATGTTTTTGGTGACGACATCTTAAACCGTCACTAAAAGTGAAGCTTCATTTTTTTTTTTTTTTTTTTTTTTTTTTTTTTTTTTTGTGTCAGCTTGAACCGTCACAAAAACTTCTAATTTGTCGTCGCTACAAGAAAACAACAACTTATAACCGTTGTAAATACCTTTCGTCACGCCCCCCTCCACACACTCTCTTTCCTATTGCTATTCTACCGCATAAGGTTTGGTTTTTAATAGTGATAAAATTAAAATTGAAAGAAATTTTGTCAAACCAAATTGTCAATTACAAAAACCTAACAGGCTCCTTTTGTTTTGACGTAAAATGTTTTTGTTAAAAATATTTTACTCATTTTCATTGTTTGGTTTTTCAAGGAAATATTTTTGTATCATTTTTTCAAAAATGACTTATCTTTAAAAATTTCGTAAGTTAAGTTTTACAAAATTGACTCCCATTCACTACCTTTTCAACATATTTAGCATTTTCAAATAAATATCTTAGCTCACTAAAAAGTCATAAATGAAACTTTATTAAATCAAAATTTCACTTTTAGGCAATAAAATATTTTTGTTTCAGGTGTCAACCAAACGCCGAAAAACAAAAACAAATATATATATATATATATTTTGTATAAGGTTGGCTCTACTTTAAGGGATGAAGTCAAGGTGACTTTACCAAAGAGTCATTTGGGTCATAATCAATGAATATCCCAGGAAATCAGAAAAGTCAATATAGTTGCTCTTCGAAGTCTGCAAACCTTAGATAGTAGGGCTACCTTTTTGACAGATCTCAAAATGTTATAACACAAGGCCTCAAAAGTAACATAGAGATAGGTATAGTGTCACAAAAAGGTTGTATGTGCTCCTACTAGTTTCTGAGCAACACAGAGACTTTAAGTGCACCCATATATGCAATGCAATAAACATATAATTGAAAATAAAAATTATATTATGGAGTTCAAGTCAAGGTTTCATAAAACCCCAGCGGAGTTGCCAAAAACTATAACATCGCTCAGGGGGTACCCGCGCACATTAAACAATTCGGACTCTCCATCTCTTTGATCTAGTCTCACGAGTACAATGTGAAACATAGATGAGAATCCAGATTTGGCAACTTATAGAAAATCCATTTTATTGCAAAACCATTGCCAAAAAATGGATTGCATCACCAGATCTTAAAGTCGCCACCTAATATTTTGAAAAAATTAGAAAACCCGTGACTCGTGCCAAGGTCACTGTTGATCGTAACCAAAGATGCTTGGCTCGGAACCTTAGATATGAGAGAGGAAGGGGGGAGGAAGTCATTAATGAGCACTTTCGCTCACCTAATCAAAGATTGGCCTCTACTAAGTCATGATATGAGTTTTATTGACATTATATGTCCATGTTCCGATTTATTTAATAAATCCTAAAAATTACTATGTGAATCATACAAGTATAGACTATGTCATTCATTTTGAAACAACTTGACTTCATGTGTTTTGAGAGAGTTTTGAATATGTACAATCTAAAGAAATTGAGTTTACAAACATGAAAAATCAACATCATTCCAAATTAAGTGACAACCTCCATCCATCGGCATTCATGCGGTTATATCAAGTAAGAAAGTAGCCTCATGGTAAGATGCAAAACATAGTAAGAAAAACACACATAAGTGGAATGCTAAAGCATAAAAACTTACACGTTTACTGACGTCCTGTGAACAGCTACAAAACAAAGTTAGTAAAATGTGCATGATTTTATATACAAAATCCTAATGAAATTTACACATGAGATAAAACTAAAGATTTGGCTTCTAAGATATTACATGTGAATCATCTCAAGAACATGAGGTAGTGCACATAATCACATAGAAATTGATTAAATCTATAAATACAAACTTAACCGAATCAAGATGCATGAAACATGGATATGAAATATGGATATAATGAAAAACAAAATATGATGCATATTCACAAATAAGGAAAGCAAATAAAAGAACGGCATAGAAAGAAGCGAGGTGGGAAATTATTACAACACTTTAAATAAATTATTACAAACCAAATTAGAGAGGAAGAATATTACAACAAAATGAAAAAAAAAAAAACCCTCACAAAACACTCAGAGAAAAACAAAACAAAATGAAAGCTTCATGTGCCTTGGAACCATTGGCGGAAGTTGATCAACATTAGGAGGCTATACAGTCTTGTCCAAAAAGCTAACCGGTAAGCCAAATAGGCCGGCCAGCCAAATAGGCCTAGCAAAACCTGTCTTGCTGCAAAACCGAGAAAAGGAACAAATAAGGAATATATAGGTGGTCAACTAACCACTATCAGTTAGTTTGCAACAAAACTAATATGAAATCAAAGTAAAGAAATAAGCAACAAAATAAATATGAGCTAAACTAACCATTTGGATTACAACAAAACACTATGAAATAGAAAGTAAGAAAATAAATATGAGCTAAACAAACTACTTAGATTACAACCAAACACAATGACATAAAAAACAAGAAAATTATAGAAAATATAAGAAAATGAAAGACTTGAAGTACATGTTCCAAAGAAAAATTGAACTTCTTGATTTCCAAACTTCCTCTTGACCACCCTCAAGTTTGTGAATTATGTTCTTAATCTTCAATTCAAGAGCTTGGAACTTGAGCTTCAGAGGTGGCTTTGGACAAATGTAGGAAATGATCACTTAGAACCCCACAAAGACTATTCTCTCTTTGATCAAAACTCTAGAATTTGACTACAATAACATGACTTGAATAACTCTTTGTAATAAAAGATGAGATATAGTGTATAACTTGAGAAATGAAAGGTCACAATTAACACTCAGTTTTGGCTAATTCTTGAATTCAAAGCTTGAGCACTCTTTTTCTTAATCTCAAGTCTTCTCTCCTTAATCTATCTCCCTCTTCCTCTTAACAATCTGATGTATACATATAGGCAATACAGGTGGTGAATGGTGGAAGATAATGTGAAAGATTAATGGAGCAAAAATGGAGATAATGGAGCTAATGGAGCACAAAAGTGAAGCATTAGCTTCAATGGATCAAACACTAGGCAATGGAGGCTAGATATATATGCATTCAATGCATGGGTGGGTCAAAAAATGGGTTTGGGAAATGCCAACCTAAGCCAACTATAATAACCCCGATCCACAATTAGCCACTAATCGCTAGTTAAGGATGTTAATTAAGTGAATAAAATAAATTATGGGTTTATTATGTGATTTGCATGATATTTGGCTTACTATCTGTTACTTATAAAAATATCTGTCTGGAATTCCACTTTAATATGTAAATTGAAAGCTTTATCGGCATCCGAAACCGAAATTGACTCCACCAATCTGTTATTTGGAATTTTTAGAACCATATGGCAAGTTTTATTAAAAATTGATTCTGTCTGATTCGTTAAGTCGCGTTTGGCAAGCCTTATGTTCTAATTAGTGTATTTTAGCATCATAGCTTTATATGTAAGCCTTAAGCTCATTTTTGAGCTTAATCCTTTTGTCCCTTAGTGCTAAAATCTGGTGAAACATTTTAGAGAGAGAGGGAGCACAATTCTAGAGAGAGAAAGGAAGAGATTGAAGAAGAATTGAAGGCTATAGCTTGAATTGATTAAAGATTGTGCTAGTACCTAGCTAATTGAGGACTCTAGGTAAGGATTTAAGACTTAATTATGACTTTTAACCATCAAGTAGATCATTTCAAGAAGAATTTGTGATTATGTACAAGAATTGGACTAAAGATGATGTATTTAGAGTTAATTCATACATGCATGCTTAGTTTAGTTTAATTTCATCATTTAGAGCATGATTCATATCATCCATGTTTGAATTATGATGTTCCTTCACTTTAAATCATGTTTTCGGAAGACTTTCTTATATGTATGGAGCTTATGAGCTCAATTTGCTAGTTTCATGAGGTTTGAAGAAAAGATTTTACATGCATGTTGTGTTCATGAACATTCATCATGTTTTAAGTTGAAATTGTGAGTTTTTATCAAACCCTTGGGCCATGATTTTATGAAATGATCCTAAATTCTTCATGTTCTACAAGTTTACTATGTTATCTCAAGTTTTGGGGCCCAAGAGATGTGTTTTGAAGGTTGGAATTCGAGTTTTGAGCTTGAAGGTGCAATCTGGAAATTCTAGAATTTGCATCTACGCTCGAGCGTGGGAGTTCACGCTCGAGCGACCAGTCTGAGTGCGTGCACTCCGCTTGAGCGACCAAAAGTCCGCTCGAGCGTGAATTGCAAGCTCCCAGAAGTTTCATGTCTTTTACAGATCGCTCGAGCGAAGGAATGTGCGCTCGAGCGACCATTCACATTTTGCATGTCTGCTCGAGCGAGGAAAGCTACGCTCGAGCGTGGACCTTATTTTCAGAAATTTTGCCTAAGTGTTCCAAGGCATGTTTTGGCATCCTCATTGCATCTTAGGCATTCCTAAGCCTTAATTAAGCCATAGTAATGAGGTTATGGGTTAGAAACACACTAAGAAAAAAATGTACTAAGTTATGAGATTCAAGAGTGTGTTTTGAGCAATGCGTTAAGGAAGAACAAGAATCAATGTAATGAAAGCTAAGCCTTAATGGCCACTTGAATGTGTAATGATAAGACGTGCTTGTGTTATGTATTTTGTGATTGTAGGTCAAGACTTAAGGATTGATTGACCGCTTATTGGAACCACTGTGAGTAACGTTATCGTAAAGATACGTTTATATGAATTATGTTCCAAATGAAATGTGATAAGCTATGTTTTCTGAAATGATATCTGTTTTTGTGAACGAATATTCCATATTTGAAATCTATTATGGCATCCATAGATAGTCCCAAGTCATGGGGGACGGCATGAAATGCGGGTCCATGACATTCATGTGTTTACGAGATCTCGTTAGCCACTTCATTGTGGTGATATGTGTTTAATCGGTATCTGGAACCGATTACTCTAGTCGGAAGACGTTCTGTAATGTGTTCTATGGAATGCACCATTATTATGTTTTGATATGGAAATGACTATGCTATGATCTGTTTTCCGCTTATGATATGTTCAGATTTCGTTCACTAACCCCTTTACCTTAATGTTATTCATTGGGCTTTAACTCATTGTGTGTATATATATGTATAGGTGAGCATTCTGGAGCCCGAGCCTGAAGGCTTTTGTCTGGATTTGTGTCCTGTTGTCAGCCAACCATTGTGCCTCACGTGGAGGTTCCTGAAGTGTCCTGTGTTCAAGTTCTGTTGGTTTTATGTATATGTATGACTTGTTTTAATTCCGTTGGCTGGACTTAAGATACTGTAATGTGTGTGTGTATAATGTATGAATGACTTTGATTTATGTATATAAAGTTTTTAAATATTCCATTTCATATAAGTCAGCACAGCTCATTAGACAATTATATTTATGTATTTGCTTCCGCTAGCCCTTTAATCTTGTTAATCTGTTCAGAGGCCTTCAGTAGTCCAAGGATTACTGGCCGGTTACGATGCTAAACCTATAGGGACGGGTTTGGGTCGTGACACCAACCAACAAAACTGGGCAATCTGTGTGCTGGCAGTCGACCAGTTGGTTAACCGGCTAGGGTCGTTTTTGTCCGTTTCGTTCCGGTTCAACTCTGGGTGCCCGACAGGACCTAAACTCTTGGCCAAACTAGGGTTAAGGTGGAGAGTAAAGCTCAATTTCCAGCTTTTTTACTAAGGATTATGTAAGAAATATTTTTTGATTTTCATTATCAGGTAATCAAAAGAAAATGCCCAATCTTAGGGCCGGTCAAAATGGGGTGTCTACAACATCATATTTTGTTTTTCATTCTATCCATGCTTTGTATCCATGTTTCGTGCTTCATGATTCGACTAAATTTGCATTTGTGGATTTAATCAATTCTTATGTGATTATGTGCGCGACTTTATGTTCTTCAGATGATTCACATGTCATTAATTAGAAGCCTATTTTTTAGTGTCATTTCATGAGTGAATTGCATTAGGATTATGTATATATGATCATGCGTATTTCTCTAACTTTGTTTTGTAACTGTTCGTGGGACGTCGGTAAAAATGTAAGTTTTTATGCTTTAATATCCTGCATGTGTATGTTTTTCTTACTATATTTAGCATTCTACCATGAGGCTATTTGCTTACTTGATATAACTGCATTAATGTCGGTGGATGGAGGTTGATTTGGAATGATATTGACTTTTCTTGTTTGTAAACTCAATTTCTTTGTGTTGTATATCTTTAAAACTCTTTCAAAATACATGAAATCAAATTGTTTCAAAATGAATGACATAGTCTATACTTGTATGCTTTCCATAGTAAATTTTAGGATTCATTAATAACCAGAATATGAACATATAAAGTCAATAAAACTCATATCATGGTTTAGTAGAAGCCGATCTTTGATCGGGTGATCGGGGGTGCTCAATTAATGACCTTTCCCTCTCATACCTAAGATTTCGAGCCAAGCACCTTTGGTTATAACAAATAATGGCCTTTGCACGAGTCATGGGTTTCTTAGTTTTCTCAAAAATATTAGGTGGCAACTCTAAGATCTGGTGAAGCAGTCCATTTTTTTTTGGCAAAGATTTTGTAATAAAACGATTTTCTATAAAAGTTGTCAAATCTGGACTCTCATTTATGTTTCACATTGCACTCGTAAGACTAGATCAAAGAATTCGAAGGTCTGAACTGTCTAACACGCACGGGTACCCCCCCGGCCATGTTACATCTTATTAAAACCTTGCTAAGGAAAACATAGTGGGAAAAAACCTTAGACGAAAGAAAAAGAGTACAATCTATAAATCATTTTAAATAGATGACTCCCTCTCAATGCTTCATAATAGGTCTTTATGTCGACTGCAGATACCCTACTTTGACTGGCCCTAAGACTTAGGCGCTTCCTTTTGATTACTCGATGATGAAAATAAAAGTGTGTTTCTGTAGCTGGTTTTTTGCACTCCTTAAAGGGGTTTAGTCTCCTTGGGTAAGATAGCCCTACAGTTCGGACTCCCATGGTTTTGAATTTGGTTTCACAAGTGCAATGAGAAACAGAAAAACGAATGAGAGTCCAAATCCGACAAATTTTTAGAAAGATCCATTAATCACAAGAAATGCAAAAAATGGACTGCATTGCCAGATTTCAAAGTCACCATCTAAATATTTTTGAGAAATTTAAAAAAGCCATGACTCGTGCCAAAGGCCACTTGTCTGTCATAACCAAACTGTCTTGGCTCGAGAACTTAAGTATGAGAGGGAAAGGTCATGAGTTGAGCACCTTACACACCTGATCAAAGATCGGCTTCTACTAATCATGATGTGAATTTTATAGACACTATATGCTCTTGTTCTGATTATTAATATGGTAACTTATTATGTGAGGAACACAAGTATAGACTATTTCGCTTGCTTTGGAAATGACTTGATTTTATGTGATTTTTGAAAGAGTTTTGAGTGCACACAACTCAAAAGGAAAGAAATGAGCTCGTACATACATTTGATCAAAATCATCCCCAATGCAAGTAAAATAACTTTCATCTATCAGAATTTCAATAGTTTATTTCGAGTAAGCACGTAGCCTCATGGTAGTATACTTGACATGGCAACAATCACACACATGCGATATGCTAAAGCAAAAATGCTCACCTAGTACTCCGAGGTAAGCCAAAGAAAAAGAAAACAATTAGAAAAATGCATAAACCTATATGCAAAATGGCTAATGTAACACATACACATATGCAACTACTTGATTTGGTTATGAACATGCCATATGAATCCACTCAAAGCATGCGGTAACGTACGTATTCAAGTAAGAATTAATTAATGATATTAAGTATGATGAGTTGAACCCTAATGCATGCAAAAATGGATACAAATCATAGTAATGAGGTGAATTAAAAACATGATGCTACCACGATAAGCATGTAAGTAAAAAGGTGAAAGAAATGGGGGTTGGAAGACATACAAATCTTACAAATTTGCCCTCGCACAAGAGAGTCCGAATAGCCTAATTAACTAATTATTACAACACCAAATGAACTAATTAATTATTACATGTACAAATATTACAACAATGAATATTAACGAAATAAAAACAAGAACAACATGCATGCGAGTGAGAACATCCTCGGTTGCTCATGCGCCACCATCGCTCGGTTGCACACTTTGAAGCTCGGCCGACCCACAATGAGGCCTGGCCGGATCTAATAAAATGCGGCCGTGCCTGTGCTTGGCTTGCTGAAAAACTACCATTGCCGTACAATATTGTGGTTGGCCAGCCTACTGAACTGGTCGGCCGTACAAGAGATTGGCCGACCGACTGCCCGCTAATTTTGGAAAAGTACTTACTGCGATAGAACTGAAATAGAGCAAAATAGAGGGTTTCCGAAGGATGTTCATCCTTTTTGCTCTCTCCGGTCATGAGGATTGTCAAGGAGGGAGTAAGTTTGCTTCCCAAATCATCAATCATTGCAAATTTGTTGCATGATATCTTTGAAAGCAGAAGGAAAAGACTTGGCTAAACACACAAAAAAGTGCTATGCTTCTTACCTCCTTCCTATCATGAAATTTATCAAGGAAGAGGTAGGCATGCTTCACTCACAAAACATCAAGTCACAAGATAGTACGTGATGATCATAAAGCAACCAAAATGAACAAAAGTAACAACTCAAAAAGTGTTGTCAACTCACCTCCTTACTCATGGAATAAGGATGAAACATCCCTTTCCATGTTTCAAAGTGGAACCAGGAGAGAGTTTTCAAGAAAGAGCTCTTTAGGAGTAACAAAGCAAATAAGGGAAAAAAAAAAGAGAAAAAAAATATACAAATTATCTATCAAAGCTTAAACACACAACTTGTCAAAGTTGTTGACAAATCCTCTTTTTCATGGACAAGGATGAGACAACCATTTCCATGTTTCAAAAAATGATCGATAAGATGGTTTTTCAACACTTTGACCATGGAGGCTACTACCTGGCCTCAAGGTGGACAACAATAATATGAAAGCAAGAAATTTACACTAGTTAAGAAAACATATGGCGGTGTGGCTAAGCCTAAGCTCTAATCCTCCCATGATCACAAGGTTCCAAGAGACATAATGAAAGCTAAAAACGATCAACTTAATGGATTGGCCGCTATATCCTAAACACCCCAAATCCGAGAGGACTTACAACAACACAAATATGATATGTAAAGCATAGGAAGTAAGAGCACAAGTAGTGGAGAGGACTAGGACCCCTTTGTAAGCCCATATTCAATTTATATCATACAAAACAAGCCTAAAATAGTGCTAAAAGGGATTGAAATTTACCAAATAAAGTGAAAAAAAAAAGTGAAAAAATGAAAGAAAAACAAAGGGGTACACAACTAGTGAGGTAGCCAATGAAAGGGTGGCTAGCTCACTCACTTGTAACCAAGTTTTAATCACATTTTTATGCTTAAAATAGCACTAAAATTAGTATGAAAAGGCAAAGAAAAAAGAGAGAAAAATGGTAAAAGAGCTCAAAGTTTACCTCTTAAAAGAGAGGAAAAGCTTCTTAGTTAACAAATCACAAGCTAAGCACTCTCAAGGAGCTGAAATGGTATTCAAGAGTCTTAGCAAAAGCTTTAAGTTTAAGCTTATAGGATGTATGTATAGTGTATGCATATTGCAAGAGGGTAGCGAAGATGTGTTGGACAAGCTATAGCTCTTGGAGGATTTTTTCTAACCCCAAACCATGAGAGGGGGTGTGGTATTTATAGAAAAACAACTTTTTATGTTGGAAATATTTGCAAAGGGACAGCTAGTCCAAAACATGCACATGGGGACACCTAGCTACTGTAAAATATCTGCTGTCACTAAACACGGTCGGTCGGCCATGAGGGTGTACGATCGACTAGAAAAATGGTCTGCCAGTCATTTTTGGTAATGAGACATGGTCGGGCCCAAATACACACGGTCGGGCCAAAAATACCCACGACCGGGTCTTATTTGCAAAAGGGGATTTTTTTAGGCTATAAAACAGTTTGGTCAAAATGAGGTGTATGGTTGGGATTAGAAGCTCAAAACTGACTAATTCTCTCGAAATCTTTCCAAAACCAACCCATTTCTTAGCCTAAAAAGGAAAATTTTCAGTGCTCACAGCTTGACTTACATGGTTTCAAAACAGAGAGTGGAACACGCGTGTTAATCTAACTCTCATGTTGGTCAAAATTTTTTTACCAGAAAACCGAAAAAATAGTCAAAGCAATGAACTAGAGGCACAGTTGAGTCAGGTTTTCTATCATTGCCCTTCATTCTCAAAAATCTCCATTGTCAACTCGCTCGCCGAAAAATGCACAGTATTTGTCTCCGGCGATGTCCTTCAGTCGGACAGTCGACTGGTGTTGTTTTGTTTTGTGTCCATTTTATTCCGGCAAGTGCAGATGGGTGCACTTGGGATGTTTTTGCTTTGTTTTCCTTCCATTCAATTGTATTCTGGGTTTCTGGTCAATCATAGGCTTGATATCCAATTCAGAGGTCAATGAAAATTTAAAGAAAAATGGTTTTCAAATGTTGTTCCATTCATGCGATGATATACAAAAATAGAAATTCATTTTTATTAAACTTCAAGGTGAAGCCCCGATCAGCATTACAAAAAGGAAAAGAAAATTTTGAAAAATAAGAGGGAAGATTCTGAAGCAGTGGTGTTCCTTCCTAAGCAAAAAATAGAAAAAAGAAGAGGAAAAAAGAACAAAAAATGGAAAATACAAAAAATAGAGAGGCATTTTCTTAGTTTTTCAGCGGCAGCCCGGCAGCAAAAGTTACAATTGGCTTCATTCATGGACAGTTTCGTCACTTGACTCTACTTGTAATTGCCTCGCTTTATCTTTACTATCGAAGAGCCCTTGAAGACTCTGTCTCGGTATCGACAAAGCCTCCGAAAGAGATTTTTGCCCGTCAGCCATCAAATGCGAAGTGTGAAGGTACTCTGAATCGGGTCATGGTGGTGGCCTGTCGTTACAGTAGGATTAATACAATAATTGCATGCACATCTATACTACCATGATTTATGTTGCCAGTTTCCAACATTCAACCCCTGAATGTTTGAGTTATTTGTGTCTAAATGATGTACTTCAATTATAAGAGAGAATTGATTGTTGCTTTGATAGAAAGGCATATGTAATATGGCTTTGTTGCTTTGAATCACCTTGGAGTATCTTGTGGAGATTTATGTCATCATCTGTGGAACAACTGCAGTAAACTTGTTTGGAATTGGGATTTGTTGAAATTGTCCCCTTTATATTATAGCTCCTATGTAGGTGTCTTGTATTTGGTTTCCTTTTTAGAAGGATGTTTCAGGATTTTCATGTCCTTGCTTGACTGGTCTTCCTTCCATGGGTATAACACATAAGCCAGATAAAAGTAATGAGAGTTGACGGGATAGTGGTTGGTGGTTGCTCCATGAATGTGTGTTCTCTTAGAGTTTACATCAGGTTTTGTATTATAAGGGTTGTTTGGGAACTCTGCAGCTTGGAAAAACAGATGATTTTTTTTTACAAAAGCTCTAGTTAAGATGTAGTTTGCTAAATTGCTAACGGAACTAGTTCTGTGAATATAAGTAGTTATCTGTACGTATTAGGCCTTGAAAGTTGGGAAAGAAGTAGAAAGAGGAGGATTCCTATGAAACTAAGAACAAGTTAGGAAGGAAAGCCGTAGAAGTAGGAGGCTCTACTTCCATTCTATCCAGCACTCCATTGGAGTAGAGGGTCACCTTTTTTTTCATACAAATAATATGTGAAACTCTACCTCGCATCTTTATCTTCCCCCTACAAATATGCAATGGCTTAATTTCTCTCTGGTATGCTTATTCAATCTTGCCCTGTGTGCTTGAAGTATTGAATATGAGAGTGAGTGTTTAAGAAGCATGGACTCGGACACACGACACAACACGAACACGCTGACACTTCAATTTTCAAAAAATGTAGGACACGGCACGTGAGGGACACGCATGAAATATATAATTTTATATATTTATTATATGTTATACATATGAATATATCATTCAAAGGTAATAAAAAATGTAATATGATACCAACTCCTATAAATTTATATGGTTTTTGTTTTATTATTGTATCTTTAATTATTTTGTTCAAACTTATGATTAGTTTCATCTGTGTCTAATCGATACATATGTGTATTTAAGCGATAGATACGTGTGTTTAAGCGATAGAAACATGTGTCCTCCAAGTGTTCAAAGAGTGTCTGGGTCTTAAAAAAAAAATTAAAATTTGGACACATTTTGAAGAGTGTTGGTGTCTGATACAGACACAACACGGATACGTCACTTTTTTAGAAGTGTCCGTGCTTTTTAGGGGAGTGAGAGAGGGAGAAAGGAAGAGGGAGTGTGCAAACTAGCTAGGGCTTAGACGTGGATTGAGGAAGCAGTTTGCCAAGAGAGATAGTTTTCTTGTTTCAAACCACCTTCCAACTGTTTTACTTGGAACTGTGTTTCCTTAAAATTGGGTGGTTAAATAACCGAAACCCATTGTGTTACCAAAGTAGGGACATTTTTTTGGACCACTATAACTGGTTCTGTTACCTTGTAATCAGCCACATAAAGTCATTTGCTATTTCTAAACACAAAAGAGTCTATTATCTACTATGTTATGCTAATTTAGAAAACCCCATGATTGTGGTATCGAAGTCAATGCCACCTAAAACAACGGCAACAGTTACTAATACAGCCCTTGTAGACAGATTGGTTTGCTGGGGTTTTTATGTTTTTTTGCAGATCTGTTGGTTCAAACATGAGATTGATAAAACTGTCCAGTTAATGGAGTCGAAGACTTGGCGCATCTAATTCTGTGGTGCCTTGTTCTTTCAACTCATTGTTTGTCATTGATGAATAATAAAGATTTCACATCCTACTTGTTCAGTCTTTGGTATCCAGCGTTAATTTGAATGAGTTCATATGAGTGTATTCATGTGCAGGGTTCTTGCTATTCCTCTTGCTGATGATAGATAGACTACACCACTACATAAGAGAACTTGGCTTGCTCAGAAAGACCATGGAGGCTGCGAAGAAGCAAAACCGGGCTAATGAGGATGGTAAAAGTGAGGAACTCAAAGTCTTGGGTGAGGAGGTTTCTCGATTGAAAACACACATTAAGCAGCTGGAAACCAAACATGAGACAAAAGAAAAAGAGGTGAAATCTGCAGAAGCCAATGTATTGGCTCTGAAAAGTCAATCTGAAGGGTTCTTAGTAGAGTATGACCGCTTGCTAGAGGAGAATCAAAACCTTCGAAATCAGCTGCAGTCAATTGACCAGAGCTTGTCTCATTCTGATACCAAGAAGAACATGTAATTATCAAATTCCTGGGGAATTTTATGTTCTGTTTTGGAGGGTGGGGCGGCTTTATGGTAAGGCTTTTTCTCTGTAGAAAGATAGGGGCACTGAAATTAGCACAGATGGTTTCTGTGAAAATTGTTAGTTTTAAAGTACCAGTAACCGATTGAAGCAAATCATGTATCATCAGTGTATTTGGTAATTTTGGATAGTTTTTGATCGAGTATTTGAATACTATATACACTGGTTTGCTGTGGCGAGTGTAGATACTCTGTAGTGCCTTTGGTGTAGTGCAATCTGTAGTGCTTTTGTTAAGAGCATGCCACGTCAGAAGTGAAAGGAATGGAAGGCCAAGATTGCTACTTCCAAATGGCGGAGGTTTGGTGTTTTTTTTTTGTTTATTTTTTGGTCCTTTTTTTCACGTTTCTGTTTCCGAGATAGCATACCGACGAGAGAATCCAGCAGCCGCTCACCCTCCTTGGCAGCCCCCTCTCCTCCTTCGGCAACCTCCAGCAATCCCTCAAATCAGACCAACTCCGGCAACTGGCCAGCCCCTCAAACTTCCCCCGTCCTTCCTCCTTTAGCCCTTGTCACCTCCAGAAACCCTTTGCAGTTCTTGGTTGGACCATTTTAAATTCAACTATTTTATTTTATATTTTACCTTAACTAAAGTTTACCCTATCAACGCGCTTCAGATATTTGGTTGATTCAAACACAATTGAATCGAGTATTTTTGTTGGGATGCATGGTTTTGATTTACATTAAAATATTAGAATATGAATATGACGAACCTAGAGGAGGTGAATAGGTTGGCCAATTAAAATTTATGACTATATTCAAATGTTAGATTGTAACCCAATTAACACATTAGAAAATACCATTGTTGTCATGCATGATGTTGTCTGGAAAAAACCATCTGAGCTCCACAAACAAACAAATGATATACACTCCACGTTGTTGTCATGCGTGGTTGGCTTCCATTGTCTTCACCACAACCAATTGATATACAACTCCAATTGTTGTCATGCATGGTAGGCGGCTTCCATTGTCTTCACCATAGCTTCAGTGCTGACCAAAACTTATCGGAAGTTTTTTTATTTTTTATTTTATTTTACATCAACATTTTATTTTACATCATCATCTTTTCACAACAGACAAGAAAACCAAAAGTCTGTTTTTAGTCGCCAAAAGTCGAGTTTTTACTTTCAGCGACTAATTTTTTTAGTCGCCCGTTTTGTCGCGTATATATAAGCGCCGGAGGTATTGGCGACTAAAATTTTTTTAGTCGGGAAAAAATAGCTCTTTAGCGACCAACAATTTAGTCGCCAATAGTGATTTACACTTTTTAAAATCACACATTTAGCAACTAATCTTTTAGTCGCCAATAGTCCATGAATCGCGGACTAAACTGTTTAGTCGCCCAAAATAAACACTTTTGGCGACTAAAATTTTAGTCGCCAAAGGTGCTTTAGTGAAAAAAAAAAAAATCAAATTTTTTGCTTTTTTTGAGATTCGAACTGCCAACCTTTCCCACATTCTAAACCTTTAATAACACACTCTCTCCACTATGTCACTACAACATCACATGAATATATATGCAACATATATTATTTATATACTATATTGACCCGTATTAATATCTAGCTATATATATAAAAATAATTATTTTTATTCAATATAATTTATGTAAAAAATAAATTATTTACTAAAAAAAAATTAGATCACTTTTGGCAACTAAATCTATTTTTTAGTCGCCAATTGTATAGTTTTGGCTACTAATTATATTTTAGTCGCTAAAAAAATTCATTGCCGCCGAAAAAACTCCACTTTTGGCGACTAAACTGAAATTTAGTCGCCAAAACCTCTACTTTGGGCGACTAAACTGCATTTTAGTCCACAATTCTTGACTTTTAGCTCCTAAAATTTTTTTAGTAGCCAAAAAGCTTCACTTTTGGTTACGAAAATGATTTTTGTCGGTAAAACACGTATAATCGGCGACCAAACTATTTTTTAGTCGCCAAAACCTATACTTTTGGCTACTAAATGTTTTTAGTCGCCAATAGCTTTCTCTTTTGGCTACTCAAATTTTTTTAGTCGCTAAAACCCTTATATTCGGCAACTAAATTGACTTTTAGTCGCTAAAACCCCTACATTTGGCTACTAAACTGTTTTAGTTGCCAAAAGTGTTCACTTTTGGCGACTAATTCCATTTTAGTCGCCAATTCTGTTACTTTCAGCGACGAAAAATTCATTTTTAGTCGCGAAATTTGCTTTTTCTTGTAGTGAATAGATATGCTGGATTATCACTTGAGTGTATTTGTTGAACATCAATATCACCATTCTCCTGGAGCTCATGTGTGTAAAACAATTTTGGTGAAATGTGTTTAGTCTTGTCACTTTTGATATAGCCTCCTTTGATCTGTGTGATGCATGCAACATTATCTTTATATTATATGGTTGGACTATCTTTTACTAAAGATAATCTACATCTTTCTTGAATTTGATGGATCATAGATCTAAGCCAAATACATTCTCGACTTGCTTCATGAATTGCGAGTATCTCTTAGTGATTTGAAGAAGTAGCAGTCAATGTTTGTTTTACTGATCGCCAAACATATCCTGTTTGTGTTTTGGTTTTATATGGATTAGAAAGATATCCAGCATCTGCATATTTGATTAACCACGGCTTGGATTTATTTGAATAAAATAAAAACATATCAGTCGTTCCACGAAGATAATGTAATATTTGCTTTACTCCATTCCAATGCCTTCAGGTTGGTGTGGAACTATATCTTGCTAACACATTGATAACAAATGCAATATCAGGCATTGTACAATTTCCAAGATACATGAGAGCACCAATTGCACTAAGATATGGTACTTTAGAGTCAAGGAGTTCTTTATTATCTTCTCGAGGTCGAAAAAGATTCATTTTCACATCAAGAGATCGAATAACCATAGGAGTACTCAAAGAATGAGTTTTATCCATATAAAAGTTCTTCAAGACTTTTTTTGTATATGTTGGTTGATGTACAAGAATCCCATTTGACAAATATTCGATCTACATGTCGAGATAAAATTTTGTTTTGCCAAGATCTTTTATTTCAAATCCCTTTTTTTAAATATTTTGCAGTTTTTGGAAGTTCTTCTAGAGTTCCTACAAGATTTAAATTATCAACATATACTATAACAACTGAATATCTGGATTCTAATTTCTTAATAAAAATGCATTGACAAATCGGATCATTCACATATCATTTTTTCAACAGATATACACTGAGCCGATTATTCTACATGCATTTGGATTGTTTCAACCCGTATAGAGATCTTTGTAGCTTGATTGAATAAACACTTCAGGGCTTTGAATTAGATGCTTCTGACATTTTAAATCTTTCAAGGAGTTTCATCTACACATATATATATATATATATATATCACTATCTAGTGATCCATATAAATATGCCGTAACAACATCCATTAGGCGCATAGCTAAATTTTTTGTAATTACCAAGCTAATTAAAAATCTGAATGCAATTGCATCCATTACTAGTGAATATGCTTTCTCATAGTCAATACCAGGTCTCTGCAAGAAACCTTACCCAACAAGTCATGCTTTATATCTTACAATTTCATTTTGCTTATTGCGTTTTTGAACATACACCAATTTATATCCCATATGTTGTATTCCTCCAGGAGTTTGGACAACATACGTTTTGTAAGCGAGTTTAACTCTACTTGTATTGGTTCTTTCTACATTGGCCAATCATTTCGCTGTCAACATTCCTTGACAATTTGTGGTTCATTGTCATAATCACTTTTAATAATGTTTTCAGCATTACTTCTGGTAATGTCAAGAGCAACTAATGAAATATGTTGTCGACAATAATTTGATTTCTATTCCAAACTTCTCCTCTACTAATATAATGTATTGAGATCTCATTATTTTTAGATACCTTTTCCACTTCAGTGAATAACTCTTCAGGATATTTCTCTTCTGGAGGTTCATAAGTAGGAGATTTGGATAGACTTACTATAACCCGTTTTGTGGTTTTAGCCTCTTTAGGGATGCTTTCATTTATGAGTATGATCTCTCTAGGAGATCCATTTATAGTTTCTTCTAGAGTGCTACCTGTTTATTCTTGAGCTTTCCTCTTTGAGGAATTTTGTCTTTTGCACTGATGTGTCTCCCACGCTTCTGGCGTGCCTTAGACTCATTTGCTACTATATCCACTGATTGTTTGATAAGAACATCAATTCTTGCTGGGATATTAGCTGTTGGTATGTAAGATTTTGTCGTATTTTTTGTGTCGATAAATGCATCTGGTAACTGGTTTGGAATATTTTTCAAATGAATGACCCTTTGATAATGGGAAAATTGTTTTATCAAAATGACAATCCTGAAATCATGCCTTAAACACATCACCGGTCAAAGGTTCTAGATATCTAATTGTTGATGGCGAATCAAAACTAGTATAAATTCCACGCCTACGTTGTGGACCCATCTTAGTATGCTATGGAAGTGCAATAGGGACATAAATCGTGCAGCCAAATACTCAAAGGTGACTAACATTTAGCGGTCGACCAAATACAAGTTGTAATGTCAAGTACTCATGATATGCATTTGGTCTGACATGAATCAAAGATGCTGCATGCAATATAGTATGGCCCCATGCTGAAACAGGTAATTTGCTTTTCATAAGCAAAGGCCAAGCGATAAACTGAAGTTTCTTAATGAAAGATTTAGCTAAACTATTTTGGGTAGGAGTGTGTACAACAGGGTGTTCAATATCAATGCCAATGGACATCAATAATTATCAAATGCTCGGGATGTAAATTCACTGGCCTTATCAAGACGAATTATATTGATCGGATGGTCTGGAAAATGTACTCGCAATCTAATTATTTGAGTAAGGAGTTTGGCAAATGCAACATTACGTGTAAAAAGTAAACACATGTGACCATCTAGTTGGTGCATCTATTAAAACTATAAAATAACGAAATGGTCCACAAGAAGGTGTATGGGTCCAAATACATCCCTTTGAATTTTTTGCAAAAAGAAAGGAGATTCAACAATAACTTTTGTGGGTGATGATATGGTAATTAATTTCCCTTGTAAATAGGAAAAACATAGATAATCAGGTAGTAAAAGAATCTTCTGATTCTTTAATGGATGTCCATATGAATTTTTAATTATTCGAGCATCATTATAGATTTTGGATGCCCGAGTCGACTATGCCATAGTATAAATGTTTTTGGCTCAGAGAACTTTTGGTGCATGACAATATGTGGCTCAATCATTTTTATTGTCATATAATATAATCCAGATGAAAATGTAGGAAGTTTTTCTAATACTAACTTTTGACTAGAATTAGTTGTAGTGATCAATAAATACTCTTCCTGACCTTTATTTATAGTTTCAATATAATAACCATTATGACGTATATCTTTGAAACTTAACAGATTTCTTCTGAATCTGATAGAAAATAAAGCTTTGTCAATACAAATTTTTGTTCCATTTGACAACATAATGTTGGCTCTTCCGGAGCCCTCAATCAGGTTTGCAGAACTTGAAATTGTATTGATATTAGATTTTTCCATGATTAATTGTATAAAATATTTTGCATTACGTAAGATTGAGTGTGTGATTGCACTGTCCACCAAACAAATATCATCACCAATCATTTTGGAGTTAGTTAATGCATCAATGAAAGTTATGCTTATAAAAAAACTGAAATTCATTATTCTCAAAACAGGAAAATGACAAACTGTCAAACCCAAAAATACAAACTTTGAAGGCCTAACTAAAACAAGAAAATGAACACTCTAAAATAGAAAAAATACAAATTTTAAAATCCTAAAACAGGACAATACAAAGCATAACCCAAAAACATGATATCTAGAAAATCAGATTTATCAATGTGAGTATTTCCATCACCAATTAAATGATCAATTTTTTCCTCAGGGTCTTCAAAGAAATTAGACACGCCAAGATGGTTAATACCAATGGGTTCATAATGATCTGTAAAATGCATCTCTATTTTTTTCTTTTTCCTTTTCCTTTTATTGAGGTTTGATAAAGATCCACCAAATGTTTAGGTGTATGATAGGTACGCGACCAATACCTTGTCATGCCACATCTGTAACCTGTATCTTCATAATTTTTGGAAGGTTTATTCTGTAAACCTTTCTCCTTTTCTTATGATGTTCCAGAATTATTCCACTTTTCGTGGAATGACATGGTATTTTTATTTGAATATTTTTGAATATGACCCCCACAAATCTTATAATTTATTTTTATTTATTTATTTATTTTAGCTTGGTCATGTCCAAAACCATGACATCTCCCTCATCCACAACTATGAAATGCAACCTCGTTCACTTTAGGAAATGGAGTAGAAACGGTTGGACGAGATAGATAATTTCTCAATAACAATTGATTAGTTTGTTTAGCCACAAGAAGTTATGAAATCAGGTCAGAGTATTTTGAAAAACGACGCTCTCTATATTGTTGCTGTAGGAGCACATTATCAGTGTGAAATGTGGAGAATGTTTTTTCAAGCATATCTTCTTCAATAATTTTTTATCCACATAATTTTAATTGAGAGATTATTTTAAATAAAGTAAAGCTGTACTCATTAATTGATTTATATTCTTGCAATCTCAGGTGCAACCAATCATAATGGACTCTTGGAAGGATTACGATTTTCTGGTGCTCGTATCTCTCCTTTAAATTATTCCACAAAATTAGTGGATCTTTTACCGTGAGGCATTCATTTTTTAATTCTTCTAGGAGATGATGGCAAATAAATATCATTGCCTTTGTGCTATCTTGTGGGAATGCTTCATTTTCATGTTTTATGGTATCTTCAAGATTCATTGCCTCAAGGTGGATCTTAACATTAAGAATCTAAGATAAATAATTTTTTTTCAGAAATGTCAAGAGCTGAGAATTCCTATTTTGAAAGATTTGAAATGTTTACTAAATTTAACAAAAACAATATATTATTATCATGTACATATATTAAGAAAATATAAAATTAGTTTTAGAATTTGTTTATACTTACTACAAACACGTAGTTTTGTCTTCTCAGCTGGCTAGAATCTCGTATTGATAACGTATTATAAAGCTAAAGGAAACAAAGAAGAAAGAGCCACAATGAAAGATGAAATAAAGGACCACACATGTAATACACAATTTTTAAAAATATTTCATTGTTATGCAAACTCACCTATTTGTAGGTGATAAAACCCTCACTGTTCATTGCTATTCATCACACCATGTGGTTTATCATATGGCATACCACACTTCCCACATGGTAAAACTTTTTTCTATTTCCATTTTGGCCCAAAAACTCATTAAAATTCCAATTGAATCTCTTTTAATGATTATTCAAATATTTCACAACAGTCATTATATAAATTATAGTGACCATCATGCATGCAATGGCTATATAAATTTAATTTTGTATTTTAAACTTAATACTTAATTAATAATTTTGATGATCAATGTGTGTAGGAGGGTCAATCTTTTAACTTTTCTCACTATAAATTGTTATAATAAAAATTGTAAAGTGTTACAACTTTCTTATTCATAACTTTGGGTGTACAATATAAATTCATTAACTTCATCACAAAGTAGCATAACATACCTTACAAATATTAATTAATAACTTTTATTATAGAAATTGTAACTTTCTTAAAATTGTTAGTAAATTGTAAATCTCTCTCTCTCTCTCTCTCTCTCTCTCTGTATAGAATAAATTGTTAATCATTGATTTGTTTGAAAGTTTAAACGGTTAGATAAAAGAGTAAATTAATAATTTATTATTTGATTAATTACACTTTTTATCATTGTAGTTTGACACAAATTTAACTTTAATCTTTATGATTTTAATTTGAACAATTTGATCTCTACACTTTATGTGTAGTTCAATTTGATCATTCCATCTAAATTTTTATCAATTTTGTCTACGTGTACACTTTAAGAAATTAACAAGTATCCCAAAATTGTTATTTTAATATCTAATTTTGACTTAAGAACCAAATTGAAACCTTAAAAAATTGACAAGCGTTTCGAAATTATTAATTTTAACTCTCAATTTAGACAGAATGACCAAATTGAAATTAGACTAAAAGTGCACGGATTAAATTATTCAAATTGAAATTATAAGGACTAAAGTGAAATTTGAGTCAAATTATAAGGGTGAAAAGTATAATTAACCCTTTATTATTTGTGTAATAACTTTGATAGCAACTTATCTAAATGTTTAAGTTGTTAGAAAGAAGAGTAATTTAATAATTTAATTATTGGATAAATAACAAATATGCCTTGAAGTTTGCTTAAAATACAAATTGCCTCATGTAATTTGAAAAATTACATATACCCCCTTATTAGAATTTTTTTATTTAATAAAATTAAAAAAAAAATCCTCATTACTATTTTATACAATAATAAAATTTCTTAAATTATTAATTGAAATATATTTATGGCATTATTAAAAACTATTATTTGATTTAATAATTTATTAATAAAATGGACAATTTGTGATGAAATTAAAATTTTCGAGGAACATGATGTAATTTCCTAGACCATAGGGGCAATTTATATTTAAAACAAATCTCAATGAGTGTATTTATAATTTACCCATTATTTATTTATATAATTACCTTAACACCAACTTAATGCATTATATAGTTGTAATGCAAGATATCTATAGATGATGAATTTGTTTGCACATGAGATTAGCGAGATGATGTGTCTTATTTTGCACCTGCAAGAGAAACCAAAATCAGAGATCACCCCGAACTTAGTTAGATTGGAAGGACCTTCTGACGATCAAGTAAACACTTTAATCAGGCATTGTTCGAGGACAAAATAATCGTCACTTGTATAATCCTGTTGACCAAGCTTACAATCCTTCAAATGTCGTGGTTTAACCTGAAATCACAAACGTGAGCTAGTCGGCGGGTGTGTGCTAGAAACCCTTTCGATGCTCAAGTCAACAAACAAGACAAATAAAGAGGAAAAGCTCTATGAATTCAGGAGTACTAATTGCAATACCTGAAATTTGGTTAGATTTGAGTTTTTATAAGTTATAAATGACAGAATCCTAATAGAACTCTAATTCCCCATCATAGAGTCCTCTTACAAATCACATTCGTAAAGGATAACGCCTATCCTTTGACACCCTTCTCATTGCAAGCCAAGTGAGATGACATAACTCTTTGCACGGCTTTTAGTAGAGCAACCAATCTACATTAGCTTTGTCAGTACTTGATTCAGCTGTGCAACATGCAGCGTTGTGCAAATTCACATAGGCATGCCACCAGTTAACATTACGTGGCTCCTCAATTAGCCCAATCAAGGCGTCGCACCCATTTGCACTTGATTGGCCTTCATAGGTAGCTTGGTCTATGCACGCTCTGATAGTTTTTTGGTCAAACCTCAAGCCATCTTTGACTAATTCACTCTTTCCATAATTCTAATTGTGCAACCTTTCAACCAGCAGACCAATCCATTTGCCTGGTCCATTAGTACGCTTCCACGGACCAGTATATCTGTACGGCCCAAATTCCAAGCCTAAGTAAACTTAACTTGGCTCAATTTGTTCAACAGAAATTACCCTCTCAATTGCTCCTTAACTCCATTTGCTTTGTATAATTGGGATTACTTTGTCAAACTAAGCAAAAATAATCTATTCCACTAAGTCGATCATCATTGCTCGGTCATCCTATCTATTCAGTTTAATGTAGTCTCTTCAATTGTACACCACGTTCGTTAGCCACCCTAACACCATGTCCTTATTGGGACACATGGCTTATGCTAATTAAGTCTGTACACCTGCTCCAACCGTCATGTACAACCCCCTTGAATTCAAGTCATCGCGCCTTTACATATAAACCTATATATACCGAGTACCACTGTAGTTGGTTTTTTGTGCTTCTTGGAGGGGTTTAGTCTCCTTGGATACGATAGCCCTACAGTTTAGACTCTCTTGGTTCTTAATCTGGTTTCACAAGTGCAATGTGAATCAGAAAAAAACAAATGAGAGTCCAAATCTGACAAATCTTAGAAAATCCATTAATCATTAGAGATGCCAAAAATGGATTGCATTGTCAGATTTCAGAGCCGCCACCTAAATATTTCGTGCCAAAGGCCATTTGTCCGTTATAACCAAAGTGTCTTGGCTCGGGAACTTAGGTATGAGAAGGGAAGGTCATTAATTAAGCACCCCACTCACCCGATCAAAGATCGGCCTCTACTAATCATGATGTGATTTTTATCAACAATATATGCTTTTGTTTTGATTATTAATATGCTATCATACTATGTGAGGCACACAAATATAGACTATTTTGCTTGCTTTGAAAATTATTTGATTTTATGTGATTTTTTTGAAAGAGTTTTTGAAATAAAGGTGTACATACATTTTGATCAAAATAATCCCCAATGCAAGTAAAATAACCTTCATCCACTGGCATTCAAACAGTTTATTTCAAATAAGCACGTAGCCTCATAGTAGTATGCTTAACATGGCAACACAAACACGCATGAATATGCTAAAGCCAAAAATGCTCATCTAGTCCTCCGAGGCAAGCCAAAGAAAAAGAAAGCAATTAGAAAAATGTATGAACCTTACAATGCACATGACTAATGCAACACATACAAAATGCACCTACTAGGTTCGGCTATTTAACATGTTATATGAATTGATTCAAGGCATGTGGTAGCGCATGTATTCAAGTAGGTAAAATGACAATGATAGTAAAAAAAGATGAACCGAAGCGTAATGCATGTAAAAATGGATATAAATCATGGCAATGATATGCAATGAAAACATGGTGCTATATACAACCACGGTACGCATGTAAATAAAAGGGAGAAAGAAATGAGGTTGGAAGACATACAAATATTACAAGTTTTCCCTTGTACAAGAGGGTTCGAATGAATGTTCTAATTAACTAGTTATTACAATACCAAATGAATAAACTAATTAATTAACTAATTATTACAAGTCTGAATGAAAGCGATTAATTAATTACAAATTATTGAATATCAAAGCTACTAATCTAATGAACTTGAACGGGAGGCAGAGAACCGCACGCCTGCAACCGAGAACATCCTTTGGAAACCTCTTTGTTTACTGCCAGAACCTTCTCTGTTTACAGTTAGAAAATTGTTCTATTTTGACCTCAAGATCTGCTTTGTTCTACTGTAAGAATACTGTTGCTGTACAAAAAAAAGGTGGCCGGTCGGCCTGATAAGATGGTCGGCTATTCAGAATAAGGGCCGGTCGGCTACTGCTTCTGAGGAATGCCCTGCTGCAACAGAGCTGAAACAGAACAAGATAGAGTATTTCAGAGAGATATTTATCTTCTCTGTCCTTTTCTAACATGAAGATGATCAGGGGAGGATTAGATTCGATTATCAAATCATCAATCATTGCAAATTTGTAGCATGATGATCATAGAAGCAATAGGACAACAATTTAGTAAGTGCAATATAAGATCAAACCATACCTCCTCCCTATCATGGTGTTACCTTAAGGGAGAGGGTAGACTTGCCTCATGAATCATCAAACATCACGGAAATAGTATGCGATGATTCTAGAAACAATAAATTCAGTATAACGTCCGATTGAACCTAACCAAATTTTATTATCGTTTTACCTTTTTTATTCCGATTTTATTAGCCTTTTTTACTTTACCTTTTCATTTTCTTTATCTTTTCTTCCTTTTTGTACAAAAGTGATGATTACGTCCACTAAGTCTAAAGCAATAAAGAATAGCAAGTATGACTTAACCTAAGAAATGAGCTCTTCGAGTCCTTTTCTACAGGGGAAACTACAAAGGAAGAATCAAACCCATTTACGAGCGATAATGAATTCGGAGTCAAACTCGAAACAAGCGATAATGACTAGTCAAACCCAAAAAGAACGATAATGACTAGTTAAACTCGAAAAGAGCGATGATGACTCCAAATCCAAACCCGATAATGAGCTATAATGACTCTTTCCTTTATGATTTTCAAGGACCTAGCTAGAAAATTAATCCCTTAGAAGTAATGCACCAGTGACAAAGGAAGGTATCAAACAAGAGATTATGCTTAGCATAAGATAGATGTAATGCCCTAGTAATAAACCTTCGAAGAGATTAAACCATTTAGCATAAGAGGTCTCTTTCTTATGCCTTGAGCGATAATCTTTTGTTTGATACATCTCTTAATCAAAATAAAAAAAGAAAGAAGGGAGATTTCATAGTGCTAATGGAAATGGTGGACGATTACAATGGTGTAAGTATTTACATAAAACAAAATATGGAAACAAGGTTATCAACTCAAATGGATTGGTGGCAATGGCCTATACACCCAAATCCATGAGGACTTACAACAACACAAGGTATGATATTTAAAGCATAAACTAAATAAACAAGTTAAACTGCCCCAAAATAGCTCAAAACAGTGTTGAAAAGACAGAAAATACGAACAAAAATGGAAGACGACAAGTCTAGTAAGCAAGCCTAAGGAAGGGTGGCTAACCCCTCCACTTTTGTAACTTTAAATCACATATTTTATCTCTTGAAAACAGTGGCCAAAACCAAAAGAAAGAAAGTAGAAAAAGGCAAAGCAACAAGCTATGGAACGAGGCCAAAGGAAGGGTGGCTAACCCCTCATCTTTTTGTGACTTTAGATCATATTTTTAAGCTTAAAATAGCTTTGAAATCAGTATGAAAATACAAGAAAAAGAGGGAGAAAAGACGGTTAAAGAGTTCAAAGATTACCCTTTAAAGAGAGGATGTTCTTTTTGGTTGACAAACCACAAGCTTAGCACTCTCTAGTATATGAAATTATCTTCAAGAACCTCAGCCAAAGTTTCAAGTTTTAGCTTATAAGGTATATGTATATTGCAAGAGGGTAGAGAATATGGTCGGTCAAGCTTTGGGCTCTTGGAGGATTTTTTCAACCTTAAACCATGAAGGAAGGTCATGCATTTATAGACAAAAAACTCTTCACATCAGAAATATTTGCTAAGGGACAGCTGGCCCAAGGTAGGTACATAGGGACAGCTGATTGCTATAAAATATCTGCATGCGCTAAACATGGCCGGCCGACCATGAAGAATGTACCAAATTTGAAAATGGCCTGCCGATCATCTTGTCGCCAACGTTACGTGAGTGGTTAGGCTAGAAAAAAAAAAAGGTTTTGGATCAAAAAAAGGGGGGAGGGGGGTACAAGGTTTAGGTTTTAAAGCTTAAAACTGAATCATTTTGCTAAAGTTTCAATCGATTGCACAGCGTAACATTTCATTATCGAGTGTTCAGAGTATGGCGTCCAAGTCTTAAGGGTGGTCAAAATAGGGTGCCCACAACCACCCTTCAATCTCCTCCGCTGTTTATCTTCTTTTTTGCAAACCCTAAAACCTAGATCTCTAACCCATTATTTTCTCACATTTCAAGCCTGAATCGAAGCACCATTATTGCATTAGTTGACTCGCCATCTTGGGAGGAACATACTCCCCAATTGGAATATAATTTGGTGCCATAAATCGTGAGTTCTTTAAATTTTGGCCTATTGTTGTTATTGTTCACAGTGTTCTTGAATCTAACCTTGCTAGTAATATGTAATAATAAAGTTATAGTCCTAATAACTACCAAATCTTGAGTAAAATAAGGCCTAAAATAGAGGCCAAGGTTAAAACAATCCTTCAACCACCCACCTTCAATGCTCAATCCATTTTCTAGGAAGAACACCAGAAAATCTAGGCAAAACGGGGCTAAAACCTTGCCTTTAATCTAAAACACTCCCCAGCCGAGCAGTATTTTTGTTTTTAGCGCCTTCAGTTGTTTGTTGTAGAGTTGATAAAAAATAGTCTAATTGAGTTGAGATTCAAGTCCTCAACGTGACCGAACTAAAACCTAACTCGGCTCAAACGATTAAGCTAGATCCTTTCTCGCACACTATAGACACCCCATTTCTGACTGCCCTTTTGACTTGGACGCCATCAATTTGATCACCTAATGATGAATTTATACACTTGTCACGCACTCAATTTAATCAATGGAAGCCCTCAGTTTTGAGCCTCAGAAACATACAAACCTTGTGCCTTTTTTGGACTAAAACAACAGTTTTTCAAGCCTGACCACCTAGGGGCCTGCAAACCCACTAGTGGCCAGCCGACCACAAATAGTGTATGGCCATCCCCTTTTAGTAGCCAGCCGGCCACTTGTGTACAAAAACAAATATTTTTGCCAGCTGTGTCAGCTGTCTCCACAGGTTCATGCATTATACCAGCTGTATGTAACTGATATTTCCGAGAGCTAAACAATATTTTCTATATATACTTGACCCCCTCTCATAATTAGGGGTTAGAAAATTTTGTGGAGAAAAATCTTGTGAAATATTTCTCTCTTTACATTTCTCTCTCTCCCTTGTAACTTATATGATCTTTGCTTAGACACTCTAAACCAAAAACTTTGAGGGTTCTTTGCTGAGGTGTTTGAGCTTACATTTTAGCTCTTGAGGGTGAGGAATTGGTGGTTTATAAGTCAAATGGGTCATTCCTCTTCAAGAGCAAGAGAAACCCAAAATCAGTGATTGGCTGGCCACTTATACTCTACAGCCGTCCACCACTTTTGGCTGGCCGGTCGCCCGATCACCTTTTTCAGCCAGGCAGTACCATTTTCTTCACAGAACAGAGCAAAGGCTAAGGTGAAAACAGTGCAATTTTTTTTACCACAAAACAGGACCCTTTTGGTAGCAAAACAGAGGCACTCTCGGGGAAAAAAATCATGTGCATGCATTCCCTCATTTCTCGGGGCCCGTTAACTTGTGGACTTGTACTATTTAATTTGAATTTCGTATTATAATTAATTAGTTAGTTCCAATTTGTAATAATTAAATAGTATAGTTAATTTATTTAAGTTGGTTTGTAATAGACTAGTTAATTCGTAGTAATTAGCTAGGGCATTTAGTCGAACCCTCCTGCGTGAGGGCAACGATGTAATAACGTGTATGTTTTCCAAACCTACAACTTTCTCCCTTCTATTTACCTGTTTATAATGGATAGCTTAGAGCATCATGTTTGTTTTAGTATTTTCCATGTATAAAGCATCCATTAGTCTTGCATGCATGAAGTTCGGTTCATCATTCTAATAATCATTGTCGTTTAAATACTTCTTTGAAATGGTGTTTAAAGCCGCATGCTATCAAATCGATTCACATGCCATGTTAGTAACTGGACTTCTAAATTGCATATTGTATGTGTTGCATTAGTCATTTGCATCGTTAGGATCATGCATCTTTTCTAACTATTTCTTTTTTTTGGCTCGCCTCGGGAATTGAGGTAAGCATTTATTGCTTTAGCATATTACATGAGTGTGGTTGTTTCCATATCAAGCATGTTTTTCCATGAGACTAAGTGCTTAAGTAATATACCTGTTTGAGTGCCTGTGGATAAAGGCTGATTGCTTAAATCAGGATGTTTTAATGCATGTACATATGAGATCACTTTTTCAAGTGATACATATTCAAACACCTTTCCAAACAAACATGAAATCAAATGTTCCAATTTTTGCAAATTAGTCTATACTTGTGTGTGCGTCACATAGTAAGATAGCCTAATAATTGGAACAAAAGCATATAATGTAAATAAGAATCACATCACGACTAGTAGAGGTCGATCTTTAATCGGGGCGAGACAGATGCTCAATTCATGACCTTCCTTTCTTGTACCTAAGTTCCCGAGTCGAGACACTTTGGTAATGACGGATAAGTGACCTTTGGCATGAGTCTCAAGTTTCTTAAATTTTCTAAAATATTTAAGTGGTGACTCTGTAATCTAGCAAAGCAGTCGATTTTTGGCATTTTGATTCAAAATCAATTTTCCAAAAGCATTGTCGGATTTAGACTCATTTGTGTTTATCTATTTGTCATTGCACTTGTGGAATCATATTCAGAATCACGAGAGTCCGAATTGTAGGGCTAGTCGTATCCGAAAGGAGCACGAAAAGTCAAGCTACACACACCAACCAAGCTAAAACCTTGCGAGTGGACTTGACCAAGCTAAAACCTTCATAAACTAAGCCGAGCTAAAACCTTGCTTGTGCCCCTAGCCGAACAACTAACTAGATCTGCTAAATGACCAAGCTAAACTAGTATACAAGCATGCATACTTAATTTAACTGAGTAACCACTTAGAGCTTTGGCATACCTATAAGCCAAGGCAAAGGGTGTTTCTCCAGTCGACTGTCTTGGGATTGTTCGATAGGCCCACAACACGTAGGGTAGTTTCTCAACCCACTTTTGTTTTGCTTTCTCTAGTCTATTCTTCAATTTGTCCAAGATTACTTTGTTTAATGCTTTCACTTGACCATTGGCTTACGAGTAGGCTGGTGTGGAGTTGTAGAACTATATCTTATGGTCCTCATAGAAATCTTTGAAGATCCTCATGTCGAACTGAGTGCCATTGTTTGATATCAGTGCCTTAAAAATTTCAAATTGAGTGATGATGTTATGCCACATGAACTTTTTCACGTCTTTCTCTTTTATGGATGGAAGTGTTTCTGCATTAACCCATTTAGTGAAGTAGTCGGTTGGCGCAATACAAATTTTTTTGTTTCCTGGCACAATTGGAAGTGGTCCTATGATGTCCAAACCCCACATGGTGAACAACCAAAGACTAGTTAATGGTAGAAGTTCTCTGGCCAGTTGGTGGATTTGATGCTCAAATTTCAAACATTTTTTTACATTTTCTAACATACTTCTTCGTGTTTACTTGCATGCACAACCACCAATATCCTTGAGAAATAGGTTCGTAAGCCAATGATCTTCTAACTTGGTGGCTCTGACAAATTCCTTCATGAATTTCAAACAAGAACGCTTCAACCTTGCTAGAATGCACGTACTTCAAGTATGGACTAATGAAAGATTTCTTGTATACCACTGAAGATAAAAAAAAAAAACCAAAACTATTGTGACTTTGCTCGGATTTTGTTTGCTTTCTTGTTTTTGTTGGGCAAAATCTTGTCCTTCAAAAAAATAATAATAGGGTCCATTCAAGAAGGTCCTAACTCGACGCATAATACTTCGGCTACTTCAGGTTCTTTAATACTTGGCCATAGGAAAAAACTTAATCAAAAAGGGGTTAGGGATAGAAGTATCTGACATGGCTGCGAAATTGAACAACTCATTTGCCTTGCAATTTTCATTTCTGCCAATTTGTTCTATTCTTACGAAGTTAAACTTCTTGATTTTTGTTCTGACCAACTCTTGATATTTGGCTATTTTTTCATCAGTATACACCATTAGCTTGGTAGTCTTTGTGCTAAAGACAAATTTTAGGCTGGTTAAGAGTGCTTTATATTTTGCTTCATTATTGGATACATGAAGCCTAAGTCTGATCGCCTGCTCAATAGTCAGCCTATATAGTGAAATAAGCACAATTCCAAGCCCAGCTCCATGTTTGTTAGAAGCTCCATTAACAAATAGCTTCCACATCTCTCCGAAAAATAGTTTCCAACAAATAGATGGATCTGAAGATGTCTTTGGGTTTGGTACTTTAATTATTTATTTGACTGCGTCCTCCAATCGTGGTAGCTCGACTAGTTCTTTAACTTGCTTGCTTAGTTGCCCTACTATTTCCCTTTCAGGCATGTCATTACAAATTGGGCTTTTTGTTCCTCGATCTTGTTCTTCACTGGACAAACAAAATGACTTCCTAGAGAAAACTCTGTAACAAAGTTCGTCAATGCTTGAGCGTTGATGGTTGTTTGAGGTTGGAATTTGATTTCAAATTGTCCTAATTTGACTGCCCACTTCAAAATCCTTCTAGAAAAAAACCACCATTTCAAACAAGGCTTTGAATAGAAATGCGACCACAATGGCATGCATGTGAAAGTAGTTTGGTAACTTTCTAGATGCCATCATTAAAGCTAAGACAAGCTTCTTCAACAAAAGCTATCTTATTTCAGAACTAAGCATGGTCTTACTTACATAAAAAATTGAAAGGTGTGGTATTCCTTTTGTGCGCATAAGAACCTTACTAATAACATGCTGAGAGACCGCCAGGTACAAGTACAACTCTTCTCCTGGTGTCAGAGTTACCAAAAGTGGTGGAGAAGTCAAGCATTATTTCAGTTCTTCCAAAGCGTGGTTGCACTCTTCCTGCCAGCTGAACTTTGAGTTGAGCGCTTGGAAGAATGGTCGACAACGATCTGAAGACCAACTTATAAATCTGTTTAGTGCGGTAGCCAACCTTGTCAGATGTTGCATCTCTTTCATAGTGTTTGGTCTCTCCAACTCTTGAATGGCCTTAAGTTGGGAGGGATCTACTTCTATTCCATGGTTGGTCACCAAGAAGCTCAAAAATCTGCCCGATCCCACATCGAATTCACACTTAGATGTGTTCAAATGAAGTTTGTGAGTTCAAAATATGAAACATCTCATCTAGGTCACTAAGATGGTCCGACTCACACTTACTCTTGAACACCATATCGTCGATGTATGCCATCATTGTTTTGTTTAACAATGGGGCAAATATCTTGGTGACCATCCAGTGAAATGTTGCCCTTGCATTTTTTAGGTCAAAGGGCATGAACTTGTAACAATACAACCTCTTAGAGTTGTGGAAAAATTGATCTCCTGGCTCGACTCATACATAGCAATCTAATGATATCCATGATAAGCATCTAGAAAGCTAAGTCGGTTGTGTCTTACTGTTAGGTCCACCAACTGATCAATCCTTGGTAAAAGAAAATTCTCTTTTGGGCACACCTTGTTGATTGTCTTATAATCGACACAAACACACCATTTGTTGTTCTTCTTTGGGACCACGATTGTGTTTGAGATCCACTTTAGGTAATGAACCCCTATGATAGCCCCTGCTTCCAGCAGGTTCTCCACCTCTTTGGCCATTACTTTACCGTAGTGCATAGTTGACCTTCTAGTTTTCTGTACGACCGGTCTGGTACCGGAATTCACATTAAGTTGATGATATATGAAATTTGGATCAATGCCAGGCATGTCATAAGGTGTCTAGGCGAACACCTTAATATTAGAGATAAAAAAAATCCATGATCTCTTTTCTTTCGGTGCTAGACAAAGATGAACCTAGCAGAAAGAACTTCTGTGGTTCATTCTCATCAAGTCTAACTTCCACAAGCTCCTTAACAACCTTTTGTCTGGCCTCCTTGCCTACGTCTTCAAATATCTCCTTGTTCTTTAACTCTTCTACCATTTGAACAAATCCCCTGGCAGTATAACTACCATTTACAATGATGAAGCATTACTTAGACATGATTTGGTCTCCCAAGACCTTTTTAGTTACTTCGGCTTTGTTTGGGAACTGAATGACTTGATGGTATATTGATGCCGCAGCCCGTATGGTATGCAACCATGCTCTTCCTAGAATTATGTTGTAAGTGGATGGGACTTTCAAAATCCAGAATTCAACTTGTTTGACCACTGACCCAGCTTTGACTGGCAGAATGATCTTTCTAATCGGCCATTCAAGCATTGAGTTGAAGGCCACCAAAGGAGATGTGGTGAGAGCTAAGTCTCTTTTATCCAATTTCAACTGCTTGAATATGTCATAGTACATGATCTCACATGAACTCCCTTAGTTAATCATGATCCTCTTGATATCATAATTTTTGATGAGCAAAGTGACCACCAACTCATCATTGTGACGATTCTGTAACCTTGCTAAATCTCTGTTAGAAAAGAAATCACATTTCTGGTCTCTACCTTCCTTTTTCTTGAAGATTGACTGAATGCTGAGTACCTCTCTCATGTGTTCAGCTTTCTTTATCATCTCTCTGAGCTCACAAACTCGCTCTGGCTCTGTGATCCCATGGATCACGTTAATCACACCTCGAGGTGAACTATCAATTAGTGTACCGTTCGACATGTTGTTATCTTGAGGGGCTGGCCAAGCTCTCCCCTCAATGTAACAGTCCAGGTGACCAACAACCACTAATTCTTCTAAATGTTGCTTCAATGGCATGAAATCTCCATTCGGTACTTGCTCTTATCATGGAAGGTATATCGGTACCTTTTGTTATAGCCTTTTTGCATTTTGCCTAACTTTGTTGGTCGCTACAGGAATGACTCATCGTAGATGGACTTTTTGAGCATCATGGTTATGGAAGTACATGCTTTCCACCTTGTAGCCTTGCTTTCTTCACTGCCACACGGTGGATCCCCCTAGTTGTTATCTCGATTTTTGCTTCATTGCTTTCCATTTCGACCCACCGTGTTGACTTTGATGGACGGCTTTTTGTCTGGCAAGGCGGTTGCACCAGACTTTGTCTTTGCTCAATCAATGTCCTCTTCCACCCTTATATGCTGGCAAACCCTCTCCATCAGAGCTTTTATGGTTAAGAGTGGCATCACGGTCATGGATTCCCTTAATTTGTGTTTAGCAGGTAGTCCACACTTGTACTGAGCTATTGCTAGGTTGACCGGACACTCGCCAATTCCATTGAATGTCTCCCAGTACCTATTATTATATGATTTCAGTGACTCTCGTTCGCTCATATCAATGGCAAGCAACTAATCGACCTCTACGAACGTCTTGGTGTTTGTCTTAAACCTGGTAATAAACGCCTCTGCAAGCTGCGCCCCAAGAAGCTATGCTGTCCTTTGGCAATCTCTCAAACAATGTCAAGACCAAATCTCCTAAACTTGATGGAAACAAGATGCATATCAAGGTATTGTTCCTCCTGTGAATAGCCATTACTTGTCAAAAGTGGCTAAGCATATAAGGATCTGACTTCTCATCATAGATCGTAAACTTAGGTTGTTAAAGCCCACTGGTAAAGGTGCATTTTCTATCTCCGACAAGAATGGCATACTATGCAACCTTGCCAACGCTCTAACCGCTGGCTCATAAGCAAGAGGTGGCACTGACATTGCAACTTCGATCCTTTCGTGCATCCTAGGAGTCAGCCTATACAAAATTGACACCCTATGAGGGTCATGCACCTGTGTAACTTCTGTACTTCGCACTCTTTCGTCAAGCACTGCCCACATGTCTTCTAATCTAGGCAAATCTGTATATCAAGAAGACGCTTGTGAGTGCGTGAGGGTCGATAATTACTTCCCTTAGTGCATAATCTTGTTGACCTCATCCTTTCACACCTGGAATGATAAGATCTGAATGTCCTTTTGAGGCTCATACTCTCAAAAGGTTTTGGCAAAGCACACTCATTTACACCTGTCGAATGATAGGATCGAGTGCGCTCTCTGTGAGTTTCCACCCCAATGATACCCTTGCCCTTAATCTGGCACTTCAAAGCCTGCATATCTACCGCCATTCTCCTGATTAACTCATTTTTCTCTTTCATATGATCTTTCAAAATTTGGAAGTCAACTCTACGTCTTTGCCAATCTGGGCTTCGGGAACGGTGAGGGCTCGAGACATGCTTTTCTCGCACACCCGTGTGAGAGGTTTCATCGCTGTAGGTTCAAGTTAGCTATGGAAGGTGCATGAGGCAAATCTATGGTCCTCCTCTTAGCTTCCGATATTTGGCCATTGATGGTGGATAGAGGGAAATCTTTATTTTGCGCTATTAAAATTGGGGAGTAAAAGCTTGATCAAAAAGGTTTGCTCTATGTGTTCCCATATACGATGCCAATTGTATGAGCATGAAATAAACATCACTTGTATAATCCTATTGACCAAGCTCATGATCCTCAAAATATCCTTGTTTGACCTAAAATCGCAAATGTGAGCTACCGGTGAGTGTGTGCCAGAAACTCGTCCGATGCTTAAGTCAGCAGACAAGACAAGCAAAGAGGAAAAACTCTATGAATTCAGGAGTAATAATTGCAATACCTAGAATTAGGTTAGATTTAAGCTTTTATAAGTTTTGCATGGAAGAATCTTAATAGGACTCTAATTCCTAATCATAGAGTTCTCTTATGAATCATATTCATAAAGGATAACGCCTATCCTTTGACACCTTCCTCACTGCAAGCCAAGTGAGATGGCCTAACTCTTTGCACAGCTTCCAGTCGAGCAATTAAACTACATTAGCTTTGTCAGTACTTGATTTAGCCGTGCAACATGTAGCATCGTGCAAATTCATATAGGAGCGCCACCATACTAACATTGCGCGGCTCCTCACTTAGCCCGGTCAAGGCGTCGTACCCAGTTGTGCTTAACCAGTCTTCATAGGTAGCTCGGTCCATGCACGCTGTGATAGTTGCCCGGTCGAACCTCGATCCATCTTTAACCAGTCCACTCTTTGAACAGTAGCCTAACCTATTTGCCTGGTCCGTTTATATGCCTCTACGGACCAGTACATCTGCGCGGCCTAAATTCCAAGCCCAAGTCAACTTAGCTTGTCCTAATATGTGCGACATAAATTACCCTCTCAGACATGATTATAATAAAAGATAAAATAAATAAATTTGTGTAGGTTTCTTTCTCATTACTTCCTTCTTCACTTATTTGCTTGATTTCTTTTTATAGCTAATTAGTACTCTGTGGTCATCTGTCGATCTCTCCTTGATTGGTCGATCAGCTTTTTGTCAGAGGTTATTTAAGTAGTGACCAACTTGTAGTTGTTTTTTGGAGTTAGATCCCCTCTCATTGAACGATTGACTCTTTGTCAGATGTAGTGAAAGTTCGTGACAACTTAGGACTTATACGAAATTGTATTCAACTTACGTATTTTTGTGAGATTATAAAACATATCGTGAGGGAACTCTCACTAAATCTTCCTTTAACACAAAGGTATTATGGTCATGAGACACATGAAATTCAATAGGTTAAAGAATTTTGGAACAATTACAAAAAAAAAAAAAAAAAAAAGAAAAAGAAAAGAAAGTCCCAAAATTTGACCCTTACATCAAAATAAATTCTAAACTTTTAATTTTATCAATTTAAATTCTAGACTTTTGATTTGTTTTGAATCTAAATCATTTATCTATTTTTATTAAGTAAAATCGATTGGAAAAAAAGTAATATTTTAATCATTAAACTCAATAAAAAGATATTTTAAATATTTTATGTATAGGTTTAATGACTAAAATACTATTTTTTTCCAATCGATTTTACTTAGTGAAAATAAGTGAATGATTTAGATTGAAAAACAAATCAAAAAATTAGGATTTAAATTGATAAAATTAAAAACTCAAAATTTATTTTGTTAAAAACCTCAAATATTGGTTTTCTTTTTTTTTTTTTCTTTTTTTTTTTTCCGAAGAATTTTTTTTGTGAAGCTCACTTAGTGTATTATACTTCCACGTTGTGGGACTTCTAAAAAAATTCCCACTTTTTTTGTGGTTTTGTAGAGATAGATGTCAAGAAAATTAAGGATTCTGGTGATGAATGAATTCACTCTCTTTTTGTGTTTGAAGTACAATTATTTCTAGCAAATAGCAATGCTATAAAAATAAAGTTTACATTAAATATTCAATGCACTTTGAAATCATGTCTATATTTTTGACCATTTATTCCAAGCTTAAGCATCCAACATTCTCTTTTAATGCCAACCAAAACGTTTTGAGAAAGTTTACTTATACACCACAAATTCTCTCAGTGCATACTATTTATTATTATTATTTTTTTAATTCTTATTGTATCCCTTAGCTAAATTACCCTTTTAGATATAACTCAAAAACTCATTCTTAGTTTACATACCATACTAACCACCACCATCACTACCAGCACAGCCAACCTCATTCTGCCACCACTTTGTCGCTGCCCACCATCACCTTTTTCTTTCTCTCATTCTTCTTCTTCTTCTTATTAACCAATTGATTGCCCCTATCATCTCGTCACTTGCGATGACACGTGTCGTGGTCTTCTTAGCCCCATTATTGGCTTCACCTTGTAGCTATCATCCTTAGTGACCCACCACCTGCGACCTCTACCATTGCACATTCCATCATCACCATTACAATCTAGAGAGAGAGAGAGAGAGAGAGAGAGAGAGAGAGAGGTTATAGAGGTTTGGGGCTATGAGTAGCACAGTGGAGAATCTTTGCCCTTTCTATAAACAGGAAGAAGAATCAGTAGATCATATTCTGCTGAAGTGCTATAAGATTTGGAAGGTTTGGTCATCTCTGCTGAATTGGTGGGGCTTATCTTGTTTCACACTTGATACTGTTGATGGTGTGCTACGATGGTGGTTGGGAACAAAATTTAAGAAGACAATTAGGAAGATTTGGCGGCTTGTACCAGTTGCAATGTGAAGCCCCTAAAAAATGTATTTTCTTTAAAAACCCTTACGTTTGAATTATTTCCCTAAAGCCCCTTAGTTCTTAAATTATTTCGAATCTTGCCGATTAGCATTTTTAATTTTTATCGGAACAAGAAGATCCTAGCCGAATTAGGTTCCTTAGCCTAATTTAATTTAATTCTACATAAATAAGGTTCCAATACATGAGTTTAATTCCAAGCCCTCACTTCTTTTATTAATTTCAAGATTTGCCCCAAACTACAACATGTACTTTTTATACTATAGTACCACCAAGACAATTTGAGGATATATATATATATATATATTGGGAATTTCTCCATAGTACACATATATTGAATAGAATATTATCCATTTCCCTTCCCCATGGTCGGCCAACCTAGGGGAGTGTGAGGGATCAATTTGCAAGGCTTGTAATCATGGCATTCTAGATGCAAAAGTACCAAGTACCCCTAAATCAAGGGATTGTGTTCCGAACTTAGTTCCATTCCAACTAGAGGCTAACTAAATCTTGTCTAATCACATAAATAAGTCCCCTAATCACTTCCTATTCCTTTAGATTCCAAGTTACTTTGTCTCCAAGGAAAGTTATTTTTTTTTCTCCAAGTACACCTCTTTCTTGCCCACCAAGTAAACTTTATTTTATTATTTTTCCTTTTCTTTTGTCCCAAGTATCCTTGCCTATAAATTGAACTCACCTCTCAGCCATTTCTATCATTCTTCTTCTTGGTTCATCCATATCTCTATCTCTCTCATATTGTTCTCTCTTAAATTATAGAAATTTTGAGTTTAGATTAAGAGTGTATAGAGTGAGTGTAAGCATTTTCGTAAAGGAGGAGAGTTGTAGATTCTGAGAAACCGTACATACCTTATGCCACTTTGGAGATTCATGGAGAAATATCGAGATTCGAGTGTTGTAGATGGAGGAGATTGATTTGAGGTAATTTGGTGATATACAATATGATTCCTTTAAATCTCTTTGCAAAGAGTTTATTTTAATTACTTCCAATTTGTAATCCTCTTGATTATTGTGATCATTTGATAAATCTTGTGAAATCATTCTATTGACACGTTTGAGTACTCTAGTCAATTGATAAATTCTATGAGGTTATTTTGTGTAGTCAGCGTTGATTTGTCTAGCTAAATGACATGGAAATGCTCCGTACATGGATCGAGTAGACCTTGCTAATAGCTTGCACCAATAGCCCAGATAAGCGGTTGTGCTTGGGTGAGGTGGGTAAGGCCGGTCACTGGTCATGTACCGAGTAGGACCAGGTATTTGGTTCTGGATAAATTATCATATGTCGAGTCGATTTGTTTGTACAATTTGGTAAATTGCTTGATTATCGAATCTAATCAGTTGTGTAATTGTTGGATCTCTGTTGATTTATTTTCTGTTTGAGCCTTGTTATTCTTATTGTATTGTATACTTCCGAATTAATTTATTTTTCAGACGTGGAGCAATTTAGTGGCGATTGTGGTTAAAGCATCTAAAGAGATAAATTGAGTTGGAGATTTTTTTTTTAGTCCACAACTATATATTATTTTTGAAAATTTGTATAACTTACGTTTTGGAGACATTTGAGTTAATTATTTATGGAGACGATTTGTATATTTGAGATTACGAGTTATCTACAATTATAAATTTGAGATTGATTTGATTTATTAGCAGCCCAGAAGTTGGGGCATTACATTGAATGCTGTGGTCTACATGGAGGTTAAGAAATGACTATGTTTTTCATGGTTGGCAATCAAATATGGAGGAGCTTGGTGAAATTGTAAATGTGAGAATTGGGTTGTGGATGAAGATTGGGTTGCCTGCGATTCGTTATTCAGTGCATGATATTGTGGAGAATATAAATCAGGTATGCTATTGTGTAAAGTAGGGGCTTAGTTTGCTGCTACTGCTGCTAGTTTTTGTGAATGAAAAGTTGTTGCTAGGAGTTTGTTGTTGTGAAGTAAGGACATAGTTTGCTGCTGCTGCTGCTAGTTTTTGTGAATAAAAAGCTACTGCTAGTTTGTTAGTTTGCTTGTTGTTGATGCAGAGTCAGTTTTGCTACTGTTATTGCTTGTTTTTGGGAAGGAAAAGTTACTGCTAGGAGTTTGTTGCTGCTGCAGAGTTGTCTTTTTTTCTAGATTGTTGCAGAGTTTTGATGCTGGGTGTTCTGTTATGTTGTTATGTTTTTGTTTTTGTTTTTCTTTTCTTTCTTCATTTTTTGATTGGATTCTCTCCAATCTTGCGCGTTGTGATGACATATGATTGGGTTAGCTCTTCGGTGCCAACCTAGCTGGGATTGTTGAGTTTAGCTATGATGCTTTGTTGCACTCCCTGCTTTTTTTTATGCACGTTCTCCACTTGTGTATAGCTTTCTTCATCAATAAAATTTCCTTTTTGCTGATCAGAGAGAGAGAGAGAGAGAGAGAGAGAGAGGTAGTGGTGGCTATGGAGGCAAAGGTTGGGGAGGGACGGTGAGATTGGCAGGAGGAAAGGGAGTCCATTGGTTGTTAGTAGTCGATAGTAGAGATGATTAAGGTTAGGGTTTTGCTGGAGAAGATATAGGGTAGTTTGGTATTATTTGAAAAATGGTGGTAAGTATTGAGAGAAAATGAAAAAAAAAATCTAAATTGAGTGTAGTGTGAATGGTGTGTACTAAAAGAAGTGGTGATTTGATTATGTACATAGCTCTTTTTTTTTTTTGCTTCTTTCTTTCTCATCTATTTGTGGTTGCAAATCAATGCCATATTTGAATGGAATCAAGAAACAAAATTTTCAATTGAAAGATATGATGCTACTCAAAGAGAACCAACAAACAAATGCAAGCTTATGCCTATGGACTTGCCAAATTTATGAAATTATGAAAAAGGTAATTGAGAATGTGGTCCGGTACCTAATAGAACACTCAAGGAATACAGGTTAAATGAGTGAACCAAATTTATGAAATTATGAAAGAGGGAATTGACAATGTGGTCTGACACCTAATAGAACACTTAGGGCTTGTTTGATTTGCAGGATCAATAGTAAGTGGATTAACAATTTATAAGATTAGTATATGATTAGTTATCCAATTGGATTAGTGAGATACATAATTTCCTCTTATCCATATTTGTTTTATAATAATTTTGCTAGATAGAATGATCATTGGAATTTAATCCAGATAATAAAATTTACAACCAAACAATAGAATGTGATTTTATGAATTAATAATCCTAATTATATGTTATAATTTACCCAATCAAATAAGTCCTCAAGAAATATAGGTTGAATGAGTGAACCAAATAGCCGAATTATTTGTGATAAAAAGTAGTAAGTGGAATCTACCTCCTTGCTACTTTTAACAAATGTACATAACAACAAAATGTAATGTTTCATTTTCTTTCCATTTTAAAGATGTCTCTAAGTTTATCCACTAGCAAAGGCATAAGATGAAGTTTGGTTAGGATAAAAAAAGTTAAAAAGTGATCCAAAAAAAGAAATTATTATTATTATTATTTTATGATTATTATTATTATTATTTTTTTTTGAGTTTGCTTAACATGAAAGTGGTAGTAATTACAAAAAAGTTAATTTTCTTGTACAATTCATGTTAGCGTAGTAACTAAACCTCTAGTTTCTCGCAAAAAAGACATAAGAAAAATACTAGAAAGTTTAATTTGTTTTAAAATTAGTTATTTATAAATAGATTTCTATTTATTTGCTAAATTTTCATTCTAATCAAATTCATAAAAGTAAATAATTTTTTTTTCTTTTATTTCACTTTCTACTGTTTTTACTTTTTATCATTAATTTTTTCTTAATCAAACAGAACTTAAAGAATCAAATTTTATATGACGGAAAGAAACAGATGCTTCACACTTCACAGTAATGTTTTTTCTGGTTGGCTTTCCATGTTCCCTTTACATGCCAAGTTGCACTTTGTTTGAATTGTACCCCTCCAAGAAAAATAAAAAAATAAAATAAGAATAAGTGAGATCATTTTTACTCTATGCTTATCTTTATGTGCCGTCACTAGTTACACCCCGCTCAGAACAAGAGTAATTGTACTACTAACAAGTTGCAAAACCAAAATGAGAATCATACAAAGAATGAGATCATAGAAATAGTTATGAAGAAATTAGTCTTGAAAATGACTTTAGGTTGCTATCATCTCCATCAATAGTCAACTTAAATACAGTATGTATAGTGTATTCACAATCAATAATACCAGTCTCAAAAAAAAAAAAAAAAAAAAAAAAAAAATCTTTACAACTTTTACTCACTTGTGATTGATTTAAGAAAGAAAGAAAAAAAAACAATTTGTCCACATCATTTTGAAGATCATGAAAGTCATCAACTTTGAGAGTTTCAAGCATTTTTGATTCACAATAGAAGGAAAAAAAAGATCGTGTGCAAAGATTTCAGTGACAATTATAGATGGCACATGCAACAATAATGATGACACAGTTGTAGACATAATCAGTATAGCATAATAATTGTAGCATTAAAAATTGTGAATTTTATTTTCTTTCCACAATTTGAGAAAAAATTTACTGGTCGACATATTTTTATTTAGAATCAAATTTATTGGGATTTAAAATATATATTTTTGGGGGTAGATTTGGTTTAATTTTAAAATATGATCTAATTTATGTACTAATTTTTTTTTTTTTTTTTTTTTTAACTCTCTATGAAGTATAATAAATCATAATTCAATAACATAAATTCATAATCCAAGTTAAAAGAGTTGTATTCCAGTATTGATTTATTCAACAAAATTAATTTAAAAAAAAAACAATAGTTAAGTCAATATTCACAAAATTTCAAGGAATTTAATTAAAAATATAATGAATTTTTTTAAGAAAAGAAGTCTAAGTTCATTTAACCTTTTTTGCAACCTAAATCTTATAGAATTTCAAGATTGGATAGTCAAACAATGTGTATCTAAGATTTTAGTCCCCAACAAGTATATGTATTTTAGTGAAATTTCACACTGTAATTTAGCTATCAATAATGTTAGAGATTCATATTTTGTACTCATAAATATATTTATAATGATGTGATAAAGGTGGTGAGTCTTATATAATTGAGTGCACGACTATTAAAAAATTGATATTTATCAAATTATATTATTATAAATTAAATTATGAAATATTTTTAAAGGTTTCAAATATTTTCCTCTAGTCATTGCTTAGTGGCATCAACTATAGTATTCATAAGGAAGTTAAGTAGAGTTTGGCGGTTACTTTTTAGGGCACTATCCATATTCAATAGGACCATATCTATCACTACCACAAAATGGGAAACTCAATTTCAAAATCAATTTTTTGAATTAAAAAAAATGAATTTTACAAAAATAAACATGAACAAATATTTTTAAATTTTAAAGAATTATTTTTTCCTGTGAAAAAGGTAAAAAAATCATATAAAAATGATTAGTGTTTTAAATTTATTATTTTTTCTCACTAAATTAGTATTTAGTTTTTTTAAAAAACATTTTTAAAAAATAAGGATAAATTACAAATACACCCTTGAGGTTTGTTTAAAATACGAATTGCCCCCTGTAGTTTGAAAAATTACAAATATCTTTTTATCAGAATATTTTATTTAACAGAATTGATTGACAAAGTGAAATTTTTAACTGTTCACTTATATAATAATAAAATTATTTAAATTATTAATTGAAATAAAATTTTAACATTATTAAAAATTCTTAATTAATTTGATGATTTATTAATAAAAAGACTTATTTATTATGAAATTAGAAATTTTAGAGGGCATAATGTACTTTTTAAAACTATAATAAATAATTTATAATTTAAATAAATCTTAGAGTTATATTTATAATTTACCTAAAAAATAAATTATAAAAAACAAACCAAACGATGGGTTAATCTCACTTTCATTTTGTGTGAAAAAAGTCAAAATCTCACTTTCATTTGCCTACAATTTTCCCCCTACTCATGGAATTTGAAATCGGTGCTGCAATATGTATTAATTGATATATTAATTAATATAATAATATAATAATATTATTATTATTTTAAAATTATAACTCTATTTATTATATAAATTATAAATGTTTAAAATTTTTAAAATTATATTATATCATCTATTAATACATTAATTAATATATATAACATTATTCATTTAAAATTGACAAAAAAGGTTTTAAAATTGAACTTTCTCTTCAATAAATTGACAGGGAAAAACAATGAAGAAAATAAAAATGTGAACCCCACGCAGCTTCCTTAGTATTCCCTCTGGTCCATAATTTAGATTGGAGGTTGTTCTTTGGGCTTGTGAGACTTGTCATGATGACTTTAATTTCAATTATTTGAGTCATTATGTATGATATTTTATATATATCATTCACATAAAAAATTAAATCAATTCAATAGTCATAATCAATTCAATAGCCATCCCACACATTTGAGAAGTGGCTACTTTTTAGATTTTTTTGTTATTTAACTATTTAGTACATTATTTTAGTTTTTATGTTTAAGAAGGTGAGTTAAATTTTTTATTTGATTGTTATATTAAAAAATGTGTGTGAAATGATATTGAAATAAAAATAATTAAACTGAAGCGCTGATGTGATGAGTTAGGATAGAAAATGACCAAATTATCCCTATGTGTTGAAATGTTGAGCTGGGGATCTAGTCAAAAGTTAAAAGGACAAAATCGTAATTTCACCATCAATCTTGCACAGCCATCAATTCTGTGCCTACCCTCCGCTACAATAAAGCTTTTTGGCTATTTGTTTGAAGGGATTGGCTTTCTTCCTGTCTATGATTTGATTAGAGGATATTATTGGATTTATAGAGATTTATTACGGGTCTCATTTTGATAATTTGAACTGTTTAATATGTAGAATTCGTCGAGTATTATATGTCTGTAAAAAATTACGTTGATCAGATATCAATAGTTATTTCATCAGATCAGATTTCTGTCAATCGTTTACATTTTTACCATTCATTTTTTTTTTATATTATATATATATATATATAAAACTGATGAGTTTGATATATTGAATAATTCAGATTATCAAAACAAGACCGTGATGAGTTTCTACAAATCCAACATCATCCTTCAATCCGTGACCATTTTAAAAGAAAACCAATTTAAATGAGGTTACAATAGCCTCAAACCTCACTTCCCAAACACCTATATAAACTGACGAGAAACCGAGTCCTGAATAAAAAACAATCCAATCCCAGTCTACAAAAATTAATAAAAATTTTATAATGGTCTCCCGTGCACAAACTTAGCTGTTGGTGAACTCTAAACAACTCTACATCACTCGAGTCCAAAAACGCTAGCCGAGTCAGCCAACTGCCTCTTCCTCTTATCCCATGTGGCTAATTAGTCAGTGATTTTGAATTTATTAGAGGTGAATTTCCTTGGCTTCATGGATTGGAGGTTATTGTTTAGGTGAATAAAAGTTTTTATGGGTCTCATTTTGAAAATTTAAATTATTTATTTTATTAAATATTTATGTATGTTATTCACATAAAAAAATTAAACCAATCTGATAATTGTAGTCTATTTAATTTATCAAGTTTCTCAAAAAAAAAAAAAAAAACGATAATTGTATTTTTAAAAAAAATTATTTATTTTTTGTAAGAAAAATGATAAATTAAATAAGTTATAATTATTGGATCGACCTAATTTGTATTATAGATAATATACATGAAGTGTATGACAAAATAAACTGTTCAAATTATTAAAATGAAATTTTTGATGAACCTCATAGGTCCAAACAACACCATCTAACCCAAATTTTAGACTATAAGCAATCTACATCCGTCTTTATTATTACTCAAGTAGTGTTCACCCACTTATGCTATGTTTGTTTTGAAGAAAAACATTTAGGAGTTTTCTTAGGTGTGCAACCCACAAAAGGTGTAAGTGGGTTGCACACCATGTGCCACTCACACAAAAGGTATAAGTGTAAGGTGTAAGTGTAAGGTGTAAGTGTAAGTGGAAGGTATAAATGAAATGTATAAGTTGCACACCATGTGCCACTTACACAAAAGGTGTAAGTGCAAGGTAAAAAAGGTGTAAGTGTAAGGTGTAAGTGAACACAAAAAGGTGTAAGGTGTAAGTTGCACACTATAACATTACCCAAACATTTATATTTAATAGTGGTATGATGCAGGTGACAATTTCTGATTAACACTGCCATTACATCTATGACACCACCACCGTCGCCCACAACATATTAGTATCATTAATTTCAAATTCACAATTAAATATAATTTGTATGACTTTTTATATTTTTAAATATTATTCTCATGGTTAAGTTTTGGTTAAATCTCATTTTAATATTTTTTTTTTAATTTTTTTGAAATATATGTGTTTTTGGTTAAGTTTTGTTTTTCATTATATTAAATGTTAAAAATTATAATAAAAAATATTTAAAAAAAAATTATCGAGACAAACAAAAAAAGTTAATGTGTTTTACCGTTCTTAATTTATCAAGAGTATTTTATAAATAATGACACATAATATTTAGGTACCATCTTACATTTTTCCGAATAATATTATTTAAATCTAAAAATTAGACTTACTTTTCAAGTTCAGTAATTAATCAATCATTCATTCTTATGTGTTATTTATTTATTTATTTTTATCTCATATCATCTCTGATTATCAAACAATCATCTCATTTATACATCATTAAGTATTGAAAATGAGTTTAAAATAGAGAAGTTATTGATTGGTTTGGGGGCACTGTCACGTGATGTCTCAACAAGTTGTGATTGGTTGAGCGAGTGAGAATTTATGTTAGGTGATTGAGGAACATCAAGGGATATAGTGAATTGTGATTGATGAGGGATATGATCACGTGACGCCACAAACCAACCAATAATTTATCCTAAAAATGAGCTATATATCATTTTTCTAAGAAAAATAACTTTTTAGATCCACTTTCTATGTCTAATGATATGTAAATAAGATAATTGATTCATAATTAAAAAATAAATATAAGAAAAAATCAACTTACATATTTTAATAAAATGTCACATCATTAAGTTTAAAAAAATGAGTTTAAGTTTTTAATCTAAATAATAATATATATTTTTCTAATTTTCCATCCCACGTAAACATCAAAGTAACGTCCTCTCTCTCCCTTCTTCTAACCATGCACTCCCCTATATAACAATCACTATCTGCAACAAGTACTAACAAATACTACCACAAATCCCCCAACACCAAGCCACTTATGCATCATCACCATGCCAATCCATGCCAGACAATCCAATCAACCCCAAATAGAGATCATAGTCAACACCGCAACATCAACGGTCTCAACTCAACCTCACAATGGCATTTTCATGATCATCAAGGCTCTCATATCACCCTCCACAGCTAGATTTCATGCTGGTCACTTCAGAATAAGCCTGAAGAAGTTCTTACAACATCACAGCCTTCATCACAGCTCTCATCACAGCTCTGTAAAGCTAGTGTTCCACTGCCATGTTATCAGGGCATTGGTTGTGGCGGTTAGATATTAGTTTGTTAGTTTGTTAAGTTTGTTACAGAGTTAGTTTAGATATTTTGAGAGTTAGTTTCGGTAGTTAGTTTCAGGCTCTTAGTATATAACAAGATGTAATCCACTTCTCAATTTTAATACAGAAAATCAGTTTTCAAGATTCTCAACATGGTATCAGAGCATTGAGCTCTCGTGAGCAAGATCCTTAGTCTTCCATGGCAGATACTTCGTTACCTCCAAATCTCAGTTCACTAATTTCAATTTTTCATTCTCTTGTCACAGTAAAGCTTGAGTCAAACAATTTCATCATATGGAAATCACAGATGACAAATGTACTTCGAGCATCTGGATTTCTTGATCATGTCAATGGATCTCATCCATGTCCCTCTTCAGAAATCATTGATGCTTCTGGAAAAACTGCTCCAAATCCGAGTTATGAAAAATGGCAATTGATTGATGCACATTTGCTCACCTTTCTGACTGTAACTTTATCTTCATCTGTTTATTCCTCAGTTCTTCATCTGACTCAGAGTGATTAGGTATGGCAGTTTTTAGAGAAGCAATTTACTTCAGTCTCACGTTCTCATATTCATCAGCTCAAAACCAAACTTCACACAATCTGTAAGAAGTCATCTTCAATGGAGGCATACCTGTCTCAAATTAAAGATATAGCTGCTCAGCTAGCTTTGGCATCTGCAAAGGTTGATGATGAAGATCTGGTATTTCTAACCTTGAATGGTTTACCAGAGGAATATGAAGCCTTCAAAACCTCTATTCGCACTAGATCTGAACCTGTCAAAATGGACTAGTTGTGTTCATTCTTATGTTCTGAGTCCATTAACATGGAACAAAAACTTAAACAGTCTACTAGTACAGAGCTTCATGTTGCTTACTCTGCCTCACGAGGATCTTCCTCTTTCTCTCAGACAGGCTATGATTCTTCACATGCTTCAAATCGAGGTTTTCATTCTCCAAGAGGCAGATCTTCATATCGTGGTTCTAGAGGAGGTCGATATAATAACTTTAGAGGAGGCAGATTCAATACTCGGTATAATAATAGATCCAGAGGCACTTTTTCCTCTTCTTTGTCAGTTGTGGTGGTCTAAGTCATAATGCCTTTATTTGTTGGCATAGACTTGATCCAACTTTTCAACAATTCACTCTAACACCTCTTCTCGGTCTTCTCGCCAAAGCTTATCTTGCTGCGATACCACAACCAATGGTACCTGACCTTCTGCGATCCTACTATACCTCCTTGGTATGTTGACTCATTGCTACCAATCATCGACAAATGACTTGGCTCATTTTCAACAATTTCACCTTATCAGGGCAGAGCGAGTTCAAATTGGTAGCAGTTACGCTTTGCAAATTAAATTAGTCATCTTGGTAAAGGTATCTTGCCTACACCACATCATGTTTTTCAGCTCTCAAATCTACTTCATGTTCCTGCCATTTCTTCAAATCTTTTATCTGTCCACCAACTAACCAAAGATCACAATTGTTTGGTTATTTTTGATGCTAATACTTTTGTCATTCAGGACAAATGCACGAACAAGATTCTGCATAAAGGTGTTAATATCAATGGTCTCTACCAATTCATTCCATCATCTCAGCCATTCTCTTCTCCTCCTCAAGTTTTTCAGTCCAAAACTACTGCTCCTGTGTCTGCTAGCAGTCCAGCTCCTGTGTCTGACATGCTTTGGCATCAAAGACTAGGCCATCCATCTTCTTTAAAGCTTCAACATATGGCTGGCTTCTTACCAGATCAAAATAAAATGTTTTTGAATAAAACTTTGTCTTGCTTGGATTGTAATGTGTCTAAATCTCACAGACTTCCTTTTTCTTTGTCTAATGCTTCTGTCAATTGTCCTTTTGCCTTAGTTCATAGTGATGTTTGGGGGCCCTTTACAGTGGATAATGCCCCTTTTCGATTCTATGTTTTGTTTGTAGATGATTACAGTAGATTTACTTGGGTGTATCCTTTGGCTTACAAGAGTGAGGTGTATGATAAATTGCTTATGTTCAAAGCCTATATTGATACTCAATTTCAGACTTCTCTTAAAATTCTTAGGGTGATTGTGGGCCCGAATTTGTAAATAAAAGAGTTGATACTTTGTTGTCTTCTCATGGTATTGTTCATCAAAGTAGTTGTCCATATACTCAAGCTCAAAATGGCATTCTTTGAGCATAAACCACAGACATATTATTGAAACTGCCATCACCTTGCTTCATCACTCCTCTGTTCCAATCATGTTTTGGTTTGATGCCATTGCTACAGCTACATTTCTCATTAATAGAATGTCTTCTAGCATTTTACATAATAAGACTCCTTTTGAAAAATTGTTTCATCTCATACCTGATTATTCCCTTTTTAAAGTGTTTGGTTGCCAATGCTTTCCTTTGTTGCAGCCTTATGCTTCTCACAAGTTAGCCCCAAAATCTATCTCTTGTGTTTTTCTAGGCTATCATCCTACCATTAAAGGTTATAGATGTCTTGAACCTATTTCTGGAAAAATCTACATTTCTAGACATGTTATTTTTAATGAAACATGTTTCCCTTTTTCTCAACAGCAAGCCTCTATGTCTGCTCCTTCATCTTCAGATTTGATTACACTTACTTCATTTTTCTGGCCTTCTTCTTTTAGCACTGCCTCTCCTCCCACATCTGTACCTTCAGCATCTTCTTTATCTGTTTCATTCCCTTCTTCTTCTTCTTCTAAGCCTTCTTCTTCATCTTCTTTTCCTCCTCCTACTCCTCAGTCCAATACACACCCTATTCCTATTTCTTCTATTACTATTGATCTACCACCTCCTTCTCTTCCTTCTTCTGTTGGTAACACCCATCCCATGATTACTAGGTCCAAACATAAACTGCCACAGTGTTTTTCTGCTACTGTTTCTCTTCTTGGCCAGGCCTACCCTTTATTCAAGCCGCTCTTCAATCTCGGTCGGCTTGGGCTATGAAGGAGGAATATCAAGCTCTTCAACAACAGGGCACTTGGGATCTTGTTATCCTTCCTCCTCATAAGCTTGCCATTGGGTGCAAATGGGTTTTTCGCATAAAAAGGGATTCAAATGGTACCATTGCCCGTTATAAAGCTAGATTGGTGGCCAAGGGGTTCTTGCAAAAAGAAGGCATTGATTTCCATGAGACCTTTAGTCCAGTGGCCAAACAACCTACCATTCGAATTTTCTTAAGTGTTGCTCTTCAATCTCAATGGGCTATAAAACAACTTGATATTTCCAATGCCTTCCTTCATGGGACTCTTCAAGAAGAAGTGTATATGTTACAGCCTCCAGGATTTGAACAGTCTTCTTCTCATGTTTGCAAACTCAAGAAGGCCTTGTATGGTCTTAAACAAGCCCCTAGGGCTTGGTACTCCACCTTCTCTGCTTTCTTGATTTCTCAAGGATTCATCAACAGCCTGTCTGATGCCTCTCTTTTTATCAGAAAAACTGCTACTAGCATTACTTTGTTATTGGTGTATGTTGATGACATCTTACTAACAGGAAATGATGCTGCTTTTATTACCCTGCTACTGCAGCACATGCACAAGGCATTCTCCATGAAAGAACTCGGTTCTTTATCTTATTTTCTGGGCATCTCAGTACAGTCTGATCAGCATGGTTATTTTTTATCCCAAGCAAAATATGCTGCTGCCTTATTACATAAAGCTGGCTTGGCAGACTGCAAGCCATGTTCATCTCCTATGGTCATTAAACCTCTGTGTTCTGCCACTGATTCACTACCCTTTGCTCAGCCCTCACTCTATCGCAGTTTAGTTGGTGGACTGCAATACTTGACTATCACTAGACCAGATATCTCATATGCTGTTAATCAAGCTTGTCAATTTATGCATTGTCCCACCAATGCCCACTTTCAGGCTGTTAAACGGCTCCTTCGCTATGTCAAAGGAACTCTGCATTATGGCCTTTCTTTCACACCTGGTCCATGTGAGCTTTCTGCCTTCTCAGACTCTAACTGGGCTAGTGATCCTCGTGATCGCAAATCCACCTCTGGTTATTGCGTCTTTCTTGGTTCAAACCTGATTTCATGGTCAGCTAAAAAGCAACCAACTGTTGCTCGCTCATCCACTGAAGCTGAGTATCGAGCCTTAGCTCATACCACAGCTGAGCTCACTTGGATTCAGCAAGTACTTAAGGATTTCTGTGTTTTCCCATCTCATATTCCTGTCATCTGGTGTGACAGTTTATCTGCCATGGCCTTAGCCTCCAATCCTGTTTTCCATGCTCGATCCAAACATATAGATATCGATTGCCATTTTATTCGGGAGAAAGTGGTTGCCAAGCAAATTGACCTTAAGTATATTCCTACCATGGATCAAGTAGCTGATATTTTTACTAAGCCCCTGTCTCCTTCTCGGTTTCATTATCTACGAGACAAGCTGTTAGTGTCTACTTGCCCTATCAGCTTGAGGGGGGTTGAAGAAGTTCTTACAACATCACAGCCTTCATCACAGCTCTCATCACAGCTCTGTAAAGCTAGTGTTCCACTGCCATGTTATCAGGGCATTGGTTGTGGCGGTTAGATATTAGTTTGTTAGTTTGTTAAGTTTGTTACAGAGTTAGTTTAGATATTTTGAGAGTTAGTTTCAGTAGTTAGTTTCAGGCTCTTAGTATATAAGAAGATGTAATCCACTTCTCAATTTTAATACAGAAAATCAGTTTTCAAGATTCTCAACAAAGCCTCTCTCTATGCAGCCAAGCCTTACTTTGGAAAACCCTCGGCGAACCAAGCGACAATTCCAACATCTTTCGCCGCCTCCTTCGCATGTTACCATCGACAGCCTTCATTTTTCTCTGGTTTCTAGCCTTGCTAACCCTAGTTTCACTCTCTCTCCTCTACCTCCTAAGGTGTTTCTTTCACTTTGACATGGTGAAAAGTGAGTTCTTCTACAATGTTGGAGTGAACTACATGTTTGCACCATGGATTTCATGGCTTCTTTTGCTTCAATCATCACCATTCTTCACTCCAGACACCATTTCCTATCTAGTTCTTTGGTGGGTATTCATTGTTCCAATAGTGGCACTTGATGTGAAGATCTATGGGCGATGGTTAATGGAGGGAAAGAGGTTTTTATCAGCGTAGCTAATCCAACAAGCCAATTGTCGGTGATTAGGAACTTGGTTGGGGCATTGGTGGCGGCAAAAATGGGGTGGAAAAGAGTGCGGTGCATGTTTTCGTTAGGGATGACACATTATTTGGTGCTTTTTGTGACACTTTATCAAAGATTAACGGGAATAATTGCCTTCGGCGATCTTTGAGGCCTGTTTTTGCTTGTTTTTAACTCGCCAAGCATGGCATGCTTGGCTTGGGATTCCATTTCTGGAAGCTTTGATTACTCGGCAAAGATGCTCTTCTTTCTTTCTCTGTTTCTCTTCACGTCCCTGGTAAGTATTTAGGACTTATGAGTGTTTTTATTTTATTTTATTTATTTCATAAATACCTAATTTTTTTTATTAAATAAAATATCTTCTTTTTCACATAAAGAAAAGAGCGTACTTAAGTGGGAATCGAAGGAGGGTTGATCCCGCAAGATGAGAGACTGTTTTCGTGACTCGAATTATTGACCGCTATTAAGTCACCATAGGATAATTTTACCACTATTTCAACACCGCCCAGTTTATTTATTTATTTTTTAAACATACAAAATATAAAATTATAAATGCGCTATCATTCATCTGCCAATACTAAACCGCGGTTTTGATGATTCAGTCGACTTAGCAATGTTTTGGTTCACGATCGCCATCTCAACCACTGTAGTCAACCAAATCCACTTTCAGGACCATTCTGATTTTGTTAGCATGTGTGAATAAAAAATAAAATTTTATTAGTTTTAAATAGGAGCCTCGCAATTTTCAATGAAATTATTATTATTATTATTAGTATTTAGATATGAGGCTTATTATTTCGAGTGAATTATAATTTTTGTCTTGTTTACACATTTTAAGTTATATTTGAATCATAAATTTGAATGAATTTTTTTAAAAAAATCAATAAAATGTAATTTTTTTTTCTTTTCTTTCTAAATTCTTTCATAAATTTATGTTTCAAACATAATCTCAAAATATTCTAGAACCATCCATCCATTGACCAGCCATGACATAATGCAAAGTTAAAGTTCGAGTAATATTATTTACCGAATTGAAAAATGATATATAAATTTATTTCTTAAATTTATTTTTTAAATTTAAGAGAAATTTATTTTAAGATTTCTAATATTAAGATTTTATAACATAAAAGATATATAATAGTTTCATAATAGTTGGGATCCTTCAACATTTTTACATAGAAAATTGATTCAGAGAAATTTGTGCCTGACTCAGAGAAATTTTGGTCTCAACATAGAGAAATTTTGATAGCGTTTGGAAGAGTTTTCTAAATATGATTTAAGAATACAGTTATATTTTGAGTTTGTGAGTTTTGGACTATGATTTGTGTGTGAAAAATTTGTTTAGTTATGAGTTTTGAAGAGAATTTTGAATTGAGTTTGAAATGAATGATGAGACATATGATATTTAATTCAAAAACTTACAACTTATAACCAAACACATAACCCAAAAATCTATTGAAAGCTCATAAATTTTTTTTAAAAAGTTATAGAAATATTTTTTATTTAAAATATGAAAATAACATGTGCAAAAAAAAAAAAAAAAAAAAAAAAAAAAAAAATTCGAACACTGTTCTGGTCAACCAGACGTACGTTTGGGGGGACATTTAGGAGGACGACCGGATTAGCCAAATTTTTCCACCTTGGAAAGAGTTTTCAAAAGTGGGTGTGAAATTAATTTTTGAAAACTCTAAACAAACAAGACACTCAAAACAAGGGATGAAAATATGTTTGGAGAAGCTAACCAAATACAGGCTTTAATTTTTACAGAGAAAATTTTCTAATTTAATAAAGAAATTTTAAAATTTCTCTAGTATGATCACAAAGAAATTTCATTGAGGGACCTTAGGTAATAAAAAAAATATTTTGAACCTCTTCTACTACACAAAGTTGGAAAGAGATATTTTACTAATTTTTTCTTAAATATTTTAATAGATTGTTACATTATTAAATTTACGAAGTGAGTATAACTTTTAGATTAGAGTAGCACTATTCTCACTCAAAAATTCAAATCTCAACTCTTCATTTATCTTCTAGACTATTTCCTATACAATAGTTTTTGGTACTTGAGTTTGTTTTAGCAACAAAGTAGTTTAAAATTTACTATAAAAATTTATATTATCTCTATTTTTTCAAAATTCTCTGTTAAAAAAACTAACAAAATAATTAATTACCGAATCATCAAATCAATTGGTTTTCTTTTTTTTTGATTCAGTAAATCAATTGGTTTTCGATTGCAGTACGAAAGTGCCACACCTCCAAACCAGTCCTTTCAATTAGAATAAAGCATAAACTCTGCAGAATAAGGTGGAAAAGTTATTCAGTGTTTCTAGATCAAATATGAGGCTTCAATTAGACAGTTTTTTTTTTTTTTTGATTAATAGGAATAGAAAAAACAACAACAGTTGCAACCAAAAAACAGATCTGGGATATGTCAATCCCTTCTAGAGTTTACAGAAGCATGCACCATATCAGTAATAAGAAGAGAAAGCATGGAGTTAGGGGGATCCTCTAGGAATGACAGATGTTCCTGCTGATTGGCTCCTAGATTTGCCAAGGCATCAGCACTTTGGTTGCCTTCTCGAGCTACATGTTGAATGGAGCACTGGCATCTGCTGAGAAGGAAGTTTGCATCCTCTACAATGGCTCGAAAGGGAGATGAGCTTGGAGCACCATCTCTGATCAGGTCCATGGCATTTTGGGAGTCTGTTTCAATAGTGATGTTGGACATCCCTTTTTGCATGATGATAGTCAGCCCTCTATAAATACCCCAAAGTTCTGCCTCCAAGCTGCTGCAGTGTCCTAGATAGCCTTGGTAGCCCCATACCCATGAGCCCACTTCATCCCTTAGGAGTCCTCCATAGCCAGATTGTCCTGGGTCACCTCTGGAATAGCCATCAGTGTTAAGCTTAAGCTTACCTGCAATGGGACAAGACCAGAAAGTTAGAGTGGGAATTGAATAATTAGGACTAAGGACATTCTGGAAGGCATGTTGGGTTGCTTCTGCTTGCTGCAAACTGAAGTTGGCACTGACTGAGGGTGGTTGAGTATGATCAACAAAAACTTCTTTGTTTCTTTCCTTCCAAATGCTCCAAAGTGTTGTCAGGAAAAGAGTGGACCATTGTATACCATTGTAATGCCCTTTGCTTCTAAGGTTAGCTTTAATCCAATCTTGAGGGGGCATAGATATGCTGTGTTGCCACCAGGTGAAGCCCCTGAAAATTAACCATATTGCTTGAGCTTTAGGACAATTCCTGAGCAAATGAGGGACATCTTCCCTACTGAGTTGGCATCTGGGGCATGTATCAGTTGAAGAGATGTTTCTGAGGAGCCTCATGTGGTTGGTTTGTAGTCTGTCTTTAATAACTAGCCACAGGAAGCTTTTAATTTTATGAGGGGCCTTAATCTTCCATAGCCACTGCCAATCCTCACCACTGTCTTCATGCCCTGAAATGGCTTGATAGGCTGCTGCAGTTGAGTAATTACCATTGGTAGAACCCTTCCAGGTGGGACTATCTTTGAAAGTGACATACCTAGGTCGATAAATGTTAAGAATCTCTTCCAAATCCTGTTGAGAAATGACATCCTGAATAGTAGATAAATCCCATTGACTTTCATCATCAATAATAGAGTTTACCATAGCCCCATTATCAACATGAGGTCCTGGATACTTGTTGCAAAGGGGCTGTGACCCACACCACCAGTCAGTCCACAAAGTGATGTCCTCCCCTGTACCCACATTCCACTTGATATTCTGATCAAGAACTTCTCTGTTTTTGATAATGCTCTTCTAGGTGTGAGAAGCTCTTCTTTTGCTTGGCCAGTTAGATATGGAATGATTCTTAAGGTATTTGGTTTTAAGGACTTTGCACCAAAGATCCTCAGCATTATTAGTAAGTTTCTAGCCCAATTTTGAGATTAATGCTGAATTTTGCTCTCGGGCTTTCCTTATGCCAAGCCCACCATATTTCTTATGTTTACACACTTGGTGCCAGTTAACAAGATGAACCTTTCTAGCACCATCAGTGCTGCCCCATAAGAAATTTCTATTCAATTTATCAATCTGGTCACTGTAGACACCCCATTTTTGACCGACCTTAAGACTCAGACGTCACCGATTGAGCGCTTGGTGATGTTGCATACTGTGCTCGTTCAGAAGTCTCAGAGTCGCGGCCGTGCGCCCTGCCTCCGGACTACCGAACCCTCTTTCGTGCCTTGTCTCGGTTTGCGAACCAGACTCGGTTTTCTCTGTTTTCTTTCCTGAGGGAAGGGAGTGGTCCCGTAGACTATCTCTCAGTGGCCGTGGGCTACTTTTTGTGGCCGTAGGCCATTTTGCCCATTCGAGCCGGTTCGGTTTGCGGGATCGTCGGTAGTGTGCCTCGGCTCGGGACCGCCCAACCATCTCCGAGTTCTCCGGTTTTTGGTTTGCACCTCTGTTTTATAGTTCCGAGGAACACTGGGGCCCCTGATGCCCACTTGACGAACACCACTTAGGTGCCGGCGGCCCATTTCGGGACCGGCTTGCAGCGGTTTTGGTCGAGCATTCATTTCGCATCGATGTCTGTTCATTTTGGCGAACACCTCTGTTTGGTCCTTCAAGGGACACTGGGGTCTCGAAACCCACTTGTGGCCGAACACCACTTAGGTGCGGTGACCCATTTCGGGATCGGCTGCGGTTTGGTCCCGAGCATTCATTTTGCATCGATGTCTGTTCATTTTGGCGGAACACCTCATTTGGTCCTTCCGAGGGACACTGGGGTCTCTGAAACCCACTTGACGAACACCACTTAGGTGCGGCGACCCATTTCGGGACCGGAATTGCGCGTTTTGGTCCCGAGCATTCATTTTGCATCGATGTCTGTTCATTTTGGCGGAACACCTCTGTTTAGTCCTTCCGAGGGACACTGGGGTCTCGAAACCCACTTTGACGAACACCACTTAGGTGCGTGACCCATTTCGGGACCCCAAGCTGGCGGTTTTGGTCCCGAGCTTTCATTTCGCATCCGTTTTCTCCGGTTTTTGGCGGAGACCTCTATTTATCGTTCGAGGAACAGGGGTCTCGAAACCCACTTGTGACGAACACCACTTCCGGTGCCCGGCAGCCCATTTTCGGGACCCCGAACCGCGCGGTTTTGGTCCCCGAGCATTCATTTCGCATCCGTTTTCTATGGTTTTTGGCAGAGACCTCTGTTTAGTCCTTCCGAAGAACACTGGGGTCTCTGAGACCCACTTCGTGGCCGAACACCACTTCCGGTGCCCGGCAGCCCATTTTCGGGACCCCGCGCGGTTTTGGTCCCCGAGCTTTCGTTTTGCATCGGTTTTTGTTCAATTTTGGCAGGTACCTCTGTTTCATCATTCCGAGGAACACTGCGGTCTCAGATGCCCACTTCGTGGCCGAACAAAATCTTTTCTTTTTGCCCTCAAAATATCTAGATATTTTGCCCTCAAAATATCTAGATATTTGAGGCAAGATATTTCAACCCTTAAAGCCCTCTCTCTTGTCCATTGGAGCAGCCGGCCAAACCTCATTTTGGGAGGAGAAAAAAATCCTTCAAGAACACTTGAGCAAAAACTTCCATTTTCATAGCAAAAAAGCTCCAAATTTCTTCAAGTCTTGCATTATTTCTTCACCAACACCAAGCCTCACCATCTCCACTACCATTCCAGCAGCAAGGAAGGGTTTTTCAGAGGTCAAGAAGCTACAAATTCAAGTCAAGAAGCAAAGAAAGAAAGGGCTTCAAGGGTAAGTCTCCAAATCCAACTTTTGTAACATAATCTTGAGTCAAATTTTTACCTTATTTCCTTTTGTTTTTGGGGCTCCGACCCCTACTGGTTTTAGGCTTATTTTGAGCCCCTCTACAACTTTGTAGAAGGGCTCAACTTCATTTGGTGTCTCCATGATACACTTCCTTCAATATCCATCTTGTATGTCACCAATTTGCATGCTAGTTTTGGCCTATTTGCATTTGTTTTTGGGGCTCCGACCCCTACTGGTTTTGTGCTTATTTTGAGCCCCTCTACAACATTTTAGAAGGGCTCAACTTCATTTGGCCATTCTATATACCACCTCTCTTGGAAATTCACTTTAGGCCCTAATTCTTGCATGCTTTGTTAGGCTTACTTGGATCCGGATTTCAGCCTTCATCAGGCTTAGAAATAGCCTTGTTTTTGTCTCCTTTTCATGTTATGTTGAGGGCCTTAAGCCATTTGGTGTATATTTTTGGTACTTCCTTTGAAATCCATCAAATTTACCGTAAAATTGCATGTTTGTTTAGGCCATTCTAGCTTCTGTTTCTGGCCTTCATCAGGCTTAGAAAGTGTCTTGTTTTGGTCTTTTCTTCAAGTTTTATTAAGGGTCTTAAGCTATTTGGTCATTTCTTGTGGTACCTCTCTTTATAACCTCTTTTGGGCTCCATTTTGCATAGAATTTATAGCATGTTTATGTTCTGTTTTTGGGGCTTCCATCTTCTGAAAATGTGCTTATTTTTAGGCCCTCTTCAATTTTGTAGAAGCATGTTTGTTCATTTGGGGTTTATATATATCACTTGTCTCAATACCCCTTATTTCCCCCATTTTTGCAAACTATTGTTGCCATACTTGTGATCATAATTTGGCCTTGTTCTGTACTGAAAAATGCTATTTTTGGGGACTGTCTTGCCACTGGTTTTGCTGCCATAATCATATTTTGCATGTATAGTATGGCTATAGGCCATTTAGGCCTAATTTCACATTTTCGGGATGATTGCATGCTTCGGTTGTCATTTCGTATCATTTCGGGGCTGTCTTACATCGTTTGTGAGTGCTGAAATTCCTTTGCCATGCTTGCATATCATTTCCCATGTCATTTTATGCCTTAATGCATTGCCTCGGTTTGCGTGCCCGTGGGCACGCACTTCGAGGCGCATTCATTCATCGGCATCCCATGTGAGTGTGACTGAGGCCCTCTCATGTTGGTATAAGCCCAATCTACATTTTCCATGTCATGGCATTGTGTATGCCTTCGCCTCGGTTTGCGTGCCAGTGTGCGCGCATTTCGAGGCAGCCTCGATATCTCTGTCGGCGTCCTATGTGAGTGTGATTGGGGCCCTCTCATGTTGGCGTAAGCCCAATTTGCATTTTCATGCGTGTATGCCATTGCCTCGGTTTGCGTGCCCGTGTGCACGCATTTCGAGGCACTTCATTTTTATCCGACGGCCTCCTATGTGAGTGAGCTGGGGCTCTCCCATGTTGGTGTAAGCCCATCGTTGCATTCCGTATGCCATTTCATCTCATTTCATCATCGCCTCGGTTTGCGTGTCCGTGTGCACGCATTTGAAACTGCCGGTTTTATCCGATTTTGCATCGCACGTCATCGCCTCGATTTGCGTATCCGTGTGCACGCATTTTGAGGCACTTCGGTTTTATCCGATTTTGCATCGCACATCATCGCCTCGGTTTGCGTGCCCGTATGCACGCATTTCGAGGCACTTCAGTTTTATCTGATCTCTATTTTAGCTTCGCCTCGGTTTGCGTGCCCGTGTGCACGCATTTCGAGGCACTCTGTTTTATCCGCTTGGCATTGCGTATGCCTTCGCCTCGATTTGCGTGCCCGTGTGCACGCATTTTGAGGCACTCTGTTTTATTCGGTTTGCATTGCGTATGCCTCCGCCTTGGTTTGCGTGCCCGCGTGCACGCATTTCGAGGCACTCTGTTTTATCCAATTTATATTTCATCATTGCCTCGGTTTGCGTGCCAGTGGGCACGCATTTCGAGGCACCTCATTCTTATCATTCCGGCATCCTATGTGAGTGTGGCTGAGGCCCCCTTCATGTTGGTATAAGTCCATCATTACATTTCGCATGTCATTCCGCATCGCCTCGGTTTGCGTGCCCGTGGACACGCATTTCGAGACGTCTCATTTTCATAGCATCGTACATGCTAGGATTGTATGTTAGTTGCATTTCACGCATATCATGCATATTGCATGGGAAACGAGGCGCGTTTCGCACTCCGAGTGGCGGAGCATGTCTCAATTCCCAAGTCACCGACACTCCGGATCACCCATGAGGGAGCTAGGTTTTGTTGTAGCATTCATATGCATTCATCCCATATTGAGTTGTGCAATTCGATTCCTCGGCCATCATGCATCGATGTGCGTGATTGGTGGCACGAGGATCGAGGCATGCATATATTTGTGAAATACATTGCTATGCCCTTTTCCTGCTCTCTGTTGCAGCAAAATCAACAATCAACAACTTTTCGGAGGCTGGCACGCATTTCGAGAAATCATAAGCGAGAGGCTAATTAGGGCATCGGTGAATTTCCGCCAGCGGCGACATACATCATCTATCGAAGCGGCGGTCCACGGCTTGCACGCCGATTTAATTCTTTTGTAATTAATTTGTTAATTAATTAGAATTTGTATTATTTCGATTTGTATATTCTTTTATTAGTGCGTATTATTATTCATTCGGACCCTCTGCGAGGGCATAAATGTAATAAGGGTGTGAGTGTGATGTATGTCTTCCAACCCCATTTCTTTCTCCCTTTTATTTACCGCTTTGAATGGTTAGATATAGGGCATATTTCAATTAGCATACTGATGTATTGCATGTTTGCATCATTCATCTGTATTGCATGCATCGACTCGGCATCATACAAACTGCATTTGTATTTCAATTCTAAGTTGAATACATGTTAGTCGTTGCATTTCATATGCCATCTCTAGAATAACCGAGCCTGCTATAGTTGCATTTTTGCATGTGTTGCATTAGGCATTCCGTATATTTTAGGATCATGCATGATTTCTAATAAGCTTTCTGTTTTGGCTTGGAGTACTCGGTAAGTGGTTATGCTTTAGCATCCTTGCATGCGTGTGAGTGTTGCCATGATAGCATGCTTACCATGAGGCTACATGCTTATGTGATATAACTGCCTTGAATGCCTGTGGGTGGAGGTTGAGTTATCTGAATTGGAGCAATTCATCAATTGTTTGTTAAGCCCACTAGATTGTGGCAAAATCTGTATTTTAAGCCTACCTGCGGGTAGCAAACCATCTTTCACAAACAAACATGAGATGTTTAGTTCCAATTGAGGCGATTCAGGTCTATACTTGTTTCTTTGCGAGCATCACATAGTAACCTAGGCTAATAATCGAATAAGAACTCACAAAGTTTTCAAAAGCAGATATCATGGTTAGTAGAGGCGGTCTTTGGCCGGCGAGAGGGTGCTCACGATGTGACCTTCCCTAATCGTACCCAAGTTCCCGAGCCAACTTTGGTGATGACGGACACGTGGCCTTCGACCGAGTCGGGGTTTCCTAAATTTCCCATTTTTAAAAATATTTAGGTGGCGACTACGTTATCCGCAAAGCAGGTCCATGTTTGGCACTTCTTTCAAAAATCTGTTTTCCTTCAAAAGATTTGCGATTTGGACTCTTTGGTTCGAGATTGAGAACCAACAAAAATCGAGTCCGAGTATGAGCCCCATGAGCGTTATTCTGATTCTGGCGACTCATTGAGGATTTAGAGAACTTGACTCGAACTCATGATATCTGTTTTTATTACACTTGTGTGTTTCTTTGCATTGCATTTGCATTAGTGCGCCTAGGACACCGTGTTTGCCATATGCCATTCACGACGATTTCTTGGGAGGCTTGTCTTGTCAAGTCATGTCCGTAAATTTGATCGGCTCTGGCTCGGCGACATGGGAACACACACCGGTTTCTGGGCACCCTCCTTGCCCATTCGACCTAGACCACATTCGGATCCATAGTGACCAATCCAAACTAGCACAGCTTGCTTACTCGTTTATAGGTTGCTTGAAGCCGCTGCGTGCGTAGTGAACCCCTAGTTCCTGACGAAATAGGACAGGGAAACCCTACCCCAACATAGGGTGTTTTGGCTCTCATTTATCTGCTATGTGCTTGTTAGAGTCGTCTCTGAGGAATGCATGTATCGATTGAGTTTGGGCATCGAACTGCGAGCATCGGTTTATGAGTTTGGGCATCGAACTGCGGGCATCGATTTGGTGGAATCGGTTTTACGAGGGTATCGGTTCTGCGTAATTTTGGGCGAAATTTAGTAGAAACACTCATTCGGCTTTGCTCGTGTCTGTTCGAGATGAAATCGGTGAGATCTTTGTCTGTTTTCTGTTTTGCTAAGTGGTCTTGGAACCATAGTTTCAGAAGGGTCTGATATCCCTCAGGTACTCTGGACCCGTGTTGTTATGTGATCAGGGGATGAACCACTTGCTGTCGGTGCTCAGCTTACTCCGGATGTGATGGATGGCACGCACTATTTTGAGCATTTGCGAATGCTGTTTATCCTACCTTCTGACTTGGGTATTGCGTCTGTCCTGTTGTATCGAGTCAGCCCTGTTGAGTCTGTCTTGTTGTATCGAGTCAGTCCTATTGAGTCTGTCTTGTTGTATCGAGTCATCCCTGTTGAGTCTGTCTCGTTGTATCGAGTCAACCCTGTTGAGTCTGTCTCGTTGTATCGAGTCGGTCCTGTTGTATAGGAGTCGGGTGATTCCGGGGGTGTTACCTCGAGCGTCACCATTTTGTTTTGCTTTTGTCTTTTTGTTTTGTTTTGTCTTGAGTCTGTTTCTGCCAGGGAGCCAGTTATGCCAACAGATTTTGAATGAAACAGCAGTGATTTCCACGCTCTCGTATTTGCTTCTGCCGTGTGCTAGTTGTCTTAGGGATTTGAATGAAATGGCGGTGCATTCCACTGCTCTTTTGTGCCTTGAAGTCATTGTAATGACTGAGTTTTTCAAAACCTTTTGAACACCTGCGGTGAAAACAAAGAGGAGGAATTCCTCGGGATTTGCAAAACTTTGATCAAATTGAGAGAAAGAAGGCGTGCTAAGCCTTTAATCAATCAAATCATGCTTGTTAGCGTAGTCTTGAGAAGGACCACAGCTTGATCGGTGGTTTCACACTATCTTCAGCGCGAGCGATTCGTCGCTTTCAAAAATTTTCAAAAACAAAATGTTTTGCGCGGTCCTGCGAAGACCTGTGTGGAATCGCTCTTGAGATTGTGCAGCTTAGGATCGCTCTCAGCCTCGAGACTCAACCCCTTTGCTTCTAAACCTTGAACTTGAATTCAGAAGGTTCAACGGTCAACCACAATGTGAGGCCTGTGTGGCCAGATTTGAAGCAGCCCTCGAACAAGAGGCACCAAAGTCAGATCAAGAAGGTCAGACCTCATCAGAAGACGCTTGGAGAGCTAGATCAGAAGCACCCCTTGAACTAGGGGCAAAAATGTCCGATATGCTCGAAGAGCCGAAGATGGACCCTTCTGCGAATCAATCTGGCCGGTCATTTTCCGGGATTCAGATGACTTCAGGATCTCAAAACCATTTGGCATGGACCTGTTACACTTTTACCCTTTGAGAGGCTCGCTGGGCCGAAAACCCAGAAGGGCGACCCAGGCAAAAGTTAAGAGCAAAGAAAAGAATGCAAAAAGAAAAAAAGAAGAAAAAATGCAAAGATACAAAAAATGCAAAAAAAAAGAAAAGAAAAGAAAAGAAAAATGGAAAAAAAAAAGAAGAAGAAAAATGAATGAAAAAAAAAAGAAGAAAAGAAAGAAAAACAAAGCTCGCAAGGTCGAAAACCTACAACGGGCGCCTTGGCAAAAGTTAGAGCCTAAAAAGGAGAGGTTAAATACCCGAGTGTACCTTTACCCCGAACTACGTAAGGCTTGATTCCCATGTTTGGGATACGTAGGCAACTTCATTCTGAAGTCCAGCCGTAAAACAATTCAAAATTCAATTGTGTCCATGCGATGGTTCTGGTCATCTTTGTCTCCCCTATATCTGAGGATTTGGTTGTGTTCGTCGCTCTGAGGACTGACTACAATGTGCTGCAGTACCATTCAAACAAGGGGCAACTCTCCATTGCCATTCAGTATCTTTGCGTATATTCGGACAAGGGGCAACTTTCCGTTGCCATTCAATGTATTGCGGTGCCTTTCAAACAAGGGCAACTTTACATTTGCCATTCGATGCACTGCAGTGCCGTTCAAACAAGGGGCAACTTTCTGTTGCCATGCAGCTCTCTTCAAGCACGGGGTGGTTTTCCCTTGGATCCAAGGTTGTGCATCTCAGGAGTAAGTTTCATGCTCGTTGAGCAAGTGGCCGTGTGCAAAAATAGTTTTTGAGAATTTTTACTGAGGCTGACTAGTTCTCTCGAAAATTGTTCCATCTTTTCCAAGTATTTACCAAGGTCATTAGTCAAGGATATGCCACACTTATGGCTGAGAGGAAGGGCTTCTCTTCTAGATAGGTTAGAGGAGACAAACATTTTAGATTTTGAGAGATTGAGTTTCTGGCCAGACATAGCTGTAACAACGCCCGCGGGGGACCTCGCTACGGTTCGGACTCGATTTTGTTGCGGTTCCAAATCTTGAACCAAAGAGTCCAAATCCGGCAAATCGTTTTGAAGGAAAACAGATTTTTTTGAAAGAAGTGCCAAACATGGACTGCTTTGCCAGATAACAGAGTCGCCACCTAAATATTTTAAAATGGGAAATTTAGGAAACCCTGACTCGGTGCCAAAAGGCCACGTGTCCGTCATCACCAAAGTTGGCTCGGGAACTTGGGTACGATTAGGGAAGGTCACATCGTGAGCACCCCCTCTCGCCCGGTCAAAGACCGGCCTCTACTAACCATGATATCTGTTTTTGAAAACTTTGTATGCTCTTATTCCGATTATTAGCCTAGGTTACTATGTGATGCTCGCAGCAAACAAGTATAGACTGGGCCATCTGAATTGGAACAAAACACGGATTTGCCACCCCCAGGTGGGCTTAGGAAAGCAATGATTTTGCCACTATCTAGTGGGCTTAAAACATTCGACGAATTGTCCCAATTCAGATAACTCAACCTCCACCCACAGGCATTCAAGGCAGTTATATCACATAAGCACATAGCCTCATGGCAAGCATGCTATCATGGCAACACTCACACGCATGCAAGGATGCTAAAGCATAAAACTTACCGGGTACTCCAAGCCAAAACAGAAAACTTATTAGAAATCATGCATGATCCTAAAATATACAGAATGCCTAATGCAACACATGCAAAGATGTAATTATAGCGGGCTCGGCTATTCTAAAGATGGCATGTGAGATGCAACAGCTATCAAGTACTCAACTTGGAATTGAAATACAAATGCAGTTTGTATGATGCGCCGAGCCCGGTGCATGCAAAACAGATGAATGATGCAGACATGCTGTCATACTGTATGCTAATTGAAATATGCCCTATATCTAACCATCCAAAGCGGATAAATAAAAGGGAGAAAGAAATGGGGGTTGGAAGACATACATCACACTCACACACCCTTATTACAATTTTGCCCTCGCGCAGAGGGTCCGAATAAAATAATAATACAGTCCGAATAAAAGAATATATAGTCCGAATAAATATACAGATTTCTAATTAATTGACAAGTTAATTAATAAAAGCGGTAAAACTGGCGTGCAAGCCAGGGACTGCCTTGCTTCTGATAGATGCCGCCTGTTGGGCTGCCTGGCGCGGAAATCCATTGGAATGCCCTGATTAGCCTCTGTTTGCAGTATTTCTCGAAATGCGCGCCGGACTCCGGAAAGTTGTTGATCCTCGATTTTGCTGTGACAGAGAGCAGGAAAAGGGCATAGCAATGTATTTCACAAATATATGCATGCCTCGATCCTCGTGCCACCAATCACGCACATCGATGCATGATGGCCGAGGAATCGAATTGCACAACTCAATATGGGATGAATGCATATGAATGCTACAACAAAACCTAACTCCATCATGGGTAATCCGGAGTGTCGGTGACTTGGGAATTGAGACCCGTTCCGTTACTCAGAGTACAGAACGCGCCTCATTTCCCGTGCAAAATGCATGGTATGCATGGAATGTAACTAACATGTAATATAGTATGCACAATGCCATGAAAATGAGTAACCTCGAAATCGTGCTGCAGACACGCATAAGCTGAGGTAATGCATGAATGCAATCTAAGATACAACCTAGTATGCACAATGTTGTGAAAATGAGATGAAAATGAGACGCCTCGAAAAGCGTGCGCGCGGGCACGCAAACCGAGGCGATGGCATGAAATGCAAAGCGGATAAAATAGAGTACCTCGAAATGCGTGCTGCAGGCACGCATAAACCGAGCGATGACAAAATGAAACCGGATACAATCAAAGTGCCTAAACGCGCACCCGCGTGCACGCATAACCGAGGCGATGATGAAATGAGAAAATCGGATACAACCGGTGAAGTGCCTCAAAGCAGCGCGCCTACGAGCACACAAACCGAGGCGATGATGAAATGAGAAAATCGGATACAACCGAAGTGCCTCAAACGCGCGCCTACGCACGCATAAACCGGCGATGATGAAATGAAAATCGGATAAAACGAAGTGCCTCGAAATGCGTGCGCGGACACGCAAACCGAGGCGATGATAAAATGAGACGAGATGGCATACGGAATGCAACGATGGGCTTACACCAATATGGGAGAGCCTCGGCTCACTCACATAGAGGCCGTCGGATAAAAACAAAGTCGCCTCGAAGCAGCGTGTCGCGGACACGCAAATCGAACAATGATGTAGAAGCATGAAAATGCAAATTGGGCTTATGCCAACATGAGATAGCCTCTACGCTCACATAGGCCAGGAATGATAAGAATGAGGTGCCTCGAAGTGCGTGCCCATTGGCATAACCGAGGCAATGCAAAAATGATACAAATGGCATGGGAAATGATATGCAAGCATGGCAATGGAATTTCAGCACCTAAATAAAGGGAAAACAGCCCGAAACAATTTGAAATGACACTCGAAGCATGCATTCATCCCGAAAGTGTGAAATTAAGCCCCGAAATGGCCTATAGCCATGCCATACATGCAAAATATGATCATGGCAGCAAGAACAGTAGCAAGGCAGTCCCAAATATGGCATTTTTCAGTAACAAACATGGCCAAAATGCAAGCATAGATAGATCAACAATAGCATGCAAAGTTAGTGGCCAAAAGAGGAGTATTGAGACAAGTGACATATGCAAACCCCAAATGGACAAACTTTCTTCTACAACATTGAAGATGAGCTAAAAATAAGCACAATTTCAGAAGATGACATCCTCAAAATCAGAATAAAATCATGCTAACAATTCCATGCAAAAATGGAGCTCAAAAGAGGCTATAACAAGAGTCATGCAAAGAAAGCACCAAATGACAAAATTTTCTTCATGAAATGTGTAAAGGGGGTCAAAATAAGACCAAAGTCAGTAGGGTTCGAAGTCCCAAAAACAAATATAAATAGGTCAAAAGTTGCATACAAAAATGGGCACACTTGATGGAATTTGAAGGAAGTGGTGGATACAATGGCCAAATGAAGTTGAGCCCTTCTACAATGATGGAGAGGGGCACAAAATGAGCCTAAAACCAGTAGGGTCGGACCCCTAAAAACAAAAGGAAATAGGCCTAAACTAGCATGCAAGATAATGGCATAAAAGCTAGGTATTGAAACAAGTATATCATAGAAGCCTCAAATGAAGTTGAGCCCTTCTACAAAGTTGTAGAGGGGCTCAATATGAGCACTAAAACCAGTAGGGGTCGGAGCCCCAATTCTCAACCAAATAGAGTATAGAAATGAATCAAGAAAAAGCCCTAAAAGTTGGTTTGAAGACTTACCCTTGAAGACTTGTCTTTCTTTGATTCTTGGCTCTGATTTGTTGCTTCTTGACCTCTGAAGAACACCTCCTTGCTGCTGAAATGGTAGTAGGGATGGTGAGGCTAGGTGTTGATGAAGAGAAGACCTAGGGACTTAGAAGCTTTTTGAGGTTTTAAGCTAAGAAATGGAGGTTTTGGAAAAGTGTTCTTGAAGACAAATTTTCCAACCTCGGAAAGGGAAGGAGGGCCCTTTAAATAGACAAGAAATAGGGTGTAAAGGGAGGAAAGCACCCAATCTTTCCCTCGAAATATCCGGATGCCGGGATATGTTGGAAGATATCAGGACGGTGGGACAATTTGGAAAGCAAGAAGCTGGGCGGCCAGGTAAATTTGTGAGTGGTGGCCGGCCACCCCTGTCGACCGACTACCCCTCCCGGCCATGGCACAAAATTGAAGTGAAGATTTTCTGGCCGACCACCATGCAGGAGTGTCCTCCCAAGTGTGTAGAATAAGGTCTCAGGGTCGGAATCTGGCAACGCTGAAGCAGAAGTCACAACATAGAGCTTGAAGAGGAGGCTCAAAAATGAACTCAACAATTTCTGGCCGACCATATACTTTTTGTGTCCTCTAAGATGTGTAGAACAAGGATCCAAGGTTGAAATTTGGCAACACTGAAGCAGGAGCCACAACATAGAGCTTGAAGGAGAGGCCCAAAAATGAAACCCTGAATTTCTGGCCGACCACCAACCCTTAGGGTCCTCCTAGATGCCCTCATCACAGATATGTAGCTTTGGTTGGAAGAAAATACCCCTAGGGTGTTCAACATTGGCCCGGAAGTGAGAAAAACGGGCTCCGGAGGCTTGGCGGTTATCTGGGATAATTGCTGGCTTCTCCCCTTCCAGTGATCTTCCTGATGTTGAAACAGAGGTACCTTCCAAGTTTGAACAAAAACTAGTGAGAAATGAACGCTCGGAGCCAAAACCGAGCAATTCGAGATCCTGAAAATGAGCTGGTGCTGGGAAGTGGTATTGGCAAGAAGTGGGTATCTGCGACCCAGTGTCCCTCGGAATGACAAAAGCGAGGTCCTGCCAAAAATCGAGAAAACCGATGCAAAATGAATGCTCGGGACCAAAAGCAAGGCGGTTTGGGGTCAAAACCGATTCTGAGCAGAAAGTGGCATCTGACCCGCGAAGTGGGCATCGGGGCCCAGGGTTCCTCGAAATGATAAAGCGAGGTTCTGCCAGAAACCGGAGAAAGCGGATCTGAAATGAATGCTCGGGGCCCAAATCACGCGATTCGGGGTCCGAAAATGGGTCGCCGAACGCAGTGGTGTTCGTGCGAAGTGGGCATCGAGGGCCCCAATGTTCCTCGGAACATTAAAAGCGAAGGTCTCATAAAAACCGGAGAAGTCGGAGATGGTTAGGCGGTCCCGAGCCGAGGCACTATGACTCACGGCAAGGAACCGGGCTCCGAAATGGACAAAATGGCCTCTGACCACGAAAAAGTAGCTCACGGCCACCGGAGATAATCTCTGAGATCACTCCTTCCCTCGGGAAAGAAAGCAGAGAAAACCACTGGTTATGGCAAGAGACAAGGTAGAGAAGATGGTTCGGAAGTCCGGAGGCAAGGCACGCGGCCGCGACTATGAGACTTCTGAACGAGCACAGTATGCAACATCACCGAGCGCTCAACCGGTGATGTCTGAGTCTTATGGTCGGTCAAAAATGGGGTGTCTACAGTTGCCCCTCTTTGACAGAACTCGAAAGTCAAGAAGTGACGGGAGTGAATGTTAAAGCCCAGAGACGACCCATTTTTGACAAGGCCGAAGACTTAGACAATCATACAGGATAAACAGAGATACGTGCCCGCAGGCAGGGGGGGCAAGAATGCAAATGATGTGCAAGAAGCGAGATGATCATGCAAGTGCAGCAAGCTGTAATGAAGCAAGTATTGACAAATAGATGCAACAGTTGTAAGCAAGAATGCAAAGCAGCAAAGTAACGACTACATTTCATGCAGTTAGGAATGCGGAGAATCATTCAATTCTCGTCGCGTCTCACACGGAGAAGATACGATACCTGCGCGATTCGTCTGGTCGCACCAGCCTCAAATGAACCGTACATACAATATCGTGCCTGCAAAAGAGAGAAATCTAACAAGAACAATATGCTAGCAACATATATTCAATGTGATTCCTATGATTCCAAAAGTCTGACACACACAGTGTCGGTGAACGAAGGCAACATAACGCGAGAAAAGATAATGCGCGACAACGTATGTTTAAGCATAGAAGTATGGCACACCGAGAAATCATGCATGACAATGCAAAACATTCATGAGAATGCAAATTATGAGCCAAATAATGCAAAGCGAGTACAAATCAGGATGCCCGTTTGACATGAAATGATGAACCGGAAGCACGATAGCGTGGCGGCAACTCAATGAGCCTCGATTCAACTCCGGAGAGGTCACACCATGTTTAGAAAGGATACACTCTGATTATCATGAATAATGACGAGACACATATCGAAATTGCGATTAAAGTTTATTGAGCAATTCGGCGAAAGTGTACTTTTCTTCAACTTTTGGTCCGGAGCTCGATTTTCCTCAAAATTTGCGGAGAGGAGGGGGGGGGAGGGGGGAAGATGGTCGGCCACCCCCTTGCCCTAGGAGAGCCCACCGGCCAGGACCAAAAAGTAGAGGGGCCGGCCAGCCAGGTTAGGTGGCCGGCCACCGCTAAAGTAGGGGCAAAATGGTCATTTTGGTATTTTCTATATACACACCTCCATTCCATCCAAATCACACCCCAAGTGTGGAATTCTCTCCTCTTGCTCTCTAAGCCATTTTCTCTTTCAGATCTGCATTTTATCTGGCGTCCCTCGGCCTCCCATAAGTTGTTTTTGAAAATCTTTGATTTAAGCACTTTGAAGTGACTAAATTTCGACTTTGGGACTTCTCTTCTCATTTTCACCACTTGAGGTAATTTTGTTTCAATATTTGGAAAATTTTCTCGGGAGTTGACTTTTGGTTGACTTTTCATTTCCCGAGAGTTGACTTTTGTTGACTTTTTCCAATTTTGGCCTATTTTGCTCATTTTTGCTCCTCTTTGCAGATTTCTCGACATGGCAGGCCATTTCCCTCACGGCGGAGGTTTCCCAGGTGCCGGGGATGATTTTGATCTCATGACACTGCCCCCGAGGGTCCGCCCTTTCCTTCCCGATCGTTATGCTCCAGCGGTGCATAGGCTTCCGCGAGCCACTTTTCGTCATTTTACCGCATTCAACGATCGAGCACCGTGGATCTTCTTCTCACGAGGCGGGCGACACCTCTCCTCGATGCGAGGTATTTCACTTTATTCTCTGTATTTCTCGTGCATTTCATACTCTGTCATGCTTAGACACACAGTTTAACTTCGACATGAAACTTGCACCACGAGCATGTAACTTAAACACTTTCATGAACAGCATACTTGAATAATTGTGGCATACGGTGCACATTAGTTAGAAATTGAACACAGCTCAAACATTGCTTCATCGAAGACACAATCAAGTCGAAAATGAGCACCAAGACATCTTGACTAAAAGTAGAACACACAGTCCCAAAACTTAGATTTTCTGAACACGCAGCCCAGATTCGATGGGAACACACAGCCCACTGATTGAGTAGAACACACGGCCCTAAACTTTGATGCACTGAACACACGGCCAGATTGGCGAACACATGACTTGATTGAGTAGAACACATGACCCTAAACTTTGAAGCGAACACCATTGCCTTGATTTGAAGTAGAACACCGATCCCAAACTTGAAGCGAACACACAGCCCACTGATTTGAAGTAGAACACACAGTCCCAAACTTGAAGCGAACACGCAGCCCACTGATTTGAAGTAGAACACACAGTCCCAAACTTGAAGCGAACACACAGCCCACTGATTGAGTAGAACACACAGTCCCAAACTTGAAGCGAACACACCCATCGATTGAGTAGAACACACAGTCCCAAACTTGAAGCGAACACACATTGCTTGATTGAGTAGAACACACAGTCCCAAACTTGAAGGCGAACACATTGATTGATTCGAAAACTTTGAACACATGACCTAAATGCCAAACTTCTTGAACACCATGACCCATTTTCACTTTACTTGCAATGACTCATTTTCACTTCATTTGCATATAGCTCATTTTCACTTCATTTCTTGATTTATGCATTTATTAAAATCTTGAGTTCACTCTCGCCTGATCTTGAGGATATGGCTCCGTCGGCTGCGAGGAGTGGTATTCGAGCTTCGAATTTGTCAGGGGATTGGTGGACTTTGCGGGTTTGGGCCATTCTGCGAGGATTATCTCATTGCCTCATTAGTAGGACTTTACTATTTGCTTTGGCGGAGATGGTGGGACACCACCAATTCCTTCCATTTTTACGCCACTAGGGATATGACCATGACCCATTTGGACTTTCTTTGTACTTCTTGGCCTAGGCGTGGCGGTGCTTCCATTCCCTGACGAGGATATGGGTCGGTGGGAGGCTGGATGCACCTCTTGGGGACACACACTTTGTGAAGCAGAGGTTGGGAGGTCCGATACTCTGGTTTCTTGCCCATTTCGTGACCCACAGATGGAGCTGAGACTCTGAGGCGGAGCGATATGCCGGTTTCCTCATGTACCTCCTCGGCACCACCTTGTTCGTGATAGAGGAACATGGTAGGCTTGTACTCTTGGCGCTCTGGTGGACTTATCACAGGTCGGCCGATATGATTGGGCGTGGCCTTTGGCTACTGTCTTGTTACATGGCGCGATCTCGCACTGCGAGGGACTTACTCGGCGACTCTTGGAGAGCACAGGAGGTACATTACGTCCTCTTGATTTACACTTTGCTCCTTATTACTTGTTCACTTGCACACACGGCGCACTTTGCATTACGTATTCACATTCTACTCTTGCTTTTCTCGGTATGGGTGTATGTGTATTTTCCTACATTAGCTCGGGATATGGAGGTGGCGGGGCCTCGGCGACTCCGTATTCATTGATGTTCGGCGAGCACCTCGAGGCCTCGAGACTCTCTCTCTCTGCGGCGGTACTTTGATCTTGTTCGGCGGCAGAGGTACTTGAACTCTCGGTTCTTTTCATTTTCATCTTTGATCCGCTTTATATATTCGATTTATGCCGGTTGTTATCCGAGATCACTTGGCGACCTTGGCGATCTTTGGCGGCGACCTCGAGCATCAATACCGGAGGGTTGACTAGTTCGATCTGGAATTCTTGCTCGAGGACCCGGTCGGCGGGCTTGGTTCTGGGGAACGTTTTGGTCGAGATATGGGGGCGCAATACGCAGCAGCCTCCTGTTGTGCCTCCAGACACCATGCGGACTGCTGATAGATTATCCCCTGAGGAGGTCAGTAGTGCTATGCAGGGCAGTGATGCTTTATTACATCTTCTTGATGGAACTCGCCACCTACGCCGCATATACGATGCCCCTTGGCGGAGTGGGCTCCACGGAGGTCCACCGGCGCACCATCTTGGTCGCGCCCGTGCTCTGAATATCCCTTCTTCTAGCGGTGGCACATCGAAGGTGAGGCGATTCGATTCCTCGATCCCTCGACTCTTGATCATCGGGGTGGCGGACATGCCGGCCGAGTTAATTGGCGATTTGGGGCGCCTTACAGATTCCGTTAGAGCCTCCTCTGCACGATCCACAGATATGTTAGAGACCTGACTACGCCCGGTATGTTTTTCGACTTTGATTTATCGATCGGATATTTGGACATTGATTCCTTCTTGATAGTTTTGCATGTACATTTCTGACCTCTGTTGGGTATCTGACGAATTGCTCGGGATCTTGGCCACATTCGAGGCATGATCTTCACGGAGGAGAGATGAGCATCGTGGGTGTGGAGGTATTGTTCATTTTCCTGTACTAGCATGTTTACGATGATACTCGGTTTTGAACCTTCTGTATTAGAGCACATCGACACACACCTATTCACATTACGCATTTGCACTGCTTTTTACGTTTGAACTAATGCATTGCACCTTGCATTTTCAGATGCCTCGATTATATGCTTGACGAGGTGGGCCACGGGCCTTCTCGAGAGGTCGAGTCTTGGGCCATCGAGCCTTCTCGGGGCTGGGCCATCTAGGCCTTCTCGAGGAGTTCGAGGCGAGGGTCGTCTCATGAGCCTTGAGGCACCCATCGTCGAGGATGTGAGGAGGAGATCGCAGATCATGTGTCGAGAGGCATCCTGGAGAGGAGGCCTGGTCTTGGTTCGAGGCGGAGGCAGGCACGAGGAGGATCCGGAGGATGACAGCTCCGATCGGATGGTGATGAAGATCTTGAGAGATTATCCCGAGAAGAGGATGAGAGGGCCTCCCATTCCGTTCAGGACACGATGTTATTTCTGCTTTATTCTACTTTTTAGCTAGTAGTTTGTAGCACTTTGCACATTGTTAGGCGGTTTATTTTACGTAAAACTTGTACCTTTATTGTTGTAAGACATGATGAAATGAAACGACTTTTGAAAAGATGTTGTACTTGAAATTCTTAGCATCGCATCGCATTATTTTGCATAAAATGGAATTGAATGGAAATGTGCCTTATGTATTTACAGGTCGGAGTAGTGAACCGGCGCAACAAATAAAAACAAATCGACTCACTAAGAGATAAGCGATTCTTAGCAAGTTTACAACTCGATAAACAAAATACAACAATATTAATGACTCAATAAACAAGACTTAACAAAATTGTGTAATCAAGGGTAATAATTCAAAACACAAAATCACGACTCGACAAACTTACAACTCGATAAGCAAAACAACAACTCGATAAGCAAAAACATGACAAAATATATTTGGATGGACAATGCGGATGATGGAATGCACTCAAAAGCGAGAGAAATGGAGGCCTTGACATTCCCGATGCATGAAAATTGCCCTCGGGAGGATCGAGTATCGGCTACATTTCCAATTGAGGTGGACTCTTGCCCCGCATACTCTGACTTGGAAGACGAGAGCTCTATCCCCTCTGTCTTGATTGCACTTTATCTCGAGTCTTTGGGATTGGCTCAACGAAGAAGCACAAGATGGGCTTAGGTTGGCATCGAGACTTCAACCGACTCTGGAAAGGGCGAGGGACACTGACTTGACTATGCCCAGTTTATTGCTTTATTAGTACTTTCAAGTTTTCTAAGCGTGAGTGTAATAAAAAGCAACTTCAATTGTATGCAAGAGCAAAAGAACTACATTTTGAAATTAATGAAATTGAAGGTTGTGGTCTTGAAAATCCTCCGCTTTTGGTCCAAAAATGGTCTTAGTTGTGAAAAGATTAATTTGAACAAAGTCAACTTTATGAAAACTTTTCAAAACTATTTTCGATATGGATCGAGCTGGACACGCTGAGATCATCCTTTGAGATGCACAACCGAATCCTATGGCTGGAAAGTTGCCCTAGTCTGAAAAAGGGCCTCGGCCATTCAATAGCAGGAAAGTTGCCCCTAGTCTGGATGACATCGGAACACTCCATTGCAGCGGAAAGTTGCCCATAGTTTACATAACCTTTGTCGGAGATCACAATAGATCTTTGATGAATAAAGATGGTGAGATGATCAAAAATGGACAAAGTTGATCGGGAAAAGATTATGGTGAACTTCAAGATGAAGGCGCCTCGTATCCCAAAGATGGGAATCAAGTCTTCGTAGTTCGAGCTCGGGTTATTTCGAGTGTTTTTGCTCTCCTTTTGCGCTCTAACTTTTGCCAAGGCGCCCTTTGCGGGTTTTCAACCTTCTTGAGCTCGGTTTTTATAATTTTCAAATTTTCTATGCTCTGAGTTTTGCCTAGGTCGCCCTTCCGGGTTTTCGGCCTAGCGAGCCTCTCAGGGATAATATTTCTTCAACTTGTCCATATTGATCGGTTGGGAAAACTCCAAGCCATCCAGATCCATCGAACCAGCTCCACTGACAGATTGACTTGATGATGTAGGACCGGTCAATTGGAGTGCGAACTTGCCCTTGGGTGCGTGGATAGGAGCTCGGTTGTCTTTGAGTACTAAATCTCCTTCTTTTAAATTCGTGGACTTAACCTTCTTGTTAAAAGCCGGGCGATTCTGCGTTGATAACCCTGAACGTGATACAGTGCTTTCAATCTCCTTTCATCAAAGAGCATGAGTTCTTCAAATCTATTCTGCTTAATCTGCTTGACTATCGGCACTTTCGGCCAATACTCTCAATAGCCGGAACCTCAATCTCGATAGGTAGAGCGGCCTCCATCCGTAGACTAATAGTGCGGTCGCCCGATGAAGTTACGATCGAAGTCTGTAGCCCATGAGCAAATGGCGGCTTATCGCTTCCCAGATAGGTTTCCACCATCTTACGTAGTATCGCTTGATATTCTTGTTGGCGGCCCCACCTGGTCCGTTGGTTTGCGGCCGGTAAGTAGATGACTTATGAAATTCCACGTTGTAAGTCTCCAACAAGTCAATCACCTCCTTCTTGAAGTGGGAACCATTGTCAGAAACTATTTCATTTGGGACTCGTGGCGGCGGATAATGTTGTTTCGATGAATTTTGCAGCGTGTGAAGCTTTCAACCTTTGCATAAGATTGGGCCTCAACCCACTTGTGAAATAATCTATCGCTACGAGGATGAACTCATGCCCGTTCGACCCCTTGGTAATGGCTCCAATCACATCAATTCCCCAGACGAGAAAAAAGGCCATGGCGAAGTCATGTTGTCTGCTTTGTGGCGGAATGTCCATGCGATTTGCATGAATCGACATTTGTGGCATCGCTGAAACCGATACAATCCTCCTCCATGGTGGACCAATAATAACCTTGCCTAAGGATCTTCCTAGCCAACATCACCCCATTCATATGTGCACGCATTCACCCGTGGATGGCTTCCATCAGACGTTTGGACTCTTGACATCAACACACGGTTTATGCATTCCCGGATGACCTCTTCTACTGAGTTTACCCCATGAGATGATGAACTGGGTGACATTCTTCGATTGCCCTCTTGTCTTTGGCATTTACCTGGCGGGTATACTTCTTTCTCCAAAAAGTTCGGATGTCGTAGTACGGGGTGTTCGTCACGAACTTCATCTATGGCTGCAATCGACTCATAAGCGGTGCAAATTTACGGTCAATAATGACGGCGCATCGGACTCCGTGGGATGTCTATCATGGATGATAGAGTTGCTAAAGCGTCTGCGAACTTGTTGTTCTCTCTTAGTAGATGAGTAAACTTAACTTTTCAAACAGGAATCGGCAAATCCAAGGTTTGGTGATACATCATCATATTTTCTTCTTTTACTTTCCGGTCTCCTTTAGCTTGAGACACAACAAGATTCGAATCTCCGATGGCGTCGGTAGTCTTGCCCTAATTCGAGTTGCTTCCATACCGACAATGCCGCCGTGATACGCCGTTATTTGAGACTTTGAAAGCGGAGTTTGAAGGCTAGAGGATCTGAGGAATTGTCGGGTGCTATCGACAACACTCTATCCCATACCCATGTTGATTTGGCGCTCGTCAAAGTACATTATCCAACTTTCCTCGTCGATATCTTGAAATTGCTTCATCTGAATAGGTACTCAGCTGCTTCATCCCCTCAACGGATGGTCGGCAAGGAACTCTGCTCTTGCTCGCCCTTCTTGACTTCGCGTCACATATGTGAGATCAAATTCGGGAAACATGACAACCAACGAGCTAGCCTACCGTAAGCTGGTTTCTCGAAAAGATATTTGATGGGATCAAGTCGTGAAACCAACATTACGAGTGAGCTAACAAGTAGTGCCGCAACTTCCTAGTAGCCCATACGAGCTAAGCAAGCCTTTTCGGCGTATCTGGGGTTTCATACTCTAGCATTTTCTTGCTCAAATAATAGATGGCTTTCTCCACCTATCTTGATTCTTGTGCAAGCATGCGACCCATCGTGGTCTCGATCCTGGCGGTACAAAATCAACGGTTTCCACGATTACGGTGGTGATAAAGCGGGTGGAGTTACGTAGATATTCTTTAATCTGTTCAAATGCGACTTGGCATCGGCCGTCCCATTGGAACTTCTTTCCTTTCTTGAGAGGCCAAAAAGTGGTTCACAAGTCAAGGTTAGTTTTGAAATAAACCGTCTTATGAATTGCACTTTACCGAAAGCCTCGCACCTCCTTTTGATCCTTGGTGGTGGCATTTCTAAGATGGCCTTGATTTTGGAAGGGTCGACCTCGATGCCTTTTGTGTCGAAACTGACATTTTTCATTGTAACACCAAGCGTACATTTACGAGGGTTTAACGCCTTTGAATTCCACGATCCTTTGGAAAAACTTGCGCAAGGCGGTGTAGTGGCCCTCTCTTTCTTTGGACTTGACAATCATGTAGATCACGTACACCTCAACCTCTTTGTGGATCATATCATGTAGTATTGTGGTGCGGCCCGTTGATAAGTAGCCCCGTTCTTCAACCCAAGCGGCATGACCCGATAGCGATATGTTCCCCAGGGGTAGTGAATGCGATCTTTTCTCGTCTCTGGCGCCATCACTATCTGGTTATAGCAGAAGCCATCCATGAGCGAAGCGATGCATGCCTGTTTGTAAAGTCCACTAGCTCATCAATGTGTGGCAAGGGAAAATCGTCCTTTGGACTAGCTCTGTTTAAATCCCTGAAGTCTACGCACACCCGGATCTTGCCATCTTTCTTCGGCACTGGCACTATGTTGGCCAACCAAGTGGGATATTACGATACTAGCGAGGAAGCTGCGTCAATTTGTAGTGACCTCTTCTTTGATCTTGAGAGCCCAATCAGGCGGATCCTACGAGCTTGATAGGTGGGCCTCGGGGTCAAGGGGATCGATCTTGTACAATCTCGGGATCGATTCGGGCATGTCTTCGTGGGACCCGCGAAAACATCTTTGAAATCTTTTAATAAGCGACTAAGCGCTCGCGTTCCTCTGAAGACAACGTGGACCCGTCTGGACGGTAGCGGGTCCTCCTCGATTACCAATATTCACAAAATGATTTCATCCGTTAAGGGTTTAACAAATCTCTCTTGCTCTTGCTCAATTAGTCGTTGCAAAACCGGAGGAACCGTCCTCGTCGTTTTGATCAAAATTTTGAAAGTCTGATTAAAACAATAAATTAGGGGCCGCAGAAAAGTACTAGGAAACCACATTCACCTCATTCTCATTAAGTTCATCCAAATCGTCCAATTCTTCCGTTACGCAGACTCAAAGAAAAGGAAAAAACTGACTGGGCGGGACTTTGGCATCGGGTTGACACCGAGAGTGCAGACTTCGAGACTTCGGTCGGTGGAACTGATTCGACTCGAAGACTTCGGTGGAATCGATTCGGCTCACTACTGACCGGAGCTTCTGGATAAGAATCCTCGTCTTGCCAAATGAGAGAGGTGCGATCGATCGTCCAAAATAGGCTTTGGTTGGCCGCGACGTTTCATCTCAATCATGGAAACGCGGCGTTATTCCCCAGCAATCTGGTCGTCGGAGGATCGAGAGAGACATGCGATGCTACCCCATTTCCAATTGATTGCCCTCGGGATCCTCTGCGTATTACGCTCAATCTCGGTTATTGGAGTGCATGCGCTCGCGACAGCGTCATCCCGAGCGATTGCGGTCGAAGAAGATTTGAAACACGATGCAGCTTCCCTCGCGTTCAACCATGGTTACGGGAAGCGCAAAATGGAAAATCTTCCCCCTCGGCCAAGCGTCCGTTCGAGTACCAGATGGGCCTATGTATTAGATCAAAAGGCTTCGGCTGCCGCTCGAACCTTTGGCCATTTCCTTTCCTTTCCTTGCCGGTCTTCTTTGGTGGGTAGATAACCCAATCAAAAGGTATGTGGATTATGTGGCACTTATGGCGACTCCTTTCTGCCGCTTCTTCCCAATCCCATCCGGGATATGTTGTAGCTTATTCATGAGGTATCACGGCTTGGCCGACATACAAACCCTCATTCATAGCCATAATGTTTTGTACCACGGGCCTTAGCCAAAAGTAAATCCCGATATAAACATGTCCTCCATGCCGGTGTTCAATCTCCGGGTGGCGTAGATACCTCGGAGGGATGGATTGATGAGTTCCCAAAAACAATGGCTACTCCCTTTCCATAGGGGTATTTCACCATTTGATCACGAGTAGATGAAGCGGCCTTCACGATGCAACGAGTGCCCCAAAAGCATGTTGAAAGATGTAGGGACCTCCAAGACATGAAAATCTATTTCGTGTTGTCGGGCCCAATCTTGGTTTGGATTTTCCTTGTCCCCGGGACATCCTGCTTGTATTATCATATGCTCGATTACTTGAGTAGTCGGTGTGAAGTCATGACTTTAACCCAATTGCATCGCCGTTACGGCGGACGGACATTGATAAGCGGACCGGTGTCAACAAGCACCACCGGAATCCATTTGTCCTGCATTCTCTGGAGATGTAGAGAGTGCATTATGATCCACGCCCTCGGCGGCAATTCTTTAATAAAGGTCAATGGGGAACCTCCTCCGGGAAGACCAAACCAACTAGTTGTTCGGCGTAGTTTCGATGGAAAGTTTCGCTCTGTCCATGGCGAGATAAGATGACCCGGTGCACCCTCGAAGCCATAGCGATCCCGAGATGGAGATGTACTTGTATTTTCTTTATTGCTTGATCTGACCTCTTCTTCCACTTGCTTCTCTTCTGTTTCTCTGCCTCCTTATCTTTCCACGATGCCTCGGGTTGATCAAGGTGTGGGGGCTTGAAATACCGCCCACTTCTAGTCATATGGTCTACCTCCTCGAGGTACAGTCTTTGTCTGGTTGGCCACTGCCCAATCTTAAATGCGTGTGGGCAAGATACAAGTCATCATCTTCCCACCACATTCCATTAGCATCTAGCGAGGCATCATGCGGTTACGGTAAGTTCACGCTCTCGGTGTTTTCATTCCGCATGCCCACGGCATGTTCGGTCTTCGTGCCGGCACTCTCAACTTCCTCGTGATTCTTTGCTTTTGGGCTCTCTCGAGAATCCCATCTTTTCCTTGTTCCTCCAACAATAAGCATGCGGTTTTCAAAATGTTTTGTTCTGGCGAAATTCTTCGTCGGCGCTCTCCGGCAATGTGTCGATCCTCGGCCCTTAGGCCTAAATGGTACAATATCGGTGATCATCCAACCACGGCGACCTGGCGACTCCTCATCTTGAACGGTTAATCGATGCATCCCGATTCTGCTTTCGTAGAATTGAAGGTTGGCGAAGTCCTCTTCCATGATCAAATCATCCCATTGATTCAAGCTTGTCCCCGGATCATACACAATTCGGCCTCTTAGCAACCCCATACTCGGCTTAGGCGGCTCATTGACAAGATATATCCACTCGGATCATAAGCTCTGCCGGCTAAATTCTCAGATAGCTCCACCCAGATTCAAGCTGTTTTGCTCTCCTCGGAGCTGCCCGTTCCATCCTCGGTGGTCACCACCTTTAGCTCGAGTTGGGGTGTAGAGGTGTCCATCATGCACAAGTCCGTGCTATCGGGAGGATCACCTCGGCTTGGGTAGGTGGGAGGGAGTGATATAGATCTTTGGGATCATATGAAGCGACCCAGTATGGATGAGGTTGACTCTTTTGGTGGATCTTGGTTGTGTTTGGGGAGTGGGTTGTTTGTGACGTTGGGTCCTTGGGAGGTAGAATGATGTTTTTGTCAATGAGATCTTGAATCTCATGGCCTTGACTGTAACATTAGTCGGTGTCATGACCATCTTGTTGGTGGTATTGGCAATATTTGGTGGGTTATGGGAAGGGAGTGGATTAGGTAGAGGCCTCGGTTCCAAGGGTTCAGTGCCTTTCGACTAGAACCAGGGACTTTAGACAAAGGCATATAGAGTGGGGAGAAGGTTCGTTGACCCACAGGGTTGGTATCTTGGGGCTTGATTCTGCTCGAGGCATCGAGAAAAAGGTGTGGCATTGTGGACCTTGGTTGGGGAGGGATTGGTGGTGACCATTCCGACCTCTGAAGTTCTTGTATTGGAAGAGCCACTTTCGACTGCATTGGTATTAGGTTAAATGTTCTCGGGGTTGATCCGATCTTGGTCAACAGACCTGTTTCGCATCCTCTATTTGCATCCCCATATCATGTAAATCTGCGAAAGTGGGGAAGGGACTACAATCATCTTCTTCATTAATGCATTTGGAGATGCGCACAATCATCGGATCGATCTCTATCTGTTGGCCTTAAGGTCATCATCGATGCCTTCGCCCTCCACCGGGTTACAAAATCGAGAGAAACTTCTCTTTACATTCTTGCTGGTTGTCTCGAGATCACGAGTTGTGATCTCGTCTGCGTGTTATATATGAATATTGCGATGAAGGCCTCGGCCATCTCATCGATTTGTTTCACATCGTCATCGAGTTTTGAGTACCAAGTGGATGCCACACCCGGCGAGTTCGACCGAACAAAAGCTTTGCGGTCGGGTTAGGCCATTGGTCTTAAGATGTCGAGAATAGCGGGAGGTGGACCATAGGATCCTCGGACCCATCAAAGCGATCGTCTGGGGCATCTTAAATCTATCGTGAGTCACGGCCACATCGATATAGCCGTCTTCAATATCTGGGATGGCCTTCACCCTTGAGACTTCTTAAGAGCTTCTCCAACTTGCTCAATTTGGTATCTGGTCTACCTCGAACTCAAATGGAGAGTCGGGTGGTTAGGTGTAATGTTTTTGGACGGTTGTGGTGGTAGAAGCGGGCACCAGGCCAGATTGGATGACTATGTCCTCTTGGGTGTTTTGTGGGTTAGGCGAGCATTTTGTGGATTTGGGAGGGTAGCTTGGGCATTGGCGGTTGGAGGGCATGCAGGGATTTGGGGAGGATTACGCGGTAGATGTTTGTTGAACAATGGAGCCCTGGTGGAGGGACTGGTCTTGAAGCAGATCTGGCGTTCTTTGTTATGTCTGGCGATCAACTTTCGGTGTTGGGCCATAATGGCTTTGTTGTTTGGAAAATTCCGCTGGCGGATAGCATCATCTTGCATTTGCTTCATGCTTCGACCATCTGGCGCATCATCGCCTCTATTGTTGGATTACATTGTTCCATCGAAAAATCGGCAAGTGTGTCTCTATAGCGAAATAGGAATCTCAACCCGACTATCTGTTTCTAAAGTAGGCTAGCATTACGGTAATCTGTGCTCACGATATCGTTTCCTCGGTCTCCTTCTAATAACAGGGGTAGTGAATGGAACAGGATGTCCGTCAACTAGATCCTCGGATCGAGTAAGTCGGCGACCTCGTGTCAGTTGCTTGGGGGTATCGGCGGGTTCGGAAGCAATTGTGCTACAAAGCGTCCTAGCAAAGGATAAATAAAGCGAAAAAAATAAATAACCCGAGAAATAAAGCAGGCGGCATAGCGGCTTAAATTGAATACACCACACGATCGGGTATACAACAACACACAGTTAGTAAGTGGCTATACCTTGTCCTCAAATCTTGGTCAATATTCTGTATCAACATTACGATAAAGCGAATCGATATCCGGACAAGCGATTCCCAAATCTTTGGATAATGCATGAACTGATTCCCAAATTCAAAACTGATGCCCAAACTCATACTGATACATGCATTCCCTGTAGAGGCACACTCTAACAAGCACATAGCAGATAAGTGAGAGCCAAAACACCCCTATGTTGGGGTAGGGTTTCCCTGTCCTATTTTGTCAGGAGCTAGGGTTTCACTACGCACACAGCGGCTTCAAACAACCTATATCGGGTAAGCAACCTGTCCTAGTTTGGAATGGTCACTATGGATCCGAATATGCACTAGGTCGAATGGTCAAAAAGGGTGCCCCGGTAAAAATCGGGGTTTGTGTTCCCATACTGGCAGAGCCCGTAACCGATCAGCCTTATGGACATGCCTTGACAAGACAAGCCTCCGGCAAACCGCTCAGGAATAGCAGATGGCAAACACGGTGTCCTAGGCGCACCAATGCAAATGCAATGCAAAGAAACACACAAGTGTAGTCAAAACCAGATATCATGAGTTCGAGGTAAGTTCTCTAAATCCCAATGATGCTTGAAGCGTAACAACGCCCGAGGACCTCGCTACAGTTCGGACTCGATTTTGTTGCGGTTCTCAATCTTGAACCAAAGAGTCCAAATCCGGCAAATCGTTTTGAAGGAAAACAGATTTTTTGAAAAGAAGTGCCAAACATGAATTTGCTTTGCGGATAACGAGTCGCCACCTAAATATTTTAAAATGGGAAATTTAGGAAACCACGACTCGGTGCCAAAAGGCCACGTGTCGTCATCACCAAAGTTGGCTCGGGAACTTGGATGCGATTAGGGAAAGGTCAGATCGTGAGCACCCCCTCTCGGCCGGTCAAAGACCGGCCTCTACTAACCATGATATCTGTTTTTTGAAAACTTTGTATGCTCTTATTCGATTATTAGCCTAGGTTACTATGTGATGCTTTCATGACAAACAAGTATAAATGGCGTCTCTGGATTGGAACAAAACATTTCATGTTTGTTTGTGAAAGATGGTTTGCTACCCATGGTGGGCTTAAAATCTGATTTTGCCACAATCTAGTGGGCTTAACAAACAATCGATGAATTGTCCCAATTGAGATAACTCAACCTCCACCCACAGGCATTCAAAGCGGTTATATCATATAAGCACATAGCCTCATGGTAAGCATGCTATCATGGCGATCACTCCGCATGCAAGGATGCTAAAGCATAAAACTTACCTAGTACTCCAAGCCAAAACAAAAGCTGATTAGAAATCATGCATGATCCTAAGTGTACTGTAATGCCTAATGCAACACATGCAAAATGCTACTATAGCAGGCTCGGCTATTCTAAAGATGGCATGTGAGATGCTTGACTATCATATATTAAACTTGGAATTGAAATACTGAATGCGGTTTGTATGATCTTGGAGCAGTGCGTGCAAAAGCAGATGAATGATGCAAACATGCTACCATCTTGTATGCTAATTGAAATATGCCCTATATCTAACCATCCAAAGCGGATAAATAAAAGGGAGAAAGAAATGGGGTTGGAAGACATACATCACACTCACACACCCTTATTACAATTTTGCCCTCATGAGGGTCGAATAAATAATATCTGATCGAATAAAAGAATATATAGTCGAAATAAATATACAAATTCTAATTAATTAACAAATTAATTAAAAAAATTAAAAGCTGGCGTGCAAGCGAGGGTGCCTCGCCGATAGATGATGTATCTTTGTTGCTTGGCGCGAAATCCATTGGAATGCTGATTAGCCTCTGTTTGCGGTATTTCTCGAAATCGTGCGAATCTCGAAAAGTTGCTGAACTCTGATTTTGTTTGCAGAGAGAGCGGAAAAGGGCATAGCAATGTATTTCACAAATATATGCATGCCTCGATCCTCGTGCCACCAATCACGCATATCGATGCATGATGGCGAGAATCGAATTGCACAATTCAATATGGGATGAATGTAGGTGCATGCGATAACAAAACCTAACTCCATCATGGGTAATCCGGATGGCGATGACTTGGGAATTGAGACCCGTTCGTTACTCGGTCTGGGCGTGCCTCGTTTCCGTGCGATATGCATGATATGCATGAAATGCAACTAATATGCAACCTAGCATGCGCAATGCCATGAAAATGAGATGCCTCGAAATCGTGTCCACGGCACGCAAAGCGATCTGAATGACATGCAATGTAATGATGGACTTATACCAACATGAGGGCCTCGGCCACACTCACATAGGATGAGATGAAAAGAATGAGGTGCCTCGAAATCGTGCCCAGCCGCATAAACCGGCAATGATGAAATCTCATCGGATAAAAGCGAGTGCCTCGAAATCGTGCATGCACGCATAAACGAAGCGATGCATGCAATGCAAACCGGATAAAGCGAAGTGCCTCGAAATCGTGCACAGACGCAAAGCAAACGGCGATGATGAATAATGCAAATCGGATAAAAGCGAAGTGCCTCAAAAGCGTGCCTGCAGCATAAGCCGGCGATGATGAAATGGAGAAACGGATAAAACTGAAGTGTCTCGAAATGCGTGCACGCGCGCACGCAAACCGAGGCGATGTCAAAATGACAAAATCGGATAAAATCGAAGTGCCTCGAAAGCGTGCCTGAGCGCGCCGTCAGCGATGATGAAATGATGAAAATCGGATAAAAGCGGAAGTGCCTCGAAAGCAGCGTGCCGCAGTAGCGCCGTCGGCGATGATGAAAAATGAAAATCGGATAAAACCGAAGTGCCTCGAAGCAGCGTGTCCTGGTAGCGCCGTCGGCGATGATGAAAGAATGAAAATCGGATAAAACGAAGTGCCTCGAAAGCGTGCCAGCGCGCAAATCGGCGATGATGAAAAATGAAAATCGGATAAAAGCGAAGTGCCTCGAAAGCAGCGTGCCTGGTAGCGCCGTCGGCGATGATGAAATGATCGGATAAAACCCGAAGTGCCTCGAAATGCGTGCGCGGACACGTAAACCGAAGCGATGATAAATGAGACGAGATGGCATACGGAATGCAACGATGGGCTTACACCAATATGGGAGAGCCTCGGCTCACTTGCATAGGAAGGCCGTCGGATAAAAACAAAAGGCTGCCTGTCATCGCAGACCGCCATCGGGGCAATGATGTAAACATGAAAAACATGAAAATGCAATACTGACATAGGATATCTCGTACGCTCACATAAGGCCGGAATGATAGATGAATGAGGAATTGCTCGAAGTGCTGCGTGCCATTGTACATAAGCGAAACAATGCAAAAATGATACAAATGGCATGGGAAATGATATGCAAGCATGGCAATGGAATTTCAGCACCTAAATAAAGGGAAAACAGCCCGAAACAATTGAAATGACACTTTCGAAGCATGCATTCATCCGAAAGTGTGAAATTAAGCCGAAATGGCCTATAGCCGTGCCATACATGCAAAATATGATCATGGAAGCAAGAACAGTAGCAAGGCAGTCCCAAATATGGCATTTTTCAGTAACAAACATGGCCAAAATGTAAGCATAGATAGATCAACAATAGCATGCAAAGTTAGTGGCCAAAAGAGGAGTATTGAGACAAGTGACATATGCAAACCCCAAATGGACAAACTTTCTTCTACAACATTGAAGATGAGAAAAAAATAAGCTCAATTTCAGAAGATGACATCCTCAAAATCAGAATAAAATCATGCTAACAATTCCATGCAAAAATGGAGCTCAAAAGAGGCTATAACAAGAGTCATGCAAAGAAAGCACCAAATGACAAAATTTTCTTCATGAAATGTGTAAAGGGGGTCAAAATAAGACCAAAGTCAGTATGGGTCGAAGTCCCAAAAACAAATAGAAATAGGTCAAAAGTTGCATACAAAAATGGGCACACTTGATGGAATTTGAAGGAAGTGGTGGATACAATGGCCAAATGAAGTTGAGCCCTTCTACAATGTTGTAGAGGGCTCAAAATGAAACCTAAAACCAGTAGGGTCGGACCCTAAAAACAAAAGGAAATAGGCCTAAACAAGCATGCAAGATAATGGCATAAAAGCTAGGTATTGAAACAAGTATATCATAGAAGCCTCAAATGAAGTTGAGCCCTTCTACAAAGTTGTAGAGGGCTCAATATGCACCTAAAACCAGTAGGGGTCAGGCCCCAATTCTCAACCAATTGGAGTATAGAAATGAATCAAGAAAAAGCCCTAAAAGTTGGTTTGAAGACTTACCCTTGAAGACTTGTCTTTCTTTGATTCTTGGCTTTGATTTGTAGCTTCTCAACCTCTGAAATTCACTTCCTAGCTGCTGGAATGGTAGTAGGGATGGTGAGGCTAGGTGTTGATGAAGAAGACCTAGGGACTTAGAAGCTTTTGAGGTTTTGAGCTATGAAAATGGAGGAATTTGAAGATGATCTCTTGAGACAATTTTTCCAACCTTGAAGAAGGAGGAGGGCCCTTCAAATAGACAAAAATGGGGTGTAAAGGGAGGAAAGCACCCAATCTTTCCCTCAGAAATATCCAGGATGCCGGGATATGTTGGAAAATATCAGGACAGTGAGACAATTTGAAGCAGGTGGCCGGGTAAATTGTGAAGGTGGCGGCCAGCCACCCACTGGCGACCCGGCCACCTCATGGCTGACCATGGCCAAAATTGAAGTGAAGATTTTGGCCGACCACCATGCAAAGTGTCCTCCAAGTGTGTAGAACAAGGATCAAGGTTGGAATTTGGCAACGTGAAGAAGTCACAACATAGAGCTTGAAGGAGGCCCAAAATGAAACCTTGAATTTACGGCCGACCATATACTTTGTGTCCTCTAAGATGTGTAGAACAAGGTTCCAAGGTCGAAATTGGCAACAGGCAGGAGCCACAACATAGAGCTTGAATGAGAGGCCCAAAAATGAAACCTTGAATTTACGGCCGACCACCAACCCTTAGGGTCCTCCTAGATGCCCTCATCACGGATATGTAGCTTTGGTTGGAAGAAAATACCCCTAGGGTGTTCAACATTGGCAGGAAGTGAGAAAAAGCGGGCTCGGGAGGAAAGCGGTTATCTGGGATAATTGCTGGCTTCTCCCCGGTGATCTTCTGATGTTGAAGCAGAGGTACTGCCAAGTTTGAACAAAAACTAATGAGAAATGAGCGCTCGGAGCCAAAAGCCGAGCAATTAAGGATCAAAATGAGCTGCCGGTGCGGAAGTGGTATTCGAAGTGGGTATCTGCGACCCAGTGTCCCTCGGGATGACAAAAGCAGAGGTCCCTACCAAAAATCGAGAACCGCAAAATGAATGCTCGGGACCAAAAGGGCGATTTGGGGTCAACCGATTCTGAGCACGAAAGTGGCATCTGACCACGAAGTGGGCATCGGGGCCCAGGGTTCCTCGAAATGTTAAAATAGAGGTCTCCGCCAAAACCGGAAAGCGGATGCGAAATGAATGCTCGGGGGCCCAAATCACGCGATTCGGGTCAAAATGGTCGCCGAACCGAAGTGGTGTTAATGCGAAGTGGGCATCGAGGGCCCCGGTGTTCCTCGGAACATTAAAAGCGAAGGTCTCCACCAAAAACCGGAGAAGTCGGAGATGGTTGGGCGGTCGGCCGAGCCTGACGGCAGCTCAGCGAGCAACCGGGCTCGAAATGGGCAAAATGGCCTCTGACCACGAAAAAGTAGCTCACGGCCACGGGAGATAGTCTCTGAGACCACTCCCTTCCCTCGGGAAAAGCAGAAAAGCGAGTTTGGTTATGGCGAGACAAGGTAGAAGAGGGTTGGTCGGGAGGCGAGGCGCCGGCGCAAGACTCTGAGACTTGAACGAGCTGATATGCAACATCACCGGCGCTCAATCGGTGGCGTCTGAGTCTTAAGGTCGGTCAAAAATGGGGTGTCTCTGATTGCCCTCTTTGTGAGAACTTCGAAAGTCAAGAAGTGACGAGTGAATGTCAAAGCCAGAGGCGACCCATTTTGACAAGGTAGAAGACTTAGACAATCATCTGAGATAAGCGAGAGATATGTACCCGCATGAGCGGGGGGCAAAATGCAAATGATAGGCCGCGAGGTGATCATGCAAATCGACAAGTCGTAATGAAGCAAGTATTGACAAATAAATGCAACAGTTTTAAGCAAGAATGCAAAGCGACAAAATGCGACTACATTTCATGCGATTAGGAATGCGGAGAATCATTCAATTCTCGTCGCGTCTCACGGAGAAGATCGATACTGTAGCGATTAAATGCAGTCGCACCGACCTCAAATGAACCGTACATACAATATCGTGCACTGCAAAAGAGAAATCTAACAAGAACAATATCCTAACAACATACATTCAATGCGATTCCCATGACTCGAAGAGTTTGACACATACAGTGTCGATGAATGAATGCAACATAACGCGAGAAAAGATAATGCGCGACAACGCATGTTTAAGCATAGAAGTATGGCACATCAAGCAAACACGTATGACAATGCAACACATTCATGAGAATGCAAATCATGAACCAAACAATGTAAAACGAGCATAAATCAGGATGCCCAGTTGTTGCACAATAACGAGCTAGAGAACGCGCATTCCGGCGACGGCAACTCGATCGCGGCCTCTGATTTACATTCCGGAGAGGTCACAACATGTTTAAAAAGGATACACTCCGATTTTGATGGATAATGATGAGGCACATGTCGAAATTGCAGTTAAAGTTTATTGAGCAATTGGCCCGAAAGTGTACTTGTCTTCAACTTTTTCGTCCCGGAGCTCCGATTTTCCTCAAAATTTGCAGAGAGGTAGGGGAGGGAGGGGGGAAGATGGTCGGCCAGCCCATTGCCCTAGGAGAGGCCATCGGCCAGTGCCAAAAAGGTAGAGGGGCCGGCCAGCCAGGTTAGGTGGCGACCGCCACACCGCTAAAAGGGCAAAATGGTCATTTTGGCATTTTCTATATATACACACCTCCATTGCCTCCGAAATCACACCCAAAGTTGCAAAACTTCTTCCTCTTGCTCTCTAAGCCACTTTCTCTTTTAGATCTGCATTTTATACGCGTCCCTCGGCCTCCCACGCAAGTTGTTTTTGCGAAATCTTTCAGATTTAAGCACTTTGAAGCGACTAAATTTCGACTTTGGGACTTCTCTTCTCATTTTCACCACTTGAGGTAATTTTGTCTCAATACTTGGAAAATTTTTCCGGGAGTTGACTTTTGGTTGACTTTTCATTTCCCGAGAGTTGACTTTTGTTGACTTTTTCCAATTTTGGCCTATTTTGCTCATTTTTGCTCCTCTTTGCAGATTTCTCGACATGGCAGGCCATTTCCCTCACGGCGGAGGTTTTCCTGGTGCCGGAGATGATTATGATCTTATGACACTACCCCCGAGGGTCCGCCCTTTCCTTCCCGATCGTTATGCTCCAGCGGTGCATAGGCTTCCGCGAGCCACTTTTCGTCATTTTACCGCATTCAACGATCGAGCACCCGTGGATCTTCTTCTACGAGAGCCGGAGCAGCACCTCTCCTACGATGCAGAGGTATTTCACTTTATTCTCTGTATTCCTCGTGCATTTCATTCTCCTGTCATGCTTAGACACACAGTTCAACTTACGACATGAAACTTGCACCCTGAGCATGTAACTTAAACACTTTCATGAACACCTGGCATACTTGAATAATTGTGGCGCCACGGCACATTAGTTAGAAATTGAACACACAGCTCAAACATTGCTTCATCGAAGACACAATCCAAGTCGAAAATGAGCACACTGACATCTTGACTAAGAGTAGAACACACAGTCCCAAAACTCAGATTTTACACACGAACCATTGATTCAAGCGAACACACACCCATTGATTGAGTAGAACACACACCCTAAACTTTGATGCACCGAACACACGACCCATTGATTGAGGCGAACACACATTGATTGAGTAGAACACACATTTCTAAACTTTGAAGCGAACACATTAATCGATTTGAAGTAGAACACAGTCCCAAACTTGAAGCGAACACACATTAATCGATTTGAAGTAGAACACACATCCCAAACTTGAAGCGAACACACACTAATCGATTGAGTAGAACACACATCCCAAACTTGAAGCGAACACACGACCCATCGATTGAGTAGAACACACATCCCAAACTTGAAGCGAACACACATTTGATTGAGTAGAACACAGTCCCCAAACTTGAAGCGAACACACACTTGATTGAGTAGAACACAGTCCCAAACTTGAGGCGAACACACACTTAATCGATTGAGTAGAACACACATCCCAAACTTGAAGCGAACACACGTTCTAGATTTTACAGAAACTTTGAACACGCTTTGACCCAAATGCCAAATTCTTGAACACGCCCATTTTCACTTTACTTGCACACAGCTCATTTTCACTTCATTTGCATATGGCTCATTTTCACTTCATTTGCTGATTTATGCATTTATTCGAAATGCAGGTTCACTCTCGCACAGTGCGAGGATATGGCTCCGTCGCTGCGAGGGAGTTGTATTTTGAGCTTCCGGAAGCTGTCCGGGGATTGGTGGACTTTGCAGGTTTTGGGCCATTCTGCAGAGGATTATCTCATTGCCTCATTAGTAGGACTTTACTGGCCGCTTTAGGAGAGATGGTGGGACACCACCAATTCCTTCCATTTTCGTGCCACTGGGGATATGACCATGACCCCGCTGGACTTTGCTGTACTTACTGGCTTAGACGTAGGCGGTGTTTCCATTCCCTACGACGAGGATATGGGTCAGTGGGAGGCTGCTGGATGCACCCTCTGGGACACACCGCCAGAGACAGAGGTTCGGGAGGGTCCGATACTCTGGTTTCTTGCCCATTTCCCGGGCCACAGATGGAGCTGAGACTCTGAGGAGGCGAGCAAGATGCTGCGGTTTCCTCATGTACCTCCTCGACCACCTTGTTCACGATAGAGGGAACATGGTAGGCTTGTACCTCTTGGCGCTCTGGTGGACTTATCACGGGTTGGTCAAGATGATTGGCGGCGTGGCCCGGGCTACCTAGATCTATTATATGAGCGGTCTCGCACACAGGGGACTTACTCGTGGCTCTTGGAGAGCACAGGAGGTACATTCCGTCCTCTTGATTTACATTTTGCTCCTTATTACTTGTTCACTGCACACACACGGCGTACTTTGCATTCTGTATTCTGCCTTTAGCACTTTGTACTCATATTCTGCATTGCTTTTCTCAGCTGTGGGTGTATGTGTACTTTCCCACATTGGCTCCGGAGATGGAGGTGGCAGGGCCTCCGACGACTCCGTATTCCTTGATGTTTGACGGTGAGCATCTACCGAGGCCTCGAGAGGCTCTCTCTTCTCTGCGGCGGTACTTTGATACTGTTCGAGCGACAGAGGTACTTCAGAACTCTCAGTTCTTTTCATTTTCATCTTTGATCTGCTCTATATATTTTGATTTCTGATCGATTTATGCACTGGTTATCCGCAGATCACTTGGCAGCCTTGGGCAGTCTTCGGCGACGACCTCGAGCATCAATACCCCGGAGGGTTGACTAGTTCCCAGTACAGATTCCTGCTCGAGGGACCAGTCGGCCGGGCTTGGTTCCTGGGGGAACGTTTTGCCGAGATATGGGGAATTCTCAGAACCTCTGCCGTGCCTCCAGACACCATGCGATCGCGATAGATTATCCTCGAGGAGGTCAAGAGTGCTATGCGAGCGATGCTTTATTACATCTTCTTGATGGGAGCTACGCCACCTACCGCCAAGATATACGATGCCCCCTTGACGGAGTACGGCTCCACCACGAGGGAGGTCCACCGGGCGCACATCTTCGAGTCGCGCGCGTGTACGATATCCTTCTTCTAGCAGGTTTGGCACATCCAGAGGTGGGGCGATTCGATTCCTCCGATCCTCCGACTCTTGATCATCCAGGTGGCGAGACATGCCGACCGAAGGATTTAATTGGCGATTTGGGGCGCCTTACCAGATTCCGTTAGAGCCTCCTCTCGCTCGATCACAGATATGTTAGAGACCTGACGCCCGGTATGTTTTTCACTTTTGATTTATCAATGATATTTAGACATTGATTCCTTTATTGATAGTTTTGCATTTGTATTTGCGACCTCTGTTGAGTATCTGACGAAATAGCCGATGTTGGCCACATTCGAGGGCATGATCTTCACGGAGGAGACGCAGATGAGCATCGTGGGTGTGGAGGTCTTGTTCATTTCCCTGTACTAGCATGTTTCTGATGATACTCCGGTTTTGAACCTTCTGCTGTATTAGAGCACATCTGACACACACCCTATTCACATTCTGCATTTGCACCTGCCTTTTATGTTTGAACTAATGCATTGCACCTTGCATTTTCAGATGCCTCCAGTATATGCTTCGACGCGAGGTGGGCCACCCGGGCCTTCTCAGAGAGGTCGAGGTACTGGGCCATCCAGGCCTTCTCAGGGAGCTGGGCCATCTAGGCCTTCTCGAGGAGTTCGAGGAGCAGGGTCGTCTCGCAGACGCAGGGCACCCATCGTCGAGGATGACGAGGAGGAGATCGCAGATCATGTGTCAGAGGCATCCCCTGGAGAGGGAGGCCCTGGTCTTGGTTCCGAGAGCGGAGACGAGCCTGAGGAGGATCCGGAGGATGACAGCTCCGATCCAGATGGTGATGAAGATGCAGAGATTATCCCGCAGAAGAGGATGAGAGGGCCTCCCCATTCCCGTTCCCGAGGACACTGATGTTATTTCCTGCTTTATTCTACTTTTTTAGCTAGTAGTTTGTAGCACTTTGCACATTGTTAGGCAGTTTTATTTTCTGTAAAACTTGTATCTTTATCTGTTGTAAAATATGATGGAATGAAACAGCTTTTGAAAAGATGTTGTATTTGAAATTCTTAGCATCGCATCGCATCATTTTGCACGAAAATGGAATTGAATGGAAACGTGGCTCATGTATTTATCGGGTCAGGTAGTGAACCGACGCAACAAAATAAAGAAACAAATCGACTTACTAAGAGATAACAGAATCTTAGCAAGTTTACAACTCGATAAACAAAGTACAACAATGTTAACGACTCAATAAACAAGACTTAACAAAATTGTGTAACCAAAGGGTAACAACTCAAAACACAAAATGCGACAGCTCGACAAACTTACAACTCGATAATCAAAACAACAACTCGATAAGCAAAAACACGACAAAATGTATTTAGATGCAATCTGGATGATGGGACGTACTCAAAACTGATAGAAATGGAGGCCTTCGACATTCCCGATGCACAAAAATTGCCCTCCGGAGGGGATCGAGTATCCGGCTACATTTCCAATTCGAGGCGCGGACCTTACCCGACATACTACGGCTTGGAGGACCAGAGAGCTCCTATCCCCCGCTTCTGTCTTCAGTTGCACTTTATCTGACGAGTGCTGGGATTGGCTCAACGAAGAAGCACAAGATGGGCTTAGGTTGACATTAGAGACTTCAACCAGCTCTGGAAAGGGGCACAAGGACACCTGACTTGACTATGGCCCAGATTTATTGCTTTATTAGTACTTTCAAGTTTTCTAGCGTGAGTGTAATAAAAAGCAACCTCAATTGTATGCAAGAGCAAAAGAACTCTGTTTTGAAATTAATGAAATTGAAGGTTGTGGTACTGAAAATCCTCCGCTTTTGGTCCAAAAATGGTCTTAGTTGTGAAAAGATTAATTTGAACAAAGTCAACTTTTATGAAAACTTTTCAAAACTATTTTCGATATGGATCGAATCGACGCGCTTTGAGATCATCCTTGAGATGCACAACCGAATCCTAGCTGGAAAGTTGCCCTAGTCTGAAAAAAGGGCCTCGGCCATTCAATAGCAACGGAAAGTTGCCCCTAGTCTGGATGACATCGAACACTCCATTGCAGCGGAAAGTTGCCCCTAGTTTGCATAACCATGCGGAGATCACAATAGATCTTGATGAATAAAGATGGTGAGATGATCAAAATGGACAAAGTTGATCGGGAAAAGATTATGGTGAACTTCAAGATGAAGGCGCCTCGTATCCCAAAGATGGGAATCAAGTCTTCGTAGTTCGGGCTCGAGTTCGCTCAGTATTTTTGCTCTCCTTTTCGCTCTAACTTTTGCCAAGGCCGCCCTTTGCGGGTTTTCAACCTTCTTGACTCAGTTTTATAATTTCAAATTTTCTATGCTCTGAGTTTTGCCTAGGTCGCCCTTCGGGTTTTCGGCCTAGCGAGCCTCTCGAGATAATATTTCTTCAACTTGTCCATATTGATCGGTTGGGAAAACTCCAAGCCATCTAGATCCATCGAACCACAGCTCCACGGCCATTGACTTGATGATGTAGGGACCCGGTCAATGGAGTGCGAACTTGCCCCTTGGGTCGTGGATGGGAGCTCGGTTGTCCTTGAGCACCAAATCTCCTTCTTTCAAGTTCTGGACTTAACCTTCTTGTTAAAAGCCGGGCGATTCTGCGTTGATAACCACGAGCGTGGTGCAGTGCTTTCAATCTCCTTTCATCAAAGAGCATGAGTTCTTCAAATCTATTCTGCGCCAATGCTTGACTATCGGCACTTTCGGCCAATACTCTCAATGACGGAACCTCAATCTCGATAGGTAGAACGGCCTCCATCCGTAGACTAATGAGTGCGAGTCGCATGATGGAAGTTGATCGAAGTCTGTAGCCCCAGAGCAAATGGCGGCTTATCGGCGATCCGATAGGTTTCCACCATCTTCTGTAATATGCGCTTGATATTCTTGTTGGCGGCCTCAACTGCTCCGTTGGTTTGCGGCCGGTAAGTAGATGACTTATGAAAAGCCACGTTGTATTTCTTCAACAAGTTAATCACCTCCTTCTTGAAGTGGGAACCATTGTCAGAAACTATTTCATTTGGGACTCCGTAGCGACAGATAATGTTGTTTCTGATGAATTTTGCAACGTGTGAAGCTTTCAACACTGCATAAGATTGGGCCTCAACCCACTTCGTGAAATAATCTATCGCTACGAGGATGAACTCATGCCCGTTCGACCCCTTCGGCGTAACAGCTCCGATCACATCAATTCCCCAGACAGAAAAAGGCCATGGCGAAGTCATGTTGTACAGCTTTTGGCGGAATGTTCATGCGATTTGCATGAATCGACATTTGTGGCATCGCTGGAAACCGATACAATCCTCCTCCATGGTGGGCCAATAATAACCTTGCCTAAGGATCTTCCTAGCCAACATCACCCTATTCATGTGTGCACCGCATTCCCGCCGGTGGATGGCTACCATCACACGCTTGAACTCTCCAGCATCAACACACACTTTATGCTTACCCAGATGACCTCTTCTATCTGATTTACCCTTGAGATGATGAACTGGTGACATTCTTCTGATTGCCCTCTTGTCTTTGGCATTTACCCCTGGCGGGTATACTTCTTTCTCCAAAAAGTTCCAGATGTCGTAGTACCAGGGGTGTTCGTCCCGAACTTCATCTATGGCTGCAATCGACTCATAGCGGTCTGCAATTTCGGTCGATAATGATTTGGACGATTCGGACTCCGTGGGATGTCTATCATGGATGATAGAGTTGCTAAAGCGTCTGCGAATTTGTTGTTCTCTCTTAGTAGATGAGTAAAACTTAACTTTTCAAACCGAGGAATCAGCAAATCCAAGGTTTGGTGATACATCATCATTTTTTCTTCTGATACTTACCAGTCTCCTTTAGCTTGAGAGACAACAAGATTCGAATCTCCGATGACGCCCGGTAGTCTTGCCCCTAATTCGTGGTCGCTTCCATACCAAAGAATGCAACCGTCAGATTCCGTTATTTGAGACTTTGAAGCGGAGTTTGAAGGCTAGAGGATCTGACGGAATTGTCGGGTGCTATCGAACACTCCTATCCCATACCCATGTTGATTTGACGCTCGTCAAAGTACATTGTCCAACTTTCCTCGTCGATATGCGAAATTGCTTCATCTGGGAATAGGTACTCACCGCTTCATCCCCTCAACGGATGGTCGACAGGAACTCTGCTCTCGCTTGCCCTTCTTGACTTCGCGTCACATATATGAGATCAAATTCGGAGAGCAACAGCAACCAACGAGCTAGCCTACCCGTAAGCGCTGGTTTCTCGAAAAGATATTTGATGGGATCAAGTCGTGAAACCAACATTACAGGGTGAGCTAACAAGTAGTGCCGCAACTTCACAGTAGCCCATACCAGAGCTAAGCAAGCCTTTTCCACGGCGTATACCGGGTTACATACTCTAGCATTTTCTTGCCCAAATAATAGATGGCTTTCTCCACCCTATCTTCTGATTCTTGTGCAAGCATGCAGCCCATCGTGGTCTCAGTCACTGACAGGTACAAAATCAACGGTTTCCCTGATTCTGGTGGTGATAAAACGGGTGGAGTTACGTAGATATTCTTTAACTGTTCAAATGCGACTTGGCATCGGCCGTCCCATTGGAATTTCTTTCCTTTCTTGAGAGGCCAAAAGTGGTTCACAAGTCAAGGTTAGTTTTGAAATAAACCGTCTTATGAATTGCACTTTACCCGAAAGCCTCGCACCTCCTTTTAGGTCCTTGGTGGTGGCATTTCTAAGATGGCCTTGATTTTGGAAGAATTAAACCTCGATGCCTTTGTGTAATCGAAACCGACATTTTTCCCGCTGTAACACCAAACGTACATTTCTGAGGGTTTAACCGCAACCTGAATTCCCTGATCCTTTGGAAAAACTTGCGCAAGGCGGTGTAGTGGCCCTCTCTTTCTTTGGACTTGACAATCATGTCGTCCACGTACACCTCAACCTCTTTGTGGATCATATCGTGTAATATTGTGGTCGCGGCCCGTTGATAAGTAGCCCCAGCGTTTTTCAACCCAAACGGCATTACCCGATAGCAGTATGTTCCCCACGGGGTGGTGAATGCGCTTTTTCTCATCTCTGCGCCATCACTATCTGTTATAGCCCGAGAAGCCATCCATGAGCGAGGCAGCATGCCTGCAGTAAAGTCCACTAGCTCATCAATGTGTGGCAAGGAAAGTCGCCCTTGACTTGGCTCATTTAAATCACGAAGTCCACGCACACCGGATCTTGCCATCTTTCTTCTGACCGCACTATGTTGGCCAACCAAGTGGGGTATTACGATACTAGCAGGAAGCTGTGTCAATTTGCTTGGTGACCTCTTCTTTGATCTTGAGAGCCCAATCCGGCGATCCTTGAAGCTTCGCTGATAGGTCGGGCCTCGGGGTCAAGGGGGATCCGATGTCACAATCTCAGATCGATTCGAGCATGTCTTCGTAGGACCACGCGAAAACATCTTTGAAATCTTTTAATAAAGCGACTTGCGCTCGCGTTCCGAAGACAACGTGGACCCGATCCGACCACCGGGTCCTCCTCGCACTCAATATTCACGTAAATGATTTCATCCGTTAAGGGTTTAACAAACCTCTTGCTCTTGCTCAATTAGTCGTTGCAAAACCGAGGAACTTCGTCCTCGTCGTCTTGATCAAAATTTTGAAAGTCCTGATTTAAACAATAAATCAGGGGCACAGAAAAGTACTCGGAAACCACATTCACCTCATTCTCATTAAGTTCATCCAAATCGTCCAATTCTTCCGTTACAAAAGACTCAAAATCAAAGGAAAAAGACGACACAGATCAGGCATCCGTTGACACCCCAGAGTACAGACTCAGACCAGTCGAGTGAACTGATTCGACTCGAAGACTTTGGAATCAGATTCGCTCACTACCTGACTTTAACTGCTGGATAAGAATCCTCCTCAGATCGCCAAATGAGAGAGGTGGGATCGATCGTCCAAAATAGGCTTTGGTTGGCCCGCAATGCTTTCATCTCCAATCATGGAAACCGCGACGTTATTCCCCAAGCAATCCTGGTCGATCGGAGGATCAGAGAGGAGACATGCCAGTGCTACCCCCATTTCCAATTGAGTGCCCTCGTGGATCGCTCAATCTCGATTATTGGAGTGCATCGCTCGCGGCAACATCATCCCGAACAGCTTGCGTCGAAGAAGATTTCGAAACCTGGTACGCGCTTCCCCTCCGCGTTCAACCATGGTTCTGGGAAGCCGCAAAATGGAAAATCTTCCCCCTCCCGGACGAAGCGTCCGTTCAGGGTACCCCAGATGGGCCTATGTATTAGATCAAAAGGCTTCCCAGCCTGCTTCGCTCGGGCCCTGCTGGCCATTTCCTTTCCTTTCCTTGCCCAGTCTTCTTTGGTGGGTAGATAACCCAATCCAAAGGTATGTGGATTATGTGGCACTTCGGCCAACGCAGCGACTCCTTTCCTGCCGCTTCTTCCCAATCCCATCCCCGGGATATGTTGTAGCTTATTCATGAGGTATACTGCTTGAGCGCTGACATACAAACCCTCATTCACAGCCATAATGTTTTGTACCACCCGGGCCTCAGCCAAAGTAAATCCCGATATAAACATGTCCTCCATGCCGTGTTCAATCTCCAGATCGTAGATACCTGAGGGGATGGATTGATGAGTTCCCAAAAACAATGGCTACTCCCTTTCCATAGGGGTATTTCACCATTTGATGCAGAGTAGATGAAACGGCCTTCACCTGATGCAACCAGGGTCGCCCCAAAAGCATGTTGAAAGATGCAGGGACCTCCAAGACATGAAAATCTATTTCGTGTTGTCGGGCCCAATCTTGGTTTGATTTTCACCGCCCCTGGACATCCCCGCTTGTATTATCATATGCTCGACACTTGAGTAGTCGGTGTGAAGTCCGCAGTTTAACCCAATTGCATACGCCTGCTCGCCGGACAGACATTGATAAGCGGACCCGGTGTCAACAAGCACCACCGAATCCATTTGTCCTCGCATTCTACGAGATGTAGAGAGGTCTGCGTATGATCCACGCCTCGGCGGCAATTCTTGTCCGTAGAAGGTCAATGCCGGGAACCTCCTCCGGGAAGACCAAACCAACTAGTTGTTCCGGCGTAGTTTCGATGGAAAGTCCATGGCGAGATAAGACACTGCCGTGCACCTCGGCCATAAGATCCCGGATGGAGATGTCACTGTCAGATTTTCTTTAGTCGCTTCAAGACCTCTTCTTCCACTTGCTTCTCTTTCTGTTTCTCTGCCTCCTTATCTTTCCCTGATGCCTCGGGTTGATCAAGGTGTGGGGGCTTGAAATACCGCCCACTTCTAGTCATATGGTCTACCTCCTCGAGGTACCAGGTGCTGTCTGGTTGGCCACCTGCCCAATCTTCGTCTGTGTGGGCAAGATACAAGTCATCATCTTCCCACCACATTCCATTAGCATCTAGCAGGCATCTGTCTGGTTCTGGTTAGTTTACGCTCTCAGTGTTTTCATTCCGCATGCCCACAAAGATGTTCGGTCTCGTGCTCGCAAAGACTCTCAACTTCCTCGTGATTCTTTGCTTTTCGCCTCTCGTAATCCCATCTTTTTCCTTGTTCCTCCAACAATAAGCAGGCGGTTTTCAAAATGTTTTGTTCTGGCGAAATTCTTCGTCTGCGGCGCTCTCCGCAATGTAATTCGATCCTCGGCCCTTCCGCCACAAATGGTACAATATCAGTCGATCATCCAACCACCCGACGACTGCCGACTCTCATCTTGAACGATTAATCGATGCATCCCGATTCCTCGTAGAATTGAAGGTTGGCGAAGTCCTCTTCCACCGATCAAATCATCCCCCGCTGATTCAAGCTTGTCCCCCCGGATCATACACAACTCAACCTCTTCCGGCAACCCCATACTCAGCTTAGACTGGCTCATTGACAAGATATATCCACTCGGATCATAAGCTCTGCCAGCTAAATTCTCAGATAGCTACACCCCTGATTCAACCGTTTTGCTCTCCTCGAGCCCGCCTGCTCCATCCTCGGTGGTCACCACCTCTGGCTCAGGTTGGGGTGTAGAGGTGTCCATCATGCACAAGTTCGTGCTATCAGGGAGGATCACCTCTGGCTTGGGTAGGTGGGAGGGAGTGATATAGATACTGGGATCATATGAAGCGACCCCAGTATGGATGAGGTTGACTCTTTTCGGTGGATCTTGGTTGTGTTTGGGGAGTGGGTTGTTTGTGACGTTGGGTCCTTGGGGAGGTAGAATGATGTTTTTGTCAATGAGATCTTGAATCTCATGGCCTTGTAGCATTGGTGTCATGACCATCTCAAGTGGTGGTATTGGCAATATTTGGTCAAGTTATGGGAAGGGGAGTGGATTCCCAGAGAGGCCTTGCCCAAGGGTTTCAGTGCCCTTTCTCGACTAGAACCCCGAGGACTTTAGACAAAGGCATATAGAGTGGGAGAAGGTTCGATTGACCCTGGGTTGGTATCTTGGGCTTGATTCTCGCTCCCGGAGGCATCGAAAAAAGGGGTGGCCGCTGTGGACCTCGGTTGGGGAGGGGGATTGGTGGTGACCATTCCGACCTCTGAAGTTCTTGTATTGGAAGAGCCACTCGGGCCTGCATTGGTATTCCGGTTAAATGTTCTCCGGGGTTGATCCCGATCTTGGTCAAACAGACCCTGTTTCATCGCATCCTCTATTTGCATCCCCATATCATGTAAATCTGCGAAAGTGGGGAAGGGGACTACAATCATCTTCTTCATTAACGCCGGCTGGAGATTGCGCACAATCATCCGGATCTGATCTCTATCTGTTGGCCTTAAGGTCATCATCGATGCCTTCGCCCTCCACCGGGTTACAAAATCAGAGAAACTCTCTTTCTGTTCTTGCCTGGTTGTCTCGAGATCACGAGTTGTGATCTCGATCTGTGTGTTATATGAGTATTGCGCGATGAAGGCCTCGGCCATCTCATCCCAGTTTGTTTTCACATCGTCATCGAGTTTTGAGTACCAAGCGGATGCCACACCCGACAGGGTTCGACCGAACAAAGAAAGCTTTTGCGGTCGGGTTAGGCCCATTGGTCTTAAGATGTCCGAGAATAGCCGGAGGTGGACCATAGGATCCTCAGACCCATCAAAGCGATCGATCTGGGGCATCTTAAATCTATCCGGCAGAGTCACGGCCACATCAGTATAGCCGTCTTCAATATCTGGGATGGCCTTCACCCCTTGAGACTTCTTAAAGAGCTTCTCCAACTTGCTCAATTTCAGAGCTGTCTGGTCTACCTCGAACTCAAATGGAGAGTCCGGGTGGTTAGGTGTAATGTTTTTGGACAGTTGTGGTAGAAGCGGGGGCGGAGCCAGCCCCGTTGGATGACCTATGTCCTCTTGGGTGTTTTGTGGGTTGGGCAGAGCATTTTGTGGATTTGGGAGGGTAGCTTGGGCATTCGGCAGATTTGGAGGGGCATTCTGGGGATTTGGGGGAGGATTCTGCCCGGTAGATGTTTGTTCGGGCAATGGAGCCCCTGGTGGAGGGACCTGGTGCGGCAGTCTGGCGTTTCATTGCTAGTAATCTGGCGATCAACTCCATCATTGGGCCATGACAGCGGCCTGTTGTTTGGAAAATTCCGCCTGGCGGATAGCATCATCTTGCATTTGCTTCATGCTTTCAGCCATCTGGCGCATCATCGCCTCTATTGTTGGATTCTGTTGTTCCATCTGAAAAACTGGCAAGTGTGTCTCTATAGCAGAAATAGGAATCTCAACCCGACTATCTGTTTCTAAAGTAGACTGCTGTACCAATAATCTCTGCTCTGATGGACTGCGTTTCCTCGGTCTCCTTCTAATAACCGGGGGTAGTGAATGGAACACCGGATGTCCGTCAACTAGATCCTCGGATCGAGTAAGTCGGCGACCTCGTGTCCAGATTGCTTGGGGGGTATCGACGGGTTCGGAAGCAATTGTGCTACAAACTGTCCTAGCAAAAGGATAAATAAAGCGAAAAAGAAATAAATAACCAGAAATAAAACGGGCAGCATAACGGCTTAAATTGAATACACCACACACAGTCGGGTATACAACAACACACAGTTGGTAATGGCTATACATCATCCTCAAATCGTCAATATTCACAGTATCATCGTTACGATAAATCGAATCGATATCCGCGACAACCGATTCCCAAATCTTGAGATAATGCCCGCAGTTCGATTCAATTCAAAATCGATGCCCGAACTGATGCCCAAACTCATCTTGATACATGCATTCCTGTGAGGCACACTCTAACAAGCACATAGCGAGATAAGTGAGCCAAAACACCCCTATGTTGGGGTAGGGTTTCCCTGTCCTATTTTGTCAAGAGCTAGGGTTTCACCACGACGCTGGCTTCAAACAACCTATATCGGGTAAGCAACCTGTCCTAGTTTGGAATGGTCACTATGGATCCGAATATGCACTAGGTCGAATGGTCAAAGAGGGTGCCCCGGTAAAACCGACCGGTCAGCCTTATGGACATGCCTTGACAAGACAAGCCTCCGACAAACCGCTCAGGAATAGCAGATGGCCAACACGGTGTCCTAGGCGCACCAATGCACATGCAATGCAAAGAAACACACAAACATAGTCAAAAGCAGATATCATGAGTTCGAGTTAAGCTCTCTAAATCCCCAGCAGAGTCGCCAGAAACTGTAACAACGCCCGCGGGGGACCTCGCTACAGCTCGGACTCGATTTTGTTGCGGTTCTCAATCTTGAACCAAAGAGTCCAAATCCGGCAAATCGTTTTGAAGGAAAAGCAGTTTTTGAAAGAAGTGCCAAACATGGATGCTTTGCGGATATGAGTCGCCACCTAAATATTTTAAAATGGGAAATTTAGGAAACCACGACTCGGTGCCAAAAGGCCACGTGTCGTCATCACCAAAGTTGGCTCAGGAACTTGGAGTACGATTAGGGAAAGGTCACATCGTGAGCACCTCTCGCCGGTCAAAGACCGGCCTCTACTAACCATGATATCTGTTTTGAAAACTTTGCGTTCTTATTCCGATTATTAGCCTAGGTTACTATGTGATGCTCGCTGACAAACAAGTATAAATCGATGCGGATTGGAACTGAACATTTCATGTTTGTTTGTGAAAGATGGTTTGCTACCCGCAGGTATGCTTAAAATACAGATTTTGCCACAATCTAGTGGGCTTAACAAACAATCGATGAATTGTCCCAATTCAGATAACCCAACCTCCACCCACAGGCATTCAAGGCAGTTATATCATATAAGCACATAGCCTCACGGTAAGCATGCTATCATGGCAGTCACTCACACGCATGCAAGGATGCTAAAGCATAAAACTTACCTAGTACTCCAAGCCAAAACAAAAGCTGATTAGAAATCATGCATGATCCTAAAATATACAGGATTGCCTAATGCAACACATGCAAAATGCTACTATAGCAGGCTCGGCTATTCTAAAGATGGCATGTGAGATGCAACAGCTATCATATATTCAGCTTGGAATTGAAATCTGAATCACGGTTTGTATGATCTTGAGCCCAGTGCGTGCAAGACAGATGAATGATGCAAACATGCTACCATACTGTATGCTAATCGAAATATGCCCTATATCTAACCATCCAAAGCGGATAAATAAAAGGGAGAAAGAAATTGGGGTTGGAAGACATACATCACACTCACACACACTTATTACAAGTTTGCCCTCGCGCAGAGGGTCCGAATAAATATACAGTCCGAATAAAAGAATATACAGTCCGAAATAACACAAATTCTAATTAATTAACAAATTAATTACAAAAGAATTAAAACTGGCGTGCAAGCCGGGGCCCTCGCTCGTAGATGATGTATCTTTGTGCATGGCGGAAATCCTTTGGAATGCTGATTAGCCTCTGTTTGCAGTATTTCTCGAAATCTGCGCGAATCTCGAAAAGTTGCTAAACTACAATTTTCTTTGCAAGAGAAGCGGGAAAAGGGCACAGCGGTGTATTTCACAAATATATGCATGCCTCGATCCTCGTGCCACCAATCACGCATATCGATGCATGATGGTAGAGAACGATTGCACAATTCAATGTAGGGATGAATGTAGGTGCATGCGATAACAAAAACCCAACTCCATCATGGGTAATCCGCCCTGGCGATGACTTGGGAATTGAGACCCGTTCCGATACTCGGAGTACGGGCGTGCCTCGTTTCCCGTGCGATATGCATGATATGCATGAGATGCAACTAATATGCAACCTAGCATGCGCAATGCCATGAAAATGAGATGCCTCGAAATGCGTGTCACAGGCACGCATAACCGAAGCGATCTTGAATGACATGCGAAATGTAATGATGGACTTATACCAACATGAAGGGGCCTCGGCCACACTCACATAGGATCGGAATGAAAGAATGAGGTGCCTCGAAATGCGTACCCAACGCCGCAAATCGAGGCAATGAAATATCATCGGATAAAATAGAGTGCCTCGAAATACGCACGCCGGGCACGTAAACCGGCGGGAAGGCATCATAAATGCAAACCGAAAAAGAATGTCTCGAAATCGTGCACTGCAGACGCATAACCGGCGGAGGCATACGCAATGCCAAGCGGACAAAACAGTGTTTTGAAATCGTGCACTGCAGCACGCAAACCGAGGCGAAGGCATACGCAATGCCAAGCGAATAAAACAGAGTGCCTCGAAATGCGTGCATACGGGTACGCAAACCGAGGCGAAGCCAAAATGGAGAACAGATAAAACTGAAGTGTCTCGAAATGCGTGCACGCGGGCACGCAAACTGAGGCGATGATGAAAGAATGAAAATCGGATAAAATCGAAGTGCCTCGAAACGCGTGCCCACAGGCGCGCAAATCGAGGCGATGATGAAATGATGAAAATCGGATAAAACCGAAGTGCCTCGAAACGCGTGCCTGGTAGCGCAAATCGGCGATGATGAAAGAATGAAAATCGGATAAAACGAAGTGCCTCGAAAGCAGCGTGTCCGCAGCGTAGCGCCAAATCGGCGATGATGAAAGAATGAAAATCGGATAAAGCGAAGTGCCAAAAGCAGCGTGCCTGGTAGCGCCGTCGAGGCGATGATGAAATGATGAAAATCGGATAAAACCGAAGTGCCTCAAAGCAGCGTGCCTGGTAGCGCAAATCGGCGATGATGAAATGATGAAAATCGGATAAAACCGAAGTGCCTCGAAATCGTGCCGCGGACACGCAAACCGAAGCGATGATAAATGACGAGATGGCATACGGAATGCAACGATGGGCTTACACCAATATGGGAGAGCCTCGGCTCACTCACATAGGAGGCCGTCGGATAAAAACAAAAGCCTCGAAAGCAGCGTGTCGCGGACACGCAAATCGGGCAATGATGTAAACATGAAAATGCAAATTGGGCTTATGCCAACATGAGATAGCCTCAGCCACGCTCACATAGGCTGCCGGCATGATAAGAATGAGGTGCCTCGAAGTTCGTGCCCATTGGCACGCAAATCCAGGCAATGGAAAAAAGATACCAATGGCATGGGAAATGATATGCAAGCATGGCAATGAAATTTCAGCACCTAAATAAAGGGAAAACAGCCGAAACAATTCGAAATGACACTCGAAGCATGCATTCATCCCGAAAGTGTGAAATTAAGCCCCGAAATGGCCTATAGCCGTGCCATACATGCAAAATATGATCATGGCAGCAAGAACAGTAGCAAGGCAGTCCCAAATATGGCATTTTTCAGTAACAAACATGGCCAAAATGTAAGCATAGATAGATCAACAATAGCATGCAAAGTTAGTGGCCAAAAGAGGAGTATTGAGACAAGTGACATATGCAAACCCCAAATGGACAAACTTTCTTCTACAACATTGAATATGAGCAAAAAATAAGCACAATTGCAGAAGATGAAATCCTCAAAATCAGAATAAAATCATGCTAACAATTCCATGCAAAAATGGAGCTCAAAAGAGGCTATAACAAGAGTCATGCAAAGAAAGCACCAAATGACAAAATTTTCTTCATGAAATGTGTAAAGGGGGTCAAAATAAGACCAAAGTCAGTAGGGGTCGAAGTCCCAAAAACAAATAGAAATAGGTCAAAAGTTGCATACAAAAATGGGCACACTTGATGGAATTTGAAGGAAGTGGTGGATACAATGGCCAAATGAAGTTGAGCCCTTCTACAATGTTGTAGAGGGGCTCAAAATGAGCACAAAACCAGTATGGTTCGGACCCCTAAAAACAGAAGGAAATAGGCCTAAACAAGCATGCAAGATAATGGCATAAAAGCTAGGTATTGAAACAAGTATATCATAGAAGCCTCAAATGAAGTTGAGCCCTTCTACAAAGTTGTAGAGGGGCTCAGTATGAGCACAAAACCAGTAGGGGTCGGAGCCCCAATTCTCAACCAATTGGAGTATAGAAATGAATCAAGAAAAAGCCCTAAAAGTTGGTTTTGAAGACTTACCCTTGAAGACTTGTCTTTCTTTGATTCTTGGCTTTGATTTGTAGCTTCTCAACCTCTGAAATTCACTTCCTAGCTGCTGGAATGGTAGTAGGGATGGTGAGGCTAGGTGTTGATGAAGAAGACCTAGGGACTTAGAAGCTTTTGAGGTTTTGAGCTATGAAAATGGAGGAATTTGAAGATGATCTCTTGAGACAATTTTTCCAACCTTGAAGAAGGAGAGGAGGGCCCTTCAAATAGACAAAAAATGGGGTGTAAAAGGGAGGAAAGCACCCAATCTTTCCCTCGAAATATCCCGGATGTCAGGATATGTTGGAAAATATCCGGACGGTGGGACAGTGAAGCAAGGTGGCCGGCAGTAGTTTGGGCAGGTGGCCAGCCACCCCCATGGCCGGCCACCACCCCCATGGCCGACCACCTACATGGCCGGCCGGCCAGAAAAAAATGAAGTTTTGAATTAGTGGCCGACCACCAACTTTTAGGGTCCTCCAAGGTGTGTAGAACAAGGATCAAAGGTTGGAATTGGCAACAGGCGAAAGTCACAACATAGAGCTTGAATGAGAGGCCCAAAATGAAACCTTGAATTCTGGCCGACCATATACTTTTGTGTCCTCTAAGATGTGTAGAACAAGGTTCCAAGGTCGGAAATTGGCAACAGCAGGCGAGAGCCACAACATAGAGCTTGAATGAGAGGCCCAAAATGAAACCTTGAATTTCTGGCCGACCACCAACCCTTAGGGTCCTCCTAGATGCCCTCATCCAGATATGTAGCTTTGGTTGGAAGAAAATACCCCTAGGGTGTTCAACATTGGCAGGAAGTGAGAAAAAATGGGCTCAGGAGTGAAACAGTTATCTGGGATAATTGCTGGCTTCTCCCCCAAAGTGATCTTCCGATGTTGAAGCAGAGGTACCGCCAAGTTTGAACAAAAACTAATGAGAAATGAACGCCGGAGCCAAAACCGAGCAATTTGGGATCTCTAAAATGAAATTGCGGTGGGAAGTGGTATTCAGCTAAGTGGGTATCTGCGACCCAGTGTCCCTCGGGATGACAAAACAGGTCCTGCCAAAAATCGAGAAAACCGATGCAAAATGAATGCTCGGGACCAAAGGCAAGGCATTTGGGTCCGAAACCGATTCTGAGCACGAAAGTGGCATCTGACCTGAAGTGGGCATCGGGGCCCAGGGTTCTCGAAATGTTAAAAGCAGAGGTCTCGCAAAAACCGGAGAAAGCGGATGCGAAATGAATGCTCGGGGCCCAAATCACGCGGTTGGTCGAAAATGGGTCAAGCCGCACCTAAGTGGTGTTCGGCTTGAAGTGGGCATCAGGGCCCCAGTGTTCCTCGGAACATTAAAAGCAGGTCTCCGCCAAAACCGGAGAAGTCGGAGATGGTTAGGCGGTCCCGAGCCGAGGCACACACTGACGGGCTCAGAAAACCGGAACCGGGCTCGAAATGGGCAAAATGGCCTCTGACCCACGAAAAGTAGCTCACGGCCACCGGGAGATAGTCTACAGGACCACTCCCTTCCCTCAGGAAAGAAAACAGAGAAAACCGAGTTTGGTTCGCAAACCGAGACAAGGTAGAGAAGAGGGTTCGGAAGTCCGGAGGCAGGGCGCACGGCCGCAACTCTGAGACTTCTGAACGAGCACAGTATGCAACATCACCGAGCGCTCAATCAGTGACGTCTGAGTCTTAAGGTCGGTCAAAAATGGGGTGTCTACAGTATGAAACGCCCCTCGTTTCTCGTGTTTGGATTAACGTTCGATCCAAACACATGCAATGCAACATAAACATGTTATCTTGGCATGTTTTACTTTGATTCATTTTGTTTACACATTTTAGATTACCAATCCATCCTTTAATTGGTTAAGTCCAAAAGTGAGAAGTTCTTTAATTTGGAAAGACGGACCAAGCCACAAGCTTCTTGAGCATGAAAGAAGCATCATGCCGTTGAGCATGAACGCCTCAATTTCGTGCTCAAACCATCAAAGGGCTTAAGACCTCTTTCAAAGTGATACATCAAATGAAAGATGGCATGCACTGGTACACATTTCAGCACTGAAATAGCATTCTAAGCAACGTTAAATCATGAAAATGAAGCGTGCAAATCATGCTTGAAGTCAAAGGCATTGAAACTAGCAAAGAGCATAGCACTATAGGCATACAATACCAAGCCTAAATGACCAAACCAACCCCGGACAGAGGTTAAACATGCCAAAACAGTGGCTGAAATATACTATGATCAAAGCATATAACACAAGGAAAATATGCACATTTGATGGCTCGCAAACAAGGCATGAAGACACAACTCTCAAACACATTGAAGGAGTGGAAAATGTGAGCGTGTGGCAATGACATATGCTTTGAAATTACATGCTAAGTGATGCCATATCATGCAAACATCACAAATAAGGCATGTTAGGGGCTTCAAAACACAAGACTAGCAAGGCCAACTACACTATAGCTATACAAAGCATGAGCAACGTGACCAAGACCACTCAAATCAGACCTAAAGCATGCTAAATTAGAGCCAAAAACATGCTGGAGTGGAGCATACACATGCTAGATTAATAGGCTAAAACACCAAACATGCTAGGCTAGTGAACAAAATTGCACTACAAGTGCAAGAAGCATGCAAGAGGTAACCAAACCAGCCCAAAAAAGAGTTATGACATGGAAAATAATGGCTAAAAACATGCTTGAACTAACCAAATTCAAGGTACAAAGACATGATATTTTGCAAGGCTACAAGCAGGATTACACTACAAGTACAAGAAGCATGCAAGAGGTGACCAAGACAGCCAAAAATAGAGTTATGAAAGGTCTAAAAAGTCACAAAAATGAGCCTAAACAAAGCCACAAAGAAGTAGAAACACATCCTGTTTTGATGGGCCATCAACACATGCAAACAAGAAACAGGGAGGGGAGGCCAACCCCTCCTATGTTGGACCTCAAAACATGGTTTCCACCACCGAAATACCTCTGATTTTCAGTGGCAAAAAGGCCAAAAAAGTTGGATTTGAAGGTGGTGAGAAGTTGCACAAAAGACCTCACAAGCCAAGGAACAAAAAGGGAGAACAACTCCCTAGCCAAACAAGGCTCAGACCAACACTTTTAGGACTGAAAAATAGAGAAAAAATAGAGGTTTTTGTAGTTCAACACCACCCCAAAAACAACCCCAAAGTAGTTGAAAACTATGTCAAAACAATAGTGCACAAAGAGCTTAAAAGGGATAAGAGGTTACCTTTGAAGCACAGCAGCAAATCAGCCTCTTTTCTGAGCCAAACAACCTTCCAACAGCCCAAAAATAGGTTCTAAGGGACCTCAGCCCAATGGTAATCAACTTTGGTTAGGGGTCTGTTTGCAAAAGTGTAGAGAATTCTAAGCTTAAGGCTCAAAAACAAGAGGAGAATGAGAGAATTCTAGAGAGAGAGAGAGAGAGAGAGAGAGATTTCAGCACAAATCTTCTAGAGAGAGAGGATTCTAGTGTGAGAAGCTCCCAAAATGTTCTAACCCTTGAATATATGAGATATAGCTTCATATATAGCAAAAAGAGAGCATTTGGTGGAAATATCTCAATTCAGAAATATCTAGGACAGTCTGGAACAGCTGGAGCAAAATATCTACAATTTCTGAGCTTTCTGGGCACAAGTGGTAGACCGACCACTTTTTCTGATTGGCAAGGATTAGTTTTTGGCCGGCATATGGTCGGCATGCTCCATTTGTGGTCGGCATGCTCCCTTAGTGGCAGGTAGCAAAAATCAGTCCTAGTCCCCGACTTGAAGCAAGCATAACTCCTTCATCTGGATGCCTTTTCAATCATTCTTGTGTCCAAATTGAAGCCCTAGAAGTAATCTTTCCAATGGTGGAAGCCTCACATCAAAATTCCAACTGTGCTAAGAGATATCCCTCTTTTAGTAAAGACTACTCAATTTCGGTCCAACCGAAATGATACCCAACTTCAACAAATCATATCTCCCCCATCCGGACTCGGCTTTAGGAGATTCTTGACTGTAGAATGAAGCCCCAGGAGTCTTCTTTCCAATGGTGGTGTCCTCACATCAAAATTCCAAATGCACAAAAGGATAGGCCTGATTTAGCAAGGGTTGCTCGACTCTCTCTTAACGATTCATGCCCAACTCCTCTCCCAACTTGGTATCTTCCCTCTCCTCCTCTTTTCTTCAACTCCAAACCCCTAAATAAGGTGTTTTGAAAGATTTTTGAAAAATTTCATCTCTCTTTCATTCATTTCCACTTTGTCCTTGCTCGGTTTACCGAAAAGCGCGACAATTAACAAAATGCGAGCCTCAGAATATCGTAGGAACTTTATTCCAAAAATATTTTGAAAGAGAGAGTTTTAAGGTCTAAAAACCATTCAAAATAGCTTTGGTCCAAAATGGGGTGTGAGGTTAGGATTGACTCTCCTCTTGCCAAAGAAATCAAACCTTTGCACTGAGCAACTTTCACCACCAAGTAAGCGGTTAGCGGCGCCCAAGTCCTAAGGGCGGTCAAAAATGGGGTGTCTACAGTTGCCCCTCTTTGACAGAGCTTAGAGTCATGAAATGACGTGAGTGAATGTCAAAGCCCAGAGACGACCCATTTTTGACAAGGCCGAAGACTTGGACAAACAAATAAAATGTAAAGGCAAAAACAAATGGTTGCACCCGCAGGCTACCTACGTATCCTCTTTGCAAGGAATCAAACCAGCGTAGTTCAGGGGCAGAATGCAAAATGATATGCACAATGCAACAAAACAATGTAATAATATACAATGTAATTGAATTAATCAAACCACAAACAGTACAAAACTACACAAATATCATAAAGGGATAGAGATACAAAATGGTAAAGAATGCGAATGTGGGGTTTGAGGTGTTTGGCAACAAGATTTGAGCATTTCACCCTTATATCTTTGTTAAGATTCATATGCTGTGTTGGATTATTTCTACTAGGCTTTTGCTCACTCTATGTAGGAAAACCATTTTCAGGTGCTGATAATATGCCTCCGCCAAGGCAATAGCTTGGGAGGACTGGGAATCAAGAGCTTCACTTTGTTTATTTTTGTTGTATTTATTTGTACAAGCCTAGGGCTTTAACTATATTGGATTTTCCATCCATTTTGTTGTAACCAAGCACTGTCTTGGAAAACTATAAGCCTTTAGGACATTTCTTTTGCTTAAAGTTCATTTTATTATGTAACATATGCTATAGATTCAGGGATAGGCTTTTGAATATATATCCGCATATGTTACTCTTTTGTAAACTTAATTGGAACTTAATGGAATATGATTACCTTCTTATTGTTGTCATTTATTAATATTAGAGTTAGGTTATTGTATTTATTTCAGAGCGTTGAAACTTGGTATCAGAACGTACCGAGTTTAAATATTTTGGATATGTGGGAAGTGGTTCTTACCACAATGGGTTTATCTCGCTTGATAGAGATAGTTACACGTATGGTGTGCTATGTGATAACATGTTTATGTGACTATGTGGGTATGGAACTTAATTTCCAAGATGTTGATTGGGTCTACAGGTTTCCAGAAGTCCTGTTAGAAGGGCACTTGATCACTACTATTTCTAATTCGAACTCTGATAGCGCCGCAGAACAATCATTATCTAGAAAGGAAGTTCGTATGTGTTTAGGTGATTATGTGCTTATGTAGAGTGAATTATTTGTTGTCCATCGTATTAGGACACGAGTGAGTTAGCTTTGGCACATTTGTAAATGTGATAATCTCTGGTGTTACTTTTATTAAGATGTCAGGACGTGGGTGTGGTGGTAGTAGGCGTGGCAGGCCTAAACGGCAGGACATGCCTTTACTAGATGATATTTCGGCGCAGGAGGAAGGGGTTGGTCAAGCCAATGTGGCTGAACCGATTGGTCAGCAAGCAATAGGCGCTTTGGCCCGAGAAATGGCCGAAGCTTTGCAGGAATCCATGGACATTCTCAAGGCTGAGAATCAAGTCCAAGTCCAAGCCCAAGTAGCGGAGATAGGGCGATGTTTTCTAAAGAGAGAATGCTTCCGGTCTAATCCAGAAGAGTTTATAGGGGATCCGAAAGAGCCCTTGAAAGAGGATGAATGGCTCGAGCAAATGGTAAAGACGTTTGAGATGCTTGGCATCGAAGACGATGGGTTAAGGGTGACCTTGGCATCTTTCCAGTTAAAGGGAGATGCTTGTCAATGTCTTCTAGGACAAGTTCTTGCCTCTCACCACTAGGGACAAGTTGAGAGATCAGTTTCTGAAGCTTATGCAACTTAACTTACCTGTAGCTGAGTTTAAGGCATCTTTCACTAGCCACTTTACATTTGCATTGTAGCTTGTGGCAATAGAGGAACGTCGTTGTATCGAGTTCGAGAAAAGGTTTAGGACCAAGCTTCTTTTCAAAGTAGTTAGGTCAATGATTAGGGACTACGGATGCCTTATGGAGGCGATGACTCATCTAGAGACCATGGTTTAGGTGAAGGAAGAGCAGATGAGGGGCTCCATGAGGAGTTAGGAGGTCCACAGAGAGAATCAAGACAATAAGAGGCAGAGGGGTTTCAACCCACAATAGTCCTAGAAAGCGCAGTCTAGGTCCACATTTTTTGTACCAGGTTTTAGGTCAGGGAAAGGTGGTCAATGAGGTATCACCTATTTCAAGTGTGGCCAGCTAGGTCACAAGTCTATTGTTTGCCCGAAGAAGAGAGGAGAGCAACAATCTACACCATCGGTGGCTCGTTCTCAAAGCTAGATTCAGGGGAGAGAGAAACCGCCTATTTGTTATCAGTATGAGCAGTTGAGGCACATGAGGAAGTTTTGCCCTCAGTCGGGTGGCACATCTGGTACTTTTTGGCCAGAGGCAGACACAGAGCCTTCAGCTGACACTATCAACTCAGGCATCGAGGGCCAATCAGAGGGCCTATTCGGCTCAATCTGTACATTAGACTTATGCTCCAAGGGGTGAGCAAGTGGAGTAAAGACCTACAGGGGGTGTGTATGTTGTTACCATGCCAGATTTAGTGCTAGCACCTTCAGTAGTGAGATGTAACTTCTTATTATATAATTCTATTGCCAATGTGTTGATTGATACGGGTGCATCACATTCTTTTATCTTATCTACATTTGCATCGACATTGGGGTTAGAAGTGGCTCAGTTAGTATCTCCACTCAGGGTAGAGTCACCAGTTGACGGTGAGGTTTTGTTAGACCAGGGGTGTCGGGGTTATGAGATAGAGGTTGCTGGTCGCCGACTTCCTTTTATATTTTGTTAATTGATATGTTGAGCTTTGATGTCATCTTGGGTATGGATTGGTTATCATCTTATCGGGCTGTTATAGACTGCTACCGTCGGAGGGTCACTATATGTACTTCGAGTGGTGATTGTTTTTATTTCTTAGGGGATAGAGTTGATAAAGCCTTGTTACAAGTATGTGATCCACGTGGTCGGTGCGAGCTTAGTCTTTTACTTGCCACATTCTTAGGTATGGAGAGTGATACGGTCGTAGTTGAATTGACGAGGGTAGTTTGTGAATACCCGGATGTCTTTCCTGAGGATCTCACTAGTTTACCACCTCACCGTGAGACTGAGTTCTCTATTGACTTAGTGCCTGGCACAGCACTGATTTTGATGGCACCATATAGATTTGCTCTCGCCGAGTTGAGTGATTTGAAGATTCAACTCCAGGAATTGTTGGATAAGGGCTTTATTTGCCCTAGTACATTGCCTTGGGGAGCACCAGCTCTTTTTACCAAGAAGAAGGATGACGCATTATGACTTTGTATCAACTATCGAAAACTGAACCAGGAAACTATTAAGATTAAATACCTAATGACTCATATAGATGATTTGTTTGATCAGTTGAAGGGGTTTTGTTGCTTTTCTAAGATAGACTTGAGATTGAGTTATCACCAATTGAGAGTGAAGGAAGAGAATATCTAGAAGACGACATTCCATACGCAGTATGGCCATTACGAGTTCCTAGTGATGCCTTTTGGGTTAACTAACGCACCGGCCGTATTTATAGATTTGATGAATCAAATCTTCTGTGAATTCCTAAACTGTTTTGTAGTCATCTTTGTTGATGACATTTTGGTTTACTCACCTTTTGAGAAGGAACACGAGGAACATCTACGAGTTGTGCTTAAGTTTCTTAGAGCCCACAAACTATATGCCAAGTTCAAGAAGTGTGAATTCTGGTTAAAAGAAGTCAAGTTCTTAGGCCATGTGGTATCCGAGGAAGGGGTGACTGCAGATCCCTCCAAGATAAAAGTAGTACAATATTGGGAACAGCCTAAGAACGCCTTTGAAATTTGTAGTTTCTTGGGGTTGGCCAGTTATTACCATCGGTTTGTGAAGGATTTCTCTAAGTTAGCCTCACCATTAAGACTTGTGAGAAGTCGTTCCAAGAGCTTAAGGTTAGACGTACCATTGCTCTAGTTTTGATCATCCCAGAGAGGGGTTTGGGCTATTCTATATATTATGATGCATCTTGGGAAGATTTGGGTTGTGTCTTAATGCAGGAAGGGAAGGTTGTAGCGTATGGTTCGCGACAGTTGAAAACACACGGGAGAAACTATCCTACTTAGGACTTAGAACTAGCAGTTGTGATTTTTGCTTTGAAGATTTGGAGACATTAGCTGTATGGTAAGAGATTTGAGGTCTTTTTTGATCATAAGAGTTTGAAGTATTTTTTTTCACAAAAAGATTTGAATCTAATGCAGGTGAAATGGATGGAATTTATGGGAGATTATGATTTTGAGTTGTACTATCATTCAAGAAAAGCCAATGTAGTAGCCAATGCCCTGAATAGAAAACCATTAGCAGTGTAGCGAGCATTCCCATCCAGGAATGGGAGATGTTGGGTGCGATTGGCGAGTTTGACTTGCATCTTGGTGAGTCTGTTGAGTCGGTAGCCTTGTCTTCGGTAGTTGCACAACCTATACTTGTGAGCCAAGTTATAGAAGCATAATGGGGTGATCATAAGGTAAAAATCCTCCAAGAGAAGATATCTTATGAGAAGGTAGAGAAGGGCTTGAATGTGTATTCTGACTCGAGTATTAGATACCGTGATCGTCTTTTTGTGCCAGAGTCTTGTCGAGAGAAGGTACTCCGGGAGCTTCACCATTCACGCATTGCGGTACATCCAAGAGGCATGAAAATGTATCACGATCTTAGTCGTCAGTTTTGGTAGAGGAGAATGAAGAAAGATGTGGTCGTATTTGTATCAAGGTGCCGCACTTGTCAATAAGTGAACGCTAAACATCAGGGACCGATGAGTTTGTTACAACCCTTGCCTATAGCCGAGTGGATGTGGGAGAACGTTACGATAGATTTTGTTGTAGGTCTTTTGAGGACTCAACGGAGTAATGATGCCATTTGGGTGATGGTTGATTGATTGACTAAGTCAACGTACTTTGTACCTATGCACACGAGTGACTCGGTAGATTATCTTGCCGACTTTTATATTAGGGACATTGTTCGATTTCATGGGGTGACTATTGTTTCAGATAGAGGTCTGCGTTTCACGGCTCGGTTGTGGCAGAGCCCACAAAATGCCTTAGGCACAAAGTTGACTTTTAGCACCGCTTACCATCCTCAGACTAATGGGTAGTCAGAGCATACCATCCAGATCCTTGAGCATATGCTTCGAAGTTGTGTTCTTGACTTTAAGAGGTCGTGGGAGAGGCACTTGCCTTTAGTGGAGTTTGCCTATAACAATAGCTTTCAGGCAGGCATTGGCATGGCACCTTTTGAGGCCTTGTATGGCTGACCGTGTAGATCTTCTGTATGTTGGGCCGAGGTGGGTGAACCTATGATAGGTCCTAAGTTAGTCCGAAAAACGATGGTGAAGGTTGCACTTATTCATAAAAGGTTGGCTACGACCTAGAGTCGTCAAAAGAGCTATACTAACTGTAGGAGAAGACCGTTATCCTTTGAGGTAGGAGATCACGTCTTCTTGAAGATATCACCTAGATGATGTTTTGGAAGAGTGGAAAGTTCTATCCTAGGTTTATAGGGCATTTTGAGATCCTAGAGCGGATTGGGGAGGTAGCTTACCATTTGGCCTTGTCACCACAGCTCTCCAAGGTTCATGACGTGTTTCATATCTGTATGCTTCAGAAGTATGAGTCGGATCCATCACACGTGTTAGATTGGACTAAACTAGAGGTAGACGAGGATGCCTCGTATGAGGAGAGACCAATTAGAGTTTTAGATACTCGAGACTAAGTCTTGTGTGGCAAGACAATTTCTTTGGTGAAGGTCTTCTGCAAACATCATGAGGTTGAGAAAGCAACTTGAAAACGTGAGGCGGAAGTCTGTGAGAAATATCTGGACCTATTTGTCGGTGTTTTAACTTGTATTGAAAATCTCATCATGTTAATGTAATATGAACATTGTATATGTCTTGGAAATTTGAATTGTATATTCAGCTATGGGAACATGTTTATCACAGTGATGGGAATGAATGACCAATGGATGGGTCATGGTGACGAAATTGAATTGCTATTATTATTGTAATAGGTTTAAATATGATTTTGTTATTGATTTAAAATTTCAGGGACAAAATTCCTTAAGGGAGGGAGGTTATAGCGATCCGGGCTTAGACCCGGACCCATTTATTGCCTTTGAATCCATGAACCATATTCATGGCAGTTGTCCTTCCCTCTTCTCTTGTTGGGTTTTGACTTGAAGGTCAACACCATCCTTGGTGGTGTCGACACTGCCTTCTTTCTTGTGTTATGTTCAGCTCCTAGGGTCGACACCAGCCTTGGCGGTGTCAATACCACCTCGTTATTGTGCCCTTAGGGTGGCTATTGAAATTTCGGGTCGACACTAGACTTAGAGGTGTCGACACTTACCCCATTATTGGCCTCTGGAGTCGACACCAGTCTTAGTGAGGTCAACCCTTCCATCGCTGCTTTGTCTTGGGTTACACACTGAAATACAAGGTCGACACCACTGTCTCCTAGGGTCAACCCTCGGCTGTTGTAAAACATTAGTGTCTCAGCTTTCTTCTTGAGAGTTGACACCACTGTCGCAAGGGTTGACCCCTGTGACTCTTTTTCCAGATTTTGTTCGACTTGGGCCCTACTTTTTGGGGATTTTGACTTGTTCTTTTCACTTGACTTTGGAGATATTTTTCTATTAATACCTAGCCACTATAAATAGACCCAAAGACACTTCTTGTAATAACCCGACCCTCGTATGTGTTTCTGGTATACTTTCGGTCCCCTATTCTGTGCATTTAAATGCTTATTGTGAAATTTTATGTGACATTAAGTTTAATTAAGTGAATCTTATGCATATGGATTCATATCTGTCTAATAAGAGAAAAATCTACCACAATTATAGTGTTTGAATCAGAAATTGGAAGCCTGAGAGACTTAACTACCTAAAATTGATGTTATATTTGAGTTCAACATAATTTTTAGGTCATAATATGATTTTTTGTGAATTTTTAATTTGGAATGATTAAACTGATTGATTTTTCGTCTTTATCCACATTTAGATATATATGGGTTCTTTAACCATTTAACTTAGTAATTCTTAGCTCAAAATATTTCCTGAGAGAGGGTAGTGAGAGTAGAGAGAAAGGATCTAGAGGGGAATTTGAGAGATTTAAGCTCAAAAGTAAGTTTACTCATCTTCTATAACTCCTCTCTTGAATTTGAGTGAGATTTCTTCACAATTGTGTAACCTAGGACTTGAAATTGAACTTATGGTGCGTTTGTTTGGACGGACTGGATAAGGGGGGATTGTAATCCATCGGACTGTTAGTCCTGGGATACATTGTCCCTGGACTATTTGGTCGGATTAGATTTGTATCCTATGTTTGTTTAGTCATGGGATTAGAGGTCTGGATTGGACTATTCTATTGAATCCCATGTTTGTTTGGGATATTATGGAGAATGATAAATGTTCAAAAGACTATTTTGCCCTTTTAAATTATTTACTAAATAATATGAATATTAAATCCGAATTATAAATTTTATTTAATTTGTTTACTAGAACTTTTAAAATATTAAATAAATAGAATATTATATAAATTTATTTTAATTTGTAATTGAGATGTTTAATTTTTTTTTTTTTTTTTTACTTTATTAAGTATAATTAATACCATGAATGCACCAAATATTAAATTTTTTTGACTTCATGCGTAATTCTAGTAGATCAAGACAAGGTAGCAATTGTGATAACAACATGACAAAGTTCTTGACTTCATGCGTCACAGATTTTATTGACTTCATGCCTAATTCTACCTTGCCATGCCAATTTTTTAAAGTGTTCAACTAAACATGTAGCTAGATTTTTAGTGTAGCTAGATTTTTGTATAAAAAGAATATATATCACGACTCTTGATATAAAAAATCACAATTTTATTATCGTAAAAAAATCAAATGATAACCTCAAAGCAAAAAAGAGCTTTCAGGAACAGACTTCTATTTATTTTTTCTTCTTTCTCTGGTAGTGGTTGATTAAATAATGATCCCCAACTTGACTTTGAACCTTCTGAGAAATACATTTGGATTTTGAAACAAAAATCAGAAAAAACTACCAACTTAAAAAAAATTCAAAAATTAAATGTATGATGTAAAATCAAATTTTAGATATTGTGAGTCACATTTAAAATAAATCAGAAATCTGGAAACACAATACAAAGCCAACCATAGAAAGGCAATATATACAATTTCAATTAAACACCATAAAATGTATACAATTTCAATTTCAATTAGTCAATTATAAACACCATAAAGGCAATATATACAATTTCAATTATTCAATTATTCAATCAGGTGGAAATATAAACACCATAAAGGAAAAGAGCTAATAAGGACACTTTACAATTTCTATTATGATCCGAAGTCAAAAGCAAAGATATTATACAAAGCCAACCACAAAAACAATATATAAAAAGCATCCCAATTATAGTTAACAAAATACGGGTGCTTGTACACAAAAGAAGTAATAATTAAGTTTATCAACAAGTTTATAATAGACTTAACAAAAAGCATTCCCTACCATGTATATGAAATCATGGCCAAAAACAAAATACTCCAATGAAATGCAACAAGTTTATTATGGAGCATGCCTACTTAGCAACCTCATCACCCACCTTAGCCTATCATCATGTCTCAAGCTGAAGAACATGTCAAGCTTTTGGACATCATGGGATATGATTTCACAAGAATCTAACCTTTCATCTACAGTAATTGGCAACTTCATAAGTTCATCGTTTAGTGATGCCCGTTTAGATGCAAGATCATGTGAATACCCCATTCTTTTTCCAATGAATTCTAGCTTATCATTGGTTGTTCCCAAGACATTCACCAACTTGTCAGCAAACATGGTCAGCCCTTCAACTACTTCATCATTGGCTCTAGGTCTTTTCTTGTCTTTGTTTTTGGTAGAACTATCAGAAGGCCGTTGAGTTGTTGAGTTTGAATAATCCATTACTTCACCAGTCTGACTATTTAATCCCATTTGTTCCAGAGAAGTGTCATTATCTGCAAGACCATGCAACAACACATCTTCCTCAGCATTCATAGCCTCAACGACATCAACAGGGTCTTCAGCAAACTCTCCTGTAGCTCGATCTTTGCCAAATATTTGAATCCATTCATCAAAATGTCGGAAAGTTTTGTTCCTCAGGTGTTTTGCATCATTGTCCCTCTACAATGACCAACTAATCCCAATTAATATCTTCAACATAAGGTTAAAATACATATATGAAATAGTATGTAAATAACAAAAGGAGATAACTTTACCCGAACATATGCCTCCCATACACTATCACTCTCTACGTCAATTCTTTTTTCAGTATCATTCCATCCAAACCCACTAGTAGCAAGCATACCAAACACAGAATTGTATTGCTTCTTCCATATTTTAATCTTTGATTCGATATGGAGAGAGCCACGTAGATCTGTCCCGGGTAACAACTCCGCCATTTTATTCTCCAATTTCATAAGATAGCCTACCTTGAAAGAATTGTCAACTTTCATTCCATCATTCACAATGAACAACAAGGCTGAAATTAGACAGTCCTCTTCACGTGGGCTCCATATTCGCCTTTGTTTTAATGAATCAACCTTGTCATTCTTTTTCTTACGAGAACTGGATACCTCATTATCCATGCCTACAGTAATAATTGAACATTTCATATGCATTACCATAAAATATAAATAACTCACAAACATATATATCATAATACCAACCATTGCAAATATAATTCAACATCCACAATGTCAATTATTTATAAACGTACATAGCAATGACACATCACAAATTTAAATTGTTTAACTACAAAGCAAAGTAGAAACAGAAAGCTATCTTTATCCAACCCCTCCATTAGCCAACCAATTGTTGTACAATTGCATCGCAAATGTATCCCGCCACTCAGTCCACTCGTTAGATGTCTCAACAGTCTCAATAAAATCATCTCCCATTGGGGGTTGATTTTGTAAGGCATCCGCTAAGTCTGGATCATCCTCTAGGGGGTCAACTACCATCTCTCGTCGAATGAAGTTGTGTAACAAGCAACATGTTGTGATAATTCGATTTTGGGTTCTAATGGGATAGTATGATGCACTGCGAAGTATAGCCCATCTCATTTTCAACATTCCAAAAGACCTTTCTATGATATTCCTGGCTGATGCATGTTTCATGTTGAAATATTCTTGGTAATTATTTGGCGTTGCTCCTTCTCTCCAAACAAACAAATGGTATCGCTGACCACGGTAAGGTGCTAAGAATCCTTTCCCATTCGTATACCCCGCATCCACTAGGTAATAGTAACCTGTGCGTGGAATGTTATGCATTAAATTAAATTTTTATTCATGAATTTAAGAAAAATTAAGCACTTTCGTATTACCATTTGGGATCCTTAAGCCATTGGGTCGATTGATTGCATCTCTCAAAACCCTAGAGTCGGCTGCTGACCCTTCCCACCCCGGCAACACATATATGAAATTCATGTCTTGGGAGCAAACTCCCAAAACATTAGTAGCAATCTCTCCTTTTCTTGTCCTATACCTTGCTTGATGAACCACAGGTACACGAACTTTAATATAGGTGCCATCGAGTGCTCCAAGACAATTCTAAATAAACCAATTCAATAGACATTATAATAGTTATGATTTTTATTTTTGGTAAAAAAGATTTAATAAAAGAAATAAAAAAAAGAGAAAGTAATGCAGTGTTACCAAATTTTTACAAATCCATTACCTGGAAGCAATTCCACCTTTGATCGGTGCTTGCTTCAGTTATAGGATTTGGTGTGACAAGTAAATTGGCTTTGAGCATAACCTGACCTTTAAGACATCATTGAAATACCGACTAACAGTCTCTCCAGACCTATAGAAATTGAACTTAACATTTCGTATTTTCAAGTGTTGTGCCAAGATGAAGAGGAAAAAGGCCACCTTCTCTTCTAAAGTGACATATTTTGAATGCCCTAACCCACCTATCGTATGAACCATATTGCACAAGGTCATAAAAGCACGCCGATCCATACGGAGTTGTTCAACACATGTTATGTCACTTTCTCTCACTAAACGGTTAATATAGTCCATTTGTTTTTGCAATCGATTGGGCTCTCTAATAAGGTTATGGCGATACTCAGATAAATACCTTTTCAAGACAACCTCAATGACAACAAAAGCTACGGCGCATAAGGCATGTAGTTCTTGCATTACAGCTTGCAACACTACGTATAATTCAAGCTCATCGTTACTGTCATCATCAAAATCATTGATATTCTGATCCATTTCTATATAGAAGAAAATATTTAAAATTACAAATAAATTAAGTAAAGGAGAAAACATAACGGCAAATCATAAACAATTTACTAAATAGATCGGAGAATAAATACAAGATCGGAAAATAAATAGAATGAAGCTGTTGAAAATAAATAGATTATTTTATTGAAAAATAAACAAAATTAATGTTTTAGATTATTGGTCTTTTCGTGGAGATGATAATCAACATTGTTTGTTTTGACATTTACAATTATGAGCTGCAATCAAAATCTGCAATACAAATTCAAGATCAAATATTAGTTTTTAAAACATATATTTTATTTACTTAAAAATGGAAACAGTGAAAGGAAGAGACAGGGAATAAGCTTCATTCCTTCGCCTTTCAATCTTTTTGACTGTGAATATGCCTTTACTGCTGTCATTGTGAAGTTAATTATTTTATTTTGAAGGGTGTCATTGTCAAGTTATTAACATAGCAGCTCTGGGAAATGTTACACCACCTTGTATCTCAAGTTCTCTCTTAAGCCATTGCAGAGACAAACTCAAATAGCACTTCTTGTTCATGATGTGGCAAAATATCAGTCCTCAGCTACATGGTCTTACAAGTCACATATGTTGAACTTCAACCATGGAAAACCAAGTTAAAGAGCAAGTGGAAAAAAAGGAAACATTTTGAAAGCAATATCTAGTTTTAGAATTTGAAATTATCCTTCCCACTTGTTTTTATTATACTTACCATTTTTACAAAAAAATAAAACAAAATAAAGAAGGAAATTGGAGTGCCACTTGTTATTCATATATATATATATATATATCCCTTGGCATGTATCAATAGATGCATCCATCTCATATGCATATCCCCTGATTCTAATCATAAAACTTATTATCAGTACTAGCCCAACAAGTTTTCCACTAATATCTTATTTTTTAGGTTCATAGACACAAATGCACACCCATGTAAATCTCCAAATCTTATCAAATTTCAAACACATTCAGTGGTTCCTACATGGAGATATAAACTGTGTTTACATTTCCACTTTTCATAGAGCTCATACTCATTCCAAATGCCTATATTGATATTAGCCAACACGTATTCATGCTGTCAACAATACACCTCACATTGAGCTTCCTAAGAAAGTCTTAAGTTATTCAAGAGTGGTTTCTGTTTATTCTTTGCCTAAACCTCCACTGTATAAACAAAAAAACAAAGCAAAAAAAAGATGAAATCACCATAAAAAATTAGGAAAAAAAAAAAAGAGCCTAATAAAAATCAAATATAATTTTTTTTATATTTCAATTTGGACAATCCATGCCATAACAAAAATTATTATTAAAAAAAAAATTCTTTAAGCTAAACTTGGACTCAAGCTTAGATTTGTGCAAAGAATCAACCAATCCCAACCCACTAATTCGCACTGTACTTCGACTCATGTTAGATTTGGACTCATGAAAAGAATCAACCAATCCCAACCCACTAATTTGAATCAACCAATCCCAACCCACAAAAAATAGAGCACGGTGATTTCATCATGGAGTTCTCTTTTGTATGGGAAAAAAAAAACAGAGCATGGACTTGGACTCATGCTAGATCTAACCAAAAAAAAGAATGGATTTCTCTTTTGTATACTTACCATTTACATAGATCCAAGGTAAAGATACATAAATCAATAAAACAAAGAAATCAACCAACAAAGCTAAAGGTTACAGATCTGGGGAAAAAAAATCTGGAATAAATAAAAGATCGAAAAATCTAGAAAAAATCTGAAAAAAATCTACTGAAAATAAATAGCATGAAGTTGTTGAAAATTAATAGCATGAAGCTCAGCAAAAAATAAGAATGAGTTTCAAACCTGAATGAAGATCGGATGCAAAGAAAAAAGATTCAAGATGAAATGAAGCTCTTGCTCCTACAGTGAAATGAAGTTTCTGGCGTGAAAGCAAAATGGGAAAACCTAAAAGAAAGATGAGAGGGTCAAAGATGTAATAAAGCTAGCCAATCCCATGGGATACATTATCCCATAGATTCTGTCCCAGGCCCCCCCCCCTCGGGGATACAATAAGCCAGTGAATTCCGGATTAATAGTCCGGAGGGATTATTAATCCGGACCAAAAAATCCATACCAAACAACGAACTATTAATCCCTCCGGATTAATAGTCCAATCCCATGAGTTATCCTTCCAAACAAACAAGCTCTTAGTGTATGATCATTGTCTAACTTGGATTATGTTTCGTCACTTGGGAGATTTAGAATTAAGTTGGTTATGTATATATAAAAGAACTATCTCCTACTGCTTAATTTCTCAAGTAGAACCTATATAGTTTTACATATGAGATGTTATATGTTAAAGAGAATTGAGTTATGTTTATGGGATTATGGATTAAAGATCAAGTCCATATCTAGATTGTTATATGTTTGTACCTCCTAATTACATGATTTTTGAACCATGTTTTAGCAATTAATGAGACTATTTTGAGCCTTGTAAATTCTCACCAAAAATTGGATTTTGCTTGAGGTTCGATTTTGCTTTCGAGATAGAGGAAATCGCCAAGCGTCTAGGAGTCATGGCCGCGCAGCGGAGCACTTCGCCGCGTCGGAAGTCATGGCCGTATATGCAAGAAACTCATGATTGGGTTTTAGCTCTGCTAAAAGGGCACGTCTTGAGGCTTTTAGCCGCAGCGTCTTGAGACCAAGCTGCTGCGTCACGGGGCTCGTGCCCGTGTGGCCCATCTTTGAAAGAATTCATGCGCTCCATTTTACCTGTTTGACCCTCTGGGATGGTTAAAATTAGTATTTGAAATCTTTAAAATGCTTCTTAATTTACTGGAAGTTATCGAATGAAATGTGAAGTTAAGAAGGACTTAGACTAATTTGTGAGTTATATGTATGCGTAGGCCACATACCGGAAGGAGCTGTAGCGCCATCAACACACTGTGAGTAGTAGTACACTTTACTTATCGCTAATAGTTCCTATTGGCACTCTGTTCATCGTAAATTACCTATGTTAACTTATATGAACGATTGGAAAAATGTGTGTACATGTGTGTACCTCCGTATGACTCTGAAACTCTATATGACTCTGAAACTAATCTGCTCTGATGATATATGGGCCTATGGCCAATCTGTGAAATCTGTTAGGCCTATGGCCAATCTGTGAGATCTGTTAGGCCTATGGCCAATCTGTGAAACCTATCCGGCCTAAGGCCGTTCTGTATATCTCTGGGCCTGAGGCCGTTCTGGAAATGTTTACTGAATGGGATCAACATCTGCCTCCTCAGCTGTATACATGATAATTCGAGTTTATCTAATGTTAAGTTTAAGTAGTATTATTCACTAAGCTTAGCTCACTTTGTGTTATGTCTGCTTCTGTAGGTAATCGACCTGGAGATCAGTCTTAACCCCAATGCTCGTCTCTCTTTTGTCAACCTCAGTGTGTCCAGGCACTTAGATGAAGCCCGTGCATTTTGGTGGAGCTTTGCTAAACTTTTGGTTTTGTACTCTAATTGCCTGTCTAAGGTTGAAATGTAAATAACCTATTCCTTCACCAACGTTTTTATTATACACCCAATCATGGGGCTGGGTTTGTATATGTATATGTACATAACTAATTTCTCAGATGCGTGTCACTATATGTTCATCTACCTTATGCAATGTGTGTGATCCTGGCATAGTAGTGGTTGCTCAATGGATATTTTTATGTTATTTTATTTTATTTTTTTTGTTGTTAGATGCTTCTGTTCAGGCCCCATAGTTTATGTAAACAGAATTTGTGTCTGTTTCTGAATAGGTCATGCCCAAACTTTTAGGGGCAGGTTTGGGATGTGACAAGTCGTATCAGAGCACAAGTTGCTATCTCACAGACCGATCCATTAAGCTTTAGGATGTCTAGAAAGGACTTAGGCATCATGCATCACATTCTGAAAGTATATGAAAGATCGATGCCAACGTTAAAAGTACTCTGCTAACGCTAACAATTTTGAATTATGCCTAGTGTATATCTCTTTTGCATATTGTAATTGATTGTCATGTAGAATATGGTGAGAACAAGAACGGAAGACCCGGAAGATGCTACTTCTGCACGGTTGGACAGGATGGAGAGAATGATCATGGAAATGGCGGAGACTTTACGGCAACAACAGCAACAGCCACAACCACAACTGCCACCACCACCACTACCACCACTGGTACCTCTACCTGTGGTACACGATTTCCATGCCGAGGACCAGACCATCACCCTTACAAAGGAATTTAAAAAGATGAAGCCACCATTATTCAAGGGAGGAATAGAACCGATGAAAGCTGAAGCATGGGTATTGGGCATAGAAAAATTGTTTGCAGTATTTCCTTGTACCGCAGCTCAAAAAGTGCAACTTGCTGCCTTCACTCTTGAACACGAAGCACGGAGGTGGTGGATGCTTACGAGAACTACACACCAGGGGTTAACATGGGAAAGATTCTTGGAGCTGTTTTATGACAAGTACTTTCCCCAAAGTATGCGAGACAAGAAGGTAACTGAATTTGAAACTCTTTGACAAGGGAACAAAACCGTTGTAGAGTATGAAGCCCAATTTGCAGAACTAGCCCAGTTTGCACCTCATATGGTGGATACGGATTATAAGAAGGCACGGAAATTTGAAGGGGGATTACGGAGTGCCATTCTGGACCGAGTCAACATGCTGAAGTTGGCCACCTATGTTGATGTGTTGGAAAGAGCTGTTATAGCGGAGGGAAACCTTGCTACTCAGAACCGGATTTCCGAATGGAAAGGGAAGAGGCAGAACAATCAATGGTTAAAGGGGTTAGCTACTCCACCAAATAGGAAGCATAATTCAAGGATCTCCAGCACTACCACCCCTACTCAAGATTCAACCCCTGTGTGTTCAGAACGTAGAAAGAAGCATCGTGGCACTTGCTATCGGAAGTCTGGAGCTTGTTTTAGGTGTGGTAAAACGGGCCATCTGGTAAGGGATTGCCCTCAGAGGACTCAACAAAATGGCAATAGGACTGCTACAAGTTCGGCGAGGTCTACACCAGCTCCCAGCACCAAGTCAACTGTCAAACCTGCTAACAATAAGGACACTGTGAGACAAGGCAGGGTGTTTGCATTAGTTTCGAGAGATGTGCAAAATGCTGCAACAGTGGTGTCAGGTATATTTATCGTTCATGGTCATTCTGCTCATGTATTGTTTGATTCTAGCTCTACCCACTCCGTTGTGTCAAAACTATTTGATCCCAATTTAGATAAATCTGAAGAAGTATTATCTTATATGCTATGTGTGTCCTCACCTTTGGGGGATTCTATGATTTGTACTTCTGTATATTTTGCTTGTGAACTCCAACTTGGGGATATCCGGGTATATGCGAATCTGTTACCTCTTGACATGACTTATTTTGATATTATTCTAGGTATGGACTGGTTGAGTGAATATGGTGCAACTATTGACTGTTTGACTAAGCAAATCAGTTTCCACCCTCCGGGTCAATCAGAGTCTACTTTTCAAGGACAGAGAGTGACTTCTCCACCTTATTTGATTTCGGCAGCAAAGGCTTGTAAATTAATTCAGAAAGGGTATCAGGGGTATTTATACAGTGTTTTGGAGGGGCAAGTAATGAATGGGAGTACTGACATGATTCTGATTGTCTGTGAATTTTTGGATGTTTTTTCGGAAAAATTATCGGGGAAGTTAATAGACCAGGAAATCGAGTTTATAATTGAAGTGATACCGGGAACCCAACCCATTTCTAAGACCCCGTATCGAATGTCACCAGTTATGTAACGACCCAGAACCGTATGATGTCATTTACAGTAATTAATTATGTGTTTACGTGATTTAATTGAGAAAAATCTGTCCGAATTAGATAAATATCTGTTGGAATTACGACTTCGGGACTGAAATTGTTGACCGAAATGGGTTCAGAAAATGAAATTGAACACACCTATGTGTTACCGGGAATTTTTAGAACCATTCGAAACGATAAATTAAGGACTGAATTTCGTCTGAATCGCTAAGTCTTGTTTGGCTTGAGTTTATGGCACAAATGTTTATTTATTTGATATATATGATATAAGATAAGGCTTTGACTCATTTGACTCAAACCAAGAGAAAGAAATATCTGAGAGAGAAGGGAGAATTCGGGGAGAGAGAGAGAGATCAAGGGAGAAGAAGAGAAAGAAAGGAAAAGGGGAAATCAAGCTAAAAAGGTAAGGATTTTCTTTAAATTCTTGAAATGGATTGTTGATTCTTGCATGTTTAACTTAAGATCATGGTTTAGAAGGGTTTAACTCATGTTTATTGGCTTGAAAGAGGTTCTTCCTCAAAACTCCATGGCTATAGAGATAGGAATCTTGTATGTATATGTTCATGGATTTGCATCTTAACTTATGGGTTGATTTTGTTTGTGAGCTATGTGGGATTTGAATTGAAGACATAATAGTTAAATTATGATGTTTATCAAGAGCCTTGAGACTTTGATTTCATGAAATTGAAAGCGATTTTGCAAAAGGGAAGAAAGGGATAAAGCTTAGAAGAAGAACCAGAGTTTCAGGATTTTCGCAGGGTCCGCTCGAGCGGAGAGGATCCCGCTCGAGCGTAGAAATCACCCTTCCAGCAGTTTTCGGACAGTTTACAGTCCGCTCGAGCGGACAAGTGGGCGCTCGAGCGTAAAGGCTTATTTTCAGAAAAGTTTGGGAAGTTGTTCTGCATGATTTTCTTATGTTACCTTGCATTATTTCGCATCTTATGATTATGAAATGGACATGAATGAATGTAATGAAGGTAGAGAATGAATATGAAATGAATGAGCATGAAATAAAGTAAAGAAAGGAATGAAGTGCATGATTAAGAATAATGTATATTGAGAAATGTGCTATATGTTATTGTTACAGGTCAAATTGAGAAGACCGTGCCATCGGTTACGGAAACCCACTGTAAGTGACATTTCTGTAAAGATATGTTATTATGAACTATGTTTCAAATGATAAATGATATGATATGATACGTTTGAAATGATACTGTTAACTGTGAACGAGTGTTCTGTTTACGAATCTAGTATGGCATCCATAGTCAGTTGAGTCATGGGGGCGAGAACATGCAGGCCCATGCGTCATGAGTCATGGGGGACGGCATGGAAGGACAAGCCCATGACCAGTTTACGAGATCTCGGTATGTGTTTAATCGGTGTCCGGGACCGGTTACTCTAGTCGTTAGTCGACACATGTTATGTTCTATGGAGTATGCCATTACGTATGTTCTATATGATGACTGATTATGATTATGAATGTTTTATTACAGTTTTATAAGGAATGTCGGACTTCGTTCACTAACCTCTTTACTGTTATGTTACTTGCTGAGCTTTAGCTCATTGGTTGTATTTATGTATTTATAGGTGAGCCTTCGGGGAGTCAAGCCTAGGCGGATTCTTGTTCGAGCCGCCATTTTGAAGCCTACCAGTTTTGAGTGCTCCGAGATGGGGCTAGGCCTGGAAGGCCGTTGTGAGCTTTGTTTTGATTTTGCATCAGTGGCATGTAACTATGTCTTGTAATGAATTTATGATCAGGTTATGTAAAGATAGTGGGTAATTAACTCATTTTTGATATGTACATATATGTTCATATTTATGCACAGCTCTTGGACTATTAGGTTTCTTTTTGCTTCCGCGAGCCCCGTTTATTTATGTTTTGTACAGTAAGGCCGGAGGTAATTCTGGTCTTGGCCGGTCACGTTGCCAGACTTCTAGGGGCGGGTTCGGGGCGTGACAGAGTGGTATCAGAGCGCACGAGTTAATTTACCCACACACGTGTCCATATGAGCTGTTAGGTGCATTAGAAAGATATAGAGCATAGCATGAGCATATGTGCATGTGTGTGTGTGTTTCGGAATATGAGAAACCAGAATTGAATGATGATGAGGCAGTAAAGGAAATAGTATATAGAAAATGAAATGTTGTATTTGCTATGGGTTCTATAGACAATGGAAGATACCAATGCAAGAAATGTAGATGAAACGGAACCTTCTGATGCTAGAATGACTCGGCTAGAAAGGATGGTTGAAGCTTTGACTGGCATGGTTAGACAACAGTTAGAACAAAACCAACAACCACAGCAGAGACAGCCATTTCCGCCTCCTCCACCACCACCAGTACAAGTAGAACAGATGAACAATGATGACATTATCAGTTTGACACAGAAATACAAGAAATTAAAACCACCAGAGTTTGCAGGGGGCATTGAACCTTTAAAGGCAGAGGCTTGGGTCTTAGAAACTGAAAAGATTTTCGAAGTATTTCCGTGTAATGATGTTTACAAAGTGTTGTTAGCAACCTTTACTCTGACAGAAGAAGCTAGACGATGGTGGATGTTGGTACGGGATCAGAATAGGGATTTGACATGGGATCGATTTAAAGAGATCTTTTATGAGAAGTATTTCCCACAATGCATGAGAGACAGGAAAATATCTGAATTTGAGCAGCTGAAGCAAGGTGCAATGTCAGTAGCAGAGTATGAAAGTAAATTCACTGAACTAGCTCGTTACGCTCCTCATATGGTTGACACTGAATATAAAAAGGCAAGGAAATTTGAGGGTGGTCTACAGGTTGAAGTGCTTGACCGAGTAAATGTGCTAAAATTGGAGAAATATGTTGATGTACTGGATAGGGCTCTGATGTCCGAGACAAATATTGCGGCTTTGAAAATGTCCAAATCAACGACAATGACTGATAGGGAGGGTAAGACATTTAAGAAACAGAAAGTGGAAGTGATTAGTGAATCAGTGGGCTCCGTAAATGATAAATCGAATCTAACCATTAATGATACTATAAAGGGAGGTGTGCCTACGTGTAAAGACTGTGGGAAACAGCATTGGGGTATTTGCCGCCGTGGATCTGGAGCCTGTTACAAATGTGGACAGAAAGGACATTTAGCCAGAACTTGTCCACAAGTTTACTCACGGAATGAGAGACCCATGACTAGTGGAGTTAACTCAACGACGACACCGATGACGATTGCAACACCTGCTTCCGAGGGGAATGTTTTGAGGCAAGCAAGAGTTTATAGCTTAGTTCCCGAAAAGACACAAAATACTGGAAAAGCGAAGACAGGTATGACTTTACTATTTAGTAAGATAGCATTATTACCTATGCGATGGAGATTATTGAACGTGGAATATGTAACTGATGATAGAACAATTGACTATGACTACGATAGGACGAATTACCTATGCTATGACTTTTGCTATTACATATTTATGGACTGGATATATCTATGTTATTACCTATGCATGGAATACGATGGAACTTGTTGGTTGACTTCACTCCTATGTACAAGATTTGTTTCTTATGTGTTTAACTGCTATGATATTGCCTTACTGCTATGAAAAGGACACAAGGACTACTTCGTCATGTTGAATAACTAAATAGACTTGTTGAATTATGACTAGAAATATGTGATTGGGATTGTTGCTTGGCTTTTGTCAGAATAAGTTAAGTTTGGAGGACCAAACTTCCTAAGGTAGGGAGAGTGTAACGACCCAGAACCGTATGATGTCATTTACAGTAATTAATTATGTGTTTACGTGATTTAATTGAGAAAAATCTTTCCGAATTAGATAAATATCTGTTGGAATTACGACTTCGGGACTGAAATTGTTGACCGAAATGGGTTCAGAAAATGAAATTGAACACACCTATGTGTTACCGGGAATTTTTAGAACCATTCGAAATGATAAATTAAGGACTGAATTTCGTCTGAATCGCTAAGTCTTGTTTGGCTTGAGTTTATGGCACAAATGTTTATTTATTTGATATATATGATATAAGATAAGGCTTTGACTCATTTGACTCAAACCAAGAGAAAGAAATATCTGAGAGAGAAGGGAGAATTCGGGGAGAGAGAGAGAGATCAAGGGAGAAGAAGAGAAAGAAAGGAAAAGGGGAAATCAAGCTAAAAAAAAGGTAAGGATTTTCTTTAAATTCTTGAAATGGATTGTTGATTCTTGCATGTTTAACCTAAGATCATGGTTTAGAAGGGTTTAACTCATGTTTGTTGGCTTGAAAGAGGTTCTTCCTCAAAACTCCATGGCTATAGAGATAGGAATCTTGTATGTATATGTTCATGGATTTGCATTTTAACTTATGGGTTGATTTTGTTTGTGAGCTATGGGATTTGAATTGAAGACATAATAGTTAAATTATCTTTGTTTATCAAGAGCCTTGAGACTTTGATTTCATGAAATTGAAGGCGATTTTGCAAAAGGGAAGAAAGGGATAAAGCTTAGAAGAAGAACGAGTTTGAGATTTCGCGAGGTCCGCCGAGCGAAGAGGATCCCGCCGGCGAGAAATCACCCTTCCAGTAGCGGATTTGACATGATCCGCCGAGCGAAAAGTGGGCGGCGTAAAAGGCTTATTTTCGTAAAAGTTTGGGAAGTTGTTAAGCATGATTTTCTTATGTTACCTTGCATTATTTCGCATCTTATGATTATGAAATGGACATGAATGAATGTAATGAAGGTAGAGAATGAATATGAAATGAATGAGCATGAAATAAAGTAAAGAAAGGAATGAAGTGCATGATTAAGAATAATGTATATTGAGAAATGTGCTATATGTTATTGTTACAGGTCAAATTGAGAAGACCGTGCCATCGGTTACGGAAACCCACTGTAAGTGACATTTCTGTAAAGATATGTTCTTATGAACTATGTTCCAAATGATAAATGATATGATATGATACGTTTGAAATGATACTGTTAACTGTGAACGAGTGTTCTGTTTACGAATCTAGTATGGCATCCATAGTCAGTTGAGTCATGGGGCGAAACATGCAGCCCATGCGTCATGAGTCATGGGGGCGGCATGGAAGGACAAGCCCATGACCGCTTTACGAGATCTCGGTATGTGTTTAATCGGTGTCCGGACCTTACTCTAGTCGTTAGTCGACACATGTTATGTTCTATGGAGTATGCCATTACGTATGTTCTATATGATGACCGATTATGATTATGAATGTTTTATTACGCTTTATAAGGAATGTCGGACTTCGTTCACTAACCTCTTTACTGTTATGTTACTTGCTGAGCTTTAGCTCATTGGTTGTATTTATGTATTTATAGGTGAGCCTTCGGGGAGTCAAGCCTAGGCGGATTCTTGTTCGAGCCGCCATTTTGAAGCCTACCAGTTTTGAGTGCTCCGAGATGGGGCTAGGCCTGGAAGGCCGTTGTGAGCTTTGTTTTGATTTTGCATCAGTGGCATGTAACTATGTCTTGTAATGAATTTATGATCAGGTTATGTAAAGATAGTGGGTAATTAACTCATTTTTGATATGTACATATATGTTCATATTTATGCACAGCTCTTGGACTATTAGGTTTCTTTTTGCTTCCGCGAGCCCCGTTTATTTATGTTTTGTACAGTAAGGCCGGAGGTAATTTACGAATTACTGGCCGGTCACGTTGCCGGACTTCTAGGGGCGGGTTCGGGGCGTGACAAGTTAAGATGAAGGAATTAAAGATTCAATTGCAAGATCTACTGGATAAAGGGTTCATTCGCCCGAGTGTCTCTCCTTGGGGTGCACCAGTTCTGTTTGTGAAAAAGAAAGACAGAACACTCTGATTGTGTATTGATTACAGCGAACTCAATAAGGTAACAATTAAGAATCAGTACCCATTGCCGCGGATCGATGATTTGTTTGACCAGCTAAAAGGGGCACAAGTCTTTTTGAAAATTGACTTACAATTCGGATACCACCAATTGATGGTTAAAGCTGACGATGTTGAGAAAATAGCTTTTCGCACCTGATACGGTCATTATGAATTTCTGGTTATGCCCTTTGGAGTTACTAACGCACCAACAGCATTTATGGATTTGATGAACCGTGTTTTCAAGCCCTATTTGGATGAGTTTGTAGTGGTATTTATCGATGACATCCTTATTTATTTGAGGAATGCAGAAGCTCATGAGAATCATCTTCGCTTAATCCTTCAAACACTTCGAGAGAAGAAACTATTTGCAAAGCTGAAGAAATGTGAATTCCGGCTACAGGAGGTGGCATTTCTGCGGCATATAATAACAAAGGAAGGAGTCTCTATTGATCCACACAAAATTGAAGCGATCGTAAATTGGCCAACTTCTACCAATGTGACTGAAGTACGTAGTTTTATGGGATTAGCCAGGTATTATAGGAGGTTTGTTCAAGATTTCTCCAAAATCGTCGTACTGCCTACACAACTGACTCAAAAGGGAGTTGCGTTCAAATGGTCAGAACAACGAGAATCTACCTTCCAGGAATTAAAAATGAAGTTGACTACAACTCCGGTTCTTGCTTTACCATCTGGTACTGAAGGATTCGTGATCTATGGTGATGCCTCTCATAAAGGGCTAGGTTGTGTGCTTATGCAAAATGGAAAGGTTATCGCTTACGCTTCTCGATAGCTTAAACCCCACGAAGAGAATTATCCCGTACATGATCTTGAGCTAGCCGCAGTAGTTTTTGCTTTGAAGATATGGCAGCATTATCTGTATGGGACTACCTGCGAAGTTTACATCGATCATAAAAATCTCAAGTACCTGTTTACCCAGAAGGAGTTGACTATGCGACAACGGCGATGGGTAGAACTTATTAAAGACTATGATCTGCAGATCCACTACCATCCTGGTAAAGCCAACACGGTTGCAAACGCGCTTAGTCAGAATAATATGGGGAATTTGGCAAATTTGTTTACGGGGCAAAAGGACTTAGTGACTGAATTGGGTAAAATGAACGTAGATCTTGTGGTACATGGGCAGGAGGCCATAATAGTAGCAGTGATGGCCCAACTGACCTTGCTTTAGGAGATCAAACTACGTCAAATGGAAGATGGAACTTTAAGGAGAATATGTGGCGAGTTAGAGACAAAACTGAAACCGGGGTTCAATTTGGAGGATTCAGTGCTCAAATTTCAAAGCAGATTATGTGTTCCCAATGTACCAGAAGTCAAGCAGAAATTGATGGCAGAAGCTCATGTGTAGACGTCCCCGAACGCATCTCGGGGGAAAGAGGAGTGCGAGTCCCCCCCTCGTTCTGGTTCGATATTGGGTCACTACAGTTCGAAGGACTCAAATGTCACGGTTCTTAATCTTGAACCAAAGAGTCCAAATCTGGCAAATCGTTTTGAGAAAACTGATTTTTTTGAAAGAAGTGCCAAACATGGACTGCTTCGCCAGATACAGAATCGCCACCTAAATATTTTAAAATGAGAAATTTAGGAAACCCTGACTCGGTGCCAAAAGGCCACGTGTCCGTCATCACCAAAGTTACCTCGGCTCGGGAACTTGGGTACAATTGGGGAAGGTCACTTCGTGAGCACTCGCCGCCGCCGATCAAAGACCGGCCTCTACTAACCATGATATCTGTTTTTGAAAACATTGTGAGTTCTTATTCCGGTTATTAGCCTAGGTTACTATGTGATGCGCACAGCATACAAGTATAGACTGAATCGCCTGAATTTGAACAAAACATTTCATGTTTGTTTGTTTGAAAATGGTTTGATGATGCTACCCGCAGGTAGGCTAAGACGTGGATTTGTCACCCTCGGGTGGGCTTAGAAAATATGATTTTGCCACTATCTAGTGGGCTTAAAACAAACATTTGATGAATTGTCCCAATTCAAATAACTCAACCTCCACCCACAGGCATTCAAGGCAGTTATGTCACATAAGCAGTTAGCCTCATGGCAAGCATGCTATTCATGGCAACACTCACACGCATGCAAGGATGCTAAAGCATAAAAACTTACCTAGTACTCCAAGCCAAAACCAAAAGCCGATTAGAAATCCATGCATGGATCCTAAGTATAGAATTGCCTAATGCAACACATGCGAGGATGTAAATTATAGCAGGCTCGGCTATTCTAAACATGGCATATGGAATGCTACAACTAACACGTATTCAATTTGGAATTGAAATACAAATGCAGTTGTTTGATGTGCCGAGCCCGGTGCGTGCAAAACAGATGAATGATGCAAACATGCTGTCATACTGTATGCTAATTGAAATATGCCCTATATCTAACCATCGTAAGCGGGTAAATAAAAGGGAGGAAAGACGTGGGATTGGAAGACATACATCACACTCACACACCCTTATTACAATTATGCCCTCGCGCAGAGGGTCCGAATAAATAATAATACAGTCCGAAATGAAAGAATAATACAGTCCGAAATAATACAGATTCCTAATTAATTGACAAATTGACTAAGAAAAATCAGAATCGCATGCAAGCTGGGGTCGCTTTGACTCGCTTTCGATAATGAAATGATGCATGTTGGGTCATTTGGCGCTGAAATCCAATCGATGCCCCAATTAGCCTCTATTTGCATTTTTCTTGAAATGCGTGCCAGACTCCAAAAAGTTGCTGATTCTTCATTTTGCTGCAACAGAGAGCAGGAAAAGGGCATAGCAATGTATTTCACAAATATATGCATGCCTCGATCCTCGTGCCACCAATCACGCATATCGATGCATGATGGCCGAGGAATCGGATTGCACAACTCAATATAGGATGAATGCACATGAATGCTACAACAAAACCTAACTCCATCATGGGTAATCCGGAGTGTCGGTGACTTGGGAATTGAGACCCGTTCATTACTTGAGTACGAACGTGCCTCGCTTCGCGTCTGCCACGCTTATCCCGAACACAATGCAATATGCATGATGTGCATGAATGCAACTAAAATACAATCCTAGCATGCACAATGCTATGAAAATGAGATGTTCAAATGATGCACACGGGCACGCAAATCGAGGTGATGACATAAAAGCATGAAATGACATGAAATATGATATAAAATGAGACTAAAATGAAATGCCTCGAAATGCGTGCCCACGGGCACGCAAACCGAGGAAATGGCATACGAAAACATAGCTAAAATGGCATACGCAATGCAAGATGGGCTTATACTAACATAGGAGAGCCTCAGCCGCACCCACATAAGAGGCCATGAGATGAAAAGGATGCGCCTCGAAATGCGTGCACACGGGCACGCGAACCGAGGCAATGATATAAAGGCATGAAAATGCAAAATCGGGCTTACACTAACATGAGAGGACCTCAGCCGCACTCACATAAGACGCCGTCGGATAAAAAAGAAGTGCCTCGAAATGCGTGCACACGGGCACGCAAACTGAGGCGGTGGCATACGCAATGCAAATGACATGGAAAATGCAAATTGGGCTTACACTAACATGAGAGGGCCTCAGCCACACTCACATAAGAGGCCTAGAGATAAAAAAGAAGTGCCTCGAAATGCGTGCACACGGGCACGCAAACCGAGGCGGTGGCATACGCAATGCAAATGACATGGAAAATACAAATTGGGCTTACACTAACATGAGAGGGCCTCAACCACACTCACATAAGAGGCCTAGAGATGAAAATGAGATGCCTCGAAATGCGTGCACGTGGGCACGCAAATCGAGGCAATGTCATACGAAATGAAATGACATACGTAATGCAAATTGGAATTTCACTAACATGAGAGGGCCTCAGCCACACTCACCTAAGAGGCCGTCGGATAAAAGTGAAGTACCTCGAAATGCGTGCACACGGGCACGCAAACCGAGGCAATGGCATAAATGCATGAAATGGCACTCCAAATACAGATTGGACTTATACTAATGTGAGAGAGCCTCAGCCACACTCACATAAAAAGTCGATGAATGAAAATGAAGCGCCTCGAAATGCGTGCACACGGGTACGCAAATCGAGGCAATGGCATAAAGGTATGAAATGGCACTCCAAATGCAGATTGGACTTATACTAATGTGAGAGAGCCTCAGCCACACTCACATAAGAAGCCGATG